>JAJQWJ010000002.1:65470863-66695363 GCA_023637945.1 Phaethornis superciliosus | reverse complement strand
AACAAGTGGTGAGCTCTGGGAATCTGTCTCTCAAGGATATACACCTGCCAATCAAGATGGGAAGGATAATTTAACAAATACAACTCTTCTGTGTTACAGAAAAGTAGATAAAACTCAAGCCCATACCAGTATCTGGTTTTCTGTCAGACACTTTCTATGGACTTGACTCTGATTTTGAATATTTGACGTTGGCGATGCTGATGATCTTTAATTTCTCAGGATGTCCTACGGTTTCAGGCTTAACAAAGTACTAACTCAGCATCCCAGTATTGCTCAATCAGTAGGAAGCCCATGGGGGAACAGAGTGCCTTTTTTCTCATAAAATAAAGAAATAAGCAGTGCCCTCTAGTGTTTATTAAAATCAGAGGGAATCACCTGGAGAATTTTCTGCCATCTATCTACCTGCAAAAGATAGGCAAAGATGCAGATCCTTATTTCTTGAAGGAAAGTAGTAAAAGAAAACTGCAATAGCATGGCTTATCAGGACATATCCATCATGGATGTTTTGTCTTCTCTAATCTTGTAGTGTATGTGTGTACAATAACCTATACCTGTACTGTCTTTTCCCAAAGGGCCAGGGATTTGTGAGGTTTCAAAGAGAGGTGTGGCAATGAGTGTACCTGAATTTCATAGGTTCGGTTTCTGGCAAAAAGCATCCTTGGTGTACATATTCAAACTTACTTACATGTTCTAACAGGCAGTGAGCAAGTAGTCTTTTGTCCTGTCCTTGGAGAAACTCAAATTCTTTTGGTACTGGTGATTTTTCAAAACTGCAGGCATCATTTGTTTCAGTTCTCTGAAACAACTCCTCCAGGCTTGCGCCATGGGATTTACAGCCATCTCTGTGCTTTAGCATGGAAGGCTGTTTCTCAGTCTGTTTAAGAGGGCAATGCATTAAATTGCTAATGTAAACCAGCAAGTGTTAAAAAGCACTTGCTATCTGGTTTCTGAATCGTGTTCAGTGGGAAAACATTGTAAGCAAACATCCCTTTTCCTTTCTGGGGTTTTAATTTTATTTTCTACTATAGAAAAAGAGCTTACAATCTTTTATTGCCTTTCTGCTTCTGCTGATGCATTTTCATAGCCTTGTTTGCAGTCTGGGGCTCATGGGAGGAACCCGAGGTTTCTGTGGTGTTAAAGTTACTGTCCACCAATTGGAATCCTGTATAGCTTTGAGAGCAACTTACTGAGTGTCCCTGAGTTGTAATCTGGTGTATGCATTTATTTTTTTATGAAAAACAGCACACAGAAGTACGGTAAAATGCAGGCTTTTATAAAGTGACCCACACAGTACTTTGGCTTACCCAGACTTTTCTGCCCTGCATGAGGCTGGCCTTGGACTCTAGTTTTTAAAAAACCAAACTATCTTCTAATGCAGCATGACTCCAAGAAGTGACCCTCTTGCTTTCCTCCTTGGGTGATGCTCTGTGAATGCTTCTGATGGCTGCCAGCACTATAAGAAGTAGGTGCCAAGACTTACGTAGACAGTCATTATATTGTCCATGTGTAAGAACATCAGGTGAAGAGGTTAGGAACTTGCACGTTTGAGCTGATTCAACAAGAATGAGCTCCACCTGAGAAGGATCTGTGGATTTCTGTGTAGATTCCTGCACCTGGAAGTAGGTGTTAGAAATCAAGTGACTTACCTGGACTGTTCCTCCTCTAAAGGGATGTGAGATAGTAGTTATTGACTCTTCAGCTCTCGTGATAAACCCCTTTTCTGAGATGCTGTTATTAACTTCTGTCCTCTTTGCTACACACAAGCAGAGGAATGGTTTGTGCTGATTGCCAAGGATGATGTTATGCTCTGTGAAAAGACCAAGAAGAAAAATATTCAGCATTGTTCCTCTGAGATGTACCAAAAATCTGCACGCACCAATGAAAGCAACCAGCGTTATAGTGTCATAACAATGGTTCATTAGGACTGTACCCTGGGCTTGGATGATGATTGTTCCTGTTTAAGACCAAAACCAACAGATGGCATTTGTTAGGACATTGATATTTATGTGCAAAGTTGCCAGCGCTTCAAGAAATGGTGCCTCTCTTAATAAAGATGATAATGTACTGCCTTGTTTGGAGAGATTCTGCTTGTAATGATGCTGGTGAATTATGAATAGAGGGAAATTAGTAATAACAAATGCCAGATGGAGGTATCTTTCAATGAGGAATATTTTGTGTAATATGGCATGTAAAGTTGACAGACCGGGTCTTAAAAGACCTTTATTTTTCTTTAAGATTTCCTGACAAAATTACTCTTTATCCTGCCAAGAAATGTAGTTTCACATGCCAGTGCATTTATAAGCAAAAGTAATTAAAGTATGCCTCTAAGTTTTGTGGCTTGAAGTGAAATATGTTCCTCCAATGTTTTGTCAGGAATCTATAAACAGTGCAAGCAAGGAGACAACTTATAACAACAATAATTTTGCCAATTCTACACGTTCTGCCTTTGAAATCAGAGGCAATTAGGTATGAAAAAAGCCTACTATCACAGTTTACAAAAAAAAAGTGTAAGTCTTAACTTTTACTTAAAATTTTTCCTTTGGTTTAAGATGACTAGTGGGAATAAGAAATGTTTTTCTAAAATTAAAACTTGCTTTCTTTGATTGAAGTAAAAAATTACTATTGAGTTGTAAACGCATCAAATCTTCATATGCTAGGCTTTTTTTCTAACTTCCTGAGTGGGAAAAAAAATGGTTTTGTAGTATAAAACAGTAGTTAAATGAGAAATAGACAAGGGAAAGTCAGAAATAAAACTTTGAGCGTTGATATTTTGTTTTCTTATAAGAATATTCCTATTCCATGGGCATTCCATCTTTAATTTCATGACCTACAGGCCCCTGACCTTTGCAGAGAAGGTCTTTTCATGATGAACTGTGAGTGAAACAAAGTGTGTCATGGGACGTGACCATGAAGATTTTATTTCCGTTTTTAATTGTACTTGGATTGCATTAGTGAAATGAAATTATATTTAGGACTGTAGCAGCATTGCATGTAGTCTCTATCATATATGCCAAATGTAGTAGATCAGGCAGATCAGATTCTGCTCCATCCATACATACTCATAAATGACGTCCAAATAATAAATAATAAATGACGTCCAAATAATAAATAATAAACAGTAATAATAAACTTGAGATGTACAGTCTAAGACTTCTTCTAAAGGCACAGACGTTGTGGGAAAAGTTCAAAAGAATAGCAGAGGAACTGCTTTTGTATTCTTTGAATTATTTCTATGAGTATGCATTAGTAGGGGAATAAATGAAGTAATATATTTCAGTACTGGATGATGAAAAGAAGGCTTCTGCTTCATTTAGGAAAACATCAAGATCAGTTTTCATGAGAATAAAACACTGTTTTGAATTATGCTTAGAACAGACTGTCCGACTATTTCTGGTATTAATGTTCATTGCCATTGCAGAAAGGATTTAACAATAGAAAGATGAGAACATGAGAAAAGAATGTCTAGAGGGAAGGCAGTCAAGGATGGGATTCAGTGGCTCTAGTTTTGATAACAAAAGCAAAGAGTGCATTCAGTTGAATCTTTTGATACTAATCTGGTACTTTCAGTAAACCCTAAATTTACCCTGTTGCAGAAAGAGCAATATT
Organism: Phaethornis superciliosus; assembly: GCA_023637945.1. Classification (NCBI taxonomy): domain Eukaryota; kingdom Metazoa; phylum Chordata; class Aves; order Apodiformes; family Trochilidae; genus Phaethornis; species Phaethornis superciliosus. The sequence continues at coordinate 66,691,757 of JAJQWJ010000002.1, read as the reverse complement.
TCTAGTCATTTTCAAAAACTCTTTAGTATTGTTTCTCTCTGATTTTATTGAAGCTATGATAAATTTACCTGGGAGATGCCATCTGAAGTTCTGAAAGATAAACCCTGGTTTTACTTGCACTTCTTAACTGAGCAAGTCCTGCATATATAAAAAACAAGGCTGCTGTCTTTAACAGCAGTCTACCTAATGGCAAATGTGCACTGTGACTCTTCAACTCCTTTGAAATCTGTGCTACTTTTTTCCCATGTTGTTGGTTTTGTTTATGTTGAATTTCTTTCTGTTTTTGTTTTTTTTTTTCCCCAGAAAAACTTTACAATTCCAATGGACGGGAGCTGAGACGGGCACTTTTCTCTTTGAAACAAATATTTCAGGTGAGCAAATAATGGCTGTCCATTGTGGGCTTTGAACATGAATTTAATTTTTAATTTTTTTTTTTAAATTTATCATAATGTAGGGAAAAACAGTTGCTGGCAAAAGAGAATTTAAAGATTTCATTTGTAATGTGAACTTAGCCAATTGCTTCTTAGGTTTTCTTTTCCTTATGGTCTGCAAGCCTCCAGTTCCTTCAGTCTGTCAGAAGGCAGGACTAGATGTGGAATAGTGGCAGAATTTAGTGGTTGGAACCTGCCATCAAAGGAAAGAAGGAATCTTGGGACTCCTAGATGGAAACTTAGACTGCTTTTTAAACAGTAGCATAGTTCTATACTGAGATGACTGAGAGGGAGATGTGAAAAGAGGATCTCGGAAGCCATGGGTTGGAGTAATGTCCCGACATTGGCCCAATAATTGACAAACAGTCTAGATCTAAGCCACATCAAATACTGAAAAAGGGTGTGAGAGACATGGGACAGATCTGATGAGGAACCAAGATGTAATGGGAGAGCTCTACAGGAAATAGAATTTAGACTGAGGTAAGAGGATGTGATTATTGATTAGCCAAAAAGGCACTTTACAGAGCTGAGGAGGGTATGGTAGTGACTGATGATTTTAAGCTTAAGAAAAGGCATGATTTGAATGTGAGTGTTCACATATGGAGTGTTCACATGGAGGAGACCTGACATGAGCAGCATTTTGAGTCCTGGGAGGAAGTAGCCAATGTGATAGGCAAGTGGTGTGGATGATAAGAAAGTGAATTATATTGAAAGCTTGGATTTCAGGTTGGTTTTACTGAGCAAGGGGAAGGACTTGGGAAAGTCGCAAGACTGGAAAGAAACTTCTTGATGAGAACAAGTCAGGAAAAGTGAAAACAAAGTGTCAGTAAGAACTACATTATACTGCCAATGTGATCCTAAAATGGAATTCAGAATGACACATTCCATTTCTGTAAGTAAATGTAGGTAAAATCAATAAGAAAAGCACCTTGCCTCCTTTACTAATGGATCCAAATGGAGGATGACAACATATGATGTTTTTCATCTACAATATGCAAATGCAAGTGTTTCATGCAGTTAGCTGAGCATTTTTTGTGTTGTTTTAAACAGACATTTATCCTAAGAAGAATGACAATTTTTAGTGATTCTGCAAGACTGTAGAATTGCAGATTTCCAAAACACACAATTTTTTTTGCAGGTTTCATGGTTAAGCATTCAGAACTTAGAAAAAAAGAGAATGAAGATTTTCTGAACAATAGGAGTAGATGGTGAAGGGTGGACAATGTAATGGAAAATTTTAGTAGTTGAAGGTGTCATATGGGTAAGAAAAAAGCCCTTGAATTTTGAAATATTTGGACAGCTCCAAAACAATTCTCTTCTAGGCATTTCCAGGGAAAGACTGAGAGTCACAGTGATGCAAGTGGGTTTCCCTGTGAGCTCTCCAAGTGGGTGTACTGTGTTCTCAAAAGAAATGAGGCAGGTTTCCAAGAGTCTTCTGTGGTTTCTTCTCTTTTTATTCACCTCAGCTGTTTCTGGGAAGTATTTATATTTCTCTGATTTTATGTACCCTGCAGGTTAACTGGGGTATTGGTGCATATTTAGATGTGAGTGCTAAGCCTCTCTTCCCATCCATACCACATGTTGCATACCTTCCATCAGGACTTTTCCCAGTTTGGGTATTTATAGGCGTTCTCTTCCATGTAGGTTATTTCAAGTCTAGTAGTTATTTCTGAGCGACTAGTACTCAGTGCTTTCAGTGGACACACCAGGAAGATCTCTGTCTTTTAGCTGATCACTTTTCACAGTAATGTTGTTTAAATACTGTACTAAATTTAGCAGGAGTTGACTGGATTGAAGAGTAATGAGAGGGACTGGAGAAGTTATGAGCACAGCTCCATATTTGTGTGTGCATTTATATTTTAAGTGACGTCTGTCTGACAATTTCAGAACATGTTTGTCCTTGAAGTATTCCAACTTCCCAGCTTCCTAATTTATGTGATATGAAAAAGAATTTGAGAATTATTTGTTATCACTTTAGGTGTAGCTACTTTTGGTAGAACTGCATCTGTCTGTCAAACAAACGCACCTTTCAAAACAGTCTTCATGGAGTCTCAAAATATAGATTCTCACTGGTGAATAATTGAGAAGTCTTCCTCATGCTGGAGAATATTCATGTCATATGTTCATATATTTGAGGAAGTACCCTTCAAACTGAAAAATGAGACCTTTTGTATGGTGTAAATGCCTGTTTTCTTGGAAAATTCACTGTCCTTAACAATAGCTCCAAGGTATTGTGCAGTCTCCTATTTGGATTAAGTGTAAACAAGCCCAAATTTTACATCAAATATGAATTCCATACAGTCGGAGCTCTTGATTTTTCACACAAGGCCTCAGCGAAGCTTAGCAATATTTAGCAAAAGCAAGGCCTTCGTTTTAATTTTTAAATGAAAGATTCGTTTGGCAAGTCCAAACTTGGAATTTCTCCTTGGTTTCTTCTGATGGGCTGTTTTTTTCAAAATGATAAAGGTTATGCAAGGCATTTTTCTTTGACAGCAATGTCATTCTGTTCCTGTCATTCATTCTGAAGGGTTAAGATAGCTGTACTCATATTCATTTTTCCTGGCCCATGCTGCAGTATTCTTCATCTGATTTACCAGTTTGCCTTTTGACAGACAAGTAAGGAAAGAAATGTTCAAAGTAGAAGTATACGAAACACTTAACCTTAAAAGAACTGAAAAAAAAGTATATAGATATAACTGTCAACCTGTTGGAGTATATTTGAATCCCTTTGAATGCATTTTCTGAGAGACTTCTGAGTTGCCTTGTTCTTATGTTTATCTTAACTGTAATATCTTTGAATAGTGCTGTGCAACTTACATGATATTTAAAAAGTTTATTTAACAAGACCTCTGATATGACTGGCTGTAATATGAAGCAGGCATGTTTTACAACTTATAAACAAAAGTGTGCCCTATAGTTACAAAGCATGGTTTCAAATCATGCTGATTGCATCATTTTAAAATATGAAATAACTGGATGAGAATATGGTGTTATAAGAAAAACAAGAAAGCTGTAAAACATGTTTCCACTCTGTTGAAATCTGTAATCAGGTGTAAATCTGCTTCTTAAAGTTTTGGAAAATATTTTTAATCAATCAATGCATTAGTATTATTGGAAAACACATCTGAAGGGTTTATTTTAAAGTTTTGAGGAAGAAAAGCCAGTTTTCTTTTAGAACTGCTTTCCCCAGTAAGTGTCCATTGACAAATGCATGAGATCTCCCAGTATTTTTCTTGAGGAGCCTAGATTCTTTTTTTGTGTCATGTTCAGAATATCAAGCAACACACTTACAAGATTCTCTTACAGAATTTTCTTCTATTGTTGAGAAATTCATTAATCATTGAACAATTCAGCTTTGTATAAAACACCACAAAGAACAGCTATGTAGGGGCCCTGGAAACATTAACTAGAAGGTGTTTGGATAGACACAATCTTATCACTGAGTGAAATCAAACGTCACACACTTCAGCTGCTAAGGAGTCATCAATCATCCTTAAGAGAGCAGGAGTATTCTGTGTTTGCCTCATTGATCTTGAGGAAGAAGGCTGCTCCTTCTCCTCTTGCAGGCATGAGTGATGACTCCTTAGGGTTTGAAGCTGTGTGACACTTGATTTAGGGGCTGCTGTCATCACTTTGGGAGTAGGCAGCCACCTCTTCCCTTTAAGAGCCCTCTTGGAGGCATTCTTCATTAAGTTGTGGAATAGAGAGAAACCTTTATTTCTTTCCCAAATCAAATTCACCATGGTTCCCTGTAGCAGTTTTCATATTTTTAAATTAATATTTTTAAAATGTTAATGTGTCATTACTCTTTAGAGATTATAAATAAAATGGATATGACATGTTAAATGTCAAAGTCAGTTTCTCAAAATTGTTGGGAAATAGAGTGTCTTCTTCATGCCCTGATAACGTTATAGACTGAGTTCTCAACAGATCTTAATGAAATTATAAATGTGAACTGCTTCCACCACGAATTGCCTGACAGCTTGGGAAGCCTGACAACATTATTCATTCTCTAATCTGTGTGAGTCTTAGAATTGAAACAAGAAACCTTATTTTGCATGGATCCTATCTACTTCAGATTCCTCATGTATGTAATACAGTGCATGAACATTGTTTCCTCTGTTACTTCGCTCCCATGAGGAAAATCCCTGGTAGGTTCTGGTCTAGGTGAATTTTAAAGTAATTTTTAATCACACTATTGAGTAGGAGGGAAAAAATATAGTGTATTGCTGGGTCTGCTGTCCACTGCAAAGGCTGAAATTCTGAACCTGTCCAAGCTATGATACAAAATGTTTTTGGTTGGTTTTTTTTTTCCTTTCTTTTTTTTTTTTTTTTTTTAACCTTATGATTGAGTGTATACAAAAACACAGGCCACAGTAAACAGAGAGCAACAATGGGACTTTTTTTTTTTGGTTTCCTGATGAATGCTTTGTCTTTGTAGGAGGAAGCAACCAAAGCTTTTGTGGGTAATAGTGTCTTGATTAATCTGATACTGAGGTGTGACTTATTTTTGCTTGCTTACATCTTGCGCTCATAGGGGGAAAAAGTTACAAAAGGAAAAAGATCCTGTTATTATCTGCTCCTTCATTAACTGAAATTTTATTAACTTAATAAAATAGTGAAAGCAGAAAGTTACTTCCAAATGGTGAAACAGTGGTAGATTTTCTTTTCCTTTTTCTTTCAGCCTGTTTTCAGCATTGCAGTACAGTTCAGTTCCCTCTCCTGAAAGACGGGATATATCAGTGTATTGCTTGGTACAACCCAAACAGGCAGCCCAACATTTTCAGTGGTAGAACCTGATGGGATCTTTATCAGGACAAAGTGGCATCATGCAACTGCAAGGTTAAGTGGAGTGAGAGCACTAGAAGCAAGGTGTCACAATAAGGTGGCTTTCCACCCGCAGCTCCCTCATCTGACATTGGAGTCAGGAAGGTTATGGGAAAGCAGTGAAGTTAATGACCAAAACTGCTGAAGAAGCAAAGTCCTACATTCAGACTAAAGGGGAAACAGAACTTTATTAGAGAGTATGGTGGTGAAGATCAGACAGGATTACAATAATTTCATCTTGGTAAGAGCATAAGTGTGGCATGGAAGCAACTTTGCTGTCTGAGCGAAGCACCCTTCCCTCTCTAAATTTTAATTTGCCTTTAATCAATTTAAGACATGAGCGTTTCTTTGAGTATCTCAGTTACATCTGCTGAAGATATCTTTGTTTTCATCTTAGCACTGCAAACTTTTGTTTTCTTTCCCACAGGTAAGTGCCTATAAGTGTCTTTTACAAATTGATTATTTATCACGAGTTTAAACATGAAAGTCCATGAGCTGATTTTTTAACTTGGTCTTCTACGAATTTGTTGTATGTAACCAAAAGGAAGAAAACTCTTCATGGAGGCAAACACAAAAATAAATTAAGTTATATGAGTGGAAAGTAAATTATGCATTGGGCCTTGATAAAATAAGGTGAAAGTTTTAAAGTTTTAGGTTTGTTTTTTTTTTTTTTCATGGATATATCAAAAATATTTCAAAAGGGAAACTACAGGGGAATAATGACTGTAAATCGAACACTTTACTTTGGGGGGAATTCCTATATCTCTTTATTGGTGCCACAGTGGAAATTTATAACCAGTAGTGTTCTCTATATTAGAAATTTTTTATTGAAAGATTTTTATTTTTTTTTATACTTTGTCTCATGGAATTATCAATAGGTGGCACAGATGTGCTTAAAAGTCTTGCAGAAAAATTGCTGGCATTTGGTACTTGGTGATGAGGCAACTGACTAATGGCAAGGATATGCAACAGAATTGACACTTGAGGGTGAATTTTCATTTTAATCATCACTAAAAGCCAAACTTCACAAATCAGGTGTCTTAAATACATTACCCCACTGAAAGTAAAGGAGTATGGTAATTTTCATGCATGCTGTTGCAAAATGTTTGTTCATGTATATAGATGAAATAGAAAAAAAAGGAACAGAGTGAAAATAATTTTGTGTCATGTTATGGTCATGCTTATACACAGATGTATGTGTAATGAGTTGGGGAGGTGTAAAGGCTGAGGGAGAGAAGCAAATATGGAGTGTGCAGTCAGCACAAGGTATATATGGGAAAAATAGGGCAGAGCGGTGGAAGCTGTGGCAGTAAAGTGGCTGAAGTGAATTTTCAGTCAGCAAAGAAAGGAAGAAGAAGGAGCTTCTGATGATGAACAAGTGGTCAGCTTGGTCACCATCAAACCTTTCACCTCTCAAATGCTTCTGCCACTGCCTCAGTTACTTCTAGGTGCTGACTGCTGTTTTGGGACACCCCAGTTTAGAGCACCCTTGTTCGCAAGGAATTCTTACAGGTGTGCTGGTGGGAGCATGGGGAAGGGAAGACAGCAACTGAATTTGCTTTAGCATCCTTTTCTTGGTTTACTTTCTAAATTGCCAGTTATCAAGGAGTGAAAATACTTTTCTTAAAGAGATGGAGTCTCTGTGACAGCAGAAGATATTTCTCCCGCCACCCCTGAGAGCTGTAGTTAATCTTTTAAAAGTAGTGTCATGACTCAAAGTAGAGCAGAGGTTTCATGATTTAATACAAGACTTGCATGCTTAACCTCTGGCTCATATGATCCATATATAGAATTATTTTGTAGCTGCTTAAATAATTTAGGTTAAAATGTCAATGCAGTCTTGAGGGACTCATAGGACTTAAGTTTATGTGTATATGTATGTGCGTGTGTGTATGGTTTTGGAATGATTTATTTCCAGATTTGTTTGCAATAGATGACTTGGCTTTTAAAATCGACTGAAATAAACAGTGACAATTGAATTAGATAGTATCAGGCACTTCTGGATTGGCAATCTAGTATTTTGATTAGGAGTCCAAAGAACAGAACTGGAGTTTAAAGTGTGGGAAAGTAACTATAAATTATATCTTGGCGGTCCATGCTCCTTCAATCACTTCCTAACTATGTTTACTCAGTTTTCAAGCCAAAACGAGCTTTTCTAACTGCAAACACTGCAAGCCAATCTTGGTCTATAAAATGCAACCTGTTGCTTAGCCAGTAAAAAAGCTGGACTCCAGAAATCATCTGGGATTTCTGTTTCTAATAGAGCACAGCATAACTCTTTTATTACTACATCATTGTAGTCTTGTCAATGGGAGTAATTATTTTGCTGGTAACTTTAGCAGATGTGATACATACTGAGGGCAGGTAACAATAGTTGAAAATACCCTTGTGGAGATTTTATTGTGTTATACTTCTAATGTAAACTTGGGTGTCACAGAGCAAGGCAGTTGAAAGGGAGGGTTGAGAGGAACTGGCAGGTAATTTTCATTTGCTTTGGAGGCAAAACATCACATAAGCATTTGAAATTATATGGGGAACCTGTTGATATGACAGGTCTCAGGTAGTGGAAGTGCATTCTGGTCAGACTCCTGCACAGGCTCATTGCTACTGCTGCCCAGGGCAATTAGGTTTAGAGGCAAGCTATGGGGATATTTTGGGTTTGGTTGAGGGGTTTTTTTATTTGGTTTTTTTGGGGGGGGTTTGTGTGTTTTTTGTTTGTTTGTTTTTGGAGGGGAGGGTTTGTTTACATGAGGATTTGCCAGAAAAATGCTTAGGAAAGAATATCATTAGATGTCTGTTCTGCTTGCACTATTAGGAAGGAATAAGAAGAGTGGAATAAACACCTACCCCCCATTGGTGCAATTCTAGTAGAAACCTGAATTTTATCATTCTGCCTTTATTCGCTTAGTTACAGGGGAGGCTTTTCAAGTATATTGGGCAATAATCCTGCATTTTCTTTTCTCGTGGTGGAGCGCCAGATGTAGTGTCATTTGAGATTTATGCCAGAAGAAGCCTGCAGTTGTGCATGGTTTGCTCTCTGACCTCTCTCCTCCTTTCCTCCCTTTCCGCACCAGTCAGCTGCTGTCCCTCTGTTGCTAATTTACATCCCCAAATGAATGAAGCCTAATCCCTAACCCTTAATCCTCCTAAAACCCACTGAACTTTGTGATCCTATCTTGACTTCGCAGGACATATTTATTTATTTATTTATTTTAAGGGGGGAGGGGGAGGACAAAAAAAATCTTTTCCATTCTAAAGAGTGGCTTTCATTGGTATTTTTGAGGAGACTTTCTGTGAGTGCAGTAGCATGTTAGCGTTCCATGTATTTTTTTCCTTGTTATTTTTTTCCCACGTTGAGGATAGTAATCTGGGGTTTCTGATTCAGTCCCTCCTCCTTGCATGCAGTACAGTATATATTCCTAGCAGGGGAATCTGAGGAAGAGGGGTTTCCAAGGAGACCTTGCTCCAATGTAATAATATAGAGTGGTGACAGTGCATTTTCCCAGCATACTACTTGATATATAAACATAACAATGAATGGAGATTTCCCTAGCTCTTTTTAAAAAGTACTGACTTTTATTTCTGGAGGCAGGCAGTGTCTGAATGAGCTGTGCTCTTTCTGCCTGAAGGCTCCAGTCTTTGAGCTTAATCTCTTAACAGGGATGTTGTAGAGTGACAGAGCAGAGAGGGAAGCTCTTCCTCAGACAGAGGATGAAGTGCATCAGCTGGTAGAGTGTGAGTGCAATCCTCTCTTGTGGGCAAATCTTAGCAAGAAGATTCTCGTGGCTTTGGATGCTACTCTGGCTGCCTGTGCTGCTCTCACTTGTAGGCTGTATTACTGAAACTTCTGTGTTTTGGCAAGTTTGGTCAGTACAGAATGTGATTGCTGGCTCACTCAATAACACATCATGTGGAGATCACAGGCTGGGGAACCCCATGGTTCCTTATTTAAAGAAATGAACATTATAAAATGTGTAGTGTTTAACTTAACAGAGAAAGAAGTGGATTGTACAGTATAGGATTAAATATGGGAATGCTCAAGCAGCCAGAAACAATGGAATATTTTATGAAAGGAAAAAAAACATTAAAATGAGGTCCTTCTTGGAGGAAATCTTATAGACAAGCATCTTGTTATGATTTCTTGGAGAGTACTCTACACAGCTGTTAGCCACGTAAGAGAGAAATATGTATGTGCATATCCAAATGTGAATATTCAGTAACTAATCCAGTTTTAGCAAATACTTGAAATAAGGCTTCCTAGCCTTTTCCCAAACCTTTTCTAAAGCTTTTTAGTTTTTTAAATAAAAAAAAAAAAATAAAATAAAAAAAAAAAAATTTAAAAACTTTCCCTTGAGAATCTGTGTTCCAAAACCTTGATTCTTCTTAGGAAGCAAAGCAACTTGCTTGTGGTGGAAGAATAATCATGCTTTGGGTAAAAGTTTTCAAACATACAGAAATAGAAGGCTTCAGAAAGATTTCTCTTTAGCAGTATGTAAACAATTCATCTTTGCATATGGAAACTGCACATCAGATATGATGTTTTCTTGTAAAGTGCTGTTCATTGGGAAAAAAGTCTTCAGTCTCCAACTTCAGATAAGACCTCACAAAACTGCATTAAAGAATGTGGGAATGGTACAGAGACCGGGTAACAGGTAGGAAAGAAGGAAATCCCACAGAGACCTCTTATTCTGCTAGTGGCTCATGAACATACTGTTTAGCCTGTTTGATGAGAGGGTTTGGGGTTTTTTTGACAGCTAGGCTGAGCTATGTGGCTGACAGTATGATTTATGCTTTTTTTAGCTATAGAAGCAAGCTTTAAAATCAACAGTTTGAATCTATTTAATGTCTTTTTCATTATACATTGGACAAAAATGTGTGTGTGACTAGTGGAGTCCCTCAGGGGTCGGTACTGGGACCGGTGTTGTTCAATATCTTCATCAACAACTTGGATGAGGGTATAGAATGTACCCTCAGCAAGTTTGCTGATGACACTAAGCTGGGAGGAGTGGCTGACACACCAGAAGGCTGTGCTGCCATCCAGAGAGACTTGGACAGGCTGGAGAGTTGGGCAGGGAGAAACAAGATGAAATTCAACAAGGGGAAGTGTAGAGTTTTGCATTTGGGGAAGAACAACACGGTGTCCCAGTATAGGTTGGGGGCTGACCTGTTGGAGAGCAGTGTAGGTGAAAGAGACCTGGGGGTCCTGGTAGACAAGAAGATGACCATGAGCCAGCAATGTGCCCTTGTGGCCAAGAAGGCCAATGGCATCCTGGGGTGCATTAGAAAGGGGGTGGTCAGTAGGTCAAGAGAGGTTCTCCTCCCCCTCTATTCTGCATTGGTGAGGCCGCACCTGGAGTATTGTGTCCAGTTCTGGGCCCCTCAGTTCAAGAAGGACAGGGAAGTGCTTGAAAGAGTCCAGCGCAGAGCTACGAAGATGATTAAGGGAGTGGAGCATCTCCCTTATGAGGAAAGGCTGCGGGAGCTGGGTCTCTTTAGTTTGGAGAAAAGGAGACTGAGGGGTGACCTCATCAATGTTTTCAAATATGTGAGGGGTGAGTGCCAGGGAGATGGAGTTAGGCTTTTCTCAGTGGTGACCAGTGATAGGACAAGGGATAATGGGTGTAAATTGAAGCATAGGAGGTTCAAGTTGAATATTAGAAAAAATTTTTTTACTGTAAGGGTGACAGAGCCCTGGAACAGGCTGCCCAGGGGGGAGTCTCCTTCACTGGAGACATTCAAAACCCTCCTGGACACGTTCCTAGGCGATGTACTCTAGGTGGCCCTGCTCTGGCAGGGGGGGTTGGACTAGATGATCTTTCGAGGTCCCTTCCAACCCCTAGGATTCTATGATTCTATGAAAAATAGAGCTTTGTTACAAAGCGACATAGGCCATCTTGGTCTCTCTTCCTTCTGAGATGCCTGAAGAAAAGAAGAGACACGATCTACTCCAAATCTGTAAATGCAAGTGTAAAATACATTATCTGACAACACCACTGGTATCTTTTCATAAAAATTTTAAGTAGCAAGCCTTTGTGTCACTGTGCAGTCTTCATGGTTGCAGGAGCTTAGCAGGAAGCTTAAAGAGCTTTGCCTGTGTTTTGCTCCTTTTCTCATCAGTGCTTTAGTGCCTGCTGATTAAGGGGTCATAAATCTTTGGGATATTAGTGGAGGAGTCAGAGTCCATTTCCACAGCAAATGACGAACTTACCCTGCCTCCTTTTAAATGTTATCACACACATGCGGCAGCTACTTGTACATATCATTGTCACACACACCATATATTCTGTACAATGAATGCTCTTTTCCTGGAAACCTGAACCTCTTACCACTGCTAGAGAGTAGCCTTCACTCTTGAGGTCACCTAACTTGGCAAGTCAGTGAGTTAATGGGTCTGAAAAGATTATCCCAGACTAAAATTGATGTAAACATTCGCTTTTCAGTGTAGAACGTGTGGGTTTGGATGCCTTTCATCTTTCTTTGCACATTCCAGATGTTTGCTTCTTTCCTCTCATCATATATACATGATGGGATAGATAATGTACTAAGTTCAGATTTATCTCTAGAGCATGATGTGTTTGTACTCCGCTTCATTGCACCTTCTTTCTCCCTTTTATTTGGGAAAGGAGAAGTACCTTAAAAGCCTTTTTTAATTCAGGTTTGATTTGTTTATTCAGTGGTTTCCAAAAGCAGTCTGGTTAGAGTCCCTCATCCCCTTCATTTCCTCTGCTGTTTCCTTGCAAATATATCTCCTTTCAGTCAAGGATGACTCTGCTGCAGTGGTTTATTCCTTTGGCTGCTTTGAAAAGATTCCAGAAGGCAGATCTGACAATTTGTTTTTAAAGTCCTTGATTAAAAAAAAAAATAAATCACCAACATAAAACAGATATTTTGTATTTGGTATTTGCAGAATTAAAACTTGATTTTTCCCCAGGTGATACTCTAGTATGCAATCTCGAAGTTATAATGGGTATTTAAGTTTTTATCTTTCACTGAGTATTAACAGCCTTTGGTGGCTGTGAGCTGTTACAAATTATCTTTTGTTTTTGGGTTCACCTGTAGGGCTCTGAAACTGAACTACTGTTAATGTCTCTAGCATATATATATATATATATATTTTTTTTTTTTTTTTTTTCCATCATCCAAATGTCTTTTATTTTTCCCAAACAGGCATTTTAGAGCTCTGTTAGAAAACATCAGAATCTGCAGAGCATGGTTATTCATCCCTTTTCTTATTCTTTCAGTCTTGCTTATTTGACCGTGAATTGATCCGGAATAGATTTTTTTCCCTCAACTCAGGGATTATACAGCACACTTGATGCATGAAATGTCTACTCAAGTATCAACAAAACAACAAGTGAAGAAGTTCTTACTTAAAGAACAAGGAAGTGTGCTTTGAGCTTGGACACCATTACCATCTGAAAAAATAACTGAGGTTATTTCACTCAGTAGTTTATATTTTTATATACCTTGTTTCTCTTAAATTAGACAATGGTGTTGTCCAATAAAATATGCGTCTATTTGTCATTAGATTTGTAGAAAAGCTATTTTGGAGGATTGTTTTCCCAAAGGTTTATTGATTCTGCACTGTGCTGCCAATTTCTACCAACTTTTTTAAAGTTTGTGCGCTCCTGTCCTTTCTGTCCCTTGCCCTTTCCACCAGTGCCCATTCTGGATAGATGAAATTTAGCACTTTCTCTCATTAGTAGCTGGGAATTTTTGAAACTGACCTTGGCATACAGTGTAACTTCCTCTCTAGGTATGGAAACTCCTTGTGAATTACCAAGGTAATTAGGTTGCTGTAATCTACCTAAACCCTGAATATGCTTCACTTCAAGATTAGATGACAAATTCCAGGGATGCATTCTTCTTTCTCGAGTTTTAGGAGAAACAAGATTCAAAATTCTTGAAGAACAAGAGGTTACTCAGGCTTCTTTGAGTCAAAAGTGCCATGTACAAAATGATACACAGATGGAGGAGTAGCCAGGCTCCGGGGGGCAGAGAGGAGACTTCCTTGGGGTCCCTGGGTATAGTTCTGTCCCCCTTTTTTGTTGGAGGTGGCTTTCCATCATACAAGGTGAGCTTGAATGTTGCTTGCTCTCCAGTGTGGAGATCTGTATATTGCAGCACACATATTTATTTATGCATTTATTTGTACGTGCTTGATTTAAATCAAATACCCCAAGTTTGGGGGGATTGAACATGAGCTATATGCTTGATATCAGAAAGCATTGTATCTTGTGTCCTTTTCTTATTTTTCCAGGACTTCATTTGTTGTAAAATGTAGCTCTGAAAGATCATCTTGTGAATTTTACCATCTTTTTTACTGCACAAATTTACTTGAGATAAATCATGTCAGAATTAAGAGTTCAGTCTTCCCAACAAGCCTTTGGAAAGGACTTCACTAGAGACCACTGCTTGGGATGAGGCAGGCAGAGGTTCATTTTTCCTGGCTGACTGTGCCCCTTATCCCATGTATCAGGACATGCTCTGTAGCTTGGTGGCTTGGCCAAAGGTACAGCAGGCTCTGTGCCAGCCAAAGGTGTGAAGAGGTCTTTAGTTGCTCAGTGCAAGCAGACATCTTAATTTTTCAGTTCTCTTCTGGAATGGCAAAGGGAATTCTCAGGTGGGCTGTAGGGGAGGGATCTGTGCATGTACATTTGAAACACCATTATGTAACAACAGAGGAAATCAGGATGTAATTAGTGCTGTTTGTAATAACAGATAGGTTGTATGTGTACCCTTCCTCTACTTGTAATCTCATGTTTTGAGTATGGCAGTTGGCAAGGTAGAAGAAATTTGTCATCTTCATAAAACTGAGTGCTGGTGTCTGTAGAGCCCTGGTCTGACAGGGGACTTTGTAAACTTCTTGGCTCTTCAGAAAATTTTATCGGGGCTTTTATAAAGCTAAAGAAGAAAATACCAAGATGAAAAAACCCTTTGAGATTAGGAAAGAAATAAAATTTTTAGCTCAAGTGTGTACAGTGATTGATTTTATCTTACATATTTTGGGATTTTACAGAATAGTTTTGCAAAGATATGGGGAATGATTGTATGTCTACTCTACACTTTTTAAAGCATGAATCACCTTTATCGTGTGATGATGTTTCATATCTATACATGACTGTGAAGCATATGTTTAATTTTTTTTAAATTGACCTTCTTCTGAAACATTAAACAGATTTTTTCTCGTGATTTCTGTATTTCTTACAAATTGATAGATCACCTTACAGTTTTAAATATCCCATTTGGTTAGACTTTAAGAATTATGTAACTTAGGTCTGGCGAAAGAAGGAAATTCATTAGAAATAAAGTGTCAGGCTGAAAGAACTTTGCAGTAAGTGAATTGTCACACTGAAAGGAACTTGATTCTTTTATTTCCCTAGGCAGTTTTCTAAGAGTATGTGGTGAATTCAGAAACCACTCTCAACAAAACTATCTACTGTCTGAATCTTGGCTTCTCAGGGCTGTGTTATTGGAAAGCAGAAATTTCTATCTAAGACACTGTTGTGAATGAAAACATACATTAAACATAATCAAAAGAAGAAATTCCACATCTATGATGGTTTTGTCCACAGAATGCTTCTCTTCCACTAATATTTTAAATTGGTTGCGTGCCTGATTTGTATGGCTAATACATTAAGTGCCTTTAGTAGCCTTTTGTTTTTCTGTCTGAGCCTCCTGGAAGAAGAAAAGACAGCCTTTAGGTACCATGCTGTTTAGTCCCTGGGCACAGTATTATTCATGTAAGAGCCCAGCAAAGCCCTCCTCTCCCTGGGATGTGATTGATATGGTGTCATTCTGCTGCTCTTGGTAATGGACTGATGGGTTTAAATAAAGAAATAAAGAAATAAATAAGTCTTTTACAAGTTCGACTCCCATCAAATGCTAAGGAGTATTTTCTCTTATGTCCTTTGTGTTTTATATTATAATGTGGGAATATTATCTGCTAATGTTCCTATATTTAACACTGTACTTTCTCATTCTTAATATAGAGAAATGATATTAATTTGAGTTAATGAATGTAATGTTACATTGCAATAAATACCACTTTTAAAAGATTTTTAGTACACTCTCCAAATATTGAAACTGGAATTATGCTAAGGCATATAGATGTCTTTCTCTTATTAACACCAACATTTTAATGGTTTAAGTATATCTGTTTACATGATATGAGATTTTAATAGCAGATAAAATATTTGCCAGCCCTTAATTAAAAAAATATTAAGTCATTAGTTTTGCATACTAATCTTCTGTAGTTCACTTAAAGGTAAAAACTTGTTTTACCTTGCTTAGCATCCACATATTTAATTCTGATTTTAAAATTCAGAATTCTGCTGCCCGTTTTGTGTATCAGCTTTCATATCAACATATCTGAAACATAAATTCAATGTTGGAAGCATGTGTTTGGTTTTACATTATGATATATCCTGGGTTTTGATTTTTAAAGTTCTAACACATTTTTCTTTCCCCTTTGGCAGGATGACAAGGATTTGGTTCATGAGTTTGTCATCGCTGAAGGGCTGACTTGCTTAATCAAAGTGGGAGCAGAGGCTGACCAGAATTATCAGAACTACATCCTGAGAGGTAAAGAAAATGTATAAAAAATCGTTTTTATTGCTCTGAAGCTCTCACAGATCTGCTGCAACTTGCTATGTAAAATGTCTTGAAAAGTATTTCTCAGTTTGATCTCAATTCCTGCGTGTTGTGTAAAAAATGAAGGAGGGATTAATGCTCAGCACTGAACAGGATGAATTGGAAAATTCAAACATTGTTTCTCCATTGTCTAGCTTTTATGTAGATTATACTGAAAAGCAGTAATTTTAAGAGGGAAAAGATATTCTAAAGAGCAAAATAACTTCTTGGAGTGGGATTGGTAGCTATGAAATAAACAGTGAGACAGTCATATGTTAAGGCTAGTTGGTTGGAAACAGTTTTTAGCTGGCTGATAGTTTGGAGTTAAATAGGTAGTCAGAGATTAACATTCTCTTCTTTTCATTTAAAAGATCACTGGCAAAAAAGGTAGGGTTTGTAGAGTGGCACAGAAAAGGTGTGTTACTGTATTAGAAAGTGGATTTACTCTATTGTGGCCCAAATGAATGGGATTTTCATCTAATCAAGAAGCCTTGCTGCAAATTGGGAGAGTTCCTTCAGGATGTTGAGAGGTTTTGAGCAAGGAAAGAACAAAGAGTAGGATCTTTGCTGATGGATGATCTCATATTAAACAGGGTGCTAATGAATGCATAGTTGTGGTGGATTGCTCATCTCATTTGAATTTTCTTAAACTGGTATATATAGCTGTCTTTTAAAATGTCACTTTGATGTGTTTAGCTGCCAAAACTCAAACTGCAAATTGAGGGGTAAAAAAATACAGAAATAAGGAGAAGGGTTTTTTAAGAACCATCAGTGTGCTGTCTTGCTATGTTACTGAAAGCAAGGATTCAAATAGTAAGTGTGGCTTCATGCAAAGAACTTGAAGATTAGAATGTACAAATATGGGCTTTTGGGGGTGTATAAGAAACCAAACCAGTACCACAAATTACATTCTGTGTCAGTAGCTGTACAATGATAGAAATTTGCTTTAATAGTAGTTTGTACATAGTCAAAAGTAAAAGACTGTTGATCACAATGAAACTAGACAAGGACACAAAAACATGTAAAAGAAAAGAGATTTTCTTTCCAGCTAAAAGATGTTGCTGGGTGGAAACTGACCGTAGATACTATCAGAAAATTCAGACTAGAAGCAAACTAGAGCCTCACAGTTAACAGAATGATCTGCTGATACCAGAGAAGTCAGTCACATTGGAGATATTTCACTATATTGTGCATGCCTTCATCTTACCAAGGTCTCATTTGACATCATCCAAGTGTGGACTGAGAAGAATTAAAACTCCTTTCCACATGGATTGTTTTTAATTTATCCTAGGGTATTCTGTAAAGCATCCATAATTCAGGGAGTTCACTATGGACTCTTTCTTGGTGTGGCTTCTCTAGTTGTGCTGTTCAGAGCTTGGTGTCTGTGCTCTGAAGTTAGAGATGCTCTACTGATTTCAGTGAATGTTAAAACAGAGCCTTAGTGTCAGTGTCCATGGCATCATAACACTCATTGCATTGTTATTAACAAGTGGTCACAGCTTGTTCAAAATAAATATAAAACAAACCAGCAAGTGAAAACATAACCATATAGAAGTAAGCCAAAGTGATAAAAAAAAATATTTTTAAGAAGATGCTTTTAAAGCTTGTTGTCATCTGAAATCATGTCCTTTTTTCCCCTCCTATCGTGCTGTTGGAAAAAGCTAAAGTTTCTCTCTGGACAGTGTATCCCAGCATATATTATAAAAATATGATTTTTTGAGTGACATGGAGTTTATTTCAGAAATTAAATTGGTCTTGATTGTCTTTTAGGAAGTTCAAAGCTTGTTACAACTCCAGGATTATGTCAACTGGTTTGCAGTTTCAGGAGCCAGCATGTACTTTCTTATAGGTCTGCATGTGCTATGAGATAAAGATAGGTTTGGAAGCACAGTGTAGCCAGACAATCTTATCCAAGTATTCAAAGAGGTTGCTGAAAAGAAACGTTAAATACGTCGCCTAAGAGTGTTTTTCTGGTATATTATTTTTGGATGACCATAGTGATTGGTTGGATTTTTTTGTGGCAGCCATGTGTATTATTGCAGTGCTGCATTTTGCTAAACTCAGAGTACTGGTGAATAGGTTAATAAATTTCACTCAAGTTACATCATAGCTCTGAGGTGGTCCTGTAAGCTTTAAACTCAGTCTTTAAGTGCAGAGTTTTCTTTTTAAGAAAATGGTCTATGTCTAGAATTTTTGTGCCTTACTGCTGTGGTGTCCTTGTTCTGCAGATCCTTTTGCAGTGTAATATATCCTCCTAATTCTCACTCCTTTTAACCTGAGCTATAAAGGGATTTCTCCTTACTGACATATTGTGGCAGCATTTCTCCAGCACTTTTGGTGTAATTCACTATTTTCTTCAAGTGATCTTAACCCAGCTTGCAGGGCTTGTGACAGTAAATGCCAGCCTTGGGCACTGCATTGCCTTCTCCCACTCCTCAGGGCTTTCCCAGCTGCCCGTCCTCCTGTCTGAGCCATTTCCAAGTGTTCTTCTGACCTTCTTTGCTTGCACTCTTCCAGAAATAGCTTTGGACCTAGGAGGGAAAATATAAGCCTACATAGGGGTTGCAGATTGTTCAGTGAGTTACCAGGTACAAGTTACTTCTTGAGGACTGTTCTTCCCTTTTTCCTAAGGTCTGTGTTGTTTCACTCAATTTTTTTCTGGTTGTGAATTTCTGCTTAGTGGTTTTGACTTGGTTCAAGCCAGACCGAGCTGCCAAAAAAATGACTAAACATGAGTCACTAAAGTTTTAGTTACTTTAATGGGTAAGTGAAGAGAAGTGTGGCTTTTATATACAATACTACGAAATCCAGATTTTTTCTGTTGAGTGTTAAGGAGTGACTGTTCTGCTTGGAGGTCCCCTGACCTACATTGTTTGACAGTACCTTTCCCAGAGTGTTCTCTTTTGTCACAATTCAGTGTATAGGCCCTAAAGCAACAGTAGCCAGGGCTTCTTTCAAGAGTTACTCTATTGAAAGACTAGTTTAGAAAACAGCCTTTTTTCCTCCATGTTCTTCACCCTATATTTACTTTTTCATATTTGTTTTAATTGTTATATAGATCTAAAGAAAGTTTGTGTTTGGAGAGATTTTTTTCCCCCACAGGAACAGGCTTGCTTCCTTCTTTTTTTCCTGACTCATTTTCCCTTTGTTGACAATTATCCTTAAGAATGATGAACTTCATGCATAGCACTGAAGCTTGAAGTTTCTGTCCCAGTTACCAGTGAAATCAAAGACATTAACTACTGTAAAGCAGTACGGTAGGTGTTGCCTAAATATTCAAAACAAAATGTAAGTGGGTAAAGCATGAAAATATCCACAATTGATGAGGATTAATATATTTTACTGTAAATTGAATATGCTTTTGATATGATTTTGAAATTTTCTGTTCCTTGCACAGAATGAGAAAGCCACACGTGAAATGACACTGGTGAGCACAGAGTAATTAATTGGAAGAATTATATCATACTTCATATTTTTTGTTAATTTACTAATGGTATGGGAAAGTGAGAAGGAAGAGCAGTTTCTGTAGAGCAAGGCTTGTTTTAAAAATGTACTGAATAAGTGAGGTATGGGGGCACAGGGGTCAGTCTGCCGAACACCAGGATGCCAGAAGTTCTACCTGATGAGCTCCTAATCCCATCTGTCCCTTGGTTGTAATGAGGAGGCTGTCTGTCCTGGTTTAGTTTCCAACCCATAAGTCTCTCTCCCTTATTCTCTCTCTCTTTCCTTTATCAGAGGAGAGAGAGATTAATATATAAATCTGTTACTCGGTTTAAATCTGTTGTTTTGCTGGGCCAGGGTTAAACCGTGACACTGTCAAAAGGTCATCCAGCCTTTTTTGCAGAGCATATCTGTGTACTTATATCTCTAATTGCTTGCTTGTGGATTCAATTAGTGATGCCCATAATTAAATGAAATCTAGAGCTTGTTCTTGTGGTCTGAAATCTCAAGCTCAGTGACCAGTCCAAGCAGGGAGAGGCTTCACCTCACTACAGTGCAAAATATACAAGAACTAAGGCTGTAGAAAATATGAGACCTATCAGTCTGTGTTTATATGAGACCAGGTTTGAATGAGATTCTGCCTTCAGAGAAAGGTCACTGTTTAAGTGAGAGCATACAGGGGTAATAAGAATTTGGGTTTGAAGTCTAGATGAGAAATGGCTTTCATTTTGTTTGATGTTCTTAGTTTTTGGCTTTGTGGTGTTTGTTGGGGTTTTGTTTGTTTGATGTTTTGGGGGGTTTTTTAAAAGAAGAAATAAAGGAAAACAAGTGCTTGGAAGGAGGCTAGGAATTACGGTTCGAGGCAATATTTCCCCTTTAATTTACCTCCTCTTCCAAAGCTCAAAATCATTATTGTAATCTAAAATTAAAGAGAGGGTATATCCAAAACGTCAATAATCTAGAATTCATTTAATAATGTGAACAGAAAAATTAGGTTGCAGTAGAACCAGTTTTGTTTTTTGCTGTCATGGGACTGCTGCGCTTCTGATGAAGTCCCACTGGTCTCTACAAATATTGGCGCAAGGGCAGAAGATGGTCCTGGGGGAGGGATCCAACATACTCCGTACTTGGATGTTGTGTGTACCCATGCAGCTGTGTTGTACGTAGATAACAAGAAGAAAAAGTGAAAAGAAATTGCTGGAAGAGCTACTTATTGTGAAACAGCAAGTGATTTTGCTGGTGGAATTAGGAGAATCCAGGCTATTTGACAGGATGGTTGAATATGCACAGGAGCCATGGGAGTTGGCCTGAATGCCCAGGCAAGGGAGTCAGGCTTTATAAAGCAGCAGGCAAATGGCTCAATCAGAGACCTGTATTAAAACCACCAATGGTCAGGTCTATTTCTAAAGCCAGAGGCACGCAATCCCACCTGCACACCAACTTTAGAACAAAGTGCTGTGGTGCGTATTCTGGGAAATCAGATTAAATTCCTGAAACAACTCAGCGCTGGATGGCAAAAGCCCATCTGGTTACTGTCTGTCACCGGGACACCGCGTGCCCGACAATGTCAAGAAGCTAAAGGAAGTCAAAGGTGAGGGTGAGGTTTTGCAAGCAGGCAGTGGAAGCTGCTGCTGATAACCCTCCTCTTCTAAAAGCCAGACATGAAGTTATCAGCAAGCCAGTGGCATTTCTGCATCGAGCCAGCTGCTGCTAGGAATGCTTGGGCTTTGTAAGTGTGCTCTCTGTAACAGGGGGATCATCCATTTCCAAGAATTGGCTAGCTGGTTTTATCAAAAAGACCCCTCGTTGTTAACAAGGACACAAATACTCTTAAATTTTCCTCCCTCACTCTGATATCTTATGTGGGTTTGGCCTTTTGCTTTAAAGGTTAGGTATTACAAAGCCTTTAGCATGAGGAAGCACATTCTTTTGCAGTAAATGTATATGAAGCACACAGGGTTTGTGTAGATATCAAAAAGCTACAAACAAGGTCTGTGAGAGGCCATCTCTCTGCTAAATAGCTGTGTCTTGCTTGGTACTGCAGTGGTAAAGTAGATGGTAGTAGTGATGTCAGTTTAGTTGTGAACATGGAGTTAATACCGTGTATCGTTCATACCTTTGCATTATTCCTGTTTCAGTGTGAACTGGAGAACTGTTTCAAATTTTCCAGCTGTAGAAAAGTATCCCAGGCTCAAATAAATAGAAGCAGGCAGCGCATGGTTAGGCTTACCTTAGCATTTCTTTCTTTTCCTGAAGCCAAGTAGGAAAACTTTCCTGATTTTCTTCTCTTAAAATTCAGTGTGCCCTATATGTCTATGAAGCTCTTCGACATACCCCTGCAAATTCAAGTTGACTTTTTATGTGCAGTCCTTAAAATTATGTAAACTTCTCAGTTGATCTTGAAGTAGCTGTAATAAGAGCCCGTGCTTTAAAGAAAAATCAAGTGTCTAAAGCTGGGTTACTTAGGAGTGTTGCTTCTGAGAGGGACTTGCTTCCTCAGCCTTCTTGTAAATTTAGTTGTTTGATCTTTCTTCTGAGTCCATCAGATAGCATGCCTGATAGAGTTGGACACTTGGCCTGTGGGTATTTGAACATTCATATAATTCATTTTGTGCTGGGCATCAGACTGCAGTTCCATGAAACCATACCAACAGATGGCAACTCTACCTGGGAGCTGTTAAGCACAGATAGTATGGGGCAGCTCCATGTGGAGATGCAGCCTAGGTTCCTGACCAGCAGAACTACAAAAATCCCAAAACAAAACCCACCAAACAAAAAAACCCCCACAACTGTATCAGCAAATCGGGAAGAAATAAACCTACCTATGCTAATAAGACCGTGAACTTTGTAGGTACCATTCATTGTTCATATCAAAAGTAACAGTCCTGGAAAAATGAGACCTCTGCCTGATGCCTCAGTACCTGTTCCTGCTATATGTGTACAGAAAGCTCAAGATGTGCCTCTTTTTATGTCTGGAAAAGCCACAGAATGACAAAAATACAGATGGATTTGGCATCGTGGTTCATGCCTTCCTTGTATTGGAAGTAGTGAGATTACGAAGTTCTTCATTGTACCAGAGAGGAGGGCACATCATACTATCTCCATGATTTGTAATATAAACACTGAACCTCCTTGGTTCTGTAGCTGAGGTTTTTTTCACTTATAGAAATTTCTCTTTAAGACTAACTGCATTTATTTACTTGTACAAGGGTTGTTGGGAGAGCTTGGCATTGGAAGCCATGCAGTTTTAAAAGGAAAAAATCCTCTTTCCTTTCCTCTCTGTTCGTTTAGCATTTCCTTTCTTCATTTCTCATCTGCATATTTTAAAATTATATTTATTAGACTCGATTTATGCACCGAGTTTCCTTGCAAACACAACCTTAAGTGTTCCCTTCATTTGTGGAGGAAGCCCTATCCTCTCCCTCCTCCCTTCTCCTCCTCCTCCATCACCCTCCCCTTCTCCCTCGATGTGATTCTGAACCATGATCCATCTGGAAGCAGAGCCAGATGGTCCTAACACACAGTGTAAAGTACAAGTCCTCCCAGTCTGGGATGAGAATTGGCACTGAAGCAAATTTGAGTTCAAAAGTTTAACCACCCTATAGTAATTTACACATCTACAAATAAACAGAGCTGTTCCTTGGTCTGTGCATTATGTGAAATGTTCTTTCATGTTGGGACTGCTTGTGAGGAGGATAGAGGGTTCTTATGGTCTACATGGAATTCAACAATAACACCACCATAAAATTATGGATTTCCCTTGTTTTTAAAGCTGACAGAGGCTGGAAAGCTTTGGATTGCTTTCTCTCTCCATGAAAATGAATCTTCAGGTTTTGTGTAATTTTTTTTTTTTTTTTAATGCTTTCTGAAATTCCCATGAAATGTGACACCTCAGACTATGCAGACCCCGTGTAAAATGAGGAACTGAACCATGAAAAATGCACATCCTTAACTACTAAGCAAAGAATAAGTACTTGGGAAATAGTCCCAGGGGCATTTAAAGCCATTGTGGATGTTATATGATTTAACTACTTAAACTTCATGAACAAGCTGATTCCAACTGGTAGGAGCATAATACAGAGCATTTCTGCCTTTTTGTAGTAACCTTACAGCCTGAAAGTATCCAAAACCTAATTCATTAAAGAAGGAGATAATGTGTATAAAATAAAGACATTCATAATCCAGCACAGACACTAATGCTTCCACTAAGTATGCAGCTGCTTGCAATTTCACTATGAACTATGAATTCAGTGTAAGCTACATTTAATATATATACTTCAAACACAGTAAAATAGTGTTTGATTATTTCCATTTCAATATTAGATACTTCCACAGTTGTCTGTATTGGTGATTTCTAGGCTGCCACACAAACTGCTCTATCTTGGTACAGAAGTAGGCAAAATTAGTAGCTTTGAAGGGAAGAGGCAGGGTCAAATGTGCTGTTATTCCATGAAGGTGATTACTGTGTAACAAGTGTTCAAAATGAGATTCTTCAACTGTCTTCAGAATTAATTTTCATATCCAGGTGTTTATTTAAGTTACATTTTAGCCCAGTCTGTCTTTTTTGCAAATGTGCAAGCATATGCATTTTTATCTATCATGTTCTCCTAGGTGCAATCAGAAAATGAGACCAGTGAAATCTCAACTCTTAAATCACTTATTTTCATTACCACAAGGCAGACCTCTAATGAAAACCTACTGAATCAAAATATTAAAAAAGCATAGAAGATTCAAGAATTTAAAAACTAAGCCATAAGAATTGCATGTATTTGTACAGTATTAATTATTAGCCTATCATAAATACTGTGTTCTTGCATGTGTGTTTAAGAAAAACTGTTCCATATTCATTGACTGATGACAGTGAGGGATAATCTTAGCGAGCACATGCAAATATTAACATTTCTGTTTACTGCTATGGAGCATTTCAGCTTGCCTATTCTGCACAGCCCCATAGGGCACAAAGGGTGTAATGCATAGAATCCCAGAATCATCCGGGTTGGAAAGGACCTCAGAGATCATCAAGTCCAACCCTTGATCCACTACCGCTGCGGTTACCAGCCCATGGCACTGAGTGCCACATCCAGTCTCTTTTTAAAAACCTCCAGGGATGGAGAATCCACCACCTCCCTGGACAGCCCATTCCAATGTCTGATCACCCTCTCCGTGAAGAAATTCTTTCTAATATCCAACCTAAACTTCCCCTGGCACAACTTAAGTCCATGCCCTCTTGTCTTGTTGAAAGTTGCCTGGGAGAAGAGCCCAACCCCCCCCTGGCTCCAGCCTCCTTTCAGGGAGTTGTAGAGAGCGATGAGGTCTCCCCTGAGCCTCCTCTTCTCCAGGCTGAACACCCCCAGCTCCCTCAGCCTCTCCTCACAGGACTTGTGCTGGAGTCCCTTCACCAGCCTGGTTGCCCTCCTTTGGACCTGCTCCAGGACCTCAATCTCCTTCCTGAACTGAGGGGCCCAGAACTGGACACAGGACTCGAGCTGTGGCCTCACCAGGGCTGAGTACAGGGGCAGAATCACTTCCTTGGACCTGCTGGCCACGCTGTTCCTGATCCAGGCCAGGACCCCAACTGAGGGAACCCAGAACTGGACACAGTATGTCCCTTGGGAAGGCAGAATTAACTAATTAACTATTAACTAATAGCTGCATGTTTACTCAGGTTGAACAAGAAAAGATGGAAATTCTTTTTGTTGTTTTGCAGTGCAGTAGAATGAAGACTAGCTGACCATCTGTCAAAGCTACTTATGGCCTTTCCTCCTCTCCTCTTTCTGCCACCTCTGCCACCTCCATACACAGAACACCAGCCACTGATGGTGGAGTGAAGAGAGGAGAGCATGGGCTGGTGCCCTTCCATTCCCCATGTGTACATGAAGGTGGTCTATGGATGCATGGGCAGAGGTGGAGGAGACCTGGAGAGGCAGCAAAGCCAAAGCTCTATGGAAAGGCAGACAGGTTATTGTGTCTTCTCTCTGCAAACCAAAGGGAGAAGAGTTGTATTTTGGTCTGCCTGTGGGGATAAGCACAGGTTTAGCCCATTCCTGAAAGTTTTACCCGAAGTGGTGATTGTTAATCTCTGAATTTATTAGTTGTAACATGCTTTCTTTCTCACCTTGTTTCCAACAAGAGGGACTTTTCCCTTTTTTCAGTGTGTAAGGCATTTCCATTTTTCCTCTCTTAACCATCAGAGGAGACTGTGCCCACCTTCATCCCCCTGGCCACACCAAAGTGACAGCTTGCACTAGCTGCTGAGAAGGTATCTCTGCTGTTTAGGATGGATTTTTCAATAGTTTATCATTGTGTTTGAAGTTTCTTCCCACATGTTTTAGTGAAGAGAGTTTACTGATGTAGACATCATGCAAAAAAAAGTTGTTTTTTTTCCCTTTACCTCAGTTTTAATTTGTTTGCAGCAAGAAAATAGTTGTTCTTTCATTTTTCAACCTTATCAGTACTTTTTTTTTTTTTTTCTCTCCACACTGCTGAAGATGAGTTAAGAAAAAAGAATGAGTACTGAGGGTGTACAGAAGTAGAGAGGACAACAGGGCTGTAAACTTTAGGCCAAGGCTGGTGTGTGTCAATACTACAGACTGGTGTTTCTGAACAGCAGTGAGTAAGGAATAGGAGTGAAGCAGTGTATTGATCCTGAACTGGCTCAACAGTCTCTGGATGAAAGACAATATAGGAGTTTTAGGTTTGCACACAAGTGCCTCCACATTGTTAAAAGGACACATTAAGGGAAGGAAAGGGTCTCCATAAAGAAAGGTCTCCCTGCTACCAGGAAGCCTAAGAGCATTAGTATTCCACAGGAAGATTGCTGTTTAAGGGAGAATCCTAAAGGTTACTTTAATGAAAGGTTGTAATGGACAGACTTTCTTTTGGAGCTTACTATTTTTCTTTGGCATTTCACAGTCCCCTGAAATGATGAAACATTAAAAATACTGCTTCTTGCCAAGAGGAGTACCAACAGGTTCCTCTGCTGTTACAGCACGTTGACTTTAATTGCTGAAGTGCTGATCAGAATTTAGTATATCTATTGTATGTTTTAAGTGGGTTTATTTAAATGACAGGTCAGGTGCTAGACTTCAGCTAATGTTGTGCAATATCCTATTTCCTCCTACTTTGTCTCTCCTACTATACATTATCACTGTCCTAGACAAGGATTTCACCTTCCCCCATTCCTCTCTCCTGTCTCTGTGTGCCCATCCTCTGATGCCCTGACTTCCAAATTTTTTACTCCAAATCCTTGTTTCAAACAATTTGACATTTTTTGGAGTTATTTTCCAAATTGTCTTTGAGTACAGCTAGGTTATGCAACACTTACTCCTAAATGACCTTCAAATATGTGGAGTAAAACGGGTCCTTTTTTGCAGGCTTTCACACTGGGTGCTCTGATTCCCAGTACCTGCCCCTTCATGCAGAGAGTAGACACCAATTTCGCATCCGGGCACTAGGGTGGGCCCAACTTTTGTTTTTAAGGCAGAAATATGGAGATATGATTTCCAGCTTCTCAAAATTCAGTAGTAAGTCTCCATAATCTTGCTTTTGATGTTTAGGTTACTATTAATGATGGGAACATGGATGGTAATATTTATTAACTGAATATATTGCCTGCTAAAAATTTTCTTTTACGTGTGCTTTTGATAAAGGTTTCTTTGGTTCCCATAGATTATTAAGGACATATAGACTAGGAATACTGTTAAGTTGTTTGATCACTAGGACTCTTCAAAATTAAGAAATACCTGTATGATCTTACTTTGTAGGCATGCATACTCCCTTTGTGGGGCAGCAGGTCCAGTCTTTGCTCACACAGGGATCAGCTTTTTCCACAGATGCTCTAACTTAGGTAGTGAGCACCATCACACCTGTGCACTTAACAAACTCCTTTTAAATAACTTATTATCAGTTCTCTTAAGGCTGTGTTATTTATTTTGTGCTATGCAAACTCTGTTATAAAATATTTGTTTTCCTCGTGGATTTTTCTGTGGTTTGTCACTAAATGTTATCCAAGAGCTTAAAGGGCAGCATGATCACTTGTGCTGCAGATAAGGAAGTGAGGCACTCGAAAATAGACATATTCCAAATTAAGAAAGGTTCAGTAAGCCTAAGTGCTAGTTTTGGGCTTCTCCTGTGGTTAGCTTTCCGACGTTGGGGTCATACTTCCTGTTACCATACTTTCTGTCTTCATATCATACTTTTCTGCCTTTTTACTTTCTATTCTTATGGCTTCTTTTTGCATTTAGACTTTTGACAAGCCTGCCCTAGTTTTTTTTCTTTGATATCTTTATATTTTCCCCTTCCTATATCAACTTCCTTTCACCTTCATCAGTTTATTGAGTCATTTACATCACTGATCCATTCATCAGTTTTCATCAATTCATTTACATTAATTTATTCACCAGTTTAATCTGTCTTAAATATTTTTCTTCCTATCACCTCTACCCACCTCTGCACTTTCTATCCTGGATTCTAGCACCACAGCTGTGTTTGCGTGGTGGTGTAATGAAATTGACAGAGGAATGTGTTTGTCTGACAAATGAGGATGAAAAGGTGGATATTTTGGGTGAGTAGAAAAGATGGATATTTTGCTGCTGTTTCAGATTTAGTTTTATACTCAGTGCTATTGAATTACCCAGTGCAGTTCTCTGTGGTGGGACACAAACCTCTGTGCCAGCAAAACCCTGATTTTGGCCTGAGACAAACCAATACATGAATACTGCTATCAAGTATGTAGTCACAGCTTTAGTCTCTTATCTCTTGTCCATTTCTTTCCCCAACATTGTTCACATTAGTCCTAATCCCTATGTTTCTTTCAGCCAAATAACTTTTTGTCTTTGCCATTGTTTCCCTCATTTATCCCAGTCACTTCATCTCTTTTCATATCTCTCAGATGCTCATCGGGCTTTCTTTCAAGAGTTCCTCCATTAACTCTTTCGTTTCTTTGAATCCCTCTGGATTTAAATTTTGGTTCTTTTGGCATTCAGATAGAATTCTCCTCCTCACTATCTGAGTAACCAGGCAATTCCTTTAAGAAAAACAAACAAAAAAACCCAACCAACCCAAAAACTCATAAGCTGTTTGCTTTTATTTTGAGTGCTATGTCATTCCTTGGTGGGCAACAGCTGGGAGCTTTTGAGCCAGGATGGTTCTTACCAGCAGGAATTTTCAAAGTTTTATTTAAAATTAGATTAAGATCTGATGGGCTTGCTTGTGGGGTTTTTTTACCTTACTGACCAAAATCAGAGTTAATTTGATGTATGTGAAACACACAAATTGGGCCTAGAACTCTTAAATAAATAAAAAAATAATAATAAAATAAAAAAATAGTGGGAGACTGTCTCACAGTTATTTGCTCATCATCTTCTAATATTCTAGGAAACAAAAACACAGTCTTTCTGAAAATTATGTTAATATTGAAAAAATAAGCTTTGCTTTTCCTACATTACCAAAAGATCTGTCTTGGTTGTATTGACATTTACTGGCCATTTTTCATTGCAAAGGCACCACGATCATACTCTTGAAACGCAAAAGCTTGTTTTATGTAAATTAAATCTTTGGAAAAATTCATAAAAACTAATCGAGGTAATGCAGTGTGACTTAATCTGAAGCTCTCATTTTTTATTAATGCTCTTCTATGTTTATTTATAAGTTTTCAAAAAGTCTGAAGATTCAAACATCCTAATTAGTTGGTTATCCTGTGAGAACCCAAACCCCATTACTTTATATCATGAAATGCCAGTTGATGTCTTACCATGTAAGTCATATAGAATACACAGGACTTTGGTTTCTCTAAATATAGTAGTTCTGGTTTTGGCATTTCAACTCTTCCTCCAACTTTTTGTTTTCAACAAGAAACACATTGCCTTTGAGATCTAAAAAACTTTTCTTCTATGCTCTAATAACTTGAAATAATTAAAAATCTCATATTTGTCTTGCTGCTAATGGGTAACATGACATGCTACATTTTTTGAAGTTACTTATTTTTGGCTTATTTTTCCAGTCAAATGAAATTCACAGTGCTTTCAATCAAAGAAAAGGAAAACTCAGTTTTTGATTCTTTCTCCTTGATGATTCACATCTTCATTATGCCACCATTACTTCCAGCAGAAATCATCCAGCAAATCAAAATTGTAAAGACAGCTTTACTTTGACAAAACAATATTCCCACTGTAACAATCTTTAAGCTTTCCTTTGGCATTGCTCTTCAACAGTATGGTGTTATGTATGTCTTGTCAGTGAAAAGATATCTTCTGCTGTATTTACTCTAGGTGGAAGAAGTCAGGGACAGCCTTACTTTCCTGTTGCAAAAAAGCTGAACAAAATGTCAGTCCTTCCCTGTCCTCTTGCTCTATTGCTGTTTGTTCCCATACCCCACCTCATCCAGTCCATTGATCCAGAATGTGGAGCTGGTGTGGGTTAAATTCACCCATTACCTATTTTTGATGAGTCAGTTGGACATCTTTCAGTTCTTGATTTATGGTTATCTCTAAAGAGCTGCAGCAGCAGAAAAGCAAGCATCTCCCTTGAGCAGGGGTGGGCCATCATCTAGCAATGATGGCATTTGATTTTTCAGAGTGTGAGTGGAAGTCTTGCTCCAGTGACTGGGCTGAAACAGCTTGGTTATTTTCTTGTTGTTACTGGCCTGTGGGTTCGTCTTACATGTTCAAGACAGTTTTGACTCCAGCTGTTTCAGTCTGACCACCTGTACAACCTTGTTACTTTACAAGTTTTTAGTATTTTTTTTAGTTTGTGGGCAAAATTATATACTCATGGTGTTTTCTTGAGCATTCATGGAGAAAACATGAGGCTTCTCCCCATCGTGATTGAAATGGGATTATTTGCATTGGCTTCAGCTTTGCCTCTTCAATATCTTGCAATCAAGAAACCAGCCTGGGTTTTTATAGCACAGGGAAACAGTAAAAGGTGGCTGTTTGAAACAAAGTCTGCTGCCTTAGTGCCAAAATGCTCATGCTATGGCTGTGTGCATTTAGGATTATGTTTCTTGAATTATTTCTCATATGCCAGTGGTTCCAGTAGAGACTGGGTAGAGGAAGGGAGGATGGGGGAAAGGGAAGGTGGGAGAAAAGTTAATGTTTTTCCTATCTCTTTTGGGAAAAAGGGAGGAGAGATGAAGAATTTATGCTATTCTGTGTTATACACCCAACTCGGCTAAATTAAGAAAATCTCAGAGCCACTGAATAACTAATAAAGACTTTTCAAAAGAACCTAGCTGAGCAGAACCCTGGTTTTATTTCTTTACTTTAGGAGACTAACAAGACAACCACTTAAGTACCTAAAGCCAGATGAGAAACAAATACTGGGAACGCAGTGTGGAATTCCTCTAAAGTGTGCCAAGGAACCTGTAAATGCTTTCAAAATAATGGCACAGTGCATAATAGGCATAATATTTGTATTAAGTGTGTCAGAGAAAGCGTAGGGTGGATATCCACAGGAATTCATATACTTTTTTTGCTAAGCCCTTGTATATGAAGCAAGATTAAGTTGTTAAAGGATTGCTTTCCTGTATCAGACTAAAATGTAACAGGGCAAAAAATTATTAGCTTGTGTTATGAGACACAGATTACAGTGAGGATCTATTTTTATTTGCCAATCAAGTCTTTTCTGTGTAATTTATTCAGGAGCATGGAATCTCATTGCAGAAGATAAAGGAGAATTGACACCCTTTCTTTGCATCCAGTTTTACTCAGGTGTTTGAGATGCAAAATATAAGGAGAGTGAAGCAGTCTAACACATTACAGATGGTGACTGGAAAGGGAGGTAAATGTAATTCCTGACATCACAATTACCATGCTTAACCCATCCCATCCCTTCAGACAGGTGCCACCTGTGCTCAGTTTGCCTCCCAAAAATCAGAGGTTTTGTTGACTCATGGGGATTGCTAATACAGTGGGGGGTTCATCAGTGCCTTCCTTTTTGCAGTGCATTCCAATTTCAGAATATGGTGCAGTTAGCACTGTATTGGCTGGAGATTTGTTGAATATTACTCCAAGGTTAGTGGATGACTAGTGTTCTCTGTGTCAGAATGACTATATTTTAGGTCTCAAACTGTGAAACTATTGGTCTAGCAATCCTTTTTGGGTTTTTTTTTTTCCCTTTAAGCAAAAGGTGACTTGTAAAAATGCCAGGTGACTCTCTGCTTCAGACTTTTCTTTTTTATTGCGTGTAAAAGGAAAAGACCCAGAATAAATGACCTTGAAGGGAAAATTGTTCTTGTTAGTGCAGTATTTTTGTCACACTCGTGTCTGCCAGGCCTCCTACTTCCAGTGAGACAGTCACATATGTGAAATTATGCTTTCCAGCATTAAGTACTAGTAAGTCTCATAGACAGTAACATGCAATTTTCACTTGTCTTGGGAGAATAAAAATGGATTCAAGTGGCATCTGCAGTATTTCAATGAAAACCAGCCTTGGTTAAATAAGTTGTTGTCCCTTTCATTAGTAAAACCAACAAGAAGAGAACTTGCCTTTTCAAAGCTGTTTTCTGAAATTAATAAAAATAAATTGTGATCTTTCATTACAGTCCTGGCCTCAAGACACAAAGGCAACCATACCAGGCCTATGAAGATGTGGCAGTGCCCTTTTTGTCAATACTGTCAGTGAAATTTATTTGTATGTACTTTGGAAAGATCATTGTAGTGTTTGCCCCTGCTTGTGTTCTAGTCACTTTGTGTCCTTAATCGATGAAGCTTCAGCCTTATGGAAGGGAAAAGGTAATTTAGGACCCTGGCTGTGACTTTCTGTGGGAGAACCTGCTTCCTTGACATGTGTGAAGGTCAGTGGGAGGAGTGGCCATAAGCTCATAGCTGTTGGAAATTGTCCAGAGAGAAGGCTTGTCCCTCTTCAGCAGGAAATCTGTTTTCTGCTATATTAGAGACACTTTTACAGCTCTGCTACTCTAATTCTCTCTCCTGAAAATAAAAGTTAATGAGAAGGTACTTCAGCTCACTGGAAAGCAGTAGACTCACATTGTTCATACTTTTTGTCATAGCCTTTGTGGCTTTGTGCAGCTATTCTGTAAGTCACTCAGAAGTCAGGAAAAAGGAGATTACTACAGCTTTCTCCTCATCATTATTTTCATAATGTTTAATATATTAATCACTTTTTTTTTTTTTTTTTTGTAAGTAGAATTAAACATGCTCCTGAACTTTAGATATCATCTTCTATAGGGTCTCCCCTCTCTCAGTACGCATGTACCTATTAATGGTGGAAATACTATTTCGAGTATCTCTTTCCTTCTTTGGTTTTCTTGCTTTTCAGTTATGCATTTCTTTCCTCTTTTCTTACAAGATCATTAAAAATTGTGGTTTTCCTGCTTACAGAAAGAGTTTTGTGTAATAATGCATCATTTATACCTTCTTAAAGTTCACATGTATTGCTCATGTGTTTTCATATTCCTTCATTTGGCTTCAAAACTTCTTGTGTCAGTACCTCTTTTGTTTACTTTGTAAGAGTGACAATATTAGTTGTGACTTCAATTGAATGGACTTTTTGCTCTTCAAAATTCAGGCTATGAAGGTGCCTTATATTGAAACTCGGAAAATGAGATACGCAGAACCACTGTTCTTTCACTAAATACTATTAGGCAGTCATAAATAAGGATTTAAATTTAACTTCTATAAACTTCATTGAAGGGAGAAAGAAAACAGCATAAAATATTTTTTAGATTGGCAGGAAAAGGCTAGGTTTAAAAAATCAAAATGTTTTTGAGCTTTCTTCAGGCATGGAAATTATACTCTAGTAGGAATCAGTGATGAAAGTGATGTCAAATAAAGATTTTTCACTCACATGCATCATTATCTGGATCCTAAACAAGGTGATGTGATTTGTTTTTTGTAGAATGCATTTAGTAATAAAAAATGAATTCTGAAACCAATGCAATGGTCTGGACTTTGAAAACGTTATTTGAAAGATCTTGTACAAATAAACAGCAATCCTTTTAAAACTTATGCACACATTAAAGCATTAACCGTGAAGTGGGCATGAGTATTTTTTATGATACTATAAATCTTGATTTTTGAGGGAGGAAAAGTTTAAATGCAGATACATATCTTTAGATATTATCTAGAGTTATGCATCTGTATACATGATGCAATAAGCAAAATTCTGCACACAAACATACCTCAAACCAAATGTGTGTTACTACAAGATGCAAGGAGAAAAAAAAAACAACTTTGCTGGATGGTAGAAATGACCTGGAAGAAGTAATTTACAAAGCAAAGATGTATTTAATCTTTATCTGGAGGTTTCCTAATCTTCTAGCTCTCTGAAATAGAAGAGGAGGCTGAAAGGATACCTTATTCCTCTCTAGCAGTACTTGAAAAGAGCTGGGTGTTGGCCTCTTCTCTCAAGTAAATAATGATAGGAGTAGAGGAAATGACCTGCAGTTGCTCCAGTAGAAGTTTAGACTAGATTTGAGGAAAAATTTCTTTACTGAATAACTAGGTGTTGGAACAGACTGCCCATGGAGGTGGTGAAATCACCATCCCTGGAAGTTTTTAAAAAAACATGTAGATGAGGCACTTCAGGACATGCTTTAGTTGGTGATACAGATATTGATACACATATTTTATTGCAGTGGGGATGTTGACAGTTGAATGTGGTGATCTTAGAGGTCTTTTCCAACTGTGACAATTGTTCAGTTCTGTGATTCTGTGAAATTTATTTCCTTAATCATAATCTGGGGTCCCAGTGGTGGTGGGTTTGGAAAACTGAAAGGAAAATATTATCCCATTTGGAAAGCACAATTCCTTGCGTATGTCTTGATCCAGAGCATTTGTGACTGGTCATGCAAGGAAAGACACTCTAGGAAAGGTTCAAGAAGAAAGCACTAGTTCATCACATAGAGAATAAAATGCAGGTAGCCTTTGAGCTTTTAATTCTACAAACTCAATATTCTTCTTGTAAATTAGATGAGGAATGTGTATGGTGTATGCTGTATATATGTACAGGAGGCTTGTTAAAACTGGCAGGCTAGATTTAAGAAAAAAGGTGATGAAATAAGACAGAGGAGGTAAATAAAGGAATATATGTTTCAGGAGGAATATAAAGTTTCAGCTTTGTAGTAGTCAAGAGCTATGAGGGCAGACAAGCTCACTGTGACCTTGAAAATCCACCTGGGACTCTTGTACCTCGCTTCGTCTCTGTTTTACATTTTACTCTTCAGCTTTATGAAATGTCATGTAATTAAACCCTCAAAGTAGTGATAGGTGACCCTTGAATCTTGTGAGTTTAAACGTGTTATTTTTTTGCTTTGAGTTTCACTTTTTAGTGGTCAGAAGGTAGAAAGATAAATGGAATCTGCAACTTTTCGGTGTGCATTTATAATTAAAGTTTTTTAAGGAGATGATAAACACACCTGAAGTTGGACAGTTAGCTGTACAGGTGCTGTTTCCATGAAGCTGCCACCTTTCGTGGAGCTTGTGAAGTACATGGAAAGGCTTTGCTTGTTTTGTTAGTTGGATCATTTCCTTCAAGCATGTTCTCAAAGCCCTTTGACTAATGAGAAAACTATAAAGTGTTTCTTTTGGCAACAGATAAATAAAATATGCTGGAAATCATCCTAAAAAAAAGAAAAAATTCTAGGTGTTCAAGCAAATCCCGTCTCTCACCTTCTGAAAATTTCTGCTCAGAGAACTAGTAAAAGCTGCTCCTCGTATTTCCTTCTAACAAGGTGGGGGTAGGAAGGGAGGCAAGTACAGGAAAAGGCCAGTATGCATGTGATCAGACCAAATTAATTGCTTTACTAATGCTACCATTCCTCCGAGTGACCTTCCCAAGGTGTTACCATGTTTACATTATAAGCTGGACCAGCTGCCTGAACTAGGTTGAGCGGTGGTAAATGCCATTCCCTCCCTCTGACCCCGCTCAGGAATTCAGAAAGGGAATAAGGGAATTAATTGTGTCTTTCTCAGAGGCAGTTGCAGAAGCAGTGTGGGGTACCTTGTTGCTGTAGGGTTCATTGCAGGTTTAGGGACTGGTTTCCATTCCCCTTTCATTTAATAAAGTCATTGCAAGGAAGGAGAATCATACTTCTAAGGGAAGACGTAATAGGCAAAGATTGATCTAAGATTCGGTGTGAAACAATAGCTCTTTGCTAGCCTTTCCTGCTGAAAAGCAGCACTAGAAAGAGCTGGAAGGTTTTGTGGGGACAGGGCCATATAGTCTGGAGAGTTTGTCTTGAGATTTATGTCGTTTGGATAAGCATTCTGGCCCTGAGTCTTTCTGTATGTTAAACTTGAAATGAGATTCAGGAAAGAGGCAAAGAATAGACTTTATTTTTTTAATGCCTGTACCAGCAGTGTTGATTCTTTCTCTCATCACTTCGTATTTTATTTCTTTTTGTAAAGTCACTTGGATTGGATGCATTTTAGGCAATTTATTTATGTTACCAAGTTAGCAGCTCTCTCACAAGCTGATAGGCAAATGTGGAGATCTCAGAGAGCAGTATTTTGGTGTCTCAACACTTTCCTGGGAAGATGTAAAATAAGTCAGTAGCATTTATTATGCAATGGTTTCGAAATAATTTTTTACAGGTTTAAAACAGCTTTAGTACTGCTGTGTTGATTTTGTAAAGCTCTTTAAGATTTTTTTACACAGTAGGAAGCAGCTGTCCTTATTTAACTGATAACTGCTGTTAACATTGTTTTTTCTACTTTTTGACCACAAAATGTGAATTACTGGCTTTCAGGGCTTTCTGTTGCTCTTATACTTTCAGCTAACGTAAATTTGTTTGGATTGAGCAATGAGTCAAAATGAGTATATTTCAGTTCTACTTTATTTTCTTCACCAATAAAGCAGCTCAGGTATTTTACTTAATTACTAACTTTTTCTTTATTTGTACTGTATGAAAAACCTAAGACTACCCTTCTGGCTTGAGCAGTCAGAAAGGATGAGTGAAACTTAAGTCCATGTAACAGCTATGAAGCAAAATTAACAGTAACTGTTTTGTGAAGGGCGAAGACTCTTTCCACTGAAGACAGCATAGGCCCACTTCATATTTCAGTTTTATGTGTACACAAATGAATAATTTACCCTATTTTGTTTGACAGCCTCTCATTTTAGAGGCCAGAGGTGTTCTAGCTGGCGATGATGATCAAAGGGTTAGCTTGCAGCATTTGCCTAGATGAAAGGATACCAGCCCCCCAAAGGGTGAGATGTTTGTTGAACAGATGCTTGGAGCAAAAGATGCCCTTCCAGGGCAACTGGGAGGCTCTAGGAGCAGCAGCCTGGAGGTTGAGTGGCCTGGAGGAGATCAGTGGTCTGTTGTCTCTCCCCATCTCATAATCTTCTCTTGCCAGAGCGTGCAAATAGCCACAGAATGTTCTTTGTTCTTTAAGAGTTCAGGCGGTGAGAAAATTTTGGAGTTTGGTGACATGTTAACAGCACTGCTATTGAGGAAACAGTGATAAAAAGGAGTTGTCCCAAAAATGGAGAATTGATCAGAGCGTGACAAAGCTGCAGGTGGTGTTTGATGGGTGATATTTTGTGGAACGTAGGATTCAGCTTGAGGATATCAGAACTCTTTGATCAGCCAAGTGTCTCTGAATGTATCTACTCAAATTATTGTCCATCTGAAATAACTCTTGCTTCTTCATACTCTTAAGTATTGTTGCAATGATGGCCTCAACTTCTGCAGTCATATCTGGTGAACCAATTTCTGATAACGTGACTTATAGTATAAGTCAAATGTTTTGAAGATGTGTTTGTGGTTTTGCTTAGAGTGTGTAAATATTGAATAAAAAATTTAAAAAGATCATCATGCATATACTAGAAATAAGGCTTCCAGTCCTCCAAGTTCAGGGAGGAAAACAGATGACACA
Organism: Phaethornis superciliosus; assembly: GCA_023637945.1. Taxonomy (NCBI): domain Eukaryota; kingdom Metazoa; phylum Chordata; class Aves; order Apodiformes; family Trochilidae; genus Phaethornis; species Phaethornis superciliosus. The sequence continues at coordinate 66,654,586 of JAJQWJ010000002.1, read as the reverse complement.
TTTTAAGGTTCCTGAAGTGCTATTATATCAAAAAATATTCTCAAAAATCAAATTGGCAGCTGTCTCAGATGTGATATCAAGAGCTAGTGAAAGCTCTGACTTCTCTGCAGAACAGCAAAGAATACTTTTTTCACTTCATTGGTGTGCTATGCAGAAAATTTATTCAGACCTGTGAAGTGCTCGATATATTGATGAATATTATAAAAATCCTGCGGGAAATGAAATATTCTGTCTTCACAGGAGGTTTGCACTAAAATATTCCTAGGACCACACACTGAGAAAGTACTTTTTACACAGTATTTCACAGCACTTGCTTTGAATAAAGTAGTACTCCAAACCTCCAAAATAATGTTCCTTAAAATTGATTTTGATGTAATTATGTTTGTGCATGATGTAGGCTGAATGAAGTTTCCTTCAGGAACCTTAATTCTGTCATTTCTTGAATTTCAAATGCTCAAATTTTGTATGCCTAATGTTCTTTTAACTTCTAAGTACCTAGAAATGGTTAATTACCCCTGGTGGATTTATATTGACCATGGTATAAGTATGCTGTAGATGCATGGACTCCCATGCCGTTTATGCACAGATGGTTTGGGTTCAATCCACAGCACTTAAAGAAGGAGTGTTGCACAGAAGTGTCTGTGATACTTATAGGGCTGGTTTGGGTCTGTAAGTAATTTAGCAGCTTCCATGTGGAGCTCAAGGTTATTGCTCACAGAGCAAACCTTGGCAACCTTGCTCTGAACTGCCTTAACAGATGGACCTGTGAAACTTTGCTGTCTCCGTGTTGCCTCTGCACCATCTTCTTCAGGGTTAGTGTTATCCAGGCATCCCAGTCCTGTGCAACATCTGCTAATGGGGTGTTGATGAATAATACAGTCACAGAAACAATCTTGCATTCAGACTGAGCATTACCAATAGTGCTATGGTCACTGATTTTTAATAATATCAAGAAAATTGAATAAAATCACAAAAAAATAATTTGGAAAATAAAATGTGGTTGCGCAGCTGTGCTTCCTATTTACATAGTTACTAGTAAATAAGAAATTTAGACTGTCAAACTTGGATAAATTTATCACTTTCAAGTTCAGCCAATACATGATTATCTCTTCCTGCCACTGCACCGTTGCCATGTAGTCACTGATGAAAGACCTCACGTTTTTAGAAAAGTCAAATGAAACTTACACTCCCCAGATATTTTTCTTTTGTTCTGAATCTCCTTTATTCACTTTTTTTTATATAGTAAGGAAATGAAATTAAAAGTGAAGATTCTGTAAGATGTAAATTGGTTTGATCCTGGCCCAGACCAGGATATCGTCAGTCAGAAATTATTATTTTATACATTTTTGTAGACGTATCTTTGCCTGAGAAATTTGAGAAGTGCAAAATAATGGGATTGGTGCAACACTCTGTGTAGCTATTGAGCTATCTACATTCTGTCAGAAATTAAAAAGTCTGAGCATGACACTGATGAAGATGAATTTGCTATGTTTCTCTTTAAGAATTGCTGTAATAAGATGGGATTCAGTATTTAAAGGAGTTCTCACCCATCACTGTGCTGAAGAGGAAGAAAAAAGGATAGAGGGATTAGAAGAGAATTACAGTTAATTTGGAAGGAATCTTTGCTCATTATCTGAGATGAATGAGCAGAGACACAAAACAGCATTATCAATCGATATTTTGGAAGAGTGCGAGCTCTGTTCTTAAAGGGATTTGTAAAGATGTCTCTTCCCTGCACCTTTTTCTCATGGGAAGTCCACTTCAAATGGCAGATATGAACTTGTGACTTGAGCACATTCTTTACTGTGGGATTTGAAAGGAGGCCGTATAACCCTAAATTTCACATAGCAGCAGACATACTTGAAACAAAAAGAATAGAAAGCACATTTAATGAAGTGTTGTATCAGTTTGCTTTCTAGTGCTGACTTTGGCTTTGTTTAGCCAGTACTTAAAGAATAGAGTCTTTCATTAATTTGCCCTAACAAGCATAAATTCAGGAGATGAAAGGGAAAGCTGTAATGGCACGCACATGTCTGCAGGGTGGAGTCTATCTGAAATATGAGAGACAGGCTAAGCTGTCTGAAGAGCAATAGTTACGTGAAAATATCAGGAATTCAGTTTCAGCATCTGTAACAGTATAATTACAATGAAGAAAATTAGAAGGATATGCATGTTTTTTCTTAAGACTCACTTGATGTTTGGATGCATCCTTCAGTAGAGACAGAGTCAAAGATCTTGTTGCAATCAGCTTTTATTTTCAAGCTGTTTGATTTTAATCTTTTCTAGCCAGCACATCATGATGAGGACTGTGGGTCACTGTGAGACTTGCAAGTATTTCTTTGCTTTAAACAGACAAGCTTCTTCTGACACTTCTCTTAAAACCTATTTTAATTTAGTTGCTGAACTTAAAACATCGTGAATTTTTATTTATCCTACAGATTTTTCTGCTCTTCGGTCAGTTTTTCCTGAGCAGGGGATGCAATTATTGACTTTGGATGATTTGGAATATAGGTAGACAGGAAAAATGTGACTTTCTGTCCTTCTCTATAACAACCTTTAAATCAGTTGGTTTCAAGATGACAAAAGCATTGAGGGAAAATTTATATTGAAAAATAAAATCTAGAAAGCAGAGCTCTTTACATTTTTGTCACTAGCATTTCAAACACTACTCAAATGTCCCCCAAATTATCTTAATAACTCTGTGCAGTTATTAATTTGTTTCATTTCTGTCTATTGAGATGAGGAAAGCCAATACATCACTTGAGAGGAATTTACAGGCTTCTCTAAAGTCTTGTAGCTGCTCTCACTTTAGTGACAAGTACTGGGAAATGTTAAAAGTGATACCTACTTGGCATGTCTTGTATTGCTTCTTTCTTCTTCCATTGTCTTTTTCATATGTGATCCTTTATTTTGGGAGAAGAGAGAATGTGGTATGGAATACATAGCCAAGTGAAAAAATGACATGGGAATTAAAAAACAGGTTAATATAAAGTAAATATAGCTGAAGACATTTACTTGCATTTATTGTTCTCAGTGTAGCACTTCCGTGGTATTCCCTGAGCACACCTTATGCTACCAGCTAGAATAAGCAGTGTTTAAATTTTACAGAAAATCAGAAGGCTACTGAAGTACCACTTTTGGCAGCACACGTCTCCCAGCAGAACCCGCTGTGGGAAGTGACGTGAAACACTCATGGTAGAATTACTATTTTCATTGACTATCTTTGTTTGTTTGTTTGTTTTTTGTATTCTGTTCTTCAATAATAGAGTGCGTATGACTTTCAGAAGTCCGTGTTTATTGAGAATATGCCACAAAATTTGCATTTTGGAGATTAGCTTTTGGGGTTTGAGTAGCAAAACTTCGCATGTCCACTGAAACAATTTGGTCTCCCTGTAAGCCACACTGACCAAGTCTAGTAAAAGTATATTTAGTTACCTTACCAATGGCAATATTGTTATTTCAGGAGGGTAAGTTGGACCTATGTTTACTTGCTTAGCGTAAATCCTTGGAGAAGGAAGGTGAGCATGAAAAACATGTAAATGTAATCTTGGGAAATTTTAGCACTCAGGGTAACAATGACACATTACTACATGACAAAAAAAGATCATTGATCAATGTTTGTCCTTTACAAAATCTTCCCTGAAGTCCACAGGGTAAAGCGATGTTTAACGTTCCAACTTGCACAGGAAGTGATTTTTTTTTTTTTTTCTTTCACTCCACTTACTATCCATTACTGCTGAAAATTCTTGTATTTCCTCTTTTTGCTCCTAGGGATCTTTTTTTTTTTTTCGTTAAGGACAAATGTAAATATTAGAAAATGCACATTGGATTTTTGTTTTGGGTTTTTTTGCAATAAAAACTTCAGAAAGAAAAAAGCAGTCAGTGAGAATCTGTTATTTGTTCACTTCAAAACTGACAGTTTCATCCTGAAAGGTTTACTGTTATATTAACAAGAAATGCTGTTGGTAACTAAAAATGCTTGGTATGTGAACACTTTACCCTGCTGTACGTCCTTTTTCTTCTCTAGTGTTTGTTAAACAGCCCAGCTGTGTTACCCCTCGATTCTCTTTATTCTCCACATAGGGTAGGAACCCCAAGACAGTCTGGCTTTGTTTCATAATCACCTCAAAAGGACCTGACTGCAGTTAACAAAGATCCTGTTTGCATATAATAGAAAAAAAATATTTGTTTGGTATAGTCTCTCAGGGTTTTCTCTGCCCTAGGTGCTAAGGCACGCAAAGTCTGCCAATCGAAATAAGCTGAACGCTAAATCTTACTGCATTTTCTTCCAAAACTGTATCTGACTACAGTGTTTCCCAGTCCAAATGCTGAGTTCATTCTCAAAGCTTAGCTTTTTGGCATGTGAAGGAGATGCTGGAATTCCAAACTGGTGTGCTGTATGTAATTGATAATGATTGATAAAAGACAGCTAGCACCTGCGGGACCTTTCTTTGTGCAGGGTAAATAGGTGTCTGAGGAGTTCAAGAAACGGAGCTGCAGAAATTATCTTTTCCATTCTGCAAAGCTTGGTTTGTGTTTCCCTCTTTGTACCTTCAAAGTCAGGATTAGTATTGTTTACACAGACAGAAAGCTTATGTTCATAATGATTAATGGAGGGGGAAAGACCTTGAAATCCATCACATCTAGCACATTGCCAGACTAAATTACTCAATCAGCTCCCAAATAGAAGCACTAAGGTATAGCTTCTTGAGAGTCTCGGTGAATTTCCCTGCTTTAATCCTAAATTTAAGGTATGTTTTCTAGCTCATTGTTGTTATTCTTTCTTGACTATGGGTCGATCTTCAATTTACATTAAGTTTAATTCAATTTAACCATGGGAGAGACTAAATCTATAACTGGAGGAAATAAAGAAGACAGAACCAGACTTCAGCAGTGCACAATAAAAGGACAAGAGGCAAGACATGGGCACTAGCTGAAATACAGGAAATTTTATTTAAACTTGAAAACAAAACCAAAAAACCTGTGCGGATTGACAGAGCATTGGCACGGGGTGCCAAGAAAGGTTGTTCAGTTTTGGGTCCCTCACTACGAGAAGGACATAGAGTTGCTGGAGCATATCTAGAGGAGAGCAACTAAGCTGGTGAAGGGTCTGGAGAATAAGTCCTGTAAAGAGAGGCTGAGGGAACTGGGATTGTTTAGATTGGAGATGGGAAGGCTGAAGGGAGACCTTGTCATTCTCTACAGCTACCTGAAGGGGGTTGTAGTAAGTTGGGTGTTGGTCTTCTCTCTCAGTTAAATAACAACAGGACAAGAAGAAACGGCCTGCAGTTGCACCAGGGGAGGTCTAGACTAGATATTAGGAAAAATTTCTTTACTGAAAGAGTAGTTGGGCACTGGAACGGGCTGCCCAGGGTGGTGGTGAAGTCACCATCCCTGGAAGTATTAAGAAGACATGTAGATGTAGCACTTTAGGATGTTCTCTAGTGGGCATGGTGGGGTTTTTTGGGTTGGTGTTTGGACTCGGTGATCTTAAAGGTCTTTTCCAACTGTGACGATTCTGTGAGTCTGTAACACAGATCCTAAAGTCTCTCTATTGTGCCAGGAATGTCAGAGTTATAAATCTCCTCCAGCACTTCCTTTGGGCTTTTGTGGATGTGGAAACTTTTGCTAGGCTGTGCCATTTAAGAACGTAGTACTAAGCAAAGAGTTTTAAGGAACAGATTGAAATAATAGGTGCTGAAATACACTTGTGCTGTCTCTTTAGTATTAGAACCATGGAAAGGTACATTTTTAGTCGCCAAGCTAAGAAAAGATTTTTGTTTCTTAGCAAGCTTAACTTTTAAATAATATGTACTTTTAAGGGCAAGTTACAGCTGGCCCTTGTTGTACCTGCTTGTTATAACCACAGCCAGCAATGTACACTGCAGGGCCCAAGCAAACTGAGGAAAGCCTTAGTGATTGAGCAGGAGAATGGCACGTCCAACCTTCTGGGTTTGTGTGGCTTTGTCCCCTGGACAACAGCTTCTCTTGAGCCTGTAATCCAGGGGAAAATTCTGGTTGTCACTTCTGTCACTCATTTTCAGCATTAAAAAATGCTTGAGTTTTATTTTATGTTAGTATATTTTCCATTAAGGTAGATGAGGAAATAAATGCACTTTGATGTGGAAACTCTGTCTCTGCAGAAGAGATGAACTTTGAATAATTCTTTAGGTCTGAAACTATCATGGAGAAGTTTCCAAATGCTTATGAGGTATTAAAGTACTACATAAGACTAAAACCTAGACTTTAGATAGTGTGAGTTAGCATAAGAACTTCTGGCCATTAGCAATGTAATACATACAGACACCTGTAGGGAACTGTGTTTGTAATTTGTAGTTTATAACGTTTTTTCCATGATGGGGTTTCTTGTGAGAAATTTCAGTTCTTGCTTAATACAGTGAATACAGTACATGGATAATAGGGAAGGTTCAGTACACGGTTAATACAGAAGTCATGAAAATTCAATTTTTAGAATGTTTCAACCATGTTGCGTGTGATAATGGAAATAATGAACAGAGGGTAAAAAGACACGATCAGTAAAAAAGTTAGGATTTAAAGAAACTGTGACGAAAAATCCAAAATATTCATGCATTTGTGGACAGGAATAAGACTGGTTTTATCTTTCTAGATAGAATCATAGAATCATAGAATCATAGAATCATAGAATCGGCTGGGTTGGAAGGGACCTCAGAGGTCATCAAGTCCAACCCTTGATCCACTACCGCTGCGGTTACCAGAAACAGATAAAACAGATTAATAAAAAACAGAGCAAAGAAATGGGAATATAAGTTTACGAAGAGACGATTTTGCACTGAAGCTAAAACCAACCCATAAGAATACCAACAGAGGAAAAAGCAAAACAAACAAAACCCCAAACATAAAAATTTTAGCTGGTTCTAGCCCTGTGGAATGAGTGTGAATCATAAGGTTTGGCACAGTGCTGCTTTGTAAGATCATTTTCAGAAGCGGTGAAGAGGCCAGGTCATCTGTTTTATATGATGTCATCTCTTAGAGGCAAGGAACCCTGCTCCAATTTTGTTAATTTCCAAGTAGCTGGATGGTACAGAAGTTTTACTTTATAAAGATTTCTCATCAGGGAAAACACTATCCAATATCCTTGGATATTATGTAGATAATAAGCTCTCCCCTGAGGGTGTGTGTGCAAGCACTGTCAGTGGAAATGTTCCACAAGTAAAAGCAGAAGCTGCCAACATCCAGCGTGCTGGGGCTGAGCTGAGTTGGAGGTTTTGTGTTCAGGACAGTCCCACTTGGTAGCTGAGCTCTTGCCTCTCTAGTGAGGATGTACTGAGAAAAATGTTGGAGGTGGTATTTTTTCTTCAGAATTATCACCTATTGTGACAGAATACTTCATAACTGCATTATCTCCCTCTTGGGATCCCTCACTAGACAGATAATTGACATTTTCTTCTTTATGGGGATGTTTATTTTAATGGAGTATGCCTATTTGGTGCCAAGGAGTAGTGTACATAAGCTAATAACCTATTTCGCAGATGGAATGAAGGCTGTTACATAAACCCTAATTTCTCTTTGATGATGATAAGATTTTAACTTGCAAAGAGAAAAATTACTTCCAGCAGCTGGTTCTTGCCCATTAGTTTCCAGTTCTCTCTATCATTCATGCTTGCCCATTGCTGTATATAGTGTGTCACATGGACCGTGGCTTCTGGTTGTGAGGTGCCTGATGAACTTGGGCCAAAAGCTTCCTCAGGAACTGAAAGCTGTGGCAACAGGGTCTGGCTTTGGCCAGCTTCACCCTCTAGGTTTACTTATGCTGATGTAAACAAATGTAGATGCAAGATGCATCCCTGCCATAGTTCTTGAACTGATGAGTGGTGTTTTGACTCATGGGAAATTGCAACAATACAGTGTTTCTGCTCATTCTATGCTGTTGATCTCAGTTAGTCTTGTGGTAAAATACAAAGCAGATAGAGCAGATTAGAGAAGCAGGTGTTGTGGGTAAAAAACCAGCTTTGAAACTGTTTAGACTCTGTATGGGAGAAATAGGCTTTTAGATAAAGTGATGCACATTGTGATGATGCTTTGTGCTTGGGTTTTTCCCTGTGCTCTTGTAGGAGAGATCAAATGAAAGCACTAGTGCCAATACTGGCAGGTTTTTAGAGGCTTTCTTAAACTTTTTATTTCACAGAAATTTAGAAGATTCTGGCTGTTACATCCTTTTCTAGCCTAAGCCTTTCCTAAGAAATCCAGCAATTTTCCACTTGAAAATAGCTATGGGTAAAGTCATACACTACTTTCACATAGGATTAAGGGTTTCACAAGGGTAGTGGGAACAAAGAAATTCCAAATGAAGGCTGCTCCATATTTAAAGCCCGCTCTCCTTTATCCCCTGTTGCACAATAGCAGACTTTCCTAATGCAAGTAGGTTGCTGATATACTTCCAAAAAGAATTCCAGTTAGCTAAGGCCTGAGAGATGGGATTAACTGGATTAAATAGCCTCCTCATTTTTCAGTGGAAAAAGAGGAGTTTGGTTGAAGGCACGTATGAATGAAAGCTTAAGTTACTTCGGACTGCTTTGGCCTTCTGAAGTACCTCAGATTGCCTTGGCCATCAGTGTGCCCTTTCTTGATGAGGCCCTGCCTGTGCGGGGCAGCGAGCGCGGGGTTTGTGCTGGGGCTGCAGCCACTTCTGGGAGGTAGGCTAGAGGCTGGGTAGAAAAGCTGCAGATTATAAAGAGGTGCAGAGTTGTCTGTGGCCAGTCTGTCCCCATTTACTGCGAAACTGCAAAACTCAAGCCCTGGGAGAGCCCAAGGACCTCCAGTCCACCAACCTGCTCTTACACAAGCATTTCTGGTGGCTTCTTCCATTTTGCCACTGTATTGTTTGGTTACTAGGTGCTACTTTTTCTTCCCCAGCAGAGGCACTTGATACAGTATGAAAAACAACATTCTCATTTATTGGCTTGTTTTCCTAAGAATTTTTCAGGCAGCTGCTTTGTACGAAGTACATACAGATTCTCCCTAATTTTCTCTTCTTCATAATGAAAGCTGATTTCTCTTCAACCCTTCCTATCATGTCTTATCTCGCCTATCGTGTCTTGCTTTCTTTTTTCTGAACCCTGAGGACAGGAAATAGCAATATGAAGCTCCACGCCACAGGCTGTCAGCAGCTGATAACTTTCTGTGTGGTGAATAATTAATTTCTGGAGTCATGACTTGTATGTGGACAACACGAGTCCATAGCAAACCTGTTTTCATGTGTGTCCTTTGTGATTCTTTGTCCTCTGAAACCTACTGATCACTTGTCCAAGTGGAAGCAGTAGTGGGTTTTTCTCATCTGGTACTAATTTTTCACCTGTATCCAAAAGACCCATTCTGTTGCTGGAAAGATATAGATCCTACCATATATTTAAGGAAGCATTGATAATGAAAAAGAAAAAAAAAGTGGTGGCAGCAGTTGTGGGGGGCAAGATTAGTAACATCCAGTGAAAATTGTCAGGAATCCCTAATACTTTTTTTTGGCTCCTTTCTAAGGTCTGTTAACTTGCCTTAACCTATTACTGTTAAGAAGAGTCACATCTACAGAGGCTTAAGACTAATGCATGCCAGATCTTACTTATGCATCCAGTCTAACTCATCTTAAGTATAAGGAGCAGAGTAATTTTGTACTGTGTGTATGCTTGCCCTTTAAAAGCAGACTTCTTGCTGGTTTGGTTTCTATATTAATTTGCAGGGCATGCACCAAGAGTAAAATTTGTTTCACATTTGTTTCAAGTTCTAATCAAATCCCTTCACCCCAACCAAAGAATTTGCACACACACACACACACACACACAAAAAAAAAAGAAAAAAAAAAAAAAGAGGGGGGTGGGGCTTGATGACCTTAGCATGACTGGATCTTATTCTGATCAAGGGCCAAATCTTTTTCGCAATGAAAGGAAGTGAAAACACGAATTAAGAACTTTCTCAGATTACTGCTGGGATAGCAGTGTTCTCCTCTTTCCTTTACCTTCAAGGAAATGCTTCAAAGCAGCCCTTTATCCAGGCCACATAAATCTTATCTCTTTTTACTGACTAGGTTACATCTTTCATTTTACCTTAACACTTGGGCCTGTGTCCCTCCCACCTGAGTTTATTCATCTGAGACACATGGCTTCAGAAGGTGGTGAATGATGGCTTCCTGCTGAAGAGGAGCAGAGACAGATGGGGATACCCTGGTGGCACCACAGCCTGCCCAAGATACAAGTTATCTCCTTACCATAGTCCTCTTGCTCGCCTTTTCTCTGTCTTTGTTGACCATGTAGAGTGACTTTACTTCTAGCTTGGTGTCACAGATTAGATAAGCAACATAAGTACCTAAAATTAGTACTTGGTGTTTTGTTTAACTGTAAGTCAATTAACTAGAGCAAAGGAAAAAGGAGGAGATGAAGTAAAAAAAGAACTTCACTGCTTGGCTATAGGGGTACCTAAGTTGCTTGCCTCACATTCCGGTCTTTGAAAATCTGCCCTAAAGGAAATGATGCTGTACTGTGCAAAACCCGTGCAAAAATTAGTTAGCATTCAGAATGTCTTTGGAAGATTAATAACGTTGTAATTTTCCCCACCCTGTAGGTTTTTTCCTTTTTTTTCTTCCATAAAGCAGAGGGGCTCATCAGGTTGTGCATTAGATAATTGAATTGTTATGGCAGCAGGCTGTGCTGAAAGGTGTTACATCAGTGATTTCTTTTTCATCCCACTGTGCTTTGATCTCCTGCTATAAAGCAGAAATATCTAACAGTGGAAACTTTTGAAGATGATAGATGAATTTGCTAATCCACTTTTCATAATCCGTATGAAAAATGTCTAGCCCTATCAGTCAGAAGAGATTTAAAAACTTGTCTCTAGAAAGTCTCATCAGGACTGCAAACTATGGGATTACTGTTATGAACTATTTTACTAAAATGTTTTGAAATGTTGCTGTAAATGCTTTAGAATAAATCAATAAAGATCCTTCTCGGTTGACCATGCTTTAATAGTTGTATTTGCTCACTAAAATGCAAACCTCATTTGCAAGAGAGCACTGTGCAATGATGAGTATTGGTATTGGTATTGGTGTAAATTGCCCTCCTTCAATTTTATGTTAATGGAATTCACTGACACAGTCAATCCAAATATACTCATCCCAAACGTGGTGCTGAAACACATGGTAGAAGTCTTGGGCTCACAAGATACAAAATCTTGCTGCTGTTGGAGCTGTTGACACAGTAAACAGTGTGTAGAATATGTTTGCATATTTTGGGGTGATCAAATGGTGCATCTTCTAGGAAGGAACAAGTGCTTGTGCTTGTCCCTCAGTGAAATTTGTAGTTATATAATCTAGATAAAGTCAATAAAGTTACTGCAGTGTCCCTGGATTTTGTCCATTTGCCTATATATCTTCCATTGGTTGAGCTTACATGTCTCTGTAAAACCCTGCTTGTAGAAAATTGCCAGCATTGCTTAAGATTCTGAAATATATTCACTAGGTCTGATTAGTTTTTTTATCTCTTTTCTTTAAAATAGCTTTGGGCCAAATTATGCTCTATGTCGATGGCATGAATGGAGTGATAAATCATAATGAAACCATCCAATGGCTGTACACGCTTATTGGGTCAAAGGTAAGACACTCTCAAAAATTTGTATGGTTTTTTATGTTCTTTAAATGTGTTTTATATGTATTACATATGCATTTAGAGTGTAAACAGATTGTATATTAGGTTCTAAATGAGTACATAAAACTTCACGGAAATAAGGGAACACTGAGCTGTTCTTTCTTTTCTACTATTTTTACACTCCTTTGTGCTGCTGGCACATAAGCTGCTCTTAACAGCAGTGGTACCAAAGGCACTCTGATTACTCTCTCTGCTGCCATTACAGTTGACCACGGAGAAGATTTTTTAGTCTTACAGTTGCAGTTTCCAAGACATTCTTCAGAACCACTGTTTGGATTATTTTGTGCTGCCTTTCCATTCTATGAATGGAAATCCTTTTCTACATTTTCACCATCCCACACTGCTAAACTTCGCTGAGCAGTAGAGGAGAAAATTCAGAGTGACTTCCTGATTAGAACAAAACAGGAATAGAGTGGAATACAAGGGAATAGTTGAGTTGGAAGGGACCTACAACAATCCTGTAGTCCAACTGCCTGACCACTTCAAGTCTGACCAGAAGTTAAAGCATGTCATTAAGGACATTGGCCAAATTTCACTTAAACATTGACAGGCTTTGGCCATCAACCACCTCTTTAGCAATCCTGTAAAAGTGCTTGACCACCCTTTTGTTACAGAAATGCTTCCTAATGTCCAGCCTTCTGGCCTGAAGAGCCTTACAAGAAAAAATCTGATACCTGCCTTCAGGGAATTCTTTGTTGTTTCCTACATACAAGGCAGCAAAAGCTCAAGACCAGAATATATGCTGCATTTGTTGGTCTTCTCCTGTGGATTAGTCATTTACATAGTGAACAACACACTTTTAAGGCCATCTTTGCAAGAAGTTGAAAAGGAAACAGAACACATGTTCTTTTGGTGAGCCATTCTGAAGGGCTGTAGGGTAGGTAAGGCCACAAATACACCATTCTCCAGGCTGCTGGCTTGCCAGCTTCAGGGGGTTAATTAAGGCCTGCAGGGACTGCTGCTGCTCTTGCCAGGTAGACTTTCTTGGGATAGATTTGTATGACACAATAGCTGGAATAGGGCATGTTAGCTATTGTTAACTTTGAAGTTGCCATAATTGTTGGAGTTGAATCCATAGTTAGAATTACTATGACATTTCCAGGATCTCTTCTTCCTCAGGTGGCCGAGTTGTAAAAAGTTGCTGCTGGATATTGTAGTAGAGATGCTGCTGTTCTCCTTTCTCCTGATAGCTTTCATAGCACAAGGAGAAAGAGCTCAGTGTCCCAGGGGCCTTTTTCAGCTGGTAGAGATATTTTTTTCTACAGTGCACAAATTCATTGCTGCAGCAGATTATCAACTCAGAGAACAGGTGCTGCAGTGTTGAAAGAACTGATTTATGTTGGGTTGATGTACATATATTGGTAGATATGTAAGAGTAAGATAATTATGGTTAGCAAATCTCAGGCTTGCATAGCATGGTTCATGATTGGGGGAAGATAAGGACAAACCTTTCCCTCATGTGAAGTGTTCTGTTGGCTGGGCATTATGTTGAACAGTTCGCCCTCTCGAAACAGGAATGTTATCAATAGTTGGAAAGAGAGTGCAAGGGGAAAGAGAAATGGTTTGCTTGTTATAGATCCTCATTTTATATGGAACAGATAAAAGAGAGGATCAAAAATGGAAAAAAAGTATTGCCATGTCTGTGATTATATTAATTCTTTAAAGCATCTAATAGGAGTAGGATGGGGAAGAAGCACAACTGTATTGCTACCTTGCAGATTAGATTCTGTCTAGATTTTCGTGACCAGAGTACTTTACCTCTTAGGTCCTTAAGCTCCTGTATCCCTCCCCCATCGTGAGCCTGATCTATTATGTCCATGTCCTGGCTCGGTGCCTGCAGCTGAGGAATGCAGGCAATGTGCATTGAATAGTTTGGTTTCAGGTAGCATCAAAGTTGCTTTTTCATTATTCCTTGACTGGTGAAAAAGATCTAAGTCCCTCCCTGTGTGCTAGAAGTTAACTGAAGGTATGGCAGGCTTACTGTCAGAGTGTAGTGGGGCAGCTGCTTTATCCAATTAAAGGTGGTTTTGACTTTGTGTGAGTAAAGAACCCCTGGAATTTGCAGTGAACCTGTGGTTTAACTTGCAAACCTACTATGCTGGTGCCTTCTCCACAGCAAACAATATGTCAACACTGCTAAACAAAGAAGGAATAGCAAAATTTCCAACTAAGTCTCGGGACAAATCCCTCTAATAGGATGGTCTGCTTTATTTGCTGAGGACTGCTGGCTTTGTGAGCCTTGCTTACTTCTAGAAGTGTACTACTACATGTGCTTGTCCACTGCAGGGCATGTGCTCAGCAGAGGATCTTAGGATCTGTCATACTCAGTGCTGCAACAACTATAGTTTTGGCACTCCTCTCCAAGTTCACTTTAGGCACCCAGTGAGACGTCTGTATGGGGACAGGAAATAAAATCTAAAATTGGTGAGAAGAAGGACTGTAAGCAATTTACAGAAAGCCTGTCTAGGTTGTTGTCATCATGTTCCTTACTGTTGCTAGTTCTGCTGCAGTTTTAACCATCTAAGCATCAACAGATGTTTATATGGGTGGATTATCAAAAGTTGCTGACAATTTTAGCACTGTGACCTAAAGTTTCTCTAAACACTGTTTTAATCATAGGAGGTGATTAAAATTCCAGCAGCATGAGTTCATTAGTGCTGTTGCCCTTATGACACCTGTAAGAGGTGTAAGAGACACCTGTGGTGACATGGTGAGGAGCTGACAAGCAGAAAGGAAGTTAATCTTAGATGACTCATTTGTTAGTGGGGAGAAAGAGCCTCCTCTTTCAAATAGGTATTATGTAGGTGGTAGATTGGAAATTTGAGGTTTGGATTACCCTTCTTCTGTCATGTTATTTAAAGAGAAGAGCATTGTTAGCAACTCCCAGGCACTTAGGGCCACTGCTGGTCCTTTGCAAGACACGTTCAACTATGTGTGACCGTGCCAATGTGTGACAGTAGCCTGTCACAGTCTGGCTGTAGACTGCTTTCCAGTCATCAATGGCTAATAAATCCCTGGCTTAAAGCATTTACTGCATAATTCCAATTTAAATGTACATTACTACTATTTCATCATTACTTATATAGGCAGCAATTCACCAGTCTTTCTCTGTTCAACAAAGCATTCGAGTATGTACTTAATTATAGGTGTATGCTTACATGTTGCTGGCTTCCAGGGAACTTTAATACATATCTGAAGTCAGCAGTGTAATGCTGTAGGAGCATAAAAGAGGGCTACAGTAGAGCCAAGGCTCTGACCATCTTACGTAAGTGAGAAGTTACGTAAATAGGAAATACCTGTGGCAATCAGGTTTTCTGTTAGCATTCATTGGTAGCATGGATTGTTTATGCTAGATAGTTTTCTTTTTAAAAGACAAAACTAGGAGTCAATAACTACTAGTAAACAGCGCTTTCAGAATTGCTTCTTAGTCTTTACTTTCTTTACTAAGCTATCAAAGAAGTTATGTTAATTGACTGTGTGCCCTAAGACAAATATAGATTCAGCCTCACAGCATCTGGAAAATGATATTTCACCATTTCCCCAGTGTTTCTCCCAGCTATATGTTGCTATTGCTGAAGCTGGAATTAAGTTTTGACATTATATTTTGAGTTATATTTCACCTGTTTGTAAATTGTTCATTCTAGAAGCTGGCACCCCAGAGGCCCAGGGGAGCTCTGTGGTGTGGATCACGTGCAGGTAGAGACTTGGTTTGATGGTGGTGGTGAAGACTGTTGGAAAACTTCTATTACACAAAAGAAGGGACAACAGCTTTAGCACATATACACAATAAGCCACATGAAGTCCTTAAAATGTATTTTTCATGGTAGCTTGTATGAGGTAATATATATTATCTTTCATATGCTTTGATATTTCCTCTGATCCGGTAATAGAATGTGTACAATAGTCTATCAGTGCCTTTCTCTCTCTAGGACTAACTACCGACTGCTTACAAAAAGTACATTTATGAACTTAGCATCTTGGAAAAAAACCCAAATGTTTACATCATCCACTAGAGAAGCAAATGTTCCTTCGCATAACAAACCCACAGGCTTTTGCTGCTCCTCCTCAATCTTCAAAGGCCCATCTAAGGCATTATATGCTCTACAACTTGAGTTTGGTTTCACCTTTTCTTTCTCCCCATTTCTAACTGCTCCTGATAATGATTATTTTTTCCCATCTGATGATCCAGGCTGTTCTAATTTCCCTCAGGGGAGCTAAAACCCCTTTTTGGCATTGTTTTCAGTGGAAAGTAATCCATTTTCAAAGTGGTGCTGGGTAACTTCAGAAGACTGGGTGGAATGTCGGGCCCAGGCTGATACAACAAGGTTGATTAAAGATTCCTATCTCACATCTTGTTTTAATTTTTTTTTTCAACTTTGCTTCTGTCTGGATGCTAGGTTGCAAGGTTAAATACAAATTTCAACTAGCAAGTTGTTCTCTGTGCATTGTGTGTATCTTTCAGTTCTCTCGGTATTGAAGTAGTGAGTTTTTAATGTTTTAAATTCAATTCAAAAGAAAAAAAACCAACAATGTTGAAGTAGAATATAGATATAGTGGATGATTTTGTTAATTTCAAAAAGAAAGTCCACCAAGGCTGCTTTTCCTGCAATATTGCCAGTGACATATTGAAACATGCACATAGTTGCTAAATACTTTCATGAGAATTCTAAGAGAAATAATATTCTTAGCCACAAAAAACACTAGAATTGTTTTTGCAAGTGAATCATTTAAAGTATGTAGAGGTAAGTACTCAGTTTAGGAGCTTGATTAAATTATCATCTGTTTCACAAGTCACTTATGTGTGTGCTCAACTGAAGTCATAAGCAGAGAAGAGAATACCATATGACCATATGACATGAATTTGTGCTTTTTTTTTCCTCAGGGAATTTCTCAGCAAATGTTATGCAAATAGGTATTAAGGTGGGTCTACAAATATATGCTGATAAGTGGTTTATAGTTATGGAGAAAATGTAAGGGTCATAACAGGTATGAATAGAACTAAAATTAGTAGCATTAGTAGTACTGAAATTCAAAATATGTTAAAATAAATCACCACCAAAACTTGATAGTATACTCTTGATGAAAATACGATGCATTAACTTTTCTGACTATCTGTTATGAAAAACATTGCACGTATGGATGGCCTGTTCTGATTTAACATTGCTGGATGTTTAGCATGAACACAGGTAGGAATATGTGTGATTTTTGTGAGCTGAAGATTGTGTTGTAGCATTATTCTGTGCTGTACCCTTAATGTATTTGGAAGGGGATCTTAAAAATCTGGTCTGCAAAAACAATTAAGAACCCAGGAAAAAATTACACAGCTCGGGGACCTCCTGTGATTAATTTTACCTGTTGTCTTCTTCCCAATCTGCTGTCTCAGTGGTTAACAAACTCTTTTGTAGTCTGACAAATGACACTGCATACAGCTAGTGCTCATGCTACATATACTGCTCCATCTCTCTTAGCTCCAGCCACAACTCTGATAAGCCTGTGGGTTTTTTTCTGTTTTCAGTTATAGCCCAGGAAGAAATGGGAGTTAGGTCGCAGGCTCCTTTGCTTTCTGGAAGAGTTCAGAGCAAAGCTGAGATCTCCCCTCAAGCACTTTAAAATCAGTATGAACTTTCCCATGGGCTGCCCTGCACTTGAGACCTTGAGCTGTTCTGAGCAGGTACAACTGCACTGAGTTCAGTGAAACTGGGAACATTCATGTCAGGTTAGCAACTGGCTCTTAAATTGAATCCACTGTGCATTTGGCCATTGAACTATTGTTATGGAAATGGTTGTGTGAGGGAGAAACAAAATCCTGTATTTATAGGAACTTTCCTACTTCCTGCCTTTCAAGGGCTTGAGCCAACGTTCACAGAAATTGGTGGAGAGCTTCCCTCCATCTTTCACTCAGAATCTGTAATGGCACTGTTGCATGAACAGAGTTTATTTTGAATTGTACTTAATTATTGCTTTGAAGATAAGGATCAGGATGTTGCAATAAACTTGGAACTGGATACACCAGCCAGTGCAGACTACATTATGTGCTCACTTTGGTCTGCCCAACTCAGCAGACAGACTGCTACAAGTGCTGCTTTTCTTTATCATCTGCATTTGTAGGTGGGTCTCAAAGTCATTCCATCGAACATGAGAGTTTGCAATAACTATTCCTGTAGCTTCATCTGTTGTTTTCACCCAAGTATTTTCAAGGGATGAATACCCATTTTTCTGTGTTCAAAATGAACTCTTACAGATGAAGCCAATAGTGGAAAACACACGGTTCCCCCACATCCTGAGAGATCTGATTTCAACTTTTTTGAAGTGGAGAATGAGAAAATTTAATGATTAACTGCCAACAATGTGGCAAATGTTCAGGCCCAACTTTTTGTTCAGTCTCATCTGTTCAAATGTATGAGAAACTGTCCTGCTAGCAATGAGTGGAATATGTCCAAATGTTTCCAGAAAATACCATGCAACTATGCATATGTATAAATCTATTGTTCAAAAGGAAGAGCATAAAGAAAGAAAAAAGCATTTCTTATAATAAAATTAGGTAAGGGAAAAAAACCATAAAACAACCTAAAAGTTCATGCTAGCTTTTAGAAATAACTTGGTCTCTCTCGCTAACATAGTTCAATGTCAATCTGTTACCATTCACATTTTTGAGCAAGTTAATGCCTCAGCCACCACCTATTTGTCCACAGTGCTCATTAGTATAGTGGTGAGTATCCCTGTCTGTCACGCAAGAGACAAAAATTACAAGACAGAAAATGAGCTCTAACCTGGCCTGAACCAGGATACTACTAGTACTTTCTGTTAGCTGTTGGAGTTTTCTAACAAACATTATTTCCAGTGTTCCTCTGAAAAGAGAGGTTGCCATTGGAAAGTTTGTCTGTATTGAAGGGTGAGACTGAAGAGAATGTGTTTCCAGTGTGCTTGAAGCTGGCAGCGTGAAAGGTATTTGACTATAAGATAAGTTGTCTGAACAAAAACAATAGAAAATTTTCAACCATAAATTGTCAGATGGAAAAGTGTGAAGAAATATGAGAGAGTTACTCCAGGGATAAAAAGCAGCTGTTTATAATCCAAGTTTACAGTACACACCTGAAATTTTGATCCGTATCTAAACACAGAATTCAACTTGGCCACCATAAAACACATTGTAATCATTATGCCAAACTTTTTGGGGATAGCTAAGTTACCATTTTGTAGAGCAGAAAAAACATTAGTCCTGTCAGGAGTTTAGTAAACTGTGCATTAAGGAGTGTTTTAAAATTTAAATAAGCAGTTATGCCTGAACCTTTTCTGGAAGCACTGTTTCATGAGCTTGAATGCTTGAGGCTTCAGTTTGCCAGGTTGCCTGTTTTCTGGTCCATCTTGCTCTTAAGTAACACAGGGATGAATCTTTTCTTGAGTGTCTATGGTGATTGATGGAGGGCATGTAGGCTATTAGAAAGTTTTGATGATGAGCAGGGAAAATTCTTCTGGTACGTAGTCATTTGCTGAAACACCACCAAACTCAAATTTGTTAGCTCAGAACTTTAGCAAAGCTCAAGTGTTGTAGTTTTTTATTCTTTTTTTAAATAGTTAAATTATTGTTGTGGCAAAAGTGCAGGACCTGACACTTGGCCTTGATGAACCTTATACAATTGACCTTGGCCCACTAATCCAGCCTCTCCAGATCCATCTGTAGAGCCTTCCTACCCTCAAACAGATCAACACTCCCACCCAACTTGGTGTTTTCTGCAGACTTACTGAGGGTGCACTCAATCCCCTTGTCCTCCTCATTGATGAAGATCTTAAAGAGAACTTCCCTAGTGCTGAGCCCTGGGGAACGCCACTTGTGACCAGAATGCTTCACAGTGAATTACTTCCTTAGGATTTTCTCATATTTTGTTTTTCATCATAATAGGTTCCCCTTGATCTGGTCCATTC
The DNA here is from genome assembly GCA_023637945.1 of Phaethornis superciliosus. Taxonomy (NCBI): domain Eukaryota; kingdom Metazoa; phylum Chordata; class Aves; order Apodiformes; family Trochilidae; genus Phaethornis; species Phaethornis superciliosus. The sequence continues at coordinate 66,634,994 of JAJQWJ010000002.1, read as the reverse complement.
AGTCATGTTGATGTCTAATTATTTGATGTTAGCCACTTCTAGTACCATCTCAGTGTTGTGCCAGTATCTGCCTTTTCATGCTGGAATCCTGGTAGGAAGCCATTTGACAATCCTTCCTCTTCCCTAAGCCCAGTTCTCCAAGGCAAAGACTTTGTGCTGCAAATTTCAACAGCATCTGACATTGGAAGAAGTTTTGGGAAGTGATTTTTATTCTGCAATGATCTTCTGAAATGTCAAATATGACTGCATGTTAAACTAGATATTTTGCCAGTCTATCAGATCCCTGAATCTGGTTTACACACTTCCACTCAGCAGTAAATGGGTACCAAAAATCCAAGGCCTCAGCTCATCTCAGTGCAAACATCCTTTGTAATGTGTCCATGAGCTCACATGCCTCATTTCAGTAGCCCTGGGGCAAGCACTCATTGTTCTCTCCAGGTATGGTAAGCACATGTACAGTAATGTAGTGAGGCCTTGGCTCATGGAGAAGGACGCCTGAGTCTGTGTCATGTGTGGTACATGAAGTACATCAGTATGAAAAATACAAGAACAAATGGACCATAGTGAATGGGAATGGTTCCAGAAAGTGCTGAATACCAGCACCTCATCTGTACTTCCTAACAAATAGGTGTATCATTCCTCTTTCCTCTGCATAGTGTCACCAGTATAAGAAACAAACCTGGCATCCAGATCCCCTTCATTACGAGTCCCGAGTTTTAGACAGTTTTTTTGGTGGTTCTATCAGCAGAAAGTGAATGTGTGCATGGGGTGGGAAGTGTGTGCTGACTTCAGCAATTTAGTAGGAACAAAGAGGGTGGTCAGCCTTTCTTATTCTTCAGTGTATACTGATATTCTGGGGCTTTATGACTGGTAAAGAACATTATGGTTAATTTTTACTTATTTTTTTTCAGATCTAAGGAATGTGTAGACAAGCTCTTCTTATATTAACAGAGCTTTGGTCTTACCTTACATTTTTATCACAATACTCTTTGGTATTCATTCTGTGACAAGCATAGGTTAATTAATTTATAGGAATTATATAAGTTTAATTAATTTATATAGAATCATAGCAAGTTAGAAGAACTGCACTGTTGATGTGTAGTCTGTCTGCTATGAGGCATATAGTATGTATCTGCAGAGCTGTGCTACTTAATCTTCTCTCTCAACATTTTTATTGAATGTCTTTTGGAAACTCCTTGAGACAGAAACTGAATTATTCAATACAGCGTTACCCTTATATTTCTTCTCAACTGTTTCCTAATTTTCTTCTTGAATTAGTCTGTCCTGGCTGGCATATATATGTAGTGCAGCAGTGGGATCCTGTCTGCAGGAAAGAAGGTGGTATCCAACATTTTTCACAACATCATATAAACCAGATCCGGGACAGTTCAGCCAACACAGCAGTTAATGTACCAGTGTTTTGCTTGTAGCTTATCCTGGAAGAATGGCCCAGCCAGGGAGGCAGTCCATACACGGGGAGATCCTGTCAGAATCCAGCTTCCAGGCACATTCTTGAACCAATTTTCCAAATCCCTTTGTATCCCAGTGCCTCATCTGGAAAACTGGGGTTTAGATTTTATAACCTCCAGGGAAGAAAGTGAGGGAGTAGAGGGACAGATCAAGATCAAAATGAAGACTCTCTCTGATTTATTTTTTTTTTCTTCTTTCTACAGTCTACTTAGTAGTCGTTTATACTATATCAAGTCTTTTCAGAATGATTTTCAGCATACCAGCAGGTTCTTCAGCTGGCTCCCATGATTCACTGAACTGTATCTCATCTGGACATGCTGTGTACTCTCTTTCCATATTCTGTTCCTCTTTGATCACAGCAACCAAACAAAGGGCTCCTAGTTTCCCCCCCTTTCTCTCTCTACTATTTTATTTTTTGAAGACCACATTTATGAAAAACAAGAATATAGTGTTCAATATAAAAAAAATACTCTTAATACCTCAGCTAGCATGGAATTTTTATAGATTGGTCCCTTTTATTTTTTAATTTCCTCTTCTTATTAAAAGACACAGAACTGTAGCAAATGCATGCTTTGTCTTTTCTGTTTCCAGCAGCGTGTAGCTGCTTCCTTCTTTAGCTTAGTAATAAAATAAAAGCACCGTCTTCCGAAGCCATTTTTTTTCCTCCATTATATTTTAAATTTCACCCTGTGGTTGTCTAAGTACTTTATTATTATGATTTTGGAGAGAAGTGCAACTCTTTGTTAACTTGCAGTTTGAATACTTCCCCAGTTGAGCTTTGCATATGACAGCCTTTCTTGCAGAATGTAAACCGAAGGAGTAAAATGGGACAAAAGACCCCTGCAGGTATTAATTTATAGTATCGCCTCAAAATGATTAATCCCATGTGGTCTGAGTTTCTGCTCACCCTGTTTTCCTTTAAATAGAGAGAACAGAATTCCATTTCTTACTTTTTCACCCCTTTGCCATTACCACTCTCTGTGGGTTGCAGTGCTCTATGCTCAGATTGCTGCTTCTTTTTGTCTTCTTCTTCGCAGTCTGGCTTCCCCACGTCCACAATTTCCTCATATTTTATGCCTGTTGGACTGCTCTCTCATGCACAGGGGAAATGTAGATCCCCACTGTAGTAGAGTAGAGTGTAGTAGAGTAGAAGAGTGTTAGAGCCCTTGGCTGTAGTGGGAAAGACATGATAGACCACGTGAAGATAAGTTTGCTCCTACATCTACACTGCCTGGTGGTTTGCTCAAACTTATGACTGCTAGGTGGGGATCTGATGCTGAGATTTGTGCCAAACTTGCTTAGAATGCTACTACACCATGACTGTAATTGCTGACCAGCGTGGTGTCTCATTTCCTTGCCATGCCCTGCTGCTGTGGGGATGCAGTGTGAGTGACCAAGTTTTCAGTTTCTGCCCAGTGAAGATCTAAGTTCTGAGCAGATCATCAGACAGAAATGGACAATTTACTACACAGAAATTGCAATGAGTGTCAAAGAGCATAGCCTTGCTATTTACTAGGGTGGGGTTTTTTAGTAGGAAGAGCAAGCACTCAGAGAGTGATCCAAGGCATTGGGCCATGGGACGGGATCTGAAAAGCGTGTACAAGATTTTCCTGACGACATCACCTGATGTAGTAATACTGCAGTTACTCATCTGGGGGTTTTTTGGGGGGGAGACTCTTCTCTTTTGCTCGGAAGGGCGGGTTAAGATTATTCATCATCTTTGGCTAAACCAACACGAAGTTATGTGTAACAGATGGACAGCAGCAGGCTGCCTTTACCTACAGAACACAAGATGTTTTGATGGGTCTGAATAGTTCAGTCCCAGCCTGCACTGATTATGGTATTAGGGATGTTAAAGCATTGATAGTATCCTGCCATTTCAGTTATTATTTAGCTTCAGAACAAAAATAAAGCCTCAAAAAGCACCCTTTCCATTACCTCTCCTTCCAGGGCATTGCCTTCAAAAGTTATAGCACTAGGTTGCCTTTCCCTATAGAAGCAAGTCACCATTTGAGAAACAAAAAAAAAAAGAGTGATAGTTCACTTGCTGTAGGGTCTTCAAGAGGTTTTAGACTTGATGCTTTTCTTTGAAACCATGCTATTAATATGTGTGTCTGATGTAATTTTAAAACTTTCTGATGTCATTTTAAAATTTGCTTTGTCAATAAAAATAGTCTGTTTAAATGTTCTGTATATTAAGAAAAAAAAAAGGAAAATGAAAATTTGAAAAATTTTAGAGCAAATATTAATAACTTCTGTCTCCATCTGAGATTCCTGATGCATGCAGATGAACGCTGACACACGTGCATTTTCTCTGACTTTGCTCTGGAGAAGCATCATCATCAGTGATGGCCAGTGCATGTCTGCAGCAGGTAAAGAGTAAGAAAAGAGACCAGACAGGACCAAAACACAGAAAATACTGCAGACTTTCTCATGTAGAAGGAAAAAAAAAACTCAGCAAGGGGAACACAAAAAGCAAGCTGCCTTTTCTGCCTTGGAAAAGTCATCCCACAGCACCACCTACAGACGCAGATGGATGTGAATAAACAGACTGGAGCAAATGCTGCTGTGAGAAAGTGATATGGAGCAGGACTGTGTGCTTTAAAACGACTGTTCCATCCAATAACTAGCAGGGGTCTTTGAGATGAGCTGAGTTGTGCTGTCCTTCCCTTGTACAGCTGTCACCCCTTAGTATCAGGTATTTGTTGCCTGATGCGCCCAATTAATCTCTGCATATTTGATGAAATACTTTTTCGGTTTTGGGGTTTATTTTTCTACTCTGGAGTTGTGTCCTTTGGCCCTGTGTATTTTTTAATGCCCTAGCTCAGTTGCAGTGATGGCATTCTCAATCATCTCCCAATTTATTTCTAGTTTTGTCTGTATTAGTCCAAGGTGCAGGGGGAAAGTCTCCCAGCAGCCTGCTGAGGAATACTGCCAGAGCAGAGATTTCAGAGAGCACAATGAGCACAGACTGGTCCAACTCCCACGGCTGGGGAAGATGTGTTAGAAGAGAGTTAAGCTCCAGCTGTTGGCTGCCTCTCTTTTATAAGTACTTGTTGTGCATGCTTGTCTTTCTAGGGGGACCAGAATATGAGCTTTCTTTTGGGCTGCAAATGTAAAATATTTATTTGTGAAACTATCAGATTTCAGCTGATGGTCTTAACTTTGTTAATTAATATTACTCATCTCCATACCTTAAATTGCTTTTTATAACCTTTCCCCTACCATCCTGAACAGGTGCGTATGAAAGCCTCTGGCAATGCCCACTTGTGGGAAGCTGTCTAGGAGCTGACGGAAATATTCAGGCTTCAATTAAAGAGGAGATTTCAGAGCACAAGTTTTAATTGGTTATGTTGAACCGGTCCTCTTATGAACTGTGCTGTGGATATACAGGTTAGAAACAACATGACTTGGTAATAGGAAGGACTTGTAGGACTTTCAACCTACAAAGCTTTTATTTTGCCATTACGCATTCAGGCCAATCTCCTTTACTACTCAGAGGCAGTACATAGCCATCTCTGGCAACACGACTTAAATACAATCTCTTCTGCAATCTGACATCTTATTTTCCTGGTTAGAGTGGGGAACTGACTACCAAGACTCTGAATTTGCTCTGCAGCATTGGGAAAATTATTATTATTATTACTGTTATTGTTCTTGTTGCTACTGTTATTATTTTTCAGAGCCAGGAAATAATTAAATCTCTATCTGGACACCTAAAATATTATTTCAGATATTGCGAGACATGTTACTTTTATGAAAGGAAATATGCCAATGCAGTACCTTGGAAAATTATAAGAATACTTTTTTCCTGGTATTCCCATGATTGAGTGGTATCTTTCATGCTCTTCATCTGATTGCTTCACAATACTTCTCACCACTTATGCAGCACTATTACATGTTCAACTAAAAGTCTCTTATCAAGTGCTGTGAGCACCTACCATGAAATAGTTTCTAAAAGCTGGAAAAATAATACCAAAAGTAGGAGTTCTGTGTGATTTTATTACTCTCAATATACTCTTCAGAAATTGTACTCTACTGAGCTGAAAAGGTCAAATCTCAATTACATTTGCTTTTGGCTAAATCCATGGAACTATTCCTGTCAGACATTACACAGCTACTGCCATGCACTTTCAGTTGAATTTTCTGGGATACGAAGGATCATGTTCTGCAGCAGTTTATTTTACTGCTTTTGTGAACTGCTGCCCCTTGTTAGGGCATCACTGTATTTACTGATTTTACCTGCAGATACTCTTGACTTCAAAAGAAAGTGGATGTGTTGTGGTGACTTCAGGAGAAAGAAGGGCTTGTTTGTTGTTATTTTTTATTTCTGCTCTCTTTCTTTTCTGTCTGTACTGTTCCTAATGGACTGAAACAATAGCCCACCGTTGATCTACAATGCAAGTCTAATCACTTCTGATTATGATCTTATGCTTCTGTGGGTTCAGTTCTTTGAATGACCATGGCAAATAGTTGGCTGAAAACTCTACAAATCCCAGATGCTGAATAATTCTCAAATACTGCTTTGTACATATGTTTTATTCAGACAATAACAAAACTGAAATGCATTTTAAATAATGCCCCCATAAAGGCATATCCAACTGTGTGGTGGTTTTGGTCAAATGTGTTTAGTTGTCAGGTTCAGAGAAGGGAACTGAGACAAGAATCAAATTAAAAGAAATCTGGACACTGCTGTGCTAGCTGCTCCCATCTCCAGGTTACCAAACCTAAGTGTAGCATGGTAACTACAGCCTCCGAGGAATATACAGGTATATATTTTATTTCAGTTTTATTATTCTGTGTAGTATTTTTAGGTTTGTGGCAAGAATGGTCACATTTTCAGGTGAGTTTGGACCATGCTGTGTAGTACTTCTGAGGCTCTGTTATCTAACCTGGGAGATAAGAAACCTGGTCCAGGCTTGTCTATGATCTGCACACACCGATTTCCAGGGAAGCAGCTCTAGGGAGGGTTATACACATACCTGTGTGTGAGCTCAGAAGCCCTGCTGGACCCATCGGGTTTGAAAATGAGTTTCTTACCATGTTCTGAGCCTACTGTATAGAAAGCATGTTTAACCCTCTAGGTCTGCTCTCAAACCAGACTAAAAGTAAGGATTGCCACCACTGAGGTATTGACAAGGAACTGAAGCACAAATTCTGTGAGTCGTAGGAGCGTCACAAGCAAGCTGCTCAGTGTTCTCTGAAGTACTTCAGAAAAAGTCACTTAAACAACAGTCTCACGTTACTGTCATTATAGATACCACACCTGATGTGCAGAGAACAACTATAGTATCCCATTGATCCATTTCGTGAACTGAAAAGTACATTTTGGGTATCTGAATCTTAGTGCCTGTGGGACTGCTCAGTTATTAGGTGATCACTGTGGTCTGGTTAGAATAAAAAGTGGTATGGATCTCTTTGCATCTTGATATCCCTTTCGGTATATGTGTGTTTGAGGAGTGGTACATGTATGAGAGAGATTTGGAAATTAAATTGCAGGTGCTAGGCTTCTCAAAATTAAGAGTGTTTTAAAATAAAAATAATGAGTCTTTTTTTTATTATTATTTGTATTCTTGATATAGCCATTATAATTTAGTCATATTTAAACATGTAGACATTGTCTTGGACAATTAGCTCTGAGGGGCTCTGCAGACAGATGGAAAAAATTGACCTCCAGAGATTCCTTCCAACCTCAAGCATTCTGTAATTCTGTGAATCACCCAGGATTCCTCCTCCTTTTTCTGCTGTAGTGATACCCATGTACATATGACTTGTACTATGAAGAAAATTGTAAAAGATAAATCTTTTTTATGAGTTGTAAAAAATTGACTTTTAGGCAAACTAGAGTTGGGATTTGGACATGGTGATGAATCTGGACATCAGAATGCTCTCAAAGATGTTAATGCTGAAGTTGATACTATCTAGCTTGTAAACCTTTGGAACACAATTGAACGTGAATGTGATTAGAGTTAACCCCTGCTTGGCCTTGGAAAGCCACTCCCACATTATCAGCAGGAGTACTGTATAGAAACATTCCCATTTTTTTTCATCCAATATAAGGGGTCTCTTTGCACCTCTTTCTCCTTTATGTGGTTTAAAACCAAGCATACTTCTTTTCAGTTCATATGTTTGACATGCTGTGAAATTGAAGGTGATGGATGAGATGGTTGACAGAAGTTAAAGGAAATGGGTAGCTGAGATAGAGGAATTATCCTCTTGAACATTGAACTTTACATCTTCAAAATAGTTATCACTGTGATATGAGAGTATTGTTGCTTATCATAATGTTACGTAATCTTGCCATTCTACAGCTGTATGGAGAAGTTCTGTAGCTGCTAGCATTTATGAAAACCAAAATTTAAACTAAGTCCACGTCTGTCCTCTTTCATTGAAGGAGGGAGGTAGAATAATGTGGGGCTGTGTAATTCAGCAGTGCCTTAACTGATATGCAGTGACTTGTGCCCCCCAGAATCAGATTTTTAAATTCTAGCTGTGTGGAAGAGGCTGCTACTCAGCTCAGAAACCTACCACATGGAAACCTGTGAATGTGTCTGGGCTTAGTTAAACTTCTGTTTTCATCATGGAGTCCCGTGGATGTAGAAAAAAAGCATCTGAACTATACTGATTATGTGAATTAGATTTAAGGTTATCCACTTTTTCCAGACTTGGAGAAGTTGTATCAAATAGGTGATTACTGGAGAAATGTGACTTCTTCCATTACGTTTAGATGCTTCTCAAAAAGCAGTTTTGTTCATTAACTTTATTTGGCACGTTTTCCAAAGGTAAGTCAATGGGTCTGCCTTTGTAGCCAAAACACTACTTCTGAGTTCCTTTTTGTGCCTGAGAACTCAGAACTTTCAGAACAGAGACAAATCTTCAGTCTATACATACAGTGAAATAAATACTAATATTCTTACCATTCTAGTAGTAAGTGGAATATATACATATGTATCTCCTTTTTCTATTTTTACTTTATTAGTTATTCTTTCAAGAGGACTTCATAATGGGTTTGTTCCATAATTTTACATATGATATTTATTCTTTCAACAGTTTGATTATTTCAGTAGGTCAGACCACTAATACATTGCTTTTTAGGTTGCCTAAAAAGGATAACCTGTTAAAAATTATTTGCTTAAGAAAGATGTAACAATACATAATATATTACATTTTGAACACACTATCTTCAACCAGTTCCACGTATTTAATACATCGGTTATTTTGAGTTTTTGCTGTTGAAATATTGTCTATGAGATTTTCCAGTGTCATGAAGGGACTGCCAGCCATATCATTAAACTTACAAGGGTTTTCAGGTGAAGTTATGCAAACCCAACCATACTGTTTGGTATTTAATATGAATAGATTTTAATGGAACTGTTGAAAGAACAAATTTCATGTGCATAAAACCACAGAATAATAACAGAGTAGATTTCCACTCTACTTTCAAACTCAAATAGTTTTTCCCCCTCGGGCCCTTGAACTCAGCCTTGTTATTATTAAAACAGGACATTGTCAAGGCCACTAACTCTAGCAAGCTGTTTAATGAGGAGTAGAACTAATGAAGCGATTTGTTATCTTTGTTCTCCTCCTTCCTTTCTTTTCCTTCCCATCCCACATGCTCTAAGTCCCATCAGTTTTGCCATGTATCCCATGCCTGGTACAGCTACCAGCCTGCTGTGTGGCTGGTGGAAGCCTTCATGAGGCCAAAGCTTCAAGCTGGATTCCTTTCAAAAGGGTTGGGAACAGAATTTTCTCTGATGAGCATGCTGACTTGGGGTTTCTTGTAATGCAGTTTTTAACTTGAGTAGCAGCATAGCTTAATTACTGTAAAACATGACTGAATTCAGTAGGTAGATCATATAGTTGCAGGACAAAGTTAGTTTAAAAGTGAACAGTGGAATGGACAACACAGCTCCTAAGAGGGTGAAAACCAAATGCTCTTCTTGACTTCTCTTTTACTGTCATGTTTTTGAGCAGGTTTAATTTTGTAACAAGCCTCTGAGAGATGGTGCTCTGATAGTTTCCTCTCTGTTTTGACCATAATTCAGCAAAGCCAAACATTTTGTTGGAGATGACCTTCACAGGTAGGGACAGAGTCACCTCTGAGCATCATTTGAGCCTTTCTCTGCATTTGGGCAGGAGGAAAGCTAACTTCATGAAGGTGCTAAAGTTTTGAGATGCTGCTTCATACACAGTTCCTATATAACAAATGAACTGCAGTTGGATGGTCATGAGGCACTCTGCTGGTGTCATGAGGAGTCTTTTTGCATTTAGGGATTAAATGCAAAATTTAATGGCCAGCCTGTAACAGAGGTCTGGCTATGATAGGAGGTGGGAATCAGAAGAAAGTGATTTGGAAAGGAAAATTGATAGGGATCAAGTGGACTTCCTTTCACATAGTTCCTAAACACCCATGAAAACTTTAGAGTAGTGATTTAATCTTAAATCTAAAGCCTGCATTTGGAATTCAGAATATTTCTGAAAACATACGAGTAAGATCTTTATTTGGAGTATTAAAAAAAAGGAGATGAGATGCAGTGTTACATCTGCCTTTTAACTTCACAGTACTTCATCTCTCCCATTTGTAAAATACAGTGAATTGCTGTCCTCTTCATAGAACTGTTGCATGACCAAAGCATAAGATAGGTAACACAACAGTAACTTAGTATTTTGAAGTATTAACAAGTTATCTAATTCCTTCTCTTGAAAATTAATTGCCCTCTGCTTTGAGTACAGTGACATTATATTACATTAGATGCTTTCTCAAGCCAAGACATCACTCAGCTTCATAACAAAATTGGAATAGGGGATTTTGAAAAGGGGAGTAAAAAGATAGTCCTATATGATATTAAGTTTATAAAAACCTTTTTCCTCTCCAATTTTTTTTTCTTTTTAACACAGCTAAGGAAATATCAGCTTGGCCCTGCCCAAGGAAAAGAAGTTGCTGAAACTGCCATTCTCCCAAACTTTTCCTGTTGCTAGAGGTTCAGCCCAGTGACCATCTGTTAAGGACAGTGTAGTTCAAGGCTAACATCATACATCAATGTAGAGGGCTCACGGGAAGGCTCAGCATGCAATTCTTCTGTCATTATAAGAAAAAAAATGTTATCAAATGGCCTAATGGTATTTCTTCTACGTAGGCACAAACACCACATTCTTGGCATTGATTTTACTTTGCAAATTCATCTGTTATTTGGAATTCTAATTCCCTTTGGTTTCACATCTTGTTGGTTATCTACTTACCTACCTATTACCAAAATATGAAATATTACTTTGCATCTGTTGCTTAACAGATCTTTAGAGTAGTGTTCAAGAGAGACAAGGTTATTTGCATTCATTCTGCTCACCAGAAATGCACTTTTTATTTAATAGGCATATGACTAAATTCTAAAGAACCCTCTTGTTTAAAAAGTGAGACATACTCTTAAATTACTTTGACTGTGACCTATAGGCCTTAGTTTCATAGATTTTGAAAATGCTTGAAAAACTGCTGTCTGTAAACAATGAGATGCACGTTTGTAGAAGGAAAAAGAAAAGAAAAGTCTGTTCTTTATCAAAAGCCATTTGATAGCACATTACATGCTAGCATGAGTTTTAGCAGAAATTGCTTCTCACGTTACTGTTGTTTCTCTCAAGCTAAATGTTTTATACCTTATCAAATACAATATAATCACACAGAAGGCAGGCCTAGATGTACAGATAGTGCTCATTTGGCTGGAGTCCTAGAAGATACCAGCATTTGGGGATGATTCATAAAAAGCATTGACAGGTTGAAAATTATGAAACTGCACAACCTGAAGAGAGAAAGAAAAGCAAATCTTGATGTAAATCTTTTCAAGTGAAACATAATTCCTATTCTGGACACAGATTGATGGCAGATTTCCAGGAACATATTTTTGTTTTGTGTTTTTGTAATGGAAAAAGCTAAAAATCTAATTGCAACCATACCCTTCTGTTTCAGCAATTTCTGAAAAAGTGAGAGAGAAAGATGGCCAAAAGTGGGGGATACCTAATTGCTCTGTAGTTGACACCCATGACAAAGGTGTGATGACACCACCTCAGGTGCCACCGGAGACTACGAAGTTTGATCCTTTAATGTCCTGTCCCATCCTTCCATCCTTCTTTCTGTCTGAATAATTATATGTAATTTTCACACAATGGACTGAGGGGATCAGGCTATTTGTAGGGGACAAAAACAAGAAAAGACTTCTTTCACCAAGTTGATTTGTTCTGCATAGCCATGAATGGTCTACCATCTATCCTTTTGTAAAACAAAGAAAAATGTCATATTAGACTATTTCATAGGATAAGAAGTTCACTTCCCTTCTTCTTGGTAATATCTGCATTGCTATTCCAAAAGTTGGAGAGGGGGACACCCCAAGACTCCTGTAACATCTGTCTGATTCCAGAATCTGCAGCACTTTGATTTTTAAACTCTGTCTGCATGACATGAGGATTGATGCACGAGGAATATAGCTACATTGTTAGTTCATTACACATGACTTAATACAGGGCCTATATCTACCCCCAACATACTCTTTTAAAAGCTCCCACCAGAACTGCATGCATTCATCTGAGAACAGCTTTGGCCTGTGCTTTGATTTGTTGTATGCCTTGCCTGCTTCTGTGTACAGATTTTTTTCATATTTCCTCCTTCTGCTTCTAGACCATGATTGATGATGTAAATAATCATTTCCAGGCATGAGCATTTTTTTTTTCCTGTTGACCAGTCACTAATCACTACTTGCTCATCCCTGTGTTTTGTTGGTAAGCCAGATGAATTTCTTTTTAATGGCCTTCTTTCTCTTCATGTCAGAAATCTCACCGCAGATAAATGACAGATACACACCACATATGTAACAGTGCGCAGACCTTATAATCATTATCCCAGTGCATTTGCAAAGTTCTGAGAAATTTCATTTTAAGAATAGTAAATGCATGCATTTCTCTGTCATCCCTACTATTAGATACCCTGCAGAGAGAAAAGCTTAAAGAAACATTCAGAATCAAAAAGGCTATTGTTTAATGGATAATTTGTGAGCTTCTCACATCTAAGCATATAGGAGTTTTCAGCTCTAACTCATCTTTCTGCAGTGTCCATGAGTTCAGTCCTGAGCTGCAAAGCACTAAACAACAGTTAATTTGCCTTATTTAAGCATCCTTCTTTGAGGATTTGAGTGAAAATGGATGAATATTACCACAGGGTCGAGCATCATTTTAATGCATGACAAATAATAAAAATTCCAGTGCTTAAAATAGACATGGTATCATGCACATTCTTATTTGTTTTATTGGTTTATCAGCACAGATACATAGATCATTTAATAGTCACAGTCTTAATGAAATAAAATGCCTGAGCCTGCACCATGTTTAGTACCTCGAATGGGGTATTTACATACTTTCTACATATAGTATTTACTTATTGTTTCCCATCCATCTCAGCTTTGTAGTACCTGCACATGCCCTTCAGACCACATGGCTTGTGCAGTGGTTTCCTCTCAGGTAACAAAGTGGAAAAACTGGCATGTCTTCATTGCAGCCTCAAAAGCAGGTGTTAAGGCCTCAACACATATGAAGGGTCATTAGACCTATTTAAGAGGTTTTCTGGTGTTCTGTAGGTCATGTAGACTTTTTTTTTTTTTTAAGTTTTTCATCATTCTCCTTAAAAATGTCTGCTTTCACATTTAGATGAAAAATTAAGCTGACTCGAAACACTTGGCTCAGGTAACACCAGGAGCCAGGAATCTCATTCTTCTGATTGTTGTGGCATTGAGAAGCTATGAATAGAAAGGAACTGGATTGCTAGAGTTGTCACCCCTTTTGGAATGAAGTAATTGACCTCAAATATCAGTTTTGGAGGAGCAAGTCAGAGAATAAAATGTACTTCGTTTGGTTTTTTTGTTCTTTAAGGCATTTGCAAATCCTAGTTATGGGCTTCTCCAAATGGTTTACCCTCCAATATTTTTCTCCCTGTTTGACACATCCTTTCCTCCATTCTTATATATTGTCCTCTGTATTACACAGACCCTTTACATAGACAGCATATTTTCATAGACAAAGCTATTTTCTCTATCTGTAGACATTGTGGTCCTTTCTCATGTGTAGTCACAGCTGCATACTGCTGAGATAGTTGGTGTCAAACCAGCCTGTCAGAGGATGCTTGCACACCCCGTGCTGGCAGACTGAAATCAGCACCAGTTGGTTTGCTGCCAGGCAGATGTGAGAAAGGCCCAGTAAGATGCCTGGTGCAGCAGAGACATCCTTGTTACATAAATATGGGTGAACAGCTTGTGAAATCCAGAAATTACTTTGTTCCACAGATTTGAGAAAATATCTTCTTGGAAAATACTGGGATATTGTATGTGCCTGGTAAATTATGTTTCTAAAAGAACAGATACAGCTGTGCATCCTTGGCAAAGGATTTTCCATATGTCATGAAAGGATTTTCATATGCTTTCATGTGTCATGCATGCAGATACCTGGCACTGACTACCTGACTGAGAAATATGCTCAGCCTCCTGCTTTGTCCACATCCTGTTTTATGGGCTGTAAATACCTTAATTTCTACTGAAGCTGTGCTGTGCAAAGGCTTGCCAACATAAGACTATCCAGTTGTCCTTCCTGCCTCTCAACTGTTTTCAATATTAGATTTCTGATTTGAATCTGATTACAAGATCAGATTTTTCTCTGAGAACAAGAGCAGAAGTGTTCCAGGTGCACTTTTATCTTTCAGGGAAAAAAAGTGAACAAACTGGCACAGTTCTGAGATCTGCCACGAAATAGACACTGTATGCCAGAACACTAGTAAGATAAGATTACACTGTGCAGTTGTTACAGGCAAACTTTCCTTCATACAGAACAGATGGCTCTCATTGCCCATATCCAATAACACTGCAGTTGAAGCACAACCCTGAGGCTTCTAGTACCATGTAAACTAACAGTAAAAGAGTAAGCTAGTAGCAACCAAGTAGATAGAGAAAACAAGTTTTTCTTTGTGTATGTGGAACTGAGTGTGTGTGTGTATATTTATATATCTGTAGTTTTATCAGGTGCTGAAGGAGCTTTTTGAGCTATTAGCAACAACAAATATGGCAGGAAACCAAAGAGCTGGATACAAACTCTGGCTGAATGCCAAATTATAATTTGGAAATGTTAGAAGGTATTTTTCGTCACTGCTCCACAATAGAGCCATATAGCCCTTCCTTTCCCTCATCTTTTTTTTTTTTTTTTTTTTTTTTTTTACATTTTATGATTGCCCATCTCATGGGATTGATCCAGAGTCAGGTAAGCTAAAGCTACACTTTGGTTTGGCTCTTCTGTCTGAGCAGGAGACAGTGGCTGAGAACAATGGATATAGAAATATACGGCATATCTAAAATATCCTCACTGTTTTTTCTTTGGATATAGTAAGCATGTGCTGTACTTACTTTTGAGGGACTTACCAATAATCCTACAAGGTTAATGTGAATGATGTTGTTAGGACTAAATTTTTTTATGGACAATTATAACTAGCATTTTTTTAGTACGTCTTCCTTTTTGCCTCTTCTTTTCCTCGTTATTCTCCCTTAAAAAATACACTCTGACCATACTGAGTCCTGGTAACTTCTCTTACAAATAAGGGGAAATTATAGATACCTCTTTTAGCATCACACCATTTCATTCTGTCTACTCATTCTGAATAAAGGAATATGAATTTGGATAAGAGTTAGCAGTGTGCCCTTCTGTCAAAGGCAGCCAACTGCATCTGGGGCTGGGTTAGTGGTAGCATTGCCACTGAGCCTCTCCCCATATAGTGCCAGTAAGACTACACCAGGAGTTCAGAAGTCCTGTTTTGGGCTCTTCCATGAAAGAAAGAAATTTACCTACTGGAGCCAGGCCAACAGGCCTTCATTGAGATGGTTAGGAGGAAGAGCACGTGATAGATAGAGAAGAGGGAATTGGGAGTATTCACCTGAAATGGAAAGGCAAGCGATGTTAATCTGTTATTAAATTAAAAAAATTAAGATCATCTTAAATTATTCTATAATTCTCTTAAGGCCAATATTTATGTTTCTTTTCTTACTGCAAAGGAAAATATAATACACATTATATATTATTTTATACATATGCATTCTATGTATTACTTAATTTTGTATAAATATATAAAATCTGCCATTTCAGGAAGATCAGAGGCAAACAGAAGGTGGTTTTATCCTCTTAGGAAACATGAAACTGAGCCACATTGCAGGTTCTAGCTGTTCCCTCAGCACTAGATCTGCAGTCAGGCATTTTTGCACCCCAAAAGAAAGGATTCCTGCGTTTGTGTGCAGCTCTTATTGTACCACTTGTTTCTTTAGCTGCAGCTCTGCTTGGCTGTGTTGTATCAACACGGTGAGTACAAGGCCCACAAGGCCATGTCCAAGCTTGGATTAGGTCTCAGAGGATTTGGCCATAGCAAATCTTCAGTAAAATCCACTGCCCACTTCTCTTTTACATTTGAATAGCATAAAACTGAAGCAACTGCATTACCCAAAGTGAAATATTAAGTTTTTTGTATATTTTGTTTTCATTTCACTCCTTTAAAAAAAAAAAAAAAATTGGAATTTTTAAATCTGAACTTTGCAAGTGCTGCTTTTGGTCTCTTAAGTCAATGAACTTTCTGACAACATTCCTTGTAAAGGCTTAAGCCTTTCCTGGCAAGTGATTAACAACTGGGACAAGCCCTTCCATTAGTTTTGCAGCGTGTTGTGTGGTCTGTTTGGCTGGATCTGTAATACATTTCCGATTGTCTAAATATAAATAGATAAAAAGAAAAGGAACTGCCAAATTCCACTGTGAAACGTAAAGCAAGTCAGAGGAAAAAGGTTTATAATTTTTCTTCTTCCTTTTACATTGCTGGCTACATCTTATCTTTAGCCAGAGATGCTAACATCATTTCCTGGTAATTGGCTTGCATATGATACAAAAACATTTATATGTCTTTTTTTCTTCATAAAATTTTTGGTCATAGATGCAATGAAATTAAAAAATCCTGTTTTAATCTTAGAACTATTAAAGCAGCACTTTACTGAAGCAGTGGGTATGTATATTGCCTTTGAGCCTTTTTTTTTTTTTTAACTAAGCAGTAATCTTTACATTAAAAATTGGGAATTAATCACAACAATCTATATTTGCAAAATTATGAAACCAGGATTTTTTTTTTTTTCCCCTGAGGTAGCACAAGCATATTTCTACTTCTGTTATTGCTTTTATGGTACCTAGTCCTGTTTGAACAAATAGTGTGATTGCCCTGTGGATTTCAGCAGAACAACTTCTCTGTTGAAACTGATTCAGAAAGCAGTTGTGTCCATCTTTACTACTGAACAAAAGCTCAGTAAATCCCAACTGCAGCCTTAAAAGCCTTGAAATTTTTGACAGTGAATACTGATTCACCTACCCAGGAATGAATTATGAAACTTGTTTCCATTGCTCCCCTTGCTATCTTGATACATCATGTGAAATGAAATGATACCAGTGACTGGCAAAAACTCCTATAGCTTCACAAATGGAATTGGAAAAGTCAATGAATTGCTGCTTTTTTTCTTGTTAAGCAACCTCCTAGTTTTGAGACATGCAGTTATTTTATTTGTAGTGTAACTGTCTACTATTTCAGTAATTGAAAAGGCATGCTCTGCAAACATATTTTATAATTCACTCACAAAGATTGAAGGATCACCCACTTTGATAATCATCATAGTTAATCACAAATGAAAACTTTCTGAATAGCTTTGATATTTTGAAAGTTGTGAAACAGTCATTCTTGGTCTTGGTTAAAGCCCTTCCTATTGTGATATCCAGCACTTAACATGCTATCAGCAGTGTGCATGGGCTGCTACAGGAGGTTATGAAGGAATCATTTTACAGGTAGCTCATCACATTGGAGGCCACATAAGAAAATACACCAGGCTTTGCATTAGTCTTGGCAGCAAATATCCCTGGAGCAGACCTTTCAGAGACTTTTCTGGTGCCATGCTGGATAATTAGAGTTTATTAAGTGTGAGCATGTCAGGCTCTGGACTGTCCTTGAGTTTGGGGATGACAGGCTATAAGATGTCTTGGAAGGTCTTTGGCCAGCTGAAGACTTCCATTTCCGGGGGGCAGTGATGCTGCTCAGTGTTTGCCCTCTTCTCTCAAGAAGCCTCATTAATGGAGTATTGAAAAGCCCCACAGCAAGATGTCTGCAAAGGTTGTGTTGGTCACAGGTAGCTAGTAATCTAGTAAGTGCAGGTATTGTGTGATTTAGTCTAGGACTACAGTGAATTTGCACTGACTGTAAAGGGGAAACATAAGCCTATTGTTAAAAAATCCCCAAAAGAAGACACAGGGAACTACAGACTAGTCAGTCTCACCTCTGTTCCCAGCAGGATCCTGGACCAGATCATCCTGGAAGCTCTGCTAAGGCACATGGAAAATAAGGAGGTGACTGGTTACGGCCAATATGGCTTCACTAAGGACAAATAATTTGTAAAAAATTTGGTGGCCTTCTAGGGCAGGGTTTCGGTGCTGGTGAATAAGGGAAGAGCAACTGATGTCATCTCTCTGGACTTCTGCAAAGCATTTGACACTGCTGCACATGACATTATTGTCTCTAAATTGGAGAGACATGGACTTGACAGATGGACTGCTCAGTGGATAAGGAATTGGCTGGATGGTTGCACTTGAAGAGTAGTGGTCAATGGCTCAATGTCCAAATAGAGATCCTCGGGGACAGTACTGGGACCAGCACAGTTTAACAACTTTGTTGGAAAGGACCTTAAAGATTTTCTAATTCCAACTCCCTTTCATGGGCAGGGATAACCAAGGTGTCCAAAGCAGCACACAGACTTAAAAGTGCCCACAGGGGTCTCAAATGTCATATTCTTTTGAGCAGGAAGCAGCATTTTAAATGCAGATTTTTTTGAAAGCTGGTGTCTGTGCTGACTACCAGCAGAAAGCTGCCATGATATGTACCTTCATCTACAGACACCTCTGCTTCCCAGGGCTGATTGACTGTTTTGGGAGGAGTTGGATAAGCCCTGAAACTTGCAGGAACAGATTTCACAGTGTACTTCTGCTGGCTAAATGGCAAACAAACCACTGCTTTTCTAATCATTCCTTTTCTCTGAGGCTGCTTCTGGATGCTGTTTATTCCTTACCTGTCATCTGCTAGCTTGTTAAACTGAGGTGGTTGACAACTACAGGCAAACTGCACCCAAATAATCAACCATCTTGAGCCTTGGTCTGATGCAGCTGCAGTGGGCTGCCCTGAGGCACCACAAGGTTTCTAGCATGGTAAATGCACATTGCACCTGGACTAGCTCCATATTAGCACAGCCTCCATGGCCAGCAGGCAACAATTAGAGCAAAGGCATTGCTGAAGATCCTTCTTATTTTTTGGAAGAAAAAAAGGTTTGGAAAAAACAGACATAAGCCTGGTGTGTCTGGATGCTGTCAAATGGAAATATACAGGAACTTTGTCATTGAGTACTTTATGTGTGAATGCAGCCCATTGTTGCAATGTGGCCAAGCCTTGAGGTTTTTAAAAGGACAATCAAAAGTAATGTACAAAATTTCCTTCCTAGGGAAAGAATCCTGATCCTAATGAGCAAGTAGGAAAAGTGGTTATCTGGGGAGTCTATTAATGCTAGAATTGTTTACAGTAATCTGGTCAGTCTGGTTTTATGAAATAACTTTACAAAACAAGTAGAAACATGTTGGAGTTTCTTAAAATATGCCTATTAAACAACTGGACTTTATTGTGAAGGCCAATGTCATTGCGATACAGAAACAGTGTGGAATTGGCCTGCCAGGCAAATACACAGATGTCCAAGTGCAATTCTGAGGAAGCAATTTTTTTTTTTTTTTTTTTTAATGTATCACTAGTGCCTTTCTAAGGAACAATTGCACTATTTGCCATCAGATTTCAATTTCCTTTAATGTGACTATCCCCTGTGTCTATGAAGGATAACTGCAGCAGTACAGCTGCAAATTAAGGTAACCTTAAGCTTCTTACCTTGTCAGGTTTGTCACTGTGATTTCCAGGCTGTCATCCCTTAAAATAACTGATTCCATGATAGAGCAAGTCTGAAAGAGTCAATAACAGAAGTTTTTACATTGGTAGGTTCTATCATTGCAGTGGATTAAGATCAATGCATTTGAGTGGGAAAAGCCCGAGATGCTTGGATTGCTGTTCACAACAAATTGTTCATAGGAATAAATTGCAACCTGCATTTAGCTCATTACTACCTTAAATTGATCTCTAGTACATCTCTCTGAGTTGCAATGTGAACACAGTAGCTTGAGTCCATGCCTGTTGTGTTTACAGTCTTTTTTAGAATATAAACACAGTTGCTGTCTTTGAGTGCATAGATAAAATGTTTAAGAGTAATTAGATAGATTGAATAGATGTCTTCTTAGGACAGTTGCATTGCAAGGACATGAAAAACTGAGGGAATGGGAATGAGCTAATACTAACAGAAACAGTAGGTATATATATGTGTGTGTGTATACATATATATTTCTGAAACAGTTTAGCAATGCAGTATAATGATTTTTAAATTTTTTTTCTCCTTTCCCACTTGGTGAGACATTTTAATGACCAGGATGCTATGTTTCAGACTGTATACCAACTTAATGTAGTAAAATAGAGACAGGGATGTTCTGGAGCATGGTTTATCTCTACATAAACATGTCCTAAAGTAAATTCAAAAGTCTACCAATAGCCAGGGGGAAAGTAATGACCACACCAGTATAGATTTCTCAATAAAAATATTACACGCTGTTGGATAGATTTGTTGAAAAACAAGGTAGCAGAAAAATACAGTAAACTTGCAAATACCTATTTTTCTCAAGCTCGATTCAACTGCAGTAGGTGGGAAATTGTGCTTCTGGGACCAGTGGTGTATCATCTTTTATGTACATTTATGTACAAAACTGGGAGGAGTGGCTGACACCCCAGAAGGCTGTGCTGCCATTCAGAGGGACCTGGACAGACTGGAGAGTTGGCCAGGCAGAGATTAAGTTAATTACAACAAGGGCAAGTGTAAAGTGTTCCATCTGGGAAAGAACAACCCCAGGTACCTATACAGGTTGGGGACTGAGCTTTGGAGAGCAGCACAGGGGAAAGGGACCTGGGGGTTCTGGTGGATGGAAAGATGATCATGAGCCAGCAATGTGCCCTTGTGGCCAAGAAGGCCAATGGCATTCTGGGATGCATTAGAAGGGGAGTGGTCAGTAGGTTGAGAGAGGTTCTCCTCCCTCTCTACTCTGACCTGGTGAGGCCACATCTGGAATATTGTGTTCAGTTCTGTGCCCTTCAGTTCCAGGAGGATAGGGAACTGCTTGAAAAAGTACAGCACAGAGTGACCAAGATGATTAAGGGAATGGAAGATCTCCCTTATGAGGAAAGGCTGAGAGAGATGGTTCTCTTCAGCTTGGATGAGAATGAGGGGTGACTTCATCAATGTTTATAAATATGTAAGGGGCGAGTGCCAGGAGGATGGAGTAAAGCTTTTCTCAGGGGTGACTATTAATGGGACAAGGGGCAAGGGTTGTAAACTGGAGCATAGGGAGTTCCGTATAAAAATGAGGAATTTTTTCAGTGTGAGGCTGACAGAGCACTGGCACGGGCTGCCCAGGGAGGGTGTGGAGTCTCTTTCCCTGGAGACATTCAAAGCCTTCCTGAACACATAACTATGCGACCTGCTCTAGGTGACTCTGCTCTGGATTTGGGGTTGGACTCAATGATCTTCCGAGGTCCCTTCCAACCCCTAACTTTCTATGAGTCTATGATACCTTTAATTATTTTTGTTCTTGGCTCAGCTTAATCTCTTCCGTCCGTGTGTTAGTACCAGATCTGAATTGCTGCGCTTGCGCCTTGCCCAGTGTCATGCAGCACATCTGGAAATGCTGTGGTTTGCTGAGTGATGAGTTGCACTTCTTTCCTTCCAGTTCCGCCTGGTGGTAAAGACAGCACTGAAGCTGCTGCTGGTGTTTGTGGAGTACACCGAATCCAACGCACCCCTTTTAATCCAGGCAGTATCTACTGTTGATGAAAAGAGAGGTGAGTAGCCTTACTCGGGGGGTGCAAAATCCCAGCATCACTGTGGTCAGGGTGGCATCTCATCCTTGATTTCAGTGTTTCTAAGGCAGCTGTCATGACGCCTGCCTTGTTCGACATACTTTTCATTTCATGATTAAAAGCATTTTAAATATTCATGCACTTAAAGATTGTCTTGAGGAATGAATTATAGTGGGAAAGTGAGTGAAAAGCTGAGGAACGTGGCTGCTTCTCTGTGCACTGCAGTCATTGCCCCATCCCTGCACCCACACACAAAGAGAGCCCCATTGCATCTTCTGACCTTGGAGGCTTCTTAGGCCAGACCGTCTTTCGTCTTCCTTCTGGGAAGCAGCAGTCTGATTTAGGAGAGAAAATGATATCTAATCAGTGTAATCCCTTTGAAGAGAAAGACGAGGTCAGTAATAGTACAAGCTTTATAGTAAAAGTAAAACCATCTGTTGTTACATTAAAATAAAGCCCTTGAGCAGATATTATGGTATGAAATCTGTTACCCTTCAGGCTCATGAAAAATACTTGAATATGTATACTGTATTTTTTACAAATAAATAGAACAAAAATGGTTCTTTCTTGTTCTTCCCACAAAGCCATTGCTAAGCTCCCAGGGCATTCTCTCTTGATGCAAAACATTCCTTTGCCTCAAGGAGAGTTTTTGAGGTTGGGAGAGATATTGTTGTGGTCTCAGACACATGGAGGTTGAAAGCAAGATCCCTTCTGTGTAGCAACTGCCTCCATGCTGAACTTGTTTAAGTGACTTGATACGGTAAAAATGAAACAAAAAAAAAAAAAAATCAAGGGATGGGGAGAAAGGTAGTGCCAGAAATTGGAGAAAGTAGCCAGGTTGTGCTTTTGGGTATCAGTATATGTGTTGAAAAGATGCAAAAAAACCTTTCTGTTTTGAATTAAAACCACAAGCTTTACAATGCCATAAGCAGAAATGCAATTACAATATTCATGTAATTGTAAAGGCTATGATTTATTTTTACAGTCATCCTTAGTATTTCCTCATCTCTCTGAGCTCACTGGTATTCTCAACATGTTCAAATTGCTGTCTGTTCACATAGAGAAAAATGAGGACCCTAAATACACTACCATGCCCTGTGTATTCCCTTCTGTATGTGCAAAACAGACTCAGGCAAACATGTACATGTCCTTAAGTAATAGATCAACTTCAGTAACAACAGAAAACATGTGGGGGGGGGGAAAAAAAAAAAAAAAAAAAAAAAAAGTGATGCATGTAGTTAGATGGATACTTGTTTAGGAGCATGAGGAAAGGGTTTATGGGCATTCTCATACACGTGGGTTGGTGGATTGTCTAATGAACTCTTACAAATAACTTAGCCCCAAATACTGTTTTTTCCCTTTCCTTTTCCTTTTCCTTTTCCTTTTCCTTTTCCTTTTCCTTTTCCTTTTCCTTTTCCTTTTCCTTTTCCTTTTCCTTTTCCTTTTCCTTTTCCTTTTCCTTTTCCTTTTCCTTTTCCTTTCCTTTCTCCTGCTTCCCTTTCCCTCATCTTTCCTTCCCTTCCCTTCCCTTCCCTTCTTATGAAACAGTTACTCTTGGCTGGAAAAGACTTTTTTTTTTTTTCTTGTTTTAGACATAGTTATTTTTAGGTCATCAGTGTAATAGCCTTTCACTTTTGGCTGTGTATGTGCTATACTTTAATTTATTATTTGAAATTAGTGGCTTACAACTGAGGAGTACCTTTCTTTAATGACTCGTTTAATGGAATAGCATACAGAGGAAGAAAAAATGATGTGCTTTTTCTTGAAACTGTCATAAATCTTGCAGGTATATAATTAAGTTTATCACTGCTTTGAAAAAAGTCCAATGTTTCATGTACATACAAGGTGATGAGATATGACATAATTCCTCAACATGTGTACCACAAATGATTAACATAAAGAACCCCATAATAGTCTGGTTTCAAAGCAATCCCATATGTGGTTTCAATGCAAGAATGCATCCATATGCAAACCAAAGTACAGATATCTGTGGAAGTGCCGAATTTGGTCTCAGATACAAGCAAACCATGAGTGAGTAACTGTATGGCCCTCACCATATAGGAAGCAGATTCTGGTTATACTTCCATCTAGATCCCACTTCCCCTCCCTTTCTTGTTTCAGAGCCCAGAGGACTTTGATCTCTTTTCAGTTTAAGCATCCTGGGACTGTGCGGGCTCTGGAAAGCAGAGCTGGTGTTGCACTCTGCTGTCTGGGCCTGCTTTATCACAAGCATTTTATAGGACAGAGATTAAAGCTCTGTGGCTGACCTGAACACTACCACATACTGACTGTGAACTATGACTTCTTGTTACATACTCGTAAATGTCCCACACTATCAGTATCTCTGCTTTTCCTGCCATTTCACACAGAGTTAGATATCTGCTAAACTAATGCCCATATTGTAGGTATGATGGAAGGCTATGTGTTCAGTCATATTTAAATAGACAGGAGTGCAAGATGTTGAGGTCTTTCCAAAAGTATTAATATCTTTCCAGCCTGTGGCACTAGGGACAGACACTATGTAAGCTGATGGCAGTCCACATGTATGGTTCTGGCCTGATGAAAGCTTTTCCATGGTTTATACTCAATGTCCTGTGTAGCTGCGACATCAAGATTTTGTACAAAGCATTAAATTATTTTTATTTTTATTTTCTGAGATTCATATGTGAAAACATTTAGAGAGGAAACTGAGAAAAGACTGAGACTTAAACCAATGGGCAACATTATTCAGTGGACTGTATGGATTTAATATAGGAATAATTATTGAAACCCCATACTTCTCCACGTGTGTATGCTTCATGCATGACTACTGGGAGTGCTGTAAGTAGTTTCAGGGCTGGGGCTCAGAGTAGCCACAATAATGAGCTGTTTGTTAGCAATGAGATGCCCAAGAAAGGCACGTGAGCACTTCTCGTTTCACCCATTAGAAGGCAGAACACACACAAAACTCAACCTCTGATCTTTCACTTCAGTGAGCGTGTTTCATCACTCCCATCAATTTTGCAACGAGTCTTGCATGGAAGTCATGACCTTATGGGAACGTTTCAGTCTTTCCCCAGAAAAATTGCTGGGATGCTACATCATTCTTCTGCATCATCATTCTTGTACATCACGATAGGGTGGAGAAGACAGGCTGAAAAGTAAATCTTTCCCAGAAATGGCAATTGTAAAAGATTACACGTCACTGTTTTAAAAAATAAACTTTGTAATATAGAAGCATTAAACGGGTTTACATTTTTTTTCCTAGAAATACATACATATTGTCAGACCTAGATTTAAGTCTAGGTTGTTCAGTATTTGTTATATTCTGACCCTTACAGGGAAATTAAAGCAGTAGGTTTTAGCTCTGCATAATAGTGTCCTCTTCGTGGGTTCTTCTTCATGTATAAATGGAGAACATTTAATGTTCTCCAAAATACAAGTAGCCCTTTAAAGGAAAATGGAAAATACACTTTTTTTTTTTTTATGTCATGTATGAGCATCATTGTTTTACTACAGCAGCCAATGAGTTTAGAAAAGTCATCATTTTTTTTAATGTATGATTTCCCAAGATATCTTTCAGAAAGCTTTTCTGTGCGTCTTGAAAGGAGAAGTGTTTTTCACTATCATCCTATCATTAAAAAAGCATTGCCTTGAAAATTAATCTTTTCATGTAGACTTTAGCCTGTGCTCTAATCTTTAGTGGTGACTCTTCAGGAACAACATATTTTGAAATTCAAGGGGCATGAGAGTGGATGAGAGCAGACACCTGCTCTTGATCTGCCCGTGCCCCATGCTGTCCAGATCATAGGTTGGAAGCTATAGGCTCTCATTTTATATGAGTAAGGAATATTAACCCAAGTATAGTACTGCACTAAGCTCATGGTGCAAATTCCACTCCAGAAATACCTTGTCCCCAGGTGGGTAAATTGCCTTATGGTTATTTCTATGTTCATTCCTTGGCTGTCAGCTCAAGATCGTAAAGAAAAAAGCAGCATTTGAAAGAAAGATTTAAGTTGGAACAAATCAGAGTAGAGCTATCAAAATCATGGATAGTACTGCCTTCTCTTGATTTCAAGTATTTCAGATTTAAGGCTAGATTTTGGTAAATGCCTAAGTTTAACAGCAGCAATTCAATTAAAGCCTTTGAAAGACAAATGAACTATTACAAGGAAGCCTGACTAGAAACCATGCCTGATTAAAATTTTTAAGTATTGTTCTCTGAAACAGAGAAGCAGGCCAGGTGGAAGCAAATTCCTGTGTCATCCTCAAAGTAAAACAACCAGTGATCCTGAAAATACTTTTATGATAATGGAGAATTATCAAGAAATTCAAGCAAAAATTTCAAACACCAGGATGTTATTTTTAAGAAGAAAAGGGGATTGCTCCAATAAGAATAAAAACTGCCTGCAAAATAAAGGCATGTTTCCCTAGAACCACTCTCACTGAATAATGCAGTATGGATTAAATAATTAATTTTCATGTTGCTATTGACTCACTTTTTTTAGATGTCGTTTCCCCATTTTAATTCTCTTTCCTATTTTCTTTCATTTTTATTTATCACTGGAAACCATAGGAAGACATTTCTGTAGTGAGGATATCATTCCTGATGATCACATATCATTTGTGAACCAAGTAAATTTGTTCCACGTGTTTTGAAAATTTAATGGACAAAATGTCTGATAATATAGAGAATCTGGTAAAAAGGTCTCTGGTGCATTTTCACGGCAGCTATGCTTTTGAATTAGTATTTAATTAGCAATGCACATAAATAAATTTGGAAAGGTGACAGTGAATCCTCTCCTCTCCCCTTTGATTTTGCTCAGCATAAGGAAGCTCTGATTTACTATTAAGTAGTCAAGATCAGACAATGCCTCAAGAAGAAGGGAAAATAAAACAGGAGAAATATTGCTGTCTGTGTTTTTATTAATAGACAGGCTTTTCCACACACTACACTGCCATCACCTTGGTTAGCAGAGATTTCATGTCTGTGTAGCCATGGATAAATATATATTGACATCAGCATGAATAAACAAGGGCAGTTATCACTGGGAGAATAGTGCAGAGTTTTAACAACGGGGTCACTGATCAACCAGCAGCAGGTGGCTGGGATGGAATGAAACATCTGCATTATACTGCCTGATTATAGTCAAACTATAGTCATCCCTCCAGTGTTTAGAGGGCACAGGCTGCTGGAAAACTGCATTTTTCTCTCTGAAATTCAAAGACTCTTGCAGTTATGCTGGTGTAATTGAAGTGAGCATGGCTAAATTATGGTTAGCTCTCTGCTTTATCCTTCTCACCTTTAATTTTAGTCTAAACATAACACTGAATTATAGTCTTTCATTATTGAATTTAGTTTATTTGATAAAATAGTTATGTGGGGTTTTTTCTTTAGTTAGTACAACTATCTGCCTTTTAGGAAATAGGATGGTTTTACAAGGTACCTTTCACACAAGAGATTATCTTGAGTATGGCTGGCATTGTCTGTCTGCCATTTCTTGGCACTAGGACTCATTAAGCCACTAGGATTTTGGCATCAGACAATCATGCAAACACAAAGAAGCATGAAATCTAGCAGATATGTCATAACTAGAAGCACAAATTTTGACCTTAGTGAAAAAATGAAAGAAATGTATCTGAAAGTTCTGTAGGGAGGATTCTTATTAAAATAATTCCGAGTATGAACCACAGCAAAAATCTTTTCCCCTCACTGATCACTTCTTGTATCCAAGACACAGCCTGTACTTGGAGAAAACAGTTTCTCTCCTGCACTCTTTTGTTAACAGGGCTTACCTTAATGCAGTGTAATTCAGTAGAATCACTAGGAATGTAAGCCTCAAATGTGCCGAGAGAGTAGCATGTGGATTTTTACTGAAGATTCATCTAAGTGAATAGGAACCTATGATATGTAGGGTAAAATTCCTTCTACGTGGTTTTAGAAGTTCACTGTCTAAATAAAGTGGGCTAACAAAACTTCCTTCGTCATCGAAAGTGGGAATTTGATACCTTTGGGGGAAGCCCCCCTGGCATATTTCAGATGAGGATGTGCTGTAGCTTTCCCTGTCTGCATTAACTTCCCTCTCTCTTAAGCAGGGGAGAGACTGCAGAGGAAGCTGGAGACTACTGTGTTTCCACTTGGTCTTCCACCTGGCCACATTACTGCACCTTTTGCTACCTCTCAGCTAAACGTTGTTGCTACAGCTTTCCATTTTGACCACTTTCACCAATGTTGGTTTTTTTTCCCCCTAGGAGCCAAGCCGTGGTCCAACATCATGGAAATCCTGGAGGAAAAGGATGGGGTTGATACTGAACTACTGGTTTACACAATGACCTTGATTAACAAGGTTTGTTTAGTTTGTTAGAATACCTGGTGGAGATAATGTTAGTCTTTTCAGTTGTATAATGATCTTCCACATTGAGAATATGACGGAGAAGACCTGTCCTGGAGAAGTTGCAACACAGTATGTAATCAGTCAGCACACTCTTGTTATTTGTCTTGCAGTCACCCAAAGGCACCACATGGGAGAAGAATTGCTATTTTGCAAGATTCAGAAACATGTTATGATATGATTCTTCTCCCAGTGCTGACAGTGCACTGCAAAACCAAAACTCAGCTAACCCAACTCAACACCTTATCAAGAGGAGAAGGAAAATCAAGCACTGGTGATCACACATTCACAAAGGCTTGCACTGTGTACAGTTTTGTAGTTCCAATTGTTTGTTGTTTTTTTTTTTTTACTGAAAATCAAATAGGATGAATTTAACAGGCCTAAATACTAGTTAGAGTGGTTCTACTTAAAAAAATGAAGTTGCTTTTTTCTTCTTTCATTATATTTTCTACTGTCCTGTATTACAACTAGTAGTTTTGAAGTAAAATCAAAGTACCAAAGTACTCACACTAGGACGAGGGAGAAAGCAGAAGGCTCATAAAAGTTAGAACTTTATTAGTGTAAATTCCTTAAAATTAGCATCTACTCCTAAACAAAACTCAGGGGGACTAAAATTAAAAATTTCTTTTTTTTGAGCACAGAGGATCAACCTACTGCTAGCAAATAAAAATAACCATGTGATGTATTGTTTTACTTAATAGGCCAGAGTATTATGCTTTATTATTATTATTAATAATAATTTAAAGATCTTGTGGTTGTCCAGCTTATTGTGCTCATGGCTACATGGTTGGGGCTGTGGTTTGCTATGGTATTTTTTTTAGATAAAATAATTTCTTAATGACAGATATTGCCCAGCAAATATGCCTGGGAGGGACTAACATCTGCTGCCATCACTGTTGTTATGATACTGTGACTTTGAGCCACCCTTGCTCTCACTTACATGGTAGCAAGGATCCTCTTGACTTAAAAAGACCACCTTGTCTCACTGATGTCCTGTCTGAAAGGCATCACCAGCTTCATATGCTTCAGTCTGTCCATAACTGCTATTAAAGCTGAAGCAATTAATTTTTAACATCTCCGGTTTATACCTCCCTGGTTAAAAACTCATTCCTGGGGTACTGTTTCTGCTTTCTGAGGTAATTCTCTTGATAATTTTTTGCACAACTGTAATCTACCTAGTGTTTGACATCTTCAAAATTTTTATTCTATGTTGATTCTTCTGTTATCCTATAGTTGATTCCTTTAGTCTGAGTTTTTCACTGCATTTAAAGCTATTTTTAGGAGGAGGTAGTTCTTTAAAAATACACAAAAAGAAAAAGCATCCTGCAGTCAGAGGAGCAAGGCAGTTATAAAGATCAAGGAAGAGAGGAACCCCACAATGCCACACTTCTAATTATGATCTGGCTTACAGACAGCTTTATGATGTTTTTAATGGGATTTTTTTTTCCTGATTATAGAGAAAACAGCAAGCAGCATGTCACAGTTGTAATTTTTTTCCCCCGCAGAGAACACAAAGAAGGCTCAGATGGTTTCAACTTCTCTAGGCAAGGAAATCTCCAAGTTGACTATGCAGGCAGAGTCCTGACAAGAAATTTGTCTCAAGGAAGCATATTTCTACTTGTTTTGCTTTCTCCATGTATGCATTTACGGAGTGTTTACCTTCCTGCCTAGGAGCACAAAATGCATCTGCCCAGACTCATTGTCTTTTTTTGATGTTTAACCAATTTACTTATGCTAATACTTCATTAACCTGGCCTTAATTTTGGGGGATTCAGGTGTTAGTAAATCTTTTAAATGTATCTGATCCCAGTGCAGATACTTCCAATTATGTATAGTTCCAGTATAACTTTTGATATCTGCCTTTGGTCAGTGCCTATGATCCGTTAGACTTTATTCTAATCTCTGTTTTCTTCATTTTTATTACTAAGGTCTAGCTAGATTAGAATCTTTATGTAAAGGTTTTCTTCCTTTATGTAAATATAAAAAACACATACATCAAATGCAGAAAGAAAATTCTGTGTTGCATTTAATTCACCATATGTTTGCTTCCTATAAAGCTTCTTCATTATTGAGATAACACTGGAAGCTTTGTACTTTAAGGTTACTCTTGATTTTCTTTTTATCTTTTTTTAATATTGCTTTTTCTTTTAAATACCATATTGTAATATTTTTTAAAGGTAGAAAATATAATTATGAGGTGTATAAGAATTAACACATTTTGTTTTAGTCCAATTAAGCACTGAATGTCTTTTAGCAAGCCCAGTGTAAGAGTAGAATTTCAGCTCCAGCTTCCAGTGGTTACCAGTGGGAGCACAGAGTACCACCCACCAGCAGTCCATCATCTGTAATTGCAAAAGTACTCTTTCAGGCCAGTATGGTGTTAAAACAGCAGCTGGCACATTGGTTTTTGGTGACCTGCCTTAAGAACATCACAATTGCCACGCTAGAGCAGTGATCATCTTACATCTCCTTGTCTGGCATTGGCCTCATTAGGTGGTTTAGAAGTTGCGGTTACTGGGAAAACATACATGAGAGATGCTTCTTCCTGTCCCAAAGCAATTGAAAATCAGCTATTGCCCTTAAGCATATTTATTTAGCATGTAGTTCTTCTCACTGTACCATGTAACATTTAGCTAATGTCTCTCTTCATAGTGTGTGGGCCCTGTAGAGGTGCCCGGGCTGGTGGATGCAGAGTAACCAGAGCAGTACTCTTGTATTGCTTGGACTTGCATGTAAAGCATTGCACACCAAATGGACTTTCTGTTGTCTCTACACTCTCTGCACCACAATGTCATACTGGGATTGCTTTGTAAATGACAAAAGGCACCATACTTATTACATATACTAGGTACTACTGTCATCCAGGGCTATGTATTTTTAAAAATACAAAAAGACCCTTTTTGGTCTTCAGACAGACACAGCCTAGCAATAATTTATGTCAGATTTTGTTCAAAAATATAACTGAGGATCTGTATTGAGAAGAATGTATTTGCTGTTACCAGTTGAGCATGTTGTCTAATAGGTTTTATCGTCTAGGAAAATATTTGACTGTTACATTCCAATAATTTGTTTGTTTGTTTGTTGTTGGTTTTTTGTTTTGTTTTGGTTTTGTTTTGTTTGTTTTAAACCCTCAGTAGAGCTTCATTGTTTTCTTGCATTTGTTTCCACTGATACAATTAGTGGTAGGTAAAATGTATTGTTTGCAATTTGTTGAAAATGTTGGTGAGAAGATACATCAAGCTCAAAGCTCTCGAGCTGGAGTTTTGGTTTTAATTTAGTTCACCATTCCAAAAGCAGCCACTTGAGAGGAAACTCAAAGCTGCACAGAGTTTCCACAGAAGCTTGGGAAAGCAACTTGGAAAATGACATAACAAACAAATAGAAATCTTAATTCAAGG
This sequence comes from Phaethornis superciliosus, assembly GCA_023637945.1. Lineage (NCBI taxonomy): Eukaryota > Metazoa > Chordata > Aves > Apodiformes > Trochilidae > Phaethornis > Phaethornis superciliosus. The sequence continues at coordinate 66,603,681 of JAJQWJ010000002.1, read as the reverse complement.
ATGCTCCCTCAAGACAAAACTAGATAGAGGCGTAGGAATGAGTCTTGACGTTCATATAATGTTTCCTTTGAACACCTGAGTTCTGAATAGTTTCAGGTTTGAAATCCCAGTTTTGGTCTAGGCTAGGTAATGTAGCAAAATTCAGCAAGCAAAGCAGTGTATGGTTCAAATATGCTTTTCCAAGTGACTGATTTTTAATTCTCTAGGCAGGTTTTTACTTTGTACCATTCAATTTTCAAAGCAGGAGGAAATATTTGGGACTTGTATGTGTATTTCAATATGGAAGCATCATTTGGAACTTAACCAGGAAGGAGCAAGGACCTTGGGAGGACCTGCCCAATGTATGACCTCTGCAGTGCTGGTTTTATCTCTGCTTGTTTCTTTATAAAGCCACCAGGAACATATGGACCCACTCCTGTCTTCTAGTATCACAAGCCAGAATTTTTCAGTCATTTATGCAAGCACTTCATGTCCCTTCTGTTAGTTACTGCAAAAATCTTTCTCCTGAGCTAGATTAAACTGACCTTGTTGTGACACCAGTGGTGCACTTTAATATCCCATTTTATAATGTTAGAAATTTAATTTGATATGCATTAGGCTCTGAAAATGGATCTCTGAGTTTAATGACAAACTATGCAAAGGAAAATATTTGATTTCTTTACTTGGGAGTTCAGTTGTCTGCTTCTGGCCTCTAGCGTGAAGTGAAAACTGGATTTCCACTGCTGCATGTTTTAAAATTATATTAACAAATAAAAAGCTGCTGACAAAAGCAGGGTTGCCAGTAAATACTACCTTATGCTACTGTTTTCCTTGCCTACAGCCTGTCTGAGCTGAGATTTTAAAAAAGCTGTGCTTGAGGGTAGGTGACATGCATATCAATATTAAGACTATTTTCTGATATTTTAAGAAGTAAATAACTCATCTGTGCAGAAGATGTGACTGCCTACTCTTTTGCACGTAAGACATCACATCTTACGTGCCTGAAGACACTCAGGTCATGGTAGCTGCTGTCTATTTCTTTTGTAAGTAAGATAAAGGCTGGATAGATATTGCTTGCTGGTATAATATTTCCAGATCTGCGTTTAAGTGACATTAGATTTACAGTGTGATGGCTTCATCTGCTGAACCCTCAGATTTCTACTCTGTGCTAGGTGTCAGTTCAGGAAAGAACAAAATGTACATGGCATCTATTTTCATCACTGTTCTGAAAATTGAGTTCCATGGTCATTGGTGGGTTTTAAACAGGCTTAAATACTGTTCTGGACAGAGATAAATTCTTAATTAGAACCTGAACATATAACCTTGAATATATAACCCTAACACTTCAGTGTTTGTGCTAAGCATTCCTGTTGCAGTGGACCTCACGAGGTAATCAGATAATAGTCCTGTTATGATTGAAGAAGGTGTTCACGTGTCATGTTTAGTTTTAAATAAAAAATAAAAGAAAAGCTCGATGATGCACATTTTCAAATACTTCATTTCACAGGGAATAGGTGCTTTAATGGGGCAGGGTACGTCGACTGTCTGTTATTATTCACCTTAATTCAGATCACTTTCTGAATATAAAGCTTCTTGGTATAGGGGGAAAGCCCAGCAAAGTGGCTGTTCTCTTTTGCACGCTGCTTCTCAGAGCCACTCAGGAAAGCTGGTCCCCAGAAAAACAGTATTCTCAGACCACAGCTCATCCCATCCCCAGCATGAGAAGACAGGATGAGCTTTCTGTAGAGGGCCTGTTTTTCGCATGTGCCATCTTTATCTCTTGCTCTTTCTCTCCTCTTGTGGGAATATAGGTAAGTTACTTAGCTAATTAACTAGTAGAGGGGTAGCTACTTGAAAATAAGCATCTCTCTGGTGAGCTAGTCCTGAACAACTGTGTTGCTTCCAGGGTGCATTCTCTCATATTTTGCAGAAATGCCTCTGTATAGGCTGTTTCTTGCTATGAGGTATATGTTGCTCTGCAAGCAGGTTGCATGTTATTTTCAGTAGCTGCTACTCAACATGAGCAGAATTAGACTGATTTTTCTGCAGTAGAAATCAATGGCAAACAGGACAGTAGTGTCTTCCACTCTGGTGGATGAAGTTCACTTGTGCTTTGAACAAAGTTTTTGAATCCTGATGTCTTCTTTCTTCCCATGCATCACACTGCTCTAAAACTGTAAAGTTTTTGCTATGTACACTGCAGAGGCATTTTATGGTATACATGGTATACTGCAGAAGACAACCTTCCTTTTCCCAGTTTTCTGAATTCACAAAAAACCAAACCAAAACAAAAAAAAAAACAAACAAAAAAACCCAAACAAAAAAACAACCAAAAATACCCCTATGGTTGGAAAAGTTCTTTCTTGAACACAGAGCAGGTGCCAGACAGTGCTCTGACTTCAGCCAGTTAATTTTCAATAGCTGTTGTTATTGGCATTCTTTTGTTTCTAATGTGCAAAAGCTCTTCTCCATTGTCTCTGGTAGCAATTTACCCCTTAATCAAGGATTAGTCAATCTTGTAACATTTTATAGGAGTTAGGGACTCGGTGTACCTTCAGTAAGACTTTTCAAGCTGAAAGGGAGGAAGGGAGGAGAGGAGTCGGTATCTCTGTGATATAAAACAATTTGTGCATCAAGGGGATGACCTCTGCTGCAGGTGTGGAGGACAGTAGGCACATGGTGCAGGATATTTCCTGCTGTCCTGACATCACACAGCTGTGCACTGGACGTTTTCTTCTTAAGGCCAAACTTAGAGGAATCAGTAGGAAATCAGCTTCACTGGTTTTAGCTAAACCGTTTTTTCCTTTCTCTTTGCTTTTATCCTCTTGTTTAATGCTTTAACATTCTGTGTTCTTTAAATCTGTACTTGACTGAAGCCAGGAAGAATCCAACTGTGTATTTTAAAGACCCACATTTTCCATATTTTTTTTTATGAAATAACAACATTATTTGTTTTGCCAATTAGTCATTTTTCTACAGAGTGCACAGTTGTTTGTTAAAAGCTGTGCCACTTGTTTTTTTTATAGCGGTGTCTCTAATCCCACATCATGGGTTTTACTTTATTGAAATCATACATAGCACCACTTACCACCCGCTCTTAAAAACCTTTGTTTATTTCTTTTCAAAACAAACAGATTTAAATGATTTTCTTTTGATTCTTAGACACTGTCGGGGTTGCCAGATCAAGACTCTTTCTACGACGTGGTGGACTGTCTGGAAGAGCTCGGCATTGAAGCTATTTCACAGAGACACTTGAACAAGAAAGGAACAGACTTGGACTTAGTTGAGCAATTTAACATTTATGAGGTAACATAACGTGCCCTGTTTTATGCATCTTACAGCTTGTGTAAACTTCAAAGCCAAGAGGAGAGGGGAATGTAACCTAGGTGATATTTGGTTATCTATTTTATTTTAAAAGAAAGCCATCTGGTTGCTAGAAGTATTCCGCACATTGTATATGTGCCCTGCCACAGTACATAGCTGTGTTTAATGCAAATACATTTTATACTAAAGTTGGGGCATACTCCAAGGCAAACTAGCACATACAATAGCCTCCTTTGAGGCAACTCTGCCTGCAATTAAAACTTTCTCAAATTGCTAGTTACACGTCCTGAAGTATGTGGAAGTTACTTACAAATGCAAAATAATTCAGCTACTGAAAAAGGTTCAGTTGAACTCAGCTTCACAAATACAACTTGTTCTGCAGATGAATACCCAGCAAGTCCTTGGTTAGGAGTTTACATAGGACCAGATCCTATACAGTTTGCAACAATGGGGTAGTGAGTGGCTCTGCATTCACCACCTAGGTATAGAATAGCTACTTCTGAAGTATTTATATGTAAGGGTAGCACTGCAAATTTCTTAATTATCAACCTCTTCTGAGACTTTAGGAAGTGTTGGAGCATTGAGGTTTAGGCTGAAGTTGATGTAAATGTGAAGTCATGCTCTGGTGTTATGGAATGAGTCTTAAGTCCAGCAAATAATTTGGATTCTCTGTTTTCTGCATCAACACTGCACTCATGTCACTTCACTAACTGCAGCAGAGTTAAGTTTTATATACAGCAGTTTGCAGGAAGAGTCAGGCCAAAATAAGGTGATAATGAGAGGGCTTCATTTTTGTCTTTCTTTTTCTGTTGTCAGAGGCAACAGCTCATAAAATCCTGTTTTAAAGATGATCATTAATCTTAAAAGCAGGGATTTTTTTGCACATGCAGTGCCTACTGAAAGACTTGATTGCAAAATTAGTAGTTGGCCTAGTTGGGTACAAGCTTTGTTTTGATGACGAGACTAAATTTGAAGATGCTTGCACACATTCTTCTGCCAGTGTTGTCCTTTATCTGAAAAATCTCTTTTTCCCCACTGAAATAAATTTTACACCCTAGGTAGAGATATCACTCTTCCCTCTGCCTTTGCTTTGTTGGTCACTTCTGGTAAAAATTACCAGAATAACAAGACTAAGAGAAACAAGAAGGTATGAATTCTTCTGATCACCCACATCACCCTATTCTGTACTTCTGCCTGTTTGAATGGATCTTTCTCATATAGAGATTACTTAAATGTCATGCTATATTTCATATGAGACCCACCAGTGACTTAGTTGTTACTTCCAGTGGCATGACTCCTCACGCACCCTAAGGTACCACTTAATTTGTTTCTGTTAGAGGTGTGTCACACTGACATGTCAACAGCATGCTGTAGTTCAAGATAGTAGGTGTTGCACCCTACTCAGGAGTTCAACTGGTAAGCTCCTGCCCTGTGTCAGCCATTTCTCTCAAATGTCATTGTGGCACTGCTGATCTCAGCATCATTCTTTTCTGATACTATACATATGTTCCTTGGTATTGACTGCTTCTGAACTGGCAAGAAATACTGAATTTTCCTCTGGAAGGCATACATGAAAATCATTTTGCTAACCTACAAGTTGGGAGGTTTAGAGGACATGTGTGCCTGAACTTTTAAATTACAATCTGTTGTGCAACCAGCTCACAGAAATAGTTTTGTTTGTTAGGGTTTTTTTCCTGTTTACTTTTCAGGGAGAGCTGTAAAAACTGGGATTTTCAAAAAGAAATGCAGATATAGATACATCTGCTTGTTTCTGCCTTAGTCTGGGAAGAAATTAGGGCAGTATTCTAAAATGCTTACTAAAATAGCAGACAATAACTTCCACTCAGTCATGACAGTGTCATCTCTAAACATGAAAAAATGTTAAATCTGATGGTGCGTGAGAGGTTTTTTTGTTGATTTCACCAGTGCAAAGATGTCACCTAAATATCTTTGAAGGAAATAAAGAGAGATAGGTTCAAGACATGAGTATAAAGTTTCACTATTAGAGACGCCACATAGCATTAATGGATAGACAGCAACTTACAGGGGTAGCTGTAGAAATGGTGATACTAAGAAGAGTTAGTCATGTTGAAATCAGCTAATTTTTAGAGCCTAGGTGTGAAGAACTTCAGTACCTAATGGAAGTACCTAAAAACTTCTCAGAGAGGTAGTACAGTCTCCATCTCTGGAGCCTTTCAAAACCCATCTGGAGGCTATACTGTGCAACCTACTCTGGGTGAACCTGCTCTGGGAGAGGGCTTGGATTAGATGATCTCCAGAGGTCTCTTCCAACCCTTCAGATTTCATAATTCTGTGATTAACTGTCTCAGAAACCATGCCTTTCTTCCTGTCTTTCTCAGATGACTCTGAGACACGAGGATGGAGATGAGAGTGCTGACCCCCCTCCCAGTGGGCGCAAGGACCGGAGAAGGGTCAGTCTCGGGGCTAGTGAGCGGAGGGGGCTGGAACGTAGACGGAGCCGCAGGCACTCAGTCCAGAACAGCAAAAGCACTTTATCAGCCCCTGCCAGTCCATGTGGGCAGTCAAACTCAAGCTTTGTGCGTGTTGAAGATCTCAGTGAGAGGTAAGTGCATGTGCCAGGGTACATGCCTTTCTTTCCCCCTATTACTTTCCATGATGTTCCTTGCACCTTATTAATCTGCCCAAATGTTGTTTTCTTTTTTTTCTCGTGACATTGAATTGAAAAAGAAAATAAAAAAAATTATAGTTAAAGTTACGACAAAAAAAACCACCACCACCAAAACAAAATGGATTTGTAGGTGACTTGATTTATTTACATATAAGTTCTACCACCTGCCATAAAATGGTCCCCAACCACATGAGTCAAAGCATTTCATATGGGAATTAACCAAGGCTAATCTCATCTAATGACACATTAACGCAGTCTTATTTGTCCTCTATATAATACAGGTAATTCTTTTTTTTCCCCTTTACTATCAGAATTTCAGCATTAAAATTTTCCTTTGAGACTACACTGTAGTAGAGAAGGTATCTAATGTTTCATAATGAGTGAAAGAAAGACAGTAATGAGTAGTTAAGCAACAGTCAGTCACTCCAGTAACACTGGAGTCAGTCAAAGCTAGCATCATTGCCAGTCCCCAAGCAGTTGGCTTGAGCTACACGTGCTTAGGGAAAAAAGGGAGCTGCAGATCCTCAGCACGTCTGACTACCCCACAAGAGAGCTGGAATTAATTTTGCCTAAATCAGATGTCTGATCAGCTTGCCTCCCTTTGATGTTAGCGGAGTGCAGCAAGCAGTGCTAGTCCTTCAGTTATCTAATGTATTCTACATGCCTGAAATTTCAACCAAGATGAATCATGCTCTGAAAGTGGCTGTTTCTCTCTGTTGACCATAAAGGGAATCTGGCTGACTGGCTCAGGTGAAGATGCACACACTGCAGATAGCTAAAGCAGTACACATCTGTCATGCCAGGGCTCAAGGTGCAGTTTGCAAAACCAAAGTATGCTCCATGAAGAACGTATCTTGTATTTATAACATTTGGGAAGTCCTTTGGATTGTTCTGTTGGTTAGCACTGGATGAGAACTTGAGTTTTTAAATCCTTTGTTACGTGTAAAGCAGCAAGGCAAAGTGAGTTAATGGCTTCAGGCAATATGAAAGACTCCAGATACTTTTTAAGCAGTAGTTGCATGTTTTATACCACATTATCGCTTCCTCCCTCCTCTCCCCCCCCCTCCCCCATTTTTTTGTTTTTTTTTTTCGCTTTCTTCTTCTTGCATTTGGCAACACATTCATGCTTCTTTTCCATCCCTCTACTGGCTGGGCTTTAGAGAGCTGGAGGCTGGGAGCCCCATGGTCTCAGAGGCTGATGACAAGGATGGGAATGCATTTGAGGCTGAGTTTAAAGCATCTTCAGCGTGAGTAGAGCAGGGGGGTTCAGCCACTCTGCATGGGAAGTGTCTTGCATGATCTTGGGCCCTGCTTCATGATTCAGCAATGTGACTGAGATTCTGTACCTATGGATGTGCAGCAGGTATCTTGGCTTGTTAAACAGATTCATTTACGTTAGAAATAAAGGGATGCTTCAATTCTGCTCTTAATCTAGTTAAAGAAATACAAGTCATACAGGGGAACAACTCCTACTAATTTGTTTTCTCACTATTAATATTTGCTTACTAGCTTCATTTTGCAGTCTTCAGGAGTTCCTAATGCGTTTGTGTTTGAGCTAATTTTTAGAATTGGGGCAGCAGAAACATGGCAGACTAGTTTCATAAGTTCTTTGAAATGTTTTTTCATGTATGTAGCATAATTTCAAATATTATCTTTCTTTTCTGAAAAAAACCCAACATTCCTGTTCTGCTCTGCACCCTCCTTGAAGCGGACATAATTTAAAGCATAATTTAAGTTTAAATAGAACAAAAAAATTCTTCAATTAAACAGTCAAATTTAAATTCATGTTGCAGGTGTGCTTGCAGTCTTCTTAGGAAAATAATTAAATTCTTCTCAACTTCGTTTGGAGTTTCTACCTTGGTCACCTTTCTCGCTAGGGAAAGAGGCATTCAGTTATGAATTTATGTAACACTGATCTTCACTTTGCCTATTGGTTAAATAAAAATCCTTCCTCCTCCACTCTCCATCCCTCTTAACAAGTAAATACAGGGAATATTATTTGATGGCAAATCAGATTTTTCCCACTGCATGCTAAAGACTATGGAATATGTTTCAGTAGCTGAAGGTACAAGGTCTATGCCCAGTGAAATTTTTGAAGTTGCCTTAACTAGTTAACTGTTATGTCTTCCATAAATCCTGCTGGGCTTCTATGTAAACAAATGTTTAAAAAAAGTTGACTTTGTTTTCACATTTTTAGGCTCATATGTACCCAGATCTGTAGCTGTGGTAGAAAGAGGAAAACCAGCCATCCTACTTTATCATATCCCAGTATGTGTCTCAGCTTTCAGTGAAATAATCCAGAGGAATACAACAGTATCTCTACACCTGATAGCTAAAGTGGGACAAAAAAATCAAGTAAATGCTTCATGGCTTCTTTTTATTAACACTTAAGCAGAATGATACTGAAGCTGAATGACCTGTATGAAGTTTTTACACATTTTTAATATTTTAATTAACCTTAAGTGGAAAGAGATTTTTCAGCACAGTTCCTACTGGAAGCACATACCTGGCCTCTGATGTAACAGTTATTGGTTTAAATTATTTTAGTAGACCATAATAAGTTTAGGACTTACTGCAATTTGTGGTGAAATTTTAAGGTCATATCTTACAATGTGATGCAGGCATCACCTTTTTGTCAAAAGAAATTCTTGTCTCCCTTCTGCTTCCACCCTCAGTGTTGTAGGGAGGAATCTACACAAATGGATAAAAGTTATTTGTAACCTCTCTAAAGCAACGTCTGTTCATCCAGGGAAAAAAACTGTATTCTGATGATGACCTTCTTTTGGTTCATAATACTAATCTCTCTGGAGGAAGGAAATAACTTCACAATAAGTTTTTGAAGTGCTGTGTATTGTGAAAAACAGTCTGCAAAATGGGTTTCAGTTACTATTCCTTGGCTACATTTTCTTTATGAATAGGAAACATAACAATATTTATGGTAATTTTATTGCATTGCTCCTGTTGGTCTCTCAATTTTGTGTGTGGATGTCTACATGTGGATTTACAGTGGGTTAGCACCATCAAGTTCAGCAGAATTGCTTCTGGTGGACATGGTTAGAGTTTAAAGTTCCCCTCTGACATAGTACTAAATTTTGTTTTGGGTGATATTTTTGGACTTCACTACCAAAATCAGTAGAAAATTTAGTTTATTCCTTAGAATCATCCTTCCCACAGTGTTCATGTTACTTTTCTTTATAATTCCATCAGCTGGTTTGGCAGTTACTTTGCTTTTGTTTACCACATCAAACAGGTTGTTCACAGTCATCTGCTTTGTGTCAACCGATAAGTCTTCCAAAAGGGAGAAATCCACAGTGCCGGTAAAACAAAAAAAGATAATATTGGCCAAATTCTGTTCTGTCTCACAATGCTCTATGTCCAGAAAAGCTGTCTGAAATCAATGGAGTTGCTCTGATTTACACCACGCTAATTGAGAGCAGACTTTGGGTTTTGAGCTGGGAAAAGTTGACCATAAATGCTAAGGGCAACCCAAAGGAAAACTTGCAGGCCTTTTTCATCCATTTGGCAACCTTCTTCCAAGTTAAATGTATTGCTTTTTTGTTTGTGGTTCAAAACAAATAAAGACCCAGATCTGCTTTGTGTTAAAATAGTTTTCATGGACAGTGCAATCCAGGCTAATGTGCTTGTTATTAAATGAATAAAGAAGCTGATAACAATTACTAGCTAAGGAAGGCTGGAGGTCGGCTTGAGGATATGTAGCTGCTGCAGTGTACTGAAAATGCCAGTCCTGACCACCAGCAGGTTTGCTTTGCTCAAAACTTCTTCCTTTTAACAAAATGGCTTAGAGCACCTACAGTCCTGGGGGAGACATCAGTCCTCTTACCATGACATTTGAATTGTTTCACTGAGAGCAGCCTCCCAAGATTTTGTTCCCTGGACCAAATTGAATGCTCTCAATCTGTGGTCTAGCATGCTGTTTCTTAACAGTAGACATTTAAACAAATTGTTCTACGTTTTTTTTTGTTTGTTTGTTTTCTTTTGAAAGTAAACAAGCATTTTCCAACCACACAATGGATGGACTTGGGGAAGATATAAAGAGCCGCATAGAACTCACACATCCCCATCTCTCTCTCTGGGTGTCCCATCAGCTATGTCCGTCAGACTTAGCAAACATACCAAAAGAAGCTTCTATGAGATTCACACTGGCACCTCTTACCACCTTTTGAGTGAATGTCTCTGATAAAGCTTTGTGGAATTAGCTACAGTCAAAGACTAAGGTTCATAAAGTTGTGAATTGCTAGGATTTAAGTACTTACCTCACTTTTCTAGATGCTCTGCGGTCTTCTTTTTCATAATTTTGCTTTATGTCCTTTAAAATCATGGAAGAATTACTAGGATCAGACATAAAACACTTAAGTGTACTCATCTGAAAATAACTAGGCCTTGGTTAGGACTTCATGTCAGTACCCCTGTGTTTGAAACCTGGCAAGCAGAAGGGCTGACAGTCATTTTAAGAGCCCATCAGAGCAGAGCCTTCATCTTGATGTCAGTAGCCAAACCCTATGAGCTGTGCTTTTCTTAGGATCCTGCCTGGAAGGTGATGAGAACTCTTCCTCTAAGCAAAGAGTAGCACGGGGGATTCCAAAGCTTCCTGCAAATTTCAGGCTCACTGGGCACAGCACCTTTTCACAGTGCAAAACTGGGCTCAAGGGCTTTCATAGCCTTCACAAACCTGTGAAGAAAAAAAGATGGAAAATTGTTATTTAAATAAAGGAAAGCTGTGCTGAGAAGTCATAAGGATGTGTTTGTTAGAAAATACACATTTCTGATGTTTGAAGATTGCTGAGATGCAGGAAGAGATCATGACACTATTTTGGTTTTACTGCGAAACAATGAACACAGCTGAGTCTCTGATGCAAAGCATTTTTTCTGCTTAACTTCAGATTCCTATCGAGTTTCTAACCAATGGCACAAACCTTCGTTTTGCTATTACATCCCATTAACTGATTATTCAAATTGCTTCATCTAGAGCCAGGCCTAGGGGTGGTTTTTCCAAAATACATCTGAGGTGACTTTTTTTTGTTTTCAGTATGATTTTCCATGTTTTCAGACATCCTAAACCAAAACTAATCTTTGATTTTTCTCTAGCATTTACTATGGCAAATCTCTAGTTTTTGTCATGATGTTTCAAGTTCTGGTGACTTTCCACTACACCATGTGAAATATTTTGATTATGTGAACATTTATGTCTATAAATTAACATGCTGGTTACAGCGATGGGTGGGGTTTATTTTATTTAGGCTGGATACATTCCAGGTGTCTTAGAATTGCTGTCTGACAGATCTAGTGAGTGGTGTGATAGGTACGAATCAGAAAAGTGGGGCACTTCAACATCATCATTTAATGCAGGACTCAAGCTGTAATACAGATTAAGGGCCCAAAATAAAAAAATAAATACTTTTATTTTTATTGCTGTTGTAGAAGGAAATATTTGTTTTTTCCTAGATGTTAATCTGTGATTCTTGTGTTTAGATATATAAAACCATTGAGGTATGAATCTAGAGAAAGAGAATATCTCCAGAATAAACATGGAGTCACAATCTCCAGATATGCTAAGTGTGCCTTTAATACATATATGTATGAGCTGAACTACCTACATTTGGGGTCTGAGGGTTTGAAATAGAATGGCAAATAATCAGTTAATGGGGGACATACTACCTTTTCCAGTATTTGATTAGTATGGGTCTAAATGGAAATGGGATATAAAAGCAGTGGGTTTAGAAAAATTTATCCATTAAATTAAAGGGATTGTTAGGATAGCATCTGTTCAAAGCACCAAATTTGTATTAGTCTTTGACAACAATAACATACAAAATCTGATCTGCTATTCTAGGTTTGGGGCAGGGAGGACACAATTTCTTCTCTTGTACAGGTAGGGTTATGTGAAGCATGAAGTCAAGCAGATTTGAAAGTAGAGTGAATAAGAATGTGAAATTTGTGATCGTACTCTTAGTAAGAATATCTTGGAAGCTCCTGCAAGAAATGGAGTAGAGGTACAAGGCAAATTAAGAAAAATTTTCTTCCATACCATAAACAAAAGACGCCAACGATCCATAGATAGGGATTGATCCACTAATCCATTATTAATACTTAAATTTAAAAAAATAAAAGCTACAGCTTGATGAATATCTCATGAACCTGTCCTATTACTGTCTCAGGTTGACGCCAGCACTTTTTATCTGACCAGCATTTTTTTTATACAGCTCTGTAGAAATCTCAAGTTTTGCAGCAGGGGTACTGTTTGCTGTTTGTGGTTGTTGCTGGAAGGAAATGTTTTATACTTGGTATAAATGAAGGAAACTCTGGAATAAAGAATGCACTGAAACTTAAATGAGGTTACAGTTCAATAGCAAATGAAAGCACAGGCTAATTAGATTTTGTTTCATTTCTTCTTACTTTCTTTTCCACTGTGTATTTAACTTTGGTGAACTACCTGAAGAAATGTAATGCCAAACCAGGATGTGAATAGGTTACTCTGGAGGTCGATGGTAGTGTCTTTTGCACTGGGCTTTTCATGCCTCAGGGAGTTCACAGTGTGTTCCCAGTATTTGTAAATGTAATCCTCTGAATCCAGGACAGGCTTTTTTACACATATGATACAATGGGAGGAAAAAAAGATGCACTTTGATGGGATGCTATTTCCAGATCCCTCTTTTTGAAGTAAGAGGCAATAACAGTAACCCTTAAATGACAATTAGTATTCCGTTCCAAGCTCTGAAAACAGTTATTTCCCTCTTTTTGTATATGTTTTGGTGTTTATTACTTTTAAAGTCTCTCTACATCATGAGTCTGTTTCTTCACCACTTCTGCTCATACACATAAAAACAACAGTGCTGTTCCTTGATTTGAGCGTTTGGATTCTTGAAGTCATTGCACAGCCTTGACAGTATCTTAATCAAGACTCTGCTGTCTTGCTCGGATTTGACATGTCCAAATACATCAACTACTTTACTTAGGTGTCATTTAGATTTGAAAATTCATTACTGATCATATTATAGCGATAAGAAAATAACAGTAACCTAAAGAACAGTGTATCATAAAGGCATAGAAAACACATTTACTTGACATTATTTGTCTTTTCCTCAACATGTTTTTCTCAAAAATTGTATTTATGGTAGAAATGGTATTCTTGTTGACCTTTGTTGACCTGTGCACAGGGCCAAATTTTGAGGCTTTGCAAGTAAGTTGTTATCCATATAATTTCATGTATTTTCATCTTCACATAATTGTACCAACTGCAGTGGCCTGTAAGAGGTAGCAGTGAAATGGCAATAGGGTGGGCTTAATGGGCAGTTTCTTTAGGTTGATTGTTTTGTTTCTTTGTTTTGCCTTGTTTCTTTATTTTACTTTTTTTTTGTTGTTTTTGTTTTGTTTTTAATTAAGTAGGAAAGTTTCTTGCCATATCTTTATACAGATTAATAAATGATGAATTTAGACTAACACTTTTAGATTTCACATAAAAGATAAGTTAAATCTGTTCTGGCAGCTTCGATTGAAGAAAGAATGAAGAAGCAGAAATATACCAAAGCATTTGTTTCATTTACAAGGACTTAAGAATTTGGATAGGAATTGGGCTGTCTATACCTATGAAAGTGGAATTTCAGTCATAAATTGAGGATAATGGCAAGAAATTGCAAAAGAAAATAAAATTAACATCCACTGTGACTTGAAAAGATCTCTCCGTGATGGAATATATTTCATTTTCTATTTATTCACCTGTAAGAGTTTCAGAGAAGCAGCTTTCCAAGTGCTGTGCAAGAGGTAAAACAGGTCAGAGGTTTGAAGAGCAGAGGGGAACAACCTTGAAAGAAAAATTTGTGAGATCAACTGTGGTATTTCATTAAGAATAATATTGTGGCATGGCTAATGGTGATCTTACTCTTCACTGAATGTGGCCTGTAGTGCTAGTCAGGAGCTGCTTCTCTGAAAGGCTGAGAAAGTTTCCATGAAAGCAATTTAGAGAAGCTAAACTGAAAAGCACTTGACTTAATCAAAAAGACAGACAGAAAATTCCTCATCAGCAATTAACAGCACATAGGGTGAGTTTCAGAGAGTGTGGGAATAATGGCCAACAGCTTTACAATTCCCTGGTCCTTTTTTCTCTGGGTCACTTCATAACTCCAAGGCCCCTTTTTCAGTGAAGTCCAATGTTTTCTTGGGAATTTCTGTATAATTCTGTGGGTGGTTACAAAAGTCTCAGGAGTACACTTAGGGCCTTGTCTAATAGTCTACAAAATTAAGAAGGAAATATTTATTCAGACTTAAGTAAAGGTTAACAGAATCCTACTCAAATGGAAATCATATACCGAAAAGGAGATATTTTAATGTGCTGTTATATCATGAATTAACTTTTGTGTGCATTGTATGTGCAGACCAAAATGTTGCCTAATAATGGCATAAACATACGTTTTCCTATTGTTGTTTTCAACCATCAACGCTCAAATTCTTCCTGAATCAAAACAATTTAAAGTGTATCTTACACTTCAAAAATTTTCTTTGATGTCAAACACAGCAGAATGAATTTCTGTGCTCATGCTTATATTTTGGCTGTGGCTTTGGGTTTTTTTTCCTTTCTTCACAGACTCAGATTTTTCTTTAGCTATATCTTTGGGTGGTTTTTTTGTTGTTTGTTGTGAGGGAGGGGGGTTGGAGTTGAAAAACTTGTGTTTCTAGGCTACAGGCTAGAACAAAGAAAGCCTGAGTTTCTTCAAGTTGCATTCATCAAAACTCTGTGAAGGGAAGAATTTGGGGGGAGCCTGGAGGGGACAGTGGCTAAATAACATTGTACACATTGTTCAGCTCTAGAGACCAGTAAGATGCAGAGCACTTTTTGGTGCTTTTAGTTCCTGTGGACTGAGAGTCTTCAGAATTTTAATTTTAAAATTTATGTTTAAAATCATCTAGCTGTGGCAATGTTAGGTGTGTGTTAGGTGTGAGGCCTAGCATCTTATGGACTTACGTTTCAGATACATGAACACTAACAAATACAGATTGATGAAAGGAAATTATAATAAAGGCTTTCATCTACAAGTTTGTCTGAAGGCAGAGTAGCTGTATGTATAGCTCTGTAGTATATAGAGAGTATAGATATACCCTGTAGTGTATATATGAATATGACAGGTGTGATTGGCATTGGTTTTATTTCTTTATTTATTTTAAAGGAGAAAGGTTAATCTATTAGTTCTAAAGCCTCTCCCAAGATTTTGTTTCAATGTCCTAGTTGTTCTATATGCATAAACTGCACTGTCATGGTCTTTTTAAATACCAACCTATTTTAAAAGGCTATAAATACTTCCATGTCAAGCTTTAGGTGAAAAAAATGAGCAAAAACTGTGCCTTATTTGGCATGACTGTTGATATGCTTCATAAAGATTTGTGAGGGTTTGGGGTTTTGTTTGTTTGTTTGGTGAGAGTGCTAGCCTGTAACAGTAATCCATTTTAAAGATGCAAATAAACACGGTGATTCTTTTGAAATTTGTTTTCACTGCTCTAAAGCTTTTGTTTAAATACTTCTAATCTAGTTCTGTTATCATGGAACTGAAGTAACCTGGCAATAGCCTTAAGGTTAGCTGGATGTATCTGATCCTTCAGCATTAATTGAAACCCTCAGGATAAATATTTGCCTTTGTTGTACAAGATAGGTTCCTCTGTACTACTGATAAACATACTGGCTTCTGCAACCTAGTTTAATTGAAAACCTCCCTATGAATGAATTGTCTTAATTTAAATCTATAGTTGTACTGACACCAAATTTGCATGTGTATATGGGAGGAAAAGTGAGCTTTTCCACATCATCCCTTCACGTTTGCATGCAAAAATGAACACATAACCATGAAGTGTCCAGATGAGGTCACACAGCTGCTGTGTAGACATCTGTCTGACATTTTTAGCTTTACAAGAATGACATCGGTCTGTAGCTGGTGTTTTCTTGTTTTAATAAAGTCAAGTGGAAATTTTCTTACCTGTTGGGAAAAATTAATCTAGCAGGCACTACCTGGTTTCATGGACAGAATGTCCACTCTATAACCATACTGAGAATCAACTACCCCTATTGTTTTGGTTGAAAGAAGACTGTGCTTGATTCCTTCCTGTGAGTACCCCTCTCCTCTGATCTGAATCTGATCAGCATTCTGGGGATAGTCCAGGGGTCTGAACCTATGAGTTTAGTTGCTGAAAGAGGAATTTCCAAGTGTTGAGTGTCTCTCCTAAGTATCCATGTACTTCTGCTGTGCGCGTTTGCCTCAACTTGAGCTTCACTCTTGCAGGCTGGGAAGCATGCCTGCCTCCATGAACAGCACCAGACATCTCTGCAGATGATACCTGTAGGGCCAGCTCCTTCCTCTGGCTTCTCCAGCCAGTAGTCATGTACCTGTGCTCTTCCTAGAGGTAATATTAGCAGAGGAAGAGAGCTTTCCAATCAAAACTACTACCGAGCTTTTGTTCTGGAAATCAAGGGGATTTGACACACACAAGTGTCTATGGCCTGATATCAGTTAACTTCCAGCTTCTGTCATAAGAAAAACTGAACCAGATTATTACAGAGGTTCTCTTTCAAGATCAGGAATAAATAAAGTCATTTTCATTATTGTGTCCATCTCAGATCTCAGCATCTGACTGTTGCTGTCTGCTGTCAGCAGCCTTGGGAATGCCAGTTCACAAAGCCAGTCTCTCTAGCAGGCACGTAACCCTTGATGCACTCCACGAGCTCTGCGTGGATGTGGTTTGTGTATCATTTGTGTACACTCACTTCTCAGAGCCCACCTAGTTAATTCATTTTTCTTTTTTACTATTCACAGTTCAGATAGATGTGCAATAATCAAGAAAAGATTGACTTCCAACAAAATATCCAGCTTGGATACAGTACCCATCAGGCATGTGTTCATGTCTGATTATAAACTGTAAAAACAAGGGTGCCACATGGGGCTGCTGTACATGCATATTTCTTTTGAAATATGATATTCTTAAATAATAAACAAATTCAAGGGCTGTTACTCTTGATCTGTTCCTCTAGAGTACAGCAAGTCATAACATCTAAGAAGCAGGGTCTTGACTTTTTGCTTCCCAAGATGAACTTGCAGATAAACATTAGACCAGACAGAAGTATTTCCTTCATGTGACATTACTAATAGTTCACGACCTATCATGAAGGAGGACAGGGGCTAAACATTCCTATCAGCTCTTTGTAGGGAGCTCATACCAACTCCTAAGTTCTGTTTCTCATTGTAGACAGGAGTGTCCTTACCTATAGACTGAAACCAGAACCTTACTGGTCCCAAACTAGACTTTATGAGATAGTGATTTTCAGTCTAGTAACTGATTTAAAGATTAAATTAATTCCTTCTTTTATAATACAGCCTTCATCACATGAATGTTGCACAGCTTACCTTAAAGACGCGTGTACGTAGAAAGCTGAAGTCCTGTAAGCGTAGCTATCTTATACATTTGAAAGAACTATTTCTATTCTAATCATGTTTTTATATAAATGATAGTGCTTGTGGAAAATATGTTATTGATGGCTCTGGAAATACAGATATCACAGTTCCATACCCCGGTTTGTTTTTCAATTTTTAGCCTGAGCTTGTATGGACATTTCTGTTGTAATTCTACAAGCTGCTCGGGTTTCAGGGTTTTTTGCAGATAAGTAGTCCTTCAAGGGTAAGATGCAGTAAATCTTTTGTAGGGGAATGGCCATATATCATAGTTTTATGAAGGTTACTGTATGTAGGTATAACTTAGGGTGTTTTCATATTTATAATTAAGCTAGTTGTTTGGGAATAAGATTTTCCCAATAATGGATTGGAATGATGCTTAGCAGAGCGGTAAGAAACCCAAATGACCGTATTTTGATTACTGCTCACCTGTAGTATTTAATATATAATTCACTTGACAGCTGTACACTTTCTACACAAATGTTTAGCATTTTTAAAAATGGGCACCCAAAATTAGAATAGTAAGTTCTTCATTCCAAACTTTGGTTGGCTCTAGGATAAAAGTAATTTCAGGCCTCTAGGCCTCTAGGTATCCTGTTCTCATAAATACTGATTGTAAAAGCTCTGGTCAGTGGGAAAGGGAACAGTTTTCACTCCTGCTAAACAACAGACTTGGTATCAAGACTTTAAATGGTAGGTTCAGAGCTGTGAACACAAGATGTAAAGGGAGAAGCATGAGGTGTCAGGTAAAATATTCAGGATGTGTCGCTCACCTGACAAATGTTAGTTTAGGAACCTGATGATCCTGTGGTATGAAGTCATCCTTAACCATGAGCTAATCCTCTCAGTTCTCGATGCTTTTTTCTTCCAACCTCCTTTCTTTATTCAGTGCAAATATAAATCCAGTGTTTTACATTTCATCCTATGTCGTGTAAGCTACTACCATGCACTTGTGTGCATGAAAAAACTCTCATAGAACTTTTTCAAATTTACATGATCCACCATATCCAATAAATATTTCAGTTACCATTTTGAGCATTTCCAGGCAGTATAGGAGAGCAAGGAATTTGATGTCACCAATGTGGAAATGTGCTGGGAGCTTAAAATTACTACTTAAAAGTACTAACTGGGCCACTCTTGTTCATATTGGCAATAAATCATGCTATCAGCATTATGGGATTTTTCTTTTTTTTAGTATACCAATATGTATATGTATGGCAAAGACAAGAAGACAGAGATGTTGCTACAATACCTTAGGACTGGTTGAAAGTGTCTGTTTCTAAGATCTTTGCTAGAATATTGGAAAAGGTCTAGCTGATGCCCTTTTCC
Source organism: Phaethornis superciliosus (assembly GCA_023637945.1). Taxonomy (NCBI): domain Eukaryota; kingdom Metazoa; phylum Chordata; class Aves; order Apodiformes; family Trochilidae; genus Phaethornis; species Phaethornis superciliosus. The sequence goes on along the minus strand of JAJQWJ010000002.1, from coordinate 66,584,952 downwards.
TCATTATTCTATAACTAACTCCATACAAATACAGCAAATTTTGGATTGATCCTTTGCACTGCATTCGATGAGTTCAAATGTCACATTGTAAATGTTCATTATTCTTATGATATGGAAACTAATTCAAAATAAGATTTAAAAAAGGACAGGGCGTCTCTTTAGAATTTAGAGAAAAGAATACCAGCTTCTAGGAAAATGCAAAACCTATGAGCGTCTTAGAAACTTTATTACTGTTTGTATGTTTGATTTTATACATGGAAAACAACTTAATAGTGTTTATCATTAAATAAAGTGGAGAACTGGATAAACTGGAAATACTAAAAATGTCCAAAGAGAGGATATATTCTGTATCTACCTCTAATCCATTGATTTGGGATGGAAACATAAAATTAGGAAGGAAGGGAAGCGTAACCTTTTTGTTGTGTTTAACAGTTTTCTTTTTTGCTTATGTGATTTTTAGGTTATGGAGGCTTTATGTGTGACTTACAATTCTCCTGTGCCAGAATTACTGCTGAACCAAAGCCTGCTTTGACCATACTAATGACTCTTTGCTGAAATAATTCATGTACTGGCATCTGATAACTTAAGTATTGCTATTTGCAAAAAGGCCCCAACTGATTTGTTCTCTCTGGTGTTTCTAACTTAATGGTTCACTCTGTTCTGTTTTCCAGTTGAGCTATCTATCAATCAGCTGCTAAACAGGAATGTTTTATTTGTGTTAATTTAGAAAGTGTGATGCCCAGTGCCAGCTGTCCTATGCCAGCACATTGTGTACTGTCCTTTAAAACAGACACAGATTAATGCCTAAGTAGCTGAACATTGGCAATGTCGTGAATGTTTTCCATTAATGCCTCTGTAGGCAGGGCAGCAGCAAATGGAAAGCTAAGCTGGAGAAAAAGCAATGACATCTTTACCATACAAAAAATGTAAATGGCGAAGAGTAATATTTTTCTATTGGTAGCTACCCTTGCACCAACATATATTTAGCAGAAAGCTTTAGGTGGCTGTGTGTCTAACACAGGGGGACCATATTTCCTCACCCCCTGCTCCCCCATGTGTTTCCCTTCCATTTCTAACTTCATTGCATTTCTTTTTCTGGGGACTCACATCATTTTCTCTTCCACCTTCTCTCTTTTCATCCCATTGCATGCCTCTTTCCTTGGTCTGATCTCAGAGAGGAAGAAGATTATGAAGATGAGGAAGAAGAACAGCCAGTCACAGAGCCCAATACTGAGGATGAGGGGGAGGAAGAGACCAGTAGGCAGGTCAAAGCCAGGTACTGGGATTCAGCCTTGGCTCTCCACCTTTTCCACAGCATGATCTCACCAGCACAAAGTGCAGCTGCCTTTTCACTTGCATTCCTAGATCACCTGTTAAAGCCACCCCTCAAGGAAATATTTTTTGCATTTAAAAGCTTTGCTGGGGTGTGTGTTAATGGAAACTTGTTTAATTATGTAGGCTTGATGCACTAAAAACTATCTGCACTCACTGCTTTTGTACAAAATTAGTAACACAACTCTTAGGGGATTTAGAAGAAAGCATGACTTCTAAGCATGACTTAGGTTTATCTTTATAGTTGAGGCAATGGGTGAAATGTTACAATGCTTCACTGAGGATGTTGCTTGGTTTCTCAGGCTGTCCCTATTTTCATGATACAACCTTATTAACAGTGTCTGTCGCTATGAAAATCGAGAATTTTTGAATGCTGCCTATGATTTCTATCCATTCTGTTCATGTTTTAATAGGAAAAAACTACTTAGAGGTGAAGTTGATAGATATATATAAATTTTTATATACCTGCCCATCTGTGTTTATATGGATATTAACAAACCACCTATCAAAACAATATGCTCATGTAAAATTTTCCACTTATTTCCAAGGTTTATATGGATTTGGCATCTAGCAACTTTATCTGAGCAAACTGGAAGACAGAAAATATGTTCTTTCTTCCAGACAGCTGTTTGTTTTAGGTTAAATTGTTTGGCTTTGCAACTCAGCAAATGAAATTGGAATTTTTTTTTTTTTAAATAAACCACATTCATGGAGACACTATACAGCATGGAGGGAAGAAAGGAAACTGTTTAATGTGTGAATTCCAAAGAAAATACTGTACCGTTGTTATTAATATCTAACAGTCTGCAAATCTTGCCAATGGCTGCCTGAAATTTCAAAATTAAGTGATAATTTCCTCAAATTTAATTCTTAAAAGTCAAAAGACACAAGTTATTAGTAAGTTGTATGAATTTGCTAAAATGCTGTTAAAAAAAATTAAGGAAGAAAAATTATGTGCAGGGCGTGATGTGTTTTTAGGTCATGGGTCTTTTAAAATAATGGTTACTGTAAGATAGATGTAATTGATTAAATGTCAAGATTAAGATTAAATTGTTATGACTTTTCTGAATACCTCCTTTGACTGTCAGTGTAGTGTAACAGGTGATGTGTGTCAGGTGTGTCAGATGCTGTTAGGGGGTTAGGGCTAACCTGGCTTCAGTGACTCCTCTCATGCACAGCTGGAGCAATAGGTTTCCAGATTCCCCACTGTACTCCTGTTGTGGGAACAGTTACCTGCCACATACCTGATGATTAGCTTCGTAATATCCTAATATATAAAACATGCATTATGGTTTTTGTTGCATCCTCTGTGCCAGACCAATGTTCCTCAGATAAGGGCCATGACACGTCTGCCTGTGGGTGGATGGCAGAGCTGCTCCCTGGAAAAGGCAATCAGCCACCTCCCAAGTGGCCCAGCCCAAAGCCCATGCACAGTGTTTATGCTGAAGGTACTAGTGGGAACAGATAGGCCCAGTGTGCAGATCTCGTGGCTTTTCACCTGCCTTGCTGCTTCTGTCACTCAGCAACACCTTCCTTCACTACAGCAAAGCAGATGTGTTTTCTGCTGCATTCGGTGCAACTCTGCAAGGCTCTAACACTGACATGGGATACTGACACTCAGCAAAATTAGTGGCTTTGTACCTAAACAAGTGATCTGATAAGATGTTGCTTTTGAAATCATTCTGAACCTTAATTTTGACAGAACAGCCCTGACTGAGTAATTTTTATTTTCATCTAGTGGATGAGTTCTTGTATTAAAAATATCAGATCACCAGGAAAGACAATAACCAGATAACTGGCCTTATCATTCAGACTGTGTCTTGAACTATCTGTGCTCTGTGGACCATGTCATCCAGCACTTTGAGACTGCTTTGTGCTTCTGTGGCAGTGGTTGCAACTGAACTTGAAATACATAAAATTGTTTAGAAAATGGTAGTGAAGTTTCATCAAAATTAGTTCTGAAGCCTTTGGGTTGAATCTCTTCCTTTCCTTAAAGCTAAGGTACTTCCACTCCTCAGTATTTCCAACCCAAAGAAGAACTCCACTGGAATACAAAGATGTGAGTTCTCATGTTTTGTTAGAAAAGAGATGATGACTGTTTAAATTTTGGAAGTTTTTGTTTGTCTATTTTGTTATCTCCTTGAGTACTTTTTTTCCCTCCAAGAGTACTATATATTGATCTCACTTTTCCCCATTTTTCTCTCCTTCCCTTCCCTTTGTCATGATATTTTCCTCCTGCAGTGAGGTCCCAGGTGCACGGGAGGCTGAGAATGAAAGCCTTTCACGATGCTCTGATTCATCAGCTGTCTCCAGTGCCATTTCTCCAGCTGAGAGGCCTCTCTCCTGCTCTAGAGCAAAGAGCTCTACTAGCACCTCCTCTTCTGTGCCTGACTCATCTGTCTCTCACCATAATTCTGTCCTTTCATCACCATCTTCACCTGCAGCAGCATTGCTAAGCTCTTCACAAAATTCATCAGCATCCATTACTCCAAAAGTATCTCCAACGGTGGAGAAATTACCTTATGTACCACATACTCCTTTTCACCTCTTCTCGTATGACTTTGAAGAGTCTCCAGCATCTGTGAAAGAAAAGGAAGCAGAGGTGATGAGGGAAAACAGGTAGATTTTATACAGCTGACATTACTGTTTAGATAAATGAGTAACACATTTCAAGAGTTTTATAGTGGTAATAATGCACTCTCTGTGTTGTATTATTTCCAGAACATCCTGTATTAGTTTTAGTCCTGTAAGCCTGTATTTTTATTTGATTGATGTTCTCCCCTTCCTTTGTTGCCTTCATTTCATCTTACTCCTCTTCAAGGTCTATACTTAATAACTCTCCTGGCCTTCTCTGTACAGCAGTAGATAAATAACCTGTGATATGGGAGATCACGAAAAAGAGCACCATTTTGCTCTCATTTACAACAATGTAATTTGCAGACAAGATTTCATGAAAATTAATGAAGCTCTTCTGCTATAAAACCAAGAGCGATTAGATCACCACTTGGAATTTGGGGGTGAAATCCTGGCTTCAAAGACTGAACTGCCAAATCCCAATTTGCTGTTAGATTACAGTACACATCTCTGTCATGTGCAATTTCGACTTGTGTTTGTAATAACAGAAGTAGATTAAACCCTATAAAGGGAATATAGCACTCAAAATAGACAGTTTTCCCTTCACAACATCTGGCCAATTCAATTATTCCTTATGCATTACTTTTTAATTCTAGTTTTTTAATTTCACCATTCCACCCATTAAAAAGAGAAAAAAAAAAAATTGCTTTGCCTCAGTCTGTTCAAATTAAAACAGATTGATAATAGGTAGCACCAAAAACAATTCTAGAGAATTACCTTGAAAAGAAGTTGATGATATTTAGCTGTCTCTCCAAGTGGTCAGTGTTCTTCAAATTAGGTGCTGAAGTTATGCACATATATTGTGAACAAATTTATTTCTTCCTTTCTCCAGCAGTCCTTCTGAATTTCTGCATGTGAACAAATATTTTGATTCCTTTGATCCTTTTAACTTTCTGTCTTTCTCTTTTAATAGGTGGGTGGGTTTTTTTCCTTTTTCATTTCACTGAAAAGCCTGTAAGTCCAAGTTTCTGTTTACATCGGACTCAGTTCACGTGCCTTTCCTTACCTGCAACTTGAACACTGGGATTCCTCTAAATTTACATTTTCCCTCATAGGTGCAATTTTCCCTGAGGCCTCTCACACTTATTTATTGCTCTCTCATTGCTGCTGCTAGAGTTATACTTTTTAGGGAGTAGATTCCTGAATACCTCCTGTCCCTGGAATATTTAGTATATTTAGTATCCTCGCAGAATTTTTTTTTCCTCTGACCATCCTTGCGCTTCTTAGTTACCACTAACTAACTGTCTCAGAAAAAGATGGTGTTGATAGGGTGTTTTCTAAAACATAGATCTGGTATCATTGCCAGAGGGGGCATGTTCTCTGAAGCATCCTTTCCATGATACAAAACCCTAGCTGAAATATATTCTGATTTTAACATGAGGCTTGGCAGGCAGCAATGCTGTTGTACCCTAAGGAATGAAGCTTGAAACTCTGAATGAAATTTTGCATGACTAGATGAATGTGCTAAATGGAGCTGAAGGAAACCAACCAGCCTTTTTAAATAAAATTGCTGAGTGAAATTACTGAGTGCTGATGTGTGTGGGAGAAGAAGCAGCAGAGAAAAAAAAACGTAGAGGATATATTAGATCTTACAAGTTATAATTAGGAAAATTATGTTCCTCTTTTTCCTGAAGTGAATTTTGTCATTGGAATGAGTTGGACTTGCAGAGTACTCACCTAGAGAGCATCATACGTTTTCCACATGGGAAAGTGGGATTATCTGTGAACAGAAATGTTAACATTTTCCCAAATCAGGACTCTTTCTTTGACATACTGTTTAAGTACAATGATTAAAAGGAGCAGCAAAGCAACCCTACTCCCTTTTCTGTTCAGTACAGGAGCCAGGATCTAAACTTTGATACAAAGGACTCTGGGGAGGTGACTGTTCCAGGAGTCCTGGAAACAATTTCTCTTTGATCAGCAAGCTCACATTGAAGTCAAGCAGCTTTGGTTTTGATTTTTTTCTTTTAATGAAGGGAATGACTGGTAGAAATTCCTAAAGCAATGCTTCCAGAGGCATGCGTTTTTAACCATGGTGATTATTTTTTACAGACATTGTAAGAAACAGCACATAAGCTATGACTTATGTTGGAGAGGAAAGAAAATGCCACCTGCTTTAATCGAAAAGAATGTGGATGCTTTTCATTTTTAACACAAACATCCATGTTCAGATCATGTCTTAGGAAGGATGCTGTTTTGCTTGATTTCACTAGGTACAAACACTGCTGACATGGACTGGTTTGGTCCCTTTTCCAGTGTCTGAGTATTGACTCCAAAAACATCTGAGAAATTTGTGTAACTGAGCAATAATTTAAGTATTCACTCTCTGAGTTGTCACTTGGGAGGATCATTGTGTTCTCTCCTTATTTTCCATAACAGTAGCTCTCTATATGAATAAAGTATGTCCATTACATGGTTGATAGTAAAATGAGATGATAGGTTGCATATTTTGAAGCTGGGATTAGAGCAATTTTTTCAGAAAGTGGATGTTTGAGAATCTCTGGTAATCACCCCCACCTCCTAAACAAGAGGATTTGCTCTTGCATGACTGCTTGTTGATGTTGATTCTTTCTGTCTCTCCCTTTCTCCTGCTTTCCTTTCCATTTCTTCAGATACAACAGCTACAGCAGCAGCTCTTACTCTTCTCCACGACCTTACTCTGGTGTGAGTGCCCCAACAACCCCCACTTCTCGTTATGGGACAACTCTCTCACCACCTCAGGACACCAAATCTGACAGGTTTGTAAATCAGTCAGTATTTTCACAAAAGTTCCTCAGTAGACAGGATGAAGGAGGTAAGTCTGAGCTGTTTTAAATGGGTACTGGAAATATCTGGTAGCCAGATCTTTTCTAAAGTTGGAAAGAGAACGTACAAAAGTCTAGAAGTGTTGATTTCACATTCATTCTCAAACCTTTCTCTGACCTGGTGTAAAGGGCTGGATGCATTTCCACCCCACTTCTTCTGCTTCCAGTTGAATGGATAAAACAGAGTTTCTTCACACATACGCAGTTCTAAGTATCAAAAGGAGAATTAAAGCACATTTTATTTCTTTACATTTTTTAAAGTAAATTCAGACAGATATATTTTCACTTCTATCATCTTAAATCAACTATATAATTTTGGAAATGTGCTTAGCTCAGAATTTCCAAAGCTGTAATTTTGTCCTTCCTTGAAAATTCGTGATACGTCTCATTGTATTTCATCAAGGGCAAAACATTTCTTGCTGTAGGGAAATCAAATTCATACTAACCTACCAGTTATCAGCTCACTTAAAAACAAAAAAAAAAAAACAAAAAACCCTCCAAACTAAACAAAACCAGTACAAGGAAACAAACAAACAAACAAACACCACAAAAAAAAACCCCCCAAAACCCCCAAAATAAACAAGGAAATAAACCAAAACACGTCAGCATCAACAACAAAAAAAGCAGTGTTTTGAACAATTAAAGCATTCTTTTGAATCATGTAAAGTACAAGGGAGAGAAAAAAGATAGGAAAATTATATGGATACTTGAAGGAAATTTCTTTTTGAGAAGGGATTTGGACCATGAGAAATTAACTGAATTTTAGAGCCTTCACGAAGTAAATGACAGCTTCAAAGGATGCCATGCTGAGTTTAAGGAGGAAGAGTAGAAGTTCATACTTAATTTAATTAATTTAATTTAATAATTTATAACTAGGCCAAGTGGGCTTTGGATTTTTTGCTACCAATTTGGTCTCCATAAAAATTCCATCTCCTACCTTCTTTTTGAACTTAATTTTTTCCAGGATCCTTTATCTATATTCCAGTTAATTTTTATTAATGATTTTTAGAATACTTCTATATGTGTATAGAAATATATGTCTGTTTGTAGATGGATAGATCTTTGAAGCTATTTAATGCCTCATGTCCTTTTCAGTCTACTACTCAGAATGCTTCGAGTCATGTTCTTCCAGCATGCATGTATTTCTAGACATGAGCTACTGATTGAATCCTTTTTTTTCAAGTGAGCAATTACATTAAGTTTATCTGTGAAGAAAGGCATCATTTTCCATGTACTCATCTTCCTAGAGTAATTTACCTTGATTCATCTTTCCTAATGGATTAAATTATTGCTGAGTGAAACCATAGTAAAAAAATCTAAATAGGCATTTTCATCTCTATTTTCTTTAAAAGAACACATGCAAGATAAGCAAGAGTTAAAGGTATCCCACTGCTTCTGAAGTTTCAGCTTTCCAAGCCTCTGCTGTTGGAAGTTTCTGATTGCTTCTGCAGCAGAGAAACCCCAAAGTGGTCAAACAAGGAGATGACTAAAGATGTTTGAGCCTGTCCTGCAAGAGGTTGATGGCACTGGTCCTGCTCTAGTAAAGGAAGTGGGGTTTCATTGCAGTAGGCACCTAAGTGTGTCACTGGTTTGGAGATAAAATGCCTTGGCCCCACTGGATGAAGCTATAAAATTTAGAGATTCACGGAGAGTCAGGCCAGAGGGAGGCTCTGTAGTCATCTGTTGTGACCTGTAATGGGTGTCACAGAAGATAAATGAAAGCCCCCTGTACCTTCATGTGTTTTCAAGTGGCAGTGCATGACTTAAGGAAAATATTTTAGTATTTATCATCATTGTTAGGAAAGTATTTCACGTTTGGGAGGCAAGTTTGTCTTGCAGCATCTCCCAGCCATTACACCTCGTTCCTCTTTTCTCTGTGACACTGGAAAGTGCTCTGTGTTCAACTATCAGATCTGTCTTACATGTTAACATAATGCTGGGAGTTGCATCTCTCTCCCACCTTCAGGCTGCGTTTACTCCATGCCACCTCACACAATGAAAATCTCTCTCCTCTTCTTTAAATTTGCAGCTTCCCATTCATGGTAGTTGAATTCACCAGGATTTCTGCATTCTTGTATTTCAGTTACAGCTTGATGCTTTTTGTATAATAATATCTGAGAAGTGTAAAAAATATGTGTATGCCACAGCTGCATGTTGCCTGCAGAATAGTTGCAGTTATTTTTGAATGATAATTAAATATACAGGTTCAGATGCTGTTTTGCATCGAGTCTTCTTTTTTGAGTTCTCTGCCTTCCTGATGTATGGCCCAGCAGTCTCCTGATTGCATGACTAATTTGAAGAAGGACAAAGGCATTCTTTTATTCTATTTTCCTGAAAAGACACAACCTGCAGGAATGTTCACATAGAGATCAATATATAGAAATTTTGTCACTGGAGAGTAGGCCACGTAGTGCTTGAGGGGAAAGTGAAAAGTATTGTGCAAGGTTTCACAAAGTTCTGTCAATGGTGTTTGCCTCAGATTGTGTAAACATTATTTCCTACCTTGTAAGACTGAAAATTTACAAGGATTCAAACACAAAAAAAAGTTAAAAGATGAGAGGGGGAGAGGAAGACACTTGAGAAGAAGCAGATGCATGTCTGTGGTTAGCTCCAAGGTGAGTTTTCTGCTTTCAGCTTGCTCTTACAGTTATCCAAGGACTCCACAGAAAGAACCCTGTCTTCTGTCATGCAGGGAAGAGCTTCAGATGCGGTTCCTGGTATGTTTATCTGACCTCTGAGAATGAGGAGGAAGGAAGAGGCAGTATTTAGAGCAATGCCCAGCAAAATGAGTCCTGCTCTGACAAGGCCTTTCAAACCCCTGGCTGCACTGTGCTTACATAAACAAGAGCAACAGGTTAGGTGGAAAGAAGCAGTGTGGTCAACATTTTGACTTTCATACTTTTAAAACTCTCCTTGGCTAAGATCAGTAGGGAATCCAAGGGGCTCACATAATCCAGTGGAAAAGTAACTAAATTTTGTTATTTGAAGAAATCCACATAATGTATATTTCTGATTGTACAGCAGAAGAAAAGGCTTACTTGACTGTTTCTCTGTTTCTAAATTCAGCTGCAGCCTTTTGCCAACTTCTAGCAATACTGTTGTTCTCTCTCATTTCTCTGAGTCCCCTGTGGAGAGCTGTGTTTCTGAAGTGCACGCTGCAGCCATGGGTATCCTGCTAAAGGAGGGCAAATTTCAGGGCACTTTGTATTCAGCCCTCAGGAGCTGTGAGAGAAGAGAGGGTACATTGCTTCTCTCATATCTCTTCACTTGTGAAAGTCACTCCTAAGGCAGAAGTATAACCCAGTCCTCCAGTTTTCAGCTGCCAAAAATTGATTTGCTCCATAAATACTGCTCCCACTCGTCACAACTTAAATCACCAATTAACTGTCTCCCCACTTACAGAGGAAAAAATAAATTTATCCGTCTCCATTTCTTAACTTCATAAATGTTGGTTACAAAGAAGAGGAAGGCAGGTCTGGAGCACACCAAGTAGAAAAGCATTTTTCTGTAACTCTGAGTTGCTGCCTTGCCTGTGAGTAGGAGTTGCTTATAGTCTCCTACATTTCCATGCCTTGTGCTCACCTCTAGGATGTTTGTGTTTAGGCAAAGATTCCCTCCTCATACTTTGAATCTAAGATGGTCACTGAAATTGAAAGCTGCAGACTGGAATCTGTAGCTGGACAGCAAACTCATTACTTGCAAATTTTCACACCCTCCCAGGGTGTGTTTTTGGTGGAAGTGTATACATTGTTGGTCATGGCCATAGTTAGATGAGACCCTGAAGGAGTCTAACTTCAAAGGCAAGAGCTGCTGGATTTGGCACCAGCTTTAATTCATTCCATTGCTAGCAAAATATCCTTTTGTTTCCTGCTGGTGCATTTGCCAGGGTAGGTTTCTTCTGATGCATTTATCAGAAGATTGTTTCCACTGGGCTTCATAGTGAAACAACAGTGCAATAAACCTAGCTTGAAAAGCCTTCTTCTCAGGGCACTGTGTGCTTAGGCAGCAGGAGTTCATAGTCCCTATACTCTAGCCTCTATCTGTTTAAATCAAATACCAGAAAGCTCAGCTTGCAAATCTCCACTTCTAGACCCTCTTGGCCAGTCACTGTGAATCCTGGGAGTCTGGATTGACAGGAAGCTGAACAGGAGCCAGCAGTGTGCCCAGGTGGCCAAGAAGGCCAATGGCATCCTGGCCTGGATCAGGAACAGCGTGGCCAGCAGGTCCAGGGAAGGGATTCTGCCCCTGTACTCAGCCCTGGTGAGGCCACAGCTCGAGTCCTGTGTCCAGTTCTGGGCCCCTCAGTTCAGGAAGGAGATTGAGGTCCTGGAGCAGGTCCAAAGGAGGGCAACCAGGCTGGTGAAGGGACTCCAGCACAAGTCCTGTGAGGAGAGGCTGAGGGAGCTGGGGGTGTTCAGCCTGGAGAAGAGGAGGCTCAGGGGAGACCTCATCGCTCTCTACAACTCCCTGAAAGGAGGCTGGAGCCAGGGGGGGTTGGGCTCTTCTCCCAGGCAACTTTCAACAAGACAAGAGGGCATGGACTTAAGTTGTGCCAGGGGAAGTTTAGGTTGGATATTAGAAAGAATTTCTTTCTGGAGAGGGTGATCAGACATTGGAATGGGCTGCCCAGGGAAGTGGTGGATTCTCCGTCCCTGGAGATATTTAAAAAGAGACTGGATGTGGCACTCAGTGCCATGGGCTGGTAACCGCAGCGGTAGTGGATCAAGGGTTGGACTTGATCTCTGAGGTCCCTTCCAACCCAGCCAATTCTATGATTCTATGAACTTAGTCTCCACCTCTGACTCGTCCCTCTGAAGTTCTTCCAAGTCACCAAGCTTGGTAAGGGCCTGCTATGGTGTTTGCAAATTATTTGTGTTTGATGCACTCTCCAACTTTTCCAGACTGTTAGAAAACAGACTTAAGAAAGAGGAAATACTCTTCACATTCCTTAATCTGCTTTCTCCCTTACTTGCTTTATGATCTACAGAAGAACTTGGGCTCCCCTGATGCAGAGCATTGAACATTGATTGATCATCTCCATATTCTTAAATATCTTTAAAAAGAAATGTATTTTCATGCATTTATTTCTACAGCAGGTGCTGTAGACATAGACACTGAGATTAATATGACTAGATTATAGGTGATTTTTTTCTGCACCAGTTTTAAAGGCACTTTAAACACCATATCTGAAGCATAAACATGAAGTGCTGCATCAGTCCTCGAATACTGTACTTAAAAGTTTTATTTCCTCTCCAGCTGCCTGGAACAGTCAATATTTTCTGGAAATCTGGTGCGCTTTTTTTCCAGTTTATGTATTCTAAAAGTAAAACAAAAAAACACCTGTCTTATATTTCTATAAGCTTTTCAATTCAACTTTCTACTAAAATTAAAGGTCTTTGTAATTGACAACAGCAGGGAGGTACTGCTGGATAAAGCTTTTTGGCAAGTTCTTTTGTTTTTTCCTTGGTTTTGTTCTGTTGGGTTTTTTTCTTTGGTTGTTTTTTTCTCATTAGGCATTTATCAGTATGCTGCAATCTAGAGTTACCTTACTCCAGCTGTTAAGTAGTAAGGAAAACCAAGAAACCTATAAAACAAAACCCACTATACAGCTTACAAAGCCATTGCTCTCCCAAGAACAGCTCCTTTTTCCTCAGCTTTCTATTCCTTCTTCTTCTGCCATCTTCTTTGTGTCTTAATATGTACTTCTGGGCTCTCAGGCCAGAGACCATGGCTATTTTTTCTTGTGGTAAATGCCAAGCACATCTTTCACTCTGAGTAACTTAATGAGGAAGGGATAGCTTGGTAGTTGATAATAGGGACCCAGGGCAAAAGCCTCAGCTTTATTGCTGAGATGTTAAGAGGAAAAGCAACCATAGGAATTACTTGATGATTTACAATTTGGGAAGCAGCAGTGGCTTACAGTGGCTTAGCTGCCTCTTGAACTACTGTGTAAGCAGTATTCTTGATTGCAGCTTTGTGGGCTTCATCGTAGGGCCTGTGTTTAAAGAGAAAGCGTGAGGTGGGTTCTGGTTTCACACTGCAACGTGTTGCAGTGCAAAGTGCTCAGGGGACACGTGCCTTAGCCTGGATCTCTGGGGGCACGGGGGCTGTTCTGCTGTTCTGCAAGCCACTTTCAGGCAGGTTGTGACTCGCATGAGGATGAGAAGCCACAGCCTGGAGAAAGACAGAAACACAGTTTAAAACCTGTGCATGAGAGCCTGCAAGAGGATCACATATATAGAAAGCCCCTGGCTCTGTGCAGCTCTTCTCCCCCGTAGCTTCATTATATGTAGCCCCTCAGGCCAGTTAAAAGTCTAATAATGTTGATCAGTTCTGCTCTTGGTCATTCTAAAGTTTCTTTCTCAAAGGAAGCATTAGTCAGTAGTTTTATCTCTCAGTTTTGTGTTTATTTTTCAGAGAAGTTTTGCAAAGATTCCTCAAGTAATGTTTAGTCTGTTTGCAAAATCTTATATCAACAGCTTTTGAATTTGCCTTGTCATGTAGGGAGACATAATACACAGAGATTTTCTTTAACTGTGAAAAGCAATATGGCTCTTGGCAGCGTTGTCTCCTCTTTTGTCTCTTTCTAAGCTGGAAAGCGGATTTATTTTGTTAAAGCCAAGAGACATTTAGAGTTACTTAAGGCCTGAGTAGGAGCTGCCGGCTGCTGTTCCTCCTCGGTAGCATTCCCATGACTGCTGGAGCAGAAGCACTTTGGAAAAATGGGTAATTAGTGCTTCCTTATTAAGGTTATTAATTATTCTGACCCTTGGTAGATTAAAGAAAATCCTGAATATTAACCTCATGACCTAAATGGATTTCCTCTCATAAGTCATTTATTATTTTTTTTACCTCCTAAAATATACGTTTGTATTCTTTATTGTTGTAAATGTCCATTTTTTAAAATAATGGTTACTAACTTACTATTTGTTAAATCCGGTAGGTCAGGTTACCTTTTTTTGTTTTGTTTTGTTTTTTTCCTATTGCTTTGTCATGCCTTTTTCCAACAAGTTAAATAACTAATGACCTTTTGTCCCCAGGCCCTCATGCCATGGTGTGGAGCTATCCCCAGTTACCCAGACTTAGATATATTCTTGTGTGTTTTCTTTCTGGAATGGCAGTGTAATACCATAGCTTGTTTACCTTTTGTTGGTTTTAACAGCAGGCAGAATAAAACTTTTCTTAATATTTTTGTATGAACAGTTCATTTTCAATGGCCTTGTGTTCTCTAAAAGACTAAAAATAGTCAGAGTCAACATCCTTCTGAATTGTATTTGTGAAATTGAACAAATGGTTGATATTACTAGCTGGTAACAAATGACATCAATATTAAAATGCTGGCATATATTAGCTATAACCTTTTTTTTTTTGTGAGTGATCACTCTTATTATGCTTTCACCGACTGTTCAAATGTTCTTTTCTATTAAGATTTCCTACTTTGACTCAATGCCTGAGGTGGGTTTTTTTAGCCTTTCACCTGTTTCTCCTGTTTTAAAAGGCAGCCTACGGCAGTAAGACATTAATATTCCTGAGGCCTGAAGGCACCGTCACCCTCTAAATAGCATCAAAGCTCCAAATTTCCCTGAAGATTCAGCCCAAGCCTTCCCTCCAGATGGCTTGACCAGTCCCACTGCCATCTGTGATTCAAGTATGAATTCAGTGAAAGGGAACATTTACTTTAAGTCTTATTGCCACTGGGATACAGGGACAAAAATCCCCATATTTTAGAGACAAACCAAACATAGACAAACCCCTTCCCAAATTATTTAGAATATTTGAAGAATACCTCTTACCACTTGCCTTTCCTTCTGGCTGCTGTACAGGTTTGTATACCTTGAAAGTAATACTCATTTCTTCCAGGTTTAGTTTAGGGAAGTGTAACAAATGAGTATAGAATTTACTAGCTCCTAAATTTTACTCATTTACAGTTGCAGTTTGCATTAAGTAGAGGATTGATGCACCTGAATACCAGTGGAGCTACAGTGCTTGATAGCAACTGTGAATCTGTGAGTTTATGAGGCAAATGTTCTCAGCATTTGGCATGAGATATGATCTACACCAAAGGAAGATGTGGGCTGGACTCTGCAGGGTCTAGGCACTAAGTGAAAACTAGCTGAGCAGTATCAGTGATGTTGCTTGGCCTGTTCTTTTCTAAATATACTGAAAACCCGAAATGTGGCTTTGAAGTTTCCATTTGAAGAAGTCAGTGCCACACAAGCAGTCAGCTGGCCGTATTCCTGTCAGTTTCATTAAAACCTGTTTCAACACACCTTTCTTGCAGCTTTGACTGTTAGTTTTGACCATTTCATGGAATAAACTGTTGTATGCAATACAGCAGTCCAGAACTGACTGCATTTGAGATGCATGAGTTGAATGAGGTATGTGTGTGCACATTATACTGTAGCTTATAGCTCAGGTGAAGTATGAACTCATAAAGCAGCCACTGAGAAATACCAAGTTTTGACTCATTATTGTTGATTTGATTAGCTTCTGAGAGGTGGCAAACTAATATGGCACGTGGATGTGTTTTATTTTATTTATATTTTGAGGCTGCTGTTCATACATCTGCAAATTTGATCCGAGTGAACAGCACTAGCGAAACTGTGCTAGATCAAACCTCCAAACAAGGTGTTTTTGCATGTAGAGACATTTTACTACCAGGGTCAGGTTAGAATCCCTTCTGCAAGTCTGAGCTGCCCATCTCCATATAGTTCTTCTGTAATCCCTTGGATAAGAATATACATTTACTGCAGAGCCCCAAACAGCTTAGTTTCCAACTCACTAGATGCTGTGCAGACCTACAAATTGCTTTTTTGGTCTCTCAGCATCCCTCCATTCTTCCCCTTAATTTTCCTTTAGGTTTTATTAAGTCGTAACTTCCTTTGACTCCAAGTGGAGTTTGCATACTTTGGGGCAGCTGGATGGGATAGGACAGGGTGGGATAGCAAGCTAACTGCAGGGAACAGATATAAGCACAGATATGATAAAGACCCTCTTTTTCAATCCCTTCCAGTTTATTTCCAGATGTTTTCATATTTCCAGAAGTTCTGTCCTTCGTGGAGCAATTTCATATGATAAATACAACCTTATTGTGATGGATTCTCACGCTACTGCAAGGATAGAGCTCTAGTTCTTGGATGTTAGCACAGTCTTGCCACTGTTTCTACTGAGAGCTTTCTTGAAACATATACTGAGAGGTCATAAGTTAAAATAAATTTAAAATATGTTCAAGGGAAAATTCACCACACATTCTTGAGTGTCAGGATTTGGGGATTTTTTTTTCCCTTTTCTTAGTGCTGAGACATATTAGAGATTTTTATGGTTTTGAGTGTGATCCAGCATTGATATTGTAGCACTGGAGGAGTGCCAAGTGGGAGGCTTTCAGAATATCAAGTTTTATACCATCTTATGTAATGTTTGTGCGGGTAGGATATGACATATTGAAATTCAATTTATTGAAATTATATTCATGCTGCCCTGCTGCCAGTGGGGCTGAAATGGCTATGTTTTGTGTCATTCCTCCTTACACAGACATAGGCACTTGGGGATGATAGGTTTGTGTTAATTTTTTGTTATCTTCCAGACCTATTTTGACTTGTGGACTGGTGCTGTTACCCTAAAAGTCTGTGTTGTGCAGCCATAGCTGTGTAAATAAATAAGGAAAAAGATCTGAGTTCTAAAGAATAACAAAAATTTGTTCAGGTTTGCATTACTGGTTTGGGAACCTTCCTTTAGACAGGGTTTAGTTTCTTCTCAGAAAAGGCAGTATCTATTTCTCTCATTAATCCTTTCATTGCAAAACTCATGTTACAACAATGCACAGAAACCGCTCTACATGAGTTATGTCTATTTGATTTTATCAGTCTAATTCAATCATTGTGAATACATTTACATATATATAAAGCTACCCTGTGTATTACAGATTTTTCCTGTCTAAGAGACAGAGAGACAGGCATGTTCACTCTGAGGTCACTCTGCTGCCACGGGAGAGGTTGGTGGTACCAATACCACTGTGTTGTGGGAAAGATGTGGGAGAGGAGCTGCTCTGCTAGTCCAAGTATTACTTGGAGTAAAACAAAAATTAAAAAAAAAATCTCTGTCAAGAACAAGCTGTAAGTGAACATAAATGTAGCTTTTTTTAACGTGTTATTGCACTTTGAACTCATTCACTCACTTGAACACTTCATCTCAAAGAAAAAAATATTTGCTTGAGAAGACTTTATCGGAGAAGCTGCCATTTCTGACAAAAAAGAGTCCCACTTTGTTGGCCAGGCATTTATTTACTTTATCTCATGCATCTTAACCACCTTCTGAACTACAGCTGGAAGTTTGATATGCATTGTTGGTGGGGACAGTGAGCCTTCTTTATTACAGTAACTGACTGTGGAGCATCCCATTCCTAGTTATGGTCAGAGGACTGTAGAGAAAGTCTCCTTTTGGACTAATTCGTCTTAGCCATAAAGCAGGTTGTAGTAAATTGTTCCTTTTGTTCACTGTGGGCAGAAAAATAGCAAATGGGTCTAAATGGCAAAAAAAAAAAAAGGAAAAAAAAAAAAAAAAAAAAAAGAAAAAGAAAATAGGCTAGACAGCAGAGAAGCTTTTCTTGCTGACAAGGTTAATCAAGCACTAGATGGGTGTGGCACATCCATCATTAATTGTTTTTAAGGCAGATCAGACAAACAGTTTTCAAGAATGCTTTGAGAAGGCTAAACCCTGCCCCGGGCAAGGAGATGAAAATGGGTAAATTGTTCTCCTCTTATTTCTATGTAACAATTGTTATGCCATTTAACGATTATTATCACTGACTGCACTGTCGCTGTGTATTTTCTTGATATGTTCCTATACATAATTCATTTTACTTTTGCACCATATGCAAGAAGTAAGTCATGATAAAAGGTTTTATTAAGGCATAAAGAGAAGATATGCACCTACTTAAGAAAACATTCAAAAATTCTGTAGGGCAGTTCTGACATCTTTTGTTTTTCTGCTTACAGCAATCTCAGGTGTTTGTGACACATCTGGTTTTAACATCATTGAATAACATGTTTGGAAAGTGCTGGAAAAACATTGCAGATATTTTTTTTTTCTTTGAAATTTAAAAAATGCATTACAGGATTCATGTTTTCAGTTACGAGGATTATGCAGAAAAATATATGTTGTCAATATTACTTTTGAAATAGACTGAAGAATCCTTGCATGTACTTTATTTGTGCTTCAGTAATCTGGCAATTTAAGAAGCCTGCCCTATCTGTGTCATTCTTAAGCTAATCACAGTTTTTAAATCAATTTAGCACAAAGATACTTAGACAGTGCTTTGAAGCATCCGTACATAAATACTGCCTTGTCATTCTGTTGGTTGGGATTATGTTACTTGCTGAATGATTGCTATGCATTTTTTGTCAGTATAATCAATAAAAATGACACTGAGAAATCTGATCTTCCTTCTCTGTAGGCCAGCTTTGGGTGGTCTTCTTACATCATCTTTTCGGCAGCACCAGGAGTCCTTGGCAGCAGAAAGAGAAAGACGACGTCAGGAGAGAGAAGAAAGGTTGCAAAGGATAGAACGTGAAGAAAGAAACAAATTCAAGTAGGAACCCAATTTGCTTTCAGTCTGTTGCTTTCATGTGTGATAGATTCATAAATCATTGAGACATTCAATGGCAAATTAATTGAATTGATGAATAGTGTATGTGTCTCTTCATATGCATTTCTTGATCTAAGTATCTTAAGAACTGGTATACATCATGATGAAATCTGGCATTTAATAAAACAGCAATTTTTTAAAAAATAGTTATGTATTTGCCAGTTATACTGACTGGGTATCTGCAGAGGCCAGGATTCTTAGCTAAGATGCTCCTCAGAATGTCATCTCAGTAAGGCATAGAGTTTGAAGATGAAACAGTGGGAGGAAGGTATCAAGAAGGGAGGAAAGGACAGGATTGAGACATCTTTTTGTTTTTATGTTCTGCAAAGCAATAGTATTTTGCCGTCTTGGGATATACAAAAGTGGTTTTAAACTTCTTTTTCCTGCTTTTTCTGAAGATTTGTCTTTTCCTCTGGGAAACAGCAACCGACAGAAAGTAGTTACCAAAATTATTGCTCAAACCATGAACAGAGACCCCAGCTAAAATTCACATCTTACAACACATTGTGTGCTGTGGGATCCCAGAATGCACTGTCTGAGGATAGTAAGGGACAAGCCCTCTCCTCCTCTTAAGTCCAGGCCCAGAGATCCCAGCACAGGCATCATCAAAGACTGTGGCTGGCTTAAGATAAATACCTATACCTGCAGTAGGTTGCCTACTGTCTGAAGCATGTACACCAAGAAACCAGTTTGTGTCCTCCAGCAGAGGATTGAAAAGTAAGCATATTTTTAGTAGGTAGAAGACATAATGTAGTAATCTAAAGAATGGTAGGATAAATGTTTCATAGCCTTAGAGTTGGTATTTATAGAAAATATGGCACTGGGTTTCATGTGAGCTTTTTTATTAGTATGCAGGGTTGTTTTCTACTCTTTAGAAAGGAAGTGGAAAACGTCTGTGTCATAGTGAATTTGGATAGAGGAGTAACTTACTAGTGGTTGATTGGTTGGTTAAAGGAGATAGTCTCCAGGCTCCAGAAGATAGCTAGTTTAGATGAAAATGAGAAGAGTAGGGAAGGTGGAAGAGCACCACAATAGAATCTTTGGCAGCCAACAGCTGCCCAAGTTCTCCTAAAACAGAAACAATCAGGTCTCAGTCTTCAAACCTCTTCCAGAAACTCTCCCTCTAAATGGTATCATCAGGCTGCAGCAGGCTTCCATGGACAGCCAACATGATCTTGTAAAAAGGAAACTCCCAGACCAAAAAAGCCACCAAGACATTTGGCAGCATGACCTGTGTGAATAACAGATCTGCACGTTTCTGTAGAATTTCACCAATTTGCTGCAGCAGTTTCTCTGTCACTAAAAGAGATTCTTAAAGTCAGAAAAACAAATTGCTTAAAATATAAATCTTCATCCCATTACTCCACAGTCAGAAACTGGTTAACTAAGCATCATGATTGTATTGCATATTTTAGTTGACATTTTTTCAATGCCCAGTGGTTTCAACTTCTAGATTTGAGTGCCCTGGTCACCCAGAAGATACAACTTGTGTTTAAGTGAAGTATCTCCAAAGCCACCAAACTTCAGAAACAGGCAGCATCCCATAGTTCATTAAACAGTCTGACAGGAGGAGAACAAAGCCACAGCAAACAGTCATGAAAAGATTTGTAAGAGTTCTTGGGATTACATTATCATATCATCAGTCTGGATAGAAATCCAGTCTCTGAAGTTGTATTTTTGATTAAAAATAGCACTTGCAATTCAGAGTCTTTAAACTCGTGAGCAGTACTGGATTTACCATCATGACTCATTTGTTATCTCATTCTTTCCAACTCTGCCTTGAGAACATTGCACTAAGTTCTGGCACTATTATTGACAAACTGAGGATAATTTAAAGGAGAGCATCACCAGTTGTGAAAGGGCTTGGTTTTAGGAGAGGTATTAAAATCTTCATAAGCCATTTCTAGGAAAAGGAATGCTTTAAATAATGAATATTTCTCTCAGTAGTAGGACTGTTGTACCCGTTGCATGTATAGAACAGTATGTCCTAAAATACACAGGTTATTCTTCAGCTGTAGGGAAGAGAGGAAGTCATCAGTAGGGAATCAGTAATGTTAAAATTTGCCTGCTGAAAAATTGCTAGATTTTTTTTTCCCTTGGAGTGATTCCCGTAGCTATTGTAATTGCACAGATTATTCTGAAAATATGCAATTAAAACCAGTTTGGGGTTTCAAGGGATGTGGAGATAGCCTGAAACAATAATGAGTGTTCCCCCTTAATAGACTTTTTCAGAGCACTTGCAAGCAATGTTTGATAACTGTTGGTATAGTAGATGATAATTAATTAATTTGATGACAAAATTAAAGAGAAACAATGATGGCTTATTCATAAATTAAGTACTTCTGAAAAACTTTTTGGTACTCACTGATAACACTGTGGAAGAATCTAACAGATAAGGTGAAAGTCTCATCAGTTTTGCCCACCAGATTCAAGAAAATATGAAAAATATACTGTAAGGCGCTATCTTGCTCTGATATTGAGTCAGACTGGACATTTACAGGGTTCTGCTGTGCTCTGAGTTAAATTTGCATCCACATTTGTAGATATGACAGACCTGCCTGAAATCACAAGGTACAGGTATCCAACAAAGTTGACTTGGCAGAAGCTAAAGAGCTGAGTTACTCGAGGAGCCGAGGGAGGGGCAGCTGGGATAGAAGGAGGTTTGTATCTTAATACCAGACTAAAAAAAAGGAAGTGAAATGTTTTTAGATGTCTAATGATCCTTCATGAACCTTGTAAGACTGAAAAATCATCCTACTCAGTAGTGCCAGTCCACTATCCCATTTCCAACTGTGGCAAATAAAACACACTGAGGAAAGGTAGGTTAGGAAAGAGGGTCAACGCAGTATTCTGCCTGTCAGGTGCCCCAGTCACTGTTTTGGGGCATTCTAGATGGAGCAAATGAGGAATGGTGTAAAAGCCACTAATGTGCCTGCTCGTCATGGATGAATCCAGTTCATTGCATAGCTCTTCACACACCAGATTTCAAAATGTGCTTCAAGTTTTCCACTTTTGGGGGTTTTTTTATAATTACTTGTAATGACCTTATGAGCTACGTATTTTTATGTACTTGAGGTGTATGCATGGATAACTGTGCACACATGCTTCTCAGACATTTTTAGGAAAACAAAGTAATATTTTTTGTCAACATTTGCCTTCATTGTTTCCATTTAGCTTATTTGTACTGCTTTTGTGTTCTTCTGCTGTACTTACACCTCTGTTGTGTACCTTATACTTCTGGTTTCCTCTGCAATTTACTGCAATTCTCTTTTTAGCCGTGATTATTTAGACAAAAGAGAAGAACTAAGACAAGCAAGAGAAGAGAGGTTTGTATACAATGCATTCATCTTTCCCTTTCGTTGTTTTGTTTCCTATCTTCTTTACCGTGGGGCTGTCATGTATTTACATTTTTAACTCTGCATGCACAAAACATTTTTATTCCAAAAGTCTTGTCATTAAAGTGGAGAATGAAGTCCAGCTGTAAACACAGCAATAAATGAGAAGCAATGGGACTGGAATGCATAAGAATGAATGATGATCTATCTTTTATCTGTTTGTGTGGGAAATAAGCTTACTCCATTTGCCTCAGAAATTTGCCCAAATTTACGATAGTTATAAATTGAATAAGCCTGTGCTTCTCACCCAGTGGGTTCCAGGCTTTCTGGAGGGTCAGAAAAGGCAACTGAGGATAAAGGAAATTGGGGTCACAAGCATTGCAAAACTGCAGTTACAGGCTGATGGAAATGGTTCTGACCCACTCCCAGGGTATTTTTATCTTTCAGGGCCAACTTTTCTATGCTAGTCTCTCTAAACGTCAGGGAATAAATTACAAAGCCTAGCAGTGTTTATCACTAGGGCATTGTTTTAGTTTTATTAAAACAGCATATTTGAAGGGACTGAGCTTTTTTTTTTAATTTTCCTTTTTTTAGTTCAATTAAATAGTTTAAGAAACTCTGAAACTCTGGGCTAGGCTGGAAGTTATGTGCTTGTAAAAGCACATTTTTCAAGGAATACTAGACTGAAGACCTTTGCCTTTCAGTAGGTTCATCTCTACTTCCACTAGTAATCACACTCTGGAGAGATCTCTTGTTTTTACCTGGAAAATGTGCACATTACTGAACAAATAATGGATGAAAAATTATCTGGATTGCTTCAGTTCTGCTTTTATAGTCCTCAAGAGATTGCCCTGTGGAGATACTTTTGGATTGTCAAGAACTGGAATTACATTATTAACACAGGAGAGCAGCCATCCCAGAAATCATTGTGTTGCTGTGTTTTCATTTGGGGTTTGTTTTTTTGGTTTTGTCTTTTTTTCTGGTTGGTTGGTTGTTTTTCCATAAAACCATGATATAATAGGCAGTTCTTTTCTGCAAACTAAAGGCTGGTCTATTGTGCCTGAAATAGCTGATATTATTTTGACACCTGTAAGAGTAAAAGAAGATGGATGGGGTCTTCTTGGTCCTTACAGCTAAAATAAATACAGATAGTTTAAAGCATTTTCTGAAATGAAACATGTCTGAGACATAAGCATCACAGACTGATCTTAGTTGAGTAAAACCTTTTACAGCAAGCATGCTTGTCAGCAAGATTTGCAACAAATTAGAAATGATTTCTCCAGCACTTTCAAGTTGTAAGGGAACATGCTAAGTAAACTGCAGTATTTTGGGGGAAGTTGTTCACCAGCGGGGCATCACCACTGTGCAATCTGAGATAATTTCAGTGGTCATTAAGAATGTGTCTTTATCCTTAAGGCTCTTTTGAACTGAAATGCTAAACTGTCAGTCTTTCCCCATAAAGAGGAAAGATATTTACTTTGACAGCACATAAATATGGGAGAAAACGTCTGCAAGTGAAGTCTTGCATCAGTAGTCTGTTACATCGGCCTTCTGTAACTTCTTTTTTTTTAACAAACAAGCTTTGCACAAATGAGGTTGCATTTCCTATAGCAAGTTTCATGTTGACTTGTTTTAAGAGAATGCATGGACTGTAAGAGAATTTTATAGCCAAAATCCTAGTTAAAATCTAGATTGTAAATTTTCTCCCTGCTAGTTTGGAAAAGTTAGAGAAAATACTGAGCACATAGGAAAGGCTCAGTTAGAAAGCACTGGTTTGTCTAAATTCTGTCAAAGGTCTGGAGCATTTTGTGGACTATAACATCACCTTGGAGCTCCAGAGTACAGGAACTCACTTTTGCAGTGGCTCTGGGGTAGCCTCAGTATGAGAGAGAAAGATTCCTGCAGTTTCAAGGGATCTGAGTGTAACGCAGCACCATTCATTTCATGTGCTCTTGCTGTTCGATGATTTGAGATGATTTGAGGTCTTCTTTACTTTGTTTGGTTGGGTATTTTCCCAGGGGTGATTTAAAACAAAACCCAAGAATGGTAATCTCCTAAGATGTCTCTAGTCTGATTTACACTCAGATGCTCTCCACTCTGAGAGCATGTTGGTACATAAATATTGACTATGTTGGTACATAAATATTTTAAGTCATCATCGGGGCATTGCTCATAGACCTAGAGAACTCACAATGGTTTTTTTGTCTACATGAAGATGATAAGTGTAATGTCATGTTCACGAGGTATAACAAATTGATAGACCAAAGACTTTTGCCTCTTCGTCTATAGAGATGGGTTGGCATAGCTGTGATGATGTCTGCAGGTATCCATGATGTAAAGGGTTACAGCATGTAACAGATCCAACATGTCAATCCTGTAGAGAAGGAACTAATTGCAGTGAAGGGATGATAACTAATCTTTTCAGTTCCTTCAGATTTTGGTCTTTATGAGACCTTCTGTATTTGGTGTTGGCACTCATTCATTGTTAAGGCACTGGACAGAAACAAACCAAAAAACCCCAACTACATAGCAGTCATTTGTCAAGTGTGATATTTTAATAACTGATTCTTGAATGATTTTTATTTCTTATTTCTTATTTTTATTTTCTTATTTCCTTCTTTTATTTCTTTATCTCTGTATCTGCTTATAAGGCTTCCCATTTGATAACTAGATATGTCGGTGTGGTGCCACGGTGAGAACTGCTGTGCTGGTTCCCTT
This sequence comes from Phaethornis superciliosus, assembly GCA_023637945.1. Taxonomy (NCBI): domain Eukaryota; kingdom Metazoa; phylum Chordata; class Aves; order Apodiformes; family Trochilidae; genus Phaethornis; species Phaethornis superciliosus. The sequence goes on along the minus strand of JAJQWJ010000002.1, from coordinate 66,560,485 downwards.
TTTTCTTTCAATATAATCAACAGATACATTTTGAGAAAGCACATAGTCCTCTACTTATCTGGCTGGCTGTGCAGCACACAGCTTCAGAAGCTGAAAAAGAACTGAGGACAATAAAACATTTTAGCTCCCCACTTTATAAAAAGATCCATTCAGATCTTTGTTGTAGTCTACCGGCAAACTGCAAAACCCTTCTCGGCAGCAGCCAGCTGGGCTGTACCTGTTTGAGCTTAGTGATCAATGTGAATGGCTCTTTATGAGCCTGAAGTCCCATCTGCTCCACTTGGGAGGAGGCAGAAGGCTCAATACGTAAGTGACCAACGTCAGAAGAAAGGCTGGCTTCATGAATTGTAACAAAACATTATGCTAATGCCAGCGAAGGGCTTTCTCCTCTATTGAAAAGACAGAAATTATTCTGGAGAATTGGCTTCACACTAGTACTGTAAACAGTTCCTATTTTATAACCATACGAGCATGCAACTTGTTATATTTTCATCCAGAGTCTATAGGGGTTCTTTTTCTTGCAGCATTTGTTCAAAGCTTGTGCATACCTCTGTAGGAAAAAGAGAAAATGAGTTTGTTCGTTATTGCTCTTTGCAATAAAGCAAATTGCCTCTGAAAACACAAGGACTGCTCTTCAAAGATGCATTTCCATGCTCTACATGGATGTTTGCAAATGTGCATGTGTGTGTGGCTACCACATGTACTAAGCATGTTTGTTACCGCATGTGGCTGACTTCTTTACCCTGCCTGCTTTTAATGCACCCTCGTACACTAATTTGGGCTGTCAGTGAGGCAGAAGGGGGGAGGTGTTCCCTGTTAGGAGGTGTTTACAACAGTGGGTTATAGAAGGATGACCAGAGTGTTTCGGGGACATAAGCAGTAGACTCCATTAACCTGTTTAACAGTTCACTTGTGGGTAAGACAAACAGTCTGAAGCCCAGTCCAGCTGTATTCATGACTTTATTCCTTAGCAAATAATGGTGGATAAAATTAGCAGACATCTGGAAGAGGCACATATTTCAAAGCTATTTTGGTCGAAATGTATAAGGCACACTGTGAAGAATATGATTGGTAGCTGGTCTTAATAAACAGTTAGTGAGTTCTGCCTGCCTAAAATGCAAAACAGATGTATCTTTGTTCTTTTAAAGTGACTTTGATGAATAAACTACATGTGACGTCAGGTCCAAGCTATTGGATGTCTGAGTCCGGCAGAGAAATTTTTTAGAATAAAAAAAAGAAAACTTTCCATTGTAGACTCCGGAGAGAACAAAGTGAATTCCAGTGCATTGCTCTCAGAGCAAATAGAAGCAGGTTCAGAGACTTAAGATAGTCAATCCAAACATTTATTGTTGGTATTATTTCAGGGAGATCTGGTTTTGTCTGCTGCACTGAATCATTTTCCTCTTCCTGCAGCAAGTCTCAGACTCTGACTATTTGCATCAGTATTAAGGGGCTCTGGCGTTAGAGGTTTTTGGGGTTTTTTCTTCTTTTTTTTTCCCTCCCATTTTAGTTTTGGGAGAGGGAGGGCTGGGAGGCGGAGGAGGAGGAGGAGGTGAAGGAGGAGGGTGAAAAAGAGGACAGACAAATGCCTACAAAAGGAGAAGGACTATGCAGACACAATGCTAAATCTAAGGACTATTTAACTCTGCTGGGTTTTGCTTTTATTTTTTCATGAGCAATTTAATGTCTTTCAGGGCAATATTCTTTGCTTCGGTGTGCATTTTTTGGCAGGTTGACCAGGCAGGCAGTTTAGTGCTGCACCCCTTGTGTCAGGAAGTCAGTTCATTCTCTGCAGGTGTTTCATCCAGAAATAAGCATCAGCCACAGACTTCTTTTTCTTTACGGAAGCCCTCTGGAATTTAACTTTCAGATACAAATACTTGGAGAGGTTGGCAGCGGAGGAGTATGAAAAGGAGCTGAAGAGTCGGAGCATAAGCCGAGGCAGAAGTGAGCTGTCCTTGAACCTGAGATCTCCTTCAGCCCCATCCTCACCTGTACCCAAGTGCACCAGCCCAGCATCCATAGAGTCACACGAAGAGCTGAAGATCCCTTCCACCCCTTTTGAGACCCCTCAGCCCTCAGAAGGTAAGTGAAAAGGAGGGCAGGCAAAAGACTGGTGATTTTATAATAATTTCTCTCAGGCTAGCAGTGATTTTTGATGCATGAGTGCATATAACCTCTGAGGTGCCAAACTGAAGGATCTTTTTGTATTTCATGCTGTCTTCCTAGTTTTCTCTTTTCTTTTTCTTTTTTTACACCCATAGATTTGTTTCTCTTCTAGTCTATACAAGCAAATAATACACTTCTAATTGTTGCTATGGTTTATATTATCATTGTCTGTTGCTATTAGAATGGAATAATTGGAAAATACAGCATACAGAGCATCTTAATTTTAGCATAATGTTCCTTGTATATTAGAAGTTACTGAATACTAAACCAACAATATTCCTGCCAACAGATTTTGCTTATGTGGTTTCTCTGAAAGAAATGCAACAGATGAATGCCAAGATTATAATAACCTTCCAGCAGAGCACAGGCTGTATGGGACAAACAGAAAAGGTCTTGAATTGAAGGCTGAGAGGGTGTGTTGGTTATTTTTAACACCAACAAAAGCTCTTAAAATTGTAACAGAAGTAGTAAAGGACTTAAAAGAGACCACAGACAATTAGTGAAAAGGAAAGTGTAATTAGTGTTTGCACGGTTGGTTTGCTGTTATATAATTTATTGGTGTGCAGAGCATTATTTTTGTGTGTGCATGCCATTCTGCCACTTGCATCATATACCTCTCCGTCAGCCCTCAGAAAAAAACACCCACCATACAGATTTATATTTGCACCACATGATGTTTCATTAACATTAGGAGCTAGAATGCATGTTGAGGGTGAATTATCACCATCATTCATTTTTTATTTTATTTGATTCCCTGCTATGAGCTATTGGTGATTAATGCATTTTTAACTTGCTCTGCTTCGTTTTATTGAGTGCTATGGCTGGTAGCATGATAATTAACTAAGGCAATTTAAGAAAAAATACAAATACTGAAAGTTGCATATGTTTATCCACACTGTACTAGGTAGGTGAAGTTTATTTAGTTTAAGTTTATTTATTTTCCCAGTTGTATTCCCAGCTTTCTTGTGTGGCACCTTAGCAGTCTCAGTGAAACCATTTGAACTTGAAAACCAAGGATATTTTCCTGTAACACTGATATTCAGAAACATGCAGATGCCCCCCCCCCCCCGCCCCCTCTTTTTTCTTTTAATGCAATATTGCTTTTAGAGCAAGTAAGTTGAATTTTTCCACTATTAATATTTCAGAGCTGGGTAGGGAGCAAGTATCTCTTTTATGATGATTATTTAAACATATTTCTTCTGAAAGCATTAAAAAAAAAAATGTGGCATGAAATGGAGCAGCACAATCCATTTGGAGAATACATTTAGAGCAGGTGTACTGTGCAACTCCAGGCAGCCAGAAAATGGCAAATCTGTCAACACGTGGGTAGGCAAAACATCTCTACTAAAACCTGGCCAGATCAGCAGGCATATGAGGGCATCACCTTGAAGCTCTAGAGATGGGCTGCAAGAAGAGAACATATGGATGGGTCAGAGTAAGCCTTCAGCCAAGGGCAGCTGCAGATGAGTGGACAGGACTGCACCAGAACAGGGGCCTGAAGTTTCCAAATATACAGGGATCTGTGCATGAGCAAGGACTGCTGTTTGAAGACTACTAAAAGCACTGAGAAGGTCATATGAAGTAATGACCATCTGGGTAGGCCAGACTCTCTCATTTGGAGGTGGCCAATTTATTGGATCTTAGCCAACAACTGGCAGGCTTATTTATAGATTTTGTGCTATGGCCTCTTGTCTATTATCTGAGTTCCTTATGCTTCATATTGAATTAAAGTCTCAACTTTTATTATTCATAGGAAATTTTATGAATCCCACTTAATAGGTAGTGAAACTGAGGCATCAACTTGCTTAACCCAGTTGTAGGAAACTTCAAATAGAGCTGTGGATAGAACTTAGATTACCTGCACCCCAAGCAGTTGCTTTGAACATAGAATCACAGAATGTTAGGGGTTGGAATTTCTCTAGAAAATTGCCTAGAAATTGTCTAATCCAATCCCGCTGCCAAAGCAGGATCACCTAGGGCAGGCCACACAGGAACACATCCAGGGAAGGAGACTCCACAGCCTCTCTGGGCAGCCTGTTCCAGTGCTCTGTCACCCTCATGGTAAAGAAGTTTCTCCTCATGTCGAGGTGGAACTTCCTATGGTCTAGTTTAAACCTGTAATTCCTTGTCCTATTAGCAAGAATAAATCTACAGAAGGAAAACACTTCCATGGTTCTATGCATAGGATCCTCCAAAGACTCTGAAAAAAATAGTGTAACGGATCAGAGATATTCATCTGCAAAATTCACTACCTGAAGTTAAATGGGAAATGTGTTCCTCTACTATCAAAACAGTAAGTTGTTTTAGGAGACAGATTTACTTTATGCCACTTGTGCTGAAGTTTCCTTTGGCCATCCAGTATCTACTAGGTTTAAGAAGGAAATGGATTTTGTCTGTGGAACTTTGTCCCATTTCACGCTGTGAAACGTCTCAGTATCTTTACTCAATATAAAAGCCTGGACTTACTGAGCTGGAGTTTTTTCTCATATAAAATAATTGATTCCACTGAAGTAATCAGGTCTTGCAAGACTTAACTCTTGTAAAACTTGAGGTATGTCATTCAGAGGAAATTAAGGCAGCCCCATAACTGGAAAATGGAACTTAGTGGGGCTTTTTCAGAGCAACTATGTTCTCATTTGTAATTTCTTTGGAGAATATTTTATGAAGTGCACATGTGCAGTCAAGGAAAGCAACAATATCTGGAATTTGTGGACAGTAGGAAACCTTCTGAACATATTAGTAGCTGAGCAAGGTTCAAATCTGCCTGAAGTATGACTGGTGAAATCACCTCAGCAGATGCAGAAACACCAGAGCATGAGGGTGCAGTGACGCTGTTGTCAAAGGAGCTGTAGGAACCACAGTACAGAAAGTCAGAGAAGGAACTGGGGCAAAGTGACAAAGAGAGATCATTTCTGACTTATGAAGAGAGAGCAAGTTCCTTACTAGGGATCACTCTGTGCTAGTTTTTACTACCACCAGGAATGAGGAGAAAAGATTGGGTTGGAGATGGAGAAGAATGAGTTCCTGCTGAATTCATAGCAAAAGGAATCCCCTGCCGGAGTAACTGAAGGGAGATAACAACTGAGACTTTAAGTGGTGCCCAAACAACTGAACCAAGAGGGCTTGAGTAGGCATAGCTATCTTCAGATTTATTGTATGCATCCTCAAGAGACACTGGGTATATGTATCTTCGGGCTACAAGTGGAGCAGAGAAATTAGAGGAGGATGGCAGCTGCCTAATCGATTATGCTATCACGGGATTAGATATGGGCCCGGAGGATGTTAGGTCTCTCTGAGGGCTTACAGGAGTGGGGGTTGAGGTCTCAGTAGCAGGTACTAAGGTTACAACATCCTGTGTTTGCTTCAGAGCTTGTTTATAGTTGGGTATCAAGACAAAAGTAATTAGCCTCTATGACCCTGTATATTATGACATTATGAGTTTGTAGTCATGTTTTTCCTGTCCTCTCTAACCCCTCACTCAGAAGAGGGCTTTCACGAACATCCAGGCAGATCATAGCAGACCAGGTTGTTAGAGCTTTAATTGGCCAAGTCTTGAAAATGTGAGAGGATGCAGATTACACCATCTTACAAAACAACAAAATCCCTATGTTTTTTGAAAGACCCTGCTACTGTCTGGTTTAGTGTTGAAGCTTCTTTGAGAAATTTCATTCTCCCTTGAAGTCTTCAAATTTTTTTCTAATAATACATTTTAGAGATTAAGTTCTGGAAGGAAAACAAGTGGGCATATGACTCAAAACTTAGTCCTTAAAGTCACATTCCTACTTCCTCCCCCTAATTAATCCAATTGCAAGTAAAACTGCTCATTTAAAACCCACAAGTCCCTAATTTTTTTTTAACGGGGCAGAGGAAAGGACAAGGTAAACCTTGAGAGAAGTGTGAAAAATAGTACATGCAAATGAAAAGGTATTTCCTCTGCTAGTTAATCTGTCAGTCCCAGTTCAGGTTTTAAGAACTGCATTTGTGTAAGAATTGGAGGTTTGGTTTTTGTTTGGGTTTTTTTTTTTAATAAATTGCTTATAATAGCATCACATGTCTTAAAGTCTCAGGAATGCCTTCTTTCCTGTTGATGCTTTTTGATTCTTCCCTGAATCTTTGTGCCCTCTACCAGTATAAGTCTGAAGATGGGGAACAGATTTTTGTCTCTTATTTACCTCTTTTGCCACCTGCAATGTTGCCACTTAAGAGCAGAGTTTTGTCTAGTGTGAAAATTGATCCAGTAGATACAAGACTGAAAGTTTCAGCCCATTTCATATAGGCTACCACCTGACATTCATTGATAGTTGGGGTTTTTTAACATCTTTAGAAGTGCTCATGAATATCAGGCCTATGGATTACATGATGGAACTGCAAGCGATGGACACACATCTAGCTTGCTGTCATTGTTCTCTGTCTAGTGTTTGCTGACTGAACTGATTTTTTATCTGATCTTTAGCAGAAGCTCCACTGGGCTTGGCTCTTAGTTATGAATAGCATTCATAAGTTGTTGTATTGGTGGGTTGTTTGATATTATCCCTAAAGAGAAAACATCAAAATGAGTGTCATCATACCCTGCTTTGTTCTAGAAGTGCTTAGATGTTGATTCTCCTTGAACTCCAAAGAGCATCCTGCGTCAAGATATTGCTCTTTACTCTTTGTTATGTATTAGATTCTGTTACAGTACTGCATCTTTCTATTATGTGTGATATTTCTTGTTTGAGGAGTCTCCCCTGACATTATCCAATTGAATCTTCAGTGTAGCTTCATGATGACAAGGGTGCCATAACCATTAGAAGTCCTGGCCATGTTCAAGTCAGCTTCTTTCTCCTGAGCTGTTGAAGGTGACCTTTTTGGTTATTACCTGACAGCTTTTGTTTTAGAGAGAAGCACTCATACAAAACTATGATGAATTGATGACATTCATGTATACAGACCATTGCAGTGTGGCAAGCTCTAAGTCTTCCATGCTACAGTACCATGTTAGTTCCAGGAACTCCTGAAGGGCTCCTAAGCTCGCATCTCAGTTATGTTCAAATCTTGACTTGACTTTAAAATGCTCTTGTGCTATACCAACACACTGACAACTGGGGTTCAGAGTGCCTGCCAACTTTTTACCAGCTTTCTATGATTTTGATTCTCTCATAGGCAGGGTAAGGTCACAAGTAAGGTACATTTAGAGAGACAAGGAATATGCAAAGCTGCACACATATCTAAATATTAGACTAGTCAATGCTCTCTGTATAGAAGAGGAAGAAAGGTAAGCTTCTAATTGGGACTGTTTTAAAACATTTTAGAGAGATTCGAGTATGAGCTATATATTAAATATATGGTGTACGTTTGGGTTATATAAGTGTATTATATTTGCAGGTCTGGCTATTTAACTAGTTGCACATTTTAATCAATTGTGAAAGTATAGAAGTTTATCTCCAATGAAAACAGTGGCAAAAAAATAATTTGCAGTTTTGTGTGCTTAAATTGTATGAAGTGGACTAATGTGGCACTGAAGATGCATTACTGAAACCTAGTTTAAAAACATATATATTTGTCTAAAACCATATATGTGCTTAAAGATAGGCACATACATTGTTCAAACCCAGTATTCTTCCTATGGCTTTCTCAGAAAATAGGAAAGCATGCAATATGAAACAGTCTTAGGAAAACATTGTGACCTTCATTACTTTGGCTCACGCGTTTTCGGGATAAATCTATGTACCTGCTCCTGAGAGGACTGAAATGTTTGGATTGCATTCCAGCAATATATGTTTTTTCCTTCAAAGATTCTTGAACAAAGTCTCATCATATAGCATGCAATCCAGAGACCATGACAATTTCAGAAGGTTCTTTTGTGATACTGTAGTGAAAAATAGTTAACAGAGGGACAAAGGAAGTATGACTTGGTCATTGTGGTTCAGCCATACAAAACAAGATTTAGTACAGAAGGAGTTTCAGGAGTATTCAGAACTAACATGCATGCCCATTTTCATCACTCTTGCATGGCCATTTCAGTTTTCAGAATATTGTGAGCTGCTTGATGTGAATATGTGTGGATGCTCTTCAGTTTCTTTGCAGCATGCAGAGAGTTTTTGCATGTGAAAAAATTCTGGTTTAGCTAAAAAACATAAAGGTGAATGAATTTCACTGTCAGTGAGACAACAGTATTTGTTATGTGACAACCAATAAAAAACTCATCATATGCCATATGCCAACCAAATGGAAACTAAATTTGTGTCATGTGCCAAGCAGTTGGAAACTTTGTCCAGTTTTGATGTGGCTACTCTGAAGCAAATGTGCATGAAAAAGCATATGTTTTTTTTGTTAGCCAAATGTTTGACAGTGCCATTTCCAAACTGTGCCATTCAACTGTGTTAATGAAACTAATATTTGTATTTTTTGTTGAAGTGTTTTTGTCCTCATCAGGTGAAAAAAGAATTCTTCCAGAACACAAAGAAAATTCAACTAAAAGCCACAATCTCCCTACTTTTTTCTTTTTTAAAAGATCTCTTCCTTCCTGGCTCTGTCTAGGCCCTGAGTTGTCAGGGTCCTGCTCAGGTGGGATGCCCATTTTCTGCAGATTTATTCAAATCCTTGTGCCAGTCCAACACTCCAGCTGTGGAAGTATGTATAAAAAGAGTGGACTGTCCCAGACAGCAAGTGTCCCAGGCCACTCTGATGTGCAATGCTGTCATCACAATGCTGTCTGTTGCTCCTAATGTTCAGCATGCCATGGACTTGCTTTTTATTTTCTTTCCATAAGGCACTTGTACAATTTTCATGTCTCTCCCATTTAGAGGGGTGAGCCTGAGATGACCCCGTTGTTATGTCAATCTCTTTCTCCCATTGTTCTCTCCACCAGTGAGTGCCAGTGAACCTGAACCAGAGACAGAGACAGAACCAGAACCAGAACCAGAACCAGAACCAGAGCAGGAGGCTCAGGCCGAGCAGGGAACGGAGACACCCAAGGAAATAGAGGCTACAGAGGTGGGACCAGAGAGTGAGGTCGAGCAAGGACCAGAGAGAGAGCCAGAAGAAAGTGCAATACTCAGTGAAAAAGAGAGGCAGAATGAGGAAGTGAATGAAAAAGACAACTGCTCTGCATCCAGCATATCCTCAGCAAGCAGCACTTTAGAGAGGGAAGAGAGAGAGGACAAGTTAACCAGTGACAATGAAACTGGTAAAGTGAAGCTTTTTCAACAATGAAGGGTTTCTGGTGGGGAAAAAAATGTTGAATTAGCAGCTCTATTAGCTAAAAAACCCTTTCTGTCTAAGATTTCCATCACCCTGGCCAGATCCATTTCTCTGCTTGGAAATCCACAAACTCTGATGGGGTTTCTCTCCTTGAGAGAAACTCAGGCTTTGATGAAATGAGACTTCCCCTGAAATCATTGGATTAATTACTGAATCATTGTATTGTAGCAACTTGTATCTCTATCTCCCAGAGAATTCAGGTTTTCTACACATAAAACAATTAGAGGAGGGTCCCTGTTGTTATGGCTTGTCATGTGATTCCAGATACCTTTTCTCATGCAATTAGCATTCACTGGAAGATGAAGAGCAGTGAGGACTGGGGTGTTAGTTCCTTCCTTCCAGTTTCCTGTCTTTGTTAGATTTTAGGAAGCAGAGAGAGATTCAGAGGAACTGCTGAAGATAGGTCTTCCCCTTACTATCCTTAGCACATGAGGAGGAGGCACATGAAATTGAACTTTTGTGGAGAAGACCAGTTCTATAGTGACCAGTGGTTCTGGTCCAGTATGCCACTAGGCACCTGTAAAGCATAGCCCAGCCTGGAAAATAACTTAGGAACCAGTCTTCTGCCTGGTAGTGACAACCAGAGCTTGACATGCAGTCCAGGCAGGGATTAAAAGACAGATTTTTTCCTTTATTGATTAATTACTCTTCTACTTTTTTATGGAGAGGTAAAGGAATTTAATTAGGGAATTTGTCTTCCACATCTTCTTAGAGTGGAACAGGGAAGTGCATTGTCTTAAGTTTTCTAAATTCTAGATAAGAAAACAAAAATTGTTGCATAGTGTGAAATAGTTTTTTTTCCTGAAAGAAGATGACACCCAATCACAAAGATTACCTCACAGGCATAAACTGTCAGATTGTACTGACAATCATGTTTAAACTCTATCACTTTTTTCTTTTTTTTCTGAGAAGCATTAAGTTAATTTTATTGTAAATTTAAGAGCAATCTTGTCTTCAACCAGCACCAAGATTGAGTCACTTATAATGATATTGTAGTCAAAGAATGTAGAAGGCTAAATAAGTAGGAAAGCAAGATTATAATAAATGAAGAATGTCTTTACACTATGGCATAGTCCAAGATAGTCCAAACAGAAGTAAGGAAGAACAGATTATGGGGTTTTGCCCCTCATCTTGTCTGTTACCAAGCTCTAACTGTTCTAATTAAAGTGCTTATTTACTTTTTGTTAAAAGCCAAGAAATGTCCCCTGTTATCAAAAAATCAACATCTTAAAATTTACCCGTTTTACCAGTAGACCAAATATTTATTAGATTGCACTATATAGGAGTTCTCACATAATGAGTTGTGTGCTATCTAGCAGACAAGGAGATTGGGAAAGCAAATGCGAGCAGTTTCGCCAGCAGTTCTGACATTCCCAACAGTTTACCACATATGAGATGGCTCATTAGTTCTGCCCAGATACCCAGATACATTAAGGACAAAGGAATAAAGTCTTTGTCCTGGCTCCTCCTTCATTAGCCATCCTACTGAATTTGGCTTCCAACAAGTGTTGTTTTTCTGAAGAAAGCTTTTTTCAAAGCTTTAGCTGTGGCGAAGAGGGCAGAAGAGGCCACCAAGGTAGCAGAAGTCTTTACATCAATGATCTTTGATCATCTATGGCAGATGAAAATAGACATGGGGAGGCCAAATTGTATATTGTGTCAGGGAATTTTGTTGAACAGTTCTGCAAAGGAATTAAATCCTAAGAGTGAGTAGATCTTGTGGCATTTGTAGGAGGAATCCTGGGAGCAATCTTAATATCTTTGAAGGAAAGGCTGGAAGTACGGAGAGATCTTTGGGACAGAGGGAGGCTCAAGTAGGTAAAATCTATGTTATGGAAAGGAGTTGTCTCTTCATGTTGTCTAGTAAAACTACCTCAGAGATGAATCTGAGAGGCTGCCTCAGATGACAAATCTTGCTGAGAAAGCAATCCCATGGATAAAGGTTGAGGAGGGGAAAAAAAAATGTTAATGGAAGAAGCCAAGCTTCTTGCAGAAAAGTAGAAGGAAACAGTTTTGGAGGTTGTATCCACTGCTGAAAAAAAAGTCTTCTATTTGAACAGGGTTAAACCTCTGGACTAATTTTATAATATGGTTTAGAGGTGAATCTGAATAGCGATGAGAGTCATTGCTATCCATATGCTTTGTGATGTGATATGCACCCTGCATTTTAATGTGGTGTCATTTTAAAGGGTCTGTGGAGAGCTGTGAGGCCCTGGATGTGTATCACGTTGAGGAGACACCTTCTCAGAGCACACAGAGCTAGATGTCATGGCACCAGAGCAACTCCTTTGACAAAAGAAGCAGTAAAAGGTGTTTAAAACTCTGAAGTGTTGAAAAAGGTGGCAGTAGAAGGAGGGAAACAAAGATAGAAAGGAAGTCTTAAGAGAAAGGACAGCTGACAGGTATAAAATAAAATTTTTAAATACAAGAGGTCAAAAGGAAGTCAGGCTTGCAAGGCTAGCAAAATTTATAAGAAACAGTTTTTAAAAAATACCTTAAAATGTGTAAAGCCTGTGGGGAACAGAAGGAGTCCCATACAGGAAATACTGTAAGTGTGAAGAACTATCTTTATCCATGTTTATTCACTGCATCCAATGCCCTGTGGAAAAAGAAGCACCATAATTTTCAGACACATTATCCACATTATCCACATTATCCACAACATACAGGGAATTGTAGTCAAAGAGATGCTGACATCATTTATTTTTACCATTTGACAGCTATAGTTTGTTATTTATGGTGCTGTCTCAATCATGGTATTTTGAAGATTGTTGTTGAGAAAAGCAGAATTCAGAAAGATGAAGTTTCATTACAGTGATATTAAATGATTGTGATGTGGGAAGAAGACCATCATCAGGTTTTTCAATTCCATCATCTATTACAGGGAGGGTAACAGAGGTTTAAGTCTTTTGTTAAAGGTGTTCATATTTCTAGAAATAACTTTACACATCTTACTTATGCTTATACTCACCGAGTTGCCCTGAGAGCTGTACCCTGGGTATGCAGCCTGGTCTGGAATTCAAATAGTCCATGTTGTGAAGATGGCCCATGTATCCAGCCAGGAGGTCTGAGGAACAGTCTGATGTGAAAGCTGTCTGCCCTTAGCCAGTGGGCAGGGAGGAGGAGGAGGGAGCAGTAACATGCTGACCCCGATATCAGGAAGCAAAGGTCTCTTTTATAAGAAAGTTTTCCTGGGGTAATAGCAGTTTATGGCCAGGTGAAAAGTACAACCAAAAAATATTTTATGCCATTGTCATGGTATTTCAGCCCTATTCCAGATTACTAAAGATTCTGAGCGTTTATGCACTGTATAAAATGAGCTGGAATAGCAAAGTGAGACCTAACAGATTTCAGAAAAAAGCCTGAATCTCGAAATCCTGACAGTTACATAGTCCTTCCTGGGCTACACTTCTTTCTTTGTCCTCCCATTCCTTTTTGGAGAATTATTTCCGCCCTATCAAGACCAGTCCATATATATTGCTGTCATTTATTTCAAAATTTTCAAAGCCATAGCTTGTCCAGTTTCAGACAAATTGTGCATGTGTCCCCCCATTTTTTTCTGGTGGGTTGAATACTGTTCTTGGTGCTCTGCCTCCCTCCTCTTGACTCTTCCCATCTGTGTGTGTGTGTGGCTGCAGGTCCATGGTCGCAGACCATTCAGGATGCTGGTGTGAATGAGCAGTGCAGCACCATCCTCAACAACAAGAGGTTTATGCTGGACATGTTGTATGCGCATAACAAGAAGCCCAAGGATGAAGAGGAGAAGGAGCTGGAGGCGAAGGAGGAAAAGAAGGAGACGGAGGAAAGCGGGGAGTCCCTCGCTAGCCTAGCCAGTAGGATCTCTATCCTTCAGGCCACGAAGCAGGCAAAAGATGAAAGTGTCAAAAAGATGGAGATCAGAAATCTGGACAACCAAGGCAGCGTGAAAGCCTTCGCAGAAAAATTCAATAGCGGTGAGCTGGCCAAGGGGACAGCCGTGCCTGAAGATGAAATCAGTGAGCAGGTCCCTGAGAAAACACCAGCACAGCCAAAGAAGGAATCTGACTACATCTGGGATCAGCTCATGGCTAATCCTAGAGAACTTAAAATCAAAGACATGGATTTTACAGACTTGGGGGAGGAGGATGATGTAGATGTGTTGGACATGGATATGGGTCCTGGGGACTCCCTTGTTCCCCCTCCTCCACCTCCGCCTTCTTTTTTGGGTTTGCCTCCTCCACCGCCTCCCCCGCTGTTTGGATGTCCTCCTCCACCTCCACCCTCTGCTAATTTATTGGCTCCTCCTCCGCTGTTTAGCACTCCTCAGGGTTTAGGGTCACCCCAGGTTTCTAGGGGTCAGCCAGCATTTATAAAGAAGAAGAAAACCATCCGTCTGTTTTGGAACGAGGTACGGCCATTTGAGTGGCAGTGTAAAAACAACAAACGCTGCAGAGAATTCCTGTGGTCGAAACTGGAACCCATTAAGGTGGACACTTCCAAACTGGAGCATCTCTTTGAGTCTAAATCCAAGGAACTGCCTGTCACAAAGGTACAACTTGTATTCAGCTTGCTATTACTTTGCTATTGTATTGGTACTCATTCTGACTAAGGTCTGGGTGATTTATGTTGTTTATATGAAAACAGTGGAAATTACTGGATGTGTTTCTAGCTTACCTATGAGGGAAGATATTCCATGGCCTGAAACTAGGAGATGAGACTAGGGTGGTGTACATGCCAAGCTGCTGTCATATCTCAGGTCTACCAGTTTTGGGTTATCCTTTCAGGTGGGGAATACCAACAAATTTTGCATTAGGCTGTTTGTAGCTGTGTGCCAAATTAGGTAATGAAATCCGGAATATTTTCTTTTACATTCATAGGAAGATCACAGCATGATGATTTGTATCTGTGTCTTTGACAGTTCTTCACTTGTTAATATCTTCCTAAATCTTTTGTAGAAAGGTCAAAATATCAAACTGCATCTGCTGCAAGGAGTCTACATGTGATTTTTAGTGCAGGGTCATTTTATCAGCTGGACCGAGTTCACAACTCTGGGCTGTTGGATTTTTGTTTTATGCTAGTGAACAGGCCTATTTTAAATCCTTAATTTTTGCAATCTATCCAAATTTTAGGATAGAAACTGGACGAGGAAATACCTTTGTACCTAGGATTCCCTTTTCCTTACCAGCTTTGTTATAAAAAAAATTAAAAGGCTGGTGACACAGCTGTTTAACATTAGACTCAACAACAAAGTTAATTTATAGTTAAATTTAGTAGGAATTTGAAGTACCATTAAAAAAGTTATTAGCTTGAACATTTGTTTTTCATGGCTACACAAACCCATTTTCTTCTAAGCAGAATAATCAGTAGCAGGGAAACAATGTCTTTCTTCCAGTTAAAATGCTAGTAAAAGATGTCCATCTCTCTTACCTCAAATAAATAAATTTCTCGTATGTTTTCTATGCACCCTTGTATGTTTTATAGTGACATAAAAAACAGTCAGTGAACATTTCTCTTTGGCTACATGGTATGTATCACGTATGTTACTGTTTGCTCTTATCCTGGGGATACTGGATGTCTCACAGCAGAAGTTCTCCATGTCACTTGTTGGGGTTGTTAACTCAAAATTTTCTGGTAGTCATTCTTGTCCTTCTTGGCCAAGTGAAAGCATTGCAATTTGAAGAATCAATCCCCTCAATAACTAGCTACCAAACAACGGGTACATAAATAGATATGGCTCATGTAGATCCTGTTGTCACTGTTCCTAGCTGAATTTTTTTGTGACACAGATGCACGTAGATATGAAACGTATGGCGTAGCAGCTCTAAAAACACATTCAGCTAATTCTGAGATTAATTTCCCCAATTCCTTTGCTGCTGAGGAAGGAATGCTGGTGACGTCGTGGTGCATTACTCCTCATCTCCCTGTAAATACAAATCTACCACAGATGGTTCATAGATGGAAGGAATGAGATAGTTTTCTTACAGACATAAAATGTTTAAATTTTTGAACTGAATGTGGAATTATGATATATTTGCCATTTCCAAACTTTAGCTTTGTGCTAAATGCTAGTATTGTAATAGATCAGTCCAGTTGATTCTTCATCTTTATTGTCACCCAAAACTTTTGATAAAATATTAAATTGTTGGAATTTTGACTTGTTTACTTTTCCAGTCATTTACCATGGACATTCCCTAATTGCCTTTGGCCTTTCCTTTCCCCCTTGCTTCACAAACCTGCCTGAGCTGCCTGATGCTTTGGAAAACAGCTTTTGGCTTCTGGCTGGAAGATGAGTTAGCAGGTTTCTTTGAAATTAGTGCAAGTCTGAGGAATGATTTAGGTGACTGCTTTCCTCTTGGAGACTAATAACTGCTCTCTGCATGAGACATTATACTTTTGGCTCTCTTTCCACCCTGTCCCATAACACAGACATAGAAGTCTCTCTGCCTCTGTAGAGAAGACAATAGTGACCAAAGATTACTATAGTAGAAATCTACTCAGACTTCTGAGACTCCTGTATGTTTTTCTTGAATACCAGTAAATCTTCCAGGATAGGAGATGGTCCTTAGATCAAGTGAGAGTGGGGAATAATTAAGCAGCCCACTAAATCTGTAAAAGACTTGAGGTTTGGTACAAAGATTGCACTCAAATTAGGACAGCTCTCGCTTTTTCCAGACTGCTTGGTTTATTTCCAGGGAGCACATTCCCCGTTGTGTCTAGTTTCTGGTGTCCAATGGCAGCAATCCAAAGCAGGTTTATTCTATAATATCGTAAAGTCTGACTCACAGCTCAGTTGGTTCAGCTGAAAAAAATAGAGCAACAAATCAAAAGTCAAATCTCCACGTTCCATAGCAGGAGAGAGGAGCAGGTGCATGGAAAAGGAACAGTCCAGAAGGATGAGAGGAAAAGCAAAGTCAGGGTGTGTAGGGGGGGCTTGGCTCTATCTTGTGCATATGCTCTTTCATACAGCTGTAACTAATTTTACTCCAGTTTCTAATCCTTCACTGTGATTTCCACAACACAAAGCTATAAACAGCTACTTCCTGGCTCATGAAAAGTTTTTCATTAATACAATAGGCTGCAATAAAATAAAGTAGATTTTAAAGTGTAGAATACAATATAGGAGTTGATGAGAGGGCAGGTTTGGAGGGGAGATTCTTTGTTTTAGGAAAACTTCTGCCACAAGGGGTTACTAATACATTGATTATAGTTAATAGAGCACCTTTAGTTCCATAGTGTTTATTTTCTGAAATAGAAGTCCACAACATTCTGTTTTCAAATAGAAAGAGAGTGATCAGGTGTCTCCTCTAAGCTGTTCTAGAATTTCTTTTCTTCTCACTCCACCAAACAAAGTGAGTATTCTGGCAAAGTAATTCAAAGTGTTTATTTTTCTGTGAAAATAAATGAAAACACATAGACACTACTTAGTCAAATGGTGTTGCTCAGTCTTTCTGCCCTTGGTTCTGTGTGTCCTCTGGAAGTATTATTTTACCGATTCATCTGTACTGCTTGAAATATAGTGAAACATATGTGCCCACAGACAGTAAAACTAGTAGGAGTGAAAAATTAGAGTACCATGTTTTCATGTATGTGTGTATATATGTGCCCAGACATATATCCATTTGAAAAGATTGGTTGCAGTTTGAATAAAGACCAAGGCAAATCATAAATGTAGAGCAGAAACTGTGAAAGATTGTGTATGACAGATAAAGTCAGTGGCAGCTGAGTGATTCAATTTTAAATCCTTCATGCTAAATCTTTGCTAATTGAGACTGAAATTTAAAAACTGCCATCTTACTATTAAGGGTTGGCCGTTTTTGGTTTTTTTTTAGTAGTATCAAAGCAGTTTAATTGCAGGAGATATTTCTGCCTTAGTGCTTATAAATCATTACTTTTTTGTATGATGACTGCAAAAGTGATACAAACTTTTCTCCTTCACTCATTAAAGCAAAGAGTTATGTTTTAGAGTATGTGCTCATCAGACTAGAGATCACATCCTGTGGGGTAGTAACCATTTTTTTATTAACTTGTCTTGACTACCCAATCTTCAACAGAGGCAACAGAATCTGGCCCATAAAGTCTAAATTCTGTGCAATTATTAAGACATTGCAGGAATGTTTGTTTCCCACAAATTATACCACCTCATATATTTTGTTTTATAATAATTTTGTATTTACATACTGACACCTTAAAATATAAAATCAAGTGCAATAGTGCATTGTCCCCTCAAGCATTTGAAGTCATCCTTTGCTAATGAGCTTACAAAACAGAGTCTGAAATCACCTAATATTGTAATGGAAGTTAATAGTGTCAGTTTCTTTTTAACAGTCAGACACTTACACATGTGCAATTTCATTGCAGACAAAAAGGAATTCTTTTCCTAGCAGTAGGGTAATAAAGTTCCTAGCAGTAAAACCTTTCTTTTTTCTTCATCCTTCTATTTACTTGGAAAGCATTCCTTTGTAACTCTTCCCCAGAATGGATTTAAAATCTCTTGTGCCCCTCTTTTTGAAGAGTTACTTACCCCAAATTTTTCTGCCCCATGTGCAGTTATAGCTCTGGAAAATACCTATATACTTACATCCCCTATACAGCTCATCTGTCTTTCATAAGTCATCGCTAAGGAGTGAGAGCACTGTTGCAATCACAGTCATCCCAGCGGTTAGCATCAGATGTCCCTCAAATGAATATGTCTCTCTTGTCATACTTAAGAGCCTAAAAACAGAGCTACAGATCTGAGGCTTACTTAACTCTACCGCATGTGGGAAGCCTAAATTTAACTTCTCTCCTTCAGCCTTTTCCTTTCTGCATAAATTTTCTGGAGCTGTGTAATTCTGTGCTGTGAAGGACAAGGTAAAAAGTGGTGGTTTAAAAAAGGCTTAGTGCAATACAGACGCAATAGGAAGCAGTCTCTGGTGAACCTCTCTTGTTTTTATGTGGTCTTGGCCACCAACTGTGGCCCTGAAAATGTGATTAATGACCCTGGAAGTAAAAATGACTGCTTTAAAGGAGAAGCTGCATCTCTGATACTCCAGGTAGCTCCCCAAGAAAAAAAAAAAAAAAAGAAAGAAAAAAAGTCTCTTACTCAAAGAAGGGAAAGTTCAAGAAGACTTCAGGGATGCTTTTAAGGTATTAAGAAGAAAGCACTTCTGACAGAACAGACATCTAAAAATTGAAAACAAATGCTTTCCTTCCTCTCCTAAAAGTTATCCTTTTTACCGCAAAACTGTTGCTGCTTTTTAAGTTTTGAAAGAAACCCCACCCCTTTCATTACTGTCACATTTGCATCATACCATGTTAATCATCTTGGTGTGATGGAGAGGCTGTGGTGCCGCACATGTGCGGGGCAGGCTGCTGGGGTTGGTGGTCACACCTCTTCCTGTGCAGGCAAAAAGCTGGGATGTGCCAGGAAATGTAATGTTGCAACTGCATTCCCTTTATGGGTTCACCCACATTCAAAGGTACTTTGATAAAATCCTATTTATTAATTAAGACAATTCCTCCAATGCAGAAGCAGCGGGTTGACCTGGCAGTGGGGCTTTTTTTTTTTGACCCTGTGGTGCAGACCCAAAAGAAGTGGAGAACAAAGATCTGTGATCTGAAAAACAATCCTGAGCACAGATCAAGGCTGGGGCAGAAAGATTCTCCTCCTGGGCTTCCTCCCAAAGATGCAAGAGGCACTACTACTGTAGACAAGACAGGCAATTCTCTGTTCTGAAGCTGTATGGGCTGCCACATTGCAGCTTAGGGACAGAGATTCCTTGGTTTCTCTCTTTACCCCTTTGAGGTGCATCTATGCTGAGGCTGCTGCTGGCAGAGCCACTAACCACAGTCCAGGCAACAGGCTCTACAGGGAGGTCACAGTCACATCGTTGGAGCCTACACTCAGCTGAAACAGGGGTGTACACAGAGTAAAGTGTGTTTGTGCTTGCTTGCATCCAGTGTGCTGGTCTTTATGTTCCTGTATTTGACCAGCATCTCCTCAGTTTATCTCTGATAGGGCAAAGGAAAGGAAATAGAGATAAATTAGTTCCAACGTTCATGCCTATGGAGAGGGAGGTAAAATCCCTGCGTGTGAGGAGGAGAGGCCTATCCTCTTGAAGCTACAGGGTGTATGACATATGTAGTTGCCAAAGAGACACCTTCTAGCATGGGACAGAGAGAGAATGAGAGGCATGATGGGGAGCAAAAAAGCAAAGACCGAGTTCAACCTGTATTATATAAATGGCTTATGAGTCACCTTACCTGTTGATTCTCATTTTGCTTCTACGTTGGAGAAAGAGGAAGAAATTTCTTGGGTCTTCTCTGGAATGAAATTTAAAGTGTATGTTAGTTCTTTGTCCTTTCATTATTATTTATGCTGGCCTTTTGTTGTATTTTATACTGTAGCTAATACTGGAGATGAGATCGAAGGATTATGTCTAGTCTTAAATAACCCTTAAACACAGAAAGGTTGAAGTTTTTCTGCACCTGTGAAGGGCTTGGATTTATAACAGAGGACTTGCTGCCAGGCAGGTGGGAACCACCCTGTCTGTTTCCCAGCCAGATTGGGTCAGTGGCCACTTCAGGTTGATACATCCAAGGAGGAATTGAGCCCTGGAGGCCACGGTCCCACCGGCTGCTACCCTGCTGGCCACACACCAGTTGGTTGTGCCACACGGCAGAGTTCTTGCCAGCGGGAGCAACTTCAGCCTTTTTTCAGTCTGACTTCTGCCCTGAACTACAGTGTTCCCAGCCCTCGTGGGGACTCGTGTGTCATACTACCTTGGCTTTGCATGGCACCTGTGGCTGCGTTCAGCCCTCTCCTGGCGCCTTGCACTGACAGCAGCAAGGATGTTGTAGAAGAATTCATCATTTTGGATGACTGTAAATGTAATAGGTTTACATTCGGTGTCAGCACCCTTGAGTAGGGGAAGTCACTAGTGAGAGGAGTGATATTTTCTTTACAAAACAGGATGGAGGAATAATCTTGTTCTCTTCTTTACCAAGAAAACTGCTGCAGATGGGAAGCGACAGGAGATCATTGTATTGGACTCAAAACGAAGCAACGCTATTAATATTGGTTTGACTGTATTGCCCCCTCCCCGGACTATCAAGACTGCTATCTTGAACTTTGATGAATATGCCTTAAACAAGGAAGGAATAGAGGTAAGAAAGAATAGTTCATGTCTTCACGTCTGCATTTTCAGTGTTTTCTTTATTTTCAATATTGCATGTGGTACAGGCCAGACTTACTGTGGAACAAGGAGAAAGGGATGTGTAATACCATGACTGGGAGTAGAAATTTGTCAAATTAATGGAATGTGCTCAGAAGCATGTTGTATTCACCTGAGGCTGGGCATGCTAAGTATATGTGGATTTTTCTGCTGTGTTTGTCTTTAACAGCAGTGCTGATTTATGGCAAGGTTTTCAGAGTATTATCTGTTCCTCTGGAACTTGACTGAAATATTGTGAGCAGCAAGTATAAGCAGTGAGTTACTAGGGCTGATGTAACTGGTACATGGTTTAATAAAGTTCATGCCCAGCTAGCTGTTGGAATCATTTTAGATTGTATATCTAATGGAAAACAAATACAGTGACTAGTTCTGCTCAAAATAGCATTTCTATGTTACTGTTGTTTGAAGAAAAACAGTTGGTATAAAGATTACAGATGATGTAATTTTTACCATTACATATTTGACTTTGCAGATACTCTTGCCAAGGTCCAAGATGATCTTTGATTATTATTTTTTATGTAAAAACATTTTTCTTCTATGAAGTGTGAAAAGAAGCCTTCTGGTCCCCTGTTGTTTGGGGTTTTTTTTATTGTGATTATATTCATTTCAAATCTTTTTATGTGTATTTTAAATTTTTTTTAATAAGCCTATATCATGTAGTAAGAGTAATCCGCACAACTATAAATCTCAACCAGTGGCTGAGCTGCAGAGGTCATGTATTGATTCACAGTCACCTTTCAGTGGTTTGGCACCGTGTTTCATGATTTCCCCCTTTCCACCTTCACTATGCTGACTGCAGAAGAAAATGAGAAAAACTGGCTGGAACCAAAATGCAGTTGCCAACAGTTACATGCAAAAGAAATACTTAAGACATGAAATTGTTCCAGCCAGAAGCCAAGGCCTGTTTTATCCCTACTAGAATATAGTATTCTACAGAATATAGTTTCTTCACGAAGCTATAGTACTTATTTGCCATATACATACCATAATCCTATACATACCTTACAAGGGCATGTAGTGATACAACAAGGGGGAAAGGTTTTAGTTTGAGAGTAGGTTTGGATTAGATATTAGGGAAAAAATCTTTACTGTGAGGATGGTGAGGCACTGAAATAAGTTGCTCACGGAAGCTGTGGATGCCCTTTCCACAAAGCCAGGCTGGATGGGGTTTTGAGCAACCTGGTCTACTGGGAGTTATCCCTGCCCTTGCTGGGGGATTGGAACCAGATGATCCTTAAGGCCCCTTCCAACCTAAACTATTATGACATTCTCTATTATGAAGGTGACAAATCAGGCTCAGAAAGTACGTCTTCATGACCCAGCCTGTGTAGCCAGCACTGCAGTTTACAGTACTAAGCTTTAAAGTGTTGGAGAGAAGTACCTTCACAGATAAAACAGTCACAGACTAGTGGTTAGATCTCAGTGCTGTAGGCAGTGTTTCCAAACAAAGTCCAACGTTAAATGGCTGATAAAGAAGGACGCATCTCTGTTATCTTCCATGTATCATCTCCTTTGAATTGTGCCCTTCTTAACAGTAGTTCATCTGCTCTGCACAGCTCATCCTTTGCAGTGCTAATGTTTGTAACTGGGCTGTCCACCTGCAAACTGGCTGTGGTGTCCACAGGTGTGAATGCCTTGTACTACCACATCCTCCTTTGGGTACTACCACATCCATCTTTGGATGGCCTTTCCATTAGCTGCCAGAAACCCCTAATTTCATTTAAAATACATAGGCAGGTATCTTTCCAATTGAAGATTATTCAGAAACCAGGAAATGATACGCTGTTGATAAACTTGTGCAGTGCTAAATGCAACTGGGATTTCTGAGTTCTGTGTCCACAGTTTGAAGATGATGGGAGTAATCATGGTGTCATCATTCCGATTTTTAAAACCAAGAGAAAAGGAATAAGCTGAAGTCTGCCTAAGTGGGCAAGAACACCCACAGCATTCTGTATTTTATCAGGAATAGTGTGGCTATCAGGGCTGGGACAGTGGTTGTAGTCTCTGGTACTCAGCACCAGTGTCCAAAGCAACAAAGCTGTTGAAGGGCCTAGAGAACAAGTGGTACAAGGAGTGGCTTAGGGAAGTGGGGTTGTTTAGCCTGGAGAAAAGGAGGCTGAGAGGAGAACTTATCATTCCTTACAACTACCTGAAAGGAGATTTTAGCAAGTTGGGGGTCAGCCTCTTCTCCCAAGTAACAAGTGATCAGACCAGAAGAAATCGTCTCAAGTTGTCTCTCTCTAAATGGTCTCTCTCTAAACCAGGGGAGGTTTAGATAGGATATCAGGAAAAATTTCTTCACTGAAAGGATTGTCAGGCCCTGGAACAGGCTGCCCAGGGTGGTGGTTGAGTAATCATTCCTGGGGCATTTCAAACACATGTAGCTGTGGTGCTTGGGGATATGGTTTACTGGTGGGCTTGGCAGTGTTAGGTTAATTGTTGGATTTTATGATCTTAAAGGTCTTTTCTATCATTAATGATTCTGTGATTCTATGGAGCAGAGCCCAGTCGGGAAGGATGATGTTAATGGCAAAAGGAGCTTTTTTTCTCAATGTTCCATTTCTCTTTACTTCTTATCAGGTGAAACCCTGCATTGAATTCAGATTCCCTTCCCCAAGCCCCAGTGTACAGATTTTTCTTTCAGCACTTTGTTGAAGAGTCAGATAGACATTTAGAGGAAGACAGAGGGTTGGATTAAGTTATACAGAACTGGATGAAGAGGTGCAAAAAGCAATACAGCAATGCATCGTTGTGATTACCACTGTTTTCAGCAGAGCCCTACCTCAGTTTGCCATACTGCCCCTTTTTGTAGGCATAGGCAAGTTTTGTTTCCTTTTCCTTTTTCTCTTCTCTTCTCTTCTCTTCTCTTCTCTTCTCTTCTCTTCTCTTCTCTTCTCTTCTCTTCTCTTCTCTTCTCTCTCTTCTCTTCTCTATCCATCTGTTCACTGGCTTTAGCCTAAGAGCTTAGAGGGAACAGGGGTTATCTTCTCAGTGTAGGTTTTTAGAAAGTTTTCTCATTCGTACCAACAGTTCCAAAATATTAGGAAATAATTGGTAGTGATGATAAATGAATCAGTAATTGTGTAAGCATCAGGTCCATTTATATAAAAATTCAGACAATAAATCAAGTTATTTGCTACATAATATACTTTATAGCTAATCTATAAAGAGAGAAAGTTATGAAGAAGAAATATGTGATCTATTTCAAAAACTGCATCACGGTGCAGCCTTGGTCAAAAGCCTTTCTGCACAGTTAACTGTCTAGAAAAGGCATCACAGCTCGTGAGCAGAAGAGATACAAAGAGAGTAGAAGGGATGTAATGTGGGTGGTGAGGACAGAATATTCACTGCTAAAAGTTCAAACAAGCTATAATTTAGGATTGTCTTTAGGTTTTAGGGGATCCAATATGAAGCAGGGCACCCACAGGGTACAAAGCCACCAGAACGATGTGTTGCCTTTGATTTTAATTCTGTGCTGAGTCCCTTGCTGAGGAACATCATCACTTTAATGCTGGTGTGTGCATGCCTCTAGTTTTGCATCTTTATGGATAAATTCAAATTAAATATCATAAAGCTGACCTTAGCTTTATGTCCTTTCAGGACAGTGGGCTAGAGTACTGTTGATAGTAGTGCCAGTGACAAGGCAGTGGTGCAGTGGGACACAAGCTGTGAGTTTGTGATAGTCTCATTCATCATCAAGTTCGTAGTGACCCAGTAAGCCCTCTGCTGCTGTCCATTCCTGCTGAATGCTTCTTTGCTTGTGACATTTAACTTCTGTTAGTATTCTATATGCTGCTCTTTAGCTTCATATATGTAGCCAAGTTAAGAGAAAAAAAATTCTCCAAGTGTTTTAAAGCCCTCAATACTTGAGTATGTTTAGTATTTTAGTCCATGTGTTTGAAGTGATTAGGCACCCCTGCACTGTGAAAAAAGGATGGAAAGTGGGGCAAGAATCTAGAAAGGCAGATTTAGTATGCAGAGCAGGCACTGTTATAAATTGATTTTCAAAGGAAGGCACAGTGTGAGTCTGTAAACATCCATCACTTCAGCTAAAAAAAATTTTTGCCACCTTAGGTTTGCCAAAGTGGTTGTGTTTTCCTTTCTTTGAAAGCCTGGCATTCATTGTGATCAAACAATTTGGAGCCCATTGCAGGATAAAGAGCTGCCTGCTTAGCATGGAAGAAGGCTTTCTGTGAGCTAAGCAAAAGAGGCAAGCTTAATATCCTGGCACCTAAATTTGATGAAGTGTATCATTGGCAACTGCAAGAATACAGTCTAACAAACCAGGCCTTGGTGCTTTTTTTCAGTAAAGAAAATTAGTGGTTTCCTCTGTAAAGCCTCAACTGTAAAGGACTGTAGATCAAAATCAAATTATACCAAAGGAATATGATTAATTTAGGAGAGTAAAACTGGGGTAATGCTGTGAGGAAATTAAGTTGCTTTGTGCTTACAGTATTGTTTTGTGATGCTGCAGAGGACTGCATTGCATTGGTAGGTATAGCTTTTAGTAAAACTATTTGAAATGAAAAAACTCCCTAAGCATGCCAGGCCCTCTGTTCCCACATTTAAGTATTTTGAAGTCCATGTGTCTGGAGTGGCTAGGTAGCCCTGAGATGGAATCAGGGATAAGAACTGAGAGCCTGGTGTTGAAAAGGCAGATGGCAACCTGTATAAACTAAAACAAAAGTAGATTTTTGGAAACAATCAATTGAGGTATTTACATTTTTGATCTGAGGCAAAGACAGGGCTTTTAGCAACAGAGGTGATCCTCAGCAGCTGGCACCATAAGTCCAGGCTCTTTCACTTGGCATTCTCTGTTTCTCATGCTACAGCACACAGCACAGCAGTCTTGCAGTACTTGGACTCAAATGCTTTTTGTCAGCTCCATCTGGCTTGTGGTGTTTACATAAAGCTTAAGGAGGAGGAGAGTCCCTTTGGAAATAAAGCCTACTGTTTCATTTCTTTCTTTAAAACGCCCCAAAACAGTGCAAAATCTCTGGAGTGAATGCCCTGCACCACCACAAAATACTTGTGGGATCCCTGTGTAGCTGCCAAAAGCCCATGCCATTTGTAGGAAGTAATTGAGAATACTGCTGAAGTGCTAGCCTTCAAAAATGCATCAGAAGCATTTTTACATCCATCACATGGCTACTGCTGAGCTCTCCATGTATGGATGTTCATATGATCCCATTGCAAGCTGCCCTGGCCCACAGCAGGGTGTTGGGTTTTGTTGTGGTTGAAAAGCAGAGTAGGCACTAGGAGGCCTGACTTTGTCAAATGAGACTCTGCCAAATTACCTCTTCTTACAAGTTTCAGACTCAGTCTCTTTTTAATGAAGGTTTTTAGATGAACATTGGTTAAGAACTGAAAAATGCCCTGAAGCAGCTACTTATAAATCTCTAATTTCATGTTAGGTATGACCTAAGTTACAGATTTCAGCTTGTGTAGATGGATGGATGGATGGATGAGTGGATGGATGGTTTGATGGTGCATCTCAAAATCAATACACAAATGCTGTCAGTTGGAATAGGTGTACATCAGAGTATTTTCCAAACAGTCGTTGTCAGAAGAAGGAAAAGCACCAGACTGTACTGAGAGATTTTTCTCCTCTTCTTTTTCCCTTAGGATATTATTTTATTAAGGTAGAAGCTTGCAGTCCAAGAAAAGAGACTTTTTTCTTTTTTTTTAACTGAAAGCAGAGCCAACGTTAACAGAAAGAAATGCTTCTTTATTTATGTTTATAGAAGCCAGCATAAGAAGATGGACAGCAGTACAAATAGTGTGGCTGAAATTAAATAAGTCCCAATTCAACAAATGAAGCATTATTTGATTGCTTAACTCTTGTTCTTTGCCTGATCGACCAGAAAAAGTCCCTTGCCCTCCATGCTTAGCTCCAGCGCTGTACAAGGAGCCAAAGGAATTATCAGTACTGGAAGGGGTAGATGTGCTACTTTGATGAATTGGCTATATCCACTGCTGGAACAAGGCTGCAGTTTGGATTGGCGGGTCTGATAGCTCTTTGGCTGTGTTTTTATTATTCTCTCCTCCCCTGCAAAACAGCCACTATCACTATAGAAAGCTACAGCAAAAACATGTCATTCCTCAGATGAATAAACCTAAGTTGTGTTGAAAATCTACTGCTTTGTTTTAATGAGACATTGATCATCAGAGTAAAGACCTCAACTTATCTGATGCCTTTATGTTATTTAGCTTTTCTTTTTCATTTTAAAATGTATTTATTATGTTAAAATTAATTAAAAAACTATATCTTAGAAAGCAATAATTTGGGAAGGAAAGCTGTGGCATGTGAACAAGCATGTAAAATCCAAGAACTAAAGGGAAAATATAAACGTTGTGAGCCATACTGACAGAAGAAACTGAAAAAACTGAGATACTTTTTCTTCAGTATTTTAGACTTTTCAGATCAAAAGAGGAAGAGGTATTATGTTATCCAGTGCTTAATACAATTTTCAAGTCAATGCATGTTCTTTGGGAAGTTGTCCTCAGTTCGGGTGAAATTTTTGGGAGTGATCTAATAGGCAGAATAGTTGTTGTGTTTCTAAAAAAAACCCAAAGAGACTGAACACAAAATAATAAATTATGAGAACAGCAAGGCGCAGGAGTCCTCTAGTTATTCCTGTATACTGTCAAGTGCACTGGAAATTTCATAGATATTGAGGCTAAAAGGGACCTGCTCTCTAGTCTAAGCTGCTGTAAATTACAGGCCAAAAGATTTAATTTATTCTGTCCTCATCTTTGTATGTGATTTGCAGAAAGGTGGTGAATTCTAACTTAAAAATGAAAGCTGAGGAGAGCAGTCCTAGCCAGTCCCATTGTGTCTCCTTGAGCATTTCATCCCATGATTAACCATGTTCACTGAGGACAAACTTAAAGAAAAAAAGTATTTTAATACAGATTTAGAGATATCAGGCCTTGTTTTGCTTTCTTCTGCAGTGGGTTAGCTCTTGGTTATTACAGTGCTGTCCTAATTTACCAGCCAAAAACTTGAAGGCTTCTACTGATGCTGCGGTGAAGTCACACAGCATCCAGTCCTTGCTCACCTCTTGGCCTCAGGGCTGATACCTGCCTTTTATCTCCTTCCACAGAAAATCCTGACCATGATCCCAACTGAGGAGGAGAAGCAAAAGATCCAGGAGGCACAGCTGGCAAACCCTGATGTCCCCCTGGGCAGTGCCGAGCAGTTCCTTCTCACCCTCTCCTCCATCAGCGAACTCTCCGCCAGACTCCAGCTCTGGGCTTTCAAGATGGACTATGAGATAGTGGAAAAGGTGAGGGGAAAGTGGGGAGGCAGGGGTGGAGATTCCTCTGAGGCTTTGTTTAATGTTTCCCTGACCTTGTTATTATATGAGTGAATATTCTGAGGAAACAGTAAATGGTTCTCTTTTGTTTTAGTGGCCAACCAGGAAGCACCTAAAATCATCTTTCATAATCTGTTCCTTCTATGAAAGAAAATTAGAGATTATGTCTTCCTTCCTTTAATTAGGCAGTAATGATATTGGAACAAAGCAGAGGGCTAAATCCTTACCACATCTTCTCCATATGTTATTCAGGAAATTCTTACTTTAGAGCAGTAAGAATTTTTCTTTGGATAAAGATTCAATGAGGACAACAGTATTCAGCCTTACATGATAAAATTAAAGTATTGATCTTGCATCCATCTGAACAAAGGAAAGCACCATCCATTAAAGTTACTGCTGTTTATGCCTCTCTTTTAAAGTTATAAATAAAAGATAAGATATCCTCCAGGTGTGCTCTTTTCAGTTCAGCCACAGAGAGTTGTTGCCATCTTCTTCACAGATACCGTTTGTTCAGAGAACAACTGTAATTGGGTTGTCATGTATGATGAATCACAGACAACAATTTTAAAAGGACAGGATATAATTTTGATATGTATGTAATTTCAGCTACTTGCTGACTTTCACAAGCTCTTTCAGGAATCTCAGCTCAGGAACCTGTCTGCACTTCTGGTTCATATCCATGCATTGCTCTTCAGGCAGCTCTCTGCTATATGTATTATTTTTGTATGTGTATTTGAGCCCATATGTGTATATTAATAAATCAGTGTAACTTGGTATGATATGAATTCTGAGAAGTGGGAAATACTTCTGAAAATGCCTTATCCTTAACTAGTTATGGTTATTTAACAAGTTATATGGCAGTGGGTTTATTTTCTAATTATTCTCTCAGATTATTCAATCTCTGTTTAATTTTCTTAGATTTTAGGAAATGCTATCACAGCAAAATTCAAGATTTTAAAATTGTGATATTTGAGCCTTAGACATTTACATTTCTGACTTGCAAACGAGAAAATGTACAGCTATTTATTTAGTAACTTCGAAGTTACTAAAAGGTTAAATTATCTCTTTCGTGTGAGCTGAGTTAGCTGTAGCTGTTAGTCTTTGTCTAACCTAGACTTTTTAGCTTCTTCTCAATCAGAAAGTATCATTTGATACACTGCTAAAAAGCTGTAGAAATCCTGATAGGTTTCCTCCTGATGGGCTTTAAAGTTTATGCCACAAAGTTACTGAATTGCTAGTTAAAATCTGTGTAGAATGGTTGTTAGTAAAAAATGTCTCAAATAATTCAAAGCAATACCTGGAGTAAAAATAGGATGAAGATTTTTATCCCTGTTGAAAGGAGGATAGCACTGTACTTACCATAAAATGGTACAGGAAACAACATATGATAACTCTGATGGAGTAAGAGGGGGGTGTGATAAGAAGCTTGGCAGACAAGTGTAGATAATGACAGCTTGGGTCTTGGGAAAGATGGAGATGCAGGATCAGATGTCAAAGGTATATGGCAGCAACAGCAGTTGGGTCTCTCCAGGAAGAAAAGGTTGAAGTCAGAGTTTAAGTTCCAGGTAACCAATCAACACAGGGATTATTTAGACTGAGATAAGATATCATGAGCATATGGAATTAAAAAAATAAGTATCTTGTATTAATGGTGATGGTAATAAAAGAGCCCTGTGACCTGCTAACATTCTTGTGTTGGTTTTGAAGATGCATCTTCAAATGGGCAAATCTTTCATGAAACTTAGGCATCAAATCACTTTCAGTTTTTGTCATTTTTCTTGTGTTAGCATTTGCTTGCCTTTGTTAAAATCTGTTTTTATACTAGGAAAATTCATGCAGTTCAGAACGAGCTAAAATGTATCACGTCACACACATGTTTTATGTAATAAATGTAATAAATTAATGAACCTTACTATTACTTCCATGAGGCTGGATATCTACATGATATCAATGTGTGAAATACTTGAGCTGTTGATATAAGACTGGGGTTATCATTCGTGAGATTCTTTTGCTACTCAGCTGAGAACAGAGTTTTGCCTAAGTTGGTCTTAGGTCCATCTATGGCAGCCTGAAAGAAAGTCAGCATTAAATTGCCCAAGAAGGGACTAAGTGATATATTGTGCATGTTTGTAGAAAAACTTACCAGGAATAACAAAGGAAATCATCTCTCTTCAACTGACTTTAATTAGCTATGGCAAGTCAAGGAGCAGCTTCTGTAAAACCCTTACTCTTGACCAAGCCTTAAATTTCATTCAAGCATATTTTTAGGTGAAAAAGAAAAACATGGTGAGTAAGGATATGTGGTACCTAAGGATGCAAGGGAGCTCTGCATTGTGTATCTACCTGCTGCAGAGAGAAGGATAGTTTTATCTGGAGCAAGAAGTGGTACTTAATCTGATTATACAGTATCTAGCACAGCACAGTATCTGGGGGGTTTGGTTGTTTTTATTTTTTTTTAATAGTACAATAGAATAAAAATAAAGAGTAATTGTAAATGTGTACTTTATGCAAGAAAATCTAAGCCTGGATAACTTGCGTGCAAATAGCTAAATGTGGGGCTACAGCATGGCCTGCTTTGGAAGCCATCTAAGCCACCTTCTTACTCACCTTCAGAATGTTTTAAATTAACCTTTTAGGAATGACTTTTTAACAGCTTTCGAATTGATACAAGTAAAATAGTTCAAAAGCCTGTTTTTACAGCAAACACAGAGAATTTGATTCATTCCCACAATGCAATAAAACAAACCAAATCAACCCTGACTTTAAAGCAATTCAAAGAATCCTGTGCAGCAGTTTAGTGATTTTAGATTAACTTGATAAAGTCTTGGATTATTTAGCACCTCTCCTCTGAACTATAAATTTGCTCCCTGTACCATCTCTTCACTTGTCTCAAATTTGCCATATTCATTTCTTTTCAAGAGATTAATTATTCTGTAGTGACTAGAAATGTGTATTTCTTTCATCTTTGTGCTCTTATTTATGGTAAAGTATCACTGCAGTTGTTGAATGACCCATTGTATTTCACTAAGAAAGTGACATTCTTAACTATTTTCCCTCTTGGTCTAAAATAACAGTTTAATTTTGGCTCCTGGGCTCATAAGGAGTGTAATAATTTGGGAAAAGAATGCTGCTCACAGATGCCTAGAGTGGCATTTGGAGGTATGTGAAACAATGTGAACTTTTATTCTGCATAAAAAATAAATAACTTTAGGCCTCACACAAAGCCACAGAAAAAGCTCCACCAACTCAGTTCCCCTCACTCTCCTCCTTTGAACTCTCTGGTGTCATTCACTTCCCGAGCTAATGGAAGATAATTTATGTTTTCAGGCCTTATCAGTTTACATACCTATACTCAGATAACGTGTGGATGGAAGATGCATTAAGTTAAAAGTTTAAAATGAGAAGACTTGTAAAGCTTGATGGTTGCAGTGGGTTTCTTTTTTTTTTAAGTTTTAGAATCACACAAGCACATCACCATATCTAAAACTCAGAGGTGGCCATCATTTGAAGAAAGCTTTAGAGTCAGGCTACAAATGTCAAGTCAGCCAAGGCTGTAACTTTTCTTTGTTTTTCAAAGATGAGAAAAATACTTGTAAGATGCTTTTTTATCAGTTGGGTCAGGGGGATGTTCATGCATCTATCTCAAATGCAGCAGCCCCTTCTCTGATTCTTTGTCTCCTGTTTGGAAACACAGAATAATCCTCAGGACAAGTAAGGAAATTGCATACGTAAAGAAGCCACACTAGGAAACTATTCTATGTATTTTTTTTCTGTCTCTGCATGTGATTTATTAGCTGAAGCTCGGAAGAAAGCCAGCCCACATGGCCAGCTTGCACTCTGCAAGACGCCAGTTCAGGAACTTTTTTCAGTAATTAATCTAAGCCATAGAGTTAAAAATTAAAGCAGCTATAGCCAACTGCAGCCTTCACTTTCTTGTTTCTGTTCTCCGTGACAGGAAGTTGCAGAACCACTTCTAGACCTGAAGGAAGGAATGGACCAACTGGAGCACAATAAAACTTTAGGATTTATCCTCTCTACTCTGCTAGCCATTGGGAACTTTCTGAATGGAACCAACGTAAGCGTGATGTCCCAGCATTTTCCCTACAGCTTTTTCCTTAAAAGAAAAAAGTCAAAAGTGTTATGACAGTTGCAACTTGGTATTTCTTTTGTACCAGAAAATTAACTTAGAAAAGAAATCCTATTTTCTCTTTTGTGTGTCAGGGTCCCCTTTGCCTCTTTCAACATAACCTGAAGGAAAGATGGGGCTTGGCACTCTTCTGTTGTAACTTCCTTGACTTTAGTGTTGATGCTCCCAATTCAAACTGTAAGCCCTGTGTCATGGCTCATTTCACTGTAGACGAGGTGATTTTAGGCCTACTCTTCCACAAGTTAAAAATAAATAAAAGCAATAAGTTTTTCTCCTTTAGATTCTTCTTCCTTCCCCTTCCATTCCTGTCACTGGCAATCCATTTTGTCTGATGTTCTGCGTGGGAAGGAGTAAACATTTTCATTTTTAATTTCTTTCCTTTTTTCCCCTTTTACAGGCCAAAGCCTTTGAGTTGAGCTACCTCGAGAAGGTTCCAGAAGTCAAGGACACAGTGCACAAGCAGTCCCTCCTGCACCACGTCTGCACTATGGTGGTGGAAAAGTTCCCAGACAGCACTGATCTTTATTCAGAGATTGGGGCCATCACTAGGTCAGCCAAGGTATGTCTAGTGGTTAAATAGGTATATATTTTAAAACCTTCTTTAAGGTGAAATATTTAAGATTTTACTCTATTCTTTATTTTGTTCCTGCCTGGCCACAGCACTTCTTACGAATGTGGATTCATTGTGTTATTCTCACTGAAATTCCAAGATGCCACTACGTTCTTTTGAGCCTGTCTCTGCCAAGTGGTTTCTCCATCACACACCAATAAGCAGTTGCACTATGACATCCATTTTAATGTATATACATTATAAATATATATAACCATTAGGAACTATTTCAGGTTAAAACTTTATTTGACCAGTACCTTCAAGTACATTTATTCTGTGGTTTGGGGTAATCTCTTTTTTAACACAAATATCTCATTGTATTTTAAGGGCAATAGAAAAAATGAACTTTTTCAGTAATAATTTTTTTCCAGAGTGAAAGCAACCTTGACATATTTAGTTTAGCCTCTTTTTTGTTCTCCTCATGATAATAATTTTGATTATTAGAAGTTAGAGAAGATAAACAGAAAAAAGGAACACTTGTGGCAGCACTTCTTCTTAAAAAGTGGTTATCCCTTGGCTATTGCATAGGACTGGTCAGTGACTTCATTTGGTATGCAGGTTGTTTATTAGTGCTGCTATCTGGCATGTTAGAACCTGTTACCTCCCTCTTGGAGGTCTCAGTTTTAGAATTGATAGATGACTCTTAAAAACAACAGCACATTACTTGATTAATGGAGTAAACATGACTGTATATAATCAGGTGATAAAAAACATTAAAATTCTGTTTTGGAGTCATGTCTCGTGTAAAAATGGAAATAATTGTGATAGCATCCATATTGTCCAGTATCTTTATTCAGGCAGTGGCCAATACCAAGTGCTTGAGAGGAGAGCACAAGAAACTTTGAAGGAAGAAGTTCTCTCCTAGAAACATTTTCTTCATGAGCCATAATACTAATTATGGGCATCAAATGGAGGAATGAGATCTTTCTTACAGGACCCCGCATAGTAATTTAAAAAAAAAAAAAACTCAAAAAATCAAAATATTATTGTGATTTCTACCACAGTTCTTGTGACAATTAATTAATAATCTGATTTTGTTTTCCTGTTGCATTTGTCAGTTTCAGGAATCACTGTCTGAATATATTGAACCGTCAAAACAATCTTGATCTATATTTCATTGACTAACTTAGGTTGAAAGGACCCCTGAAGGTCATCTGGTCTATCACCCTCTTCAGTGCAAGACCAAATTGAACCAGGCTGCTAAGATCCTTGTCTAGATCTCAAATAATCATTCTGCATCCTTTTTTGAGACTATTTCCATACTTTCTCTCCATTTTGTCCTTTGGAATGGGTTAAACAACACTAAGCGTTCTATTCTAGCCTCTCCTTAAAACTGTTATGTGCTTACTATTTTTGTCCATTCTGCTTATGCAATCTTTTGTTAGATGAGGTTTTATTGTGTTTTTTGACTGCTGATATCCTTTGTCTTCAGGCAGTTTACAGGGAAATTCAGGGAGTCTCCTGAGCTGATTGGGACGTTCAGAACTCAGCCCAATGCTCAAAGGATTCCAGTACTGCCTGTAGAGTCCACTGCATCGTGATCTACAGTAATGACCATAATCTGCTGGGGCAGATTTACTGCTTATCTCTCAAACTCCTAATAATCTTTAATCAGGACTAATCTGAACAATTTCTTGCCATCTGTAGATTTTCCCACTCAGTGGGCTTCCTGGTTTCCAGATAATTTTGAAATACAAAAAGTACAAACCATGAGATATTTGCTGTTAGCCCTGTCATTGGATGAGAAACAATACATATTCATTCTTTTCTTTTGCTCTCATAACCTCACACTTCATAGGTGGCCTCCCATAAGGCTCTTGTAGAGGTTTTGAACATCTGATTTTCTTTACGTGCTCTTATCTGCCCACTGTTTTACAAACAAATTCAGAATCTAGTGATTATTTTGATGTATTTAATATCTTGTTATTCATACTTCTAGCCAGGTTAGCAGGTGTAGCAATAGAGCTTGGAGCTCTACAGTCTCCTGAATCAACCTTGCTCCTCTGAAAACCTAAGTGAAACTTTTGCTTTCCTCTGATTCTTTGAACTTACCAAGTGTACTGAAAGCATACACATTTTAGCTGGTGGCTCAATTTCTCTATTTTAACTGATGTCAGAATTCTTGTCTTCTGCTTGTTTACTGCTTTGTAAACAATTATTCTCCTCCAGCACATTATGGGTTTCTTTCTGCTAGCAAATATTTGAACCTTGCTATAGTTAACATCTCTTAAAATGTAAAATCTAGAAAAGTAAAAGCAGATACCAGAATAGGTTTCTCCCCAGCATCCTCTGTGATGAAGCTGGATGACAAGAAGTCATCCTGCTTCCCCTCCCTAACTTTTGTTTTCTTCAGTTTCTTTCATCCCCAGTGATCTAGGAACCCCTATATATTTTCAATTATTTATATATATATGTATATACATACTACAAAGTAATTTGTGCCGTTTGTTTTATATCTTTAGATATTTGCTCTTTGTTCTGTGTATCTTTGCTCTCCTACTTTTCCTCATGTGCAACCTATATTTAGTTTCCATTTTCTTGCCTTCATTGAGATTGGCTTCTCATATTTAGAAGGTTTTAATTTTAAAAAAAATTTTTTTTGAGTGAATCTTCATCTCTTAACATTTAGGTATATTAGTTTATCATTCCCTGCATTTTCGTTAACCAATTATTTCACTTTTTGGGAGGGTCTTAAATTGGAACCATGTTAATCACTAAATTTAAAATAACTGTAAAAGAGAAGAGCCCTTGTTTTTCCAGAATCCATACCTCCATGTACGACATACTCTCAAGTAAATCTTCTGGTTTTTAGCCTTGGAAAGTGGAAGAAAGCTTAACCTAATGCTTTCACTTATAAAAAATTGTTAGGTCTAAGAACATACAAAATTGAGCACAGTCTTTCAGTTTGTGGTTTGCTGATCCAGTGGCCCTGCCCAAAGCGGACAAAATTCTGAAAAGGCCAGACAAAATCACATTAAAAGAAATTACAGCCTTAACCTTCCCCGTGACGCCCAAGGTCTCCCTCCTTGGGATGTTCCTGCATGTATTACACCACTGATGGATTACCGTAACAAGCTGTATTCCCTCTTGATTTTAGCTGCCACAAATCAAAGAGTTAGGACATGGAAGCCATCCAAGCTGCCCTCTTCAAGGGAATGTTCACAGACGAGGCGAAATCTTGGTTTAGGAAAGCTGACAGGGAAGGAGAACTAATATTTCACTGTGGATTAGGCTATATTTTGAGCTCCTTTTTGTCTACAAACATCTTTCAGAGACCACAAAGGCTAAACAATTTCCATCGTGTAGATAAACAGAGATGCCCCTTCCCCGGAGACGCACATTGTATGAGAATTTCCTGAGCCTTATTTAATGAAAAAAAAAACCCATAAAGAAAACAGGCTGCCTCACCAGAAACGAGTTAGAAAGACCAGGGGGAAAAAATTGTATAGTTATTGCAAAACTTGTGGCTTTTTGTTGAAGGACTGAAATCCTAAATGGCAAAAAAAAGCAGACATAAGTTAAAAAATGAGCAAAAGATAGAAGTCTAGATAAATAAAAGTATTCATGGTTGTATAAGATCATATAGAGCTACTGATTGTTTAGTATCCCATGATTTAAAACACTTGGATTTTTTTTTTTATTTAGTTTTTTGTTTTGGTTTGGTTTTTTGTTTTGGCTTTTTTCTAACATATTTAAAGTTGGTTTTCTTTCACTGGAGTAGTACCTGAACTGATGTACCTGATACTGAAGTAAATCCCCAGACTTCTGCACTTACACTCACTATTGTTCTTAGAAGTTTCCTTATCAGTATGACAAGGAAGGGTTTCGTCAGCACTAATACCCTCTCTATTAGTGAATAAAAAATGTATTCTTGGTAAAAATGTTCATCTTCTTTCTTATCCCCAGAACTGTTTTCTCCAGCTATCTGAAAGCTGGCCAGTTCCATGGAGTGTACTAGTAATTGTCCTTTTCCCCCCCCTAATTTCAATTTACTTACAAAATACCAGACTTATGGTGGGCATTTAACTCCTGCAGCAAGAAATTTGAATTAGTTACAGATTCTAGGCAGTGGAGAAGCAGGCAGCTTTTAAAATAAGCAATGGGAAATACTAACCATGCAGGGGAGGAGGCAAAGATTGCAGGTAGGAGAGAACTTAGACCTAGTCCAAGACTTACACAAGGGAGTAGGAAGACTGAGGCGTCCCTCAAAGGGACTCAGCAGAGAGGTGTAGAGAGAAAGGAGGTGGCTGGAACAGAAGTGGCATTCTGGCATGCTGTGGCTTCTGCTTGATATGCTGGAAAGAAGAGAGAGGAGAAAAAAAAAAAAAAGAAAAACAGTAGGGAAGGTCATGATACCTCCCACGCTGCTACAGTGGGGTTTCTCTTGCCTCACTTGACAGGAAGTATTTGTGTGCAGTTATCATTCAAGTATGCTTTCCCTATCTTATTTCAAATAAAAATCAATGCCAAAAGTCGAATTCTTTTCCATGGAAAAAAGGTCTTGGGGGATGCAAGGTTTCCTACGGCTTTATCATTCCTTGCAGTAGCAGCTGCTCCAGTTCCTGGCAGGGGCTGTCAGGAGAAAGGTGACAACAGAACAGGGTAAGGCAGAGGCTGCTGGTCACAGGACAGGCAGGAACAAGGGGGAAGAAGCTTCAGATGAATCATAGAATTATAGAATCAAATAATTGGCTGGGTTGGAAGGGACCTCAGAGATCATCAAGTCCAACCCTTGACCACTACCGCTGCAGTTACCAGCCCATGGCACTGAGTGCCACATCCAGTCTCTTTTTAAATATCTCCAGGGATGGAGAATCCACTGCTTCCCTGGGCAGCCCATTCCAATGTCTGATCACCCTCTCTGTAAAGAAATTCTTTCTAATTTTGTCTGAAAGAGAGCGAGTGAAGTTTAGAGCATGCACCTGGCAGTGTTGTGATGTTTCAAGAGTTTTCAGGTGAAATGGCTGCAAGTACTCTTGCAGGTGCTGAAACATGAACTGAAGAGACCTATATCACCACTTACTAATATTGCTCCTCTTCATCCCATATAGTGAGAACTGTCATACAGCATCTGCAAAAAGTTCCTTGTGTAAACATTTCCATTGTCAACTTTTTCAGGAACTGAAACATAGTGGAGATGCACGTACAATTGTATAGATTCATCTGGTCATAACTCTGTAAGCACCTCTGTCCTTTAATTTTTAATTAGTGGGTTGGTTCAGCTGTTTTTGTTTCCAAAATTATTTTGGCAGGATACCACCTCTTACCCTACAATTAGAAATGTCTGGACAGAACTTACTTTATATTTTGCTTGCTTTTTGAGAGTTGGCATCTACTTCACTTAAAATGTGTGACTAGCGGTGTGCAAGTTGGACTAACATTGGACTTGGGATAACTCTTTTGACATTCAGTCAAGCAAGCCAGTGTGGAAATACTGGAGGAGACAGAGTTTTGAACATGTGCCACAGAAGGTCTCTGCACTCAGATGACAGTGTGTTTGCAAGGAGCAATTCTCAGAATTTCCTTTGGCGCTGAACCAGCTCAGGAAAAGAGGAAGATTTTGTGATGCCTGCCAGAATGCATCCCTGTAATAATGTGAGAATGAACGGTCTGACCCTAAATTATAAACAGCTTAGACTGGGCTGTGGTCCTCTCTAGAAACTTTCTTGAACTTGGAAGAGAGGAAGATTTTGTCTGTGATCATGTGTATCTTTCTATGATGTGCAAGAAATGAGTTGTCATTTTATTGTCAATTTAAGGCAACATTTGTCATTGTGAAAGCATCAATCTTCCTTATAATGCACCTTGTGGGTAGGATAAGAATGCAGAGAACCAGGTCTTCCTTAGAAAATGTCTGGATTTGATATGTTCACTATTAAAAGAAAAAAGCTATAGCAATAACCAATAAATATATCAGCAAGCAATAGAAAACTTAAAAAGGGATACTGAAGCTAAATAAGAAGTTATTCACCAGCCTTCAGAACAAAACTTAGCATAATTTAAAGTGATTTTTAAAATATGTGCTCTTGAGGCAGAAAATTCAGCTTAAGCAGTTTCTCTTAATGTATTTGGTTTGGGTTTTTTTACTTAAGTCTAATTTTGACATTTTTTACCCTGTTCAAGGGCTGACTGTAAACACAAGTGGCAGGAGACTTGAGTGTAATAAGGTGAAACATCTTTGAGTCTTCTACTCTCAGTAATAGACTAGAGGAGATTTAGCTAGAGGAGGAATTGTGTGTAAGGCACATTCCAGATGAGGGCATGCTGAAGTTATCTCACAGCAGCTACAGTTGGTTGCTTTCCATGGCAATTCATACCTGGAATTGTATATACTGCACTAGAGAACGTACAGCAGAAATCCCTATATGTTTGAGCCAACCCATTTATTCAGCATGTAACCTCATAGCAGCTCTTTCTCTCCCTCCACAAATAACAGTCCAGATTCCTGTGTTGCCAAGAGATATGTTTGGCCACAAAGAGAAAGAACATCCCAAGCCACAGATCAGAAATGCCCCTTGATACATGTCCTGACTGATGGTCTGGGGCATGGTCTGGCATTTCATAAATTTCAAATTCATGAAAAGTTTTCAAATTATATAAGCACCAAGTGATATTAAAAATAGGGTATAGAAGTGACCTTGGGAAAAATAAGCCTTTTAAAGGACCAATGTTCATAGAATCTGTATTGGCAGGGAACTAAATGCTGAGTCACTTCAAGGTGGTGGTGTGTTTTCAGTCAGGTGAAAACTAGTGAGAAAAGAAGTCATTTGGGCAGTAGATGTATCATGCAATATTGAAGTTTCAGGCAAAGAAAGCAAGAAACTTGGTAGAATTCTTTTTTTTTCTGATGTTCTTTGTGGCAGAGTCATCTGTTACTATGGAAGCAAACAATAAACAATGATATAAAGAGATTAAAATGAGCGCTGGCATTGGTGGCATGTGGTTGGAGGGGTTTATTCTTGGTCTGAGTGTCTTGTGTGCAAAATGAAGTGGAGCATTAAATTGAAAAATAGATATTATTTTTTAATTTGCCCATTAGTGACTTGAAATAATGGCTTCCTGAATAAGGCTGACCCTGCAGGACTTGAGTCACATAAACTAGTCTTTAAATACTGTTTGTATAGACTGTTTCTGGCTTCTCCACTCTGATAAAACAGTGTCTACAAAGACACTTTTAAGAGGACTGAACAGTGGGCCTAACAAGAGATTTCACAGATAAATAACAAATACTTCTGAATATTTTTCAACTAGTGTGGTTGTGAATGGAGAGGAACCTGGCAGGAAAAAGGAGGAACATATCAAATAGGTCCCAGGAGCATTTGGAAAGTTGCTTCTTCTAAATTGGTTTACAAATGCAAATAAACATTACACAGTGTCTGAAAGAAAAGTAATTTTTATTTTGCCTAGCAGCTTAAGAACACACATTCTTTTGCCTCAGGGATAAAAAAAGTAGCAGAACTACCTGCTGATTTATGGTGCAAATGGAGAGGCTTGTTGGCCACAGGCATTGGACTTCTGCTGCTGAGAATCTGGTAAAACTCCTTCATGTCCATGATGCAGTTGGCTTCACAGGGAAGAGAGAAGAGGATCTTAAGATTTCAAATTCTTCAGGATCCTGCTTTTCAGTGGAGTTTGGTGCTCATAATTAAAGAAATAAGTAGCTGTCTGGTTTGGTTAATATTCCAATAAATTACAAGGCTTAGAATATGTAAGCACTTGCAGAGTAAGAGCATATTAATTCAACAGGATTGTGGTGTCTTTTATGAGTTAATAATTCATACTGTTATTACAGATAGCCATGGAAAGCCTGCCTTTGTGAGGGCTGGTAGATACACTTCAGATACACTAATTCCTGGCAACCTGGATATTATATTCCACTAACCTAGGAAAAAAAAAAGCAAAACAACAATAAAAAACAAATAAACAAAAGTGTGCTAAGGAGGTCTATGGCAAATATCTTAGCTGAACACCAGCACTGAAGAAGAAAAGGGTTGGCAGAGGAAACTTGATGGTAAGGTATTATAAATTAAGCAGAAAGGAGATACAGTGAAACTGTCCGTGCTTGTTACATTTCACCAGATTCTGTTGAAGAGGATCAGAGTAGTGCAATTGCTGTGAGGATAAAAAGGGGCAATGGGAAGCTTGTGTCTGTGGTTTCAAATGCCATGCAGGTAGTACCATAAAAATGTAAACTAGTCCATGTTTTGATATGTTTGGTAAGAAAGTCCAAATATTTTTAACTTAAGAACTTTTCTTTTAAGACAGTCTACACTGAACATTTTAAAATCTCACTTCTGCAAGATTTGAGAGGAAAAAGTCTTGTCAGCAGGCTGATAAACTCCAGTCTTTGTGTTTGGTTGCTTTGGGTTTTTTTAGAAAGATCTGAAGACAGCTTTGTTACCTGGTGCTCTGCTGGGAGGCAGTTTCTGCATCTTGGAGAGAGGAGAGGGATGATGTCAGCTGGTCACTTGTTTGTGAGAAGACAGGGAATACACTTACAGGAACATATCCATGTGTGAAATATTAGAAATCAAAATATTTTAGAGACAAACACTTACCCCACCTGGTATTTCATGAAGTGCTACTTCACCAGTGCAAATTTTGCAGGGAGACAAGAGAATCCATTGCATCTCAGCCTGCTCTAGGTCTTACATACACTGAGTTAAGTGAAACTTCTTCACACTTGACATACAATATTTCACATTCTTGCAGGCACAGGACTGTTTGCATGTGGGGGATCCACAGGCATGCTATCCTGTATTTGGATCTTCTGCTTTACTCCTTCCAGGAGTTTACAATTTCTGCTTGAGCAGAGCCACCTGTGCTCCACTGATGTTTATTCCAGGTGAGCTTAGGTGGTATTCTCTCACCTGCAGAATCTTCCTTTCTCCTTTGAACTACCCCAGAGATCTGAACTTTTGGTTATGCTCACAGATTCCTGTGCATCCCTTGGCCAGGCCCACCATCCCCAGGCCCTGCTGAAACTGCCCACTGTGATGAATGCTCTGCCTCTTGGCAGGTTTCACCTGGGGAGGAACCCACCACGTATTTTTCCTGCAGAGATGTGGTTCTCCAGAGATGTCTCTTGAACTTCTACAGGCATGAACCACAGAGCTTTTTGGTAGATTAAAAGTCATTCTGTTTGCAATGAAGGCTGTCATAAAATATCATAAATTTCTCTGCTGCAGAGGCTGAGAGACTTTCCCAGTCTGAGTGAAGCTGAGTATTTCTTAGTAGTAAGACCTAGAAATACCTCCTCTTGGCTTTTTATTCTTAACAGGAATGCTAGTATTTTTCCCCATGTGGGTTTTAGTTATACTATCTATAGAGAGCTGCAATGTGTTTATCATCAGCAGTGAAAATACCGACCTTTTTTTTTTAAAAAAAAACCCATGTGCATTGATGTGAATATAGGGAAAACAAAAACCTTACAGCTGCTCCTCCTGCAGGGCTTTTCTGAATAGCATGATCAAAGGATATTTTTATTTCCTTGTGAAGAGGAAGAATTCATCACTTTATAAATCATAGCAAAACCAAATCAAATCAGTACCAGGAGCTTTTTAATAATAATGCATTTCTTATGGTTATTCTGAGGAGTATAGATCTCAGCAGTGGGTGCTGCACACAGCTGAAAACAGTGAACTAAAACCTGTCTTTGACACTGGTTTTCATTTAGCATTAAGGAATTAACTGGTGTACCAGACTGTAACATCCCAAACTCTGACGTGTTTGGAATCTGAGGGCTAAATCTGTATTTTATAGCTTGAGTTCATCTCAACTGTGAAGTGGTATTACAACATAAATTCTTCCTTTCATTGGAATTCAAGAACATGTTGGGTAGTTTTACTTTTTTCATCTGTTGCATTCATATATTTGTGTACTGTGGCCGGGCCATTAATGCACTTTGTCCAGTTGCCAGCAAAGCATCCTGAATATCTTCTGTTGACCATTGCAATTTGAACACCATTTTTGGTTGATGAGTAAAGGAGAAGCTCTCTCTCACCTTCTGTGGAATGTCTTGGCTTCTGTCTTGATTAATGTTACTGTAGTATGCATTTATTTTAACTGTGTTGAGAGACTTTGAAAGCCATTATATGGTTGTTACAAGCCAGCAATTTTGTACTGTATATCCAGGGATGAAAGTTAGTGTTGAGATCACTAAATAATATTTAATTTGACCAGAGCTTTAAAAATTCTGGCCCATGAATTTTGTGATTAGAAGTAGACCATCTATTAGCAAGTTGGTGCATGGCAGGAGAACAGATCCAAGTGCTTCCTAAATTGGAGAAGTGTTGG
This sequence comes from Phaethornis superciliosus, assembly GCA_023637945.1. Classification (NCBI taxonomy): domain Eukaryota; kingdom Metazoa; phylum Chordata; class Aves; order Apodiformes; family Trochilidae; genus Phaethornis; species Phaethornis superciliosus. Next base: position 66,517,510 of record JAJQWJ010000002.1, on the reverse strand, counting down.
CTGGGTACAGCAGTAAGCAGGATATATGAAACTATGAGTACTAGAGAAAAGGATTTAAAAAAAAAAAAAAAATAAAGAACTGAGTGATGCAGTTGTTTTGTGCAGCCATGAAGTTACTAGCAAGAGAAAAAAACCAAAACATAGCAATATCCTAGTGTCCCTCCTTTATGTATTAGGCCTCCAAGACCAAAACCAAATATATATCAAAATTGGGGTATTTCTTTTTTTTTCCATGTTCCTTGCTAACGTTTCATGTCTAGACAAAGTGTAACAGAGAGCTAATTCTTAATTATTTAGTAGTAATTAATAATGTGAATTAATGTTGTTGTAACACCATGTTGACCCTTTATTGTACATACATTGCATTGTTCAGGCATCCAAGGATACTATGACAGTGTTTTCAATCAAAGGGTTACATTTTTCTTGTAATTTCTTGTCATTTTAGGTTGACTTTGAGCAGCTCCAGGAAAACTTGTGTCAGATGGAAAGACGGTGCAAAGCATCATGGGATCACCTTAAGGCTATAGCAAAGCATGAAATGAAACCAAGTCTAAAGCAAAAAATGTCCGAGTTCCTTAAAGACTGTGCAGAAAGGATCATAATTCTGAAGATTGTTCATAGAAGAATAATTAACAGGTACAGAAATAGATTGGTGACAGCAATATCTTGATGATAAATAACTTGGTAAAATTATAAATTATTACATCATAAATATGTTTTTATAACTGTTTAATTCACATTCCAGCAAGTAACGTTAGCATTATGTATGTGGTATATACTTGGTTACAGACACCATTTAAAATCCCCATGCCAGAAAGTTTCTATATTTCTGGAGAAGCAATGATGCAGCAATCATTTATTCCCAAGGTACAATATTGGGTCTTTTAGCTCCTGACCCCGAAAAGCTAGCAATTTTGTTGTTAAATTGCTATCTTTTCTTTCCTTTACTGAATGTTTTGGAGGGGGATTGTCTTGTTTGATAAACAAGAAAAGGCTGCAACAAAACACTGATAGACTTGTCATATGCAGAATCTGGAACAAGTCTGGTAAAATAAGTTCTTCTTATAAGCAGCACCACACCTATCTGCAAGACCTACAGCTACATGTTGTATGCCAACACAGGAGCAGACAGAACAAAGATTTTTCTCTTTAGGACTTGCTGTTTGATATAGTTTTATCCAATAGATAATAGAATAGTCAGCAGTAACTGCAGTGCTCTGAAATACACATATTCATTATGCTGTTCACTAGTGAAATTTTGAGAGATTTTCAAGCTTTTGAATTTTCAAATTGCTGTGGTCAAAATTAGGAACTGGATTCCAAGTGATACGAAATTTGTGACTATACACTTGGGAAGTTGATGCAGGGGTTTTTTTTTTTTTTTTTTTTTCATCATGACTTGTTTTTCATGACATAATTAAACAGAAATCTCAGCTGCAGTAGTAGGGAAGCGAATACACCAGTTTTCTGTATGCACTGGACAAATAAGAATATGAACATTTCCTATTATGCCTGCAACTACTATTATATGCTTCTCCAAAACTGTCTCCATGCACTTCCATCTTTCTAGGGCTGGAAAGATTTTTTTTATCATCAGGGATGTACATGGCTGTTAAAAGGAGTTCCCACACATTTTTAAACATTAAGTGTGCTATCGTAAATCATGCAATAGAGAAGCAATAGTAGAAGTTGCAAATAGTGCAAAAGCTCTGAATGCCACAGAAGCAGTAAAATTGTGAATTGAAAGTGTCCCAAACTGAAGTACTTGGTAGATAATATAATTTTATTATCAGTTTTGTGAACCAGGAATTCTTTCCTTCTTGTGTTTTCTATCCCATAAATCTTCATTCTTCTTGTCTAGACTTTCCCCAACATCCTAGCAGCCTCTTTGAAGTTGCTTAAGACAAATAAATAGAATTGAAACTTAATAAATATTTTTTTCTCTAACTGAAATGAGATTGTTCATTCACACGCCAAATTAGTCATATAAAGTAGATGGAGTTCCATAAACATCTTATCTGCTCCATCAGCCTGGGAAAGTGGACTGGGATGAAGTTATCATAGACTAGATTTTCATGGTTTTAATTATAAAACATACCAGTGTTATGCGAAGCATCCATGAAAATTCTGTAGAACAAAAAAAATTATGAGAACTAATAAAGTAATAAATGGATTTGCTGAAATGTGGAGCTTTTTTCCTAGAAACCATCAATAAAGTTTTTTTCCCCCTTGTATTTATGAACTCATTGTTTTCCAGGTTTCACTCATTTTTGTTATTTATGGGCCATCCTCCCTATGCAATACGTGAAGTCAACATCAATAAGTTCTGCAAAATTATTAGTGAATTTGCTCTGGAATACCGCACAACCAGGGAGCGAGTTTTGCAGCAGAAACAGAAACGAGCAAACCACAGGGAAAGAAACAAGACCAGAGGGAAAATGATAACAGATGTAAGTGGCAAAATATCTCTCTCACAGCATGGATTTTTAAAACTTTCTTTCATTGAATTTTGTATTAAGTTTTGTTATTCTTCATCCATAAGAGGTTGCTTTACTGTAATTAATGAACTCTGTTCTCTTGGAAGATGAAACGTGCGAGGTCTTGGTTGTGTATATGGTTTTGCTTCATGGCAATTTGCAGAATGAGAACAAACTGAAATTAAACATTAAAAAAATCGCATCTATGTGTTCCACGGACAGTGTCAAAAATATCTAGAAGACATGGTGGGAGATGTACATACCTGATCGACCAAGAATATGAAAAATTGAGGAAAAAACCCTAAAAAACAGTCCTAATTGAGGACATGATTTAAATTATCAACCATTGTAGCCATTTAAATGGTTACAACTGAATTGAAATTTTTTTTTTCTTTCATCTTTAAATAATCTAATATAGTCTTTAATTTTTGTATTTTGTATGTGCTTACGTACATACATAAATATATATGTACATATTCCCACACGTGAACATTAATTTTCTTCTTAATTTTAAAGCCCAGATTGGGAACTGATTACTTTGGGGTTCTGAAAAAATGGACAAATTTATGTCCACAGTAGATGTTACTCTGCAAAGTTTTTGACTGTATGATCGCATACTGATAGAATAAATCAAAATAAGATTAGTTTTCTCAGCACAGCAAGCTTTAAAAACCCTTGATTTTTTAAAATCCTTTTTTTTTTCTTCTTTGTTTTTTTAAAGTTGATATAGTTTGACTCAATCCAAATAAAGTTTTAAGAAGTGCCAGTACTTTAATAAAAGTTTCCAGCTGTCTCAAAATCCTAATCTGGAGTCTCGATTAGATGCAAGTGGTTCATTGCATATGAAGCTGCCCCTGCTTTTGGCATGAAAAGCTCTAAGGCTACATGGGTATATACACACACACACATACACACATATATATATGAAATGTATTGAGAATTATATAAATTCAGCTTGTATTTAACTGTTTGACTCACAATTGTTTGTATATCTTTCCTGGCAAAACCCTCCTTAAATCTGGAAATCTGCTCCTTCTAGAGAAAATGTTAAACCCATATTATTATATCAAAAGGTTTCCCTTTTGGTCTAGCCTCAGGTTAAGGACGAGGCTCTGACTTTATGCAAATGGTATAATATAGTCATACGGATCTTTAAATCTACTGCTGGGGAACTGGGATCACTTCCTTCAATTGCTTCTCAGTTCCTGACATATTCTAGAGGAGCTAAAAGGTAGCATTAACCAAAGAGATAGGTAAATTAAAATTTTTGTTTCCTCAGGTAGAGACATGAAGGAGATAGTGTTTTCCTACTGTATGACATAATGTTTCTGTATTAATTGTCCAGAAAAAGCAGCTGAGGCAGGACAGAAAGCCTCACTATGTCTTGTTCCTTGTGAAATGCAGGGGGGGGGGGGAAAGGTTCAGGAAGCAGAGAAAAGGGATCTCACAAACTAGAAAAGTCTTAGGTTTGACAGCTATCAGTGAGTACTCCCAAGGATGATGGCCATTTTCTGAAAATATAGGAAAGGCATCAGCTAAGCCTTGTCCAGAACAACATGGTATTGGAAGAAGATGTCTTGTTCAGCTCCAGATAGCATTGAGATTTGACAAGAATTGAGTGTTCCACATGAAAATAGCTTGCAGGTCCACAGAAAAAGAGCATTTTTTTTGCCTATCACTAATTTACAATTGTACAATGGTCCTGTTAGCTTAAATCCAAAAAGCCTGCTGGAGTAAACAAACTACATTCTTTGAAATTCCCCTTATAGAGATATTCTTTGAAGGACTTATTAATGTGGCCATGTGGTTATTTTGGGACTTATTAAATCTCTTTAACTGTAGCCTTGTAATTTGGCCTCATTTACCATTCATTTCATTGCAGTACATGGTAAAACAGAACTAGAGTTGCAAGAGACTATTTGTCACAGCTTCTTTTGACAACTTCAAAGTCAGATCTACCTCAAAACAAGTTTCCAAGTCAGCAGGGTGGAAGAAATTTATGTGTGAAGAATGATGAAAAAGGGGAGTTTTATTGTAGTCTTGTGTTGGCTGTGGTTAGTGTCTGGTCTTGATTTTCTTCACGTTTTATATTTGACAGCATTGGAAATAAAAGATGTATCAGTAATGCATTGACAGTATGTTTAACTAGTTACAGGATAGTGGTAGAAGAAAGTTTAGATCTTAATATTAGAAGGAAACTCTGTGTAGAAAATAATTCTAATAAGAAGTAGTCGTGTGGAATTTTAATTTCTGCTTTGGGTGATCTAGAAGGATTGTGTGGTTATTTGATATTGACCTCCCTGTCCTGTTGAAAGCTCCCTTAGGATCTCATTTTTATCACCTTACAGTATGCTGCTTTTAGGCAGAAGAAGGGGCTTTTTTAGCAAAATGGAAAAGGAACAAGCCAGAAGCATCCCAGTTCATAATGTGAAGGCACATATCTCTTAGACCTTAGTCCCCCCTGCAGACTTGGAAGGCAGAGGGATGCTGGCTCTTTGTGTGGAGAAAGTCTGCTGGCTCTTTGCATGGAGAACTTGAATTGGCTTCAGGGACTGCTCATACGGAGTAGGGCTGTGAAGCACTAAGGGGAATATTTCCAGTCTTTCTTTCAGCCTTTTACCCCAGAGATCTTTATGTTTATGTGAACAGATGAAGTGGGCTGAGCACTGTCAATTTAAACCTTGGTGATTGTTGTCTGCAGGAGAGAGAAAGACAAAGGCAGGGATAAGGAAAAAAAAAATAGGAGAACAGTATATTGCCACAGTTTCACAGGGAAAATTGCCTGGTTTCTGTAACCTTATATCTGGCTTTAGCCAATGATAGCACTCATTTCAGGCACACTAAAAATAACAAGCAAGCAAAATAGGGAAGAAATGCAATTAAAGATACAAGTCTGAGCATTTTAATGATTTTTAATATTAGTAGGTAATATAAGCATCTGTCTCGTAGATTTATGAAGCTCTGCTTTTTATGATACTTGAGAACTTCAATTCCAGAAATGCTATGCAGTAGAAATAATATTTTGAAACAGCAAATCCACCACATAGAAATGCTAGTCTAAAGGAAAAATTGGAGAGAGAGAGGAAGGAAGGATGGGAGAAAAGGAGGGAGACAGGAGAAGGGAAGGGAAGGGAAGGGAAGGGAAGGGAAGGGAAGGGAAGGGAAGGGAAGGGAAGGGAAGGGAATCCCAGACTGTCCTGCAACATCCAATGTTTGATGACAGAAGAATCAAGCAGCCTTTTTTTCTTAAAATCAACATCTTTTACCTCCTGAAAGTAGTGCTTTTTGGTAATATTACATGTTTAAATTTTCATAATTTATTAATATATCTCAGCGTATATATGGTGATGAAATGAAGAAGGAAAGAAAAGGCAAAGTGTATACACTTGGGTGAGAGCAGATTCCCTTCCTGAAACAAAAGTTTGGTTTATTTACTTGGCTACTTTGGCTTCCATTGTCAGCATTTGCTGGGGACAAGTGGCTCTTCAAAGACAAAGAATCACAATGGTGGTTTTGAACCACTTCTCCTGTTCACTGGAGTAGCTTTGGGTGTAGGACAGTGGTTCTAGGTGTGAGACCCCTCTACCCAGAGCAGGAGGTGTCCCGGGTACAGGAAATGAGCAAAGTCAGAGAGAAGTACATTGCCCTTGATGTAAGTCCACAATAAATCACGTTTAGCTAGATTAAATTGGTAGGAAGGCCTGGAGCTGGGACTTTTCCTGTAAAAATCTAATTTGATATGAAATAGTAATATAATACATTTTTGTTTGGAGTACATTCTTTGTACTATGGGTACTCTGCTCTTTCCCCTTCTCTGAGTGCCTTTTGCATAGTTTAGCTTAATTTGTTCTACTGCTTTTAAAGTTTTAAATAGATGTACATATCGATTAGAATACAAGTATGTTCTTGCTTCCCATTCTTCTCTTGTTACTTATTCATGTCAAAAAGTGAACAGTGGCCTACTTCAGAAGAATTGCTTTACTCCCAGGGGGTAGAAAAAACAAATGGATCTTTTCATAATGCAGAGGGAACATACCTGCCGAGGTCCCTCTGCAAAACATCTTCCTGTGTTTCTGTCAGTGCCACTGTCTCCAAGGAATAACAAGCATCTCACTCGTTGAATAAAACATACCCTTAAAAAGTAATGTTAATGTTCTGCTCAACACTCTCACAGCTAATCTTCTTATGGACACTGTGTTGAAACTACCCTGAGGGCCAAAGTAAATCAGGCTTTCATTTTTAATGATGAATGTTTCTGGAACAGAATGTATCAGTCCCAGACAGAAATCATAGTTGAGATGGAGATAAGGTCAAAAATATGTATTAATAACACTAGGGAAAGGAACTGAATTGGTGGAATGCTTTGTCTAAAAAACAAAACCCACAAATAAAAAAAAATGCATTGAATTTCTGGGCTGTGTTTGCATTTTATAAGCAATCAAACCAAAAATTACAGAAAAAAAGACCCCAGATACTCAAGAAACTTTGTTTTACTTTGGGAACCTACCATGTAGGGTGTCTTAAAACCTGATGAAGTATTCGCCAGGATTGGGGAACACAGATTTAAATAGTTAGCAAGTTTGCTGTGAAAGCCCAAGTTTAAGAACATTCCATATGCCACAATATTTTGATATGCTCATTTAATATAGTGTGACTGTCATGATAGTTTTACATGCCTGCTGTCACAGAGGTTGAAAACCACGAATGTTAAATGATAATTGTATCTCTCTAGTTTCCAGCATCTGATATTGGGCAGCTACTGAAGAACTTTAAGCATTTTTTCAGAGACTGCTCAGCATTTGCTTTTAATGCTCTGTTAAATCTGAACTCAAAGTTGAGAAGACCCATTTTAAAATAGGAATTAAAACAAGCACTTAAGTGTAGAGAAAAGGAATTGCCAAGAAGTTGACCTCTTCACTGGGAGAAAGTGCAGCCAGGACCTCCCTCTGGTAAACAGAGCTGGAAAAGGAGAGGGAGTCCTTCCTAGTGCTCTCAGGTTCCACAGAGCAAAAAGGGGGCAAGCAACTGCATAACTCAAGGGAGAGAAATAGCGTGGGTTAAGGGTAGTTTCAGTTCAGAATTTCTCTCAAAAAATAAGGAAATTCTGATAGATTCTGCTGGCAGATAGTCTGTTCTGTCTACAATTAATTATTAAAATCAAGTCGATTGTCTAAGGAATTAGTTCCCTAAATGCTTTGTATTTTTGTGTCCTCCTATAATTTCATAAGCAGTACCATGGTTACCTATTACTCTGTTGTGGTCTGACCTTCCTAAATCTTGCTATTTGTCCTTCTCCACTCTGTCCTTTGTTTCCTGTGCCAGACCGATGAGGAAGAGGATGCTGAGGTATCGTTCTCTGAAAGAGCATGTCATTCCCATGTTCCCTGTGTGCTGTGACATCTAATTTCTAACTCAGATAGTATGGACTGCTCAATTCCATCTGCTCAATTGGAACTATGAACCATGATATTTTTCTCATAGCTTTTTGGCTTTATCATCAGAATGCACTTTTACAGTCAGCTTTAATCATATTCATACCTACTCTCTTGAATAAGGATATCTGGATCTGAGGCCTAAGTTTCCTCATTTATTTCCTTAATGTCCATTCACTAAATGGCACAGTATTCCCACTACCCAAGACATCAGTCATCTGAATGTTGTGGGAATCATCGGTTACCTTGTAGTATGGATTACTATGATAGTTTCATACTCATTATTAAGTTGTGTAAATCCAAATAGTATTATTTTATAAAGTATTCAAAAAACATCAGGATATAGGGACACAAAGCAAATTGTAATGGTTCTTGCTGTATGAATTGGAACAAAATAATACAGTCACCATAGAGGTGAGCTAAATAGTAGTTCATGTATTTATCATAAAGTGCCCCTGAAGGTGACATTGAAAATGAATAAAGGATTTACTAAATAATTTAAGAACTGTATTGTGCTATCTATATTTATTATAAAACAACTTTTTAGTTTGAGGAGCACCTATTATGTAATGCATTTTTTGTTCACTATTAGAGCTTTCTTTAACTTGCTGAACATGAACAATGGTTACATGATGGCAGTAATCTGCTCGGGAGGCTGGTATTTTGCTGGTAATCTACAGCAACACTTGGAAATAAGGGAAGTGAAATAAAACTTCTGGCTACAGCACTTCTACCCTAGTGATGATTAGTACCATTTAGCTTGAGGCACAGAGAAAAAATTATATGAGTAGACTGTTTATGCCAACATTTAACTAACCTGCGTGAATAGCAACTAACAGTTATGTGAAACTTTAATCCTTTCTTTGTTTCTGAGATAGTATTGATTAGTTTTATAACTGATTGTTTTAAAGAAAGTATTCTTAATGAAAATATGGCATGCATTTTCATTGAAGTTTCTCTCTAATGGTTTTAATTTCAGATGGGAAACTAGCACTTGCGCACTTTCCACATCAAATTGTTGCAAGCTCTTATTTCAACACGAAAACAAACTTCTCACTAGCAAAAATAAATCTCAGACTGGTATATTTAGCTCAGTGCCTTGTAGGGTTCATTGTTGTGGTACTCAGTTAACTTGCTATCCTACCCCAGAAAGTCATTATGTTAAAATAGAATAATCTTGTCAGTGATTTCCAGATTGAATTTTCAGGTTGTAGTCTTGACAGCCCTGGAGACTCGATCAAAGTTCTGAAAATAGGTCCCAGTCTTCTCCTCCAGTCTTCTCTTCCAATTTATTTTGTTTCATCTTCCCCTCACTCCCTCACATAAAAGTGATACCTCAAAGATGGTTTTGAAGTAAAGGTGATTCACCAGAATTGAAGTCTTCAGTTTTCAGTTCAGGTGTTTCTTTTACCTCACAGCTGAGTATCTTTATATACTCTTTTCTGACAGAAAGGCTCTGCAGGTTTGCATCCCAGTAGCTGACTGTCTCCATGCTGTCAACTGACTAATTAATGTTCTTTATTATGGAAAGGAAGAATGCATCACACCTTCTTTCATCCGTATTGAATAGGCAGGAGTAAACAAGAGTAAAAGGAAAAAGAAAGCATATTTTAGTTTCTGATGCTAAACTGATATGACTGAGAATACCAAGGGGTATTATCTGTTGATGCCTGTCTGCTGTTGACAGAGCCAGTATTTTCTGCTGCCAGGACTGTATTTTAAATGAGCTTCAGCCTTTCTATAGAGAAGAGCAATGGAGCTAATACCAACATCTCAGCCCTCTGCAGGCAGAGGCTGGGAAGGGAGAGCAGCCCAGCACAGCAAGCTTTCTTATCCTTAGAAAATCTCTGATTCTGCTGTTTTAATCCATTTCTAGGTGACTGCTTTCAGTAACCAATGGTGCTGCTGCATCCATTCTGTGCATGCCCAGCTAATGTGGTTGCTGTTGTTCAGGTAGTGGTGGTGACAGGGAAGTCATTGGGAGGGCTGGGAAAGCAGAGGGCAGATTCCTCAATCTCTTGTAAGGTTTTGTTTGTTCTTCTCACTGCTGACAGCCATTTTTATGTTTTGTCCATTAAATAATTTGGCTGGGTATATTTTTCATTGTTAGTGATAATGTATTTTAAGGTTACTTGTTGGTATTTGCGTTTTAGATCAGTTTGAGAGTTTTCTGTGGAGCGGCAGAGGGCAAGAGGGAAAGGTCTCTCTTCCAAGACACTTTCCCTTTTTGCCTTGTGACTGCATAGAATAAAAAAGTGATTTCTTATTTGTGCTGGTTCTCCTCTGCACTGTCATACCTGATCCCAGACAGGACCCAGCCTGGGTCAAAGATACCAATGCAAGTCTTTGCTTCGTACCTTATACTCTCAAGCAGAAGGTCAAAGTTATAAAACTTGAGCAAATGCATCCGGTTTTCCTCTGATTGTTTCTGCTCCCTGCTCCCAGTTTATTTCTGCTCACTGTTGCCTGGGTCTTTTGGGAATAGCTGCACTCCAAACCGAGCCCAGGAGGACACTTTTCTCCTTGTAATTCTCCATCAAGACTCTGGCCTGTCCTCCGTGCTTCTTTGTGTTAAAACAACACATCCATTTTCCTCCTGCAGTCTGGCAAGTTCTCCAGCAGCTCTCCCCCCTGCCAGAGCCAGCCCCAGGGGCTGCAGTACGCTGAGGATGCTGCAGAGCACGAGAACATGAAGGCTGTGCTGAAGACCTCCTCCATCGGTGGGGAAAGCACCACAGCGCTCGGGGTCCGCACTCGAAGCCGGGCCAGCCGAGGTGAGTGCCAGCAGTGTCCTTTTGGCCATGTTTCTTGTGGCACAGGGGCTGCACCCAAAGGTTGGTGGTGGCTCCCTCCCACGGCACTCGTGGCAGAAAGGGTCAAAGGAGAAGGAGAAGAAACCCCTGGTGTTTCCATGCTGGTGGAAGTGTTTGATTTGGGACAAAGGGGTGTAGAAGAATTTGCCTGAAATTTTAATACGTGGATTACGGCCTAAGTAGTGCCCCGGGGCATGAGGGGTCCAAGAAGATATTCACACCTCTCCCCCCACTGGGAATGTGACTGCCCACTAATATGCCAATTTTTATTCTTGTTCTCTTCATGAAAGCAAAGTGGGGCATCCAGGGAGTCTATGATGTAGTTTTCGTTTTCTTTTCAATAGAAGCAAGTAGAAAGTATCAGGTTATGTTGAAGTGAAAGGGCCCTGCTGCATTTTAGGATTGATTAGGGAGAGGAAAATGGGTAGGAAAAAGATTAATCTTTTAACCAGCTCCCAGCAAAGGTAAAGGATTAAGCAGAGATTAGAAGCATAAAAAGCTGCTATGTACAGTCCTGCATCTCCTTGCTATCCTGACAGATACTTCTTTTTCCAAAGTCCATGTTTCCAAGTGTCAGCATGGGTGATTGCTGAAAACTGGCAGGGAGGAAATGAAAACCTGACCCAGCCCACCAATTCCAACACCTGATATGGTGACAGAAGAGCTCACTGGTACAACCATTCTTGGCAATAAGATAGCCTTGGGTTTTGTCCAAGACATGATTTGCTCGTACACCTCTTCACTTAAGTAGCCACCAAACCACTTTCTTTATGCTACAACATTTTACAGACACTGGGTTCACCAGTTTATTTTGTTACATCTTTCCCTCACTACCTCCCATAAAAGTGATACCTCAAAGATAGTTTTGAAGTAAAGGCAATTCATCAAAATTCAAGTCTTCAGTTTTCTGTTCAGGTGTTTCTTTTACGTCACATCTGGGTATCATATGCACACACACACACATATGTGTATATATATTTTCTTTTAATCACTGCTAAGACATCTAGAGGATGCACCACTAAGTGTGTGTGCATTTAGGTAGTTTATTGAGGCCTAAAACCATGATCTTATCTAATTCAGAGGTTTCACAGCCCCAGTTTAAGAAGCAGGTCAACTAGCTAAAGTACAAAGATGCAATAATTCAAGCTGCACTGCAACCAGCCGAATAGCTGAAGTAATCCATTGAATGCTAGGGAGCAGTAAGTTGAGATAAAAGAGAGTCAGTTTGTGTTCCCCTGAAGAACAGCAGATGCAGAGGATGGGTGAGCCAGACAGAAGCCTGTCAGGAGCACTATCGTAATACAACTGCTCTTGACAAGAGCCAGCAGAGCAAAGTGCTCATCAAAACTGTTGTTTATTGACATCAGGGACATGAGATAAAGTGGTCTTGCCAGTGAATTTTTAGCTGCTTGCAATTCTACCACACCCACTCTTTTGCAGAGCTTGCTGTCAGTGCTCACACTGCATACTGGTCTTCAGAGTATTTAAAACCAAAAAAACACATGTAACAGTAGTCTGTAGTGAAGGAACCTAAAGATGTGTCTGACACAGCTCTGTAGAGTAAGGAGTGCCAAAGCCTTCAGTTCAGAGACATGGCTCCCTTGTTTGCTTGTGGTTTTAACCAAAATTGCTTATTTAGCTTTTCGTCTTGCCAACGACTCTTGCTTTTCTGCTTATAGCAGAGCATACATAGTTGTGCCAGGACACATGCAGCTTTGTGATGAGAAGGTGAAGTCTTCATTGCAAAAGGGACAGCAAGACACATTAAACCACAATTTTGTCTTTTGTGTGTCTTCTTTTTACTGGGCCGTGATACAGATATGTGGAAGCTGATTCTTTTTTCACTTTTGATACAATGAACCTGTCTTGCTGATTTGGTATGAGTCTGTAATATGTGCCATGTCTTCTAATTTCTGTGTAAGAGAAGCAGAGGAAAGCATGCTCATACATGCTCAGCTAGCAGTCCTTGGCTTATAGACAGTCTCTAGCAGGCATTTGTCAGTTGTATGGTCAAGAATAAGACTCTGAGGCTGAAGGGAATAGAAAATTATTATTGCATTTGAGTTCTCAGTTATCTGCTGATACAGCAGAGACTCTAGGGTATTATTTAGAAATACTCTCCATTAGGCAGAGTCTTCTCCTTTGGCCAATTTGAAGTAGCAATGACTGAGCCGCTTGCTGTAATTCCCAAGAAAACCCAATTGTAAAACCAAAGTGACGCAAGAGACTTTCTGTCTGCCTTTCCCTCAATTCATTATTTTCTGGACTATTCCAGGCCGTATTGGTTCATGGAACGCTGGCAATGATGATTCACCTAATGCAACAGATGATGCAGCAGATGAGATCATGGATCGCATTGTAAAGTCTGCCACCCAAGTGCCAAGCCAGCGAGCGGTGCCCAGAGAGAGGAAGCGGTCACGAGCAAACAGGAAGTCATGTGAGTGCCTGGCTATTAAATTTCTCAAAATAAGCAAATATTCAAGTATTTATGTGTAGTGGTGAAGGAACCAAGCCATTAGTTGGCAGACATGCGTCGGTAGTTCATAGGAGCTTGAATGTTTAAATGTGTTCAGCATATATTCCTATTACTGTTGTTTAAACAATGTTGTGCTCAGTGGGTGACTTCCTTCTAGGGACCTTGAAATATCCTTAGCAGTAAGAGAAGAATAATGATTTATGGAGCTTTACTGCTGATGACAGTACTTATTCATAACTAGAGAAGTCAAATCACAACCTCAGGTAGATACTGCTTGAAATGATATAAAAGGTACTGTGAACTGGCATAAAAATTAATAGTTGTATCTGTAACTGAATTTATTCATAAAGCAAAAAGTAGTTTGAGATATTTCACCTTTTAAAATCTTTCTTTCTCGTGCTGTGTGCTATCCTTCCACAGCCCTGAACACAAAATGTCTACTGCTGCTTGGCTGCAAAGTGGTTATAGAGGAACTTAACTTCTACTGGGAAGAAAAGGTAGCACATTTATAAGGTGGTCTTTTGATGGCGTAGTGTGGCCACAGGGCTGAGCTGTGGTACTCAAGTTTGGGCAATCTGATTTCATGTTTTAGTAAATAGAAGGTTTAAGAGGTGATCACCTTTCTGGGTATTTTTTCCTTATGTGCCGAGACTACTGTGGTTACTACGAGAAGGATAGGTACCCAAAGAACATAATATTTTAGTGTTTAATGTAATTCACCATATGTGGCCTTTTGACTACCTTTCCATCCATCTTTTTAGCATTTCTGGGAAGTTAGGACAAAGAGGAGACAACAACAGTGAGTCAAAAATCACACGGATTTTCCTTTTCTCTGGAATTGTTCTAACATAGTGAATGATGAAAACCATTTGGTATAAGCAGTGATTGCTATAAACTAGCATGTGCTGAAAGCATATTCACTTTCCCCAACATGCTAAGAAAGGAACTTCTGCATGTGGCAAGAGCAAAGTGAACACTGGTTGAATGAGCCAGACTTTAAGCAAAGAAAATGAGCTGACACTGGATTGTCTGTCTCACTTTCTGTCATACACTGTGCTGTACCTCTTTGTGGCATCACCTTCTGCTGCTACCCACTTCCCCACATGATTCTGATATTCTGCACATGCTGACTGCCCTCGTTAGCTTGTGCATATCAAAGAAACCTCCTGTATGTTTGCCTATTCCCATGGTTTATCCCATGCTAAAGTATTTCCTCTGTTGGCAACACTACCTTACACACACACCAAAGTCTTATTACTGCTTTTTTACCAAGTACCTTTTTTCCCAAGGACACACTTGCTGCAGCAAAACAAAACAAAGCAAAACAGGACAATGATAATTAAAATACTATGTATTTTTCCATCAAGCTTGATTTTTTATTTGGTAAAAATATTATCAGGAATTAAGCATTCAGTAAATATTTAGGTTGGGACTGATTTCAGTTGTAATTAATCATGATAGATTCCATGTCTTTTGCTTGTTTGTTCTTCAAGATCTGGATGAGACCTGTGAGTGGGTTAAAAGGAAATCTCAAAACAAACATAAATTTCAATAGTTTAGTGTCCCTTTCAGCTGGCATGTGCTCAAAGAAAGTGTGAAAGGTGAATATCTTCACTCAACTGTTTAATTCTGATAGATAGTCGATATACATGATGATGAATAAATGAAGTAGTTTAGCTCTAAAGTACACTCAGCTGGACTGATAATGAAATGGACCTCCATGAAATGAACAGAAACCAACCCTTGTCAGTGCATGATGTGTGTAAGATAGAAAAGAAGAAGCATCTTATGGGTAGATATACAATATAGGTCTTCCATGAACAATTTAAAAAGTAGATTTTTAGTCATATTTCAATGATTTAGATTAACAAATACTTTGATGTTTATTATCTGATGGTTTTGATTCACCACCTTCAATCTTCCTGCTCCCATACACATCCTTTGACTTTTGCAGTGAGCTTGGTGTTCAGTCTCTTCATGGTCATCTAAGAGAAAGTCAGTTGAAATAAATTATTTTCACTGTGCATCATGTGGCATATGTCTCATTGCATTGAGTGCAGAACTGAGAATCTTGTCAGGCTTACTTAGCAGTCAGCAAAGATTTTAGTCAACCCAAGCTGAGATACATGTTTTTATCAAAATCAGAAACCCAAAAGGTTTCAATGTAATTGCACTGTAAACATTTCCTTGTGGTTCAGGTAGAAGGTTCTCATGGCATAAAAAAAAACAAAAAAGGAAGAAAAATGTAAAGGCAAAAGCAAGTGATACTGAAGTAATGTATAACTGGGGGAAACGTGAAAAGGAATATGGAAAGGGTTAGTTTAAATTCAGGGAAAATGAGAGATTTTGACATGTTCATTTGAACCATCTTACCTCTGGTAATTTAGAGCCAGTGTGACTGTGCCTGGTATGCAGAGAGCTTAGCTAGGTCTTTGTGATGCAGAAGAGTTTGAACTCTCAGCATAAGCCACAGAACTACAGACTGGGAGGAGGAATAAGGCACTGAGTCATCCAACAAAAGACAGATGGAAATGTCTGTATCTGTTGGTTGAAGATACGAAGGTCACTGATAAATCCAGATATGACTGAAGTTGACTGAGACCTAGTAGGAAGGAATTTGTTCAGTGGGAGCTGAAGTGGACTACAGAAAGCTAAGGTATGTGGTGAGGGCAAACAACTGAGTTCCTGTGGTCTGCAGAGAGTGATCTTACTAGATCTGTGTTCTACAGAACATCCCAAGTCAAGTATTTCATACTAAATTCACCCTTCAGTAAAAGTGAAATAAGAGTTAGCACACAGACATCAGGTGCCAAAACATGGGAAAGAGCTCTGCCAAAGGGCCAGGCATGGGACAAGCTTTAGACAAGTGCTTTCCAAGTGCTGCTTGGAAATAAGCAGGTTTGTGAGCAAACAAAATACTGCATGGGAGACTATTTGAATCCAGAGGTGTGGAGTTCTTTGTTTGGCATTCATAGGGTGCTTCATTTAACTTTTTGTTCTTCTTTTCTTTGTTTTTTCGTTAGTTTTAATTTTCATGTCTCTCCGCTTACTTTTTTTCTGGCAATGAAAAGATACAGAAGTGCCAAAATACCAGGAGGGAGACTGTTCTTCTGGTATTTATAGCCTGACTAAAAGCAGGAGTTAATGGAAATTATGCTTTTAAGAAATAGAAATGTAACGAAAACAGTCTATATAAAATGCTTTAAAGGTAAAGAACTTCACTTAGAATTTGCAACCAATTACTTAGGTTTTGAGTAACTGGAGCCTATTGGGAGTTAGTGGAGGGGGCAGAGTAGTCTAATTAGTGATGCACACTTCATAATAATTCTTTGCATTTAGAAAAACTAAATGTTTTACCAATGTTACTTCGTATCAAAGTCTGTTTGCCCTCTCAGAAAGTACTAGGCCTTCAGAAGGTCCATACCCTGTGAATAAAAATCTAATTATTGAATGAAAACAGAACATGAGATAAAGCACTTAAAATTCTGGCAGCTGAGACGTTATCTTCACTAGATGCCAAGACAGAAACTGTCTTTTGGATGCCTTTTAAGTAATACATTCTTTCATCCTTACGATCTTTGCAAAAATGACGTGACTAAACTCCAACAAGTAACAATCCAAGCAATAAATAAAAATTATTAGTAACGGTTAATGAATTAATAATAAGTGCTCTTGACCACAGAAAGCTGTAGCAGTTGATGTACCTTATCAGGGTGAGGCTTGTGTAGCCCCATATCTCAGCAGTGCTGGAGGCCAGCATCAGTAGCTGTAGGAGAAAAAACGGGAGAGGTAGAGTAAGGTGAGTAACCTGTAGGACTCATAATGAGTTTTAAAAGTTGTACATGAGTGTATTTATTTGAAGCATGAGACTCAGTAGCTTGCTTGGTATTTTCAGTTTTGGCAGTTGTAATTGATAACACATATAATTGATTGTTGTTACTAATACCATTTTTAAGTAGGAAGGTATTTATTTATGAGTGTTCAGTTTCTGCTTTAGAATTATGTAATCTGTGTATAACATTTATTCTATAGCTTTCTTTTAAAACAACTGAACTTGACAGAGAGGGGTAGGCATTCTGCTTTTTAACTGTTCCAGTGTAGAGGACCTATGTATTTTCTTGGCAATCTTCATGAGTTTTGAGTTGTATCTGTCATATCTCAAGTTTCATTCAAGTGTTTCTGCCTGGTCCTGGCTCTGTGAAAGTGAAATTACCATAATTCTGTGCAGTTCTACATTACATAGCCTTCAAAACAAAAGGGTTATTTAAAGCCTGGTTTAAAAACCTAGTAAGAAAAATTTCTTGTAGAAGAAGCTTAAGTTCATTTTGCAGTCACTGTTTTAGAGGAATGTATGAGGATTTAGAGGAATCTCATTTCTCTAATGAGTTTTATTCTGATACAAATTATTTGTTTTGGCACAAACTTTATGTTTGAAACTGCTTTATCTTTTTTATATAAGAGGAGTCAGGTATAAAACTGACCTAGCCTGCACCATTATGTACATTCCTTAACTTCGAATTGGATTTCAATACAGGTATTTCGAGAGCCTGTGGAATCTAGTATTTACTCAAAATTTAGCAGCATTGTTTTAATACAGCAATTTAAAAAAAAAAAAAAAAAAAAAAAAAAGAAAAGATAATTCCTTGCATTGACCTCAGAAGTTATGGAAGTTAGAATAAGTTAGAATTAAAGATGTCTTGTAAATATGACTATTTACAAAAACTACATATCTTTTACTCCAATGTATTTGAATTCACAGAAAAAAGACAGGTATTGAACACTACACAGACATTCACACCCTCACATATGCAGTATCAATCACCCTAGCACAGAGTATTTGATGTAGGTACAAGGAGAAAACTGCTGTAGTGGCTTGTAGTGGCATGGACTTCTAGACAAAGATTTAGAAGTGCTGGAATTTCTCTGTCCATCTCTTTCTTGGCTAAAAGGCACTTTCTTTATTGCAGAAAAGAATAAGTTAAAGTAGTGTGGGAGGAGCTGGCTGATGAGATGAGCAGCTGATGTCAGTATATGTAGATAATAAATCTATTTGTGTTCCTTGGTCACATAGTTTTGCTCTTGACATTTTTCATATAAATTCTTCTGTTGTGGTATATACTTTTGATACTTTTTAAACTGTAGATCTGTAGAAAAAAATCTTACTTAATTTCTTTGCGTGTTACGAGAAATACAAATAGTTTTTCTTCACTTTTGCCAGTTTGCCATTCATTGCATCAATGAATTCATCTGTGTTATCCTCTATTCTCATTTTAGCTGACAATTTACAGGAATATTTGAAGCTTTTGAATTCTTGTGACAGGATTCATATCCAAAAGTGGGATACTTAAGTTTTAAGTATTAAAAATATATTTATAGTTGAGTTGTGCACTGTTATCCCTAACTTTACAGGATAACTATTTTGTCTGGGTTTTTTCTGTATTAAAGTGGCTTGCAAGTTTATCTCCAGTCAATAATTCATTCTTGATTTGCATCATCCTTCCTTCCTGAAAGATGATGATTATTTTCAGCATCCAAGTTAAAAATCAGCAGCAGTGAGTTGCTGGCTGACAGGATCACAGAGGTGATGTGGAAAGCACTGCACATGAGAACAAGAAAAGAGAGAGAAGTGCTGGGCTGCTTTTCAAGTTGCTTTACAAAAGAAGTGGAGTTATCAGAAGTGGATTCCCAGAAGAGCATCTGCCAAAGAGAGCCCTTTGCTGCCACCAAGGAGTGCAGCAGGAGGGTCTGTGAAGGCAGGAATTTGTCTGCCCTTGGATGCAAGTGTCAAATCTGTTGGGAAGGAAGTCCCTCTCGGGAGACAAACAAAAATGTTCCACACAGAAATGTTTTTTTTTTTTAATTTATCTTGCCCTAGCACCGTGTCAAAAAAATAATATATATAATGTATATATGTGACTTTCTTTAGGCAGAATAACAGCTCTTGTTAGCATGATTGCAAGATTGTTGTGACCATAGTTATTTATCTGATGGGTTTGTAGAGATGATGCCTTTTACTCTTTTTTTTTCCCCAGCACAGATTCCTAATGGGGATAATTAATTTGCATTCTGGAGAGCCTGAGTGGTCAAACATGGTCACACTCCCCTGCCAAGTCACTCTCCAACAGACAGCTCTGCCTTCATAAGCCTGAGCTACCCCCTGAGTGGGTCAATTTAAAATCTTAAATGAAATGTAAAGGCTATATGCCCAAACACTTGTGTTAGTTGGCTTACTTTCTCTATCCCATCTCCTGCCTTTTTCTTTTTTTTTTTTGTCCTGTGCATTGCTGAAGTATAGAGCCTCAAAACCAGTATATAGTTCTTCAATGCAGACTCGGTTGTTGGTGATGTTTTACCTATTAATAGTGGAATCCCTTCTGAGTGGTGAAGTTCAGTGGGAGAAATGATACAAGAGATGGCAGCAGGATTGCTTTTAGTAGTAACTTTTACAGCAGCACTCAAGCAGCCCTAATATTAGGGGGTTTTTTGTCACAGAAAGCTTTCAAGGAAAAAGTCTTATTTTCTGCTTTACTACTGGGACTATGTAAATGCTGATCTGTGAAACACATAAAGTTGGGTACTTCAGCAGTTTCAACTCTGTATTAAATACCACTTTAAACTAGTATGTTCTTCATGCAGACCAGTTTCTCTAAAGCAATGTCACTTTCTGTTCCCTACAACGTAAGTCACCTGGAGATGAAACAGAAGTTAAGCTTTGCTTTCAAATTACCACTTTGTCCTTTTCCACTGCTATACTCCTCTTTATGTCACAGCCACCACAGGATACAGTTGTGAGCTACAGAATTTCTTGTTATGAGAATTTTGTGTCATCTGTAAAATGCAGAAAGACACAAAGCAAAGCTGCAGGACAATAATACATTGTTTCCTGGAGTTTTCTATGTGGTGGACCCAGAGAAGCATCACATATGAGTTGGCTGTACTTCTTCAGACAAGTGAGTGATAAGATCCTAATATTTACCTACAAATTCCTGAGAGAAAAATTTCTGTTTATAATATTTTACTATTTTTATTAAATATTTAGGCCTCCACATATTAAGCAGTGATATATGCATAATTAAACATGAGTATAGTTTATATAGATAGTGACATAAAAAGATATAAATTCAAAAAAGAATTAAAGTAAGAGAATTTGGGCAAGTCTCTGGATTGAACTTTAAGTTGGAAATTGCCATTGCTTTACTCATTGTAGTACAATCCAAGACAATACATGAGAAAATACAATGAGTGTGCAAGCTGGGCATAGACAAGTAACAGAAAATAAAACTCAGATACATAAAACAAAACGAGCTGATGGCTCTGACCTGTATTGCATCTTATAATCTTTCCTTCCTGCTGTCCTGGCTGCATAATTTTACAGCCAGAATTTACAGCCACCTGAAATTTTCCTTATTCCAAATCATCAACTGTCAGCTGCATTACTTTGCATCTGGGCCCAAAAGGAAGTTCTGTGGCTGCTATATCCTTTTGTAGTAGGAATGATTAATTCTGTGACTTCTCAAGCAGGAAAATAGTCCTATCTATGAAGAGAACATTGTGCATTTGAAATGACTCTACCATACAATTGTAGACACACACACCAAAAGCCCTTGCAAATGCAAGAATAAATGGTGCCAGCCAGATTGATCTTTATTATTGCTTGCATCTTAAAAACAACATAGAAAGGTATTGGGAGGGAAAACTATTAATACTCTAAAACACTAATTCCTAGTTAATTATATTCTCTGAGAAAGCTACATTTACTTTTTTCAAAAACATTCCCAGTGTACCATGAGTGCTATGTGTCTGTAGATTTTGACCCAGAAGGCAGTGTCAAATTCATTGAGTTCATCATAAGAACACTGAATTCTGCCAGGATATCAAAATTCTAGATGTCCTGATTAGCACAGGATATCATGCCCTCTCACCCCAGAAAAAAAAAACATTTAGTTTCTTAGTTATGGGATCTCAGCAGGCATTGCTTATGACAGGACTAAAAGTTATTCTATGTTATGTTTCTTTAGCTAATGTTTTAAAAATTGCTTAGCGAACCTAAAAGGTCACTTGAAAGTCTTATTTTTATTGTCACTGCCTCCAGAATACATTCCATAGCTCAGTTTAATATGATCAGCAGCAGGCCAAGAGGTTTACAAGCCAAGATACTATGTCTAGTCCATTTCGAGATATGACAGAGTTCAGTGAAGAGGGGAGAGGGAAGATCTAGTTTGAGAAATGTAATTTTGCCATGCCTATAAAACATGGAAGGAAAATACCTCTCTGCATTCCCTTTTGATGTCTGAATGTGTTCATGACCTTTCCTAAGGTAGAGGAACCCTACTAAGCACTTTATGAGGAAATGGGCAAATGTCTGAGGACATCTGTTTAACAGCATGTCGAGACAAGGTTCATCCACCTCCCCGAGGAGTCTCTGCTCCTGGAGTAACTCAGCTTCCTCCTGGCTTCATCAGCCACAAGCCTCTGTAGTCCACAAACCAGTGCAGAGAATAGTAGGGCAGGAGCTTGCTCTTTTGTCAGTAATGATACAACATCTATCTACTGTGTCTTCAGATGAGGAAATGTACTGTGACCAATTTACATTAGTTACAGTTTTTTTTATAAAGATAGCCTTCATCAGGCCCCTGTCATCTCCCAAAGTACAAAGTACTTTAAACTACAAGTGAATTACCTGTGTCAGCCCATCCTGTTGCATTGCAGGGACAAGAATTCTCTCCTTTGAATCTGGACCGTGGTTCTGTCAGCTGTGATCCTCCCAGTTGCCTGTTGATGGTGGGCAGCTTTAATCTTGCCAGTAGCCGCAGTGCTTTGCAGCATTTGGCCCCACATGTTCCATTTATACCAGTAAGCAGCCCTCAGCATTTATGGGAACCATTGGGTCACTGAAAAGATTTTTTCACATCTTTGTTTTTTTATTAACTGTTTTCTTGAAAATCTCATTATGACCACCAAAGTCCTACATTGTTTGGAACTCTTTTCTCCTAACTGCTGTCCACAAAAAGCTTAGGTCACTGGGATAACTTAAATCCAAGTTTCTCTCTACAATAAGAGAGATGAGATAAGTTAAAGCAGTGAAACAAAGAATGCAAAGAGATTGTTGTTTTTTGGTTTTTTTTTTTAGTGACATCTGTATATGTCCCACCAATTTACTGAGGATTGTGTTGCAGTGACACAAAAAATACAAGCCCTGGGCTGGTCTCCATTGTTTGCATCATAAAGCATACCCAGGACAGGGCTCTTGTCCTTCTTAGATGCTGCAGGCAGTATTTCTTTTTTTGAGTCATCTGAGACTTATACATGAGATCCTCAGACTAAGACTTTAATGTGTTTGAGAGGTAAGTATCTGGAGAGTCAGAGAGAAATCTTGCTTATGTAAAGAAGACTAGTTAGTTTTCTCCTTTGTTTTTCCATGAAGATGGTTTCTACCATGGTATTTTAACTCCTGATTATGACTTCTGAATATAAACTCCTGTAATTTTCTTCAAAGAAGAAATATATTATGGTGAATCCATCTGGCTTTTCTATAACTGAGGCTGAAGAAGGAATTTAAACATCTGTGTTCTTCTTGGTGGAAGTTAAGAGAGGCACACATTTCCCTTTCAGTGGTAAGATGGAGTCTCAGCCCCAGTTATTTGTGCTGCAGTAATTGTACTGACCTAAAGGAAGTTATTCCAGATGTATATTGTCATAAATAAGACCAGAATTTTTATTATTCCAGTACATGACCAGCATTAGCAGAGTACCTCGATTCTTAATGAATGTTTAGAAACAGGAATGACAAATGCTTGTTCCCTCACTCTTCCTGTTTTACCATCTGGCAAGAAAAGTAACTTTGGTTTACAGTCGTTATTGTGCTCAGTTTGCAAATGTGAGTGACTGTGTTCTGAGAGAGCAAAGCATCTAAAATGTGGAAATTTGTTCTGCATTCAGTTTCCCAGATCACTTTTGCCTTCAGTGGGAAGATGTAATGTTGTCTAGACATCCATTCTGTGAAACTTTACTCTACTGTACACATATATTTTCTCTGATGATGGGCAGTTTCCTTCAACAGTATAGCTGCTATGGATAATTCATGTCCACAGAGGAGGAATACTCTCTAAGGGACCAATGTCCACTCCCACTTTGAGTCTATTGAAAGTGATTTTTGGTTTGTCTTTGGTAAGTTCTTCTGCAAATCAATTGTATTAGTCTAAATGAACATGATTCTATGGTCTGCATTTGGATGCATGTTACAGAGGACACAGAAAAACACATGTTCAAGGGAGAGGCAGCGCAGGCAGGTAGGGAGGTGAACTACACAGAGAAATCTTTGCTTTTAATGAGACAGAAATGTTTTGCTGCAGCTTTTTTGTATTTGTTCATTTACTCGTGAGAGACTTCATTTTGATATAGAAATCAGCATTGGGTGATTTGCTGAGACCTTAAGACCCTAAGGTATTTCTTATCTCGTATCCAGAAATTGAGAGTTGTCACCATGGACATTTGGGTATCAAATCCGAGACATATAAGGGAGTGTTACTGATGAGGATTGGCTCAGAAGTGCATGTGGGGTATTTTGCACCATGGAGACCAGAGAATTATTTAAGTGTATTTCTCTTCTGGTCATACTTTTTTAGTCTTTCTTAATCTTAGCTTTATCAGCTGCATTTAACCTTGGAGTCCTTTGTTAAACATGGAAGATGCTGCTGGTCAATATTCTAGGAAAAAGAGAGTGTCATAAAAAGCACCCATGCAGTCTTCTAGAGGTATTTAATAATCTTCAAGTACTGTAGGAGAAAGGACAATGAAGAAAGACTCTCAAGTAAGGTTGTGATAATGGAGGAACAATTAGACACGTGGCACGCCCAGCTCGGTAGCTGATGAAAGCAGTTTGACTATCAAACACAGATCACATTCATCCTACCTGCATGGTACCAAATGTTCAACTACTGTATTTTCCCTTTTCTTATCCTTGTGTTTTCTATACAAATCCATTCCCTTCTCTCACTCCTGCTGGACCCTTGAGTATGACCACCCAGTTTCAGTTACATGGACTGAGTATCCCAATGAGTTAGAAGTCTTAATTGTGCTAAATGACAGTGGTGCAAGAAGCCCTTAGTCTCTCTCTGCAATGGGTTTTCTAAGAGATTCCTCTAGACTTCATTATTTTGGAGCTCCGAATATATTTTGTTCCACATAAAATCATTGTTTATGCTTTGCATGCAGCTTCAACTTTCGAATGTGTGCTTTGTACTTGAAGAACATCAAGTGTGGAGTGAACACCCCATTTGTCTCTTGGGGAAAAGCCCATTTACCCGAAAATTATGGTACCAAAAAAATTAGGACACTAATGCTCAGTGTGTGCACTCATGTAGTCTCTTCTTTCTGAATAAAGTAGGCAATCAAAAACATTAATTTTTTTTTAAGTTAATGTTCAGAACACTTCATAGAAAATTTTAAAATATTTTGGTTTATTTATCATTTAATATAATGATATTTATCATTTAAATTCAACTAAAATGATGCTGACTACAAATAGCAAAGATTCCTATTATAAGGCTAGGACAGGGAAACAGAGAAGAAAGGGGAGCATGATGAAGACAAAAATTTTATTAATTTGAATTGACTACAAAATAGGCATGTTTTAAATCTTTTAATTTTGGGGGTGTTTTACACCTTTAAATGGTCTCATAGGACTTAATAGTGATAAGTTCAGTTAAGCCTTATAAAGGTTCAGAAGATCTTTTAAAAAATATTTATCAAAGTACAGAATAATAGGGCAGATTATATTTTCCGTGGACTAAAAATCAACTGTTACAATTTCAGAGGAAAAATTATGTTAAAATGCTGTAGTTTTTTTCCTTAAAAGGCTCAATATCAATGACAATTGTATTTTTGCCTATTTGGAGTTGCTGGGTACTTAATGCTCCCATGGGTTTAGCACAGGCCATTACTCAGTATTTATGAACTTGAAGCCCTGAGTACATATAGTACATAGTTTGTTTTTTTTTTTTAACTCAGCTTGCATGTTTACAGGGACTTTTTTCAGCCGAGGGTCTTGTGTAATTATTGCTTCTAATTGTTTTCATTTTCTTTGTTTGATGGGTGTTTTTGCCTGCTTTTGGAATTTATGACCATCCAGTGAGAAGGACATTAAAGAGTGGACTGACACCAGAAGAAGCCAAAGCACTGGGCCTCATCAGCACCTCTGAGATGCAGGTTTGACGGCTCGAGAGGCGGCACCAAGAAGCACACAGGCTGACAACCCTTTGGTGTAGCATCAACCTGCCAGCCTCCTCTGCTGCTCCCAACATCCCATCCTCTTTAAGGTCCATTTTAAGAAGCAAGAGAATGCAAAACCCCACAGGCAGGGCAGAAGAAGCACGTGCCACAGCTCAGCACAACATCCGGACAGTAACCGAGGAGGCGTTTGGGTGCTTGTAGGTGAAATCTGCTTCTGTCGTGGTGCATTGATGTGGGTAAGAGGGGGCTCTCTCTGAGCTATCTGTCACGTGAGCTGTGTTTATGTTGGCTTTCATTGTGCCCTGTTGTAGTCGTGGTAAATGTATAGCATTTTGTCAATGCAAGGGACAGTCCTTAAAGAGGCAAAATAAGTCCTGTTACAGCAACCCCGATTTTCCTGAAGCAGATTCATTAAGCAAAGGTGCACGGTCTGTGCAACCCTGTGGTTTGTTTGGGTTTTTTTATTATTTTGCCACCAAAGAATGTAAAAATGTATGTGTACCTTTGTATATGTACAGAATGAATGTGTGGACATGTGCGTATATCTATGCACATACAGTCATGGTGTGAAATCATGCTCCTGCTGAAGCAAGCTGGACCATGACTTTCCCTCTGGGGCCTTACCATTCCACCTGGACAGGAGGAAAAGAATGTCTTTTTGTAGAAACTCAGTGTTATTCAATGGGATTAACCCTATGGGGCAGGAGATGGCCTGCAATACAAGTGGAAAGTTTAGGATCCTGTATTCATATGTATTCATACACACTCATACTGTACATAGCAGCATGCACATAGAGAGGAGACTGGATACCTCCCTCTTCTTGAGCTATGGATGTACTGTGCATTTGTACAGTTCCAAAAGAGATCTATGGCAACAGTTTTACATACTCAATATGTGCTAAGATCAAGAAGTTTTGTTCACTTGCCTGTGCCCTTCATGCTGCTTTTCTCTGCTGCAAGATAATGTGGTGGTGATTTTACTTCAAATTAATGGATCTGAATATGAAATGACCCTGCTAAAAGCCTGCTGTGTTTTTGCTGTTCTTTACTTTTTTTTTTTTTGGGGGGGGGGACGGACGGTTATCCTTGATGCAAGTGGAGGAGGTACCACAGTGAACACTCCAATATGTTTGCCCTTATCTCACTGTTTCATCACTGCCCTCAGTATATGTCTTTGAAGAATGTTTAGTCAACTCACCTGCCTTGAAGTGGTGGATATATGCAGCAGTGAAGATTAATTGAACACAGTCCCCCTCACCAGTGCCGAAGCATTTTGAAGAGACCTGCAAATAACAACATAAAAGGGAACTTTTTAAGCCAAAGTCTGCATATGACTGATTGATCCTCAAGGATGCACAAAATTATCTCTTTCCATTGCCTTAGCCTCTAAGATTAAGGGTATGTCTGGGCAGCAGTAAGAGCTGAGGTTTTCTTCAAGCCTCAAGCTTCATTGTGGAACTAGTTAAGTAGGGTAACTAGTTAACTGGGTCCAATTTTGGCTGCAAAACACGCTTGGAAAGTAGGATTAATTACTGGTCTATGCTGGTCTCTTAATGTCATAGCTATGTTGCTTCTGGCACCAATCTAGGTTCATAACCTCAACAAGTTATTCTACTCTGCCCTCAATAAGTACAGAATAATTGCTGAAGATTGTTCAGGATAGTTAAAGCAAACACCATAAACCTTTGAAACCTTGGTCATTTACCATATCATACCCTGAGCACAGCATCCAAGTGTTGAGAGAACCAGGTAGCTGACAACATTCAGTGAGATCTCGAGGGGAAGTTCCTATCTGTGCTGTCCCTCTCTCGGTCAGACAATTTCATTTTTCATTGCTGTTGCCTTGGATCTTCACATGTCAAAGTCCGTGGGTAAAAGGGTCCCTAATGAGCAAAAGTTCTTTAGTATAGCATTGAGTTTGATCTGGTATCCCCCTCAGCTTGTTAAAAAGTCAGTTGTACAAGTAGGCAAAAGGTAGTAGGTGTAATTAAAGAAAATGTTTTGGGTATTTGAAAGCTATGAAAAGGAGGAAGCTGGTTAGGAAACAGAAAGAAGTGGCATATAATTAATCTCACTGTAAAATAAGCAAGACCTATGAGCATCTGGATTTTGCAGTGGATGTTTATATGCTGCTTTCTATTATGGACTTTTAAAATCTCTCTTAAGGATGCTTCGAACAAAGAAATGAAGGTAATGGGGGTTTGTGGAGGTCTTGGAGGTCTGAAAAAAGAGGAAGACACCCTGAGTGTAAAAGTTATGCTGGACTGTTATGCTGGTTAAATAATAAAAGAAGCCAAAATGTAACAAAAATGTATTTACATTGACAGAGGTCCTGTGTATGATGGGAGGGAGAAAAGCAAACAAGTTTTTAAAATGGAATATTTAATTAAAGTACGCTGAATGTGCAAAGTAGGTAGCTGTTGGTGACTACTTGCTAACAGGAAATAAATCTGTGTTTTATTCAGACATTGTACAGCATCTTTGTCTGAAACATAACAAAGCTGATGAACTGGTAATAGATGGGGGCATATGTATTGTCCAGGAATTGTTCAAAAATTGTAGAAAACTTCAGGTACTCCTTATCAAGGAGAAAATTAAATCTAGGGAGTAGAGTCAGGATAAATTGAAATTTTTTTAAAAAGCAGGCTTCTGTCAGATTCTCTGGACGCAGGTGTCTAACACATGAAGCATGTACTTTCTTGTCCATTTTTCCATTACATTCATTTTTCTGTATTTTTGCCTAAGTTTCTGCTCTGTAGCTGTGAAGGATAACTAACTTTCCTGAAGCATAACTTGGTCTTGTTATGCAGTAGTATACAGGACAAATAATTCCACTATTCTCAGTGTTTATTGGAACAGAATCAAACATGGTAACAGTGCAATAACTACAGAAAAGGTTTCCATTTTAGTGTCCCAGTGTGCTAACCTGTACGTTGGCAGTGCCTCCTCTGGAGCCTGCTAGCATGTCCTGACTGGGGGAATAGCATTTGTTTGCCTTCATCTGACTAGTGGATTCCAGATGAAACAAAGAAATTTGTTATATCTGCATGCCCTCATCTGTCTGCCTAGTGAGGTAGTAACCTTCAGGATTTTAGTTGCTGCTGTCTGCCCCTCCATCATAAAAAGCAATCACCATACCAGTTGTTTTAAAATGTGTGTGCAATATCGATTGGGTTTGTGACAAATACAGAGGTCTTGGAGACACAATGTGGTAACACGTGTGGTTCCCATTTCCCACTTAGAGATCCACAAAGGCTGTTTTTAAATACTTGCAGCCCTAATAACTACCTCTCTTCTCTTTCTCATAGTACCAGTCAGCTCCATATGTAGTGCCCAGAGTTTTCTATCTCCACCAAGCTCTCAGTCACTGATGATGTTTATTTCAGCACCAATCTGCTGCTAACAACTCGTCTGTTTGTCACCTTAATGCCATCCTGATTTGGATGCTGAAGTAAACTTTGGCATATGAAATGGCCACCAAAGGGAAGCTATCCTAATTTCCTTTCATCTCCCTTGGTGTTTAAAAGCAGACTGCATACAAATACTTTGTATTCCCTCCTCCCAGCTGAGGCGTAACTTTCAGTAGCGCTTATGTGACTGTGGTGAAGAAACACCCCCAGGGAATGTTGTGTGCCACAATCAAGAGTGAAAGATCACTCACAAAAATTAAATTCATCACTCTTCACCTTTCAGTAAGGCCAGGCACCAGTCTCATGGATTCCAGATGTTCTATAGCCTCTTGGCTGCTACATGTGACCCTTCTGTTTGATAGATCCCTGTCCGTAATCCAAAATCAACAAAAAAAAATGTGTTTTAATGAAGGTCTTTCTTACTGCAATAAATACTGGAAACGGCATCAAAAGATATTTTAAAAATACATTTATTTTTCTCTTTTAGCTCTCTTTTATTGTTAATCTTTGCAGTGATTGACTCTGTCACAGAATAAGGCATCAGATTTTAGATAGGCTTAGATTTTTTTACAAGGCTTTGGCTTTAGCTTAATAGAAAGTCATGTGAATATCTAGATAAGAGTTAAGTCCTGATTTTACAGAAATTTGGATTCAGAGTCTTGGTGTGACTGTACAGCAAGAGCATCCTGCAAGGTGCTCCATTCCCCTTCGAAGTACTAGATAACGTGGCAGGATGACACCTTAAATCCCGAATGTGATATGCTTTAAATGTGCCCTGGCAAACACTAAAAGCCATTGAGAAGTCACTGTTGAGGTTTTCAACATCTACTGCAAACCTAAGGGGTGCAGTGCCCCTGTAATTGCAGCAAAGGGTTCCTTTTGTCATTCCCAGTAGTGTTGCAGGTGGATCCAAAACGCTTTAGAAACTGTCAGGCTGATGGTAGTAGCTGTGTGTAGGCTGTGTGGTTGTTGGTTTTACCACACTTTGAGTACACTGAGATGAAACAAGGACAAGGTGGCACCTACCAGTCTCCCATCCTCTATTCCCCAGCTACAACTCGTGTTGTACACACTGCCATCCTTTATCTAAAGGATGTGCAAAGACACAGTGTCAGGCAGAAGCACAAGCATATTCCTCTCCTGTTTTTCACTCCAGTACTCCCACTAAACATGCACTGCTCCCCTCCTCAGATTCAAGGAGGGTTTTATGCCTCTGTGTGTAGGCAGAGAGCCCAACCCCACCCTGTCTTGGAATGGTGGCTCCCTGTTTCCAGCATCAGGATGCAAGTCCACAGGGAAAACTGCCAGGTTGCAGGCTCTAAAAGAAAATAAACTGAAGTATTTTTAAAAGAGAAAATGCTTTGTTCTAGTCAACTGTTGAAAGTGATTTGCCAACATTTGAAACATGTAGAGTCTACCTTCCTTTTTTTCAGCTGGGGCAGCAACTGGATCAATTGGCATTTCAGGTGTGGTCCCAAGAGGTTTCTGGCAAGCTCAATAGCAAGTAATTCAAGGAGTTTCAGAGTTGTTGTATAGTTTTACGTTTATGCAAAAAAAAAAGTTTAAAATTATTTCTAGTTAGTCCATTTCACATTGACTGGCAGATAGAGATATATTTTGTTTAATCACTATCTAATATGGAGGCTTCTGTGAAAGAAAAGGTTTATTCGTAGCATTGGGTGCATTTCTCCTTTTTGAAGACTGTCTTTGCGCATATAGTGTCCTTTTTTGTGAGCTGGGAATTGTAAAAAAATGTAAAGTAGAAAAGGACGTGTTTCTTAGACAAAGGAGAAATACTGTAAAATTGTGTAAATGTCACTACTCATGTTTTTTTGTGTTCTGTGTAGCATAGTGTAAAATAGGCTTTCTAGCAGTGTTATTCTGTGAATTGTAATTTAAAAACCAAGCCATGCATGGGCAGAGATATTATCCACAGGTCCTTTTGGTTGAGTTTTTGGTTTTGTTTGTTGTTTTTTCATTTTAGATGAATTTGTTTTATGTTAAATTTAATTGTCCATGAAACTGCATTTTTTTCTCAGTTTTATTTCATAAAGAACTTGAATTACTGTTTAAAATTTTATTACACACAAAGCTCACCTACCATTTGTCTCGCTTCTTCAGAAGCCTTGTCACATTGTGTAAACCTGAAGAATTTTCTTTTTAACACACCCTTCATCTTCCCCTTCTCCCCCTTCCTTCCCTCTCCCCTCTTTATTGTCTGGAAAGATGCAATTATAACTTTTTTTTTTTTTTTTACACTTTTTTTTTTTTTTCTGTGCCATGCAGGGTCAATATGAAAAACTGACCACAGACCTATGTCCAAAATTTCTTGATATAAGTAGTTAAAAAGCTCACCTCTACAGCATTATGTAAACACATCTTGCAATAAAGCTTCATAAAGCACTGACTGGGCTGGTTCTGGTTTTGTTGATGAAGCCAATCATGGGAGCTTTGGTGGGAAATAGGTGGGAATGGGTTGATATTTTTCATATCTTCTGTAAATACCAGCAAAGCCACCATGCAGACAACAGAACAGCTGCCATTGAACCATCTGGGGGTCTGATGATAAAAAGCTGATCTTGTACTCCTAGTATCACAGTTTGAACCTAATTCCTAATCTTGAATGAAGAAAATGCAAACGTCTCTGGTTCCCAAGGACTGCAGTAATCCAGCCCTACAAATCCTCATTTAAACATACAATATTACTGCTGGCTGCCATTGGCTTGGAGTTGGTTGCTGCCTTAAAAATTCTCTGCACCCAGAGCACATTGCTCTTTATGAGAAGCAAATACAAAGAAAATGAAAGCCTGCTGGGGGAGGACAGGTGGGCATTGCAGGTTGCCTCTGCATCAAGACTTGAAACACTCCCTGTGTCTGCCAGGGGTTCATACAGTAAATGTGGCCTGTAAAAGAGATAAACCTTTAACTTGGCTGAAATACATTTCCATTTTCTGGTGGCCACCTATAGGTGTGCCTGGACCAGCAGTGCTCTTGCAGTTTTCTCTGACTGCTGGTGCCCAATTCCTATTTTTTTCTCGCAGTTCCCCAGAGGCTGAGTTGACAAATGGAGGGTGAGCCTTAGCACAGGGACACCTCCATCTGCTCTGCCCACAGGTTTGGTGACTATGATGAGGAGGGGGCTCAAAGTGACACGTAGAAACTCCAAATGCTCGGATTTCCTCTGCTAGGTTTACAACAAGCTACTCGCAGGTAACTGCCCTTTAGAGCTGCACATGTAAAATAGGTCAAAATACATTATTAAAAGACAGCTATGCATGTTTATAGCACCATCCTGGAAGGTATTTTCCCTCTTCTAAGAAAAAATCAAGTAAGTGAACTGAGAGTCTGAGAGAGAATTTTCACCTATGGTTTCTGAGACTGTAGGAGCTGATATAAAATGTGAGGTATGCAAGCCTCCATAGGGAAAAACACCACCTTCCTCCTTTTTAATTAGTTTTAAAAGTTATTTCAAATAAAAAAGGTGCCTGTTGGGATATGGCTGCATCCCTGAAAGAGCTGCTTAGCATTCCAGATGCACTGGTGTAAAGTCTAGAGGATGAAAGGCTACTAGCCAGAAATGTGGTAATGCTTTTTAAAATAAATATATAAACCAAGTTTATTGGCCAGACACTTTTCTTTTCTCTCACAGCATATCCATTAGCAGTTCTTCAATTCCAGATGTGCAATGACAATGTGTACATATATTTTTCAGACCTGGTGCCCAGTCAGAACTCATGTTGTCACAGAGAAGCCTCTGGCCTGTAGTCAGGGAACGAGTAAGTATGCAGCTTATCCATTGCACAGCTGCATGCCCTGGTTTATAGACCCTCCAGAACAGTTTGAGAACACACAACTAAAGAAAGAAAAACCAACATTTTTTTCCTATTATAACTTTTCCAAGTTTTCTGGTGGGAAAGCAGTTATAAAAAGGTAGAAGGCTGTTCTTGAAGCTTTACCTCTTGTGAGTTTCTTTGCAGGAAATGAAGAATGACAGGTGTACTCCATCAGTCAGCCACCCGATGAGATGGAGCTCTGCTGGGAAAGCCTGAAAGCAGCACAGTCTATGTGAGGTGCCATGCCAATCAGGACTTCTCTTATTTGATCTTCCTGAATTATTTTTGAGCAGAACTTTGTCTCCAGAGGTACTGTTTTTTTCAGTTCCAGGGAGTCAGAGGGGTCTGACTTCCCTAGTGCCAGCCCCCCTCCCACTGCTCCACCAAGAGTCAAGAACCTTTCATGTATTATTTATCTGGTTCTATCTGGGAAACATCAGATGTCAATATACAGAAGACAGGTACCAGCCCTGTGGAGGACAAGACCCTTTTGCTGTCCTAAATGGATCTCCCAGGACCACTGGGGACATCCTGAATCGTTATTTCTGTAGTGATGTCCAAAAATGCCTTAAGGGTATGAAAAAAATCTTACGAATAAACTTCTTTTGGTGAGTGTTCAGTTTTCTGCCTAGACTACAGACAAAATGACTAGTCTTAACTTTGAAATATGTTTTCCTTTGTTTGATCCATACTTAAGGTAATAAAAGAAAAGCAGCAATTATCAAGCAACAAAGAAAAAGAAAACACCAGTTAAATCCAATGGCACTTGAAACTGGACAAGCTTGAAGTCAAAGGTGAGGTCAAAGCCATGTCACAGCCTCCAGTAAAAAGTGTCCTGTCTCAAGGCAACATTAGCCACGTCTTTCTTGGAAGTGTCCTGTGTTGCTTTAACAGGAGTGGTTTGAAATCTTCTCCCTGTACAAGGAGCACAAAGCCCTTGCAGAGCCAGGCAGGGCTCAGGTGAGGGCCCAACAAGTGGCAGAGGCTCTGGAGTGTTTCCATCACTGCAAAGGCATGTGCTGTGACTGCGTGCTGGATATAAATGTTTGTATTAAAAACCTTGAAGTAACCTGTGAAAACACATTTCTTGCAGGTATCCAAAAGCTACAGCAGGGTGAAAATTCTCCTATTTAATAAGGCAATGAAATATTCAGACTCTTGAACGAAAGCTCAAAAAAATGATTCCTCCTTCCACTCTTGTCCAAACTTCCTATAAATATGCACTGGGAGGCTTAAATAATCTTGGCAAGATATAGCAAAGGAAAATTATTGTTAAAAAGAGGCCCTGGATATCATTTCAACAAACTTTTTCCCCACATAAATGTACGGAAAATTTTTGACCTCATAGCAAAGTCAAGAAAGAAAGAATTCTCTTTTTGCAAAATGCCAAGGTACCTATTTGAGTGCAAACTAGACTGCTTCCTCATAAGTTAGTCTGGAAATCATCCGAAGGATGATGCATTAATTATAACGAACAATAGCTATGCAGGTTAATAAATAAAAATCTAAGTGATTATACTGTCAACAGCCAGGATCTATACAATGTTAGCTGTGAATATAATGATAAAGAAATTATATTGAGTATCAGGCAGTAGTGACCAAAGCCAAATGAAAATTTGATGCTGTTGGCTGTATGAACAGTGGAAAGAGCCTGATGGACTTCAGTGAGGTCAAATCAACCCCACTGCTCCCCCACCAAGATGATGATTAGAATGTTAACCTTGATGGAAAGGGAATTGTTTCTCTGAAAAAAAAAAAAAAAAGACCCTAAATTATTTTAGCCTCACCATTTTCACTGGGGAATTCTCTTTCAGGAACGGATAGCACACTACAGCCTGAAAACCAAGAGTGAATCCTTGTTTCCAAAGGAATTATCTCAAATGTGTTCAGATTACAAGCATGTGGGATGAAACACATCTAGCATCCAAAATTATATGGTCTGGAAATTTTATGTCTTTTTAGAAGCCAAAACACTGCAAAGTCTGAAAACAAAACAACCTTAATTTATATTTTATTTTAATTATGGAACATGAAAACTGCTACATTCCTCACAGGAAAACAAAATTCTTGTTGAATCTCTGTCATTGTTACAAAATTGTTTACCAAGTCTTTAAAGACAGACACTGGTAGACAGGATGCTAGCATCTAAGAAGTTTTACTTTAAGACTACTCTTAAGCACTACTGTTTCTTATACAGCTTATACAGTTTCTTGACATGCAGTTTTGTTTAATGTACTGGTTCCTCTTCCAAACCTGCATCCTCCATGCAATGTTAACTTACACCATCTTTAATTTTGATGGGTTTTGTTTTGTTTTGTTTTCCCTATGGTGAGAATGAGTCAGTTGCAAGATAGAATGCTGTGTTAATTGCTTATTTGTCAATAATAACCTATAAATCTTTCTAAAGGTAATCAGGGTATTCATAAGCTTACAATTACTTGATATTGGTTAATCTGAGAGTGGGCTTTACAATTGGATGTGTAAAAGCTAAATATTTCTGTTTTCAAATACCTCTCAGCAACATTATATAAATTGTTTGGGGAGTCCATCTGGGTGAATATTTACGCATATGACATATCACAAGTGGATTTTTGAATATGCAAGTAGACACTGTAATCTGGAAACTTGCTATTTTAACTTCTGATCATATTTTTACAAGGCAATGAGATGATTATATGAGTGGTTTAACTTGTGCAAGGAATTGGTAAGGAAATTGATAGTGTAAGAAACCAGTGAGGCTTATTGCTCTTTGTATCTTTCAGAGCATGAGTTTTCCAACAAACCATAAAGCACGAGACGTAGTAAACTGAGCTATGGATATCCTGAAGAATGATCAGCAGCAAACACAACTTCTTAACATGTTTAGACATCATAAGCTTGCAAGGTCCCAATAAAGGACTGATTGCAAAAGTGATGTGCATGTGAAAACTCTTTGACATTTTGATGACTCCATCAAAGAGGGTTCCTTCATGCAGAAAGAACACTGGGGAAGAAGGAATGAACTAATTTGGGATTCAAAAAAGAGGAAAGCAAGATCAACACTCAAATCAGCAGTATAAGGTAAGTATAATTGAGGGAAAGCCTTAATGACAAAGACAAAATTCTTATTTTGATATAAAGGTGAACCCAGAAAAGAAAACCAAACAGATCATTTTAGCAGCAGCACTTCAATCCTTGCACTAAGTGAAGCCCAGATGCAGTAGTAAGTTTGAGGGGTGTTTAGCAGTGCAAGGCTGACTTTTAGAGAAGTTTTGCCTTAATTAAACCACATGAAAACAAGAAAGTGATGAATTATGGCCTGTGTGACTGTAAAGAGAAAAGGGCAGTCTATACAAAGAGAGAGGATAAGAAAGGAGACATCATATATTTTCTGAGTGTTCAGTGGACTGGCCTTAAGCAGGCTACCTAAAAATCTCTTTTAAAAGAATCACAGAATTGTCATGGTTGAAAAGACCACTGCATCCAATCATCAACATCCCTGCCCCAAAAATACATAAAACATATTTATCTGTATTTATATCACCAGGAGTTTGATGATTTCCCTGATTTCTTTTTTTGAAGTGAGCATTAAAAATGTAAGTGCAGAATAGATGATGCAAGGGCCACAAGAGCCATTCTGGTCCTTGCTGCCTTCATACAGTCATAAATTACTGCAGTGCTTAGCAGGAAGGGCACCACCTCTTGTTGGGCTATAATAAAATCTTATACAGAATCACACACACAATCACAGAATGTTAGGCGTGGGAAAAGACCTCAAAAAGATCATCGAGTCCAACCCCCAAGCTTTTAATACTTGATAAACAAACTATAACCATCTTTTCAAGCTTCGAATCTTCTGGCTGAAGCTTTTTCCTCAAAGCCAGACTGGGTACATGGGGTAAGCTGTGGGTCAGCTGGTGTTGCACGTCTGTCTTTGGCAGAAGCAACTTGGATTCCTCCATCCCTGGGATCAGCGTGCAGAACTCTTGCTGGAGTCAGCATCATCTGTGGCCTGTGATTCTCCTGTTTTAAGCAGGATCTTCCCTAAGCAAGCAGAAATAAGAATAGGGTTTTGTCAGTGGTTCTGAATGCTCAGTGAAACCTGCAGCTGGACACTCCCATCATAGTCAGGGGTCTCCCAGATATCACCAATAGAACCTTTGGTTAAACCTGGGATTCTTTTCCCCGTTGACAGTCACAATACCTCCTGGGGAAGGTATTCTCTCTTAATAAGTAAGCTGGGTCACCAGATACCACCAAAGTTTAATGCAATTCTTCCCCAGCTGCCCAAACTGATCAGAGGAAATAAGAAGATGAGAGGCAAACAGCTCTGTGGTTTCCCCAGTCAGACTGTTAGCAGCTTAGCTTTCTCCTTGGCAGTGAAAAGGGTGTAATTGTGGAGAGAAAGCTGGCTTGCTGCAATGCAGAAAATGTATATGTTTCCTACATATAAGGATGACAGCTTGCAGGAAACTGAAAAATCTTTGTAAAAGGTATATTGTTCCTGACAACATTGCCATCTTTACAGTATTCAAGGGTAGTTTTCTTGCACAGTCAGAGTGCTAAGAGAATACTGAGTACTAAGAGTCCTTAAGAAATTACTCTTGCTCTAGGTGGGTAGTGGTTGGCTTTCTGGCTTTCTCTTTGATCAGTCTTAAGGCTCCAGTTACTTATTGTCCTATGTTTTTGTTCCTGGGTCTTTTTGTTTGGGTTTTTTTTTTTTTTTGGGGTTTTGGTTTTTGGTTTGGTGTTTGTTTTGGGGTGGGTTTTTTTTGTTTTTTGGGGTTTTTTGGGGTTTTTTTTTTTGCATTAGTTTCCAAGAATTTGTTGCACATGATCTATAAATTTTCTTGTGTGGTCTCTGATGCCAGAGTACTGACCCAGAATTAAGAACAGACTCCTCTGAGCAAACCCCAGACAACACGAATTTTCCGAACTAATACTGCTCTGCCCCCTTTCTGTGCTTGTGAGAATCCTGAAATAAGTAATTATATACAGGTCCATTGGATTAAAATACTCTTCTTTCTAATGTCAGCTTAATATCTAATAAAGAAAATCCTGCTAGCAGATGAGGAAGATAAATAAACTGATGCTTTTTTCTGTTGCATGCAGGAAATCTACTGAGTAGGTTCTATGATAACTGGCACAGACAGTTGTAGAGACCTTGAAAAATAGAACTCGAATGTCAAAGTCATCAGAAAACTCAGAATGCTAAAGAGCAGAAGTTACAAAATTGAGGGGGCGGGGGAGAGGGGGACAACCCAGAGGAAGCAGGAGCAGCAACACTATGGAGTCCAGTCTGAGAAATTGAAGTAACTAGAACTGATTTGGAATTTCTTGATGAGGAAACTACAACCAGGGCTGTTTAGAAAGGTGGTCAGTCTTGTTGACCCTCCTGGACAAAAAAGAGAAATTTTTTGTATGTGTTTTCAAATTAATTTTACATTTCTAAGGCTCAAAAAATTGATTAATTTTGAAATTCTGATAATTATGAAAGAAATTGTTAAGAATCTGGAAAATATCAAAATCAAGATTTTAATTTTCAATGGGCTTGAAGCTTTTTACTCTTGGTAAAAACTCTCTTGGTACTAACTGATACCCTGGGACCATTCAAATACTGCAAAGGTATTAATGAGACAGAAAATTCTTTTTCTGTCATGTTATGGAAGTGATAGATTGGAAAGCCAAGCAAATATTTCTATAAAGACATACTGGAATATGAATTGCTCTCATAAAGGAATAATTACTTATTATCTGCAGTTTGATTATTGACATATCTTTACTGGAAATTTGAGATCTACAAAAACAGAAGTTGGAAGTGAAAAGGTCAAATTTAGAAGTCTGTTTTCACTGGACTGCAGCTGCTGACGTGGTAGCACAATCAAGTGAGCCAAAGACTTCCACAAGTCATCTCTTCATTTAGACTGAGACAATACAGAAAGTTGTAGATAACACTAGTGCTTCAAAAAAAGAGTATAAGATGCTACTGCTAATGCCCATACTCATGCTAAGAGTTCAAGAACTCTTTTAGGATAAGGCATTTTAAAACATATTGCTCTGACATCATGTTTTTGGACTGTGTAAAGAGGTGTATAATTTTTTAATAGGTGGTGGATTAAATTGTGTTGGCAATTATATCTACTCAGCTTTGTTGGCTTGGCAGACAAGCAGAAGACAGAATTTGAGTTTCGATTACTGCTCCTTTATTCTGATACCATAAGATTTTCTTGCACTTTTATGAGCTACAGGTTGAGGTTGAAATTTGACCTCATGGCACAAACTTTTACAGAGAAGAGAATTTCTTCTTTCTGCTATCAACCACATTAGAGACCTTTGCAATTTGGAGCTGTAAATACATTTCAGAATAGACTGTAGTACCATTAGGTAAGGAATTATTTAGATAGCACTTAGTCATGATTACTTACCAAGAGCCTGATACTGAATCAGACTGAGGGAAGCTTGCCCTCTGTATTGACTACAGAATAAAATAGCACTTTGCTACAGCAACAAGAAAAAATCAGTCTTTGCTTGTTCATGTTATAAAATGTGAATGCAAACTTGAGTGCACTGATGTCAGAAAATTTCCTACTGTCATTAAATCCTACTTTATTCTTAAGTGTATTCTTAAGTGTATTACTATAACATTATAGTTACTTTTCTGAGATGCTTTAACTTTGTAGCACACCACAGCAAATTAATTCTTAAATATACATGATACTTAAGAGCAGCCCTGTCAACATTTCAGTTGTTGAAACCAACCAATTCAAGTCTCTTAACTGAGAGGCCTGAGGTTGCAGGATAACTGCCTTGTGGCCTGTGTTTTCAAAGTCTTCACTTATGCTTGGCAGAAATTACATTATCCACAGCTTTGGAAAGAACTTTTGGCTGAAGTTTCTGGCTGTGATAAACCTCATGAATATAGTTATGCCCAGAGAATAATTGGATTTGAAGTAGACCATGAGACGTTGGAGATTTATTTTTTTTTTATTTTTTTTTTAACGATGCTAGTATTCTCTGTCACCTCTGCAGTTTTAAAGTTTGTGCATGAGGCTACAAAATATCCCTGCCATCTGAAATGCTTGGTTTTTAGATTATAATGGACTGATTACTGCTGATCCCTCAGCTGGAGTAGTTTCAACTGCTGTGATTTCATTGTGTGTGTTAACAAGGGGCTTAGTATTTAATTGTAGACTCACCAATGCAATATGTCAATGACTATTTAAGCACCTAACTGGTTGCCCAGCTGTTTATACAGCACAGCTGAAACAAAAAGAAAATAAAACCCAAACAAACCAAACCAAGTAAGTCTAGAAGAAGGTCCTGAAAACTCTTCCAGGGACTGTGGGTGCTTTCACACCACAGTATACTGCATGGGTGATTAACTCCTCATCCAGGAGGCTTCTGAAGAGCAGAGCTCATGTCACACCTCACACAAGTGGCAGAACATCTCATATCATCCAGACATCACCCGGAGGAGCAGCCAGAGACAAGCCAGAGCAAGCCTTTATGAAGCTGAAAGGCAGCTGTCATTAAGTGAGTGGCACTTGCTCTATTTATGTTGCAGAATATTTTGGCCAGGGAAAAGCAAATGACTAAGTTTTCTGTGATTGTTTGTGTGTAGCTCCCAAAAACCTTAGGAAAGCAGAGATGTGTGTCTATAAGAAGGGCTTAATGCCTTTAGAGCATGACAAGTCCAGCTTGCAATCATCACAGCATAAATTAATATTGTTCTTTGCACCTGTTCAACCTCTAACATGTGCCAGCAGGTCAACTACATGCATAAAACACCTTTGTAAATGCATCAACAGCATGAGAGACTTGGCATTATATAGGTTAGTTAATGCAGAGAGAGTTCTTGCCTGGGGGGATTAAAAAATTTGACAATGCATTTGATTTTTATGACAGCCAAAACCACATTAACTGCAGCTGTCCTTATTGTACCAGAAGATTCTAGAAAAGTTTTGGGATGTGGAACGGTGACAGAATTGTTCAACCCACTTGTATATTACAACAGCACCTTTACCTGGTGTAGTAGGGTATTTCACAGGGTCCTCATGTGAAGCAGGCAGGACATTGGCTCTAGATGCCACTGATCACAGATACCTCTCTGCTATTTTAATATTTGCTGTCATGGATATATCCATGTGTTGGCTTTGCCACTAGCATGGTAATCACTGCTGCATTGATCTAGAGTATGATGGAATATGCCACATCAGAAAACCACTTCTTAATGCATTTGAAGTGCTCTGTTGAGGCTTTATAGCATCCATTTGTTTTAAAAGGAAATGGAATGTATTTTTAAAGAGTTACATGTCTTCCAGAATGCCTAATAGAGATTATATCTGCTTCATTACTTTTATACTGCAATCTTGTTTTCTCATCAAGTAATGACCTGTGGTTTGTTTAAAAGAACTTATTTCCTAAAACAAACAAACAAACAAAAAACGCACAAAAAGAACAAAAAAAAAACTCCACCACCAAACCCAAAAACAACAAATCCCGAAGTAATTATATCACTGTCCTTGAATACCTCCAGTTGGGCAATACAATATTAATTTTTTGATGTATTTTATGGAGGATTAACAGGAGCCTGCTGTAGTCCACTGGGTTGTCCCCCTCACCCTCCCTAACTCGTACACAGTGTTTGCATTCTGGAATCCTACTGGTATTCAAGTATTATTAAAAGTTCACTCCCCTGGACTAGGGTTTCCCCAACAAAAGCTCTCAGGACTTTTGCATTCAAGATATTCAGGCCTGCTGATTTTATCCTAGTTTCTCTCTTACTGAATACTGCTTACCAGAGTGCTTAAAAACTTTTCTCTTACAAAATTAGTATCTTAGTCTGCTTCTTTCCAAATGCAGAACAGAAGCAATAATACCATGCATCTGTCTTTTCTCTGTCAACATTCCTATAGTTTTCTCTAACGAGCTGCCCTTTTGCAAGGAATGGTATTTGCAGATTTCTTCTTCAGGTTCGTGGCTCTGCCAGTCATAATTTCTGTTTCTACTATCATCTTTTTTTTTCATTTGACATTTAACCACCTTACACATGGCACTTTACCACTAAAAAAATGAGGTTTTAGCCAAAGTTATCTTCTTTCCTCACTGGAAAATCAGGAAACCTGATTATCTAATCAACAGCTCTTACAGAACTCCAAGTTTTCATTCACAGTTTTCTCTCTAAATTTTCTGTGTCACTTTTTTCGTCTTTCAAATTTTTCAGACTTAAATACCAAAAATAATATTACATGGGACTATTCTCCCTGAATATATAAACTGGTTATGATCACAGTGATTTAATATATTCTTGTCTGTCATTTAAAAGTTCAAAAGTTAGAAAGTGTTACAGAGTTATAGGAGCAAACAGGGATTCAGTTACAGTGAACATGCAAAAAAATCATGGTTATAAATATTTACCAT
Organism: Phaethornis superciliosus; assembly: GCA_023637945.1. Classification (NCBI taxonomy): domain Eukaryota; kingdom Metazoa; phylum Chordata; class Aves; order Apodiformes; family Trochilidae; genus Phaethornis; species Phaethornis superciliosus. The sequence goes on along the minus strand of JAJQWJ010000002.1, from coordinate 66,475,439 downwards.
GGCAAAGTTCTTGAGTATATTCCTGTACTTATGTACTATAAGATTTATTGGGCAAAATGTAAAGTTGTAAAAATGTCAGTAATCACAGGGCACTTTTTCTGAATATGGTTCCATGTACATACTGTCTAGAATAAATGCTGTAACTTTTCATTTTTCAGTCTCAGCAATTTGTAAGCCTGCCAGTTAGATTCAACCATTCTGTGCCCCTATTGACTGGAGAGGACGGTGAACTAGAGAAGTAAAATCTTAAAAGATGCATGGAGTATCAGCGTGTCCTCACAGAATGGTAGAATTTTTTTAACTGGTCCTCACTTGCCGACAAAAGAAGGCATGGTTAAAACCATGCTGAAAGCAGGTTTCTATTTCTGTGTACCAACCCTGTATAAGTTAGAGCTGCACCGTGGTGGTGGAGCCAATTAAAGTTTGATGCTTTTCCCTTTGCTTTAAAAATGCTACTGCAGAGCTTATCACCAAAGTTAAGCTTTTGCTTCTATGCATTGAATAAAGGAACAGCCTGTTGGACCCAGCCAGTAGTGTATAGCCCAGGATTACTCTTGCAGAAGTTCAGGTATACTGGGGAAGTCCCCTCATTTCATTCCTCTGCCCAGGCAACTCTGGACAAGATGATGATCTCGTGTCTGAGCTCTATACCTACTTGATTCAGATCCTAGATGCTAACTTAGAAGATTTCACATTTAATGCAAAATGGTTTTATTTTTATTGGTTTTTCGTAACAGTACTTAAAAAGCATCCAGTACTATTCTTAACCCATTGGTAATTCCTTTATTTGTACATAATCTGTAAGAGGGATGAAACAAGCCTTTTGGAAATTTTCTTCGTATGATGTAGAGATCCAGCACTTTGGGGTAGTTTAGGTGAGTCTAGAAAGCCTCCTTCTCCTAGAAATTTAGAATCCGACAAGGACTTTTCCTATTAATCTGGTAATGTCTGGAGACATCCTATTTTTCTAGTCACCTGAGGAAAGTCTGAAAAGTCTGTAAAACGTGGTGGCTGGGAATCCTGCCTCAGCCAGTGATCTGGGATTGCCATCAGCAGCTGTGGCTCCTTCCAGTCTTCTTTGGTTTGCCACTGAGAAGCAGCTGGGTCACGTGTAGGCTCCTTGCTCCCAGACAAGAAATCTGAATCAAGACCTGGATCATTCAGCTAAGCTATAGTCAGGGAGGGCAGGCAGTTCTCCTACCAGCAGCCAGCATGCTTCCAGACCACTGCCAGCTCCCAAGCCTGATCACTGATCACCTAAGCAAACTCAACCTCTCCTCCCTTTCTTCTGTCAGCTCCTGGTTTTTACTGCTCTGGTCCTCCCTCCCTTCTCTTAGTCTCTTCTATATTTTTGGTTGCTGGGCAGAGGTAATTAGTACACCTTGCCCTTTACCTGGAAAACACATCTTGTTCTCCTGGGGATTGGGGTGGGGAGTGATCACGGGACCCCAGCCAGCTCACACCTGAGCCTCTCTGGGGAATAAGGGATGAGCATGGCACATACCCACCCTGGCTTCTTGCCAGCCTGCAAGCCATCTCTTGACTCCCCCACTTGCTTTGAAGCCCCTTTCCATTTCTGTATTTTTTGAGTGAACACTTGTGCAGCTTGGAATGATTGAAGGGGAAGTGGATTTCTTGGCTCCTGGGAAAGCTAGTGTCCTGGTTAGAGAGGAGCAGGACAGAAAAACCCCACCTGGGACACCCCCAGCAGCTGCCAGGCTCTTGATGTGGCAGCTGTAATGGGGAGGAGAGGGTGGCTCAGGTGACCCAAATGGCCCAACCACAGCATTCCTTCCCATGGTGCTCAGTATAAAATGGTTCCCAAGAGAGCTCTCAGGTGGTTTTTCTGGTTGCTGTTTCACTTCCTTGCTGGAGAAGGACATCATTTACCGAGACAGGTACCTTTCTATTTACCTTTACCTTTATTTACCAAGACAAGTATCTTTCTATTTTTTTCAGCCTTCAAATCTCTCTCCCTTATTCCCTTCTTCCCCCTGGGAGGGAAGTGGGAATAACAGAGTATCTGCTGCTGTCCAAACCATGAAGCTAGGCGACTGGCTCTGCCTCCAGTTTGGTAACAGAGGTTAATAAATGGGCTATTAAACTTATTGCTTCTGTACCTTTCATTCTGTCTTCTCTCTCACTCAGAATCACCCCAGCAGAAAATCAGTACCTCTGATCACCAGACTGGGAATCCTTACTTTGTCTCACCTGCCTTTGAGCACACTGACTGTCTGAAACATACTTATTATTACCAAGCTGTTAACAACCCAAAGAATCCTTCCTCCTGTCCATTCTTTGGGATTCAGCTCATGGCTCTCAGAGGTGTTGTATACATCCTTCCTATTTCCACCCATCAGGAAGCAGTGTGCTTCTTCTCTCTGTGTTTTCCTGGCAGTCAGAGCAGACTGAAGGCCATTATACTGCCACACTGGCAATAAAGCAACCTTGCATCTTGGGAGCTACCTGCTCCAGAGAGCACAAAGCTCGAGAAATGCCTATACATAGTAAAGGCTGTTTCCTATCTGTTACAGTCTTTGGGGTCCTCTTTTGCTTTTAGATGAACAGGACCTTAATTTTAATGAAATACTAACCAGCTTTGTCACTTCATACATTTAACCATAGCTGAGGGAATAGAGTCTCCCAATGAATAATCTTTATTCATATACTTTGGATGAAGCTGGCAAACCAAGCAGAAGGTTGCTGCTTTTGCCTTCCTCTACCTCTTTTTCTTTGTAATTTTTCAGACCTGTATTCCAAGAACAAAACACTGACCTGACTTAGAGAACTATCAATGTAAGCAGTGGCATCCTGTCCTTTCTCATTTTAGCCTGTTCCCTTGCACAGATGATTGTACTCCGAGGGTTTCCTTGGTCAAAGATATTCTAGATTAGTATATGGAACGAAGTTTGAGCCTCCTGTACCTAAAAGCCTTGAGTATTTGGAGAAAACCTTTCATCTTGAAAGCTGGAGAGACTAAATAAATGTTTTTAAGCCAGTTAATCAGTGGAGAGGGGATGTGGTGGATTACTGGGTTACACAAAACAGCATCTTATTTGGAGGGGGCAGCTTTAGGACAGGAGTGAGTAATATTAGTGCACTCAAGAAAGAAGTGATGTTGAAACCAGATGCGATTAAGATCATCTCCAGAGTATTCTTCCTGACCCTTTTTATTACTTTGTTGTTGAAATTATTTGTTAATATTATTTGTCTCAAATATCACGTTCCCATCTCTTGAAGAAAAAAGGCTGCCCAGTCTTTCATCTTCTTCTGGTTGTATTTCTTTGCCTCATTACACATTTTTATTTATGAAGTATTTGATCATATTTTCCAAAAATTATTTAAGCTTTGAGTATCTGTCTAAAAGATACTTTTTTTTTTTTTAGTTTATCCAAGAAGTTATGGGCCTAAGGCCCATCTCAACAAGTACAAAAATCAGACAAGTTAACTGTTGTGATGGATGTTTAGTGGGCCAAAATAATGTATAACTACACTGACCTTATTGTAGGGTAGTCACTGTATGAGTACATTGATTAAGTCTAAAAAGAGGCTGCAAGGAAACAATGACTCAAGATAAGCCATTCCACAGGAATAGGATAATAGGAGACCAACTGGCTCCAACAGCACTGGTGTGATTTCCAGATGAGGCTATTGGACTAGTTTTGTCTAGAAGGGCAACAGCCCAAGAATTGACAAAAACAAAAGGAGTCCCTCTTTCCAGAGAGGATCTGGTTATTGAGGAGGGAAATTAAGCTGATCTCAAGACACACGCAAGGGCCCATATGTAGAAAGAAGGACTGTTATGAGCAGATGGTAGGGTGAATATAAACACAGTATGAGCTGTGTTTAAAATAAATGCACATGCACTTTTTGCTAGTTTAAAAAAAAACTGTGGGGTTTGTTTTTACTCTGTCAGTGGCTAAGGGAGTATTATGCAGGTCTCTAATTTGTTGTGAGCTACAAGCAGATTCTTTGGTTTTATATAATTTTTTATCTCCTCCTTTAGCAAATCTTGTTTGCAATGAAACTGCTGGGGTTATTATCTGCAGTGCACCAGCAAAGGGAAAGGGTTTCTCAAATAGCTCTCCTAGAAAGTGTCTGCCAGGTAGGTGGGGTTTTGTGGCTGCATTAGTGGTGTGATCCTCTTGAGCCACTGATCTCTCACTGAAGAAGGTGTTCCCCAGGAAATTTCTCAGCTCTTTCAGAATTGCTTAGATACACAAACTTAAAATGGTCCCCATATACCGCTTGTAAACCCATGTTTAGGAACTTAACTCCTAAGGACCATGTGTTGCTGAACTGCAGTTGTCCCTTGTGTGCATTTTATCAGTATTTAGTGGAGTACCAATTTGAGTTTTGAAAAACCTCTGTTGGCACAATTCATTTTTGGCTGCAAAAACTGAAATTTGTCACAATAACCTCTTGTTAAACTCTACATAAAAGACACAATCTATTTCTATATATAAGATAAAAATTTGGAAGATAAAATGTTTTACCAGGTTGTTGTTCTTCCATGATGATTCCTCTCTCAGGTTCCTTTAGTTACTACCCAAACTTAGCCAGGTAACAAGTATTTAATAACACTGTTAGTTATACACAACATAATGACATTTTGGGTGCAAGTCCTACTTGCATTAAAGCTTGACACCTGATATCCTCCCCTACTACAAGGTGTGTGTGCACATGAGTGTCTTTTACCTTGTTACAATCCGTGTGGGATTCATCATCCTGCTCATGAGGATATCTAAAGGGATTCTGAAGTTAGAACTACAGTCTGCCTGTGCTGCTTTGGCAAACTGATCAGGCTTCGAATCTGGGTTTGCTTCTTTTGCCCAATAGCTTGTAGAAAGAACATGTTTGTATCCTAGACTCATCTCCATTTTCACATCTCCATCCTCCCGGCAGTGCAATGCATCAATGTTTGGAGTAGCAATAAAAGACTAAAAATTCAGTCTGCATATCGGAGCTTAGCTGGAGAAAAAAATAGTAAGCATCTCAGTAATCACTTTGAAAGCAAGCAGGGCTCCACAAGATGTCATTTTGTTAGTTATGTCCAGAGCAGAAAACAAGTTCAAGCCTTGAGCTACCTTCCAGTTTTGTGCTAGGGATATGGAATACCTTGAGTACCTGAAGTCTGGGGACTGCTACATGTCTGGGACATTTTCAAGAGTCCTGTGTAATTAGTTATGTTATGACAGTTTCTGGGCATTACTAATCTTCAGCAAACTCTACCCCATCCTTCTCAAGCTTTCGTTAAAAGTTTCACTCAAAGAAGCAAAAAAAAAGAAAAGAATGCTAAAATTCAGAGTGTGTGTATATCCTTCCAATGTTCTTTTCCTGCTTTTTTGACAGCAACTGCAGAAAGTAAATGTAAAAATTGATTAAGCTTTTCAAAATTTGTATTACGGCCCTGAAAGATGGCCTTGCAATTTCCTCAAAAAAACAGATGGATGCTCACAGTGCAGTGTCCTTAGCAATTTAATATGTTCTCTTAGTTATTATGCTACAGTCTGGCTTTTGTGAAACTGAACTGCCTACAACAGATTTGCTCATTTAGCTACATTAGTTAATTTAACTCTTTGGATGGATGGCACAGACTGTTGACAAACGTACAAGCTGGTTTTTGCCACGTTAGTAGCTCACAGAAAAATATGCAGGCAGAAGTTCTGGAAGAAAGTATTCTTGCGCCAAACCATTGAAAAAGAATAGCTGAGGTATGACAAATGTATCCACAGATGATCCAGATTAATGCTGCATGTCATCTGTGTGAGGAAATTAATGCATCACATAAATTTAGTTGCTTTTTGAGGCTGGAATGTAACTTCAACCACAGAAGGTACATCCTTACTTCATGACTACTGTCAAAACAGAAGTGTATGAAACCTAGGATGCAAATGTGGACATGCACCTGTTTTCTTTTGCTGGGCTCTACACAAATAAGGTGCACGGTTTCCCTTCAGATTTTATACTTCACTCACTTTAAAATATATTTTCTTGTTTTGGCAGTAAGTAAATGGTGACATGTAATGTTCCAATGTATATAGCTTCTGAGACAAGGTCTTATTCCAGACACTTTTGTCCAGTTCCACTTTAATCAGACAAATCCAGCTTTATGACTAAAGACTTCTATTTAGAGCAAGTATATGTGTGCAGCCACAAAAGTACACACATGCATCTGTGTTATCAGGTTGTCCTGTTGTTAATGTGGAATCATTCCAGTGGGGTGAATGTTATAGGCTTTTTACTGCCAGGATTCTTCCCTGATCAAACATGGCCATGCAGACATTCATTTGCCCTGTGTTCTTATACAGTTCCTGTAATGAAGGTTGGTCTGCTCCACTTTTAAGATATCCTCAGTAAAACCATAAACCCATGTATCTGCATACCTGATACCATGTGCTATCCCCTAACTCCTCTACAGGGCCCCCAGCTGGAGACAAATTTGGGGCTTTCCATGCTTTTATTTTATTCTAAAGCTTTGTTGCATGTGAAGAGACCCTGCTATAATTTATTCTAACGATAAAGTAGAAATGAGGGGCTCGTATCATAAAACATGTTTGTCAGATATCTTTTCATAACATGGCACTTTATCTTTTACTAAATTCCTGGGTCTTGCAGAGCTCTAGAAAAAATGAATTCATACTCTGAGTCTGGCTATGGTTCTCTAGGATTCCCAGAGACATTCAGTATGGATAAACAGGCCCTGTAGTCACCCCATTTGAGCTGAGTCAGGCTTGCCAGGTGGGGAACAAAGAATTCCTCAGAGCACAAGCATTTTCAACATTTAGGACTTAAATTTCTGTGTAGCCCAAATATTTTCTTGAGCTTTCCTTGAATTCCCACCAAGGCTCCCTACTGCAACCTCTCTTTCCACTTAGCTTTGCCTGCAGCATTCTGGATGGCAAAGATGCATTTCATCAGGTGTGTAGTTTCATGGTTGCCTTTCAAACTTCCAAACTGGTTTCACTTGCTGGTGTCAGTCCCTCTGCAGTAACTTCTAAAACCTATGGAAAGAACTAGGAGACTGATATAGTAGAAACTTATAAGATTATTGAGGCCGATCACTTTGTCTTCCATCAGGTAGTATTTTTCCCTGAACAGTTTCTAGATATTCTTACAAAAATATCCCTAATGTGTGTGTTGACAACATGAGTTCAACACCATCCTTTGGGTCTTTCTCTTACATGTATCTGCTCCAGCCCACTGCCAGCTTCATTTATTGGTACAAGATGCCTCTGTCCAGTTGACTTAATTATCCTCTCCAGATTTCTGTTTCATTTTCTAGAAACTGCTCAACCCTTTTTGCCTCTTTTTAGATGTACTTTGAAATTTCAGACTTACAACAATCGTCTCATGAAAGATAAAGTACAATAAGGGGAAAATAATTAATCACAGCAAACACACATTTTCCTAACACACTATGATACAAACTCCTTAAAAGCTGTCCTGGATAAGGTATTCTTGCCTTAGTCTGGTCATTAGCTTCTGTTTCTGAAAAATCATCCACATCCATCAGGCTTTTGTCTTCTACAAAATCCTTCTCAATTTTATATGCTGCATCAGTACTCTGGCAATTGTGGTCTCTGATAAAGCTTTACTTTAAACAAGCCCATGTAAGAGTGTCCAGGTGAGATGAATGTCTTCAATACTTCTTCTGTTAGGATTTTATATTAAGATACGTTGTAGTGCGTAGTAAAAAAAATGTACAATTGATTTTACAAAATTTTTTAAATTACAAAATCTGAATGTTGTAGGTAGATACTTCTGGAATCACACGAGAAATTTCATAGACATATCAGTTCCTTATTGTCAGTAGCTAGTGCATCATGAAGGGCATCTCATAACTTATTTAAAAGTAATTAGCATACACGTTTTTGTGTATGACCATTTATGGATACTATGCTGTAGATGTTATTTTTTCTATTTTTCTGTACAAGGCATAATGAAGAGGATAGTCAAAGCCAGATTTCAAACCTATCACTACTCTTTTTTGTGGCTGAAAAAGAAAGGAATGTAACTACCTGTAAGTTTGCTGTATGGGTTGAAGAACATCTGGTGAACAGCTGCTTTCTAAAGACAAAGTTATTCAGATAATCTCACTGAATAACTTTTGGGTGCTGTCTAGCAACTAATGGCAGAAATGACCCTATTACGGCTCATACCTAATGACAGCCAAAATGTCTTTTTTTTTTTTTTTTTTTTTTTTTCCCCCCCCTTAAGTGCTTACTTAACACCCAAAAGTATGTAGCTGGGCATGTTTCCTGGGCATCTTCACAGCATTAACACTTGCAATCCTGCTGTCTGTAAAAAGTGCTCTGAAGTCCATTTACAGAATGGATTGTTTCTCATTAAGGATCTAGACAATTCCCTTTGGTTGCTTGCCATGAAAGGAAACAGCAGGTCACAAGTTATGTGCAAAATTGGTAATAAGCCCATACAAAGGAAATAAATAACTGCAGCATGTTGCTAGCAGTTTCTGGAATGTTCAGCACTTGTACATGACATCTTTAAAAAAAAGTTGGGGTGGGGGATGCTCAGGTGTACTTCAGCACACTTGTTCTATCATTTGCACCATTTCTTTAAAACGAATGAAAAGCTAGAGAACATTCTCAAAACATCTCTCTCACATTTAAACGTCTTGTGTGTTTTATCCTGAATTTTGACACAGACGAGAGCACTTTTTCCCAGAAAATTTTGAGACAGGAGATCATCACAGATCTGAGAGCAGCAGTAGTTGTATGGAAATGATAGTCTGAGGAGAAAAAGGATGGAGGTGTAGTTTAAAGTGTACCTGAAGCACTTCAGTAGTTTTGTAGAAGCAAGGCACCTGATGAGCTTCTGTCTTGCAAAACAAATGTTTCATTTCAGTATGTTTTGTGTGTGTATCCTGTTCCAGGCTGGTGGTATAAAGTAAATCAGGATGCAATAGAGGTATATCAGATACTTTCATGTTGCCATGCAGAAAATTGGTTAACTTTAGGGAAGCATGAGATGGAAAGTCTTAGAAAACAGGAAAAAATCTCCAGAGCCATCCTGTCTAATTCTCTGCCCCACAGAAGTATAACTCTTTCCTGAACTATCCCTGACAGAATGGCATCTAGCCTCTTCTCATGTCTCCAGAGATATCACGTCCTCCAAGCAAGTCTTTCCAGAGCTTTGTAAACCTCACTTATAGAGTTCTGCCACTGACTAACTTACCTTATTGTATTTTTATTTAATGTGGAGATGAAGATGGTGCATTCCTCTAAGTAGCTGAAGACCGCTCTCCTTAGACTAAGAATCCCCAATTTTTTTCACACTGGTCATATTATCAGGGGAAGGTACATAAATAAAAGGGGTGGTGGAAGCTATTGAAAGCTGAACTTCTCAAAATGGTGAAGCACAAATTTTGTGCTGTAAATCAGCCAAGTGCTGCACTTGGTGAGGTGAAGATTCATTTGAAGTCTGTCTCAGATACGATATGGTATGCTCTGCATGGAAACATCTCTTAGAATAGACTCATACCCTAGTACACAGCTGACCTGTAGTTATACAGTAGTTTCTGTTAGGATATGTTAAGCAGTCAGATTTTTTTTTTATAAAGTAAAAAAAGTACATATGGCTCTATATGTGTCTCAAATCTCTAAGGGTAGGAAAGTGCTGTAAATGCTTCACTTACCCTGTGTCAAGAATCTTTGTGTGTGCAGCATGATTATAAGTCCAAAAGAACCTCAAAATCAGTTGTTTTAAAAATTTTCTCTTTCAAATTCTACTTTAAGAAACTGAGGTGATTAGAGAGCAGAAGTAACCAAGTAATAGGCTACAAAATACACAACAATCAGAAACCATTTTGACTAACTTCTTGATAGTGTTTCAGTCAAGTGGATATGGTGAGCATGTTCATCCTAAAGGACAAACTGCATGTGGAAGAATGAAGATCACTTCTACAGATGCTATTAGTGCCAAATTACAGCTGAAATTTGTTCCTATTTCGAATTATATGCTTCTAGCTGAAGAACTGATTTGAAGTCTCACCTATAATTTTCCTGGCTTCTGTTAGGGACCAGAGTCTATAGTAACACAAAAAATGCTCTGTTTTCTCCAGTGGCTTAAATTCCTTTTTACCTCTTTGGCGATGGATTCTTGAGAACTAAAACATGACAGTGCATATGAGTGATGCAAGTAAATAAACCTTCACTTCTGTTGTACAGGCTATAGCTGAGGAGATTTGAAGATAAATACCTTGAGATTCTAGGCAGGAAATTGAACGTTTTTAAAATGCTACTGTTTTACTGTAACTCAAAGTGGAGTCAGTGTCAAAAATATTTTCAGAGATTGATTACATATTTATTTTATAACGGTCATACTTTTTTTAAAGGTAAACAAGGCATGTAAATCAGCATTAGAAACCAAGAAGAAAGCAAGCTATTAGATGAAAAAGAAAGGTTCTACTGACTTCTGGCTTGACCTTGGAAAATCATATTTGAATTAGTATTAACTAAGATCCCACAGCAAAAAAGTATTTTCACTCTGCAAATGGGAAATTTTTCAAATTCAAATGCATTTCAAATGCTTCAGAGCTCAAGCATTTGTATGTACTCTTTCCTCTGCCATCTCACCAACAGCAGAACTAGAATGACAACATTTGGAGTTCAAAGCCAAATATTTTTGTTGTTATGACAAGCCCCATCTGGAAAACCAGTTGCACAGCAACATGATGCAGGAAGTATTTGTAAGAAGTGTTCATCCAGAAGACAATTCTTATTTCATGCTTTGACCAAATATTGTAAAAGACTTCTATAGTCTTCTTTATCTGAAGCCAGATGTGAAAAAGATGTGAAAAATAGCAGCCCCCACCAAAACCTGCCAGATAATTCCTGTGTATTTACATTCATTCTGGGTGTATGAGAAGCCCAAGCATGTCCTGCCATTAGAGAGTGATATCCAAAGTCATTATTCACCCTGAGTCACACCAGGTGCCATTCTCATCTGTTTTGATTGTGGTTTTTTTTAATCACGATACAAACCCCAGTATTCAGTGTTTAAAATAGCCAAACTGCTATTTCTTTGAAATGAAGAGAAGACTACGTGATATAAAGACCAAATTTTCATTTACTCATTGGAATGGCCTGCCCAGGACATTGGTGGAGTCACCATCCCTGGAGGCATTTAAAAGGCATTTGGACCTGGTCCTTAAGGACATGGTTTAGTGGCTGACTGTGGTGTTTGTTGAAGGTTGGACTGGATGATCCACAAGTTCTCTTCCAACCTAAACATTCAATGATTCTGTGATATTTAGATGAGTTAGGGATGTTTTAGTAGTTAAAGTTTTCAAACTTTTAAAGTTCAATATGTAAACTCTGAGCCTACTGAAGTGGAGGGAAGGCTGTTACGATGTTGATGGTAGGTTCTTCATTTTTCATATGCCTTCCCTCCTTCCCTGGGTATATTTAGAAGGGATGCTATAACCTGATGCCAACAGTATTACCTATTGTAGTGGTATATGCCCTTCCTTCTTCCCTGCTTTGCTGGTAGTCTCCTCCATATGGCCATTCTGTTCATTAGATGGTGGAGGATACACAGGTAAAAAGCAATTGAAATATAGGCTGTTCATTTACGTGATTTACCCTACCAGTTTTACTGCAGCCAAGATGCAGACAGATATCTGCAGAAGGAAGGCATCTACTCAGGTGCAATCCAGGTTTGTAAACCAGAAAGCTTGGCTCAGGAATAGAGAGATAAAGGCCTTCATTTTGAAAGGTCAAGGAGTGCATATATCTCACATATTATGTTTCCCATCCCAAGGAGGCTTGGAGGAGGAGAAGAATTTTTCAATTTGGACTAAAATATTCAAGAGAGATGTTGAATTAGAAAATGTTTGGCATACTACATATATTCTTATTATTTGGTTTAAGAAAATATCCACATTATTTTTTTCCTCTCCTTCAGCTTCAAGTGGATCTTAAGCTAGTGTGGGAAATGGAAGAGCATTGCTCTTCTTGTGATGCTGGAGTCTTTTTCAGGTGAAACATTAAAAATATTCTGAATACACATTGTTTCTAGATACCCTGACCTAGTTTCAGTGTTATAGATATCTAGAACTGGAATTCAAAAGAGCACTAAAAAGACTTCATAATTGCACATCATTGTCTCTGTACTGCACATGGCATCTGTCATGAAATGGGTATTTTCCAAGGTACCTCAACTCTGCTGCTTTAAATAATATGCAGCTGAATTCATACTCTTGCCAGAAGAAGAAAATAAATATTTCTTCAGGTCTGTTTAGAGCCATACTTTCTGTCTACAGCAGACAAAAGTCTGGCATCTTGCTTGTGGTTAGAGCATAAAACTTTTCCCATTACATTTTTGATAACATATCAAAAAAACACTTCTTGTTATAAGGAATTCAGAGTTGTGACTTAAGCAAAATAAATGGGAACTAAATGAATCCCCCAACAGTGCAAAACTCAAAACTATAAAACCACAGAGAACAAAACAAAAATTCTGAGAAACACAAATCTTCCCTAGGGACAGATACAAAGGACAGGAAGTATTGATACACTATGTACATATGTATGTGAAAAGATGCTTAGCCCGTGACACAAGGAAGCAAGTTAGATTTATATTTGGTTCTGGTTTGAATTATTTTTTTTTTTTTTTACTTTTAGCATGAATCTGTCTCACTCATTTTAACTGTAGTAAAATTTTGGGATAAATAATTTTTATTTTGCTCTATTGATTTCTGCTTTGTGTATCCCACCATATTTCTCCCCTCTGTGTGGGCTTTCATAGGAAAAAAAATATAACTGGAAAGTTATATTTTCTTTATCTCAAACTTGATATTCTCCCTCTCTAGAAGAAAAAGGAAATGCCAGCATTTACTGAATCCACTGAATAGACATATCTCTAGCAATTCTCCCTACCTGAAAAAGATTAATTGATGGGAGGGTAGGTCTAGGTCCAACATGCTGCTCTAACCTTCCAGCCCAAGAATTATTGTCCTACATCAGCTTAGGAGAGGACCCTTATAGCAAAGGCAAATGTAAGAGCCAGAAGCTGTTGCTGCCTCCCCATTGCACAGCCAGGAGCTGCACAGGTGAACAGTGGGGCCAGGGAAACAAATGTGCTTGCCCAGGTAGTGATGCACACCAAGGGATCTGCTTTAGCAGCTGCAGCTGTAAGAAAGGCTTTGTGACTGTCTAAAGATGAGCATAACCTTTGGGCTTAGCTAAAAATCAGTTATGATTTGTCAGTCTGCTTCTCTGCTCTTCATTTTCCCCACGAGTGATTTTTAATTTTTTTTTTTCCTAAATCTCACCACAGTGACGCAGAGAAATATTTACCCTGTTTTGCATCATGGTTAGAAAGTATGAAGCATATTGACATCATGTAGCAGGTTGCATGGTTGACAGAGCCAAGCATTGAATGCAAAAATCTGAAATCCCAGGGCAGCCTTTAACCCACGGGGTCTCTAGCACTTGGAAGGAGACCACAGAGCCAACTCTGTCTCTGCTGCAGGCTCACTGGGAATTACAGATTGTCATAGCCTTTATCATCAACTAGCACAGCTGGATGTTACCCTCATTTCATGTGTGAAATAGAATAAGAAATACTATATGGGCAGAAGTTGTTTTTCTTCCATAATTCCAATTTATTGCTTCACTGGAATACAAATAGCTGAAAATTCATCTTAACAATATGTTTTTTTGTTTGTTTTGATATACAGGATTATTATTACAGTGAATGATAGGAAATTCCCAATTTTTACTATAAGGTATAATTTTAACAGCTGCAAGTCAAGAAATCCAGAAGTTTGTCCTTTAAAATAGCTTTTTTTTTTCCTTTTTATTGCAGTAACCCCAAAACTAGTCAATATGACATCATGCTCATATAATTTCTAAAGCTGAGAACAATCTAGCAATATGACTTTCTGTATTTTCCCTCCCTCTTTGTGTCATTTCAGGATGATTTGAGACACACACATATATATATATGTATTTCCCCTCCCCTGGCATTTTGTATAATCTTTGCAGTAAAAACCATAAGACTGTCAAAGTATTAAACCGAAAGACATTTGGAAAAAGGAGTTGACTTGTCCTATATTATATACTTCCACAATATTCTGCAGCAAGTAACTGATCTTTGATCATACTTCCAGATGAAATATTTTTATTACTTTTTTTTTTTACCATATGAAGTATTAATTGAACAATGATGCTTTAAAAATGTACATATGGAGACAGTTAGATCCACCCATGTTATTGTAAAGCAACTTGTTTGATGTTTCTTATTGTTCAGCACAAGAACATCATTAGAATATCCTGTCTGGCAAGAGAGGCTATCATGTTGAAAATGAACCTTTGCCCCGGATTTTTTTTCATTTTCTCTTTATTTCCAGTCTAAATCTGAAACTCCCCAATTCTGCTGCTGAACTGGGTGAATCAGACTGGATGCAGAGATCTCTGTGCTTCATGTGGAGCAGACTGTCTGTACCCAGAGGGCACTGCAGACCCTGTCCTGTCCCCTAGGGCTCCCCCCATCCTTCCCAGGGCCCAGGCCCCTGTGTCAGCCCCTGTGGCATCAGTCCCTGCCCCAGTGATGCTGCAACAGGCTTGGGCTCTGCACCCAACAGTCCATGATGATGGAACAGCTCTGGGATGCAATGTGTAATCTGCTGGGTGAGTGAGTTAATGCCAGTGTTTTGGCAAAAGATAAGTCTTATGAAGTGGTGTTCCTCAACACAGGACTATGCTCCATAGCAAATCAGCTCCAATGTTTTGGTGTTAGCTTGCTGGGAATTGCACCCTTCATAAGGTGGAAAATGCCTCATGACTTGTTATTCAAATGTGGAATCCCAAATGGTGGTTTTTAATTTAATAGGAAGAGAGGCAGGGAGGGGATGGGTAGTTGAAGTCCATATTGGAGTTTTTCCAAATATTTTTATAGGCTTTGGTGGTTATTTTCTGTTCTAATTACTGCACTTGGGAAGGATACCTTGAATACTACTTGTATAAATTGTTTTTCCTATTTTAATAAAGTGAGAGTAGTCACTGTGGCAGCTCAACAACATACTTATCAATGGTGTTTTGACAGACATCTTAATGTTTATTCAGTTTCTTTGGTGCATTGGCCTGTGAGCAGACCACATCCCAGCTGATGGTGCTTTGGCTAGCTCATAGTATTTGGGATGTGGATAGCGAGTATATTTATACAGTTTGCCAGAGAAACAGACTACTTTCTAGAGAAAAGAAGCTTCCATATATATATGTATGTATATATGTATATATATATTTGCCACTGGCTGGCAATCGAGCCAACACATGTGGTATTAAAATGCAGCCTGATGATTTTTCATTTGCTTAATAAAGTGAAGAGAGCTCAAATAGCCCCAGTGAAAGCTTCTTAGCAGACATGGAAATGAGAAGTCTGTTTTATGCTCTCTTCCAATCAATGCTGACTCAAGAAATGGGTAGGGTAGACTATTGCCTAGCACAGAAGCCCATCAGTCAGTGTAGCCTACCTGTCCTCATAGCCTTAATGACCTGCTACTGTGTCCCTGAAAAAGAAAGTGGCTCCTTTTGCAATAGGAATGATTGCCTTTTCCCACCAACAGCAGGAGAATCTGCTCCATCTGAGGATCCCGGCCATTTCCCCAGCCTTCATGCTTTTCTTTAGGAGAGACAGTGTAGCTTCCCTTGGGTACTTCATAGAGCTGTTAGTATGGGAGGCTGAATCCTAGGAGTCTGTTAGAGTGCTTTTTATGGAAAAATCAGAGAAGTGATGAGCTGAGAGGAGACCAGAGAAAGCATGTTGTCATCCCCTTACTTTTACTCTCCTCTCCAGACTCAGAGATGCTCTCTCACTTCAGATTTCATGATGCCTTTTTCACATATTTTTCACATCTATTCTCCCTCCCACTCATACTATCCACCCACCCCTATTTCTCTTCCTGTTCTTCTGAATGAGATCCCAGTCTTCTGCTGCCACAAAACTGAGTTTCTCCCTTTCTGGACTAGAAGGTCTCAGCCAGCTTCATCTTACACATTTTGTTCATAAATCAATCAGCATATCATCTTCTTATATTATTTCAGCCATAAACTTTCATCAGGGTCTACAGATTTTGACATTAACTGGTACAATCTCTGATGCAGGAATTTTTTTTGAGCTTTTAGGAGTTCAGTGTTTCTATTTCCCATATTCTGTACTGAATTCTTGCAATCAGCCCTTCTGCCTTTTGCTTCTTTAGGTTTTGCTGAAATGGATTAAGAATTGGAAACTTTTCTCATTTCAGGCCATCCTTGTACTAAAATTCTACTTTGGCTTCTCAGTCATCAGTAAGAGCAGCATGTAAATACCTCTTATTTCACAATTATTCTGATTAGGTGCAGTATATAGTACATGTAGTTTATTTTTCATTTGCTCTGGTTAGGTAAGTGAATCTGCAGTATCTTCTACTGGATCTGAACCAGTTAAAGTTTCCCGTTTCCAAAAGGGCTCTAATTCTCCATTAAGAGTACAAAACATGTAAAGCAAAGTACAGTTTCCACTTCTCCACAGACATGGAAATGGATAAAAATCTACATACACGTGAGCATATTTCAAATTTTTGTTAGACATGAAGTCATTCTATTTTCTTTCCTTTTTCATCATTTTTGGTCAGATTATAAACCATGCTCTCCAACATCCCTGACAAATTGCTTGCAGTCTTCTTTTGGCATTAGGCACTAAAATCTAGAAGGTTGTTGTGATTTGCATGGTCAAGAACTAACTGGCCAATATAACTTGCTAATTCCAAGGTACCTTTTGTAAGAAAATCTCAATTTTTGAGAAAGTTATCCCTGAGAACTATATAATGCACACTGTTTCTCCCTCCTGACTTCTTTAAATTCTTAAAGCTTTTCTAGAACAGAAACATATACCTATTATTTAAACACAAAATAGTTTTTAATAATAGAAGGCTTGAGATATTGCTAAGATACTCCAATATTAAGTACTGCAGATCCACTGTAACTAGTTAGACCATAAAACCTAAGCAAAATTGATGAGCTGTGCCCTAACTTTATGTATATTAAGCTTTTAACAGAGGTAATTTTCATCTGCTGATTGTCTTTTAAAGCCGTACTCAGACCTGAAGAGCAATCAGTAAAATACTAAGGTTCTCTCATTTATTATTTTATGTATCCACAGAAACAGCTACATTTTTTCAACTGGTTAAGTAATACTGAATGGAGTTTGAGGCTCGCTAATCTGGCAAAAGCAACGTAGGCTTAGGATTCTGAACTAGAATATATACAATTTTGCCTATCAGCATCAAAAATATCAGCCACTGATGGTTAGTTACTGGTCACAGAATTTTTATGGCTGATGATGAATAGCAGTGCTTGAACATCACATTTACCACTGGGCTTGTGGAGTACTGTGTATACCTTCTTGATAGCAACTGTGAGGCTGTTTCAGCTCTCAGCTTGGTGCAAGGCTCTGAGACCAAACCAAGAGAAGTGCCTGTTTATCAAGGAAAAAGGACAGAAACTGGCACAGACCACAGAAGTTGTTCTGCTATTACTGGGTTTGTGAGAGACCTATTTCCTCTCTAAATGGGGGGCGTTGACTGAGAAGCTATATTTCATGGTTGATGGTTAGAGGGGTGGTTAGAGCTTTGAGTAAGGAAATGGAAAGTATTTGAATCAGAAGGAAATGAAGGGCCAATAAAAAAGGAATGCCACCACATCTTTCAGATGGGTAGGAGCTTACAGTAGAACTGTAAGTGGGGGAGACAATCTTCCAACTGAAAAATCCAGTCTATTTCTTTCATAAAAGCCCATATTCTTGATGAGGCCTTATGCCAGCCTCTATTAGTGTAGGAACAGAGTATAAACTGAGACAGAAGGAAACTGCTGGGAAAGGAGGCATACTGCCCTGTAAGGCAGATTTAGTGTTTTCTTTTGAAGGCAGACAACATCACATACAGATCCTGTGGTTTTTAAACAAGAATTTGGCATTAAATTCCTCATCCGTCAATGCAGTAATTCACCATTTTTTGTCACAAGATTTTCAGTATAATTTTAGAATTTAAGTCATCGCTTTCCATTAATTTGATACATGACTGCATTACTTGACAGACATCAGTGAACTACATAGCTAAATGTTCTACCTTCCGTTCTGTAAACTTATCCCAGATTTTGGAACACTTCCTCACTACTGCCTAGATGCTGCAGTGATGGTGGATTTTTTTCCTTTGTACAGATAGATTTCCCAATAAAAATGGTGGGTTTTTTCTCTTTGATAGTGGTCTTTTAAGACATCCTTTGATGCAAAATATGGTAGATACTACACATGAGCTCAGTAAATGGCTCTTGTTCAGAGACTTACTTGAAGAATCTCAGTGGCCTCTTTGAAAGTATGCCACTAGGAATATCAAATTACTGTCTCACCTGTTTCTTATCCTCTGTTATACACTCCAAAAGCTCTGCCAGAAACATGTAGAGTTATTGTATTATCAATAAGAAGCATTACATCAGGTACACAGGTATTGTTTTGATATGTTTACAGATGCCTTTTTCTGTGCTACTATTACAGATTTTTGATTTGGTAAACTATAAGGGTAGTATAGCTGCATATCTCACAAACAGCTGAGATATACACAGGTAAAAGTTACAGTATTTCAATATAGCCTGTTCTTTGTTCTAGATAAATGCTAAAACTTCTCAGCACAGAAAGGCAGCTTAGTGTAGTCACCACAGCCAAATTGTTTTCATCAACAGCATTTCAGGTGCAAATAGCTATTCTCTGGGTTAATCAGCAAATTCTGCCAAGTATCATCTGGCTGTTTCCCAAATTGTTTAGTTAGACCTCTGAACATTCATAAGTTCTAATCCACAAAGCAGTGAACATGATAACATCTAATCGTGATGTGAAACAGTTTTTTCAATCAAGTACTCATAAGATACTTTCCATTCTGCAAAAAACAGACAGTAGGGCTGAACTTTTCTTTTACCGAGAGAAACCCGTATTCTGGGGAAAAATTATTTCATTTTAGCTCTCTGGTGTTGCTTGTTTCAGAAAACTTGCAAAGTAAAAGCTCATGTCCACTGGAGGATTTTTCCAATACAGGCCAAGTTTTGCTACTGATCACACTGTGCAATCCTTCAGCCTAGAGCACGTTTGCACCTCTCTAAAACTGAACGCAATCTGACTAATTTCCACTTCTATTAGCAAGGCAAACTGATGTATGCAAAATGCAAGGAAAACAAGAAACAAACCAACCCTCACAATATGCTTTCGGCTGTCAAAGCAAGAATGTCAAAATGAACCAGAATAAGTACTGCTGTTGCCATAGTAACACATGAATTGTAAAGAAATGGTTAGACCTCTTAAAGCTTAAATGCATCCATATGCAACAGCTTTCATGTACATATGTGATTTAAAGGATTCTTGGTCTTTTCCCTGGTAAAATTATATGTCTCCAATTGGAGTTCTTTTAGTATCTCTTAGTTTCTCTAATGGAAACCAAACATGCTAGAAAATGGCACATAAATTGCCTTCACCACATTATACCACTAAGAAGAGTATAGCTAGGTACTAATTTAGGTCATGTAAGGTAAAAGAGAGCCAGAAGACGTCTAGTCAGCCTTCCTACAAATATTTTGACTAGAGCAAAGAGAGCCTGGGAAAATCTGTGTGGTGAGCAAGCAAGATATTTTAACAGATAAGGCTCTCCAGGCTCAAGAGCTGAGAGAATGAACACCATCTACAGAGAAAGCAGAAGAGAGGATAAATCTTCATCAGAAACCAATGATACAGGATAGAGCAACAAGAAAAAACCCAACATAATGTTCTGTAGTCAAATACACTGTCTGGTCCCTCCATGAGTCATCTTCTAGACAACCCCAGCAAAGGAACTAATCTACTGGGGACTTTCTTCAAAGGCATAAGCACAGTGGTCCCATATACAAACATTCCTAAGGTATCTAATTTTTAAACAGCTGGAAAGAAAGGTTATTGAGAGAGTCAAACATTTTATTCTACAAAGCAAAAGCAGGATATAAAAGTCCTATTCCACAGGAAGCTCTACTCTTGATCCAAAACAGCTATTTCCTATATTTACCTTTTTCTGGGTCAGGAGTAGATTTGCTGAACTTTTCCACAGTTAGAAAACTACCTGAAAATACATGGGAGTAGATAGTACTTATTTTTCTCATAATTTAAAAAAATGCCTGATGCTGTCTCATTCTCATTACACAGCTTGAAATCTTTGCTATGCAATTCATCATGGCCTGTATGCAAGCCTGGATTCACTTAAGGACTGAGTCTGACTATACAAGTAGTCAGGGGTGCTCAGGTAGGAAAAACAGGCAGCAGGCTCATGGCAACCTGGAGGTTTTTGGCACACAGAAATGCAGGCTTGGCACCCAGCATGGGTAGTCCAAGGTTGTGGAGACAAAGTGCCCAAGCACCCCTGTTTGAGATTCATGCCAGCAGGACACTAACAACTACATGCTATCTGCCCACGTTGTGATCAGTAAACTCCATTTGTCATTTGCAGCATATTGACCCCCCATCCCTGATCAAACCATAATTCTCTGCCATGATGCAAATGTTCTGTTCAGCAGGCTGTTTCCCTCTGTCACACTGTTCCCATATATCCTGCTTCTTATTCTTTCTCCATCCTTCTTCCCATTCACTCCTCCTTTGTTCCCATGGGCACCGCTTCCCTGCTTCTCAGCCCTCCCCTTGTACACAGCCTCTCTGGAGGGGACAAGACCAAAGCAAGGTGACCACAACTCAGCTGGCACCAGCACTGGGGCTGGAACATTATAGCTGTGTCCCAAGCCCTGTGCTTCCATAAACACACCCCTCTCATCCCACACTTCCTAACAATCCTGTTTTACGAAGTCTGTATTATAAACCTGTCTGTGGCACATTTCCTTTTCTGTATTGAAAAGGACCAGATTATGTTGGTCATGTATATTACATGTAACGTTCCACCCCATAGGTGTAGATCTCAAAATCTACATCTTATCTAGCTATGAATTGGATGTCCTGAAGTTGAAAATAAACTTCAGTAACTCGTTCTTCATTTGCTGGAGAGTCTTGGAAGATACACCCCAAAATATATCACCTATGCCTTCCAAAGAGTATTTTGGCATGGGTTTGCATCCTTCTTGTACAGACCGAGGACTTTTTGTGGGTTTTTTTTCTCCCTGTTTTCCTGCTGCACTTTTTTGACGATCTACTTTTGGCTCAAGGTGCTGTGTTCCTTCCTAACCTAACCAGCCAAGCTCAATGAAGCATATGAGTCAATGGAGTATAAGGTTCACTGTTCAACCTGTCTGTGCTTTTTATCTTGTATTTTCACGGCAGACTTTCCAGGGAGATATGCATTACATCATTCATGTTATATTAACGACAATTAGCAATTCTATAACTTTTTGCCATGCAATTGCATGGCTTGCCCTAGGAAAACAGCATGACTATCCTGCCCCGTGAGCAGTTTCTGGAGTTTTCCACTTGATGGCTGCGGTACATTCTGATATTATTTTTTTAATTGCATGGTTTCTGGTTGTAGCTATGTACTTGTGCTGGTCTATAAGCACCAAGCTATACATATGTATGTCATACATATGTCATGGTTTAGGTCCAGCTGGTATCAACTAGGCCTACACTCACTCACCCCCCAACCCCCATGGCAGGATAGGGAGAAGAAAATCCATCTAGAATCTCACTAATTAAGACAAGGTTAGGGAGGTTTTCATTCCCCAGTTATGGTAACAGGCAAAACCAGACAGATTCAACTTGGGAAGAAAAAAAAAAATTGATCTATCAAGAGAAAGTGAACACATGACCAGATCTTAATACCTTCCCCACATCCCTTCCTTCTTCCTGGGCAGAAATTGCTTGACTCTTGCCTCCCCTTGGGGGAGGAGAGTCGGGGTTTGGGGTCAGTTCCCCACATGGAGTTTCTGCTGCTCCTTCCTCCTCAGGGGGGGGACTCTTCACAGTCTTCCCCTGCTCCAGAGTTAGGTCCCTCTCATGGCAGAAAGTCCTTCAGGAACCCCTGGGCCATGAGTCCTTCCCACAGGTGCAGTCCCTCAGGAACTGCTCCCGCCTGGGCTGCACACAGAGTCACGGCTGCTGCGGGAGCAGTCACCTCCTCTGGCACAGGGTCCTACATGGATGCAGAGACACATCTGACCCTCTCCCTGATCCTGCACAGGCTTCAGATCCACATCTGCCCCCTGTGACACTTCCTGGTTGCAGTTCCACATCTGCTCAGGGTGATCCTTCAAGGGTTACAAATCCATGTTTGCCCCACCATCAGTCTTCAGGGACTGCTCCACCATCTCCTCCTCCATGGGATGCAGGGGCACAGCTGCCATCTCACCATGGACTGTGGGGAAATCTCTGCTCAGACACCCCCTCCCCATCCTTCCTCACTGACCTTGGTGCCTTTGCTCAGGCATTGTTCTCACCTCTTCCTTTCCTCTGCTCTGCAGGTCTTTTTTCCTTATTTTTTGCAGTTTTGTTTCCCTTTTCTTGAATACATTACTTGCAGAGGCACATCCAGCTTCACATCCCTGCTCATCCTTGGGTAGAGGTGGGCCAGGGACTGGAACTGGGGGAGCTTCCAGCAGCTTCTCACAGGAGCCATCCCTGTTCCCTGCCCCCTGCTTCCCAACCCCCCCTGCACTAACCCAAGACATTGTGTCTTAACATGATGTGCTCTGTGAGACTGATGCTCGTGCCTCAGGAGGGAGTGCTTCTCCACACTGGAGAGGCTGATGGTACTTTTTCCACTAGATTCCTACTTTTGGGGATATTTTAGCAGCTGAAAAGCTTTAATGTTTTCTTTAGTGGTAGCTGCAGGAGTGTCTGACAGCTTAACCATAGTTACATGACCTAAAAGCAAGCCATTTATCATTATCACCCTTTCTCTAAAAAAACCCATATAGGTGTTAGTTTTGTGTCTTGCTCCTAATTGTTGATTTTGTTTCAGTGTGCTTCTTATTGTAATTTCATGCTTTTTCTGTGCTGCTTGATGAATTCCAGCTGTATCTACTCCATTCATGGTTAGCCTTTCGATGCATTTTGTTTATTGACCTATCTCCACATCCAGTAATAGGCTTCCAATGGCTCTTTGAGATTTCACATCTTTTATCTCTATCTTCATAAATTAATTCTGCTTTCACTATTTTCTAATTTTGCAAGACAGGCCTCAACAATTTAGCTTAAGGTGACTGTTCTCTTACTTTTCCAGATTTTTGAGCTTTAATGACTAAACACATTTTTTTTCTTACACAAGACATTTCTTAGGAAAATCATATGTTACCTCAAGGATTTTACGTAGTTTATTTATGACTGCTCCAACACCTTTCATCCATTACATGTTATCATGTCACTGTTCATGTTTTCATTTTGCTTCTTTTCTAAGCCTGTGTCAGAAAACCAGAATTTTTCCATCAGGATCTAAAATAACATTCAATTTATAAACTACAACCCTTTATGAGACTTGGTTGTGGAGCTGGAGTTTTACTATGACAACTTTTTCTCTCATTTATTTCACCATTTTAATTTTTTTTTTTCAATATTCATCTTTTCCTTAATTTCTACAGCATTCCTACATTTTGACTCCACCAGTCTGCTGAGTTCGTTCACTAGCCCTACCTTACTCATTTTAATGATACACAATGATAGTAAAAAGCCAAATCAGTGGAGTACTCAGGTTTTATTCCCTCTTTTATTCACACCATTACTTATTCCCAAGTCCCTGTTTTAAGCAGTAGTTTTAAATATGTAGTTAGTCCTTTGAAATATGCAACTAAATCGCCCTAAAAATAGTCTAGAAACAGATAATATGGTTCCTGTATTTAACCCAGCAAGGTGCATACTTTACTCAACAGCCTAGAAAATCTATCATTTGCCAAGCCTTTGTGATAGACTCAATTTATAATTGCTCCCTTATATTGTAACACTTTTAGTAACAGAAATAGTCATCACACTAGTATATGCCCTATAATTGAACAAGTAGGTATATAACCCTCAGGAGAGTATCCTGAGTCCCATCAAGGACAAAAGCTGGTCCTGAATATTGCTGTGCACGAGGAGAGTATCAGCCCGATAGTTATTTGAAAGGAAGGAATGACCCAGTCATTCCCAGACCTCTGATTACTGAAGACCAGAAGACCATTCAGTGCTGTTAATTCTGAGTTCTACATGTGTTTATCTTGCCTCTTCCAGGGCTCTAATCTTCACTTTCCTTGCAATTGATCTATCTTAATTTCTTTTCTAAGGTGGTATTTTTCCCCATTTGTGTTGTGAAGGGAGTGAGTGCCTCGCTCAGGACTGTGACTTCTCTTGTGGGAGCAGTAGGCATGGAGCTTCTCAGCTTGTGGGTTATGTAAAAGGACTTTTAGCATTAGAAAAAGCTGCATTTGGTAGTGAAGAAGCAAGAAAATACTGGCTGCAAATTTTTACACTACACAGGAAGCTACAAATTGTCCTTAATTATTCACTGCTCAGTTCTCCCACTTGAAAATGTCCCCACTGAAAGGTAATAGTCTCAGCTTCCCCCCTTCTCCCTACCAGGAAGCAATGATACTACAGGGAAGGGACTGCATTAAAAGAGATTATTCAAAAAAGGGAAATTTAAATGGCTGAGAACCCCAGATTAGGCACTGCAATTTGTACTGTTACAATGCCTAGGGTCGTCTGTAGAAAAAGGCTCACTTTCCCATTTAGTTTCATACCAAATTGCCTCCTAATGGAAGGCTGATGGATTAAGACTCTATATATAATGCCCAACAAGAGGTTGAACGAAAGGCCAAGTACCTGTTGCCTGCTATATCCCTCCCAAAGTCCTCTTCTTTTCACAGGACAGCAAAGCACTGAAGGTTACAGAGCCATGATAACTGTACAGAAAAAACCCTATAACACATGAGCCCGTTTTAAGCAGGTTGCTCTTGTGCAACTCACACATTCTGCATATGGAGTGGGTAGAACCCAACCAAGGGCACTGCTCATGGCCTTCAGCTAACACCTCTTTCAACCTGTGTCACCTGCACTTGTCTGATTTGATGCTTTTCTTCAAGCTCCTTGGCCCCCAAAATGAAGGAGATCATATTATTATACAGGGTTGGTGTGTTTTAAATAGATGCTTTAGAGGCAAGAAATCTGTATGCTTATCCTGGAGCTGGTGTGACTTTATTTAATGTTTTCAGATAGTTTTAAGATTTGGGGTTTCAACATGGTCTAAGGTTGTTTGGTTTTTTTTTTTTTCTTTTTTTCTTTTTTTTTCTTTTTTTTTTTTTTTTCTTCCTAGCTGTACAAGTGTCTTGTCATTTTTGGCAGGTGTTCTGGGCTTGTTCTTTAGCCCAAACTCTGGACAATGAGCTCGTGAGTTCAGAAGCATTTGCTTGTCTGAGTTGAGATCTCTGGCTTGCACCTCATTCCAGAACTACTTTTGGTGCCATACAGAACTTACTGGCTGGTTTGAAATGATGACAGACAACACTGTGTGCTTAAAGGAGAGTCATTCCAACTGCCCAGGCAGGAAAATCAAACCACAAAGCTGACAAAATCAGATCTAACCTGCAGCGGAATGTTCAGGACCAGATCTTCAGATAGATTAAAGCATGATTAGGTCATTCATGTTAATGGAAGGATGTGCTGATTTACCTCTGATGAAGGTTTTAGCTGGCTTGCGTATGTGCCTGTTGAAATGGAAAGAGCTTTCCAATAAGTGATGTGATTTTGAGTCATTTGTTTTGTACATTTTTACTTTTATTCCACTTTTACTGTCTCTCCTTTACTTACCAGGGCACAGCCACCCCCTCACTGGCCCACTTTCCCCTTATTACTTATTACTTATTATTACTTTCCCCTTTCCAAGTCTTGGATAATCAAATGTAAAACAATTGCTAATACCAGGACAGTCTTTAGATTATTTAGTATCAACTAGTAACCCTCTGTGGTGCACCTCTTAGTGCTTCCTTCTAAACATGTGAACTTTAGGTCCCTTTGCCCCAACCACTGTCTGGGCAATTTGCACAGAGCTTAAGTCTTAACCACAGAGGATGATAAGTTGTAGAAGAAAACAAAACATATTACTGCTGTTGGTTAGGATATTTCTTTTATCTTCTCTTTGCAAACAAGTAGGAAGATAAAAAAAATTCCAGTAGGCAATTGTTACAAACTGTTCAGAAAATAATGAATGTTCTTTGTACACTAGATGCCTCCGACTTTCCACTCTCTCACCTGAGAGTGTAAAGAAGGGCAAAAAATGGGAAGGCAACACACTGACACTCAATAAAAAAGCACATCTTCATAATGCCTGAATAACCCGTGGAAGTGACTGTCATAGGATGCTACTAAGGCTTCAAGAAATAGTATTATTTCAGTATTATAACCAGACACATAATAGAATGAAAGTAAGCTGTATTTCAAAAGAACAATGATCGAGTGTTGAGCAATCTTTTCTGCCCACAGCATCTGAAATTTATTTCTGACTTAAACATTTGGTAGGGCCCTTCTCAAGACATTAGTTCCATGCTATCATCCAATCTGCCATAGAAAGTTTTATATTTCTGTATTTTCATATGCTTATAAAATACACCTTTGCCAACAAAGTAGCAGAACAGTATTCAGTCTTTATAGAAGACTTTTTATTCATATATCAAAATACTTTCCAAATAAAATTTATGAATCTAGAAATTAAAACTTAAAGAAACAACTCCGTTCTTTTGCTATTATCAATCATAAATAACGCAGGTTTCTTTAATTAATCTAATGAATTTTTTCAGTTCTTCCTGCTTGAAGACCCACTTGGAAAATTCATTTTTGTTCTTAAATAACTTTGCTTTGAAAAGTCACATTATTTTTAACAAACTCAGTTTAAGATAGAATGAATTTTACATTATGCTAATGGTAATTAGGGCATTAATATGTAACAGAAATGTGTTTTGGAAATGTGAATGGTTATAACATAAAAGTTCAGTGATGTAAAGATCAGATGTCTCTTTGAGAAAATTGTATGGTAGACTAAGACTTTTTTCTAAGAGCAGCCCTAGGGACATTAGAAAGTAAAGTCAGGAGTTAGGACTTCCGGGAATCCAGACTCCTGCTAATTAAGATGCAAGCTGTAGCTTAGATCAATATGCCTATTATCAGTGAGATTATATTTTTTTATGCAGCAAAATGCAGCTCCTTACACTAGAACATGTATAAGGACCTGCAAATCAAACAGGACTGAAGGGCACTGCTCATAATGTGTTTATGGCTCCACAGCAGGCACAGAATTTGAGAGCGCCATGAATTGCACCTTTGTTGATTTTGACTTTCAAAATCCGAATCCTGGCTGCCAAAAGCTTTATGAGTTCTAAAATATAACTGCAGAAATGTGTGTTAGAAGATCAACTGAAAGGCTGTGAAGCAAAAGAAAGAGGTCATCAGCTGTAAATCAGTAGAGGTGGAGAAGGTGTGTCAGGAATCTGCATGGCATGGTTGTCCTGCTCTTGTGTTCCTTTCTCCAGACATCCACTGGAGGCCACTGTCAGGAATGGGGTACCAGAAAAGAGAGATTTCTGGTCTGCCCTGATAGAGCTGTTCCTATGTTAGCTGCCTTCAGAGATGGGCACTGTTGAGGTAGAGTCTCCTTGCACAAGGAAGCCATATCACCAGTTGAACGCTCTGTCTTCCATGTTTGGTTCTGTTTTGCTTTGTTGCTTTTTGTAACATCACATCCTGCCCCATTTCTTTCAAGGACTGGAGAAACATTGTCTGTTTGTGGATCAATAACATGGTTGTGATTCTGTTAATTTCAGAGTGCTGCACACAACAGCCACCAAACCAGGAAATCCGACAGCACTGCCCTCAGAGAAATATGCTGAGCCTTATAGTACATGCATGGCCTTCAGGAATAGATCTCCTAGTGCTTCTGGACAACTTCTTCATCTGAGGTAAACCCCTTTTGTCACTGAAGCTGTTCTTCCACATTGGGCAATAAGTCAGAAAGTCACTGTCTCTGGACTATTTGCTGAACTTTAGTCTAGACTTAGAATCAAAAGTCTCTACTTTCTGCACCGCTCTCATAAAAGTCATTTCCTAGAACAATAAATATCTATTCCAGGGTCTCAGATACTTTCAAAGCTACACTTACACTTGGACAAATATTGCACATTTTTAATGTAAATAACCATATAAAATTTTAAATGGTGCCTGGGTCAATCTCACACTCCTTTACATTCCTTTCTTTGGAAACATAAAAGTGACGGTGTTTTAGCAGCACTTACGTTTGTGGGAACAAATTTTTAAGGTTATATATACTACCATACTAGCATTTATGAAAGCTAGACTGCATATGTAACTACTCAGATCAGTAGAGTCTTTGGGTCCCATCCCAACTCCAACTCAGTATTTGTTTGTGCAAGCTAACCATACCTAGAATTGCATAAGCCTTTTGTTACCCTGGGGTGTACAGAAGCACCTGGTAAGATCTTGAAACTGTTGAGAAATTTTTTAAAAAATCAACACTTATGTTTAGGTCCTTAAATGATTTAGATATGCAGAGGTTGGATTAGACACCCTAATCTAACATGTAGATTCTCAAAGTAGGTGTCTATGTGTCTGTCAGTGCTCAGGCTTCTGATATGAAAGCTTCACGGGTGCCCAGAAAGCCACCAGCTGAATTAATAACCAATCACTGAAATAAAGAAGTGACTGTCCTCTGGTTCTCTGAAGTGTGGCCTCTCTTCAAGAGACTGCAGTGTAAATTAATCAATAGTAGAAAATAATAGCATATCAGAGGAAAGGCTTAAGGCTTCCTGCTGCTTGAATGCCTTTTTATTGATGAGTTTCATTATTTTCTTGATCTGAAGCTCCAAAACTTGTGTAATATGTGAAGAGTTCCAGCATCTAGTTTGAATTATGGGTTCTGCTTGAAGGTACTTTTGTGTCAGGTGGACATAAATCTGCATTTTGAGGAGCTAAGTGCCTACATGCATCAAACAATTCTGAAAAGTGTCTTTTTGAATCTTTAAACATTTTGTTATCTTGGAAAATATGACTAGTAACCATCATCTTCCTACCTTACAGAGTGCTTTCACTTCTTTATTATTATCAAAACTGCTAAGCTACATTTTTTATAAGGGTGAGCTAACAAATACCTGAACTGATCACTAGTGTGCTGCAGTGAAAAATAGATAAATAAGTAAATATTTATTCTGATCAGATACATTTGTTAGAAATAATTTACCAATTATGACTTGTTGTATGAATATGTGTAGTGTAGTCTGTCTATAACTTCTGTCTTGGCTCTTGGATACTTTAGTACAACAACAGAAGCACAATCGTCAGTAAGATTATTTATCAGTAGTGAAATCCCTCAAGTAAAAACTAGAATTGACATTAATTGAGTTGTTATTTTTCCCTCCCAGACTTAAATTTTGGCTTTTTTGGGTATCAACTTAAACACAAGATCAAAAAATTTCTGCCTGAAAGGACATCAAAACTGTAATATGTAATGGCTGATCCTCCCGCTGTCTGCAGGGTCTTGGTACAGAACACAAGGGTTTTTAGGAGTTTTAATACCTTGCTGGATTAATCTCAAAAATGGAGAAGGAATGTATTTCTATTGAATACACAGCCCAAGTTCACTTTGCTGTGTGTTAGCAGGCATTTTATCAAACAGTACTGGGGAAAAATTAAGGGCTAACCAGTGAAGCCACTGAAAGAGCAAAGTGAGCGGGGCATACATGTGAATAGCAATGAAAGTAAGAGTGCAGTTTTGGAAAGGTTTTCTAAATGTGCTGCAGACATTCTTTGCTGCCAGCAATCATCAGATAAAAGCCTACATAAAGATGGTGAGAAGAAGAATAATAGACACGTTTAGAGGGTTTACATGCCTAGATTAATAACTCAAGGCTAAAAGAAGTTACATGGATCCATAAGCGAGCAATATTTAGTAGGTGTGAGAAAGCAATTCCAATCATGTCTTGAACTGGAACATAGTTCAAATCCATGGAACACAATCAATGACTCAGTACCATCAGCTTAGAAATTCAGTGTAGTGAAGTACTGAAGTTCAAAGGAATCTCCAGGCAATATTGAACAGACCAGACAGGGCCAGAAAAAGGTACTACAGCCTTGGCAGAACTTTGCTGAAAAGAGTTGAGCAGCCATCATCTGACATTCTGAAGACGAGACAGCAAAATAGCAACTGATCTCTCCAAAGCAAAAATAAATGTAAAAAAAAAAAATGTTTTTGTTCAATTTGAAGTGGTACTTGGTTCCATAAACAAACAAACAAAAAAACCTTCAAAGACAGGGTAAGGGAAGATACAGATTTATTTACTACTTGTAAATAAGCAAGCAAAATTCTTGCAAAGCAAAATGACTGGTTACAGCAAAATGACTGGTTACAGGAAGTCAAGTCATCAGTAAAACCAAGAAGATGATCAGATGTGAACCACAAAAATAGAAAGACTCTATAGATCTTGTTATTTGATCATTTAGAGATAACTACTAGTTAAACTTGCAGAAGACTGGTAAAATAAATAAAAAAGATTTTTTTTCACCCATTTTATTGAAGTATAAACTCTGGTACAGTCAGGTTGCTCTAGTTTCTCTCATCAGCAACACTGTTCCCTAAAACACATGGCTTATCACAGGCTTGGCACAACAGTTTTTTTGTGGGAGCCCTTTAGTATATTGCCAGCAGCATAACAATTATTTGACCCTGGTTATTGAATGGTTATCATGAACCATGAACTGTTCTGGAATATGCACGCTAATGTTACCTTCTCTAATCTCATTTGGCCTCAGCATTAGACAATTGAGCCAACTGCTTTTCTTTTCTGTCAGGAAGAGACTGATCAAAATGACATATTGCAAATAAAGTTTATATATTTTTCCTTTAAAACAGTACCAAATCAAGCACCATGGGGAGATTTTTCCTTTGATCTATTGGAATAGTCACTGGAAAGAAAAAACACCCTCCTCCAAACTGAGCGTGTTGCTTCAAGTCTCCATAACAATGCAAGAGATATGTTGGCAGAACCTGTTTTGCTCCTGGAAAATAGCATCCAAAAGGTGAAGTCCTGACAATTCTTGTTTACATTGTTCAGTAGAAATTTGATTTGCCAAAAATTGCACTGCAGAAGAAAAGGCCTCAGTAACTGAAAATTTAGGCTTGTTTATATTTAATGATTTCTCCTGCCCTCCAGATGCAATTTTAAATGACCTCCAGTCCTTATATTTTAAAGTGGTTTCTAAGAACATTTTAAAATCCTATTCATTTAACTGATTAGGATATAGAAAAATGCAAAGCTGCACAGGGCAATGAAACCAAGGAGTCATTAATTTGCCAAGCTATTTTCTGCAAATTCATCAGTTTCCAAGCCCTTTCTGTCTATGCTGAAGATGGTTGACTGACTGCAAGCCTGATCGAAACCAGACCAAAAAATCAACAGCCAAGCAGGCAGGAGATGGGTAGATTAGTGGTAAAAAGAAGAGAGGTGGTAAGGTAGACAGCTTACTTTTATATATTTAAAGTGCTTAATATCAGTCTTGCTTGGAAATATCTTCAGAGCATAGGAAGCGATGTCTTTACACTCACACATACACACCCCTCTACATAAGGACAAAAGGATTTATCATACTGCAGCACATTAGCATTCAGCTCTGATAGCAACTGTATAAAGCAAACTTCTGACTTCTTCTCCTCCCAAGGCTCACAAATCATTTGCAGGCCCTCATTAAAGACAACTTTGTTTAGCACAGTATGCTAAGAAAGCATTGCCACTAGATGAGAGCATGCTAAAGCTACAGCAAACCATTAGAATTAGGTATCACTTTTTCCATGTGCAATGCAAGATTTTCCAAGTGAGTGTCTGGAATTCAAACCCAAATACGTCTGAATCTCAGATGAGGCTTTTATCTGTAGGAAAAATGCTCCCATGAAACAAAATTCCAAACAAAGAAGGGGGCAGGCATAAAAATCAGAAATGATTTACCTTCAGTCTCATCTCCATATTGGCTTGTTTGCCAGGATTGTAAAGCCTGCAGTATCTCCTTGAGAGCCCTCCCCAACAACAACAAAAATGCCATGAAAATACTGAGTAGACAATTTTTTTAGTACTTGTGCCTATTCCTTTGCAGTTTTCTATGGTTGAATTCCATTAAAAAACAAAACCAAAAGCAAAAATAATTAAAAAACCCAACAAAAAAACAAAAAGCAAACAAACAAAAACACAAAAGAAACAACACAGGAGTGCTGTTGTCCATAATAATTGTAAGCCCTGAAGCCTGATAGAGCTGATTGGCTTCACTATGTTATTTGGAAGGTAATCAAACAGCCCAGAACACATGCTGGAGTTCAACCTGCTAAACAGGCCTTTAAGTCTGAGTGTATTTCCCAGAAAGGGAGCTGCAGCATGGAGATACTGTCAGAGAGAGCACTATATTCCTCAATCTCCCTCAATCTAAGTTTGCTGCAAGGCTTTTTAAGGAAACAGCAAAGGCTGCAAATGTTTTGCTGAGCCTTCCCTAGAATTTCTCCTTTTCCACCATAAGCTGGAAAGACATAGGATTATACAGGGGCGACTTTCCAGAATGAAGAATGTTCTTTTCTCCCCTACAAAATTGTTGGAAGGCTGCAGGGTCCAAAGTCATCAGAAGTCCTTGGTAGAATGAAATGAGAATGAGCTGAAAAGCAATTCCTCAATGTCAGCTGCAATCAGAAACTATGAAACACCTCCTGCTTTCTTGATGTTAAAAGAGTGTGTAGATAAGAATTAGGATAAAAGCTGAGTTCAGTGTGGTGAAGTTTCTTCATATTCTGCAGTATATGAGGTACATGGGGAAAGACTTCTTGGAACCAGTTACTGGTTCCAGACAGCAGGGTTCATCCCTTGGTACCTGTCTAGACTATGTCAAACAATCCGTTCAAAAAAAGGGAAAAATCTAATACTGTCTTCCAGAGGACAAACAGCAGTTCTTGGAAACACAACAAGGAAAAGGCTATATGGGGCACCACAAAAAGACCCAGACCCATTAACTTTCAGGAGAGAAATTTTTCTGTGGCAATAATCACACCTGCCTGCTTTAGGTAATGACAATAGATGTCAAAATTAGTAGTCTAGGGACTTCGTAGGTGTCGACAGTTGATGAGGAACAAGAGGTTCCCAAAGTGCATAAAATGAGCTCCTCCACTGCCTTTTCCTGGAAGACCTTTTACCTTTCTGTGTTGACTACAAAAGAGTCATAGATGATGAATTGATTGACATTTTCTACCGAGCTTAGACTAACTTGTCTTCCGCTGCTACTCTGTGCAATGAAGACTCAAAGAAATTCCAGCAGAGAAAACTAAATCAATATGCAGTTTCATAAACATTTCCACACACTTAACACTTTCTTCCTTTCCTACACCTTAGTTTTTCAAGGGTATTCTGAAAAGCTTTTTTCCTTTTTTCTGCTTTTCTTTTTTTAAGGAAAGCATATAAATATTTATCTTCAAACAGACTGTCCTGACCTAACACCTTATTTTGCAGTCCCTGGGATGGGAAATGCAGAGAATTCTCAAAATGTCACTTTTTCAGACTGAGAAGCTTTTCCTCACTACTGAGCACAGCTGTTCTTATAGGCTTCAGAACTGCTGCTTCTGAGATTTTATAAACAATTCCAGGTTGCAGTGAATTGTGAGTATTATTATTTGATAAATCATTTTGAAATACATAAAGTGTAGTTTTACTTTTAGGCATAAATACAAGGGTTGGAACTAAAGCAGAGTTTTCAAGCTTCACTCTGCATTTCCTGCTGTGTTGACTTAACAGTCCATGCTTTACTTTATTTTTGTTTTGTTTAGAATAGAAACTGCTGTACCCTGCTTTGTCAGCCACAAATTAATGGTTTAGACCATTTCTTCCTTCAGTTCACTTAAAGAACCCATCAGAATAGTTTAAAATCAAAATACATTTAAAAAAGAAATAAAAACAACAACAACGAAAACACAAAATAACATTCTATTATCTTTTCATCTGTTTTCCTAATTTCCAAGGGCTTGATGAGCGTTCCTCAGTTGGACAGGTGGCAAACTCCCAAATATGTTCTATGCTGGCAGTATTCCTAGGTGTCTGGGTTGTTAGGATTTCTAAAGGCCCAGCAAGGAGAAGTTGATGGGTAGGGATATAGTGGGATAAAGAAAAAAGGGTTCCTAGTATTCTGGGGGCTACATGTTGTCTAGAAACACTTTCTACAGGTTTCACATGACAGAAGTTAAGACAGATTTGGGTTTCTGTTACGTGTTTAGGACAATATTATACTTTTCATTATCTGTATTTTCTGGTCTTGGAAAAGATGGTGCAGAAAGCAAAAAAAAATTTCAAAACCACAGCAATTTTCAAGTCAGTAGCAAATCTATCTGAGGTTTGATTTTTTGGGGGGGGATCTCTGAATTTGGAATCTCATCTCTGAGCCTGTTTGGTGAGATGAATGAGGGCTTACAGCATTATAAATCTCCTGGCTAGCTGTTCTCATCTCTTCTTATGTTATTCAGGCTGAGCGTTCTCTAAGATATCCTTGAAAGATGCAAAAGTCCTGAAATGTGACCACAGAGGAATACAGATGATCATTTGACATCCTTGCTGTGCAATGTATTTCTGATTTCAGAAGATGAAACTGTTAGATGGTTCACCCAATTTTGTTGACTGGTTAACAAACTGATACAGGGCATACACAGAGAGAGCCTCAGTTGAAGACCTTGAGGTAGCAGAATATCTGCAAGTTTAAGTGGACTTCATCCCTCGATTAGTGACTTCTATTAATCACTTAATTATTAAGTGTATTTGAGATCCTGATTTGTTTGATAAGTATCAAGGCAACTTGGTACAGCTTGTGAATAGAGTTGAAAAGTAACCAGACACTTTGCAGGGAAAAGCACTCAGACATTCAGAGCACTGGCATAATCCTGTGAACTTTTATTATGACAATGCTTAGTTGCATCTATACTTCAGGTTAAACTGAATGGGAAGAATACAGTACACCTTTTCTGAACTTACAATAGTTGTCTGTGTGACATTCCTAGTGTTCAGAAACACAACCTAAGATGATCTGAAATGAATGTTAGCATCCATTTTTTTTCAACATTGCAAGAATTGATGCTTTCAGACTTTCAGTAGTTGTACTGTCATATACCAGAGGACGTCTCCCTCCTGGGTGCTTGACACCACTAATCTCAGGGGCAATTTTGATAACAGAAGTGTTCAGCCTTAAACCAGTGTTGTGAGAAGCTACAGTGGGGGCCTTAACCTTTTTCAGGTGGTATCTGCTCAAGGACTCAGGCTTTTCCTTTCTGCCTGAGCCTCCTTGCTGGTTCACCTGTGCCCACTCTGATGGTACCTCCCTGATTCTGGCCCTGATCCTTACCCCCTGGCTTGGCTTTCTGTCTTGCTATTGACCTGCTCCATCTCTTGCTTGGTGATCTAGACAACTGGCTGATGCTGGTTCTAATTTCATGCCTGCTCTGTGAGGTAAATGGCTCTGAGCTGAGAGTCACACCACAGCAGGTAGAGGCACTGACTGTACCCCACCTCCAGCCATCAATCAGGAGGGGCAAAGCAGGCCCAGTGGTGGCAAGATCTACCACTCGGCATCTTTTTTGCTTCAAATATGAGAAGCGTTGCCTTCTGGCATCCTCTGTGGCTATTGAAGTACATCTAATGGATGGTGCTGGTGAAAAGAGGGATTTGTCTCATTAAAAATCTCATTTGTATCAAGCACTGGTCCTTAGATAAGGTTGCTCTACAGACTTCTGACCTGCTGGGCTCCTTTAAGTATCAAGACATGGGAACATATCCTGTGGAGAGTCAAAAATAATGGTGCTAATTTACAAAAGATAATGGTGCTAATTTACAAAAGCGCCAGACATTGCATTATTACATATTGGGGGTCAGAACTAGATGTAATGATTCATGGTTACTATGAAGCCATAGAAACTCAGGAAGACCCATACACTATATGAGATACAGCAGCCAACTTGCTAGCAGAACAGGTTGCTTGGAAAATACCATATTACTGCTTTTTTCCCACATGAAGCCCCCAGTGTAACAGGCTCATATTTAAGATATCTGTCCTAAAAACTTAATACATTCTGTCACTTAAGATGTAGATGCTTCCGGTACTATCTCTCTTTGTATGAGTTTCAGTTTTCAAGATAGTTGTGCTCCCCTGGAATTATAAAGCCATTTGTCTGATGGCATACACCAGAAAGTAAGTGCTGAAGTGCTCATTCCCAGAAAGAAGAAAAAGATCTCATTATAATCGGGACTATAAGATCTTCACCCTTTTAATTTGATTTTATTTCAGAAAGGATGTCATTTGGGACACTTGGAAAGTGTCCTAAAAAAAGACTGGAGCACTCTTGCTGTCTCAGTTAGGGATGGGCGCTGTAGCAGGGGCTGTTCCACTGTGTTGAAGCAATTCTTCTTTCTCCCAATGCAAGACTTTGTATTAACCGGACAATATGACCCTCTGTCATTAGAAGAATATGATGTGACTTGTCTTTAGTACCTCAT
Organism: Phaethornis superciliosus; assembly: GCA_023637945.1. Lineage (NCBI taxonomy): Eukaryota > Metazoa > Chordata > Aves > Apodiformes > Trochilidae > Phaethornis > Phaethornis superciliosus. The sequence continues at coordinate 66,438,900 of JAJQWJ010000002.1, read as the reverse complement.
AACACTCATTCTGGGCCTTGAAAGAATAGAAGACATACTCTAGAAAATGAGATGAACTTTAGAAGGATTTTATAAGAAAATAAAGCATGAGGACAGCATTTATGCCATTTCTTTTTGAACTGAATGTTTACAATCCACCCATGACAAAGAACTGCATCTCTATGTTAAATTCAAACACATCTCTGGCACTGTCTGGCCTCCATATGCCTCTTAGTCTAGAGAGCATATTTTCCTTTTGCAGAATGAAGAGAACAACCTAAAATGTCAACTTGATACGCAGAATGAAAGAGCATATTACCTGGGCTATTTTGACTCATCTGTAGATGTGCCAAATTAGCTCTGGTAGGCAAAAATACAATTTTGCTTTTAAATGGTGGCACATTGGTGTTTCCCTGTGTGCAACATGTGCAGGACTGAAACATGTTCTAAAAAACAGGAAGAGTCAAAAAAACTCTTTGCCCATCAGTGTTATTTCATTATTAACTTGGCCCTGCCTGCTTTTTACAGCCATGGTGTTGAGCTTGATTCTTTTGTCATCCTGCATTATTTACTTCTCCAATAGTAGTTACTCACTGCCAGAAATTACATATGCTGGGCAGATGCAGAATCCAGATACTGTTGTGAGTTTTATTTCTCCAAGGCTGATATCTGATTTTACCTTTTGCTCCTTTACTTTTTTTTTTGAAAGCCCTTCTAATGCCCTTTTTGGCTGGTGTCATGGCTTTGCAGCAGAAATGTCCCATATACAGCCAGAATCTGGGTTCATCTGAAAAGAATCTGAACTGTGACTCAAGACCATCTCTGAAAAAATAAATGTATAACTGAACTCTCTGCTTAAACACTTCAAGAACAGCCTTTCTGAGTATGGTCTTGTTCAGACTATAATTAGGAGAGAAATTTACTGCTAGTTTTTGGGAAGCGGGGCGATCCCAGTATAGTCAAGTTTCCGAATTTAGGGAAAGAGTTTACTTTTTGATTTAAAGGAATTCCAGAGGAGTCCAATTGTGAAGGATGAACATAGAAGAAATTAACAAGCAGCCTTAGTAATCTACCATTCTGTTCTTTCCTTTAGGGTCTCTGAAGCAGCCTAGGCAAGATACATCAATGTTCTGTCATTCATATCTGTAGTGCAAGACTATCATTAGTGTGCAACAAAAACAAATTAATGTCTCACATTGTAGTCTGGAGGGCATTTGAGACAATAAACTGTCTTAATTGGATTTGTATGTGCTTGCAAACAGATTACACTGTTTACTCAGCAAGACAGCTTGCTTAGGATTAATTGATATAAGTCATCCCAAGTAATGGGTAGTGTTGCAGCAGGTTTATACTTTGGTACTATTTGTTCCATCCCTTCTCCTTTATAAATTCTGACGACACTGTTGCCAGATGCACCCATGCTGTTCCAGAGTAAGAGCAATTCTGCAGTGAGCTTTGTCCCATTGATTTATTGGAGTTATTTATCCTCGATGGGCACATGCTAAATTTAAGCCACTGCATTCACCTATTGCTTTCTTTTATCCCTGAATAAAAAAACACAAAACCTTTTAAATCTCATATTTGAGCATAGTTTTTAAGACACAAACATCTGGGACAGCTTCTATGATAAAGGTGTAATTAAGCAATTCAGAGACTGGAGTATTATGCAGTTATCCTAGGCAGTAAATAGGTTTATTCAGCTGGTATGGCAACCCACACATTACAATTGACTAACTTCACTGATGCTGAGTGAGTATCATAAATCATTCATTTTGATCATTGTCTAAATGATAGATGACTCATCTCCAAGATGATGTTCTGAAGCAGGAGTGAGAAGCTGAATTTCCTTGCTGTCTCCAGGTGGGTCTGAAAAAGGTTACAGAGAGGTACACCTGGAAACGGGTTATGCAGAGAGATGTGAGGAATTACTAAACATTACGTAATCCTTCCAATGCAATCTGATAAGAATGTGCAAAATATTTGAATGATAATGCTTTGAAATTTGTTATTATTAATGACATATATTCATGCTGGAAAAATAACAATGTGATTTTGAACTTTCTGGATTTGTTTTAGTACAATAATGGCTGTAACCACAGGTAAGTGCTCTTGAACTTGAGTTATTGTATGTGAAATCAAGATAGAGAGATGCCAATTTGTAGCCAAAAGTAATGTTAGTTTTTCTGATTCCCAAAACAAGCAATAAATATGGAAACGTCCTTTGTGTTCTCAAGTCCCCATTGTGGCAATCAAAGCAGAATAACAGGTGCCTCCAGGAGGCAAGTGAGGATCACCCTCTTAGCTCCATCTTTTTCCCAAAGGACATGGAATCTTGGAGAGAAGGTGTGGTCAGATGTCTTCTGTTTCCTAACAAGGTAATAATTTCTGGATGCTTTACCATTCAGCGGGTGCAAATTTTTGCCTTGTTTTAGTAAAAAAGGCTTTAAACCAGATTTAAACTACTACAATTTATTTTGTCTTATTCAAATTAGCTAAGATAGCTGATGTAAAGCTTGGTTTGGGTTCTGGTAGCTCTCTAGTGAGACCAAGTCCTTACAATCAGCCTCAAGAGCAAACCTATCAAATTTTCATTACTGTTTTGTTGTTTGTTTTTTTGTTTGTTTATTTTATTTACATTTTTTAATTTTCATGGAAATAGATTTAATTTGCATGGCAAAACAGATTTTTCCTCTCTCTTTTGACCTTTTTTTTGCCTCCTTGTATAAGAAATTGTTGCTTACCATCTTCCATCTGTTCCTTTATTTTTATACACATTTTGTTACTGTTCTGGGAATTTTTCAGCACTTTCATACCTTTGTAAAAATAGCTGAATGCGGATCTGATAACTGTTTCAGAATTGGAGCAACTTTGAATAGGTGTAGAATAACAAACTAGAAAAGTAACTGGGGGAAAAAAAACCAAAAAACAAAAACCAAACAAAAAAACCACAAAAAACACCATCACAGCCCAAAATAAACCTTGGATTTTGTTCATTTTTTACACTCAGTGGAAAAAAAGTAGAAACAGAGAAAATAACTATTTGAGTATTCTTTTCTAAAAGGTCACAAACATGTGGGTGGAAAAACTGAAGTCTCTACTCTTCATCCTTCATACTTCAAGAGACTTCAAAATGGCAATACATTTTGCAAAATTATTTTTCCATTATTAGAACCAGGTCAGGACTAAATGTTCAATTCTGGACAAAACTCGCATCAACTGCTGTAGTAATTTTTAATGGTTAAAGAACTTGTGTGAATCATACTATGATTTATACCTTATTATGTGAAGAGAAGTTAATAGGATGCTGGGGCAATTGACAGGGAACTGGTACAATATCTTGTGTGGCTTGCCAGCAAGATTTAAGAATTTGGATGATGTGTTAAAATACTTACTTAAAATCACAGAGATACAGTGGTAAGATGAATATCCCTATCCAAGGAAAAAAACCTGGTCAAGCAGATATTAATGAAAAAATATTACCACGTGTGTTCAGTTCCAAAATGTTATTTTTTAATGAGTACATATTCATGCAAAATCTTCAATTTTCAAATCTGGGATTTAGATTTCCTCAAATTTTTTCAGTCTTTGAAATCCAGAACCAGATCTGAATTACACTGTTCAAGCCTAACAAAATAAACACAGGTGAAGTCCATGAGCCTTACAGAAAATAGTGGAAGTTTTATTATGTGCTCAAATGGAGAAAGAATTTCATTCTAAGATGCACTTGGAATTAGGGAGCTTCATTGTATTAAACTTATGCAAAAATATAACTGCGAATTGGTCCAAAATCAGAGAAATGGATGAAGAATGAAAGGTCCTCTTAGCTGTGTCAATAAATTCCAAAGAAAATGTGTGTAGACTACATCTGTTACACCCAGGCCTTTCTAGATGAGTGAACGCCAGGATTAAATCAAGCTAAATTTCAGAAGGCTGTGTGCATGGGTGATGGCAGGAATGCCTGTAATCATGAATTTTCTTTGCCAAAAGTATTTTGGAGTTCTGCCATTTCAGAAGGGCCATCAGGCAGTAGTATCCCAGTAGGGTAAACTGAAAACTCATAGACTGAATTATAATAATACATTATCAGTTATTTATCACTGTTCCTGTGAGGAATTCACAACAAACTAATTTTTGTTACAATGTATACACAAAAAAATCCATGGAAAAATGCAGAAAGAACAGTCTAGACATCAAAACAAACTCTGACTTTTGGTGCAAATAACTTTGTTTGCAGTCTTCTTTCTGTCTTGTAAATAATAAGAGTATTTCTAACACTTGTAGGATTTGGATTCCTGCTGATACAGAGCTTTAACAACAAGCCATGTGTGACTCCAAGAAGACATGATAATATTCTGTCAGCTCATCAATTGGACCTTTATACTGGAAATACCTGGCTCAGTCACTATGCGAGAAATGCCAAGGCAAGAAAATAATGTGATTCTTTTAGGGAGAAAACTTGTTTAAAATGTCCTATCTGGTTTATAGTCCAAATTCCTGCAATAAACCATCCAAGAGTAATTATAATACTTTGGGGCTATTGGAAGGCAGAGAAGCTGAAAGCATGTTTATTTTTAAATGGTATACTATATAAAAAGCATTACACGTCTCAGTGATTTTGACACAATCCTGTTTATTTTGAGTAATGCTTTCTGCAAATTACTTTGTAAATGCTAAACAATGTGATGTCTTGAAATCAGTCAGAGCCAGTGAACCTGGCAGACAGCTTCAACCTGTCTGAGTGTCCATTTACCAACATTTTGTGACAGCACATGTTGTGCCAGAGCATCTTTTGGGAACCCAGTGATACCTACCCAGCTCAGTGTAAGAGCTAACAACATTTATTAACACCATACAGACCAGTGGCTGTTGTAAGCAGCCCACAACAGGACCCTGACTCAGCCAGTGTGTTAGCATGCTGCTCTGTCACTGCCTGGCATCTACTCAAAAGCACTGCTAAGGTTAAAAGAGGCTTGGATGGTGTCTGCCCAAGTCAAACTGATTAGACATTTCTGGTTTGCACTGGAAAAATAAGAAAGCATACAGAGTTTCTACTCGGGGTCTTACCTGAAAGCACTGGTAAAGCACTCTCCAGTGGTTTATGTATGTGTGGGAGAACCAGGTAGTGCTATACTGGGGAATGAAAATTATTTCTTCTTTGGTCTTTTTCTTGGTCTTCTTTTTGTTCTTCTCATTCTTCTTGTTCAGCTGCTGCTGCTGGCTGCAAATTATAGCTACATCGATCTGGCTCTTTCACAGTCACAAAAATTAATTAATTTTTGGTTATGTTTTCTTACATCAAAATAAAACTAGTAGGGAGTAGAGCAATATGATTTCCTTTGTCTATTAAAATACAGTGAGCTAACTCTAGGTTTCCTTATACAGCTAGGCACAGAATCAATAGTACAATTCACATAAGTAACCTTAGAGGAATCTGGCACTCAATTTTCTTTACACATAAAACCAAACTCATATGTCAGTAGTGTGTGGTTCAGCAGAATACATTCTGCAATTACCCTATGTATACACCTATTTTTGACAAAGATGGGATGTGTTCACTGAAAGAAGAGGATATAATAGAAAATTCCCTCCATAAAAGGTAGTTTTTTCACTTCTACATAGTTGAAGTTATTCTGATAGAGATTTTGCATAAGCAAATGATAGAATATTTTGACCACAGCATCAGAGGGAGAGATATCTGGTGAATAACAGAGGAAGAGGATTAATTCGCTGAGTCAAAATGCAATATTTAATTTAAAGCATTCACTATTTTTAAAGTATGTTACATTTGGTTTGAGAGGTGGGGGGATTGTGTCCCTTCTTCATCTAAAATTGTGATGTTGCCTTGTTGTTTCCTTGTTATTTTTGTAGACAAAAGACCAGCTAAGGATATTTAAAATAATGATTACTCATCACACCATTACCATATTATGTAATTTCATCTGAGAACTAACGCAGAATTTGTTAACCAAGAATAAGGGAGTTTCCCTTGTGATGGTAATCCTGCAAAAGTTCTTTGTGTCACACTTTTATCCACTCAGGTATGTAAGTCTTAGGATTGAGGACAGGATAAATCTTGTATACTGTACTTGGCATTAGTGAAACCCCACCTCAGGTGCTGTGTTCAGTTCTAGGACCCTCACTACAAGAAGGACTTTGAGTTGCTGGAGCGAATCCAGAGAAGGACAACCAAGCTCATGAAGGGTCTGGAGAACAAGTCTTATGAGCAGAGGATGAGGCAATTGGGATTCTTTAGTTTGGAGAAGAGGAGGCTGAGGGGAGAACTCCTTTCTCTCTGCAACAACCTGAAAGGAGATCGTAATGAGGTAGGTGTTTTCCTCTTCTCTCAGGTGAATAGTGATAGGATGAGAGGCAATGGCCTGACATTGCACCAGGGGAGGTCTAGCCTAGGTATCAGGAAGAATTTATTTACTGAAAGAGTGGTCAGGCACTCGAATGGGCTGCCCAGGCAAGTGGTGGAGTCACCATCCCTAAAGATATTGCAAAAATACACGGATGTGGCACTTCAGGACATGCTCTAGTGGGCATGGCGGTTTCTGGGGATTTTTTGTTGTAGTTGTTGGTTTGGTTTGGTTTGCTTTTTTGTTTATTTTGTTGTTGTTGCTTGGGTTTTTTTGTTTCTCTTTGTTGGTTTGTTTTTTTTTTTGGTTTTTTGCGCAAAACTTGAGTACTGGCAGTAGAAACACAGGAGCAAGCATGAGCATCTAAAATGATGTTATTGTTTGGGAATGGACTGCAGGCATTGAACAATGTTGGAATTAGAAACATTTTATACTAAAGAGGTCATATTTCAAGGTGTTAAATAACTGCAGTTGTTAAAGGGAGTGACTTTTAAATAATTTCAGGTCTCGACCGTAAATTAGTTGGACTTAGTCTTCCAGGTGGTTTGTGCAACATGAGATATTTAGGTTACAGAGGTTTAGTATAATTTTCTCTTTTTATGACAAAAATTGCTGTAGCATATGTATATAGGGCAGGATTTGACAGCCTGGAAAAGTGATGACAGGATGGTGATAACAGAAGTCTATGAGCATCAGTGGAGAGAAAATTAGTAGAAAGTTATTATTTATGGTTCCTTGCAATACAAAAAATAGGGGGAATTAAGTTATCAGCATCTTAAACACAAAGGAAGTAAATTTTAACCGAAAGTAAAATTAAACTCTGGAATCCATTGTTATAGGATAATTATAGACATAAAAGTAAACTTGGATTTAGAAAGGAATTTGAAAAATTCAAAGAAAATTCATCAAATAGAAGGATATAACTTCAGATAGGAAATATTTTGTTAGTGAGATGTTATTTGTATGCACTTTTTTAAAAAAGAAAAATATTTTTTTATGTGACTAGATTATAGCTGTTCTCAAAATTGCTTTTCACTGGGTATAGATATTTTCATATCATAGATTTGTTCAGATCACCCTTTTTAATATCCAACAGAATATATTTTTTTAGTTGCCCTTTGTGAGCAGATTTTTTTTTCCTTTTTTTTAAAATTTTTGCTGCTGAATGTAAAGAGAAGAATGTTTCTTATTCTTTCTTTCCTTTGATCCCCTGTGTTCTCACTTTTGATTTGGTTTAGGGTTTTCGGGTAGGTTTTGAGGGCAATTTGTCTTTTTCTTCTGAAAATTTGTAACTGGCCAAAAGCTACCACTAGCTGAGAAAACAGGGGTGGAGGCTTCCTGATAGAAAACTGAAGAAAATCACAGTGGAAAAGAAATACAATGGTACTGATGTCAGAGGAAAGTCCTAGTGGATCATTGCTAACTAGTTGGAAGAGGAATGCCTAAATCATAACTCAATCAGTTGTTGACAGCGAAGGAGAGGAGAGACAGACACAGTTAAAAGAATCCCCAGAGAAGATGATAAAAGTCTGTGGTCTGACAGGGTCCTGATCTCAGCCTCTAAACCTCTTGCACTGTAGCTTGTCATTGGTAAACAGATTGCTCAGAAGAGGCAGAGGAGGAACATAACAAGAACAGGGCTGTAGGAGCCAGAAACACCCTGATTAATGATGTTCTGCAGACATGTAAAAACAACTGCACTCCATGTTCACGGCACCAAACTCAACTGCAGTCTAACAATGACTCCTTAATTATTCTCTTGGCATATGGCACATAGCTCTTCCTCTAAAAATAATTTAATATTAAAATTTCTGGTAAACCATTTATCCAGACCAGACTGATCTAAGCAAAGAAGCTTGTCCTGCAGGAAGAGAGAAATAACTCTGAGCAAAATGGCTGTAGAGGTTGTGGATGAGAAGGGTTCATCTGGAACTAAATATCATGCTGTAGCCAACTTTACCACTTGGAGTTTTTTTTTAAGGAGTAGAGAGATGGAAGAACAAAGAACTTCACACATGCCTGTCACAACCTGTATTGGGCGACCCAAGGAGATTCAGACTGGACCAATCCCCTTACTTTCTAAACTCCTTCTCAGAGAGGAGCTAAGGTTCCACTGAAGCCAATTTTTGCCTCAGACCTGGCCCTTCCAGGGAGAGTGATTAAAATGTTACAGTTTGAGGAAATGCTCAGCCATCAGATACACGTTGAACAGATTAAGGTGAAACAACACTCAGGGTCTGTATTTACATGTTAACTTTAATTAGGACTAGAGAAGGAATACTGATATTTAAATTATTATGTATGCTCAGGCTGTGCAATCATAAAGGCTGATATTTGATTATAAAAATCCCAATGTACATATGTTCAGGCTGAAAAAAAACCTGTGGTAGGACTTCCATTACATAATGATATTAGGAAAGAAAAGAGAGAGAGAACGAGACAGTGTGTGAGAGAGAATAAGAGAAGAAAATTTAGAGAGATAGATAACAGAAAATCAGCAGTCCTAGATCCAATGTTGATTCTGCCAACAGAAGTGGGCTGGTGTCAGTGAAGCTTCCAAAGCCCACCATCACACCTCCTCATTTTATAGGCTGTTTCAATTGTTTTGCAATGGTGAGTAAGCATGGTAGAAACATATCCCTACTGAGCACCTGGAGTGAACCTTCACCCTCTCCACTTCTCCAAGCCTTTCTCTGTCATATGATCTATCTATCTATTCTCTATCATATGATATCTCTATCTATTCTTTATCATATGATATGGTCATTATCTCTAACATAGTGTCCAACTGCAGGCTGTTATTTCCATAGGCTAGGAATAGTCCTTTGTCAGGCAGTCCTTTTGTTTTGTTTGAGAACTTACAATGGTGTTTTGACACAGCTTCTGACAACAGAGTTTTGAGGGTTGATCCATCAGTCCTACTCCTCTGATACCAAACCACAACAACCTTGCTGCAGTGCTAGGCAGAGGCAAAGTTTGGTTTACTGCCCCAGGGTTGGGAGAAAGAATAGAAAGGCTTAGCTTTATATTTATATTCACCCTTCCTCCAAACCAGAAACATAAAAAAATGTCACATTTTTGCTGTTGTTTTGGCATTCAAGAACCACCAAGTCTGTTACCAGCTGGTGTTCATGGCGGAAAATCAACTTTCAGGACCAGAGGAAATGGATGCAAACTACACCAGGGGAGGTTTAAGCTGAAATATTAGGAAACATTTTTTCGTTGAAAGGGATGCCAAACATAGGAACAGTCTGCCCAGGGTAGTGGTGGAATCACCATCTCTAGAGGTATTTAAACAGCATGTGGACCTGGTCCTTAGGGACATGGTTTAGTGGTGGACTTACTGTGTTGGTCAAAGGTTGGACTGGATGATCTGGAAGTTCTCTTCCAACCAAAGACATTGTGTGATTTTTGGGGGAGAATATATTAAGAGCCCTACCACACAAAACTCAAATTTGGAGCCATTTTTACCCTTTGCTAGCCAAGCTCCTAGAGCTACCACCACCACAAGGTGTAATTCCAGTGAAGAAGTTTTACACAGAAAGCACTAAAATATTCTGAAAGCAATCTAATGAAGAACAATTAGTCAATAACTGAAGCTTTTGACTGAATGTTTATGCTTTGCATATAGAATCATAGAATGGTTTGGGTTGGAAGGTACCTTAAAGCTCATCCAGTTCCACCCCCCCTGCATGGGCAGAGACATCTCCCACTAGATAAAGCTGCATCTTCAGTTATCACAGCCCTGGTTAAAAAAAAAAGAAAAAACTTGCTTTTCAATCTGCTGTCTTCAGAAGAGGTTTGCTTGGAAGCTCTTGGTTTTCTTCTGGGATATTTTGTCGAAAGATTGCCTTCAGGGTCTCTATTCTTTCGTTTCACCAGCAAAGCTTTTCCCTGGAATAGCTTTTCCCTTTCTTAAAGCATATTTTTGCATTGCTGGGCCCAAGACACGAAAAGTTAAGAGGATGTCTAAGGTGTGATCACAGAATAACACCCAACCCATGCCAGTTGTGGCTGGCAACTACATCTTGTATGGGATAGAGGAAACAAAGTACAGCTCTAGAGAAGGTGCAAGCAAATGCTCAACTCAGAGGATGTTACTAATGGGAAGGCTGTAACCGTAGCAAACCTGTAAGTGCAGGTAGCTGCAGGCAGCAGAAGTGGTCTTTCTCTCTACACTTAGAAGGGAACAACTTACTTCTCTGCTTCTTTGAAGTGGTTGCTTTGTTTTGGCACCTGTTTTCTCCTTGGACCAGACAAGCATCCTGGACTGACTTTCTAGGCATGCTACATGATCTGCTGAAGCTTTGGGATGGCTGTGACAGGGTCTGGAATTTACTGGTGAGGGTAATTACAGTTTGAGATTGATTTCATCTCAGGCTTCTTCATTACTTACACTCTTCTGTGAGAGAATAAAGGAGACAGCTTTTTCTTCAATGTTGTTTTGCTCAGTAGTATAGAAAAGCAGTGACAACCCAGAAAAGATCCATTTTCTTATTAATGGCAAAAAGGTAAATAATTAAAAAAAAATACAATCTATAAACCAGTATTTGCAGAACAAAGTGAAATACCAACCAGCCTTGCTATAGACATTGACCTTTCACCCAGGACTCTGTAATGAAAATAAAATTCAGTAGCCGCATCTAATTTATTAAATGTTAACTTGGAGCTGCAGAGTTTTCACCTGAATGGAGTCTGGTGGCACACATTTATCTGAGGTGTATCATCAGAAACTCTAATTTACCACACACACACAGAGTAAAAAGCATTTGTTAAATAAATAAAAGTAGAAATGGAAAGATTTATTCTGGAAACTGTTGAAAGCCTAACAGAAAAGCAGATTTTATTCTTATCAGCTGGGAAAACAATTTCCAAACATGATTTTGTTTTGCCTGGCTTGCATTTTGCTCTTTCTTTTAATTTTTAAGATGATACCAGCTCTAACTTCTGTGCAATTTTTTTTCATTTGTTTCAAAGTCCATTTTTTTCAGAACTACTTTCACTGTCGGCTACCCTTATGTCACTTTTAATTCCAAAATTTATGCTTAAAATCTATTCTGTGACACCAGTACAGTTAGTGGTATGTTGACTGCTATTCCTTCTGCTTTTTAATACTCTATTAGGTAAATTTTACAATCCAAGCAGAGGATATGGAGCTAAGTGGATTTTTTTACAGCAAACTGGAAAAAAATATATTGCTAGCAATGTTATTGTGACAGTTTATATACTGTAATATTAAAGCTATATTTAAGCTGAGAGTAGTTTGCAATTATGACTGAAAAGTAAACAAAAAATCAGTGAATGTTTCGTCTGTGTAATTTGAACTTCTTCAAAGTATATCTTAGGTTATGCAAAATGCAATTGCAAAAAAAAAAAAGATGATAACTCTAATCAATAAGGGCTCATCTGAATAGCTTGTTCCTACTCTCTTGGCAAGCAAAAGTAAAAGCAGGACTCGGTGTGCTTGAACATGCAGTTCCTCACACTGCACTGTTCACAGTATCACATGCCTTTCCACATCTAGAGCAGAACAATTATCTCAAGCATAAGGAAAACTCCAGCAACTTTGGTTGAGTTACATTTTATCTTAAGTCTGGTGGGCAAGAGTATGCATTTAAGTTGTATACCTGCCAGTGGTATACTGCAGATTATCACTGGGAGAGAAATGAGCTGTACAAACTGAAAGTGAGCTCCAAACATTGCTATAGAGTAGTAGAACTGCTATAGAGTGGTGGCATTCCTCTGAGGGAACTGAGGGTATATACACTCATGGGTGCCAGTAAAAAAAAAAAAAAAAAAAAAAAAAAAAAAAAAAAAGAGTAAAAAGGAAAAAAGGACTGGAGACTTCAGTCTGACCTTGCCATACAGTGAATGAATTAAAATTCAACCTCCAAAGCAGACCCTCCCCATTCTTCTACAAGCCTGATGGCCTAGTGATGCTAAGTGCTGGTTTTAGTGGTTTATTAACCTTTAAAGTATACTAAGACGAAAGCATTTGGTTATGCATCACAGTGATCTCTAAAATTTCCAGCCTTTTTTGACTGTGAATCTAATTCCTATGTGTTAGGGTGAAAAGAGCCCAGCAAGTCATGTTTCAGTGCCTCAGTGATTTCTACTCCAAGCAGCAAATGGGTCTTAGGCTGGTAAATTTCTCACTCTAAAAGGTCAAAGTTTGAGGGTAGAGAGCAGAGCATCATCTTTCTGGTGTTTTTCGTGCTAAATGGGAGATGACCCTTATGTATTTTTAGCAGGCCCTTTTACATCTTGAAGCTATGCCAGTGTACAGCTGATGGGTGGAAAATGGTAAAGAGCAAATAACCTGATGGCAGATAGCAAAGACAGACAGATCAGGATGAGGACATCTGGCAGCCATGCATGCATCTGGCAGCCTCCTGAGAGGTATTACCCAGTTAAAATGAGGCACTCACCATATATATACAGGAGATGTCAAGTCAGGACAATTGCCTGTGGTGTGTGGTTACCCTCAGTGCACATAACAAGCTTCAGATTTCACAAATAATAGGCTTGTAGTCATTGGACTGGTGGGATTTCAGGTCATTTTCAGTATAAATCATATATTAATTTTTTTCTACAATATCATATGAAGTTTGTTGGCATAGTCCTGGTAGCTTATCAGACCAATGGAACTCACACAGCACAAGTCTGCTACAGCTCTTTCCTTGTAAAAGAAATCATACAGGCACTTCTAGAAATCGATATCTCCCCGTTCTGCCAAGTTCATCGGACTTCAATTCAAATCCATAATACCTTGATGACTTTCTTGAGGTTTTTGGAATATCCAGAGTGGGAAGGGATGCAGACAAGACAGTCTGACAAGTAAAAGCAAACTGATGTCTAAATATTTAGAAATTACCTGTCTTATGTGATCAATTGTTGTGTTTCCAAAACAATATGACTGTAAAATTTTGTTTCATCTTATTAAAATATATATTTATGTGTAGAAAATCTTACCAACCTGTGCCACAAGGACTGTGTCCAACACAGCTTCATTGTTCTTTTTCCTTAAAATGCCTTGAGTGATTCCTAGGTCGGAAAGGTGTCCAAAAATTAGCTCTGAATTGTCAACAAGTACCATGACTCTGTGCAAGCTGAAATGTAAAGAACTGCTTAAACTTACATTACTGATAGAAGGTTCCCCTGGGGATACATTCCTTCTTCCGGGTTCAGATTGGACCACAATTAGAGCAGTATTACTACAGCCAAGTGACAGCAGAGGTTGTGAGGTACAGAATTTTATTTCAAATGCTTCATGGAATTGGAGCTCCTTTCTGCAAAGAAAAAACAGATTATATCTATCTTAAAAGTGTAAATCATTAGTGTGTGCCCAACACTTGCTCATACAGAAGAATATTCCAGTCCACAGCTCTGTTATGTACACTTCATTGAATCTGTACATTTTCTTCGAGGAGTGTTAAAAAATTGATTTCTCCCCACACTATGAAACTTAGTGAAGGAATTTTAGTACATAATGATTACATGACAAAAGGACGATGCAGGTCTTGGGTTTCTTCCACATTCTGACTTTTAAGTGATCTTTGATAACCTACCTTGAAAATAAGAATGCATTATATAACTTTTTTTTTTCCAGCACTGTATAGTACTGTTAGTGTTGGGTATCTGATGAAAGGACAACACAGCAGGGTGCAAGAATCCAGGAAATCTGTGGTGTTTAGATACAATTCCTGCTGCTGGATGCCTTATTCATGGATAAGGAAATACTGGTTGAAAATGTGATACTCAACAACAATCTTGGCTGTGATTCCTATGAAAGGGTAGGGCTTAAGATCCCTTCAAGATAGGCAAGAAGGGTTAAACTGAGGAGCTACCTGCTAGTCAGCCAGACCTCAGTATTCAAGAAGTTTATGAAGCATATATGCCAAGAAACCTCATCACAGAATATTTGACAATATCTTCCTAGGAACCCAAGGAGACATACACTAGAGAAGCAGACTACTAGGTGATGAAGAATGGCTGGATCACCAGGCTCCATGGTTTGTGGTCAGTAGTACAAACTCCAACTAATGGGCAGTCTCTTGGTGTGTCCCACAGTGTGTCCCACTGACACCAGTACCAGGATCAGTACTGATTAATGCCGACTAATGACCTAGGCAAGGAGACAGCATGTATCCCAAGCAAGTTTGAAGCAATTTGGTGGGCACATGGGGAGGTGGGCACTGGAGGGCACAGCAGCCATTTGGGTGGGCCTCAACAGGCTGCCAGAAACATCATGAAGCTCCAGAGAGAAAAGCGCAGAGTCTGGGGGCTGGGGCCAGGCTGGCTGAGGAGATGCTCTTCAGGAAAGGACTTGCAGGCCCTAGTAGCAGAAAGTGGAACAGTCAAGAATACAATGATTGAAAATTATCCCCTACTGTGTAGTATTATCACACCATGGCCAGGTAAAGGAAAGAGATTCTTGCTCTCTGATGAGCACTTACGAGACCATGCCGGGACAACTGTGTCTGGCTTTGGGTTCCTCAGTACAGAGAGAAAAGCAAAAAACGGGGAAAGTCTCACAAGGGAACACCAGGATGGTTCAAATTACATACAAACAGAGACAAGAGACCTTTGTTTATTTGGCTTGATGAGAAGAGGGCTATAGGTGGATCTAAGCTCAATCTTCAGGTACAGAAAATGCAGCTCCACACTCTTCTGGCAGCGAAGAGGGAGAGGCTGAGAGGCGACAAATGAGTTGCAGGGAAAAGGAGAGAAAAAAGAAACTGTATCTGCTATTTCTAAACCACTAGTGACACCTAGTTTCTGAGAAAAATACCGTTAGTTACATGAGCACTGAAACTTGGGAAAATCTATCAGATTGCATTTATCATACTACAGGTTCAGTCATTTGAAGGTTCTGGATAGTATAACCCCAAATTAATAAACCTTCATAATAAAAACATGTGCATTACATTACTATAAAGGACTTAGAGCTTGCAGGTGTGGCCTTTCAGTAGAAGGCATTCTGTAACTGTAACTTTCCAGAGATGTTTCCATGTTTACCTTTGTCCTCTCCGGCTAACACATTTATTTCTCATTAAGGACTGACTCCCTGATTGTCCACACACTGTACTTACTGATGTGCACTCAGACAACCTTAGGGGTGCTAACGTTTGGCTCTCCAGGCGGGAAATCTTGGAAGTGGAAGCAGCTTATTCACAGGCAGGTCCTGCTTTCACGGGCATTATAGAGATAGAAACAAGCAAGGTCTGGCTTGAGCTGCTCTGCTTACAGACCACAGTCCAAAGACAGTGGAGTACTGGGAAGGCCAGGGAAGCCTTCTTTCCCTCACACTTTCCCCAGTTCAGGTTAAAACAAAAGCAAAACAAATAGCCACTCCAGGGTCTGGAGAACTGTCCAGGGAAAGGTCGGATTCTCATTTCTGGGATAAAACCAGATCTCTCACAAGCATGTTGGTCTGGAATTTCTGTTTGTTGAGGACAGAAAGGAAGAAATATGTGACATGGCTTTCAGGTTCTCACAGTCAGAAGTGGGAAAATGTCAGATGACAATGCCCGTGGGCAACCAGTCTCCCAGCATTGCTACAGCACTCTCTGCTACAGCATCCTTACCATGCTTCCAAACTTACCTGCTCACCACTTCCCAAGAGAAATAAGAATGCCACTTCCATAGAAAAGAAGGGCCTTTAATTAGGTAGCAGCTGGGGCCAGATGTGAGAGGATAGGTGAATCACATAGTAATAAAGGATATGGTGGCATGGACCACTAGCAGACAGTGACAGTGGTTTTGATCACCGCTTTAGAAACTGCAGATGTCTGATGAAACACGGACTTTCCTTTGCACTCTCAGTTGACTCCTAGATGCAACTACTTAACTACTTATGTATCACCAACTCTGACTACGTTTTGAGTCAGGTATGACAAGATGATGGCACAGAAAAGCACAGCAGAGGACCAACAGCCACTGTCAAAATAGCAGAATTTCCATCCCACTCTGCCTGCTCTTTTAACAGTAAGAGTTTGGGAATAAGCACACTCCAGAAGACAAGAAGTACTTTCCTCACTGAAGGATCACACTGACATGCAAGTTAATCCCAGGTGCTCTACATGACAGGAGAATATTGTGCATCTGGACAACGTATCATGCTATGTGGATCCAAGTGACACAGACCAAGCAAGCTGTGGTCTACAGTGTGTCTTCGTACTTGAACTGGTACTAGTGCAAACCACGTTGTACAAGTATATTGCTCAGTAAATATGAATAGTATAGAGACATAGTCTAGAGCACTACTCCACCATCCTCCTGCTCAGTGTCACATATGAGGTCAGACCAGGGTGGTGGTGGTCAGTCCTTTACCCAGCCCAGTCTTCAAAATCTTCAAGGATAGAGTCTGCAAAACCATTCTGGACAACCTCTTCCATTACCTGACTGTCCCTGTAGTGAAAAAAACCCATTTCTTTAAATATAGTTGGTACCTTTTGCTTCAGTTTATCACCAATTTTTTCTCATCAACTCACCATGCATGTCCATGAATCGCTCCATTTCCTCAATGACCTCCCCACTGATATTGGAAAGCTGCCATTTGATTGCCCCAAAGCCTTCACTTTTCCAGGTTAAACCAGGCCATTTTCCTCTGTCTCTCCCTCTAGCTTATATGCTCCAATCATCTAACCATCTTGGTGGCCTTTTGAAGGATTTGCTCAAACCTATAAATATTTTTCCTGTACTAGGGAAGACCAAAACTGAATACTATTCCAGATGTGGTTTAATGAGTGCTGAGTAAAGGTGATTAAGCTCTTCCCTTAACCCTCTGGCTATGTTTGTGGTAGTACAGCACAGAATGCTGGAAGCCATCTCTAAAGCCATGAGCTAAGTACACATTAATCTAATATGGTGTCTGCTTCCTACAGTTGATAGGTTTCTGGGACATCATATCCTCTAATGGAACACAAGGGTGAATTAGCCCATTTTTAAAAATTTGAAGTAAAAAAATAATTTTGAATTTTCAGAAATTTCAAGAAGGTTCTTCATACAGTGTATCAATACATTGCAGAGTTTTCCTTTTTCTTGGAAGATAACATTATTTATTTAGAAGAATGTGCTTTACTACTTTTATGCTGTTTCTAAGAGCTATATGCTCTCTAGGGCACATATTAATGATCCATTAATATATTGCTCAGATGTTTAAAATTACTCAGCCTAATGTTTCATGCCTTTCTGCACACCTGAGTTAATACATACCCTGGAGTGCTTTTTTGCATAGTTACAGCACTCTCTCTACTAAGGAAAACTGGGACTTGATTGCATCCATATATTAATCACAGTGTATGTTTACATAGTATGACTTCACTTACAGGGTGATGATGAAGAAGCCGGAGGTACATAGCTGTCTGGCTGAATGCCTGACATAGGAAAAAAGGAAGGTTTTTTACAAACATCTTTACATACCCTCAGAGGGCCAAATGAATCACAGAAATGCTACAGAGACTTTTTTGTTTAGACTGTACAATCTGTCTTTCTCCATAAAATATGGGAATGCCTTGCTGTATCATACCTCAGTAAGTGGTTTTCGTTAATCTGCTAAGTAGCAAATAATTTCTGACTTTAATGAATTACATTTAAAAGTGAAGTGCTTAGTGGCAGGAACTCGTGTAAAAGAACCATTATTCACCCTGAGATTTTTGGCTTCAGTATGCAGCTCCTGTAAGCTACCTCAGTGGGCTTCTTGCTTCCATTTAAAATTGCTTTTGTTCTCCTCCTGCAGAAGTTCACACAGATTTGGCTCAAATATCTATTTATTTATTTATTTATATTTTTGGCCAGGGAGATACGCTTTCTTAAGAATGTAACAAATGAGTTTTAGCGTTTCAGAAGAAATTATCCAGATGAATACCTTCTCTCTGTCAGGAATCATTTTACAGCTATATTTCAGGGTCTTCTTTTTGTGTTTCTCCATTTTTCATGCCCCTATTGGGTTAGGGAAGCAGGATCATTCACACAGAACTGAATCATGAGATGCAACAGCATGTTGTGACAGATGGAAAAATATTTTAAAGTATGAAACTCCATAAATTGTTATACTGATTGAACTGGACACTTGGAGCAATAAAAGAGAACTGATATGCCAAGGTTTTATTTATGAGATCCAGGTAGCAATTGGTATGCTAACACAAATTCTCAGGTAGGAAACAAGACTGGGAAATCTCATCTCCTTTAATATTACTACATCTCCTAGGTGGGACTATTTGAGGAAGAAATAGAAAACAAAGATAAAAATGACAAAGGTCAGCCTTATACAGAGGAAGATCTGGTCTGTTCTGATGCAGGTGCTGAGTTTCAGCTCCAAACCGACATGGCTGGTGAGCAATGTTTAATAAATCAGTATATGCATGGATTTCTCTACATAGTGGTGTAAGATAAGGGTTCCTAAACAATTCCAGAGAAGCATAGCATAGACTATTACTAAGGATAAATAAATCATTTAGTTATATCTCTGGGCTTCAAGGGAAAGCAGCTCCTAAAGGTGACAGCTGTTTGGGGAGGAATACCAGATTGTAATGCCCTGAAAGGAACAGTTAAAGTTAAAATTGACTCTAAGACACATTCATATCAACAAACCATGCAATGGGATACGTAGGCTCAGTGAACAGCAAAGTAGTCAGGTGGTGTATATTTTTAATATAGTTTATACTTCTTGGATTTGGCAGGTAGAGTGCTGTTCTGTAGAGCAAGAGTGGCCAATTCACACTGAACTACATGACCACTGGAGCACAACAAATGGCCAGTTTCATGGGGACTTTTCCTGTTTTCCTTCTCTGGGCACTCTGTTAGCCAACAGAAACTATCATCACCTTTGCCATTGCTTTGGCCCTATCTGAAAGATGAGAGGTAGGGACTTGGTACAGTCAATCTGCCTTATATATCTTAATGCTGATCTGATTTTTAATTTTGCCTTTTCTTTACAGTTTCAGAGAAAATATCAAAACCTGTATTGTCTGCTGTTATCTTAACTTAGTGCTTAGTGATAAACCCAACCACATTCCTCTCTTGTGGCAGTTTAATTTTGATCATGACTCGAAGAGTACCAGGAGTGAAGCCCAGTTAGATTTTCTGAAGAGCAGGTCAGGAAACAGGGTTCAATTTCTGATCAGCTGGAGCTGTTCAGGCACAGAAAGATCAACACATACAGGCTTGTGGGTTGGAACAGTTACGTTTTGAGAGAGACTCATTGTAGAGTCAAGATGTCACATGCTCCAATACATCAGTAGTAGTGAGCCACCTCTTTGAGCTAAGACTTGAAAATATACATGCTCAGCTATTTGTCCAGAAAATAATGAAAAAGCAAAGATATAGACTGATGTGTTTGGGGGATTTTTAACTTTCACACAATGCACCATAAGCATTGCTATTATAGACATAGATCATTCCTTTTAGTGCTTAAACACTTCCTAGGATTCCCTCAAGGTAACAGAACTTACAACTTTAAATTGTTACTAGATTTAAATTTCCCTCTTAGGAAAGATTTTATGTTCCTGGGTAAGGGCAAGAGAGAAATAAAAATTCTGTGACCAGCACATGAAGTGTAATGTACAGCCTCCTAGTGACTGTAGTCTGAAAATGTAATTACATCTTTGAACTACCCCTGGCTTCCCAGTCCCATGTTCTACAGAGGTATCAACCGAGTAATTTATTCACTGACATTGTTTCACATTTTCACGGGGCTCCTTTCTCCAGGAGGAGAACACAGCAGGCAACTACTAACCCATGGTGTTAAAGGGAAGGAAAGCAGTGCAGAATTTTGTCCTTATGAAATCAGAGGAAAGATGTTATTACCGTTTGAAAACAGGAATGGGTGGAAGGAAACTCCATCTGTTGCCAACTCCGCCCTTGTGGACGTGGATGAATTTTTTAAAGGCTGGTGAATAATGTGTGAATTGTTTCTGAATGAAAGCTGAGGTTTCCAAAACTCCACAGCAAAAGAACCCTCCATTGTACATACTTCCTGTCTGAGACACTTCACTTTGAGTAAATCTTGTGGTAAATTTGTATTCACTGGCTTGATAAGCAAAGCTTTTAAAAATACTGATATGAACATTTACAATTAAAAATTTAAAATGCGCTATGAAGATTTATGGGGAAAGTAAAACCTCAGTCTTGCTGTATGGTACGTTGAACAATCAATTGTAGGAACAATATATCACTCTTAGAATGTATTTCTTTACAGAACAAATACCCATCTCAGAGGATTTATTCTTGTTTCTAAAATGTCCTAATGATCTGGGATGAAAGATGCAGAGGAAGCAATAATAAACAGTTCTACAGTCATTATTAAAATTTGGTACCAATTCCCTGCTCTGTTTTGTTTGTTTGTTTGTTTGTTTTACTTTAAAATCTACACTTCACTCTTACATGCCAGATACTTTTAAATCTAATCTTGTATGTGAGAGAGGTGTTTCTTCTGCCATAGCTGCCCAAGACTTTTCTTCTGCTAACATCAGAATGTGCCTCCAGTAAAAGACAGCTGAATGTTAGTTACTAGATTATCATTCATATTTCACTTTACTAATGTTTGCATCTGTCTGTTAGCTCTCTTAATTTTACTTCAATGGCCAGTTCTACTTAATGCCAGTGTCCTCTGCTGTGCATAGCAAAAATAGCAATATATTACAGGCTCTTTCATTCACAGTGAACAAAGTGCAGTGAATTGATAGAAAAAGTAACTCTGTAGGGATCTGTGCAGCTGAGCATTTAGATTTCTGTCCGAAGCATTTTTGCAAAACCCTTTCTTAGTTCTCCAAGTATCACTCATGCTACAGATGACTTTGTTAATAGATTTTCCATTGCAGGCACCTAACACTCCCCCTTTGCCCTCATGGATGTTTTAAAGGGAAGATTTCACCAAGAACTAATACTAAGATAGTTTCCTGAAAACAGGGCATCTTTTGGGACATCTTTTCTGAATGTCAGATACGAAATGTGAAGAAAACTTTGTGAAGTTTAGAAAAGATGGTACAGATTTATTTATTAACTATCTTTCTGCTGTTTGGTGAGGATGAACTGGATGTATGAAAGGTTCTAGGAATACACAGTTTCAGGGGTGGATACTTAACCACTGCCAGGATTTAGTAAGCATTGCCCAGAGTAAGGCAGATGCATATTTTTCTACTTAATACACACATGATCCAATGGGGTTTTTTTCAAACCGTGACAATTCTGTGATTCTCTGAGGTAATTTCATATCTTAAAAATCCTCTCTCCAAACGACATTAACTGCAGTTATAATTATTAGCTACAGAAATAGGATTCTGGATAGACATGTAGGAATTATTGGACATTATTGAAGGTATAGGAAAATGCCAGTTAGGTGCTAGTGTTTAAATGATAAGTGATGTCCAGATGTTTTTTAAGAAGTGTAGCTGTAAGCCTAGAAATGCTGACACGGAGACTAGAAACGCTACTCGTGTTCAGCAGCGGGACACCTTCCACGCAAGAACCGACTTGGATCCTTCAGCTTGAAAAAAAACCAAACAAAACATCTGGAGATGACACAATCCAAAAGCTGCGGAAGAACGTAAAGGTGAGCAATTTTTATTTACCCTTTCCAAACAAGCAGAATTAGCAGGGATTGAACAGAGCTTTAAGCGAACAGGGCTGCGAAAACCCCAATACGGCGCTACACCGCTCCCCCACCAACGGCCCCGACCAACGGCCCCAACGGTCACCCCCGCGCGCGCTGCAGGGGCAACGGTCCCCGCCTCGGGTCCCCGCCTCGGGTCCCCGCCTCGGGTCCCCGCCTCGGGTCCCCGCCTCGGGTCCCCGCCTCGGGTCCCCGCCTCGGGTCCCCGCCTCGGGTCCCCGCCTCGGGTCCCCGCCTCGGGTCCCCGCCTCGGGTCCCCGCCTCGGGTCCCCGCCTCGGGTCCCCGCCTCGGGTCCCCGCCCCGCTCCGCCTCTCGCTGGCCGTCGCCGGAAGTGATGCCAAGAGAAGAAGGGGGGCGGAGCCAGGCGGCTCTTCGGGAGGGTAGGCTGCCGCCATTTTGTTAGCGCCGGTCTGCGGCGGCGTGCGGAAGTAGCTGCCGGCGGGGCGGGAAGGGACGGAGTTCGCTCAGCTCCTCCCCCGCTGGGGCGGAGAGGCGGGGACTGAGCTCGGCCAAGCCGGGACAGATCGGTGGGGGTGGGGGCAGCGGGAGCGGCGGGGAGAGCGGCCCGGGTATGTCGGCGTTCTCGGAGGCGGCGCTGGAGCGGAAGCTGTCGGAGCTGAGCAATTCGCAGCAGAGCGTGCAGACCCTGAGCCTGTGGCTCATCCACCACCGCAAGCACTCGGCGCTTATCGTCAGTGTGTGGGAGCGGGAGCTGCGAAAAGGTGAGGCTGGCGTGGCCGCCGCCGGGCCTTTCCCCGCCCTTGGGTGCCGGGTGGGGCCTTCATCTGGGGCGGCGGGTCTGGGGGAGGCGGCGGTGGCCGCCGGCCGTAGGCCGTAGGAGAGGGCTGCCATCGGATGTGCTGTTGCTGAGGGGAGGATGGCAGGGCTCCTGGGCCTGTCGAGTCGGGGAAAGAGGAGAGAGGAGGAGGTGCCAGTTCAGCACCTGTGAATGGAGGTGGTGAGGCAAGTGTTAAGCCCAGGCTTTCGATTTCTTGATGTCTGTGGGCTATGAGGTGCTTCTCCCCCTCCTTTTTTCTCCACTTCCCTTGCTTTTCTCCCTCCTCCATTCCATCTTCCTCAGGAAGATGCCTCTGAGGGGGCTACACGTTTTGTATGTAGCCCTTCTTTGTGGCAGGGAAGAGGAAAATGGGGAAAAAGAGAAGGAAGGTAGCAAGCACAAGGTTTAGGCCTTTTTGTTTTAATACTGGTAGTTACAGCCTTTCCAAGACCACCTTTTTTTAGGTAGGTTTTCATCGAATCTAACGGTGGTTAGCTGAAATCCTATTTTTTAGTTAAAATATTACTTCTAGTTAGCTATAATACTGTTTTTCGGTTTCCTGACACGGTGGCTTTGTCCACTTATTCCAGCAACTATTCTTGTAGAGCAACTGAGGATGACAATACTCCGGGGAAGAGCAATTTAATGTGTTCAAAGTGCTTTTTTCTTTCAGATTTTGCCATACGATTAACACCGATGTTCACATAGTAAAGATATGCGTTTATTTAGATGTATTGAATATTTGATGATGAGTGCGCAAACCTACATTATTATGTGTCTTTCCTTTTAACGGGAAAGAACTTGTAGCTATGGGCACAGGATCAGTGTCCAAAAGACAGAAATGGCATGTGAAGGTTTATTAGAGAGGAATAGAAAATATATTGATCATTTTGGCTCATTTAAGAAAAATAAAAGTCACTTGCTAGAACTTTACTTTGCTTTAGGAACTGTTCCTGTTTTCCAGTAGCTTCCTTTGAAGCCTCATTAATATGTGGATCTTTAATGGGAAAAGTTGAAGGCTAGATTTTCAAGTGGAGAGGAAAAATAGCACTAAGCCAATACAGGACTTAGGAAAGAGAAACTACTTCTGTAGTTTTCGCACAACTAAGGAATAGTTGGCTTGCAGAAGGTAGGTGTAATGGGATATGAAGAGTGCATGGCTGCATCACAGCTACCTCTTGGTTAGCTGGCATAACTTCATAGCTAATGTATTCAGGCACCCTTGAAGCAAAAATCTTGTGTACAAGCAATACTAAACTTCACAGTATAGTATGAAAATAAGTTCTGCAAACTCTGAATGTTTTCCCATGGCTATTGTGGTTTTGTTTAAAATTCACTTTGTGTTATCTTTCAAATATTCAAACATGAGGGGGTTTTTTTTGCCTAAAGAAAGACTTGATGGCATATTTCATATTATGAAATAAACATGTTTTCACCCTATGCTTGTTACAAGCTTGCTTTCTTGTTCTGAGAACAAATGAATGATCTTCTGTCTGCATCTGAAACACTTCATGTTTCTGAGATTTCTAAACATATGACTTGAATGTTTGGTGTTCTGAACAATACCAAAAAGATACCTTAAACTAATTGGCACATGGCCTGCATTTTGGTTGCTTGTCTTAGTTGTCATGGCCAATACCAGTTCATATTAATCTCTTAGCATTAATGGTCATTACTTAACTTTTTTTGTATCTTAATTTTGCTGTTGTGCTGTTTGACTAATTGGAGAAATGAAATGTTTGAAATAAAGGCCACATGTTTGAAGGGTGGCATTGAGAGACAAGGATAATAATGGTCTTCTTAAGAACTCATGGGAGAGGTTTGCTTTTTCCCAGCTTTCAGTGTCTAGTTTCCACTTTTAAGCCTGTTCTGTGAATGTAGCTCAGGACCTTCATATGAGCATAGCTTCTGTAATTGGTTTTATCTTCAGTTTGTTGTAGTCCAGTTTATGCTGCTTCAACTGAAGTGTTTTTTCTTCTTTTTGGAAGTCAACCTTCAAGGTTCTGGAAAGCATGTGATAGCCTACGTCTGGTAGGAATGGGTTAGTTGCTTTCAAGCTTCTCCAACTTTTTTCTTCTGGACTTTTAGGACTTAAGTGTCTCTACATTTGATATATTCCTCTGCCACTTCATTTGAAGTTGGCATAGTTAAGATACACAGGATGTATTTTAATTTTCATCTCCAATAATAGTACTTGAGCTTCATAGATTTTGTCTAACATCTGCCTTGTACTAACTTGTTAATAATTGCAGTGCAGAACTGTAAGACAGTCCCTAATCCCCAAAGGGCGGATTTAGTGGTCTAAGCAGACTTCATGTTGATGCAAAACCAGTATGCTGTCGTGAAGTGACTTTCATAAAAACATCACAAAGCAGAACACAGGCAATGAAGCCTAAGTAGAGTTACTAGATACGCCCACCATAAGCTGTAGAAACATGCTTTCCCTCCTACCTGAGAGGAAAATTCTCTATTTTTGGAATATGAACAAAAAAATTACTGGCATTGTCTGCTGCTGTGCTAGCCAGTAGTGTCCTAGAACTGAAAATTAAACCTTGTCTTTCTAAATTTTATCTCCTGTCTTTTTGTCCCTTTTTTATTTTCACTCTCTTCTGCAGACCTTCCTTCTAGCCTGCTCCCTTTCAGGCTCTTGGAACACTGTAAAACTGAATTGAACACAATACAGTGTGATACTACAGCTGTTGGGGGTTTTTTGTTGGGTTTTTTTTTCTTTCTTCTGGACACTTCAATTTTGGAAAAAGATTCCTTTCATCATATCAGCTTGCGTTATGAACCTTTCTGAAAATGTTTTTATTTATTCCTAAAAACAAGTGGGAGGATCATAGCTCTTCCATTCCTAAATGTTTGCTTCTGATTCCTTTAATATTTTTAAATAGTCAGTTTTCTTAATATCACGTAGTAGAGGTGAAGAGGCAGCTTTTCAAATGTGCATGTAATTTAGGTGACATAAAATCTTAATTCTTTTCTATTTCCTTGGATTCATTGATAGTGTTCAGGTCCCATATTAGGACATCTCTGCTGGTCATTGGTTCCATACATGTTAATTTACAGGTTTTCTACAGTTGAGCTTTCATTGATTCTCTTGATGAATTCTTGCAGTTAGCAGCAAGCTTGAAGAATGGGCAGTACTTGCACGTCTTTGTTACAACTTGGAGCACTCAACATAATGTTGGATTTGTCTTGCTGTACTCTCAGTGTTGCTCAAGTTGTAATAGGACAGATGATGTACCTGATTACTGACGAGTATGCATATATGCTTTTTTTCCATAACTTTTATGTATAGTTCTTAGAATACTTGCATGTAAAATTCATAGGGTCATTCTTAGAAATAAAAAAAAATTGTGAGCAACGTAGTTTTGTGTACTCTAAAATTGATTGTAATGGGGAAGTACTGGTAACTCTGAATTGGACAGACACTGCTAGTAGCTGTCACAGTTATTTAAAGAAAGGATGTCTTGTAGCAAGACAAGAGGGCATGGTCTCAAGTTGTGCCAGGGGAGGTTTAGGTTGGATATTAGCAAGAATTTCTTCACAGAGAGGGTGATCAGACATTGGAATGGGCTGCCCAGGGAAGTAGTGGAATATCCGTCCCTGGAGATATTTAAAAAGAGACTGGATGTGGCACTCAGTGCCATGGGCTGGTAACCGCAGCGGTAGTGGTCAAGGGTTGGACTTGATGATCTCTGAGGTCCTTTCCAACCCAGCCAATTCTAGGACATACAACCAGTAGTTTGTTTAAATTATGATAAGGAGTTGCATATTATATGCTTCAAGAGACTGTGTAGAGACATGCTGTTTTAATGACTGACCTCAAATATGTGCTAATGGATCAACTGACACTAGGGTGGGGCTGTTGCAGAGCTGGTCCTCTGCCTGGAGTATTAAGTATTCCTGATTCTGAGTCTGTGAAAAACTACCTGTGTGTCACTTGAGGCATTCCACATTTTAGTGTATGTTGTGTGTTTTTCTCCTCCATTACTATGATTACTGGAGAGCAGGTTCTGTAGTTATTGAACTTTTGTTCATTGATGAGTAAAATGGTAAGAAGATTAATAGAATGACTTTAACTTAAATGCCAACTATAATGAAATAACAAATATTTCTGCTGTTTTGACAGATAAACAGAGGTCTGCAATGACAACAGAGCAGCTTTTCCATTCTGATTTTGGTTAAATGTCTTTAAATATTTCTGCTGTTTTTTTCTGACAGTATCTTTTGCTGCTGCTGAAAAAACAGCAAAATGAGTAATTTGTTTTGAAATAGATGAATTCCCTGATGGAAAGCTGATGCTGGCACAAAGGAAACTATGAGGATAGTATGATCCCCTTAGGCCACAGCCTGTGTTAGTGCTGTCTTATCCTGATAGTGAATCAGTGTTCTTTGAATTTGTAGCTGATTTATGGGGGCTGCTCTTTCACTACTTTGTAGTAAATGGCTTACAGGAGAGTTTGCAGTTTGGGCTTTTATTCTAGAAAAGTATGGCTTTTTTTCTTCAGTACTTCTGCTATGGCAGCTTCATGATTTTTTCAAAGTAACTTGTGTGGATTAACTGTTGTGATAGTGTTGCTACATAATCTATTTTACAGAGACCTTTTGAGTAGGGCTTAAGAAATTTTGTAAAGGCTTGAAAAGCATGCACTGAGGAAAATTATTCCTGCTTCAGCTAGATTTCATATTTATGAAATGCAACACTCAAAGTTAAATAGTTAATTACTTCCTAGTCATAAGCTTACAAAGTATTTAAGTAGTTAGGTAATACTAATTAACTGTAATGTGAATGCATTCTCAAAATGCAACTGATGGACCTGTTAAAGCTATTTAATTTTGTGCATTTGTAAAGGGATTGACTACAGGTTCATTTTCATACTAGGTAGTGGCATTACACATAGAACTTTGTTGTCTAAGTCTGCAGTCACTGAGTGGCTGCTGAGAAAACCCTTGGGAGAACCCCCTTGAAGAAGCTCTTCTGAGATGAAGATTGCTTGTTATTTGCAAATCAGGTATGTTGACTGCATCTCACTCCCTCATTTCAGGATTCTCTGCAGCTGTCAGGGTTTATTTGTTTGTGTCTTTTGCTTTGAAATGAAAAATTCCAATTACATAACTTGAAGTACCAGCTTTTAAGGGTGAATACTAAGCTATTGTTCACTAGGCTTTGTGTGATAGATGCACTTCTGGTTTAAAATGCTTTCTGTTTAAAAGGAAGAAAATAAAATTGCTAAGTGTTTTGAGTTTGGGGGTTTGTATTTCAAGCATCAGTTAGTCCTTAATATTTTTTCCTGTCATCTCATTTTGCATTAGCCTTTCCAGCTCCAGCTTTATCCCTTATTAGTGTTACATCCTAAGGATATTTTAATCGTATTGTATCTTTAAACCTAATTTCAGATTTAGGTACCTGTCTCCTCAGAGCCTGACATGGCACCCTATATATGAGTCAGTCTCAGAAGCTGCTGAATACTTCTCCACCCCTTTCTCCTCTCTAGATCACTTGACTTCTTGTTTTTTCCATCCTCTATCACCCCACTGCTGTCACACTGATCACTGTCCGTGCTGCACAGTGTTTCTGTGTTAGCAGAGCCATTTTATGTTAGTTATCTTTAAGACAGCTATGACAGTCTAAGAACATCTGGGCTGCTACATAGGGACATTTTTAACACCGGACTCTGCCAGGTTACCTGCTATGCCAGTTTATTATGCTTAAACTTTTTGTTTGTTTTGGGGTGTTGAAGTCATTCAGCAGTATAAGAAGCGACTGGTTTTCCTTACTTACGCTTGTCTGTAGCTTCTGCTGTGTTTAGTTCCTTACTTGCTGTAGAGTTCCTCTCTTGCACATTGATGCAATGGGGTTTTCTGAAGCTAGTGGCTGTAGTGACAGTTGTGGCTGAAAATGGGAAGGTAGAGGGATTTAGAAGGCAAGTTGAGAAGGCCTAGTAACATTGGACACAGATTTGAAAGCTGTATGACACCTGGATTACTCTGATAGTCAGCTGCTTTGAACCAGAACCACAGCCCAAAGTTGTGCAAATATATTACCCTCTAGATATGTATTTCTGGTAACAAGTTTCTGATTTAAAGCAAGTATTTTCTGTACGTGTAGTTTTTCTATGAAGAAAAGGAATCTTTCACTACTAGTACTTGTGAGATTATTTTACTTAATGGTGGTGTAGTGTCGTTGGTCAGTGGTATACACTTGAGAGAGCAGATATTGTTTTCTTTCAAATAAAATAAATAAACGGTGGTTCGCCATTTTCATTGGTTAATAGTGCTTTTGAGGAAGCCATTACGATACTTATGACAGAGGTGCTTGTGGGTGCCTTCTTGCTTATTTGCATGAATCTTCTCATCTATGCAAAAAGATTTGGAGATCAACCAGCAGTAGACAAAGCTTCAGGCAAAGTTTAGTCAGGTTACTAAGTCAAAGTAGAGAAACATATTTGGTACGTATATAGTTTACAAGGTGACCTGCAGTCAGGAGCACAAGATTAGCAGTATCAGAATCTTTCACATAAAATAGCTGTGTTCGGACTGTATAGTCCAGCCTGACTAGATGACTCTCCAGTATTAGCCTTGAGGGAATACAGTGTGTCCAAATCTATATTCGTTTATTGCTTTAGCACTCCTGTCCTGGCATCTTACCTGTACTTCTCTGTCGTTCATCATTCTGGGTCTGAAGTTCATTATCTTTTCCTTATCCTAAAACTGTTGTTGCTGTTGATTCATATCCATGTTGGCATTGTACCAACCAGGTGAGGCAATGAAAGGAATTAGTTTGTTTCAAGCGTTAAGGTAATTCAAGATACACTAAGTGAAATGTGAAGCTTTTGCAGAGTAATCATGTTGGAATGGTTTCTTTGGTTTCTGACCAACTTTCTCACATCTCTATGGTAATCTGATGCCAATGGCCTCTTTCCCAGTAGTGGCTGTATGCTGTGTTCCCTTTGTCTAAGAGCCTCAAAACTCAAAGTCAAGATACTTGGACCTTCAAACCTTGAAGACATTCTGTGGGCAATTTCATTCCCCTTTTTGATAAGAAACACAGCAGTTTTTGAACCAGGGGAATGTGCAGTATTGAACACTTGGTTTAACTTTTTTCACAAAAGAAAGTGAATTTTAAGATTGCAAGTGCTTGCAGTACAATGTGCCTCTTATGTGTTGTATTATCTTGGAATTCTCCTTTCTGGTGGTATCCTTTCAACTTACTTTTTGCAGATGCACTTTCAGTCTTGTTACCAATAATGCTGCACTTCTTCAGCTTGCATAAAAGCTCAGGTTAGCTCTCAGTGTGGAGGGTCAGTGATCTTGCACTCAAGTTTCAGTGCTGCTTGACTTAAAAAAGATCAGTAGGGTATTGTAATGAAAATTTTGAAAACTTAGCAGATGTTTACAAAGATGTCATGTAGCTTTGCATACAGAGGTATGACGCATGCTATGACACAGGGAGTGTCCCAGGGATCTTGAGAGAAGTGCTGACACTCTTAGTTTGCTGCATATATGTAACATAATTCACAAGCAATCCGGCCAAATCTTTAAGTCTATATTAGAGAAATTTCATATAAAACCAAGCAAACAAACACCACCAAAAAACCCCTCTGTAGTTTCTTCCTGTATGTCTTAACATAGCAAATACTTCTCAGCTCTAGGGAAGAGGTCTAGAATAGCATGACACTAGTGGGCATTTTTCTAGCAGTCTTCATGGGAGGTGCCAGGCAGTTCCAGTGCCAGGAGGCAAATGTGGAGAAGATACATATAGGGTATTATGATGGCTTTGATCGCCAGAGTTCATCTTGTTGAAAGTAACATGCTTACAGTCTTTTAAGGTAAAACACTAGATTTTCTTGCACAGAAGTAGTTGGTCTTCAGTATTAGAGTTCTCAAAGTATTATGGACTCAAGCGTACGGTGCTAGGGCATCTGTATTGAACCAGTAGAGAACTAGGAGCACCCAGGCCAGGCTAACAAGTATGTATTCCAGAGAAATACAGATTTCCAAAGAGTAAGACTTGATAATGAGGGTGCTAAGTCTCTCCACTGTAGACTCCTGGTTGCAGGTGAAACACCTGCAGAGTATTAATGGTCATTTGAATACATCAGATATGTTTTTAAGATAGACTCAGTTTCAGTTGCAAGGCACCACTCCAACTTGCTCTTGTTGTGGGTACTTCAAGAGTAATTTGGTTAATATGCCCCTTATACCAGCCAACTCCGTGGACCTGTCACATTTCAGAACCCAGCACTTTAGGGAGCTGCTTCAGTGAATATATGATAAATGTAACTGAAAGAAACAACAGAGTTTTGTTAACACTGCACAGAGCTGCTGACAAAAGATGACTGAGTCCAATATGGATGTTTTCTTAGCAGTGTTGTTCTTGCAGACTACTGTTAGAATAGTAGAGATACTATGGGCAAGCTGCTTCCAACGCTATACACCGGCATTATGTGCCTTTCAGATCCTTCTTTAACATAAACTCATAACTTTTTTTTCCCGTTCATTTTCTTCTGACAGTAAAAGTGCTTTTTGCTCATAGCCTTGCAAGCATTGAGGACACTTTTCTATTTAAATAGTATAATTGTTCCTTGATCCATTTTTGTGTTCTTAATACATTAAAGCCCAGGGCTGAAAAAAAGTGTCACCAGAACTGAAGAGAGATGCTTTAAACAAAACTTTTTTCAGGTCTGTTTGCTCTGGAATTTAATTTTGTATTTCAGACTAAAGTAGTTAATTTACAGTCATAGTAGCAATAGAACAGTTTGGGGTTTTCCAATTTTCCCAAGGTTGTCAGCCTCAGTTACTAAAGGTTATGTTGCACGTTAGTCTCATATAAGGCAGAGTGGTATTAGGCCAGTACATGACTCCTGAAGATTTGTGAAAGTTGAAGAAAACAGCATAATTTTTAGTTTTGAAATTTTCCCCAAAGCATTCTTACAGCAAGAGGAATTACATTTTATGGTAGAACATTAGTTGACTATCTAAAGCCACCGATAGCCTAATAGTGTTTTGAGAATTTTTGTTTAAATGCAGTTCTGTTGAATTGTAGTAATAAATTGAAAAGATAATACTAGAAATAAGCTTGAACATGACTTTCTGGGTTTGTAAGCATACTTCTTCCTAATACTGAATGTTGACCTGTTTCCTGTAACAAATATATAAATCTAGGCTTTGTGAGAACCCTCATCATCCGACTTCACGGCACTGTGTATGTCTCTCGTCTTTACAAGCTCAGTTGATTTTGTTACTTGTTGGGAGGCAAGGAAGTTAAGGTCTGTCACAAATAAGATAAATGAGGGTTAAAACACTGAGGGTTAAAACAAGAGGGGTTTTTTTTTTTTAGTTTGGTGGCTGTTTTGTTTGTTTGGTTTTTTGTTTGTTGTTTTGTTGGGTTTTTTTCTGTGAAGTCGATGGAGAGGGACCTATCCCAATGTGGAGTTCAGGGGATATACTATGCGGAACAGTCTGCTTCATTAGATTTTGAGTCATAATTCTGGGCTCATCTAAGAACTGTGGGGCTTATGGTCAGCTTTTGTAAAAGATGGTTAATATTTGTGAACCCTTGAGACAAGACATGTTTTCTAAGATTCTCTCTTTTAATAATTCAGTTTTCTATGTGTCAGAACTATGGTTTTCCTGAAACAAAGGTACAAGGTATGTTGTTGGTCGGTTTTTAATGCAGAAATTAAGTGGCATAAATCTGTAAAATCTACATATTTGTTTAGTCATATTTGACCCAAATAAATGAATTTACTGGGCACTTACATGTAGTGACTTCACTGTTTGGAACAGACGTTTTACAGATCCACATTGTGGATCTTTCAAACTAATTCTTTTTTTGCCACCTTTTAGTTTGCTTTGATTTCAAGAGAGGTGCATTTTTACTTGTGTTGCAGGTTTTGTTTTGTTTTGCGTTTTTTTGCCACTTAATCCAGAACTCTTACCATGATGGAGAAATTCTTCAGAGGAGTCTTTCTATGGTGAAAAATTTATTCTCAAAAACATTTTATTAGAATAGAAGCATGTTAACACATATTAACATTTAATTTTCTATTTGTGTGTAAGGGTTGTGGTTTTGCATGTTTCAGGCATTGGAATGTGAATTAAAAAAATAAATTGTTACAAACTGAGCACATGTTTTAAGAAATCTTAAATTGGTATTACTACAGGTCAGAAAAAGCTTATCTTGTCTTTCAAGAGAAACCTCTTTTCAAAGCCAAAGCATGTGAATTTGTGTGGTGGTAATGGTTATTGAGTTTTTCTGGTGTTAACACAAGGTTAGAAGTATTATAATAGCAGCTGCAGCACTGAGAAACCTGAAGGCTAATGAAGATTAGATGAGTGTCATGGTAAATGAAAATACTTGACTAGGAACACTTAGAAAACATAATAGATTTTTAAAAGCAGCTTGTAAATTGAAAGCTTGTAATCTCTTGCATATTAATGGAAATAGGGTTAAATGCTTAAGAAGCCTGGAGAATAGGTACACCATAGTAGCCTGAAAGTGATTTTTGAAAAAGTTTTTTTTTGGTATTACAACTGCAGACTCCGAAGCGATTTAGTGATGGAGAGGGTGACTAGGGATTGACCCTTCAGTTTTTTCAAATACAAGAATGAGGGATTGTTGTGCAAGACTGAGTGAAATTCAAACCAAAAGGAAGAAGTTCTTCACATGAATGATAGTGGACCTATGAGGCTCCTTGTCAGAGGACCTCATGGGTGTATGAAATTTATGCAGGCTCTAAGAGAAGCTGAAGTATGTGGAAGAAATACATAGCTGTCTCAGGAAAACACCTGGAAATGGTTGCAGGCTGAAGAACTTACTGGAATATCATGTTTTTTTCTGTTTATTTTTGGAGACTGGACTGGAGCAAACTTGTGTCATATAAAGGAGGAAGAATCTGAGCAAAGAGTTACAGCAGCGGAGAGAGAAGCCAATGGCTGACCAAAGTTTTGTCATATTTTTAATACAAAATTTGCATGAAATGTAAGAAGTAATGAGAATAAGAGAAACACACTTGTGTTGGTTATTTATTGTTTGGTATACATGTAGATAAATAGGTATTACTCAGAGGAACTAAAATTTCTGATTATTCTTGTTCATCTTTTTATTAGCAAAACCAAATAGGAAGCTGACATTCCTGTACTTGGCCAATGATGTCATACAGAACAGCAAAAGGAAAGGACCAGAATTTACAAAAGACTTTGCTCCAGTAATAGTGGAGGCTTTTAAGCATGTTTCAAGGTACAGTAAACTTTTGAGTGTCCTTCATTGCAGTGTATTTGAGGGGGATTTAGAGAAGTCCTTAGTTCTTCTTTTTTGACCCAGTTTGTTCTTGTATGCTGTTTCTATTCTTGTATTTATTCAATGTTCTTTTGATCTTGGATAGTCTTAATGCTGTTGGTTGAACTTGGATACTAAATTCATCTGCATTCACTCTTTTGCTGTTAAATACGCCTTAACCTAAGACTTTCTTTCAGTCTGTGTTTATGTGCTAACAACAGTTTGATGTTTTTCATTACTAGTGTTGCATGATTTGTTTCTGCCCAGCAGCCATTCATATCATGCATGAGGATGTTAGAGTCAGTAGGGAATTATATCCACATGGTACACAGCTGTTGAAGCAACAAAAAACTGATTTGCAGTGTTTGCATAATAGGGTTACAGACCTGCAGATTTATGGGTTGAGCAAGTAGTAGGAATTAGGCATTATCTTTTTTTTTAATGTACTTGCTAAGACATCTTGAACTGCTCTTTGCTTTCTTCTTTTAAAAAGGTCTTTATGTGAAATATGGTCATATAGCAGTAATTTTACCTAGTGCTGATTTTTTTGATTTTTTTTTTTTTTTTAACAGTGAGTCTGATGAGAGTTGTAAGAAACACCTTGGTCGAGTGCTCTCTATATGGGAAGAAAGGTCTGTTTATGAAAATGATGTATTAGAACAACTTAGGCAAGCTTTGTGTAAGTATTTTGTGTGTGTAAAAATATTCAGCCTCACGCTTGAAATATTGTTTCCCTGACTTCTCTATTTGTTTTCATGTAGATGGAGACAGAAAGGTGAGAAAGCGGACATATGAACAGATAAAAGTTGATGAAAATAGCTGTTCACCTCGAAGTTCTCCCACTGACCCTCCACAGGTAAAAGCGTTTTTATTAAATTCTGTATTTGCATATGGTTTGACACTCTTGTTTCTGAGTAGTCTCTGGGTTTTGTTTTAATGACGTACTTTTTCTGAGCAAGAGTGATTACTCCTGAAACTGTTTAACAATATTTCAGGCTACAAGTGGATCTCAGAAGCTGAGCATGCTGTAACTTCAGTCAGTTTGACACTAAACCAGAATGTATGAACTACATATCCATCTTCGTCCTCAGAAGGATTTCACCATTAGTTTTAGATGTTTACGATGTTTTAGGTTCTCGTTTGATTTCTGGGGTGTTAACCAGTAACACAACACATAGATGAGAATAAGATTTTTATTGGTTTATTAATAAAATATTTCTCAGTGTTGCAGTCATGATGGTTGGGAAATGTTCTTGCCTACTTTGCATTGTTACAGCTTTGATAATTTGCAGGGGGTTTTTTTTGTGGTGCTTCCCTATCTCAAAAGGGTTTTTTATGGCAAGGAATGACTGTCCTCAAATAATAAATTAGCATCTTCCTCTGTAACATACATCTGGGTTCCTATGAACATCAGTCCTACTTGCAAAAGAAGTGCACTCATCTAATCTGATGTGATAAGGAAGCAAAACTACAAGAAAAATAATATCATAAAAGTTTATTAAAATGAAAAGTGCTGTAAAATGATAACTTCTGTCAAAAATAAAATATTTATGAGTATTCCTGTACCAAGAACTGAAATGAAAAATATTTCAGGAAGGTGACATTTAAAACTAAGAACGCTGCAATCTTGTTCTGAGAATTAATGGCTTAGGGGTTTTTTTTGTTTTCAGTCTGAGAGTAGATAGAAAGTTGCTATAATGCGTTTATCATAAATGCTTTTAAATTTACCATCAATTTTTTCCATAGGATTATTGTGAACTACTGCTTTGTACTAGCATCTGTTATTTACACTAGTTCTCAATCTTGCATGCTTTTTTCAGACCACAGATCTCATTAGAGCATTACAAGAACTAGAAAACGCTGCTTCTGGGGATGCAGCAGTTCATCAGAGAATAGCTTCTTTGCCTCTAGAGGTCCAAGATGTATCCCTGTTAGACAGAATAACAGGTGAGGGTTGGCGATCCAGTAACCAAAAAGGTATTCTGAGGACTTAACAGTATGTAATGAAATCATGCTTTACTTGTTTTCTTTCTGCTTGCTTTATAGATAAGGAATCTGGAGAGCAACTTTCCAAAATGGTAGATGATGCATGTATGTTGCTGGCGGATTACAATGGCAGGTTGGCAGCTGAAATAGATGATAGAAAACAGCTAACTCGAATGTTGTCGGACTTTCTCCGATGTCAAAAAGAATTCCTTGCAGAGAAAGAACATAAGCTGGAAGTGCGTAATATTTTGTTTCAGTCCATTCTACACTAAAGCTTGTTCTTGAAATGCTTTTAGGTTGCCTAAACAAATTTTCTCTCCAAAGGTAAATATTTGATCACTACTGCTAGGTCTTTGCTTCCAGCACATTTTTACCAAGGTTTTATTTTTGTTCTAGTGTTTGAAATCTATTAAACCAGCTCAACATTAGGTAATGTTATGACTGTAATCACTTCAGTGCTTGCCTTTCTGGTTTGTTGCCTGTTTGGTCTTTATTGTATGTACAGACTTAGTTTTATTAGTGCAGATACTTCAGTCTTGGCCTGAATGGTACAAGCTTAATTTCTCACAGAGTAAGTTTTTTCTTGTTCTTTCCAGTCATTGTTGTAAGTCTTACTTGTGTATTATACGGTTTAATAATATCATTCCTGTGAAGAGAATGATCTTTTTGGTAGTTTAAAATTTGTGAAGTCACTTAAAAGGTAAGAACTTAATTACTGGTTTCATCACAACTTTTTAACTTGACTCTACCATTCATTAAATC
Organism: Phaethornis superciliosus; assembly: GCA_023637945.1. Taxonomy (NCBI): domain Eukaryota; kingdom Metazoa; phylum Chordata; class Aves; order Apodiformes; family Trochilidae; genus Phaethornis; species Phaethornis superciliosus. The sequence continues at coordinate 66,402,135 of JAJQWJ010000002.1, read as the reverse complement.
CAGTAAAATGTAGTTTTAGGTTCTGCAGCCTCTTATACAGCTGGTTAGCAGCATTTGTAGCACTAGCACCATTAGGAGAGGACAAGTGGTTAATAAAAGAAGGTTGCAAAGTGGACAGCTTATTATGAGCAAATGATCCCCTAAATTACTCTGTTCTTAACTCTTACCAGTCATCTCTTTTCTTTTCCTACCATGTAATACTGTCAGGTCTCCTGCTGAACATCCCACCTATCCTAAACAGGTCCATAATTTCATATCCATTACTTCCCAAATCGCTTTGGAATTCCAAACCCCTTGTGTCTCATCTTGGAGACATAGGTTCCGACACTAACTTGACTATCACAGTGGTAGAACTGAAGCTGTGCCCTTTAGCAAGGGAGGTAACTAAACAATTTCAATATGTGTCTAGTCCTTGCATGGTGCACAAGTTAATTGCTCTTCAGGTTTCATATCATACAGGCTCTTTAAGAACATTTCCTTCACTCTGTAGTTTCTTTACTCTTATAACTTCACAACTTCATTTCAGATTTTGTGGTGTCTTTGTTTAGGAAAGTGCTGTTAACGAAGTGATCATTCAGATTAATTGTGTCGTTCCTGGACTACTTTCATATCTTGAATTCCTTCCTTTTCTCAGTGCCTCATAGAAAATCAATTGCTGAGGGTTCTTCGTGTCATCTTCCCTGTATTCATCCTGTGAGAAGAATATCAGCCAGTTTCTTCACCTAAGTTGGTATGCATGGTAGTGCTGATTGCTGTAGCAACTGATCCAGCTGCACAGTAGAATCTGTAAGCTTTTAATCACTTACCCCACCATTCTTTCTGTGTGTGATGTGTTTGCAGGACAGTTTCTCACAGTACCAGTGTGGGAATGATTTCCTTGAGACACTCTTATTTTTGTAGATCATTATCAGCAATTTGACCCTGTTTAGGTATAGTAGACCAGTGGGATAGCAGGTTGCTCAAAAGGCAGTGACTTTGTCTTTCAGACAGATTTATACTTACATAAAAATGAGAGATCTCAATCAGAAATGACAAATGGAGTGCAGCTATGAGCAGTTTCCACTCTTGTTGGTAGTTCTCAACAAATACAAAACAGCTTAATTTCTCAGTATTAATATACTCAAGAGTTCACAGCTGTAGAGAAGGAAGTTGTTTATTCCTAGGTTGTCATGGCCCTTAAAAATGTTTTTTTGGGGGTTTTTTGGCTGAATTATTTAAACTGTTAAAGAATCTCATTCTAATACAGCACACTTAGTTTCAAACTGTTTTCAGAAGTTGTTCTTCAGAAAACAAGAGCCAGTCTTCAGTATCAAAGGAGTCTATTTCAAACAGATTAAGTCCTGGGATGTTGCGGTATATTGTAAGAATGTTTTTAGTGTGGTATCAGGTTACTAGTAAAGAACTGTGAGCCAAGATGGTGTCAACCCAAAGTATTAATAAAGAGCTATGAGTTAAGAAATTGTAAAGAGCAAGAACTTTAAAATCAAGCTTCTAAACTTATTTTATTTTGAGTTAAGTGACTTTATGCTCAATACCAGTACTGACTTCTGGTTTGGGAAGTGCAGGCTGTTAAACATTCTTAAGCTTTGAAATGTAAGATCAGGATGTATTCATGATACTGTCTATAGGCCCAGTTGTGACTTAGTTTCTTGTTTCTTTCTTTCAATTTTAAGGAAATTGCTATCTACTAGTGTAAATACCAAATGCCTGTAGCCACATATATTTGTTTTCTGAAGCAATGACTCTCTTCTTATAGTCTTGGGAAATACCTTACCCCAGACTTGAGCCTTGCTTCTTGACTTCTCATTTGAAATAATAGTGGAGGCCTGTCACCTAATTCTCTAAGAATGTATTTCCTGAACTGTCTTTCCCTAGAATTTGCTGCTTAATTTCTCATGAAATTAATTTTTTTCTAGACAAGCTTGTTTTCTTTGTTACACTTCTGGCTATTGACATGTGCTCTGAGTGTAACATGATCTCTGGGTTGCAATTCAAAGTTTTCATTTCTTGCTGAATTAGTATCACCTATCTGTGAGCATATTGCTGAGATCCTACCTTATTGCTCTGTCAAATGCTCTGGTGTGGTAATAACCAAGTGGCTGTATTCTTGGTGGAATCTAGAAATATTACCTGCTGTTGACCTGGTTTAACAGTATTGGAACTTGAATTTTTGAGCAAATTCTTGGTAAATTTAAACTTTATGTGGGAGCTTTAGACCTAATTTTAGACCTTTTATCTTCTGAAGAAAATTTACAGGTAAGTAACTTTGAAAAAAACAGTATTTCCATGAGTACTTTTGAAAAATAAGAGTTTCTCTTTTAGTTATTTCTAAATAGAAGTATATGGTTCCTATAAAAATCAAGGTAATGTATGTATTAAATCATGACAGGAAATTTTGATAACGGATAATATGACCTATTGTGTCTGCATAAAGAGCTAACTGTACTGCTTAGCAGGTGACTTTCATAAGTCTGCTCTGGGTAAGTAGTGTCATCTTTAACTCTTAAATTGTTTTATTTAACATCTGTCTAGCTTCTGTTGCAGGTGGTGGACATGGACCTATCTTCTAGTGATGTCACCATCCATTAGTACATACATCCTGCTAAAAATAAATTTAAGAATCAAAATCTTGTATTGTCTGTTGTTTTTGAAAACTGAAGAGGAGGAATTCTGTAACTACTTGTACCAAACCTCTGCTATTTTCATCTCTGTTCTCACAAAAGTTACTGGATTTATGCCCAAAACATAAGTATTCAGTGTCATTCCTTTTTCTTGAAGATTAAAACATTCACATAGTTGTTCCTAAAACTCACTGGTCCTTTCAGTTAATTCATTCAAAATTCCAAGTGCAGAAGTTTGGGTATCACTTGCTACCACTGAAGCTGCCATTACCAAAACACAAGAGCTTTGAAAACAAGACTTTTTTCAGACTTTTGCTTTTTAATTTACACTCAATTTCTTGGGTTTGCATGAATATCAGAAATGAGAAGTGGTGGGTGTAGAACTTTTCCTTCACAAGCACAATAAAGAACTTTCACTTTATTAATGTACATGTATCTTACAGTTTATATAGGTAACAGATGGATTTAAAAATTGCCCTTATGCTCCTTTAGAGTCCACCTGAAATTCAGGATTGTCCTAAAGAGCATTTTCTCTCTACTTTTTTGAGTTTTAAAGTAGTATAAGTAACTTGAGTTTCAGCGTACTGTACCTGTATCTGGAAACTAGCATACAATTTCTATGTTGATGTAATTCTAAATGTTAGAGAAAATGGAATTTTTTGCAGAAAGATTTTTGTAGGAACACTGATTTCTCAGAACTTTAAGAACTAATACATTTTCCTGGTTTTACTGCTTTGGCTGACTCTTTTTTTTCTTAGTTTTGTCCCTCTACTACCTCCTTGCCTGTTCCCTAGTTTTTGAACAGAAATCTTTGTTGATCTCACAGAGGCTACTAAAAAGAGTTTGTTATCCAAGGAGAATGAGGTATATGTAAGTTGATGTCTGGTGGTTGTGCTCATCTCCTTGTGATAAAAACATCCTGTAGGTATTCTAGAATTAAGGCGGCCTTAAAAATACAGGGATGATGTGAACAAGAGAGAAGTACTTGATTTACTGTCATTTCATAGTGCTTTGCTTTTGCCTTTTCCCCACTCTCATGTATTACAGAGTAGATCAGCTTTTAATAAATTTCAAATAAAGGGTTTGATAGTTCAGAATCTTCCACGACTTGCTAATGAGTGTGGGCTGGGGATCATATGACCTTTTTGTAGAAAAACAAGACAGCCTCTGCTCACCTTCACTTTGATGTTACAGAAAAACCTGCCATCACAACACTTAGTGTGTACTGGATTACACAGTTTCTTACGTAGCATTTCTACCAACTTGCCACTTTAAATTGAGGAACATTCTTGTCACTAAATCCAAATTTTTACAAAGGATATGCTACTCTGGGGGCCCTCTGCATTTTAGCAGTTTGCATTTAATTAAGACACTTTTATTGAAGATGTTGCTGTCTTGTGTTCTTTATTTTCTAAAGCTGTATAAACAGTATTCATATCCTTACACTCACATCTGGTTATAGTTGTACTTTCTTAACATGTTGATAGAATATAACATTTTCAATGCAGTTTCGTTTCATGATTGAGCTTTATATCTCAATATAGCTTTAATTGTCTTCCTAAAGGGTTTAATTTTGCCATGAGATTTTACAAGTAAACAGCAAGCAGTCATCCTAGTCTGTAGCTCTGGAGTCGAAAGGAGATTTTTTTAAAATTTTTTTTTCCCCCCTCTTCTCTCTCTTTTCAGTTCTAGCTTAATAGTTTCAAATGTGGACAAGAATGTTAAGTAGAGAATTTAGTAACAGGCCCTTGTCTTCAGGTTCTGTTTCTGAGTACAAGACTGGATTGTCTGCTCTTTCACTCCACATCGGCCTTTCTGTTATCACAGGGTGTAGTCCTTCCCCTGCTGGTTTTTTTGTTTGGACTTCATATATTCATTTAGTACCTTTTGTATTCCAACTTCTTTCTTTGAGTGCCAGGGTAATACGTTGTCATGCTTCATACTTGTTAAGTCTGCTTAAAATAAATTGGATTAATTTATTCATATCCTTGCAGATGAGGAGCTCAAGTGTTTTGCTGAGCTTTGCTTGAAGGAGATGGATAAGTAGCATGAATCCTATACTGCTTTTTGTTATAGGGTGTTTGTGGCATTGTAGGTAATCCACCACTCCCTAGATGTGATGGTACAAAGTAATTAATCTTGAATTAGAACTGACTAGTACTGTACTTGATGCTACAAGTGCAATGGTTACAGAAATTGGTGGCTGAGAAATACTAGGAAGCAGGGAATAAGGTTCATCTGTACTAGACTGTTTTGAGTATTTAAGATCTTCTGATGCACACTAGGCAGCAGGAGGCTTCCTGTAAGTAGTGGTACCAAGCAGACTGTATTGTGTGATCACTTTTGACATGAACAGCCATTGTGTTGATTTCTTTTCAGGATTATAGCTTCAGAAATGGAAGCTGAGTTGACCGTGCTTCCAGTTCAGGGTAGTATTGGACTTCTGCTGAAAGAGACTTTGGAATTGAGCTAGACATTCTTGAACTGGTAGTATGATTGTTGATCTCTTTATAATAAAGAAAAAAAGAGATCTTGACCAGATTTTTTTCCTACTTTTGTATACCAATTTCAAGTAGCTTTTACTTTTTCAGAGAAATGTATGTTGCTCTTAACCATCAGGACAATAATATAGGCTAAGGATCTCTAATGGATGATTGATTCTCTTCATCTATCATTCTTCCTATCCTACCCTGTAAGAAATGGAATAGGATTCAGAAAAAGGCCCCTCTGCTTAGACATTTGTGTAGATGAGTTCAAAGCCTTTGTCCATAGGTTGGTTTTGACCATTTGAGAAGCTTTCTGTGGTGTAAATATTGACATTAAAGCTGAGTTTCACAGTAGAAGTCCTTTAGTGAATATAGGAAACTGGGGTTTCCCCATTTCTTTTTAAAGAAAAATCAAAAAACAAACAAACAGAAAAGCAATGAAACAAAAACCCAACGAAACTTCAACAAGCTCAGTGGTTTACATTATTGACCTGAAGATATCTGGGGAGAATTAAGCAAGCACTGCAGCACTTACCTTTCTATAAATCTTGTTAGATTAGAAATTAAAAATGGGGAGGAGGCATTTAAATTGAGACACAGGTTGAATCTCTTATCTGCAGTAGAAGTAGGCTTGCTAAGCATGCTGACCTCTCTTTTAAATGTAGTTGGGGTTTTTTTGTTACCATGAGCATTTTTTTCAGTACTAAAAAGTGGAAGTAGATAGAACTGTATAGGTGAAGTAATTTTGAAGTAATTTGCCAGGCTGAGTGGAGAACTGCAGCCCTTAGGTCAAACACAACAAAGCAAAGTCAAGAGTTCATTTGTGCTGTTCCTATTTTATGAGAATAATGACTATTTTTTCCATTTCTTGTAATACCTCTGTACTTGGCCAATAAAAAAAAAATCCCCTTTTTTATATTGTGATTTAATGACTGCAGCATCAGATGTTATGGTACATAGTTTTGCAGACTGTACCTGAAGCGTTTTTAGACTTCAGAGCTCTAGCATGTTATTCAGAGCAACAGAAAAAGTTGAAGATTCCCACTATCTAAATTTAATTACCAGGTATTTGAGTGTAAATCCTGGCTTTTCTAACAGATGAGGGATGTTGTAGGTTTTACTTTGCTCATCTGTGTAAGGATAACCTTTTGCTTCAGTTCATGTTTCAAGGAACTACTTGTCACACTGAAGATCCTGTTTTTGTAACAGGGTAATAAAACTGCTACAGCTTCTTATTTATAAGACTTCTAATGAATTTCACCCTTATTATATGTGAAGAGTAGGGTTTTTTCAGCCTTCACTCTTCAGCTTACCTGCTACTTTTCATTTGAGGGTGGGGGGAAAAAAAAAAAAGGGAAGTACAAGATAGCAGATAAATCTAATACCTTTAAGATACCTTTTGAATTCCTGGTTATAAAAATACCCAAAGATACTGATCTTATCTAAGTAGGACTTGCTGTTTTGGGGGAGGCTTAGACAGAATGTTCCGGGCTGTTGCAGTGCAAAAACTTGATATTGTTAACAAAAATGAATGGATCTATTTATGTCATCCTCAGAAGAACAAGTTCTGCAGGTATGTAATGGATTTGGGTTTTGTGCAAACAAGCATCTGAGAGGATGGGGAATTGAAAACAGAACAATTGGTGCTCTGGATAGAGCTTCACATTAAGTTGTTGATGGACAGGTATAGATTATTAAGTGACTTCATCTTGTGCTTTCTGCATGTTCCCTTTGATCAGATGTTTGCTGGAAGGTAAAAAAACACAACTGGTTGGAAGAACTGGTTGTAGCACCCTTTTATGCCAGTAGTAGCACCATAGTTTTTTAGTTTAAGACTACACCTTTGTTTCAAGCCTTAATATACCAGAGTAATATTGTTGCTGTTTTATTTTATCTATAATTTTACAAATTATAGATTTGTAAAATTTTCATGTTTGTGTTGCTAGATCTATCATATTTTGAGAACATGTTTTTTAAATCTTTATTGTGAAGGCAAATTTAGCCAAACTGTAAGCCTTGCTTTGTATCTCCGACAACTAGAACCTTACCTTTGGAACTGTTATTTTTGAAGCAGCTGTAAACTCTAGATAGAAACATGGCTACACTGGAATGACAGGCAAATGTGTTGGGGAAAATTCACTGAAAACTGTAACTTCAGAGGCTTTGGGTTTTCTCAGTTAGTTTGAAAGTTACAAAGGAAACATTTACCTAGTTTCAAAAAGCCAACTTGAAGGTGGTGGATGGAAGGGGAAGCTACTGGAAATCTCCGTTCCACAATTTGAGATGACTTGAATAAACAGAATGCATATTTTTTGTTCCTTTAGCTAGTGTCTTCCAGTACTTGAATTTAACAGGAAAATAAGCCCAAGTGTATTAGTGCATAATTGTATTTGGCTCAAATGCTTTCGATTTTAGTATTATCTTTAAAGTGTGCCCTATTTAAAGCATGTGTTGTTAGGATGATACTCAAAAGTTATTATTTTCCACTCAAAAGTGGAAAATTTTAAATTTTTTTTTTTTTTTTTTTTTTGACAAGCTTCTATATGAAGTTATAAGCAAACACCACACTCAAGTAACTCTTTCCTGTGACCTATATATATATAGTTAGATTTTTTTCTTGCATTTCTGATAATCTTTTGGTTGGTTGGAGGGACAGACAAGCACTTCTGTAAGTCTCTGGCAGAAGTGGCTAGAGAACATCTGCTCGTTTGTTCTCTCAGCCTTGCTGAAGCAATGCAAAATATTTTATTTCATCTCAGGTACGAACTTCCAGTGTTTCCACTTAAAACCACCATAATGTTAGAAGAAGTGATAAGCATAAAATCTAATACAGAACATAGCACTAAGAAATTTGTGATAGGGCTGGTATCTAATCGAAGAATTTCAAAGTGCACAGCAAGGAAACAATCTGCAAGTTGACAACCACTTGTTGTTTATGAGACCATTTAAAGAAAATCTGTGTCTGCAGATCTTGGCAGAGTGCTCATATTTACCTGTGTCCTCACATATTCATGGGAAAATAATTCATCTACTTTGCAATAGAGATGGCAAATATTTTCAGAGCCCATTAATAGAGTAAGAAATTGTCTTTTGTTAGTAGTTATTTTAATACCAGCATAGGAGAAAGTAAAGTTTTTACTGGAAGAAATGTTAACTGATGCAAACTTGTACTTATCAAGTATAGGTGATGTCTGTATGGCAAAAACCTGTTTGCATTTAAAAAAAAAGTGTTACTCCTATACTCTTGTTTTCAAATACTTCGATATTTTGTGATATGTAAGACCTGTGAAATTTTCATATTGTTAGTTTGGTTTTTTTTAAGCCCAGAGCTTGAACTGAAATTAATTTATAACCAAGTCCATCAGTTATGGGTAAAATATTGCTTAAAATACAAAAAATCTTGAAGAATTCGTGAGACATGCATGACCAAGAGAAGAATCATTTTCAATTTTAATAATTCTGATTTCAAATAAAAATTATTTGAATTTATACAAATCAAAGTATAAACTGACCTGCTTAAATCAGGCACCAAAACATACTTTGTTTTCTAGTTTAAATTAATGATGTAGCAGTTCTGTTAAGCCAGTCACAAGTGTTATTGTGACCATTTCAGCTATCTTTTATGGTCTATGTACTCTTAATAAAGAAGAATTTGTCCACAAATAAGTGGACAAACATTAAGTCAACAGGTAGATTTTTAACACACCAAGGTAGTAGATTTTGTTTAAGCAGTAGCTCTTCGATGTTTAGTGGTTTGGTTTTTTTTTAAGTAACATCAGCTCAGGTAGCAAATCTATTCCCATGTCTTTTCAGCTATGGTTAAACACAGAGGAAAGGAATACTGTTCAGTAGGACTCAAAGAGAAACTCGATTTTATAGATCAAAAACACTACATACTAATGTTTAAGTATAGTAAACTTGGGGATTTTTACTTCAAGAAATCAAAGTAAAATCAAGACATTTTATAAAATCAGCTACTCCTGGTTGTTCTAAAGCTCAAAGAACAGTAGGCCACTTCTTGGCCCAGCTGAGAAAATATGAAGACTGATAGGGAAAATAAAGCTTCTTCTAGCTAGGCTCTTGCTGAAAAGTCCAGTTCATGAAAATGGTCTTTATTTTCTGTTAAAGTATGCAAATGAAATGGAGAGTTTTGAAGACGTTGCTTTTCAGCTAGTAGCTTCTGTAGCTTAATTCATACTGGCCTAATTCTGAAAAATCAGTCTCCAAGAATAGTGATAGACTTTTCCCCTGGAGATGCCTATCTGGAAGGCTTACTGCTCTACAAAAACACACAATGTGTGTACTCAAAAAAAAAAATGCTGAGAGGAGAAGGGAGGTCAATAGAACTGCAGGGCTCTAGCATGATGTGGCAGCTACCTAGTAGAAGTGTTCATTATTGCTTTAATTGGAACTGGAAACATAGGTGTGTATGTTTATATTTGTGATATGTTTACACACGTGAACTTTTTTTTTTCTAGAACCTTATTTTAAAATGTATCATTTTAGAAGCTGGATTATTCATATTTAGATTTTCCTGTTTGAGTGAGGTATGGTACAGATATCTACAAGGGAAACCAACTGGCAGGTTCTGAATTAAACGTGGTTGACATGGTGAAAACACCAGTGCCTGATACTGACTTCCTCTTGAAGCTGTGTGCATTGGTCATTTGGGCAGAGGATGGGCTGCAATGGAGAAGTAAAAGGAAAATAAAAGTAACAGGAGAGCTGTTTCGGCAGCAGTGAGGGAACAGCTTTTTATACATCTATTGAGCTTGCTGAGAAGTAGTTTCTTAGCTGTGGAAAGGCAGAAATGGGAGAAGTTCCTTGACACAAATGCTCACTGTCACTTGGTAGGGTTTTAAAGTGCTCCTTACACTTGCCTTAAAATTTAATTCCAGACCAAAGGAATTGCTGTATTACCTTTATTTCTTTGTTCAGAAACAACTGAAACAGTTGTGATGGTTTTAGTTCCACCAAGGTTATAATATACCTGATTAGTCTCATTTAGAGTTGTTGGTAAAATTTTTCAACTGGGATGCTGTAGACTAAAAATGGTGGAACTAAGGAGAAACTGAATGAAGGGAAACAAGTCAGGATGGTGATGTAAGTTATCCTGTAAATGAACTCTGTTGTCTTGGAACTTCATTCCACTAATAGAGCATGAAGATGTGTCTCTGAGAAAATGTGCATTACGTTAACTAGATTAGAGGGCAAAACATTTTTCTAGCATTTCTCAGCAATTGCAGTGATTGGCATAAGAATAGAGAATAAATTGCTGTTGTGTAGGGCTTATAGGTATTGTGCTAGTCTGATTTCTCAGGAGACTTGACTGTTGCAGTCCTGTTGCCAGTCTGTCAATTCTGCTCTCACTTGACACAGAAACAATCTTGAAAATAATTCAGTTCCTTAAAAGTTTGATAAAATCAGATTTGTGAAGAAGAGAGATCCAAAGGAATGCTTCAATAGCTCTTCCCTCAGTCTCCTATCCAGTCACCCTCTGTAGCATGGAATCACCTGTGACCTCTGTTGCTTTTCACCAGAAACAGCAGTTGGGCAATATAGAAGTTGTCAAGGGATATTGAGATACAGAGGGAAGAGTTGGAGGAGCTACACTGGGTTACAGGAATCAAATCAGTTCACTGAATACCCTTTTACAACTCTGCTGCTTCATCTTGATTAAATGGTACTTACTGAGGGTGTAAGATATTAGTATGATAATAGAATTGAAACACTATTTCTCTGAAAGTATTAGTCTGACAATGTTGCTGTCTCCAACATCAGTAACTGCTTTGTTTTCCTACCTGGTTTACTATTAGATTAAATTCTAGTTTGTTTTTCACAAAAGCACCTTTCTTCTTAATTTCATACATCTGTGAAATTGACCTCACAGCAGCTTCTCATTTCTCAGTGGCTTGGTAATTAAGAAATATAGTATGATTTCAAATTTATTTAAAAAAAAAAACAAAATCTTTTGCACAGTTATTAAATAAAGTACACTGCTCCATAAGAAAATTAAGAAAAATCTGCTGTCATAACTTTTTAAATTGAAGAGCTTCAGTATCTGAAATGGGATGGTACATATTTAAATGGGAATAGTTGGAATATTTTATTAACTAAGTTTCAAAAACTAATTTCAGTTACTTGTTTTTCCACACTTTTACACTACCAAATAAAAAAACCTAAACCACTTTTTTTATGAGCTAATGAGAGGTATTTTTGAGGGGCATTGGCAGGAGAGGAATGTACTGTGACTTTTAAGCAGAAAATTTAGTGAATATAAGAAATGGGAATGATTTTTATTAGAGGAAAAATGAAGGACTCTGAGGAGATGCATAACTGTTAACCGTATTCTCTGACACCAGCCTTACCTCCCTGAATAAGACTGGTTTCTTGGTGTGAAAGAGATCAGTTTTCTTTCCATAATTGGGGTTTTTTGCCATAGCGTACATATGATTTGCAAGTGGAGGTGAGAGAGGAAGCTGAGAAGTAGGAAATATACAACATACTTCTTAAAATAATTGCAGAAGTTATAGTAGGTGTGCACCAGAGGGATGGAATATTAATATTTTGTGATTTAGCACGAGCTCTGAAATATTTGAAACTCTTCTGCAAGTCTTTAAGTGTAGGTCAGTGTTAACTAGTAGGTAGAAATCACTGTAAAATTCAGCTTCTGATTGCCTTAAAGTTGTGGTTTTCTCTGTGTTTTGGTGTTGGGTTTTTTTTTTTTAATTACTTTTTCCTCTTCCCCATGCTTCCAAACCAGACTTTTGTATGCTGCTCCATCTTCAAGGACCTAAACCAGATATGAAGATTCAGTTTTGCTGTCAGGACATGCATTGCTTTTAAAGCTCTGCTTTGTTAGACATTACAAGAGGGAGATAGCCACAATTGCAGGCTGGAGATAAGCATCTGAGCCTTTGAGTTCCACCATTCAAGCAATTTTGTTTTGAAGTTGCTTCTGAAAATAGCACATTAATGACATCTTGAAAAATAGCGCTAAAATAATGTGAAGAAGGCTGGAGAAGCAAGATTTACATCTGACTGTAGCCCTAGAGGTCAGGTAGATACTTACTTTGCTCTAGGTTCTCAAGTGTTAGGTTCTCATTACCCCTTTCCATTCCTACTTTATTTATTTTCACCCTTTTTTTCTCTTAAGCCAATATCCTTCAGATAACACTCGTTTTACTCTGGCCCAAATACTTCACTCATCAGACAGTGGAGGAGGTAGAGGGACAACATTGTTCCAGAGTTGTGCATGTAAACACTTTTTTAGATTTTATGTGGAGCACTCAAATCTTTGCAACTTCTATAAAACCCAGCCTCAGAACTGTCTTGAGCTCAGTAAATGAGCCCTTTGATCGTGAAGACAGTAGAATGTGGAAGACTGAGCAGACGGTGTAACTCCCCCAAGTGTTACACTTGGCAATCTTTCAAGTGCAAAAATTCTAATGTTATTTATTTCAAAGTTGCTAGTAGGAGGAATGATTCTGCGAGGGCAGGAGATAGGAAATCTGTTGTTTCCTGCATCATATCCTAATTCACTATTTTTAATCTGATCCATTGCTTTATTTCTCTTCTGTTATCACTTTGCTTTCTACTCAAACCGTGGTCACTAAGAAAACACTGAGAATGTGACATTCATATAGAATGTCCTCCTCCCTCCTGTCACCTCCTCTTTGCTGTCCTACATGTCAAGATTCAAAAGCTCAAGAAGCTGAATTTGGTGCTATTTGTTGCCTAAGAGTTCAAAGTACCAAGGTGAAACATTGTAAGGTTCTAGATAAATTCTAGAAAAATCATAAAATCTCCTGTTTGAAGGGGTTAATTGACACCCATCAGTTGTACGAAACCATGGTCAGAAGGTGGTGGCTCCTTTATGAGGTCAGTATATTTCATAGATAAATTGATCCCCCTGTACCACCATTGTACCATCTTTATTGTGGAGTACTTGGTCCTCCAGATACTGATAATCATTTGGCATCCAGAAAAAAATCGGGTTTAATTGAATTGCTATTTTATGAGAAACTCCTGGGTACATCTTTTTAGTCTTTCATTCATCTATGATTCCCCTGGCAACAAATATAAGCAACAGATGGTAGATGGGTGCCATCATGCATTGTTCCTTCCCGATTTTCTGCTTTCTGCCCTAGGAAAACTTTTAGGTGGAGGTGGTGATTTTTGTTGCTGCTGCTAGTTTTTAAACAGGTGGTAAATTAAATAACAATTGGGTTTAAACAATTTAGATCTAGAAGCTGTACCACTGTCACCTTCCTTGTGGTATTTTGCTAAACACTGTTTAGCAAAACAATTTAGCATGCCGTTCTGAAAACCAGGTATGTCTAGTGGTTGCTGTCACAGGCTGTGTAGTGAATTGAGTGCCATTTCCAGTAGAGAAACCCCTCATTTGGCATAAGATGTTATTAAATGTGACCTCTGTGTATATTAATAAGTTCTCCTGGCCATAACACAGTTGCTGTGCCTAGCTGTGGCATTATCTGGAGTGGAAACTCCATATTTACAAATTACCATCAGTGGAAGAAATCAGGTGGTTTTCTTTTTCTCAGCAAATAAAGTGAAAGATTGTGGAATAAAGCACAAAGAATAACGCAGGTAAAAACCTAAAGCAGAAAGCATGGTTCCTATGGACTGGTTTGGTTCTGGGGAACCTGCATGAACTCTTTCAGACAAAACCTTACCCTCAAGAACTAATAATTTCTGGTTTTCTGGATTTCTTCTTGTGCCATAGCACTGTATTAGAACAAAGTAGCAAGAAATACGTGACTAGGTTATCCTCCAGAAGGTAAAACCACTACTCTTGATTTCCTAGCTAGCTTATCACCTGTAATTTATATGGCTTGTCAATGTATTTTCTTGCTGTAAGCAAAAATCATTCCAATGCCATTAAAAACTTAATGGGCTGTTTATTCTGCAGCTGTTTGGTACGCATGTTCTCAGCATTTCTAGAAAGAAGCATCTTGAAATCTTTTTTTTTTTTTTAAACTTCTTGACCTGTTAGTATCCTCTGCCTTGTGCAAGGAGACGAATCCTAGCCATTTTCATGGAACACCAAAATTTTCCTTTATTCTCCAGCCCGCACTCAGGTAGAGCTGTTCAGACTTGGTACTAATCACTAAGTCCTAAAGGACTTGGTTGAAAGTTACTGATTTTGATGTATGTGCAAAACAAAATTACTATTAGCAGAATTTTCTCCAAATCTCACAGTTCAAGATAGAGAAGCTTCCTGTTCTTTGGTTTATTAGGAACATCTCATTTATTCTACTTGTGCTCCATGTAGGCATGCACAGTTTGGCAAATACCCGAGATCCAAATCCTTGAAGCCATCGTGGGTAACAGCCACTGTAGTCAGTGAACAGTAAGATTCTTTTCAAGCAATGTGATCAGAAGAATTGTACACACCCAGCTGTAGGTTTTTACTTTATGCTTCTATTAAAGTCAAAATTTTGCTCTCTCTGTGCAATTAGCAGTTACGTGCTCTTGCTCAGCAGAGGCTCCTCTTGCTGTGTTGTTGCAATATCCAAGGATATGCTAGAGCAGGCTGGGAGGCACTGAAGAACTCATTTGGACTGCTAAGCTCCTTCAGCTTGCTGTGCCTGGCTAGCTTGATTTGTTCCACTTGGAGGTGGTTTGTAGAGTGGCGGGAGAGAAATTGCTTTTTGCTTTACAAAACTTTCCTTTTAAAAATAAAAAAAAATAAAAATTTCTAAAGTATGCGGATTTTTATGGTTGTTCTTTAAGATGTCTATCATAAGTTCGGGTGCAAGTCTCAGTATTTTCTAAAAGTCATGGTTCAATCATAAATCATTTAACATAAGTGTTTCTTGGATTTAGTGCTGTTCATTGTCCCATGTTTCCCTTCCTACATGGGGGAGATGTTGCCTTTTGCATGACTGCAGAGTGAAAGCAAAGCGGCATACCCAGGCCTAATACCTGAGCCCTCTTCCTCAAAGTGGGCTGGAAACGCATACCCAGGGGCATTTATCTTGCTTACACATAATCCACCCGGCAATTGATTGTGTCTAACAGACTGGAAGTCTTAAAACAAGTCATGGCAGGCTGGTTTTGCTTTGCTGGATAGTCAATGCAGCTCTTGCATGAGCTTCAGCTGCAGATTCAGTCCTGCTGGTTTTGTTTCCCTTGATGGAAATCCCGGTCTTAAGATTCTAGACATGGTTCATTTTTACTTTTTTCTTTCAGACTTTGTGTTTACAAGAGATATGGAAGCGTGAGGGAACTTTAAGTGATTTACTACTTTGTATAATTCTTTTTTTTCAACACCGTGGAAGCCCAAGTGACTAGCATAGGACGTAAAGTCTAAGAACCGATGAACAAGAGTAACTCTGTTTAGGTAATACCAGCCAGAAATCTCAGTCACTAGAATCTTTTCTCAAGGAATAAGTGAGTACTTTCAAAGTACTTTGAAACAGCAATTCTTTACTGTATTCCCCTCTGTTCCAAAGTTACACATTTATTAAATTTGGATGAAAATTGAAAGAAGAAAAGAACTTTTTATTTATTTGCATTTTTTCTGTTTAATATGTCTATTGAATTGCTCATTATTTCACTTGTAAGTATCTTAGTAAAAAATTGCAGTAACAAAATTTTACTAAGGTTTCCTGATGACCTGATCTTAAAAGGTCACTTCATACACATCTGGACATAAATACACACATACAAAACAGAAAACCCCACAGGTTTCTGTTATATCTTCTATGTAAATCAGGGTAATAATTTTAAAGACCTTTTTAATGCAATACATGTGGCTTCAATGAATGGCAGGTGCTTTAAAAAGCTAAGATATTTTAGACAGAAGTGATTGCTAACCTCTGATACACTTTTTCTTTTATTGATAGATCACAGAAAGGTGTGCATTAGTGGGGTTATAGAAAGCTGTAGGCTTTTGGAAGGAAAATAGTTCATAATGGGAAAGAAAGTTTTAAGAAAAACACTGTAAATGTATTTTTTTGTTCTTTTAATGTTGTTTACTTGTTCTGCTTTCTCTCTAGAATTTATTCTCCAGTTGCTCATAGTTTCTGCCCTGACAACCTCTTGTTACAGCATTTTTATTCTGAAGTAAAACTATTTGAGCAATTTAAAATAGAGTAAATAATTTCAGAAATGAGTGGGCATGCCAAATCTGCTACCTGAAATTGGTTGCTTGATAAGAGACTTGTACATAGTGATTTTTTCCTGTAACTGCTTTGTGCTCTCTATTGGTATTGCTTCCCTTATGCAAAACATTTTCATCATAATATTTTTATACTAAAGCTTAAGGGTAATTACTGTTTTTTTTTTTAATTATAGAACTTGTATCTATGTGCATAGTTAAGAAATTAAGATTCTGCTCCTCTCTTGTTTGCTGTAGGAGTGTGGTTGGTTGCTTGCTTCACGCATGGTAGAGTTCTCATTGGAGACATTCCCAGAGAACTGCCTCACACACACACACACGGATCAGCTTCAAGGAGTAAGTCAGAATATCGACTGCTGCTGTGTAGTTCTCCCTTTCCAGCTTCACCTTTCTCACACTCCCATGCCCATTACTGAACACTGCGTTTGCAATATCAATTTCACACTCGCAAAAGGAGAGAAAACCAAAATTACCATGCAGCATAGTGAGAGTTTGTCTTACACAGATAATTATTCTCATTAGTAACAGAAACTATAGTCTCAGTTCTCAAGTGACGCTGAGCACTTTCAACTATGATTAAAGCAAAGCAAATTAATCTGCTTATCTCTGAGCTGTAACTAAATCCTCTTCTTTAGAATCCATGTCTCTAAAATGATTGTTTCAACCTACTCAATGGAATTGTAAGAATAAGTTGACAAGTGTAATATGAAGCTGTCTGGCTGATTAGATGAGTTAGACGTTAGATTACATGAATTGCATGACCTCCTGGCTTATTTTGAGAACCATTCTCTTAAAGTAGCCACATGCTTTTCAACTAAGACTGTTTTGGGATTGTAAGGTCGTTGACCTTCACAGCTTTTTCTTTGGATTGGGCTAATTTTTCAACTGGCAAAATAAAAGACAGAAATGAGTACTTTATTTAAAAAACAAAACAACCTAAAAACCCCAACCAGAACCAAAACAACAAACAAACAAACAAACAAACAAAACCCAAACAAAAACCCCACAAAAACCTATACCTCATCCTCATCCCCTCCAAAAAAAGAAAAGCCACAAACAAAAAAACAACCAACCAACCAAACTATCAGCATTTTGAAGAGCTTGTTCAAAATGTCCAAGGCCAGTTTTGCACAGATAGACCTGCACTGATAAGAGTACTTAAATTAACAAGGTCAACAGCCTGGGGTCACCTCTAGCAGAACCCTCTCTCAGTTGAATAAAACCTTTCTGATTCAAACACTACTTATTCATCTTCTTTCTTGCTCATATTCTCAACACTGTAGCTCTACACTGCAGTTGCAGAAGCTGTATGTATACCTTAGCCTGCTTTAAGCTCTCTGCTGCTTGGATTTGACTGATACTGGTACTTAGTTCAGCTACAATTAAACTAGGTTTCATGCCTACTTCGTGTAGGGTCTGGGACAAAAGAAGAGGATCTGAAACAGTTGTCTCTTCGCTAGCTAGTGACCTGTAGTGTTACTTTCATCCTCAGATTCACTTTTCTTCTTCAAAATAGTTTCATATAGTCTTGGCTTTACAGAATTTTCTTATTTTCAGGTGTCCATTTTTCTCCCTTATATAATTAACATCAAAGTCCAGGTTGTTGTGGTTTGATACCCATAGCATTAGCTTTAGAATGATGAACTGCACATATGGAATACGAATGACCTGAAGGCAAGAGTTATGTAAAATGAGGAATGTTCATCTGATGTACAGTGTTTACAGTTGAGCTGTTAGGTACAGTAAATATCTGAGCCTGAGGACTTTACACAGCTCTTTTAAATGCCTGTCTAAAAGCATGTTTTTTCTAGTGGGCCATCAAAATATTTCCTTCGTAGATTCCTTTAAAATGGAACCCTGATATACTATAATTTGGATTTCTTTCAGATCATTTGTGAATAGGTGAAACTTCAAGAAGCTGTGTCTAAGCCTGCAGCCATTTTTTTTCCTTATTTCAAAACTTCTCTACTTTATCCTTTTGCATCTGTATCAACTTGAATATTTGTTTGAGCACAATTGCTCAGAATTGTTCTGAAGTGCCTGATTGCTTGTCATCAGAAGTTAGACAAAACTTTTCTGTCAGCTAAGATTTGAAACTTAGTTATTCAGTGTAATTTAAGCATCTCTTGAAAGTGTGTGGCTTTGAGTTTATTATAATGACTAATTTTTCAAACAGATGAAAATGTTGCATCAGATAATAAAACACAAGGAGACCAAATTTAACTTGAGGCATCTTTCTCTCAATTTGCTGCTATATCTGCCATCCTGAAATGCTTTAAATTAAATCATTGTCCCATAGAGATTCTCTTATCGGTCAATGTCTTTAAATAGTAATTTATTTTATAAATATTCATCACTGTAGACTTTTTATGATTGAATTGAGGTAAATATAAACCAAGTAAGTCTAGTAATACTCCTGGTAATTAAGCTTGTAAGTCCCTGAGGTTTTTTTATTTTAACTTTCTCAAATGCTGGCCACCATTTTTGCCAGCACAATCTTGGTAAGAATGGAATGGTAAGAATGGTTTGTGACCATTGTGAAGGACCTCATTTTTCTGATAATCACACTTCAGATGGAAAATATCCTGTTAAAATGCACTGTTCCTGTTTATTACTTCTGCACTCAGGATTTTATGGTTTGGAGATCTGCAGTCTATTCCTGTCCCACAGCATTAACAGCTGATGGTAGACAAAGTCACTTAATCAGGTTTTTCCCACATCGTCACCAATTTAGTTTCTGGGTATCAAACTTCTGAATTCATTGCTTCCTGTTGCTTCATATGCAGACGACCTAAGGAGTGACTAATATTTTAACTTATTTTAGAAAATTTCCATTAAGTTCTTGGTAACTTTGAATACTAAGAAAAGCAGGATATCCAAAATTAGAGGATGCATATAATTTTGATTAATCAGTTCGAAGAAGTTTACTGAAGAGTAAATTGCATTTTATAATGGCAATGTATGCCATTAGAAAACATGAGAATCTAAGTAAATCTGCATACAGAGTAATGTGTAATGTATGGGGTAACGCATAGAACAATACAGAATAAACAGCAGTCACTAGGTAGATGGTCATTGTTTCAGTGCTATTTATTTTTTCTCTACATGTGGTAAGACCTAAAAGAAAACTAATAAGTGCTAACAGACTGGAATGCTGAGGCTTCTTTCTGAAAAATCTGTAAAATGAAAATGTGAAATGGAAAGTTAGCCAAGTCAGTCCTCTCCTAAGCTTGTCATAACTGTTCTTGATTTTTGAACCCTGTGTGTATGTGATGCTTATAGATGTGTTCAGGCTCTGTGCAAGTGAAAGTTATTTCAGGATTTTAGGCATCCTTAACAGTGGTAAGTAGGCTGAGTGTTTATGATGTAGGACGTTAGCCCTGCTGAATTTTTAAAGGCAGCACAAGATTTAACCATGCTAATCAATCTAGAGACCGGAATATTATATGCAACTTGGCTTTGTGTGAACCTTTGAAGATTTCTAGTGGCTTCTGTGTTGTTGCACACAGTGTGAGAGAAGCCTTTACTCTGTGACATAGCTCCAGCATCTGCACCTAAAACTAGAATGCTGGAACAGACCTAGAAAGTCAGAGATCTCAGTTTTAATTAAAATGTAGATACAGCCCATGGATGCTTATGTATACATATGCCTTCAGCACCTTAAAAGCCTCCAAAGCCTTTTGGTTTTTTTTTTTTTTTTTCTGCACCAAGAGTATTGATTTCCACCTTACCTTTCTTTCTGTATCTAGCAAGGGTGCAGATTAAATATTTGTGTTTCCTGCAAAGGTTTTATTCTTGCTTTGTAGTCAGACTTAGTTGCTTTCACTTAGCTATACAATTTTTTGCCACTAAGGCATGCCATAGCCTTAGTGATCAAGTGAGGGTTGAAAGTCATATTGATGTTGTAAAGGGAAAGCATATCCATGGAGCTCCAATTTTTTTTAGCAGTAGCGTATCTGTACCATTATTGCAGAAGGCCTATATTAAGATCTATTTTAGTTGAAGGGAAAGTATCCTCTGCAATGCACAGCCTGTGTGGCTTGCCCACATTTTTATTATTAATGATGACTGTAGTGTCTATTTAAAAATTATTTGGCTTTTTTTGCCTGGTGCTTACTAGATAGAGAGTTGCTATTAATCTAGGTGTGCAATCCATATATTGTTAGCATCGCTTTCACAAAATATCCATATTCTACACTGCCAAGTAATGGAAACTTGTAATCGGTGGGATTCTAATGAGCAAAATAAGTTCTTATAATTGTCTCATAAACCTACTTTTATGACTTGAAGTGCAAAAAAATGTTGCTTTAAAGTAGTGTTATCTTAGACTGCTGAAGAAATGGAAGGCACTTTAATTCCATACATCGGGTTGCCAGTATATCCCAAGAGTAAGGTTCTCCATAGGTAGCAAGCAATGCAAATTATGCTCAGTGAAGCAAAGGAAAACATTGTACTCTACCTGTCCTTGACTGTTTGAAGTAAATAGCTTGAATCTTGCCTCATTTACATGGGGGTAGTTTGAAGGATATCTTAAAATCAACATAATGAAAATGAAATTTAAATTCTCTGTGAAGAGGATTTCTGCAGTTAGGTGTGTCAGCAATATGGGTAAATAGCTACTTGGTTGTGTAGTATACAGCATTTCTAACAGAGACACAGTATCAGAAATAACACCTAGATGTCCCCATTTCCACTACTCTGCTTTAATTAAGTTACACTCTCAATGTAGACACTGAGGAAAGTGGTTCTAGCTATATGTGCATCCTGTTAGAAAATAATAAGGGCTGTACATATAAGGAATACTGATGATGATGAGTACTTGATACTTGTATTCCAGTAGTCCAGGACTACTTAGGTAATACCAGGATTATATTGGCAGCCTTAAAAATAAACGAGCAAACCCTTTCAGAAGTGACTGGTGATTTTAAATAGAATTAAATTATGAAAAGCGGGCCCTTTTAAAGTACCTCAAAACTGCTAAGCTACTGTCATTGAAAATCATCCCTCTGCAGCTTGTTCACCATTTATGAAAACAAGACATTTCCAGTTATTTCTGTAATGGCATTGGGAATGTCATGAAAAATGAGGTGATTTGGATAAGGTGAACAATATTTCTACTTGTGAAGGATTGTTATGGATATCTAACCTGTAGCTGGAGGTCTTGCATGATGCTTTGGATTACCAAAATTGTGTTACATCTGCATCAATATACTGCATCAATAATGAGCTATATAATGGACTATAAAACATTATGTAATTTTTCATTTACTCTAGTTTTATAGTGAAACAACTTGAGCCAACTTTCTCAAACGTCTCCACTTCTGACGAGGCACAAGCTTTGACTCCCTGAGAGTTTACATTATGCTAAAGGAGTTGGCAAGAGGAAGAAGATTGTATTATACAGGAGACAGAATTTATGAGAACATTTTCCTTCATGGGGAAAAAGGAATCTACTGTCAGTGATATTGATCAAACTGGTATTCACCTGGCAACAAGTCCCAGGTGAAATTTATGTGGAAAATGCTGGATGACAGAAATGTGATGTTACTATGGAAATGATTTATTATCACCGAAAAGGAGTTTTAATGGAGTCAAGCAATTGGCAATCTAATTCAAGGCACATTCCAGGTTTTGGAGTAAAGTTGAGAGAATACAGCTGCTAAGTATGATCTGTGCCTCTTTGCCTAGCATCACGCTTCAGGTATATGAAGGGATACTGATTTGCTGCTTCACATTCTACACTGATGAGAATTAACTGCTGAAATGATTGTAAAGTTAATTTCTTTTACAAATCTTGGGCCTTTTGAGTGTTTTCATTCTACTTAAAGTTCTACTCATCGTCTTCTGTACAGCAGTACCTCTCTCACAGTGGAGGCCATGTCTCCTAGCTTCAAGCTTATTCAAAAGCCCACGTTCCCCAGTGCTATATCCCTAGCCATCCTGTTTCTAAAAACAGTGATTCTGGATAACTTACATGCTGTAAATTGCAAAATTTTTGTTGCTTGTTTTTTTCTTTACCTCTGACATTAAAATCTGTTCCCTAAAGTAATCGTGAGGAGTACATATCTTTAATCTGAAGTAAGATAGATAGTGAAAAAGGCAAGAAGTATTCCATTATTGGCTTTTTACATGCTAGCAAAGGGCCGCAACTCTTGCACAGAATCAGCTCACTGAGGCACGTGAATGCTGCTGTAATATTAGATATGAAACAGTAAAGTATTTGTGACCTTTGGGATGGGGATTTGTGACCTTTGGGTGAGGATACAGAATCAGGATACAACCCTTCATTTCCAAAGCCATGTCCTGAAGTCACTTGCACCAAAGAGAATTTTTTCAGCAAGTGTGAGCAACTGGTGGTTTTCTGAGGATCAATGAACTTGCAGTTGTAAGGCTGTTGGGTCATTGGTATCATAAAAGGAACTCTACTGTGCCCTGTGTACTGTCCTTAAGTGCTTACAGTTCTGCTGACAAGGCATCTGTAGTATTTTCACTGTGTTTACTACATCATAAGACTCTGAACCATATGTTAAACTTAATTTTTAAATATAAGGAATATTAAGGAATTGATGAGCCTAATTCAGGGACATAAAAAATTTTTTTTGTATGTAGATATTTAATTATTTAAAATTTTCTTTTAATCTATGTATTACCTTCTCATTAAGAATTCAGGATTTCTTGTGGTTCTCTTACTGCCCTTGGTGAGAAGATTACACTGCAGCTAATAGCTGCAGACTTTGTTTTTATGTGTTTCTGGTCCTTGTCCAATAATCTTGATCATGCCACAGGTATTTAACATTTGTACTGCTGTATTTGATTCTGCTACCAAAAGATCTTCTCATTTGCCTTCATTTTTACTCCATACTACTAATGGTATAGAAAAATTATTAAAATTGTGTTTAGACCTTTTAAATAGCATGTTTCCTTTTTTCCCGCCCCCCCAGCATTATTATAATTTCTGGAACTTTCAAGTGTTTATATTTTGCACTTTTACAAGATGATTTAGATCTTTTTCTAACTGTTATTTAGAAGTTATTGTAATAATGAGATCCTAGTTTTGCATAGGCTTATTATCCAAGTTGGAGGTTAAATAGTTCTTGTTATTACCAGCCATTCCCAGGCAGCAGCAAAAGCTGCAGCCACACTAGAAATCATCTGCATTTAATGTGTTATGAATTACATATATTCCCAGGAAATAATCAGCCTCTTTGCCTGTTAATACTTAGTCTTTTTTTCTTTCCAAAGAAATGTGTTTCCAAGCTTTTGAAATGTAAATATTCCTGTAAATTGTACCCTAATCTTCCTACATATTAATACAGTAATAGCTGTTTTTATTTTATACAAGCTGGTATTCTGCATTGTGAGAGGTATTCTTAATAGGTGAGCATTAACTATATTCTATTGAACTGCTTTACAATGTTATTTTCTCTTCTGTAATATTGCTTCCTTTGCCTCATAATCATTAAATGCATGAATTACGTGTTTTGTCCTGTATTCCAACACAATGTGGAATCCTATGTCCCCAGTTTAAAAAACTGAAAAATTGGGTTCCTAAATGTGCTGACAGTTTTTATTATAGAAGTTAATACAAAATACCTATGATCAGCTTGGTGGGGCTGATCAACAAGCCTGGTTAGGTGGTATTTGGTTGGAGTTTATTCTTTCATCAGTATGAGCAGAAAGTAACTTTTTTGACATCAGTAGATTTATCCTTCTGTACTCTTGAATGATACTAGAATGAATGTATTGATTATCCTTAGTACAGGTTCTAAAACCAATCCCATTCTACTAATTACACAATCACAGAATGTTTTAAGTTGGAAGAGACCTCCATGATCATCCAGTCCAAACTTTGACCAACACCACAATCTAACTACTAAACCATATCCCTAAGGACCAGGTCCAAATGCCATTTAACAGCCTCCAGGGTTGGTGACTCCACCACTGCCCTGGGACATTCCAATGCCTGACAACCCTCTCAGTGAAAAAATGTTGCCTAACATCCAGCCTAAACCTCCCCTGGTGCAGCTTCCATCCATTTTCTCTGGTGCTGTCACAGTTCACTAAGGAACAGAGGCTTTTCCCTCACTCCAACCTCCCTTGAGGTTGTTAGAGAGCAATAAGGTCTCCTCTCAGCCTCCTCCTCTCCAGACTAAACATGACTGCACCAAGAAACGAGTGTAATTGTATTAACTGGGATATTCTGCCTTCATGACCATTTATATTTTATTTCAAAGCAAAATAATCCCATGGATATGCTTCTGAGTTCAGCTGCTGAGAAAACGCTAGAGCTGATGTCTCTGCGTCCTTCAGAGAACTGAACGCGTTTCTCTGGATTCTCACCTATGAAAGGATGTTAAGCCATCTAACTCACAAAAGGAAAACATTTCTTCAGAAAATGTCAAATGAAGTGAACAGCGGGGATGGTATTAGCAAAAGAGTCTCACGTTGAATGCTTCTGTGTTACAGGAGTACAAGCGCAAGCTCGCCAGAGTGTCCCAAGTACGGAAAGAACTCAGGTCGCGCATCCAGAGCCTGCCTGATCTCTCTCGACTTCCCAACGTCACGGGCAGCCACGTACACTTACCCTTTGCAGGAGACATCTACAGCGATGACTGATTAAAGAGCATCCTTCCATAACCTCTACTTTTCTGTGAAATGAGGGGTAGGTCAGACTGAGTGGTACTCTTGTAGTATTATTTTTGTATATTGCTGGAGAGTGTCAGTGAAAATGCTCTAATAATTTATTAAAAAATGGTTTAAAAAGTTGATTTATTTACTATTTTATTGGCGAGTGAACATAAGGGTACATTCATAACAGCGGCATCTGTGTCTATTACATTGAAGAATGGATAATTATCTTATCTTTTGTAAAGATTTTAATTGGGTGCCCTGTAAGAAACATGCTGAGATTTTTCTTATGTACCCTATATTTAATGTAGATCAGCATATAATCAATGCCATACTTTAACTCAAGACATTTCAGTTTCTAGTGAGGAAGTGAAATGTGGAAATCACAAGCTTATATTTGCAAGAAAGCTGGTGCAATTTAATGCAAAGTTAACAGCGATTTTACTGTCCACTACATGTAAATTACCCACTCCCAAAACAAGTCAGGTGATATTTTTGAAGTAAGTGTTAGTAACCAATTTTGTATTGGAAAACATAAATCATGTTACACTGAGCAGATCCCTAAATTACTCAAAATACTACAATATTTTAGTAACATTTAAAAGTCAGCATAAGAAGGTATACAATTAACCTGCGTAATGAGGTTTCAAAGTTCTAACTTTGTCTTTACAGCTGCTTAGTTTCTAAATTGAGGGACCATTCATTTGTACTTGAATCCCTTTCTGGAACATCTGTCTTCATCTAAAAAGGTTAATCCCAGAAATGTGAAGCCATTTTACAGCTTTAATTACAGTGAAAGATCATTCTGTCCCAACTGTGAAATGTCGATTGTTAAAATTTGACAGTGCTGTGTACCATCCATATATCCAGCAATAGGATGACAGAGCCATGCTATGCATCCACTGAGAAACCCTAGAGGTCAGCAGAGGCTTCCAGCCCCCCAGCCTGTGCTCACTCCAGCAAACATTCCTAGATCTTGATCATACTTTCTCGGGAAACAGGAGGAGACAGGTCAGGCTTGTGTATAAGTTAAACTGTGGAAAATTATTTCCTAGTGTCTGGTTTTCCAAGAAGTCCTTTGCATGGCACAAATGTATTTGTCTACAGGTTGCTGAATTTGTGAAAAGTCCTTGTTACAATACCATATCTAGCAGATAGCCAGAGAGTTCAGGCTTTTCGGTCAATCAGAATTAGGCATGTAATTGCTGAGATGTGACTTGCAAAAATGCATTTAGATGACCCTGGGCTACAAGTGTTTAAGTTGGATATATCATCAGAGGATTTAATGGTAGCATTTCATTTGTGGGTTTGCACTTGTCAGGCATTGTTTTTCATCAGTTCAGTTCACAGTTTACAAGTTTAACACTCCATCTTACATTAAAGTAATTAAAAAAAAAATTAAAATTATTCTTCCTTTTCAAAACACAAAAAGATTCAAAATAGTCCTGGAGTGAAAGTATTGAAGATAATGATTTGCAAGGCAAATCACTTGAATATTTGTTTGATGTAAACGGAGAATAATCTTTCTTTTTAAAAGATACCCTTGGAAAAAGCACCTCAGTCCAACTATCTCTTGTCATGGAAGCTGCCGTGAATTACTAAGTAGGGAAAAAAAAAAACCCAAAAGCTAAAACAGGTTGTTGACACAGTGTTCCACAGCATCCAGTGTAGAGTATTATTTTCATTAAAAATTCAGACTGATAAATAAGATTCCTGAAAACAGTTCATCAGAGCTCACTAGCAGTCCAAAGATATTTAAGTTTTAAGTGGCGTAAATGATATCTTTTATCTTATTCACTCCATAGGAAAAAAAAGCAACTATAAAGAATCCAGGAGCGTTTCTTTAATTTAAGTCTAATATGTAAAATCAAACAACACTTATTTGCAACTTTTTTGCGTAGAATCTTGATTTTTTTAAAAAAGAATGTTCAGGTACAAGTTTGATATTTTAAATATTTCTGCTCTAGTTCCTTAGACTCAGCTCATAAATTCAGATATGCATTAATATGCACTGCAGTGACAATGTATGTTTTGTCTTGCTAGAGAAGAGCATCAAATTTCTAATAAATATTCTAATACTTTAATAATATTAAAACACTATAACCCATTAAGAATTATAAAACAAATAGTGAAACAAGGATAAACAGTGAATTCATGAACAGTGAATCCCACCCATAAAAAACTTAATTTATACCCACAGGTGATTGTAACCGCAGTGGCATTTCTTGTTCAGAGTGCATCGAAAGGTACAAGTCTTGGGTTCTGAGAAACAAAGGGAGTTTAGCTTTAACAGTCTTTTGCTACCTTAATTAAAAATAATTATAATAACAAAGCTAAGCGCAGAATTTTCTTGATCTCTCAAGTGGATTAAAAAAGATACAACACTTACTTCACTAGACTTGTTTTTCCTATTCATAACTGTGAGTGATAATGTTGCTTATCTCTAGATTATGTAGAACTGATAAAAGAACAAGGAGGAATCACAACTACTTCTTGATGTATATGTTTTAATTTTGAGAGAGTGCTATTTTCTAGATATATTTTTCTTTATTTTACTGTGAAATTGATTTCATAGGAATATTTCATAGGTAGGTTTTTTGAAATGATCCCTCAACATTTATTTGAAAAAGAGGACTTGTGGAAGGTAAAGGTCACTCCTATGGAAGGGTCATGTATTGGTGGCTGAATGGTACATTGTTCTTTATTTGTAATAGGAAAGGCATCAGGTATCAACTAGGTAGAAGATTTATATTGTAATTGTAAAAGTATAGCAGGAGATAACATGGTAAAATGTAAATGCAGCCCTGTAGTATCAAAAAAATGCCTCCAAATTCTCAGGATCTAAAGCTTAATATTGGCACTTCTGACATCTCAGGAAGAAAATACGCTGGGTGGGGAAAGTAATGGGGGGAGAAAATGCCTGAGTGGAAACGGAAAGCAAAACAAACGTAAGCTTTTGTTGAAACAGGAGTAACAATGTGAAGCTCTGGGCAGCACAGTGGTTTAGCTGAAGATGGGATTGCACAACGAAACTGCTTTGGGGTGTTACCACCCTGGGAAAGTTGATGCATGAGTGTACCCTGCCTAGCCTGGTTCTACTCAAACCAGAATGCCCACCCTACAAAAGGCACACTTATAAAATAGCTGAACATTATTCATCTAATAATAAAAGAATAAGAACCAGATTATTTTTTTTCACTATATTGCACTTTTATTGAGCATTCTTTGAAAAAAGCAAAGACAATCCTGCGGCTCTTTGCGATGTGAGAATGCTTAACTTGGAGGTCACTGGGACTGCTTGTATATTCTAATGTTTGCAGGCTCAAGCTGTGTTTTTGCAGAATGTTTTGAGAGATTTCAGGAATATTACCCCACTGCTATGTTGTTTTCTTTTAAAAAGGAAGTTCTTAGTTACAAAAGCTACCATTCCTGGAAATTTTGTTTCATTACTCCTTTTGAAGATGGAACTACAGCCTGCAGGAACATTATGTTGTCTGTTTCACTTAGTTAATGTTTGTATTAATGTATTAAACCACCTCAGTTAATCCCTAGGAACACAACCCACACTACATGCTTACTGTGTGATCTGAATGTCAGACTGAGACCTTTTATTTTGATAAAATTACGTTCCTATTTTCCTGAAGTTAGGACTTCCACAGACTAATACTGCTCTCATGAGTCACTGGTAACTTGGTCTGGTACTTCAGCGATCACCCCAAATGCCTGTGTAGGATGCAGTAGTCCCCTCTGCAGATGACCGTGGATGGCCAAGTCATGTGCAGTCTTCACTGGGCCTCTGCAGAAGAGCTGGATTTCAACCTTCTGAACTGTAAGCAAACAGATTCATGGGTGTGGGGTTTTTCTCAGTGGGAAAAAGTAGTGAACCAGAAAATTAGCATGTCTAAAATTTGATGGTTACAGTTATAAATATTTAGGGACAGTTCTGCTTATTACTCATGCATATAATCACAGTGACTATTCCTGCAAGTAAAGAAATCAGATTCAAATGTAGTGTCTGAAGCAGGTATTTTTTTTTTTTTAATGAATGACCAATTTTGTCTCCGCTCCTATTTCAGTGTGTCATTTATCTTGATTAAGTAGTAAATCTCTTCCATCTTGTTATTTAGAAACCTAATTCTAATTTCATCTTTACAATATTTAAAGTATCCTACTAAGCATGATGTTTTTGTGGGAATTTGCAAAAGTTCAATAGCACTCATTACTTGTTTGCAACAGCAATAGACTCACTTGTTAACAGCTAACAAAGAAAGTTTGAAATTTAAAGGTGTTTCATTATTGTGCTCTTCTGAAAAACGTGTAATCCTTGTGTAATTTGTCCTAAAAAATAACACCTGTATGTATGATCTTTCATATTTAATAGAATAAAACACTGTTGTAAAAACATCTTTGAAATAATTTATTGCTTGCTGACTCAGTTTCTTGGTATAAACTGGCTTTAACATAAGCCGTTCCCTATACTAATGAGTCAATCAAATGCTCAGTCTTACTGAGGAAATTACCAATACTGATTTTGAAGCTTAGTACTTTCTGTATTTGTATTTTGTGTGACAATTTTCAGTGAGGAAGCAATGCATTAAGAAATCTGCAGTCACATGTCTAGAACCATAGATTTCTTAAAAAAGAAATATTGTTGATACACCATCTAGTATTAGCTTCAAAGGGAGCAGAGCAGTACAGTACCAAATGTGCATATTTTTAATATAAAATTTATTGTAAAACTTGTTATCCAAATACTTCTTTATAATACGCATTTTCCATCAACAACACTGAACTATTTTTCCAGAGTACGGGATCATAAATACAGCAAGAACAGGTGAATTAATGCCAAGCTCATCGGTAGAAAAGACATTAACTCCAAGGTCTATATTTTGATCAAAGAGCAAGTTAATTTGGTCCTACACATATGTAAGAAACAAATGGCAGTGAACCTTTCAAAGTTATTATGCGAGTGTACAGGAGATATAAAAAGGTTACATGCCAATCTCTGAGACTGTGAGTAGAATTTGCAACTATTCTCCCCCACCTTGGACTGCTTTCAAGTCTGCCAACTTACTTTTTGTTAAGTGATATTCATTTATTCATTGAGTTCCAGTGCACTGAAAGGAAACTATTCACTAGAATACCAAAAAAAAAAAAAAAAAAAAAAAAAAAAAGAGAGAGAGAGAGAGAGAGGGAAAAGTATCACAATTCACTGCATTATATACTTGAAAATACTGTGCCTGCAGAAAGTGCTGGTTGAAGCATCTTTGGTCTAGTCAAATATGCAAAGCAGGGATGAGATAATCTAAATTCTGTTGTGACACTGCCCTGGTTTTGCTGGAACAGAATCACAAGCCAGCCATGGCAGGCAGGCCATTAACAGTTCTCAATTCAGCTGCAAGCTGAACGCTGGGCAACTGACCCAGGATGACCAACAGGCACATCCCATACCATAAACATCAGGCTCATTACAAAGGGAAAGGCTTGCTGAGGATGGGGAGCTCATCGTCCTGGGTGTCTTATTCTTCATCTCTTTCTCTTCCTGCTTCTCCTGAGGTCTGGGCTGATTACAACCCTGTATACTTTATACTGGCATTAACACTATGTTGTGATTTCATTAAAGTAATTTTAATTTTCATTTCAACTCTCAAGGTTCCTTTCCCCAGTTCCCCTTGTCAATTGTGAAGGGGTCATGCATCAACTGCTATAGTCTAGCTCTGGATATGGGCTAAATACAGACAGATGAATTATCTTGAAACAGTGGGAGAGTGAGATGGAGCAAACTGCAACCCCCTGCCCCCAAACAGCATTCAGCTCTGCAAGCCTTTATGTTGGTCCTGCTGATGGGTCCAATATTGTTGGCTTCCTTGAAGGATGGATCCTGACCTTTATCCTTGGGCAAATGGAGCAACACATGTTCAAGATTTCCAAGCGTAAGACACTTAACTATTTGCTCATCTCCCTCCTGCAGACAATCAGCCCCCTCAGAACTACAGCCTTGCTTCTAAAAAATATGGTCTATGCTTTCACAGGATACTAGCTGTGAGCTTGATTTTTAAAGAAATCACTATTTTTGTTGATTTACTGAAACAATGCTTATTGCTTTAAGTTTTATTACTTTGAAATAACGTATAACTAAAGTAAAGTCAAGAAGGTTTTCAAATCTGCCTTCTGGCTTTTCTCTTTTTCTTCTAGGTCAAGCATCCGTTTTAGCTTAGAAAAGTGGAATTTAGAGTTTCGGGGTGTCTTGGAAGCAGAGTTTGTCTTCTGTCCAGATACATGTGCTCTGAAAAACAAGAGACTCAAATGTCTTAAAGGTGAGGAGTCAGAATGAACATAAAGTAACTATGAATGTGTGTTATATCTATAAAAATTTTGAGTGAAAGATTTGGAATATGAATACTGTGTTTTAATGTGAAAATGAGCAGCTGTGCAAATTTTACACCAGACATTTCACATTCATGACAAAAACATAATTGTGCATTATTTGC
The DNA here is from genome assembly GCA_023637945.1 of Phaethornis superciliosus. Taxonomy (NCBI): domain Eukaryota; kingdom Metazoa; phylum Chordata; class Aves; order Apodiformes; family Trochilidae; genus Phaethornis; species Phaethornis superciliosus. The sequence continues at coordinate 66,370,763 of JAJQWJ010000002.1, read as the reverse complement.
ACATAGTTACTTTTCATTAGAATCTTTCATTTTAAAAGTGAAAAGTGAAAGTTGGAAAGTGAAAATTGTTCTCCTCAATCAGACCACTGCATAAAAATACCTAGTTATCCCAGTTTAAAGTTTATCAAGAGATTAATCTGAGATCAGTACTTGGCATCTTTTCCTAACAAGATGCAATACACTGCACTCAAAGTGCCTCTCTAAAAGGAGAGAAACAGGTACCTGGGAAATGAAGAAGGGATCTTCCCTTTAGATCCCAACCTACTGCAGCTTACAGGTGTCACTGTGTTTGCAGACTGGATTTTTACATCTGGTGTCTTCAGGCTAGAATTAATACTTGGAGTGTGAGAACTGTGTGTCTTGGTAGCCAAAAAATCCCTGCTTATACCATAATGTCTTGTAGTTTTGTTGCATGAGTTGCAAGTAACCAGCTGTGGAGAGAAGAAAGGAAATATCTATCATTCTTTCCATCTTAATGTTATAAAGCCATTGTAAAAATTACCCAAACTATTCTCCAAATACCATAACAGAAACTATGCTTTTACTTTAGTGAAACATGAGATATTAAATATCAACATATGCCTTACACCTAGTACTGTCATTCAGGCTTCTTAAGCCAAACTTGTCCTATAGGTTTATCCAGAAATTACTCCACTCTCCTGGAAACTAATTTCAGAAGACCAGTAATTATCAATGTAACATTGTACAGTAAAATATGGAAAACACCCTGTCAGACAGATAAATGAAATAGCACCTGAACTCGATGCACGACATCTTGAGTGCATGTTAGGAGTATTTGTATTTCAATAAAAAACATGGCATAAAGTGAGATCTAAATTCATGAACATATTCTACCTTCAGTGAATTTATATTAACACTCTTTCCAGGAGAATTGAGATAAAAAATTTAAATTACCAAACTGTCAGAAATAGTAATTCATAACTAATAACAGCAAGTCTTAGTGAAGAAAGAAGAGGCTATTAGTGCAAAAAGAAATAAAAAATTAATACAGAGGAGGCTGTAGACAAAGGGTATTTTCTCTTCTGTTTACTTCTAGGTTGGAGGGAACTTCCAGCAGCACAGTCTGTTGCAGAGGTGAATCAGAACAGATTATGTAACACAGTCACAAAGACTACCAGATATTCCTAATATCCCTGACTGCCATGACAACTAATTTTAGTAAGAGACATGAAAGAAATACAGCCAGACTTTTTGAGGGACATTACTACGCTGACTGAAAAACAGTTATGTGATGTTTCTGGTTAAAAAAACACACCCAAAGAATGTCACAAAAACATCTAAGCCGTTTTGAAAGCATCTATACTAAAGCATTCTTCAAAATGTGTAAATTTACCTAAATTCAATTTGCTTAAAAGAATTAAGACTTAGAAATCTGAAATATTTTTAGTTGTGTTTTGAATGTCTCTAGATATTATTTTGTCAGCCTAGCAAACTAAAAATGAGAAAGTCATTAACTTACACACGTATGTATTTTTAATTATTCTAAATGACATTCAAATGGGAAAGAAAAGCAGGATCACATAACACTTTACCACTCCATGAAAGACCAATGGAGGTGAACACCTTATAGTGAAAGAATTAGTGGATTAATTATAGCACTGCACAGCTAGTTTCCATTCTCTGAATTGCATGTACATTTAACTCCAAACATTTTAAAAGCCCTGAAGTAGTTCCTAAGGTTATACACCTTTTCATGGCAGAAGCATTCTTAAATTAAATTCTGCTTGCTAGGAAAGGTATCCAATGTACAACCTGTCATATTATTGCTTGGTTTAATTTTCAACCATACCTGAATTGTCATTTTTGCAAGTCTCAGGTATTAGATGCAGGGATCTACATCACTGATTTTGAAAGCTGCCAGTTCCTGATAGTATTTTTAATACTTAAGAACAGAAATACTTAAATCATTACCCACAGCACAAATGCAAACAGAACTGAGAACTTACAAGTGTAACTACATTCCCATAGTAGAATATTACCGAGAGTTTAAACTGGACCTAATTAAAAATGAATTTGAAACTACTGATAGGAATGCACAATGCACCCTACAGACCTTTCCAGCTATAGGAAAAATGTGAGAACCCATCAAAATTCCACAGGACATAGTTAATTGGCTGTCTACAGAGACAGTTCTTGAAGTACACTAGAAGTTTGTGATCCTGTAGTAGAAAAAAACACAAAGATTCTGGCTTCTCAGATGCCCTTTCTCTTGCTGTTTTCTCTTGTGCTGAACTATCATCTGAAATTCAGGGATAGTAATAGCAAATGTGCCTTTCTGGAGTGACTTTTTTTGCCCTGACAGCTGAGAACCTATGTGATACTTCCTCAGCTTAATTTTTTGTTGCTGACTCTTTAATAACTTTTGATTTTGCAATTTTTATTCCTCAAACCAGCAGACTCTCATCTGAAAAAATGCCAGCTGAAAAGTGTGCCAGCAACTGCTGGGCTTTCTCATTTATTAAAACATCCATTCATATAGCATTAACCAGAGTGTATGCCTTGGCAACACTAGACTAAATGTATACAAATATTTTTCAAGTAACAGTAATCATAAAAAAAATCACAGTGATTATACCCCATATTCCTGAGTAATTTTAGGAAAAAGAACTGAAGTACCAAGAGCTACAGTGACTTGTTTAAATTACCTGTGTGGTTCAGTATTGAAAGATTTACTATGAACAGTAATAGTCAGACAAATGTAAAAAATTCTATTTGTACTGAAGGCAACAAGAATCTTATGTATGGCCTACTGAGATATATGAGTAAAGCTTTTAAGTTGTAAATATACCTGGTTTTACTGATAAAACTAAAAAAAGTTGACAATCTCTGTCATTCCAGCCCATCCTCTATTCTGAAATAAAGGCACTAAACATCAAGCTAAGCATATGAGTAAAACCAGTCTGACTTCAGGCACTGGCATGCTTTTCTTCTTAGGTATGTCCCAGGATATTAGCATTGAATTTCTAAGGACTCTAATGGATTTCAGGATCTACGCAGCTGTGTTAAGGCTCTGTATCTAGTAGGGCTGCCTGGTCCTATTTGTCACATTCACAGGAAAAAAACAGGCAAAAAATCTGCCACTTCTGCAAAGCTATGCAAACGATAGAGTAGCTGATGGTGGAAATGTGAGACCTTCCTGTCAGGAAGAAGTACTTACTTTTCAGCAAGATCTTATCATTTCTGCAGAGTCTACCCAGACTGCTGTTGAAGAAATGAGAGGAAGGGCAGAGCGGTTTGTGTAGCTTCTCTGACATCTGGCCTTGCTTTAGGGCTTTTTTTTAGAGGGAAGCTCTATGACTGTTCTTGTCATTGTACTCATGATCTCTCTGTTGTGAAGGATTTACAAAAATTTGAACAGAAGATATCCCAAAAGAAAGGAAAAGTTGTATGTTCACGAAAGAAGAAATGTGTAGGTGTGACCCACTTCTAGGAGAAAGACTTCCCTCTTTTCTTTTTTATGCCAGTGGAAGGTTTCAGGGAAGTACTGAGTATTTAGCAGTTCCAATCATATATCCTTACCAGAACACTTCTTGACTCCCTGTACTTTTTCAAAAGCTTTGTCTGTTTCATATTAAGTTTATGATTCTTCGCCTCCTGTTTAAGAACTTTCTCTATCTGTGGTGTCACTTTCATCTTCGGTTTGAGACGCACCCGGTGGCTGTCAGGAGTGAGGAACTGGAAGCAGTAAGGACATGTCCTTTCTAATCCACATTCTTTATCTACAGATTAATAAAGGCAAAAGAGTAAAACCTACATTAAATAATTACATCTTAGAGGCAAACATTAAAATGACATGTTTCTATTTTAACATTCTCTAGGTAGATGTGGTTTTATGTTTCAGATACAACTGTAACACGAGAGGAAGCTGAGCACCAGTATGTGCTCATATGAGCACAATTCATGCTAAAGTTTTTTGCACAGCAAAAGTTTAAACACTATGTAATAGTAAACTCCCCTGAAAAAATGCAATTCCTTGCTAAAAATCTTTAATGACAGAGGCTCAAAATTCTGCAAGGAGCTCCCTGCAGATTACTGACACCAATACCTTATAAAACTCGTTGCCCATTTAATGTTTGAGATGATAGCATCTCAACCCATGATAAAGAAATGCTTTGAGATAAATTTCAGACCTAATAATAATAAGCATGCTCCTACATCTGCCTCATTAATTCCTGCTGTCAGAGCCAGACTCTCTCTAAACACCTGAGGAAACACCTGCACCTTGCAACTATGTCACTTCTGCCAGAAGCCCCAAAGCACACCCTGAAAATCGTATTTCTGTGAGAGCAGTAGAGGGAGAAGGGCAAAAGGGGCAAAAGCCTATTCCTATTCATAAGAGCCACGCTTCTGCTTCCACAACTCCTATGCGCTGCCCTCCCACTAGGACTCCCACCAAGACCCTCGCCAGGACCACGGGGACCCCGGCTTCACCCCCGTGGCGGCAGGGAGAGCGGGAGCCCCTCTCCTCCCCAGCCGCCTCTTGACGTGGGGCAGCTGCTCCGGCACTGCCGTCTGTGCCCGGGCCCCTTCACTCGCCTCGGGAGTGGCGGAGCATCCACCTGCGCGGGAAAAAGGGCACAGCGTCACCTCACGTCACGTCACCCACCCCCATCACGCGGCGGCGCACCCCGGCAGGCGCGAGGACAGGGGGCGGGGCTCCCCACGTGCGTCAGCAGCGAGGTCTCTCCCCCTCCGCCCCCCCCCCCCCACGCCCCCTTTATCCGGAGCGCTCCGTCGCTCGCTGCTTCGTTTCCCGTTGCCTCCCTCTCCCGCCCTGAGGGCCGGCCGTGTCCCGCCGCGGGGCGCTTACAGCAGGAACCGCGCTTGGCCCGGGCAGGCGCCGACCAGCTTCTCCGCTGCCGCCGCCAGGAACCTCCGCTGTTTCCCCATGGTGCTCAACGCCCGCCCCGCCGGAAGCCGCCGCTAGCCAGGTCCGGCGGCCGGGGGCGGGGAGGGGAAGGGGTGGATGTGCATCGTTTCGCCGAGGCACGGCGATTACCCGCGGCCGCAGTATCCTAGTTCCGGGTACTAACGGGCCCGCGGCGGCTTCCCCTGAGCCGTTCCGCCGGTGAGGGGAAAGAGGCGCGGCCCCTGCAGCGGAGCGAGTGGGGAGGCAACCGGCGAGCGGCCCTCGTTTTACCCCTGGTCGCTCTGCAGAGGCATGTCCCCTCCCCGGCGTTGGCTGCGTTGGCCAAGTTTTTGTGCCGGGCCGCCGGTGGCAGCTTGCCGATACCGGGTGCTGCCGTGCCGGTACCGGGTGCTGCCGTGCCGATACCGGGTGCTGCCGGGCCGCCGCCTGCCCTGGGGCAGCCGTCCTCGGCCGTTGGGGCGGCAGCAACGGTTGCGCCCGACCGTTGGCGGGGGCAATTGTGAGGGCGCGCGGGCGGCAGTTCGGCTGTGGTGGAGGAAAGGGGGGGGGGGGGGGGAGTAGGTGGGCGAGCGGCCGCCTGCCCCTTGGTGTTGCCGTTTGTTAAGAAGGGAGAGGAAGGCTCTGGGAAGGGTCTCGGTGTTTGGGAGCCGATGTCGTCCGCGCCGTGCTAAAAGTTTTCTGTAGGAAAAGAAAACTTTTACCTCAGGAAAACAAGCAAACAAACAAAATATCAAACCAAAAAACAAAACAAAACAAAAAAGAATGGTTTCTCTGTCAAGAGTTGTCACGGGAAAGATTTCAACCAGCAGCTCCAGAATGCTGAACATGAGCTACCTCCCGCTCTATTTAGATGTCTTTTGATGAATTTTGGCAACTACATCCTATGCTTTATCATGCTGCAAATGTGCTCCTATTAAAAGAAGAAGAAAAAAAATCTCGGCTTTTTAGCGTTTGATGTGTATTTTATTAATTCCCTTGGCCCCATTCTTTGATCTGCTGGTAATGATGTTCATTTAGGAGAGGTAGCCAGTTGAGCAGGCTTCATGCGCTATCAAGGAATTTGAATAAATATAATTATTTTTTATTTTCTAACAGAGTAGCCGAGGGCTTTGGAAGTAGAAAAGCATGGGAAGAACTGGATTTCTGGGCTTAATTTAATAGCAGAGCTTTACACTGCAGTCAGTAAATCTGAGCTTCTTAATGAAATGTTCATAATAGCTATGATTGGTAACTCTGTTCACTTAAATTTTTTAAATTCCAAACACATTTTTCAATGGACCTTTCAATATTACATTGATGATAGGTTTTGTGCGAACTCTACCTTTCCTGAAAGGGAGAGCTGGGATGTCACACAACATCTATTTAAAAATAACCAGAGTTCATCAGTAAACAGGTTTTTGGCAAATGAATCATTCCTATTGATTGCAGCAGGGAAAAAAAATGAAACTGTGTTTTGAACACAAGTCAGCAAAACCAATTTCCACATTTTTATGGGAGGTGGGCCTGTTCTTAGGAGTTTTAGCCATGTGAGCCTGTTTGCCCCCTTAGGAACTGGACTGCAGAGGAGGGGTGATGAGGTGAGGTAGTGCCATGCTCTCATGTCCCCCCGTGCCTGGCAAAAGGGCAGAGTGCTGGGGAGCTCTGTCCTCTGGAGCTCAGACCTGACTCCTCCCTGCCCCTGGAGTGCTGCAGGTGGGTGACAGCACTAGGGATAATTTTTGTTTGTTTTTTGTGTGAACAAAGTGCCTGAGTAACTTGGGTAGCAAGCTGTACTAATGAAGCAGTGACTAATACAATACAAGGATTCATTTTTATTTCTATCCCTTCCCCCACCCTGTTCTTACACTTTTCTTGTATCTGCTTTGTTGGTTTGGTTTTTTCCCCCTCCTCAACCTCTTCCAGATTTTTTTTTTAATTTCTTCTGCTCCTGAAACTAGGCTGGCCCATTCCCTTTTTGAATGTGAGTTCATTGGCTTGATTTGGGGTTTTAGATGATCATTGTCCGAAAAGCAGTGCGAACAGCACCGCCCATGAATGTGCCATTCAGTGTATCACGTGTCTTGTCCCAGTATTTGTCTCGGGGGGCAGAAGCTATGTTTCTTGTGATAAGTGTGGTGCTGATGTGCTAAATAAATAAAACTAGAGAGAAAAAGTGAAAATTACCAAGAGACCATACCCTCTAATTCGTGGCTCCCTACTAGCTCTTTTGCAGATCTTCCATGAAAATTCAGTATGTCTGTGTATCCAGTGCTGCTAGGAACGGACCCTTAAAACCACATAACCCTCAGCTCCTTGGTACAGTTTATGGTATTAGGGGGCTGAATTCACCCACATTTCAAGACAGGATTAATTTCTCTACTTTTTCCTGGCCTTTTGTACACCAAAAAAGCACACCGAAACAAACCACATTATCAGACCTATGTTACCAACTGTGTCCTGTTTCTGTTGTTTAGTGTTTTGTAGCTACCACGGCCAACCAACAAGCTGTGAATCTTGCCTGGTGTTTTGTAACAAAGGGAAAAATAGAATGATTTGTGTTGACTTTTGGTCATCATGTATCATTATTGATTTGGGGGAGGGCGGTGGAGGAAAGCGTACTGTGTCTCTGTTGCTTGCGGATTTTCCCGAAGGCGGTGGTAGCTAGCAGTCAGTAGAGGGCAATAGAGAAATACAGTTTGTGATACCTAAAGGATTTGAAGCGCTGATTATGTGTTTACAGAAAAGAAAAAGAAGAAAAGAGCCAGGAGGATAGGTTGTTCAGTTTACTACTGGAGACCTGACTGTGACAGACCACCAAGGAAACAAAATCTTCAAAGAGAGCAAATAAGCCCTTCTGGAGCATCTGCAAGTCTCTTCTTTTTTTCTTCAGAGTTTCATAGGATAACTTAACCTGAACTTATTGATGACTGCATGTTTAGTGGACTCGGGAAGGAACTGGGAGATGCGGGAAGGCACTCTTTCAAAAGGAACAGAAAAGGAGGCATTTCAAGATTCTGCAGGTGACTGAGGTGAGCAAACTCACAGCTTCTCTTTCAGGTGAGATAATAGGTGTTCAGTCAGCTGCATAGAAGTCATGAGCTGAGTGAATGAGTGACTGAAATTATATGAGAATTTTGCTTTTCCAGGCATGTTGGTGCAAGACTAATTTTATCCTGGGGGGGGGGAAGGATAATGATGCTATGATGATAAGCATTTCTAAGCATACATTATTCTGGAGGCATGCTAAAAACTGGTGGCTTGTTTTATGTATAGTATTTTATATTAGAACTGTTTGAAACATGCTCGTCATTTTACAACATTTATGTGCTACAGTTTCTAGACTCTAGTTTACTGAGAAATATATAAAGAAGATGTGACTGTTGTTGTTCCTTTTAGATGAGATTTTTTGGTAAGCTTTTTGGACAAACGTGACCTGGAGGTCTGGAGAAATAAATTAAGAGATTTTGGATGCATGGTGGGAATGCCCTCAGATTCTTCAAAGGCTTTATTGTCAAAAAGATACTGAGAAGTGATAACAAAGAATATAGCAATAAAGAAGGAGTTAAGGTACAGAAATCAAGGTGATGATAAAGGAGGGTGGGAAAGATGAAAAAAAGCAAGAGACTAAGTTAGGAAATAAGCATGTTAAACACTTTTCTATTGCCAAAGTCTCAGCTGGTGTCACCGTAACACTTGGAAAATATCCTCAGGATGCTGGGAACCATTAAAGCAGTACAGATTATCAGAGGATAAACTTCCACTTCAGCTGCCACTGGTACCAGAAGTGACCAGTAAGAAACATTTGGGAAATAACAGATGGAGAATTGGAAGCATTGACATTCTGGGGATATACCTTGCTAGTGCAAGGGTATCTAGAGGTCAGTCAGACAGTATCCATCTAAAATAAAGCAGATCAATAAATAACAGGAATAAATCATATTCTAAAATATACCATCAGCTTTGAAAAGCTAATTAAGAAAAAGTTTTCCAGTGCTCTTCCTGAGCCTGGATTTGTAAGTGGTATGATAGGTAAGGCTACAGTGCAGTGATTGCTTTGGGTGCCAAAATATGTAAAAAATGAATATGATTTTTTGTTTATACATTGTTCAGAACACAACTTCCTTGCAGTATGTACCTGAGAGAAGTGAAGGATAACATATATAATGCATGTCACTATTTTCACTGGGTTAGTGACATCTATCTGACAGGGAAGGGATGCAACGAATATATACCCTGATCTTTAAAGCTGCAAATTCCAGTTCTAGTCTCTAATTTTTTCCTTTCATTTCAAGAGGTGTAGATTTTCCTGTATACCTGCAAATCCATTCTCTCAAAAGATAATAGAAATTAAAAATGGTATTGAACAAAAACCTCAGACAGAAACATACTTCCAGTTTAAGGAAATTTATACTTGTGTACCAACTTTCTCTAAAGCAGCCTCTCACAGAAATTATTAGCTCTTCACCTAAAATGGGAAGCGCTAAGTGCGATACACATTCTCTTAGAGCTTGGATCTGTTCTCAGTGAAATTAACATGGTTGGTTGTTGCTGCTGGCTGAAGAGTTTTCTCATGGGTCATAATCTCCACACAAGCAACTGGGGGACTTTTGTAGTGGGGAGTCACGCAGGTCACCGTCTGAGGCTGAGAAATGGCAGCTACTGCTTGTTCGAGTCCAGGCTGTGCTTTGCCTCTGTGACTTTGTGGTACGTTAGGCCTTTTAATGGTCAGCTTATGAAATGGCCAGCCTGGCATCTTGCCCACACTAAGGGCTAGGCATTGAATGGCAGGCTGCAGATGTACACGGAGGCCCCCATTGCACAGAAGTAATGGGAAAGGCCATCTGGTTGTAGTGTCCTTCAGTACATGGACAAATATACTCCTATGCCATGCCAGATATAAATCCTTGTCACCTTGAGTCATAAGAAACTTCTTTTCTTCATTTTTATTCTCAAAACAGTTGTCCAAAAATGTTGAAATCTCAAGCTGAATTTCCACCTGTGAAAAATACACTGTTAATAAATGTGTTAATTGTCATGTAAATCTCTTTGCTCAATGAGACGTGAAACAGACCCTTCTGTTAGGAATATCAATGTGCACAGGAGTTTGTCCCATTGTCCCAAGTGCTCAGGGTCATTTATTGCTGTACTGCGTCACAACCCGGGGCTGCGATTTCAGCCTCTTGCCAAAACAGGAACATTTTACTTTCTGATGAATCATCTGGGTTTCACTCTGATCTCCTAAAATGTCCTTCCTTGATGTATAGTTGAGCCCCTGCCCTAGAAGCCTTGCTTTTGCAGCCAAAAGATGGGGTGGGACACTCTTCAGCAGCTATGGGCTCCATTCCTTAATTAAATTGGAGTGGGACTGCTATTGAATGATCAGAGCATTTTCTCTGTCACTGGAGCTGAACGTGCCGCATTCCTAGCTTTTTCTGGCTTGGAGTGTGGCAGAGCAGTGCTGGCAACTGAGCTGGAGTTTGCCACACACTGTGCTAAATGTTACCTGCATCAAGACAGAAAGGGAAGTAGGTCACCCAAAGGAGGGAGGTGTAGGTTATTCTCCATATTGGTCATATTTACGTGTGAACAGCACAGACGAGCTTTCAGGAAGACACTTGCTTTTTTGTTGTTGTTGTTTGTTTGTTTTTTCTGGTGCAAAAAAGGCATATGCAAAATCTTAAATTTTTATTTCTTTTTGCTTTAAATTACTCTTTTTAATTCTGGATGACCTGTACTAAGGTGGCACTGGTTTGAGCATGATTTTGAACTAGATGACCTCTAGAGGTTTCCAGGCGTACCCTGTAATTCAACACTCATGATATTATTTGGATTCTTCCTGATTCCAAATTACCTGGGAGAGAGAGGAAAAAAATTACTATTTTAGAGTAATTTTCTTTTCCCTCTACATTATTATTTTAACTAATATTAAAATGGATCAGAGAGACTGGAAGACGGGTACATCCAATAAATAACTGTGTCATGGAATAGTTCTTTGCTGTTGTTGGTTTCTGGGTTTTGTCATAAATGCTTTGGGTATTACGTTCAGGCTGCTTCACAGAATTGCTATTATGCAGAAATTTAGTCAGCTGGAGACTAAACCATCTGACTCCCTGCTGCAAGGAAGAGTGGCTTCTCACACCTTTTTATAATATCCAACGTTGGTTTCATGTCTGAGAACCTGGCATTACTGCTGGTTCTTCTAGTTTTATGCTTGGTGAGTCAGATGGCAAGAAGGGGCGGAATATTTAATGCTAAAGTATGTGAAATAATATGAGCTTGATTCATATAGTTTTTTCAGTAATCAATTTTTGCTAAATTAATTCAAAATTAAACTGTTTGCCCAGGTGACATTCTTAATTCATCACCCTTGCTGAGACTGAGATCTTCAAAGCCATTTACAACAGCTAAAAAAACAAATCTTCCATTAGCTTTGATTATAGTGCCTGATAGAGTACACAGAAAATCTGAATTTTTAGAGATGGCAGTGATGGATATAAGTGAGACACGAGAGGTAACAGATTTGTGATTTAGAGTGAACTTTAAGCCAGAGGTTCACAGTTGAGTATGAGTGGGTGGTGCAGTGCTCCTTATCTGCTTCAAAACTGCTGCCAGGGCACAGTGGCAGCACAGCACAGCACACTTTACCCAGATTGGGAAGATAGCACTTGAGTCTTTGTTGCTAGTAATGTGGCATTGCCCCCAAAACATATTCCTCTTCTAAACAAAATAGAATGGAGAGGATGGAACTACTTCATAAGTCTGAAGTAGCTCCAGTGAAGAGGAAAAACTCTACATGACAGTAATTTAATTACACTGCAGTATTATTATCCTGACTAGTGATGGAGAACAGGAAACTTCTTCAGTGAGGTTTGTATTATAGGTGCATAATTCCCCAATACTGAATGGAGTTACTCTTTCTAAAGTTGGTCTGCATGCAATGCCATCTGCTTTTCTTGCTCCTCAGAAATTTTATACAGAAAACAAAACAGCAAGGGATTGATTATTCAATAGTTTTTTTTTTTTTAATTTTTCTTTTTAAATTTTATTCTTTAAAGCCCCAGAGCTCTCTGCTTAAGCATAGCAAGTCAGAAAGAGCTAAGTTAGTTGTATGCACATATGTTAAACAAACATTATCAAAGTTGTTGCTGACTTCCTAGTTTTGTGAAGTGTTGGGAGGGGCTAATGTAATCTCTAGACTTTTTCCAGAAGGCCCATAGCCATATGTTTTTATGTATTCTTTTCATAATTATTATTATCAGATGACTCTAACAGTAGTGTTCATGCATGGTCTCCAGTTTCCTGAAAGGTCATTTTGGCCCTCAGTGAGGAAAAGGCATGTTTTGCCTCTTTAGAAAAGTAGTTTTAAAATGGCTAGTCTGATGGCATGGCAGCCAAGACAAATTTCATCAGTTCATTATTTGACTTAGTTTATACAAGTGAAAAATAGTTTTTTTTTTTCTTCACTGTGTCCTTTAGCAAAGCTTTCCTGATAAAATATGCGGGTTTTGGGTTTTTTTTATTAACCTCACCCTTATTAACCTTCTAAGCCAGTCTGAGATCTCTGCATCCCTTAGCAATGCTTGGAAAAAGATGATCTGGTTATCATGGTTATCTGGTTATTATCAAAAGGCAGGACAACGGAAGGCCTGGAAAAGTAAAGGTCCAGACAGAGATGTACTGGCAGGTCTGTGAAGAGCCTGTCACAGTGCCTGATGGCTCTGCTCTTTCCTTAGCTCTTCTGGTTAATCATTTGCTTGAGTGCTCAGGTACCATGGTGATAAAGACACTACCAGTGCCACAGACCCAGCATGCTGCATAATCATTTAAACATTATTTCTGAAAAGAAACACAAAGACAGCTTCTGAAAATCTTCAGCATAGCTAACATTGCCATTGACTTTCCTCTCTGACAATACAAAATAGCGTGGTAGGCTTTTTCCTCCCATGTTAGGTTTTTCAGTCTGGTGTTGATAGCCACAGCTTTCTCATGAAACCATGAGTGGATCAAAAGGCTTCACACTTCTTCTGTATGGTGAGTAGAGCACATTTGTGCAGTGTCCTTCCTGTGCAGCTATTGAGATGTTTTTCCATTGTCATCAATCAGGGAAGGGGCCTTGGAGTAAGAGCCAAGTGCATTCCCCACCAGTTTGCTAGCCTGACCTTTGTGAAATTAGGGCATTAGAAGTGCAACTTGAACCATCCTGGCCAGCAATTAACTGTTGGAACGTGAACTGGCAAGCTGTTCTTCCTTCTTCTCCAAACATGAAGCCTTCTGCCTGAGTAGCCCCTATTCAACATCTCTAGTGTCACATCTTGAGGTCTGATCCTCACACAGACCTCTGCTGTTGTTAGTTTTTATCGTGCAGTGCTATTTATACTTCTGAATATTTATGGTGTCCACCACTGGAAAGTTATCACTGAGCAATTGTTACCCACAGAAGGCATTACTATGCTAGCAGCCCCCCAAGATAACTGCACAGAATATAGAAACAAATGTTACATCTTCTTCATTAGTATCTTATGAGTTTGCTCCTGATTTTGGTACCTTGAATTGCTACAGAAATGCTGATTTATCCGCACTGGTGCCTGCAGCAGGTTGAACTAGCTTACTGGCAAGCTGTGAACCCCCAGCACATGATATGGCCAAGAGGGCACATCTAAACCACAAGGGCAAGCTAAAGCACAGTGGAGGGAATCAGATGTAAGGTATGCATCTGTTGAAACTGGATAATTGTTCCTCAAATTCCACTGATCATAAAAGCTCACTTTAACTTTTTTTGCGGCCCTTAGGAAATAGAGAAGACATACTATCTTTCTTACATTTCCCTCACCTGGTAAAAAGGTACCAGATAATTTTTTTTCACGCCTGTCTCTTACCATCTGCTCTGCCAACAATTAGCTCACCAATTGGTGTGGGCCAAGTTCCATTAATATGCAGTAAAAGTGTGCAGAAAAACTCAAAACTCAAGACAATGATGTAGGGATGCTGTTTATTTCTCCTTGGCGTGAGGCAGGGAGGACCTGTGATGCACTGTACGGAGGCTGGAGACAATTAGAAGCAGCGTGAAGACAGAGTAACACTAACTGAATCTCCCAGATCACTGACTAAAAAAAAAAAAAAAAAAGTCAAGACACAAAATATGACAATCCTGTTAGCATTTTTGAGCAAAAGGTGAGTATTGTGGGAGTTGTGAGTCAGGACAGTAGTCTTCTCCCTAGCCTGCTTCCTGTAAGATCTTAGATGATGTTGTTGCTGGGGTGGTGGGAAAGAAGCCAGAATTTGCCCTTGAAGGATTTAATTTGGAAGGCATTGGAAGTGGCATCCCATCCTCTCTATCCTTCTGCAGTATGTGACTTTCCACCTTGGTGCCACCTGGTCTGTGTACTGTCTAGAACCCACAAACCCTAGTAAAATGTACAGTTACAGCAACTCTGCTCTGGTGTTATACGGGGCAGAAAGAACAGTCCTTAAGGAGAGTAGACAATAAGAGTTCTTTGCCTTGTATGCCTCTCCTGACTCCAGACAGTACAGGGAGAGTCAAACCTTTCTCCCAAGTAGAAGTCATGCCAGCCTGCACAGGAAAGTACCAGATAGGAGCATACTAGTATTTTTGGGTACCAAATTAATACCTTAACAATCCCAGTGCCTACGGCATGATTGGAAAACTGGGCTGTGACATCAGAATATAGACTGCTACTATTCAGATGGCAAATGTCTACAATGCAGAATCAATAGAGTTGTCCTGTAAAATGCTTTTGTTGCTGTGATGCTGACAGTCATGCAGGCAACCCTTCCTGCCAACCATTTCCTCTTTTTCATTTATCTGCAGTAATTTTTGTGTCCTCCTTTCCCATAAATCTGAAGGGTATTCATAGCATTCACAAACATTGTTCAATTAAGTCCCTCATCCTTCCCTTCCCAAGGGTGCTTTATTTTTGAGAACTACCCTAGGAACACATGTGAGTTGAACATGGACAGAGGTATCTTCTGCCAGCACATCTGTGCACTTGTTTTTTTTTTTCATGGACTATTGTCTGGAATTTGGCAAGCCTTTGGAATCTTTCTTGGATGAGCAGTTCTGGATTATTCACCATTTTTTTGTAAGCTGAAGTGAAAATAGAAGTGAGCTTAGGACTTCGAGCTCAAACTCAAATCCAGACTTTGCCAATGTGAGCCAAAAACTGTGAGATATAGTTCAGCCCTTATGAATTGGGATTGTGCAACAGAATTGGGTTTTGAATCTGAATGGCATCCAGGTTCTGTGATGTTTATGTAAATATACTAGCTTAGTGCTTGCAGTGTATTTACAGTCTGCTATTCATTTCTAACTAGTGAAGTTTTCCTTTTCAGCTACAGGTTGGGAAGCTGGGGGCTTTACCATTGGCATTTGGTACCTTATGATGATAATGGAATCTCCTGATATAGAAGTGTAATAAACGCTTAGATATGAGGGTCAGAAATTAGTCCATTTCTAAAAAATCTTAACATCTGTTGGAATGGGCAGAGAAAGAGATTATGTAGGTTGCACAACTGCAGCCTTTGACTGTTCATTTTCAGAAAAGTGAACAGATCAATGATTTTTCTGTCCTCTTGTTAATTTCGGTTTAAAATAGATCCAAATTGAATCCAGGTTTTCCAAGTGTCTAATTAGCAATAGCTAGTGGCACACCTGGAATTAAAAGAATGTAAGGAAAGGAGAGCAATCACCTGGTCTAGTGCTGAAAGAGTTAATGAGGAATTAAGGCGGAAACAAAAAGTTTCTAGAGTTATGTTTAATTTTGCAATCTCTTTGCTGTCTGCCAGTCCTTTACATGAGTGCTAAAGAATTCATTAAAAAATTAAAAATATCTTTTAAAGACCAATTTAAGAAACTGAACATGCAGTGCTAACTTTGGGAAATCACAACTCTGTTTTCTGATGCAGTCTTACATCTGTGTCAAGGGAATACTTGATTATTTCAATGGATTGCTGGAGAAGTAGAGGTGAATCTCACTTTATCCAATCTCTTTTTAACAGATTGACTTGGAATCCTTCAGTTTCAAAGAATGCAAAGGTGTCAGAGTGAGTTCAGATGGAACAGATGGGTTTTCTGGAAAAAAAGCTTCAATTTGATAAGCTTCCAGAAAAAAGTCGCACAACAGGCAGGACACAAAGTACCTTTGCAGTGCATCTTTGCTGGTCCCACTGAAGTTGATGCTACTTCTGCAATTGACTGCATCTGAGATTAGGACTTCAGATATAGTTTGGTGTGAGTGTTGAGGATGAAGCCATTGATGATTAAAGCTGTGTCGGCTTCTCAGCAGTGAACTGAGAATGTTCTTTTTGGCCTAAGTTCAGTGCTCTTTGAATAAGAACCCTTGATTTATGTTAAGTGTTTCTCAGCTATTCTTGTGCAGGTAAGAAGCTGATGTCTTGCTACTGTTTTTGGAGCCAAAAAAGTAACAAGCGTAAAAAAAAAAAACAAAAACAAAAAAAACCAACCTCAAAACCAACCAAACAAAAAAGCCCACAGAAATAGTAGTTTAGGTTTGATGGCTGGTATTGAATATGCTTGTCCTTCCCTTTTGCAGCTGCAGAACATACTGGTAGTGCAGGTGGGTTGTCCAACAGCTGCCTTTCAGACCATGGCCAATCCTGCTTCATGGATCACCCAGAAATGCCTTCTGAATTGTGCATGCACTTGTTTCCTTTTCTGGAATAGACATTTTTTGTCTGAAAAGAGCATTGACAAAGTTGTGCACCCACTGATATAAAGGAAATAACATTTTCTTGATGCTTGTAGAATGAAAGTGATGGCTGTTACCATGGAAATAGTCAATTTGTGAAAGAAAAAGTTTTGAAGAGGCTAAACATCACCAGTAATCTAAGATTGCAGTCAAGACAAAAGGTTAAAATTGGAGATGTGCTAATTAGGAGATAGCTGTATTTCTTATACTGTGAGGATGGATACAAAGGAATTCTATTTGATGAAAATGCTGTTATCCTGACTAATCCCTTGAACCTATTATTTTGATTACACAACATTGATAAGGATCATCCCTAGCATAAATCCACTGATTTAGTTCAAATAGGTGTAAAGTTAATGGGTATAAATGGGCACTATGTCCTGGAAAGGTTCTTTCAAATACTTCCTTATACTGTATTTTAAGAGTTATTTTTTCACATTCCCTTTTTGGAGACATTTTCCTGGGTTTTGTTTTGTAGTTTGCAAGTACTGGTGTCCTCTCTGTCCTTTTCTCTCTGCTCAACACATTTTCTGAGGTGCAGAAATTACTGTGTTTCTTCAGATTTCTCCTTAAATGTGCTAAAAATGTCAGCAAATAGAGAAAAGGCTTTGTTATTTCCGCTGCACTTCCTCAGTTGATTGACTTTGCCAAGACAAAGTGAATAATAAAGTAAAGTCATCATCTGCAAAACAGGAATGTTTGGGCCAGATATTCTCTGTTCATACAAAATGCCAAAATTTCACTCTCTTCAGGAGACATCTCTACACAAGTTCTGAAAATACAGTAATGTATTATTTCTGTAAACTTCACAGCTTTAGTGAACTAAAACCATATCTGACAAACTCCATCTGAGGACCTAATAACAATTTTTAAACAGTTCCACAGTTTGCTCTGGATCATTTCACAAAAGATTTAATTATTCTTAATTAAAGCTTCTGTTGATTAAATTTGTGTGAGTCCTAGCTATTCAAATAATCTTGGGTCTTTCCTTCTATTTTTTTTTTCCCCCAAGTACAAGTACCTCCATGATCGCAAAATCCTTTATCTATGTAATTAGTTTACGTGGATTTTGAAATGAAGAGTGTATGTGAAAAATGTAAAGGTAAATATAGTTGGGTATGTCCCCCAAAATGACAACAGTAAGATCAAAGGAGTAGAAATATCACGGCCACACTATTCATTGAAGAGCTACAGGACATTCTGTAACCAGTGAATGCAAGTAATGGGTCTTTACAAGCCTGCTAGCACTGGCCTTCATACTGTTGTTGTTCTTTAACTTAAGCACCACCTGGATGTGTCTTCCTCAAGACATTTCTAGGCAGCAATTATATCTTCACTTATCTCTTTTATTGCTAGGCTAAGCAACTCAGCTCTGTTAGTGTCTTTGATGGAGGTTCTCCATTCCTTCAGTCATGTCACTCATTCTCGTCTTATATTTCTCCACATTTTTTTAAAGTAAAGAAACCGTATTTTTGCTGTTCAGTTTCACTCCCAACTTGATTGTGCTATTAAAAGTACTTGTCACTGGGCTAGTATTACATGTCAGAAAGTTTTAAAAGTGCAAGATGGTGATTAACTGGGCTTCAAGCTTGATGCATTTAAATTTTTAAGTTGAGCTTTTGTATAAGCTCTGAGAGTTTCTATTTGCGGAGTCACATTCTCATGATTCACCCTGTCTTTATCTCTGAATTCAACTTAAAACTTACTGAAAACCATGGAAAAATACTTATCCAGAACCTTTCCTTGTGTTGCCTTTAATCTCTATCCTTCTTCCACATTGGCACAACATTCTTTCTTGTCTTTTTTTACTTATTCTACCAAGGAACCTTTTACTATTTGTTTTCATATTCTTTGCAAGATATAACTCAGTTGGGTTCTTGGCAGTTCAGACTTTATCTTTTTACTTCCTGACCTCTCAAATGTTTCTAGTTTGGGGACAGTACCTTTGGCATTCTGCAGCTTTGTAAAACCGACTTGTTCAATTTACTGTCCTTTTTCTGACCTACAGAATAGACATAACCTGAGAGAGCTTAAATACCAGTTTTTGTCATTTTACAGTGCTTTATTATGGTTGTGCAATTGTTAAGTTTCTATGCCTACTTTGCGTTTCTCTTACGCAAATAATCCTACTCATGTCAAAATCAAAGCTATGAAGATTATTTGTGTGAAAAAAAGGTTGCAGATCAGCGTCTACATTCCTTAAAGTACTTTCACCAGGTGCAGCATTTTCTCACAGTGGCATCTTTTTTAGCTTAACTGTAAAAGCTCTTTAAGAGATGCTTGTGCAATATCAAAAGACATGCAGAATATATTGGAAGGTGAAACTGCTTGGAAGCCAAAGGATATGGAGATTTGTCCACGTGCCCAGTATTTCTCTAATACCATTTTTGACACTTGGCTTAGGTCTTATGTCTTTCTTTTTAAGTATTATTAGATTTTCTTTTGGCACTCTGGTGATTTGCAATTGTACAAGTACTGTACTGAGTGCTCAGTCTTTCACAGAACTGAATTGTTGCATGAAGAAAGTTCCTTGGTAACTACTTGCTACTTGGATTTTTGTCATGCCTAAAAATGTATCATGGCTATGTTGCATTAGCACTAGTAAAGCATATTCAGTAGAAAACTCTGCCCTGAAGAGCTTGGAACTGAAATATATAGAATATATCCAGGGCCAAAGGAAGAAAATTTTTTTTTTTTTTTTTTTTTTTTTTTTTTTTTTTTTTTAACAGTCACTGTTTAATTTGGAAAATAAGTAATTTAGGGCACAACCAGTAGCTGAACCCAGTCTCCATTACTTCTCAATCTCTCTCAGTTGCAGGAAGATTTTTCCTATTTTCATCACTTACAGTCATTAAGAGGTTTAGAAAATTTCATTAGGATACCGGGAAGAAAGAGAGACAAAATTTTATATTCTCTACTGGTGTGCAATTGCATTTTTTACCCAATCCAGTAGGAGAGTGTGTATTAGCTATTACTCTGTTACAGACAGGGAGAAGGCAGTGGAGGGGTCAAAACCTGGTTTGGCTCTTAATTTACAAGTTTTGAGCAACAGGCATGACATGGCTGAACAAAGAAGTAGATGACAGTGCAGAAAATATTTTTTGGTATATAAAAACTTCCTTTTAGATTGAGCTTATTCATAAGTAGTATTACACACAATTCTGAGAAGATATTAGGAAGTCTCAGTGCATTTAGAATTCAGATTAACTGATGAACTACGTAAGTGTGACCTGAATTATGATTCTCCTATGCTTTCTATTTATGAACCCTTTTTCCACTACAAATAACTTAGGAAATATATTCTAAATAATGAGTTAATGGTTTTTGTTTTGCTTTTTCAGTCTAATGGACACAGCTACTTTGAATAGTGTCATGTTTTGCAGTGGAAATGAAAAAAAAAACAACCTCCAAATCTCTTCTGTGTGTAAATGTATACATTTACTTCAGCAGCTTCTCAGGGAATCTAAGTTTGACCAATAAAACTTAGCTAGAATGTCACTCCTGTGTGTGTCGTAAAGACTCAGGAGAGATTAGTGAGGAATTGGTGTGTAATTCAGTATATACCACTGTATCAACTTCACAGTAAGGCAGGATCCTGAGTCACAGGAAAGAAAGGAAATAATTTTGTTTTGAAGAGTGACATATCATGTATATACCAAGCTATTAGTGCTCTCTCTGGCAGCAGAACTATATATTGTATTTACCAAAAAAAAACCCAAAACCAAACCCAGCAACAAATCTCACTAGTGAGAAGTGCTCACATAATGCTATATTAAGGAATTCCAAAGAAATTCTGATCAGGCTGGTGCTCAGGCTATGAATACCTACTGAATTGTTGGGTACCAGCACAGTGTTATAAAGAGCACTACAAGAGAGCTTCCACTAGCACTAGTGTTGCAGTTACCCAACAATTCATCTGGAAAAAAAAAAATCCAAATAATTTTAAAGCTGGAAATGTTTTTTTTTCCCCAGTCTCTGTTCTAAAGTAGACAACTCAAATCTTTGTTTTGTTCTCTTGTTCTGATTTTTTAAAAATTATTTTTTCCGGGAAGAATAATTAGAAAGTATTAGAAACTACAGCAGGGTCCCGCACCTGGGTCGGTGCAATCTGTACTATGAGTTGAGGCTAGAAAAGGACTTGGGGGTGCTGGTTGATGAAAAGCTGGGCATGAGCCAGCAGTGCATGCTTGCAGCTCAGAAGGCAAATCACATCCTGGGCTACATCAAAAGAAGCATGGCCAGCAGATGGAGAGAGGTGATTCTGCCACTTTGCTCTGGTAAAACCTCACCTGCAGGCTGTGTCCAGCTCTGGAGCCCTCAGGACATGAAGGGCATGGACCTGATGGAGCAGATCCAGAGGAGGCCCACAAAAATGATCAGGGGGCTGGAACATCTCTCCTACAAAGACAGACTGAGGGGGCTGGGGTTGTTCACCTTGGAGAAAAGAAGGCTCTGGGGACACGTAATATTGACCTTCCTGTATCTGAAGGGGCCCTACAGGAAGGGTGGGGAGGGGCTGTTTGCAAGGATCTGTAATGATAGGATGGGGGGCGAGGGTTTTAAATTAAAGAAGAGGAGATTTAGATATGATAGGTATGATAGGAAAAAGTTCCTTACCATGAGGGTAGTGCAAAAATGGAACAGGTTGCCCAGGGAGGTAGTTGAGGCCTCATCCCTGGAGATATTCAAGGTGAGGTTTGATGAGGCTCTGAGCAACCTGATCTAGTTGAAGGTATCCCTGCTTACTGCAGGAGGTTTGGACTAGATGACCTTTAGAAGTCCCTTCCAACCCAAATTATTCTACGATTTTATGTTAAAAGAGAATGATAAATCATGGTAATGGAAAGCTGCCTCTTCCAGTATATATACAGGCTGTCTAAGCAATATCTTAAAAAAACGGGATTCTTAGCCTTAGGATTTGTACTCTTGTATTAACTTTTCAGGAAAACAGCTCTACTAAATCAAGGACTCTCCCTCTGTTAACAGCCTGTTAGAGTGATGGGTGTTGTTTTAAAATCCAGAGAGACAAAAAGAACTGGTTTAATTTTCAGCCATGTAAAATATACAGATCAATAGCTGAAAAACAAAAGTATAATTTATTTTAATGTTTATTTGTTAAAAATAATGCGTATATTTTACTTGGCTTATATATCTATGTTGATTTTTCTTAGCTGTGGAGAAAAAGCTACAATGCAAATAAATGTGGCATAGCTATTTACTTGTCAGTCTGTCTAAACAAACTGACCCGATTAAGGTGAAAATTTTTCATTGCAGCAATCTCCTGTTGGTGCATTAGGATATTTGCAGTGAAAGGCATGTTCTTTTTCAGGTTTATGTTAATAAAATTCAAAATCACCTCAAAGCCCAAGTGTTTAACCACAAAATAATTTTATTTTTCATTACAAAAAAGTTCCATTATAACTTCTGAGTATTACAGTTTAGATGCTTCTTGTTCCTCTTCTAGTTAGGGGCCTGGTTTTCCTGTCTGGACCTAATCTTCTGTGACATGCCTCTGTCTCTGTTTTATGGCTGTGAACATAGCCTATTCTCTGATGAATCAAGGGAAATACAGTCTAATAATGTAGCTACATGAGGGATTGAAACTATGAGTCATTCATACTTTAATATCTGTGAGGGCCAAAAGCTTGTGTTTAAAGCGCCCCTGGAAAATTAAATTCAACTGCAAGGAAAAAACACACAAGTATTTTTAATTACCTCTAGACACCTAGTTCTCATTTGCTGTTGAATACATATGGTGACTTCAGTAAAATTAGTTCACAGGAACTGAGTTTAGAATTTGAGCTGTGCAGAAAGCTAGTGATGCATGTGAAAGACAGTCTGAATTTCTATACAAGTGACTTCATCTGGTAGGAGAAAGAGAGAAGTAATAGTGAGTTAAAGCATGTTTGGCTATTGGTATTCCTCAGCCATACTCTTATTTGTACAGAGAACTTTTCTGTTGGTGGCTCTATTAATCCTTTCTCTTGGTTTCTAGGATATGAGACAAAAAACATTTTTTACACAAGTGTTGTGCATGTGGCATGGCATACACAACTAAAATCCATCTGTGAACTTCAGTGTCAGCTTCACATCACTTACTGTCTGTGGCTCCAGGATAGGTATCTTTAAGACCTGAACAACAAGCAGAAGCTGTATTTCAAAATGTTGAAACCAACTGATGGTCTAAAAGCTCTCCAATTTGGATAGAATATTCTGAGCTTGGGCTGCTTAACCAGTGCTCTGTGTTCACTTAATCAATAAAAAATAATAATATAAATGTAAAGCTCCTCTATTCACAATTAATTTGTAATTTTGAAGCTGGTCTATGCAGTCATGTCTACTGAGTCACTAAATCTTTATGCCTTCTCCTCTTTGGAGAGTCAGTAAGCTTAGAAGCATTACCCTCTACAGGACTGATCAGGATTGCATGATTTTAAAATATGTCAAACTTGTACAGCAGCTTGTTACAAACTTTACAGTATTCACATTATGAATCATTCTGATTGACTGGACATAAATTAGTGTAAGTTCTGTTATTATTTTTAACGCAAGGTACAAAGATCCTTACATATCATAATTAAGCCTTTAGGCTGGAGTCAGCACAGGTATTTTGTTCTTCCAATTTTTATTAACCCCAAATCTTTTTATATGGTCTGTCTATTAATTAGAAATATGAATAACAGTTACTTGGTTCAAGTTACTTGGTTCTTTACTGTTGAGAAACTTAATTCTAATTTCAGAAAAGCTATTTGCCCACATACTCATTGTCTTTATCTCAAACTGACAATGTCACTGCTACTAAAGTTTGGACTTTACAGGGCAGACCATAGGTCTGCAGTTAACCTATAGCTCCACAAAAGACTTAACTCTGAGTTAGCTCTGCAGACCAACACTTCAGACCAAATGGGTTTGCCTGTGTCCACACATGTAGCAAATGATATCCATCAGGTGACCTTCAGTGCATCCCATTTGTACCCCAGAGCTTCATCTGCTTTAAGATGGTGAGTGGCCAGTGTCTTGGAAGGGGTACAGAGCAGATCCATGTTTCAGCTGATGTGACCTCTGGCAAGGGGACAGGTGAGGAAAAACTTTGTGCCAGAATCCACTTGAGCCCTTTGGTGAGTGCACGGGAGGCAGGAGAAGGAGGAGAGGGGAGTAGCCATCTTTTTTTCCCCTCCTTGTGTTTCAGGGGAAATAGTCTCTATCAGGGAGAAATGAAAGAACAGAGCATACCCACAGGAAGAGATTTTTGTTATCTGCCTTTATGTGCATCATGTGAGGGTATGAGCTATGTCTTTCTTCTCATCCCCTCTGTTATACCGTAAAGGTATGGTCTCCTCTTCACCTATAATTAGGTTTTCAGAGGTCACCAGCAAAGGTGAATGCACACATTCTGCCAGAATATGACTTGACATTTTGTTAGGGCCAGAGAGAATTGTATCCAAAGGCAGATTTTAGGGTGGCTTTTTTAAAGGATTATGCTCCAAGCTAAATCATTTTGTTATCTCACCAATTCATACAAAAGAATGACATCCTCTTTCTTGTCTTGTACTCTATGAATACAATTTTAGTATATTATATTCATTATACTTTGAAATGTAAGTATTTCCAGAAAGCTTCCATTAAAAAAGCTATAAGCTATAGACCAACATGTAGAAATTATCTAACAATTTATTTTTAGTAATTGAGAAAGTCCAAAGAAAACAAAATTGTCCTACTAGGGCAATCCCTAAGGAAGAAAAAATGGGAGGAAAATTGTCAGATAAATTGAATAATATAATTCACCACAGTCTAATTTCTGATTTTCAGATTTTGAGGATATTTTAATTTGATTTCCAGGTCATGACCTGCTATGAGAATAAATAAATCTTAGAAAGTGCCAAGACTTCTCAGCCATTTCTTGTGGTATCATTCCTACCTGAGGAACCTCTATCACCATTTTTCTTCAAGTGTCTTCTCTGCCATGGTAAGTTTTTCAGACACAGAATCTTCTGTCAGAAGTGTTAGGAAGAGAGAGTGTGGTGAGTTCAGAAAAGTCTAGTTCTGTTCCTAAATTTTGTTGGCAGAACTGGAAAGTATAATCAGTAAACCCAGCAGTACGCGTGTTGAACATATGTGAGGCTGTGGAGTATCATAAATACCACAGTACTAAATCATAGGTGTCCTAACTGTATTTTATATTTTCATTGTCCCCTTGAAGTGGACCCTATTTGCAGCATGTAAAATTTTGTACTTGTCTTACAATTTGAAATTCATTTTTTAAACACTGGCATCTATATTTGCAACTTACGGCTGTCAAAGTGGTGTTAGTCCCTCTAAATAATTTTTAAAAAGAGCTTTTCATCCAATATTAAAAACAAACAAACAAAAATGCATTAATAATTCTGACAACTAACCTTTGGAATGGGGACCTAATTAGTTCTTATTTAGCTTGGTCTAAAGATCACTGAAGTAATTTTAATTTGGAGTCTTTCCATTAAAGTTAATTCACTTTAGAAAAGAGTTCTTTCTCAGACACACTGGTTTAGCAATCACCCTGTCACCCACCAGCAACATCACCCACGGACAGGTTGTGTTAGGTATTCTACTTGACACTGTTTCTGGTGAAGATATTGTCTAAGTTGATGATACCCCTGTGAGCACATAGAGGACATGGAAAAAAAGTTTATGCCCTGAGTATCCATTTATTTGGTAGTCACCAAAGCCTGCAGGTTTCACTCATTCCAGCTTCACTGTGGAGCTTTCATCAGAAGTGTCAACATTAACAAGATTTTAAACTGCAGGCGAATATAGAACATCATTTGATCCTGGCAAAGAACTGTTTGCCTCAGCACTTGTGGGATAATGTAGAGTAAGCAGCAAATCATTGATGAATCTGTAATGCAACGCCAGTCCCAGGAGCGCTCAGGCAAAATTGCTGCAAAGAATAAGGAAAGACACCGAAAGTGATGAAATGCAGGAATAGATTCATAACTTGGGAGACCTCTAGAGAGACTCTTCTGTGTTGTTTTGGTTTTTGTTGCTGTTTGTTTTTTTTAAAGAAAAAGGGGTACAGAATTATGTGCTTAACCCTTTCATTCTTGCTTAATAAAAATCAGAAGGAACCCACGAATGCTGCATATTTCCTGAACATTAATTGGCTCAGAATCATCCTATCAATTACTTTAGTTTCATGCTTCTGGTAATGTTGAGTTGTGGTCATTATCCATGAATTTCCGTTGAAACTTGTGCACATTCTGTCAGGCCATTAATTCTCATCACTGGTAAATACCTTATTTGCCTTGCTGTCTGTCGAGATAATTAATAAAAATAGGATGAAAGTTGTATCACAGTAATACATTTTAAAAATGTAGTGGATTCACTAACAATAGTCAGCAACTTAAATGGTGATTAGAGAACTTCAGAGGAATTGCATTGTCAAAATGGTACAAGACATCTGCCAGCACAGTTTGTTCTTAGACCAGTATTTCAGTGGATGCTTATTTGCTCCCCTTCCTTTTTTTGTCTTGTATCTGACTCCCGTAGTTCAAATATAGATCCAATGGGTCAGTGCAGGTTTTTCCATAATAATGGCTGAGCCTTGTACTTAAGACCTTGGCACTAGGGAGATTCCTGCTCAGTTTCCATCTCTGTTGTGTGTTTGCTCTGGGCATGTAGGTGAGTCACGCTGGGGCCAGTGATAATAGGGTTGACAGTTTCTTTCTTATGCCCTGACTGCCTGGATAATCTGCTTTGTTAACAGGGCTTTGGTTCCTACTATATTGCTGTACCTAGGAAGCTGGGTTCCAGTTCCATTCTGTGCCCCGTATTATTTAACTGACTAAAATCGATTTGTTTCAGATAATGACATCAAGATAAAAAGAACTCCTAATCACATTTATTATCCTCGGAGTCTTCCACTGCCTTTGCAAATTTATTTTGGAGACAGAATAAGGTTATATTGTAGTACTAAATACAGTCATCTGTTTGGATGATAGTAGTTGCAAAGCTCCGGCTAATACTTATATCAAGTTTAGATTACAGTATACATTCCACCTACTGATACCAAAAATACTCAGCTCTTGTACAAAAAAATACACATTCATTTAAAGAAAACAAAGAAGCTTTTAAACAATCATTCTGGAAATGCTGGTGGCATTTTGCAGTCATTTGTGTTCTATGATTTGTGATTGAAATAATGTTTCCTACTTTTTTTAAAATGTATTTCTCTACTGTTTAAGACATTTTATTTTGTACTGCCTGATGGTTTTGGAGTTAGATGGAAAGGGTTGTTAGTTTTTTATAATTTGCAGCAGTGGAGATGTCACTTCAGACTATATTGGTATAAGATAACTTAAGGATCTTTAGCTTCATGTTTATATCTGGAACAGTGGACATCCAAAACAATTTTACTCTCCAAGGCTCAATAAGAAAAGTGTTGGGCAGCAAAGATGGGTAAAGAAGCCCATATGAGGACAATAAAGCCCTGCCTGTTCCATGACAAAGAGCCCGATGAGGCTTTTCAAATCTGTAATAAAGTACATGCTCAGGGGACCAGGCAGGAGGGAAGAAGTGAACCTATTCTTTTTTTTTTTTTTTTTTTTTCCAAACACACACACACACACAAAACATTACTTCTCAGGCATAACCAAGATGGCAGAAAATGTTTTACTGAAAGAGAAACATATATTTAGCACCATAATTTGTAGGGTGCATTTTTGCTTGTTTCCAGAGAAATCTCTATAATGCTAGATGATAGCAATCTGCCCTATGGGCAGATGTGCACATAACAGCTGGTGCCTGAGGTATATTTGCCCACCTTTGCTGAGTTTTCCTTTTGTTTGTGTTACTATACGGTTTAGTTTTCTTATATTAACTGTTGAGAACAGTGTCTCCTTAATGTCAGAAATCAATACCTTATTTATAACATGCAGATTTTAATAATGCACAAGCAGTAATGATTTTTTCTAAGTGTTTGGTAAAAATAGCATGTCACTGTCTTTCTGTGGTTGAAGCTACTTTAATATAGATAGGCTGGTCATACTGATTTTGAAATAATCTATTTTTGTTGTTCCAGATGATGTAAATTCATGGAAAATGGTTTTAGAACCAGGCTAGACAATGCTTTTGTATGTTTGAGAGTCTATGTACTATGCTTAATAGTCTTGCCCTGTGCTCTCAGCTGAGACTCAGAGGAGGTCGTTTTCCTTCAAGTTTTGTTGTTAAGGTTCCAGTTCAATACAAGCATATGTTTGCATGTATTTGAGTACTCATATAGTCATTCTGAAAACAGGGAATAAAGTTCTGAATTCACTGATGTCAGTACTGAAAATCCCACTCAGTGAGGCCAGAACTGAAACCATTTTTCTGTGGAATAGTTTCTGGGCAGGGGAAGTGAGGGTTGTTTTTTTTTTTTTTACCAGTAAATGAAGAGCAGTTAAAATTTTAAGATTTTTTTAACATATGATGCAGATACCCATGGAGGCTGTCAAAGTAATTTCAGTTTTGAAAAAAATCTTGTGTTTTAGTAATGATAGTTCTTTATTTTGTTCTAACTTTTACATTGTGTATTAATGATAACCATATTATTATGATGACCTGAAATGTAAAGTGGTTTAGATAGCATTTAGATCAAATCGATTTCAAGCTTCTTACTAGATCAAACTAAAACTGTTCAATCATAAAAGAAATAGTCTTGTCATTATTAAAATGCTTTTTGATTTAGATTTCCAAATCTCTTCAAGACATTTGTTTTATACAGAAAATCTGAAGTAGTGACATTCTTTCTGATTTAGAGCATAATCAGATTCTGAAGGGTCAGGATTTCGTGCAGAACAGAAATTTTGACCAGCTCTCAATGCAGTGAGTACTTAATTCACTGTAACTCTTTACTAGTTCAATGAAAAACTAGTTACTAAAGTGCTGTGCATATTTGGAGTTTAGCTGGCGCTAGCATTTCTGATCAAAATGACATGTATATATGATCATATTGCTGGGCAAATGTACTGTCTGTGGTGCTTTGTTTTTTCCAGAAGATAATGACTGTTCTTATGGTTGCTCTTACTCAGACATTCCTCCCCCTTTCTGGTTGACAAGGTTTTTTTTAAATAGAGCCCAAGCTTTTGTAGAAAATAGTGTGTTTGTTTAACCTTCCCTCTGCACTCAGAAAACAACTTCATGACCTACAGTTGGAAATAAGCTATGGTCACAAATAAGTTGTGGTTTTACTATTAAAAACTTTTGCAATAGATTTTGCAATAGCCTCTTTTATTGACCCTTTTATTCACTTCTACTTATTTATTAATTTCTTAGTAGCCTTAATTTCTTGACAAAGCACAATATGCTAACATTTACTGTAATGGTGATTGGCTGGGACTGACCCTGTCTTTACACTAGTTCATATAAATCTAAATCTAAATATAGATATGAAGGAAGGAAGAATATGAGGAAGAAATTCTTTGCTAGAGAGTAGTTAGGTGTTGGAATGGGCTGCCCAGGGAGGTGGTGGTGTCTCCATCCCTGGAGGTATTTAAAGAGAGTACTTGGTTCATATAGGGCTGACTGTGTAATAACAATTCCCAGCTGTTTGGATGGGAACCTTTCACATACAGGCTGAGTGACAAGTAGCCACAGAAAACTTCCTCCACTGCTGTGATGGACCTTGAAATCTGCTAAGCTCAGGAGGGCAAAGGAGGGGCAGGATGTAAAAAAAAATATTAACACATCATAAGTGGAAGCAAACATAGATTTTTGCATTCAAATGAAATTTTATGTACTCAAAGGAAGCATCATCTAGCGGTTAAAGTATAGAACTGGGAGGTGACTGATTCCAGTTCTATTCTTGGCCATGCTGCTGCAAGTTTTGTTCCAAATGCAGTAGAGCAGAGGTCAAAAATATACCTGTATAAAAGAGCTTTCCATTTTTAATAATAGCATGAGATAATGTCATATCCCAGAACATTAAAGAGAATCAGAACTTTTATTGTAGATAAGATTTCTATGAAAACCAGCTCAGAATTCAAAAAAAGGGACAGATCAGAGTTAAATGAAAATGGGGTGTGAGAGCAAAGTCATATTCAGTCTGAAATCATGTGAAGAGAGGTTATGTAAGTATAGTCTGGGGTCAGAAAGTACAGAAAACACCAAGGGTAGTAATTGCACAATAATTAGTTAAGGGGTCATAAAATGTGTCTCTCTCATACACCCATGAAATTTCAATAGCTGCCTACCATAGGATAGTAAAAGCTTCCTTTTGTATGAGTGTAAAATTACTTTTATAGGGAGATCTGTGCAAAATTTGTGGTGGAATTCATGGTCTCTCCAGGGTTTATGCCTGCATGTGGAATGGATTCAGACAAGTTCATACCTAACTGTGCTCAGGTGCACAGATAATGTGCACACATGAGAAGCTGTCATGTAAAAAAAACCCAGAACTTCAACTGAGACGACCTGGAAAGTTTGACCCCAGGTATACAGAATTTTCTCCTCATTTTCTGTCTCCAAGCACACCTTCATGCCATCACCAGGTTCTCCATGTGTCTGTAGTATCAAGAATCTTACTGAGCTGTTAACAATTTACAAAGCCTGAATTAATGCACCCTAGATTTGTCTTCTGTTTACAGCCTTTTGATCTGTGTTCTAGAGCTGGAAGCAGATGGTGCTTGGACATGCTAAAAGCTTTGAGGTATACATTTCCAAGATAAGGAAATACATAGATCTTTGCAATCAAAAATGTGAAGAATCACTTGTCTCTGAGTATCAGGTGTAGTCTGTGTGTCTTATGTTAAGGTGTTCCTGATGTGCCTTAAGTCTTGCTCCTCTACATGCCTAGAATGTCTCCAGCCTTTCCATTGCTGAGTAGTGCAGAATCTGCCTTTCATCTCAGATCTGTCAGGGTTTCAGACTTAGAAATGGATGGAGCACCTGAAGGATACAATATTATAGGTGTTTTTTGAGCATGATGTTGATACCCTGTTTGGTCTAGTGGTGAGGTGATCCCACTTCAAATCCCACCTCTGCCTGAGCAGATAGGAATTTGCATTTCTTGCGTCACAGGGGAAGCAGCTTAGACACCAGACTATGAAATAAGCTTTGAGAAAGGGTAATGGGACGTGGAGCCAAGATTGTCCTTCTCTCTTTCAGCTTCTAGGAAGTGATTAAATGCTCATTCGATTGGAGATGAGGATGACTATACCAAAGGATAGAGGAGAAGGGGCCAAACACTTTCAGAAATTGGAAGGATATGAAGCTGGGATTTGAGATCCCAAGTGAGAGTCCCAAGGAGATTGGAGAGCATCTCACTTGAATTTTGTGGGAAAAGATGTCTTAAGTGTTGTCACAGTTTACAACTGGCCTGGCAAGTAAACAGAATAAGAGATGCTCTCTATTAACCCCCTCTCCTCCCTGATAGAGAAAGGAGAGAGAATAAGGAAGAGAGACTTATGGGTTGGAAACTAAACTGCACAACTTTAATGAAACAATAATGATAAATAGGAAAAATTACTAAATATATACAAATATACAGGAAAATTAATACCATGTTCCTCCCCCCAGTAACTCTCACGTCCCCACACAGCCTGCAGGGCAGCCCTGGGAAAGTCCAGGCTGGAATCCTGGAGTCAGCAGCAGTCGGGAGCTGGAGGCAGGAACACACAGATTCAGGCTGGCACGGATCAGGACCACAGGCAGAGGAATAGATGGAATCCTCCCAGGATGTTGAAGCAACGGGGACAAGTGAAGAAGGACAAGCAGGAAGAGCAGGAAGGGGTTTGACCCTTGTGATCCCTCAAATTTATACTGAGTGTGACGTGTATGGGATGGAATACTCTGGTCAATTCTGACATCTATCTTGTCTGGTCCTCCCCAGAGGAGCGTTTCAGGTGGGACCTCCTTACTCCTTCTGGAAGGTAAAATGTTCGTCAGAACTGAGCAGTGTCCTTGGCTCTGCACACCAGTCTCTGGCAGTAACTATAAACATTGAGTGTTATCAGTCCTAGAAGCAGACACTGTCTGAGAAACTTGCTGTTAATTTCAATAAGTGCAGCTACTTACAAGAGACTTAGCTGAAAGCAAAAGTACAAGACAGAAAATCACCTTATCCTGGCCCAAACCAGGACAAGTGTCCATCTTCAGGAGAGAGTTATGAATTGCAGAAGAGAAGTCCCAGCTGCAGCTCAAGATAGCAGCTATGTTGGGGAGGGGAGTGAGTGGAGAGAGTGCCTCTATCTCCAGCAGTGCCACTTGGCCAGTTTCAGCAGGTTGCCCTTCCATATGTCACCTGCCTGTCCCTGTACTCTATCTATTAGCACATCAGTATCTGAGTGAGGATATCGATGGTAAAGTGTCAAAGCATCAAGGAATATTTGTGTTTCCAAGGATATAGTCCATCATGCTTTGTATATGAAGAATCACAGTGATATCTGTAAACCTCTTTGTAGAGGTCTTTAAATCTCCAAATGAAAAATGAAATAACATCAGTTTTTTTCTATTCAGAATGAATTAAAATCTAAGAGAGGCAAGGTTTCAAGGGAGAGATTAGCTTCTATTAGATCATCTGCTATAATTGGAAGAAGCAGGCCAACTTTCGGGCATGAGTTTCTTCATTGTAATCTTGTTTACTGCTTATTACCACAAGGTGCTGCAAAGTCAATCTCCTACTTTGTCTCTATCTTTGTGTCTCTTTCTTGTTCTATTGCAGCAAGTTATTTTTTCCTTTCTGTTGCTGATTTTTTGATTATTCTAGTTAGTCATCTTGCCTGAAGTGTAATTTTCAGAAGCTGGACTGCATTACCTTTTACAGCTCCAGGGACTTCTATGCAGCAGCAGAATACCCATCTGCCGTGTTCCATCTGGTTTCCACTTCAGCCTTTGCCACCTGAATGCTGAGAGCCAGAGAAGTAGGCTCACTTTCATTCTTCACTTTAGCATGTGCACATGCAGGGATATATTTAATTATTAAATATTTATTTGTTAATAATTAGTTTTTTAAAAAAATTATACTCTAAAAAGAATAGCTGGTGCTTAATTTATTGAAATTAAGTTAAATTAAGTTCCCCTCTATCCCCAGCTCCTCCCTTCTTTTTAACCCTCAAGGAACTAACTTTTTTAACCATGAACCAAGTGCTAATGTGAAGTTTGGCTGTAGCATTTGCCCCTAGTAAACTAAATGCTGCTCTGTGCTCCTCAGAGATGTCCCAGATGTTCCCATCTGTCCAAATTCATGTGGTTCTGAGAGAAGCTTTTGTCTCAAGCTGAGTCCTCAGGTTGGAGTTCAGATACTGAAGCCCTTGCATACCTGTGGGTTTTTTTCCTTATAAGCAGTTTTCCTGAAATTTGGCTTCATTTTTTTTTGTTTGTTTTTAATTCTCAGCTTCAAAAGACAAGCAAGTCTTCTCCCAGTGCACAGGGGTTCATGAATACACCATCATACCATCCATATGGTATACAATACACCTCATACCATCCATAAGAGGCTAAACTGTAACAAGTTAACACCTGTACCTTTATGTTACCAGTGAAGTGAATTATTTCACTTGGAACAGGTTGCACAGGGAAGTTGTGGCTGCACTCTCCCTGGAAATGTTCAAGGCTGGATGGGGCTTTGAGCAACCTGGTCTAGGGGGAGGTGTCCCTGCCTATGCATGGGAGGTAGAACTAGATAATCTTTAAGGACCCTTTGAACACAAACCATTATATAATTCTGTGATTTCGTGGAGCAAAGCATCATCCACAGATATGAGTAAGGGTAATGACACTCTGGCCCTTGTCTTCCTGACCCTTTTAATAAATATATCAAGTCCTAAAGAGGACTTCAGGAAACTTTACATTATGGAAGCTGTAAAAATTAAGAATTGTGACGATAGAACATGAAAATTGCCAGTGAGAAAAACAGGACATAAAAAGTCAATTGCTTTCAAGGAGTTGTTGGGAGCTTGGGAAGAAAGTATCATAACGATATCACATAATGGCTCCATTATAAGACAATAGATACTTTGCAGAGCAACACTAATGAGCTCCTCTGAAGCTTCAAACCAGTCTAAGCTCACTTGCTGCCTTGGTCTAATTTAGACATACATTAATGTCTCTACAGTCACTTGATGCTGAGTGGGGGAAGGAAACCTGCAATAATCCACTAAGTATGCTGTCATGTTAACAAAACTATAAGAAATAATAAAGCACTTTAAATACATCACAAAATGAGTTAAAATTGCAAAATAAATTATAATACAGTAAAGAAAAATAGTAGCGAATGCAAAATAATAGCAAATGCAAATAGGTAAATAATAAAGTGAAATGTTACATTTAAGAGTAAAAGATAATGAAACATTAACATTTTACATTGGTTTGCATTTTAGGAATTATTCAAATGATGATTTAGGCTTTGATGCAAAATTTATTGGCCAAGTATTGTGCCTGGAGAGAGGCGCCACTGTTTGTTCTAACATCAGTAAATTCATTACAAAGAAGCATGGGTGTATAAAATTTCTTGGTATAACTAAGTGGTTTGAGCTCAGATAGAGTTATCAATGGAGCCCCCTCAATCCGTTCTTCCATCTCCACTCATTTCAGCATTGTAGATATGCTTCTGCATGTCACCAGGACATTAAAAAATGAGCACATTTCTTAAAAGCTATTCAGTTCCTTCTCTTTTATGCAAGGGCATAAAAATGCTTTTCTTGGCTCAGGCATTGATAAGCTAATAGCAATTAACTATTAACTAGCTTAACTATTGAATTTCGTTATTTATTTGGATAAATTCTGTGGAATGGTGCAAGGGAAATGAAATTGAGGAAAATCTACTTAAACTTAGAACTGAAAGAATTTGCTAATTAGCATGAAATAAAGAGAAACCAGGACTTTCCTGGTTTAGTTACTGGTACAGTTTAGGCTTTTTTATATGAAAGTTCTTTCCTTTCCATACTCAGAGTGTGAGCAGCACTCTTAACGCATCTGTAGAATTTTGCTAAGAAAATCAAGTCCATTGAATAAAGTTTAAAGAGCTGTATGCAAAAAAGATATGTTGAAACTAATGGTATATGGTGTATACACACACACACACATATATATATTTTTATATATATATATGGTATATGATAGTACCAGGACAAGTAGGTACTTTTTTTCCTAGGTATCATTATTAAGCTCTTAAAGTCTTTTCCTAGAGACCTTAAAGTCAACAGGAAAACTGTTGGTGACCTCAAGGCACTTAAGGTCAGCATCTCAATTTATTAGAGTTTTGTTCATTTCTAATGTCTAAAATATATGTAAGAAGAGTCCTGTGTCCAGTTCTGGGCCCCTCAGTTCAGGAAGGAGATTGAGGTCCTGGAGCAGGTCCAAAGGAGGGCAACCAGGCTGGTGAAGGGACTCCAGCACAAGTCCTGTGAGGAGAGGCTGAGGGAGCTGGGGGTGTTCAGCCTGGAGAAGAGGAGGCTCAGGGGAGACCTCATTGCTCTCTACAACTCCCTGAAAGGAGGCTGGAGCCAGGGGGGGGTTGGGCTCTTTTCCCAGACGACTTTCAACAAGACAAGAGGACACAGTCTTAAGTTGTGTCAGGGGAGATTTAGGTTGGATATTATGAAGAAATTCTTTACAGAGAGGGTGATCAGACATTGGAATGGGCTGCCCAGGGAAGTAGTGGATTCTCCGTCCCGGAGATATTTAAAAAGAGACTGGATGTGGCACTCAGTGCCATGGGCTGGTAACCGCAGTGGTAGTGGGTCAAAGGTTGGACCTGATGATCTCTGAGGTCCCTTCCAACCCAGCTGATTCTTTGATTCTATGATTCTAAGATGCTTGAATGGCAGTGATCAGAATTTTTTAACTTGGTCATTCAGCAGATAAGGATGCTAGAGATTGCCACTAGTGAGAGTTGTATTGATGCTTTTCCATTGACTGGCTGTATGACCTTTGCACACTGACCTGCCCCTTCAGCCCACAGTTAATTTATTGTGACGAGTAAGAAAATATGAAGAAGCAGTTTTTTCCTTTCAGAATCCAGTACCTATGAAATTTAAAATCAAGTGTCTCCAGGGATTCTTAGACAGAGAAGGAGACAGGATGCTTGAGGGCAGCAAAGTAGTGGTTTCTGTACCTGCAGACAGATCCAAGGTGGCTGGTAGCCAAAAAAAGGAAAAAAATTTGCATGTGAAGATACCTGATTTTAACTCATAGTTTTAGTATACTTTCCCAAGTAAAAGGGAGGATAGTATAACTCAATTGAAGATGATGCCGTTACTACAAAAACAGAGCTGAGTTTGACCCATGAGGAGCAGAGATCTTTTCCTTTTTCCCTTGTGGAAACAGCCATTCACAGGAAGATGCAGGGAGGAAGGGGAAAGAAAGTTATGGGTGTGGGAGGCTTCCATGGTGATGACCAACCTTTCTCTGCTTCAAGTCCTGATGTGTATATTCTGGGTTTAATTATGGTGCTGGAGTGTAGTGATAATAAGGCTGCAGAGTTTTGTCTTCTTCATCTCTGAGGCAGAGCTAATTAATACAGGCATTAATTAATATGTGCTTTGAGGTCCCTGAACTTTAGGTGATTAAAATATTATAAATAATATATTATAACTTAGAGCACATGGATCACTATGAGATAGTCTAATGTCACTGACTGTAAAATGGAACTAATCTTTAATGACCTGCATGGCATGGAACAGAGCAGCTTGAAGTCACCTCATACATTACCATGTCCCTGGAAGAGGGAAGTTTAGCTGTCTTGGGCTCCTTTCTCACACCAGCCTTGGGGGGCATTATTGGCAGAAACTTCCCATCTTTGATCCCACTACTTTTCTCTGGTGCCAAGACTTTACCTTTTAGTCAAGTGCTTCACAGGCTGTCACTGGGTTTATATCTGCAGGTTTTGAGTAAGGCATTTTTTCATGGCTTTATGCTTTTAGTTCTCTAATTATCCCACAACATCTTTGTCCTCTAGTTTTGGGTGATGCATAGGAGATAATTAAATATTAAAAACATTTTTACTAGCTTCACAATGGCTCTTGTAAGTTTTCTCTTTCCATCTCTTTATGATGGAGATCATAAATGATGGTTATAACCAAGCATGTGCACCATCAGCAAACAAGACATCTTGGTCTAGAATACTTATTTAGAATATACTTTCAGTGGACAGTAAATGTGGCAGTGAATGTTAACAAACACTCTTCGTACTTGATACATGCAAGAGTCAAGACTACCTTAGTGCTAAATAGGGAAGGACTTGGTCAAACTGGACAGCTTTTAAAGGATCAGCACGGGGTGCCACTTTTACAGACACCTCAGGGATGTTGATGCCTTCTCCACACTTCTGAGAGGAGGAGGTTCGCCTTCCTTCTAGGAGTGATCACCTTTAGATCTCCTTCAGAGAAATTAGTAGGTTAGACTGTGCTCTCACTTTCAGGAAAAGGGTTAAATATCTGCTTTTCAAAATGACCTCTCTGCTCCAGCTTCACCCCATTTGTACACACAGTAAAACCCTCTTGTTAGAGCTTAAAACAAATACCCTGGCTACCGAGAAATTATAATCTGTATCTAGATTTCTAGGCTGCTCTTTGGTGCTGATTTCTTCTTATAATCACCATGGCAGCAATACTTAACTCATTTTGTTAAATAAAGAAGCTTTTAGGCACTTCGTCTATGAAGAACCATGCCAAAAAAAAGGAACATAATTTTTGTAATTTATTACATGACAACACAAAATTGGAAGCCTGCAATCAGTGGGAAGTAAAAGCTTTCAAAAATAACGCTCCAAGGTGGTAAGTTAAAATTGCTGGTTGTCACATCTATCCCACTGCTTTTATCCATAACTGCTCTGTTCCCTGTATAAAAGCCTGGCTTTATTAGCATCCACTGGAAGCCTTCAGACACCATATGCCCTTGTGCCTCTCAGGTTAATGACTGGTATTAATTACTACCAGTGTACAAATTTCTAAGGTTGCATTACACAGTTCCTATGTTTTATCTCAGGTGCATGTGAAAACGCCTCTAAATTTATTTAGCAGCACTGGTTTCAGAACTGTGTTTCTCTAAGACAAGGCCTTTTACAGGTACCATGAATAGCTGGATTTGTATCTGACAGTAAGAAGGGTCAGCTTATTGCTGCAAAATGGGCTTTCACACAGGTTGCAAGGGGAAAAAGTGAGCTGCTGCTTTGGACTAGCCTCCTCTCTGAATGCACAGTCATTCTGCCTCTTGCAGAAATAAAGGGACAGGATGCTTTATCATGTATATAAAGGATAAAGAACAAAGATACAACTTTCCAAATTTCTTTCTGGCCTAGCGGTATCTGTCTTGTCTTGTATTTGAAATACAGGCTAACTCTATATTGCTGTTCTGAGCCCATCTTCAGTGCTGCATTCACAGAGCCACCCATGCCCAGGAAGTTCTGCAACAGCCACGGGTACCATCTCCCTGCAGGTGACCCAGTGGTTTGGTCCAGTCTTCAGCCCATCTTCCATGGTCTCTAAGGTTTGCAAACAGAGACTCCTCTGATGTCAATTGTGCTAGGGTACTATACTCTGGGAATATCCATTGACATCTACTTCATCATCACACTTCAAAACTATTTTGTTCTGTAGTTCCATTTGTGAGCTATCAAAAGAGTACTTGACAACATTGACAGCAAGTGGACTGACACCATTACTTCCCACTGGCAAGAGCTGTCTCATTCTATCCTTCCCACAACAAGTAGATGACTTGTGAAATTTCTTACCAAAGGATATAGTAAATACTAAAAATTTACAAGGGATTACTGAAGCTCAGGAAGAGAAGTCCACTGAGCATTGCAAAATACATAAAGCCCACAATCAGAGAAATAAGATCCTGAGCTAAAATCATTAAAGGTGAAGAGAGCACTTAGCAAAAGGTTTCATAGATAATTGTTCTGTTCCATAACCATCCACTTACAGATGAAATTTGGGGTTTTTTGTTAATCAAGACACCAGAATAAGAGATTGTCAAGAGTCCCAGGAGCAAAATCTGTGTTCAAACATCTCTTATTTCTGTAAGAACAGGGTGCCCTCCTGGAGTGGACATACCTTTGGTCTTACCCACTGCTCCCATTCTTATATTTTGCTTTTATGTATCTAAAAAGGGAATAAAAGAGTACTTAACTCTCTAATCCCCTTTTCTTGTTTGTCCTGTACCACAGCTAGATTAGACACATGCACATGCATGCAATATTAAAACACTAGCACCCAGGCCAAAAAAAAACCCAACAAACCAACCACAAACCATAGGCTTTGCCCCACATCCCAGTGACAACAGAGATGATCTGTTAAGATGTGAATTGATCTGTGACATCTTGACCCCTAATCTTGTCTTGGAGAGCTGTTATTTCAATCAGAAAAGGGTGAAGCAGGCTCTAGTGCATCTTTTATAAATAATTTTGTGATGGTTTCCTTGTGATTTATTCACTGGCACAGTATGAGAGGCTAAAACCTGCTATGGGTTTTAGTTATTTTGTCCACTGCATTTTCTACCAGTAGAAATTTAATAGAATCATTTTCTGCCTTTGAAATACCAGATGCCATATTGATCTTCCTTTTATGAATGCTGTTATTATAGATTTTGATGCCTTTCTGCTTATAACAAGACACAGAGATTTGTTGTAGAGCGTGTTTCTGTATATGTTTTGTAAATCAGCATAATTTCGAGTGACAGCTATTGCTTTTATTTGTTACTTAGGTTTGAGCTAGAAAAACAATATTTACAGCAGGAAGAATTTTCAAACATTTGAATGTGAGAGAATGTTTTTATTCAATAGTTAATTTCTCCTTTACCTGCATTCTTTTATGAGGGCCTACAAAGGTAATATGTCTGAATACTAGAACAGCTACAGGGGCTAATTTTACCTGTCTATGGCTTCTTAAAGAGGGAAAGGAGTCCTCATATCCTAAATACTAGTGTTCCCTTTATTGTAATTTTTTTGTTGCTTATGCAAATATATTATTTTACAAATTTCCCAGCCCTCCACTTTCTCCCACTTCTGTAAGCAGCGTTTCCCAAGCTGGAGATGAAGGCTTCCCTGTGTGGATTGACAGATGATGGCAGTAATACCATTTTATACACAAATCCTTGAAGATTATTTAAGCACACACTCCTCTGTAGAAGCTGGCAGGAGAATGGTGCCTGGTAAATTTTAGCCCTGCTGCACCACAATGCTGGCAAAAACTGAAGCAGTGGTGACTTGTTAGGGCACATGCTCTGGAGGGCACTTCCCAGCTGGAGCAGTGGATGTGCTTTCAGGTTTTCTTCTGTTCATTGGACACATTTAGTTTTGAGAAAGTTTAAGCTCATACACTGCCCTTGCCAGACACTGTAGCCACAGTCTGCGTCACCTCAGATTAGTTACTTACTATTTTTGTGTGTCTGTTCTTTTGCAGTTAGCTACAAAAACAGTCATTGAAGTATATGCAGTCTTCAAATACAGTACTTCAGCAGTCTGAACTTCAAAAAAGGCCTTGTATGTAATTCCTTCTTTAAGTGAATGCTTTTGTTCTCCAAGAGGGCTGGGTCACAGAAGGGCATCTATGGACGGGATAGTAGCATAGTCTTTTATGTTCTTAAGAACAGGAATGGACATAGTTGTGCTCATTTGAGGTCAGAAGTACTTTACACAAAGTTTCAGTGAATTAAAAAGTAATCAAAGACATGGAAAATACAGCAGGATGATTCTCTGATAGCTGATTTCATGAGGCTGTATCTGCCTACCTCCTTCACTGCCAAGCAAATGCAATAAAAGAGTTGTGTGCTGGGCAGAGACATGCCAGACATATCCTATGCAAACAAATTTCTTACTGACTTTGCCTTGTTGCCAGTGTGGTACAGGGAGACCCGTTCAAAGGCAAATACTGTAACCAGCTGTAGTGTAGAGACTTTAGTAAAGGGATATGCCTGAGTGCATGACTTAGTACAGTCATAGTTACAGCAGCAACTAAGCTATAGCTAACGTGTGCCCTGTGGATAGGATTCTGCAGGCAATACTTGTGTAGGTAACATTTTAGTATAATTTTATAATTCCATAATTTGGTATGTTCCCACAGAGTTCAGCATAGGTAACACAAACAGAAAACAGAAGGACATGAGCTAATGGGGTTAGAAGCTGTTGCACTAAATATGGTAGCAGGTATCCACATGGGTTTGCCATAGCATTGTGGGCAAGTCATTGTGTGAGCAGAAATTACCAGCAGGGAGCTTGTTCTTAATCATATTGCTTGATACATGGGTAAATGCACAGCCATAGACTGAGATGTAGCTGTATTACTGCAGTAGAAGAGATAGGGAACACAAACCCAGCAGACCCATGCCTTGGCAGGACATTTCCAGCTGATGGGCATTTCACCCTCCTAATCACACATTTCAGACTGGTGAATGAAGAGAGCTTAGAAAATGCTATAAGGTGGTGAGGGTTTTCTTTGTTTCTTTTTTTGTACTTTTTTTGGATCTTGTCTTTTTCCCTTATTTGTGAATTTCTGCAAGA
Source organism: Phaethornis superciliosus (assembly GCA_023637945.1). NCBI lineage: Eukaryota > Metazoa > Chordata > Aves > Apodiformes > Trochilidae > Phaethornis > Phaethornis superciliosus. The sequence continues at coordinate 66,329,713 of JAJQWJ010000002.1, read as the reverse complement.
AAAGCGACTGCAGTCTCAAGTTTTGGAATGAATCCAGCTGTCAAAGTTCAATGGTGTAGTGGCAACTAACTACTTTAATTCAGTTTGAAGTTAGAGTAATTTAGCAAGAAGGGAATATATTGCAAAAGCTATTCAGCCCCACATATACATTAGACAGCAAATGGGCTGCACATTATTGTTATATCATTTCAAATTTTCTGTCAGTTGTGCTGGGGGAACAATTTTTTCATATCGAGTGTTTAATTCTGGAAGCAATAGTCATTGCTTAGTACTGGACAGAAGCAGCAGTGGACAAAACTACCTACAGACAGGCAAATACAGAACATCTCTAAATCCATTGTTGGCTCCATTATTCACCATGTATCAATTGCAGACCATTGACAGTACTGACAGAGGCTTAGCATTGAATATGGAAATTAATTTCTGTGGAGTTGAAGTTTACAGGCTTTATTTGCTCTTCAGATCCAGAGGCTGGCTGGGAGGGGCTACGTGGCAAGTGCTGCTCGTGGCTGACAGCACCTGGGATGCTCATTTGTGTATGTCAGTGTGGCACACCAGGCATGCTGCGTCCAACCCTATTTTCTGGTGTCCTCTGGATGCCAGCTGAAAACCTGCAGAGGATTTTCACATGCGTCAGCAGATGCCTGTTCAGTCCCCGCTTTAAAATCTTGTTTTCAGTGCTGATTCTGCTTTACACTTTCTGTGTAACCGTAGCTAAGCTAGTGAGCAGCAGCACTCCCAGACATAATATGTCTGTAACAGCTGCTCAGCTCGCAGAGAAGCAATTTTCAGTGGCTTGTCTCCAGCCCATGGAGATGTTGAGTGTCACTGTGTCAGTGCAGAGTACCACTAGATGAGACTTGTATATCAGCCCATGGTTATAGCCATATGCCTTCCACTGGTGCTATTTCATTTAATTAATTAGGTCAATTTTAATAGCTAACTGCCTAACTCTCCTTTGTAAATTGGTACCCAGATAGCAGTGGGAAGACGGTGTTAAGTGCGCATAAACAGGACAGATGCTGTTACACAGGCACATTTCTGTGGGAGAAGGACAGCTCAAGTCACAGCCGAATAAGAAATGGAAAAAAAACTATGGCCTGTCACACTGACAAGGACAGCCTCCTCATCCCACAGGAACAGGGAGGCAGAGGAGCCTGAGCCACGTAAGCAGCAGCATCCCCATCGGAGGGTGTGCACATGCAGGCATGGAGCAGTGCCTTCCCAGTGAAGAGGGCATGGCTGTGCCAAGCAAGCCCATGGGAGGACAGCACTGCCTGATGAGACAGAACCTCTGTCGACAGCATTTTTCCCAAGTGGATGCTGGTCGTGAGGTGAAAGAGTCAGTTCTGTGGGATTTCTCCTGCCTTGAGTAGAGGTGCTGGGCCAGCTTTCCTTCTCTTCTCCTTGATTTAGAAAGAGACACACTTTTTGTTTCCAAATTAATGCCTAGCTCAGTTTTGCTTTTATCTGTGGAGATGGGGCTTTCTCTGTGCTACCCAGCTGCTGGATAATGAACTGCAGCCCCCTGACCAGCATAAACCAGCTCTTCCTAAGGAGGGAATGCTTGCACAAGGACATGTTTGCTAAATACTGATGCTGGAGAATCACTAGCACAAACATTTTCCCCTTGACCCAATGCTCCACCCATCCTGAAATAGCTCTGATCTTGATTGATTCTTGTATTTTATGCATGTTTGTGGTACAGCTGGAAAGCAAGCAACTGAGCTTTTGACTTTCAGATGTTCTTTGGAGGCTGATGCAGAATTTGGACAGGTCCTCAGAAACACGGTGGCCAGGGTGATTGAATCCATCAAGCATAACAACACAAAAAGATATCATGAGGATATGATGCAAACTTTCTCAGTTCAGTGATGAGGGCTGTCAGCAGAAGCCTCAAAATAAACACTCAATTTGTTGAGTCTGTGGGCTTTTTTTGGGCCTCTTTCCAGAACTGAACATATACAGTGGAAATAGTCAAGCAACCTCTACAACTTAGCAAAGTCACAAGAGATTAATTGATAGTAAAAAATGTGAAGGCTGACCTAAAAGAAGACAAATTTAAAAGTTCAGAAAAATCATAATGGATACAGGAAAGAAAAAAATCTTTCCTGAGGGGAATAAGTCTACATCAGTATAAAATGAACAATATATGAACAATAGCCTTTAGTATTTTGTCTGGTGGTGCAAGACCAGCTCAATAGAGTGTTAATCATGACAACCCATCCATAGCAACTGGAGGTCATCTCCATACTGCAGTATGTATGTTCTTGTAGGAATAAGACTTGGTATCTCCCAAGTTCCCATTTTGTTGCAACTCTAGGATAACCTCAGTGTTCAACAAGAGACATTGAGTATGAAGCGTGAAGAGAAGCTCCTTAAAATAAAGGCCAGATGAGACACTTACCCTAAAGCTGCAAGAGCCATTGAAATAATTGCTAACTCCTTAACCTTTCAAGAAAAAATTAGCTAAACTGTAAAAAAAGGATTAAAAAGTGCAGGGGGGGGGAGGGGCGGGATGGAGAGAGAGAAAACTTGGAAGAAAAAGGTGTTTTTAATTTGCAACCTGCTCTCTTAATCAGAATTACTTTAGGATAATCAGGCAGATGCGGATGTTTGCTGGAACGTAATGCTTGAGTGGTGAAGGTAGAATGCGATGGTTGGATAAAACAAGCTTGCAAATTTGACAGGTTACGTTATCTTTTACTGACACCTGAACAGAACTGCCAGACTCTGGAGGCTTTATTTTTGCACCAGCCTTTTTTAATGACATCTGCCATCTTTGGAAATTAAACAAGCTTTTTATTACTGAGTTTTAGCAGATTATCTCAAGCAGTCTTGTCTGCTCCTTGGTAAATTGTATGATACGTGATGTGCTTCTGACTTGAACCTCCATTTTTCTCCTTTTTTTTTCTGCAACATCATTCAAAATAATTTATGAAATTCACTCTCTGCTATAATCTAACTTTTATCTGAGGAGACAATACCAAGAAGAAATAGAAAAAGATGGATTATGGTTCCTACATTAATAGTCTTGCGCCAAAAAAACCCTTACACTTTATGAAATGAGAAAGATAAGAAGATGAATTAATAACGCTTTAGTAGTGGTGGCACAAAATCCTTGAACAGTAATGCTCTCAAACTATTCATATTGATTTAAAATCTATATTTAAGACAGTTAAGTCTAGAATTCCCCCTTCAGCCACATCAGATATAGATTTTCAATTTACAGGATTATTTTGAATCGCAGTCTTTAATTCAGAAAATATCATAGAAAGCTTTCCATGTTTAAAAGTAAATTCCTTCCTTTCACTTTCTCAAACAATGATAATTAAAGTTTAACAGTCACCACTGATAAATGCTTGTGCATGACCATGTCAGAGCAGAACTGCCACATGTCCCACAGAAGCCTGGTTCCAAGTTATATGTTTATAAGGCTTTGGAATCTGGAGTGAGGGAAATCCCACAGTGAATACAGATTACAATAGTATTAGGCTTATGGAAAACTTAAGGTCATCAAGGGCCAAATTCTGCCTGAGGTGGTGTGTACCTATTGAGTACGAGGGCTGTGTTCATGCACGTTTGTCAAAAATGTTTTACTACTTATAAACAGAGATTGATGCTCTTCATAATAAAGTTTGGCAATTCATTACTTTATGTTTAAGTAGCAACAACAAGAGAATTGATTATTGCTTTCTTGCATTACAAAGCAGTTCTTGAGGACTTAGCTGGAAGTGTGTACTGTTCATTCAAAAGGAATTTATTACAGCCTGCAGCTACATTAATGTGCTAATATGTAATTAGTGCAGTGTCACCTTAAACATGAAATTAATTCACAGTGGTTGGGTAAATTGTAACACATTTATTTTTCTACAAAATTACTGAAATTTTTAGTGTGCCCTAGCAAGCCTGTCATCTCCAAAGAATAAGGTGAGCTGGTATGGAACAGATGTGAAATTTAATTAGAAGAATAAAAGGGTATTTGTCACAAACTCAAAAATTGTAACAAAGCTTAGGGGCTGTGAAAGAAAATTGATTCCAATAGTGACAAGAAATGTCTCCCTTACCTAATAATTGTAACGGGCAGAGATGGCAGTATCCGGATCCAAAAGAAAGAGCTATTTTACATTTAATGGCTTGAAGGTGAGGACAAATCACCCTGGCTTGTCATCAAATCACACTTTTTGGCATCAGGATCCCTGTGATGTATTTCTGCAACTGCAAAATAATCCCCTCCCCAGTATCCCTGTGATGTATTTCTGCAACTGCAAAATAATCTCCTCCCCATTTTGGGTCTAGCCACACTACTGAATTTTAAGGGCTGGTTTAGTGGCAGAAGTCAGAATTCCCCTCAGACATCCAGTTCAGAGGTTTGATTTTATGGCCACGTGTAGAATGGCAGCCTGCACCAAGGGGAGGGACCTCTTGGACATCTTTGTAGTCATATGAGCACATTTTATCCTTTCTTGCTCCTTTTGTGAACCACAGAAGTTATGGCTATCTGGCTAATGATATTGACAGTGATTGTTCTCCAGTGACTCAGTGTGAGGATTACATTCACCAAGTCACTGTCCAGGTCAGCTGAGAGACCAAATTTCAATGATCATTCATTGCAGTTTTGTGTATCAGCTTACCACTCGTGTTGGGTGAGAGGGGAGTGAAACATCATGAAAGGAGTGAATTGCAAATCTCTCTCCCTCCATCCCATCAGCATTCATCAGGACTCAAAAGTTTATAGCCATGGCATGAAAAATGATTCTACGGCTAGACTAGGGAAATGAATCCTGAGAAATGAGCAGGCTTCCCATTTACCTACAAATTGACTTAACTCTGTTGGTAGTGTTAAACAGGTAAAAGGATGTGTTGTATAGAGCAGGCTGCAGGGGTAAAGCATCCTGCTTCTTATTTGAGATCTCACACAGAGAAGGCAACAAGGCTGTCCCAGAGAGGCTTATGAATTCAGAGTAACTTCTCTTGGAAATACCTTCAGTGAACAAAAATGAGGAGGCACAAAAGAAGGAAATATAGACTAATTAAGCAGAATCTTCTCCAATTCAAATTATTTTCATGCTTTTTCCACAGGGCATCAGCAACTCTTTAAGGATGGGATTTCAGCGCTAACCTTGAATTTTTGTTTTGTGATAAGGATGGGGTGAATCTTTTAGCTGTGTCTGAACATAATTTTTCTGTAAAAAGAAGATTAATTCTAGGTCCCAAGTTTCTAGTACTCTGTGTTTTGATTTCCTTTTAGTGCCTATATAGGCACAGTTTAGGGAATTGGTAAAACAGATGGAACATGGCATGGTTGGTTTTTTTCTTACTGTGAATGTAAAAAAGGATGGATTTTTCTTTACTATGCAGTTGAAATACGAGGCTGCAAATAACTAATTTCTAGATCAACTATATAATTGATAGCAAAAAATCCCAAACCCAAACCAAGCAAATAAACAAACCCTCCTCCCCTCCCCCTCCCTCCCCCCCCCAACCCTCTCAGAATACATAAAGAAAAAGATTTGTGGGTTCTTCAAGTTGCTGAAAACTGATGTTGCACTCCTCATCAGGCAACCTTAAGAGCCATATTATTGTCAAAAATACTAAGCTCATTCTTTTTGATGTGTTCGAACGGAAAGATCTTTTAATTCATAGCTTTGTGGTTTGCCTAATCTGAGCTGTGACTTGTTGAACTGTACTTTATTCCATATGAGATAAGTCTGAAAATAAACACAGCTGATGGCTTTGAGTTTTATTTGAAGTAGATAGGAAAGTTTAGAAATAATTAGAAATCTTTTGAACAGAAGTTTGACATTTTAGAGCAAACAGCTTACGTAATTTACTACATTCTATTAATGTGAGTACTTATCAGAGTGCCTGAACAGGCATTCAGTGGGTCACCTTCATAAAAATAGCAGCTAAGTACACCTAATTTCCTCTCCTGCTTCTTCAAGTTTGTTTGGAAAAGCAAAAGTACCTAACAAAGTAGCAACAGCATAGAAATGAGAGAGAGTCGGGGACAAAAACCCAATAAATCTGCCAAAGTTATTTTGAACAGAGATAGTGATAATCTTGTCTTGTATACCTGGCTCCAGATTGCTGATTTTTATTGTAATACACAGCAATGTTCTGTACAGGATTGACATTTATAAAAAAAAACAAACAACATTTTCAAGTTCTGCCTCTCAAAGCATTTCAGTTGGGAATGAACTCTAAGTCCACAAGGAAAAAAAACCACAGTAAATACTGTGCTCAAGAAATTCAGCAACAGCTCTGAATATTTTAATTAGCATTAATTTATGACGTGAGTTGAGCAAGCAGTAAAAAGCCGTGTTGTTGTGTGTATATCTGCCTGGTTTTGTAAGTGAATTTCAATTTAACTCTTTAAACCATTTCTAGAGATTGTTTATGGCTATTTGGCATGGAGGTTTATTAGCAGAAATTTTAAATTTAAAAGCTTGCATGTTTCCCAAAAGTGATTTCTTGAGCTTCGTAGCCATGGTGTCAGTTATTTAATTAGACAACTAACCTCATCAGGAATAAGTTTTACATGTTTTATACAATTAAGAAATGCAGAGTGATCCGGAAATGTTCACAGCTCCTTATGAGTGATCTGCAGACCTGAAATTATTAATTATGAAGGCATTCATAAATAAGTCTGCATAACAAATTTGGAAATGTTGTGATCCGTGTAAAGGCAATTTGCAAACAATAAACAAAAGGCAGAATTTGTTTATACATGATTAGTTGCTCATTATTTGCTTAGCTATATATGCCACTGAAAGAACAGGTGCTGGCCGAGTTGCAAAAAGAAATGCTTTGAGTTATCAAGTTTTGGTGATCATGCAGTAAGGCTAATTCAGACTTCTATGAGCTAGCACGTCTTGGTTGAATCAACCAAATGACAGATTTTTAACTCCAGGTCTGAATTTGACCTTTCTGCCCCAGGTTGGCAGCTACTTGGGTCTTTTTTCCATTTGCAATGTTGACAGTAGCAATAGCACACAGTGTTATCTGCGTGCTGTCCACAAGCACCTGATTTCCATTCTTCTCCACTTCTCTTTCACAGATTGACACAGGTTGAATTCAAAAGTGCAGGAAAAGAGCTCTGTGCGGAAGGAGCCTGCACTCCAGAGGCTTTGCTCTAAACTATTGTGAGACCTCCGGCTACAACACAGGACATGGGAGCTTTTCTGAACCCTCGTGTCTTGTGTTGCAGCCAGAGGGGCACATCTTTTCAACTGAGTCTGAGAAAAGTAGAAGAAACCGACATGAAAGGTGTAAAGAGAGAGTGAGAGACAGGTGCAGGCATGGGACTTCACTGCACATCTGAGAGAAGCAGACTCTGGAATGTGATCCTTGGCATTAGCCTTTGATGCTTTCTCCTAGATCCAGAGATGTCAGGTTTCTGCCAGTTCTTGAATGCAGATTGAAAGATCTGAATCAGGTAGTAAAAGTTACTGTGCTTGCAATGCCACTGGCATTGGTCTTTTTGCTTCTTGCTGCAGTTTTGACTGGAATCACTGAATTAAGCACTAAGCAGCTTGCAAGTATTTAATGATCTGCCTTTTTGAAACTCAGCAGTTTTGTTTATGTACTTCAGCAGGTGTAGGTGTGAGCTTTCAGTAGATATAGACTTAAGTAGCCTACATCTTTTAAGCATAGAACATGCCGATAATTAGAACTGAATTTTTTGTTTCTCACTGGGACAAATTTTTCACTTCTACAGCAGCTGACTTCAGGGTGATCCTCAGCTTGAGTTAAGGGCTGCCACACAGCTTCTTTGTTTTGGCTTAACTTTGTCACGTGTTTAAAACATTGCAAGACAGTATGGCCCATCTAATAAAATATTAAAGTATAATCAACTTAAGTCTTCTTTTTTAATAGTGCATTAGATTGGGTACACTGGGATATAATGTTTTAAGTATCTACATTTAAAAAATATGTATGCCACTAAAATACTCGAAAGGGGACTTTGGATTTGTATTTTGAGTTGTTAAAATAACATGGAAGACTGAAAATGTTCTTATTCCAATATTTCCATTTTGACATCTTTTAGGAAAGCTACAAAGACATGTCCCTTCATGTGGCAATTAAAACAAAAACAAACTGTTAAATTTCGGGGTAAGGTCTGAGTAATTTAGAATATGCTTCTAGACTGACTGTAGCATTCAGACTTTGCCCCATTCTGTATTCATTGATTTCAGTGGCAATACACACAAAGCAAAGCTTTGGTCAAGGGAGTAAGAATAGCAGGATCTAGTCCTTGGATCATCAAAACACAGATTTTTTTGAAGATTCGCTTATTGGATATATATCGTGTTTTTGTAGTCTATTTTAGATTGTGGTTTCCCATGGGGTAAATAAAAAGATAGTTATAAGGAAAGTAAATAAGTACTCTCACCTTCACTTCTCTGATCAGACTCAATGTTTCCTGCACATTCTGTGTAGCTATCATTTAAATCAGAGAGTGCTTTCATTCAGAAAGTGGACTTCTGGGTTAGTTTTCAATGCCATTCACAGTACCCAGTTTTCCTGCTGATCTTTGTTGGAAGTCAGAAGAAAACATTATCTTCAGTGTTATCCACCTCCCCATCAATTCCCATTGAAAATGGGAAAAAAAATAAAAAATAAAAAAAAATAGCCCAGCTGTTGCATCTCTGTGTGTGCATGTCTCTACCTCCAGCATCTCTTCCAATCCCAGGCACATAAAACCTGATAATTTGAAAGTGCATGCTAGAGGAGCTCCACCTTTCAGTGTTCTCAAATACAAGTCATCTTCAGATATTTTCTGAGTGAAACGAGAGTGAGAAAAACCCCTCAGTCCCAGTGTCCCCTCCCCTCTCCCAGGGGAAACCCTGGAGGAGAAAACAGGGACAAATGGACTTGCATAGAAGAGGGAAGGTCTGGGTAAAAGTTGCACCAGTTTACTCCAGCCTAAGCATTTTCCCCTTTCTAAAATATCTCATACGGGAAAGCAAAAATTCCAAGAGCTTTCTAAAATACTCAAATTGAAGGATGCAATTTGGGTTGCTTTCAGTGATCTTTATTCAAATTCTTTGCTTCCTATTGCATACATTGAGTTCTGAACTAGAAATAGAAAGCAAATGGTTTGACAGAAAAATATGTCTATACTGCGGCAGAGTGGCATTTTTTTTGCCCTGGAATCAACCAGCTAGACTGTACCAGTTGAGCAGATTTTTCAAGTAGTTAGCCATCAAACTGTAGCCAAACCCCTAGTTTAAAGAAAAACAACACAGTAGTTAAGTATTGTTGTTTTGATTTGGTTGGTTTCATTTGGTTTTGTTTTGTTTTTCCAGGAAATATTGTTATTATAAAGTGTAATTGGTGATTTTAACTCAGCAGAATTTAATTTCCCTTAAAGGAGAAAAAGCTTCCTAGCTGAGCATCTTTGTTAGAGCTGTCAGTGTCTGCATTCATAAAAGGAAAAGAACTGTAATCAAAACCAGGTAATTTCTTGGCGGGTTAGATGCACACCCTGCCAAATCAAGAAAGCCAAGGCCTCCTAATGATATTAAAATATCAGAAAATGGAATTTTGTCAAATATTCACATTTTCTTCAGAGAACTTGTTTGCTCAATTGAGAAGTTTATTTGTTGGCAATGGCTGAATACTTAATTACAGTAGCTGTGCTAAATATCATTGCTGGGGCTTGAGATATATTTAGATTCAGTTCCCTCTGTCTCAGAAATCACACCAATTAAAATGCAGTACTGTAACATAATGTAACTGATAATAGGTGTCGGTCTGAGGAAGGTTTGAGATATTGCCAAATCTGCTATGGAAACCATAGATGAAGCATGAAACTGTGAGCTTTCCCCTCCTGTAGTAGTCAGAGCCCTTACTCTACCCCATCAGTGCAACATGCAGGAATTTTCTGAAGGGAATCTGAAGGAGTTAGGTGCCTTTCACAGTAATAATCATTACAGTATTAGTCTTACTGTCTATAATTTATCTGCTTCACAAGATTTGCTTCAAATAATGAATCAAAGCTCAGTCCTGAACAGACTTAAAGTGTTCCTTTAAGAAGTTTAAAAGGCTCTTTTCTCTCTCCTTTCAGATAAGGCATATATGTCCTTTGGGTCCTGAATCACAGCCTGTGATTCCCACCTGGTCTGGCTTCTTGCACAGATTAGCACAAGTCAAGAGTCATCACCGTTCTCACAGGGACTCTGATTTCATCTTTTGTTCCCAGATGGTGATGGAGAAGGAGACTGAATGTGGGACACAGAATCTAAGAATTTTATCCCAAACCTTTTGTAATTTTATCTGTTCTCTGCCTCTCCTCTGCTCCCTTCTCTGAGAACCCTCAGCCCCTTTTTAGTTAACAAGTGCTCAAATTATTGAGCCCTATCGAGATTCAAACCCTCAGACAGTCCCAGCAGAGAGCACATAGCAGAATGCAATCGGTAGTATGTAATTCCTGACTGCATTTTTTAACATGTCATGCCATGTGCAGGAAAACAGGCACAGTGCATCTTGAAGGACAAGGTGGGAAGGCTTTGCCTGCTCGGCACATGCTGTTTGGCTTTGCTGTGGGAAACCTGCTTTGCAACATGTATGGACGAGCTTTCACTCTTACAGGCTCTGAACTTTCCAGGAGCTGAATTAACTGAGAAAGGTATTTCATAAAGAAATATCCTTGTCCTAATTTAATCTCTGATTTATGCTTTGAAAGTCCCATACAGGTCACTGAAAGAGTTTCTCTGACTCTCCTCAAAACATGAACTTATTGTCAGAGCTTCATATTGATAGGATGAGGAACCAACCTAGCCTGTTTGTTTATCCATAAAACGGTGGCACTATGTACGTTATTTTAGCCAGTGAGTCTGTGATTGTTCTGCAGAGCAAGTGAGCAAAAGTGGCAATTCACTCAAGTCACAAAAAACATTCTTCTCTATCATTTACAGCACCATTCTTTAAAGCTCCTTTCTTTCACTATGTTGGTTTTTTTAATTGAATTTGTATATGTATAGTGTACGTGTCTTTGTTTCAATGAGAACTTAATTGACAAAATCCTCATTTTCGACTGAAAAAGACTGCTTTGCTGGGAGCATAATAATCCATGCCCCATTAACTTTGCTTATAGTCAAAAAGGAACAATAAAATTGTCACCTTCCAGCTCAGGTCAGCTTCCTGAGTTGATCACAGGTGGTGTTTGTTCACTTTACTGACTAAAATAAATCTTATTTCTCTTGGCTGCAAGAACAATGCAGATAATGGAGTTAGAAGTGGGCTTCAGGCTGCATCACAAATATTCAACAGAAATTAATTTACCACTTTAATGAGGAATGTTTATCAGTAGTCATAACGCAGTGGAAACAATCATTAAGAGCTTTTAGTGAACTTCCAAGTGTGTCCTTGTAAATTAAGCCAAGCCAGAGACACAGTGAGCACAGGGGTCCCTAGAGGGCTCCTTGAATGAGGCCAGGCTGGGCAGGCCAGGCCAGCTGGGGGACAGCCCTGCTCCCTGTGGGCGAAGAAAGGCAGCAAGGCAAGATTTGGCAGAGCAATCCTCTAAACTCAGACACAGGGTCGACTCAAAATCCCAGTGGGAGTGATGGAGTGAGGCAAATCAGTGCCTGTGGTGGCAGGAAAGCAGAGAGGAGGTTTATTCCCTCTTGACACTGGCCTGCAAAGCTAGCTGTAGACTTACATTTTTCAAGGTTTTGTACCTATTTTTAAAGGCAGAGTGGCTGCTGTGGCAGTACAAGCCCTGTCCTGAACTCTCCTGTGCTGAGCTACTGGCCAGCACCCTGTCACCATTGCAGCACTGCTTGTCTTTGTGCCATGCAGTACCAAACAGAACTGGAGTCACTGGGTGCCCTCACCTCACTGGTGAGCTTCTTTCTGCCCCCAGTTCACTGCTAATGCTTTTCTTCTCTGCTTCTGCTCTCCAAAGATGAGATGGAGCCATCGGCAGCAGGGAAATTGGTGGGATTTCCTACGCAATGCAAATGATATATGTTTTTCTTGCTATCACTGTTCCAAAAAGTTCCAAGGTACACAGGGAGGTCTGTAGTTCATGTGATACAGCTGGAGCAGGGGAGAAGTGTGTTGTTATGGTTGTTTCAAAAGCCATTGGCCCTCAACATTTGATGCAGACATACAAAACCATCATCTCTTGGATGAGCCCATTAGAGAAATGGGCTGAAACTGTTTTGAATTCTGAAGTCATGGCAACCAAAAAGGTTCACAAAGAAGAATGGTGCAGAAAAGGAGAGAAGAAAGCACGTGTGTGGGTACATGCATGTGTACTCCCCATATTGCAGACTGGGGAGAGAAGAGGTGCAAACATTTGGGAACTGATACTATAGATCTGTTACCTGTCCTGTTACCCTCATGTTCATCCAGAGCAACTCCTTCACCTTCTGCCAAGCCACCTAGCTTCTGCTTAAAGGAACAGATAAAGAAACTTTGCTTCCAGTTTTGTTGGATGAACCATTTCAGTTTTTCAGAAGAGTTGCAAACCTGCAAGCTGAATTTGAATTTCATTCATACAAGCTGTTCCCTTTACCTCTCCCTCCTGCATCAGTGTATCACACCAGGTTACTTAGGCACTGCTACAATTCATCATTCTCCATTTGAACTTGATACCATTCTATTTGAACACTGCAAAAAATAAACACGTTTCCTTCCACTCTGCTAGCAGGGAAAAAGCAAAGAGTAGAATAGGCACTAAGACAAAAGACATAGCTCCAAGTGGTATGCATCCACCAGGTGATGAGAGAGCAATAACCAGAACAGATCAAAGATACTTTCAGCACTGTGGCAGGGCAGAGCAGGCTTCCCTGTTACCAGGTGTGGTCTGCAGTTGCAGCTATGGCTATCACGGACATCACGAAGAAGCATAAAATCCAGATGGCAGAAGGTTTCACACTTTCTGTGGTGCCAGCCCCCCCTGAACAACTCCTCTGAATGTACTGGGGCGGCACGGCCCTTCAGCTGCATGCCTGCTGTAAATTGAGAGAAAGTAACCTCCAGGCACCAGCTCACTGCACCATGCCACCCTGCAAGGCAGTAAATTTCAAGGCCCTGTTGCTGGCATGTAGATTTCAAGGCCCAATATCCCCCCTGCTTGCTCCCCACCAGGAGAAATATGTGAGAAATTGGTTATTGTCACCACCCAAAATGCTGCTCCCAAAGGGTTCCCCTCCCATGCAGTTGCCTGTTCTCTGTGAGAGGAATAAGGATCACACAGACACTTGGGGAGCCGGGTTAAGTGGAAGCAGCTCCTTTTCAGGGGTTCTATGAGGTGTTTAAATGCTGGGTGTCTCTGCCAGGCTGTCTCCAAAGCCCTCTCCAGGCATTTTTACTTGTGGATTACCTGCCCACAAAGACTATAGATTCATGCAAGAAAAATTAACATTACTGTGGCCATTGTTAATCTAACCTCTCCCTTTTGCTTAATTTTGTTAATTTTCTTCCTGAGCCTTGTATGGATTCTGTCCATAGCAGGAGACCAGTGCTGAGGAAGCACCTGGAGCATGCTGGGTCTTTTGCTCTTTATTCAACAGTCAACTCCAATATAAATAAGTTAATTGGCCAAAACACTTTTACAGCAAAAAAAGGCTGTAAACTACTGCACAGGCTAGGTAATATAGTAAGAGCTTAGTATAGTAAGGGCTAAGCAAGGGTTTGAAAACTATTTAAAGGGGAGAGTCAATAATTCGTGCTGTGTGCTGCCTCCTCTGCCACAGATCCATCCCCACATAAGAAGAGCTGAATCACTGCATTATAAATAGACTCACTACGTACTTTTTCTCCCTGAAAATAATTTCAATCCAAACATGCCTACTCTATTCATTTTGAATTACTGCTTCTAAGAAAAGAGAAGACAATGATATTTTCCAACTCTTTGTAGCTTTCCCTATTAGTAGTCTGACTGTTAAAAGCCTTGACTGTTAGCCTTTAGGATGCAAACCTGCTCCCATTTAAGTCAATGTGAGTTTTATCATTTACTTAATTGGAAGTGATATTGAGCCATTGGGCATGTGAGTCTCTTTGTGCAGAGCTTGAAAAAAAAAAAAAACCAAAAAAAAAAAACTAAGGCAAAATGTAGTGCTAGTTTTTTCATCACAGCAATAACCCAGCTTTTCCCAGCCTGCCCGTAGTCATGCTAAAAGGAAAGCCTAGCCTGAGAGGAAACACTCGCAATATTATAGCTTAATTAGTTTATGGGAGAAAAATGCTGAAGGGGAGAGGAGCTCCCATTGTTAAATATTTTACCATTGCAACACTAACTATTGTCTCCTCGACACCAAGTTACCAGAGTCCTTGCTCTGTTCCACCACAGCTTGCCCAGGTTTCTGTGATGCCTCCTCAAGCCTTGATCTTGTTTTAATGACGTTCATGCTGGGTGCCTCTGAAAGCACAGAAAACATTTCTTTTTTGTGTGTCTAATTTGGCCATTATTAACATTATCCCAAATCTTTTAAGTAGCTGATTATTAAGCAAAGAAATAGCAATGAAGCAAGGAAAGAATGTGATAGGGAGATTTACTGTGTGGGAGGCAGAGATAAAATTAGATTTCTTTAAGCTGTGTAGTGCAGTTATTAGGAAGTTAGGCTAATTTTTCAAGGAGCTGTCACTTTAATAACCTCATCTTATTATTCATGCTGAGGTATTTACTACAGAAATTCCCCCCAGGTCATCATGTTTTCTGGCAGCAGAAGTTGGAAACTCAACAATTGTCTGCATGCCCAAATAATGCAATGGCATGTTATGGTAATGAAAATAGTAGATTATTAAAGGACATGATTTAAAAAAAACTGTATGGGTTCTAATGGAGTTTGTTTAGTCTCTTTTAGTATTTTCATCATCTCCCTCCAAATTTTCCATCCACAGGCTATCAGTAGAGACAGCAGTAAATTTTTCCCACCATGATTTGTTCTTAATGCTGTTTCTCATTATCTGCTGTCTTTTCGAACTATGCCCCAGCATCTGTCCCACTGACTGCTAATAGCACCCTCCACCACCACAGAGCTCCAAAGTGTATTTTCTCTTGATTGCTTTCACTTTCCCCCAGTTCTATTCTGTAACTCCCAACATGTTGGTGGAGTCCTGGCCCAGTCCTGGCCTGTCCATGAATTAATCAGTCTGACTTTTAGGTTGAACTGTGGGCTTTTTGAAGCATGTGTAGCATTTAACACAGAATACTTTTTCCAAACCATGAAATGGGAGGTAGCCTCAAACCTTTTGTGGGTTTGGCAATCCTACACTTCTTGGCAAATCTTTCCATTTATGTTCCTTTCAACAATGTTCCTTCAGCTGTACTCCTTAGTTTTGTTTTACTTTACAAGACTGTCTCAACATGTGCTTCTCAGTTCCAGTTTGCTGGCACATCACCCTGAGCATTTCTCTTGGTTTGCCAGTGAGCCAGGAGAGTTATTCAGAAACCTATGCAGCATTTTACTGCAGAGTCAATCTCTCAGACTTCAAGTGGACTCTGTCTTTTATATATGGGGTAGCTGGTGCACAACAGGAGGTTATTTGTTTTATACCAGAAAACACAAGAAGGGGACCAAGGAGAGGAAAAAAGCATATACTTCTCTATTGTTTTCATTATTAGTCTTAGTAAAATCTGTTGCTGCTGCAGGTTTGCCAATAAAATGGGTCCTTCCTTTTTTTAGAGAGGACACTTTTTAATCATTTTCCACTGCTGTGTAGTTGGCTGAGTGTGACCTCACATGTTCAAGGTGTGGAAAAATGGTCAGCACACCACATATTCTGTGCTAACTCCGTGAGGCTGCTCACAGCACACATGATTTCATCTGAGCACAGAAAAGCAAGAGATATTTGTTCTTATGAAATGAAGATCATCTAAAATCCCTCAAAAATGGCTAAGATTTGGGAACTTCCTTGAAGTTGGAAATCCATGTGTGCCCAAGACCTCTTCAAGTTACCCAGCAAGGGGATACTTCTTCTACCAGGGGTATTATCTGCTCATCTTCATCAGAGCACATGCAGTGTCCCTCCAGGAGAAGTCTAGGGAGGTCGTGGATACCACAGATTTCATTTTTTTCAAGATAAATACTTGCTTGTTTAAAGTGATATAGATACAAACATGAAGGTGAGCAAAATGGTCCATTAAACCATGGACTTTGTTTAATAGGAAAAAGGCAAGATTCTAATCAGCTACTGAGTCTGTTACCTCCAAAGTAGAAGCATATGGGAAAAAATCAGCTTTTAAAATAACCACTTTGATTCGTGAAATTAGGTATAAAAAAGTGCTGAGGAAGCTCTGAAGTAAGAGAAAAAGATTAATGTGTTTTGTTGAGGCTGGGGTGGGAGGTGGTGCATTTTTGAAAATGCTGAGAATAGGACAAGATGAAAATAAGGTTATTGGGAGATGTATCTGTCTCTGAAACTTCAGAAACTATGCAGTAGTGAAGCAGCACCAAGGAACTTGTTTTCAAGACAGGTACAGAACTGACAGAATGCTAACAGAGACAGGGACAGTGTGCTCCTCATGTACATACAGCTTCCTCCTTTGCTCCTTCCTCTCTTTATATTTCTCCTTCTCTCCTTCTCTCTCCTTCTTCAAATAAGGCAAATGCATAAACTTTTAATTAAAGCTCATAGGTCAGGAAACACACCAAATTCACAAGACCATCAGGCTCCTGTCATTCTCAGAAGTATCTGCCCTTAAAAACACAATGGAAATGACACTCTAAACAGGGCAAGTGTCAACAATGAGCAAATAGAACATTTCATATTTAGGTTTTCAGTAATATACCTCAGCATTCAGACAGTTGTTTTCTTAAGCTGATTATGCCATTATGCTTCTTGTAGCAATAAACATTACATTTGTCTTGTTCTTTTATAGGAAAAAAGTAGGGGTAAGGAATTATAACTTTGGAGTGCAAGGACAGGCAGGAAGAATGTTACTGGGATGCGGGATCAAGGCAGGATGTCCTGAAGACCTCTTTTAGGTTTGGTTCTCTCTCTCTTGGTGACCTTGCCCAGATCCACTAGGTTTCTTTTGCTGCAGCACACGTGACTGTAGGACAGCAGGACAAACTCCCATCTCCACCATGTAAGAACAAAAGAGAGTCTCCAACACTCACATCCCTGCATCCCTGCATCAAACTCCATGTTGCAGAATCACCAACATGTCAGCCTGTATGGCAGAGCACAACCCTGTGACTTGGTTTGCTTACTGCATGCATGCAATTACCCCAAGCCGTGTTTGCACTTTCCAGTGAGGTATGGTCTGTGACTGCCCTCCAGGAGCTATCACCCACTGGTGGGGGTGAGCTCTGCTTTTTTCCAAGAGGAAAACAACTCTGAAAAGGATCAGAAATACTATCTCAGTGCCCTTGGCTTTCCAAGGCCTCCCAGCCACAGACATGGAGGTGGCTGTGGTTTTGCTGTAGCCAACCCCAGCGCCCAGCGCCTTGGTGACCCACCCTGAATGTGCAGTTTGGTGCTTAGCAAACACTCAGGGGTGTTTCAGATGACTGTTCATTTCTTGTCTCCTTCTCCTTTTTCTGGCTCCTGTGGTCCCTTACGTGCTGTGTGATTCCTTCCCTTGCCCTAGATTCTCTTTTGTGTTGCTACACAGCTTGCAAAGGCCAGATGAAGGCCAAATGTTCAAAACTTCGGGCTAAACTGTTCTGCCTTTGTCCAAACCCTCTGTGAAATATGATTAGCACATATTTACAGAGCTGAAAGGAACATTGTGAGGCCTAATGAATGGCTCCATAGTACCTAGTATGATTTAAAAGCCTAGAAGAGCATGATAAGGAGGTGAGCTTTACTTAATTAAGTTAACCTTCAGATTAATTGCGCTGCTTTAGAAAAAATGCTGTTTGAGAGCAGCAACTCCTTCCTGCAGGGCTGTAGACTCATTTCTGAGGCTGCACTCATTAGATACAGCCAAACACAGTATCTGTCACAGGGTATGTACATTGCTGAGGAAACATACTGATCCTCCCTGCCTGTTTATGCTTTACAAAGTGTAAATTTCAGAAATAAATAGTTGATATACTCTGCATGCAGCAAAACTTTGCCCAAGGCTAGGTTAGTGGTTTTTTTTTCCTCTATGTCTGCTTGCTCCTTTGGATCATGCCCACACACTGCTATTTCAGTTCCTAACCTAGCAATTATCCAGCTACATGTATGTGCAGCAAGTGCACTGAATGGAGCTGCCTCCCTGGTGAGTTCAAGGAAACTCAGGTATCTCTTTCCCTGCTTTTATTGGATTGACCCTTTGCACATTATCCTGCAATTCTTTTTCTTTAGCAATTTGTAGCTATAAAGGCATATCCATTTAAACCCCTCTTTCCTCTCTTGACAGATTCTTTTTTTTTTAAAATGACTAATTAGCCATGGGGCTTTGTGGGTAAGCTGTTGGCTTTAGTGCCTCTCTTCAGGGCCCCTTCCAGTTCAAGTGCAGAAGACAGAGAGGTTGCAATGGCAGAGCTCAGCACAAACTCCACCCCACTCTGGAAATCTGTCACCTATCTCTTTAGCTCTTGACATGAAAAAAAGGAAGAAAAGAAGCAATATCTGGGAGGAATCTCTATGGTGTGTTATCAGGCAGTCGGACGTGCTAATGTTTCCTTCACTGGGAAACAGCTGGAAAGAGAAAAGTCTTGCTGACTTGCTTCTCGTCCCAGCCACAGTCAAACAGAAGGAGCCACTGAGTGAGAAATTGGGCTGGCACTGCCAGCAACCTGTGCAGAAGCAGCCACAAATCCCCAGTCAATGTACAGATGAAACCTAGCAGAAGATTCTCAGAAGATGCTGGATACCTCCCTGGATGGAAGAAGACAAGAAAACAAGAAGTGTCACCTGGTGGAGCTGGGGCAGAGGGGGAGGGAGCCCCCTAATTGATGGGGGTGCCTTGCAGGGTCCCCAGAGAGCCTCAGCACAGTCCCCAGAGTGGTCCTGAAGAGGGGACCACAACAGACCCTGCTGAGTTTCTGTTTACTGTGTCTGATGGGAAATTTTTCAGTACTGCAGAGCAATATCTCTGTGGGGGATTTCTTTTGTCTTCCTGGGGTGAAAAAGATGAACGGAGCCAGCAGGATTCTAGACAGTGGTACCTGGTGTCATCAGGAGCTGCTTCACATGTAATAGAGTTTTAACTATTTCAGCCTCCTGACTAATCAGTACTTTAAAGTTTGGGTGAACATCGGTAACAAAAAATACTGGGTGGTGTTGTGTGTTGTGTTTGGGTTTTTTTGGGTTTTTTTGTTTTTTTCCCTGGGAAAAAAAAAATAGAATTCCAAGGAATGACGAAGACTTGCTTGAGAATCGAATTAAATATCTGTGGCTTTGGATGATCCATGAAGTCAAAGAAAATATAACTCTTTAAAAAAAAAAATCAAATGGAAAAGTGTTTTACCTTGAAGGAAAGGATCTGTAGTCTAATCTAACACAGGACTAATCTGTTTTTTAATATCTTTATGAATTTAAAGATTATTTATTCCAGTTCACATTCATCATGCTTATAAGGTATATTTCAGGGGACAGAAAACATATGAGGAAATAAACTTAAAACACTTCTAATTTGTTGCTTTTGTTCACTTCAGCTAGGTGGAAGAAATCTACCAGAAATATTTGTATCGACGCTGATGATACTGCATACCCTGGGGTTTGGCTAAGGCAACTGATATATCCAGACAAATAATTTTTTCTTATTGGAGAATAAAAAAATGCATTGAAAAGTGTAATTTAATACAGTCCATACTGTTAGAGAGTTAGGGTTTTTTTATGGGGGACTGGCAATACATTTACTTACAGACTGTATACATCACTGTAAGCCATTCTGCCTGTTTTATTCTGTGTATGTGTCTATACAGCCACTTCTTATTCTAATTTAATTTCAAGAAGATGAACTTCTGTAATGAGAGTTACTATGGGAGTGATGATTTCAAACTTTAAAAGGGAGACATGGGTGGTTTTAAAAGATGAAATAAACTTTCAAATACACCAAATGTCTTACTGAATGAAAGATGAAGATCAGCTTGATTTTATCTGAATTTTCAGCAAATGACTGAAAATGAGGGATTGGAGATGGGATGTGAAGACCTAGAGATTGCATTTTTAAATCTGAATGCTGGGGCTGCCTATCACTTGGTGTCTGAATGGGAAGCTGGATATTTTTTTTTTATTTTTATTTTATTTTTTTTGTTTGGATACAATCCAGATTTCCTTAGAAATATGTTCTTTTTCCATCCAGAAATTTTGTTCAATCAGTTTGGAGACTTTGGCTGTTTGTCAGGAGTTTCAGAGTGCTAAACAAATCGTGCCATGGGGACAACGTTGTACCTTGTGGCTCTTCACATCTGGGGTTTGGATCTCTGGCTTGTTGTTTTTTGCTGTATGTGTGTCCAGGCAGCAGGCCATGAGACCCAGCTCAGTCTCTGCTCAGAAGCTGTCTCTTGAAGCCACACTAGCTGGGACTGGACCCTGTTTAAAAGGATGGATGACTGCAAATGCTTGCATGGGAAAAATCCATGCTCCCTGTGCAGAGACAAACCATCCGTTCCTATTTCTAGCCAAGATTAAGTGACAGTGTCACACACAACTACAAAAGGAAAATATCCATGAGGGAGCATGTGGTCTGTGGCTCCCACCTCAGTACTATGCTGCTGAAATCAAAGCTACTGCTGCAAAAAAAACAGGCTATCAGAAACTTAAAGGGGCAGCTCCAGAGAAAACCTAATCCCCCACCTGCTAGGGCTTGCTGTTTAGTGGTAAGGGTTGTGATGTCTGATGTTTTCCCCAGTGCCTCAGTTCTTTGAGTCACGCAGCTTGGTGAGAATTCTTTTCTAAAATGTTAATTTCTAGAAAAAAGCTTGAAGATGTGACCAGAGTCCTGCTTTCACAGTGAGAAGCAAAAGGAGAGTTGAATTTACTGTTTGAAGCAGTCTTTAGATTTTTAAGTTACTTTCAAGCTCTTCTGAGATCTAGCTTGTGATTTATTTTTTTTTTTTAGTGTAGCTGTGACAACACTGTGTTACAAGTATGTAGCACAGGATAACAATGCTCGGGGTTTCCTGCTGCCAGCACCACCTCTTTCCCTTGCTAAGACTGGCATAATCTTTCTGCTTCTCCATCTCCTTCTTGGAGTTACTCCAGCCCCTAGCTTTGCTCCTCCTTGCCCCTCTCAGACTTTCCTCCCTCCTCACCACCTTCCTATGTTCCTCCTACTCACTTCAAGAACCCAGTGAGCGCCAGCAGGGTGCCTTGGTCCCCTTCTCATGTCCCCTCCATCGGAGTGGCACTTTATTACCCCAAGCTCCTGGTGGCTTTCAGGGGTGTAGAAGACAGTGTGAGAACCTGGCTCTTGCTGTCTCCTGTAAATCAAACACAGACCTGGCAGAAGATGGTTTTGGTGCTAAGGGGTGCAGGGGTCCCCAGCACTTCTGTCACAGTTGGATGGCTGCCATCACAGGGGATGTGCAGCTGCAGCAACACAAATAACAGAAGTTCACAGCTCCAAAAATTTACCCTCTCAAGGTGAAGGCCCCTTATGTGACCTGTCTGAGTAAGGAGGAAGATGCAGGAGAAACAAGTCGTGGTGGTGGTTGTATAAAAGGAACAGGAAAAAGAGAGGGAGAAACAGGTTGGATTTCAGACAATGTTTTATAGTATCTCACAATTTAGGCTCCAGTTTTTATCTAGTTGAAGGTCAGTCTATGAGGCTGTGATTGTGGCCTGTGGAAGGGGAGGCAAGTGAGGCAGCTGCACAAAGAAAATTGTCTGTGGTGGTCTGTCTCCCTGGGCTCCCCTGACACTCATGGTAATTCAAAGCAGAAAATTAACTCCATGTTCTCCTTTTTCCATTTGAGGCCAAAGTTCCCCTTTCTGAAGCCCCCCTGCTTTTCATAACACTTTTCTTTTTTGGATTAAATGGGGCTCAGCATGTGGGTTGACCTGGACAACAGTTGATGAACACATATTAGAAGCTAGACCTGTGAGGAACAATTGCAATGAGGGCTGTCATGTAGCTCCACAAGCTGTTTTGGCTCAGAGTAGAGGAGGATTGGCAGTAAAGAGCAATGGCTTTATTTTTGCAGCAGTTTCAGATGTAAACAGCAACTGCATTATGCAAAATCTTGTGTCCATAAAGCTCTCCCCTTGCCTGGGGAGCCATTCAACAATCACCAAACCCCGTTCAGGTGCAATCGCTGGTTTTATTCTGAAAACAAATAATAACAATTAAAAAATGTAAAATATATGTATTTATTTTTTGGTTTGATAACTTACTTTTGCTACTGACAGCTATCACCAGCATCTACTTGAAAGAACTTATTCTTATGAGTTATTTCTCTACCCTATGTGTTCCCAGTCCTACTGAATTTCTGTGTAACCATGGGCAGCGTTTGCTGCAGCTCTGGACTAACTTCTAGTCAAGCATTAAAATCTGCCTGTACACAGGCAAGCAACAATCACACATGCCATCAGGTGCAGGCAGCTGTAAAGGAAAATGAGCTCTGTGTGTCACCACCACAGGGCAGTCTCTGCTAGCACTCAGGTGTAACTCCCAGAGGTTGCCAAGGCGAGATGCTTCAGGTCTCAGGAATTCCTGTGGCTTCTAAGGCCAGGTGGCTTCATTCCTTGTGGAAGCTTTACCCCTTGTAATACCCTCCCCCTGCTCCCCAAATCTTTAATGTGCATCTTTCACAAATCACTCTGAGCCAAATACAGCAGCTCCAAATACAGCACTCAATGGATGTGCAAGCATTGCAGGGCTTTATTGTGCTATTATGCAGGGCAGGAGTTTCCATTTACTTTATGCATACAAAAAGTGCTACCTCCACTAAGGCCCATTAAGACTTTCCTAACTCCAGATGATGCTAAATCTACCATTAAGGGTACTTATGACCCTCTCAAAAATAAATAAATTAAAAATTACCTCCTGGGTAATTTATTTCCCATAAATATCCAGGACTCACCAGAGATTGCCAATTCTCACTGGCAGCAATGAAGCCTCTGGGGCCTAGATGCAGAGTTGTCCACAAATCTCCTTCAGAGTAAAATGTAAGAAGCCCAGGAAGAAGATTCCCAACTATGCAGAGGTATGGCCATGCTTATAGCCATTTCCAAGGGATACTTAAACCAGGCACAGGTTACACAAATGACTGTGGGAGAATGAGGGCAACTCAGCTGAGTGCTGGGAGCCCTGCATTCAGCTACTACTTCAGAGAGCTGATTTCAGCTTGCTTTGGAGGAGGATCTGAACCCATCTCCAGAGCAAGGCATCCTACCCAGCAGCCTATTTAAGAATCTCCAAATCCCATTTATTCATCCTGTCCTCCTTTAAGCATGAGGAGAAGCTTGTCTGGGCATTTCTGCTATTCCAGAGAGTAAGCTTCTCTTTCTGGCTGTCCCAGAGAAAACAGAGGAAGGGTCTGAGCACAATTAGCTCTGAGCAGCAGGTTTTTGAGGACCCTTCCCCATTCCACCTCTCTCTCTTGAGTTAGGAGTCTAACCTGGAGCTCTGCATTCCTGTATCTGGTCAGGAGATGCTGCACAGGCTGGACTTCTGGCCAGATGGCATCATCAGGAGAGTCCAGCAAAACCCAGCAGTGACTCCACATCTGTCTGCCTTCTCCCCCTAGCCCTACCCCCACACCCATTTGCTAATACCAGGCTGCTCTTGCCCCTGCAGCAAACTCAGCAAGATCCATCTGAACATCTCCCAGGATGAGGTGGTTTCTTTTCAGACACAGTGTTTAAACTATGGTGTAAGCACTGAGGTAGATGAAGAGCTGGTGCCCCATACCCTTTTGTTGGTTCTGCAAAGGTGAAGGCAGCCACTAACTGAGGCTGGGTGGAGGGAAGCAGCATCTGAAATTATCACAGTCTTAAGCTAGGTGAACAGGAGGCAAAGCCCTACGTGACTTTGAGGTTTAAGCTCAAAGTGCTGTACAGGCTCTTGGGAAGTAAGTTTTGTGTTGGCAGATTTTACAGGTAAGTTTTTAATCCTTGTTCTGTTAAAGAGTCAGCTAATGCACAGAGGGAGGAATCACCCCTTCTGTTGTATGATGTACCAACAACCATGCAAGACATCCCCAGGTCAGAAAGACAATGTCTTGTCTGCACCTATGAGAACAACACACACACAGGAGGACTCCTGGAGTTGGATAAGAGAGGCTAGAGAGATCCAAAGCCTCCAGGGATCACCCAAGTTCTTGCTGATTTTGTTTTGCATGGGGTGTGTTCAGGAGTGATCTACCCAGGGCTGCAACACATTGTGTGCCACTCTCTCTGAAACCCATGACCCAATTGCAAGTCTCTCTGATCCCTGCTTCTGCATTTGGATGGGGCTCTGCTTCCCTTGGCACAAACAAGGGAGCTCAACAGGCTTCATCATTCCATTTCCCTAAGAGCCAAAAAAGTTAATGCTGGAAATGCTCTTTTTTGAAACATTTGTAATTGGCAGCTCCTGCCAAGTATTAGCAGGCCAGTAAAATCTCTCTACACAAATTGTGTTGTAATTAGTGTGATTTGTTTAATGTCACCTTGTCTGGCTGTCTGAGAAAACTGTCTCAAAATGTGAAAACACTATGTTTTCATTTGAGGGAGTGGAGTCAGACTGCATCAAGACATTTTTATTTCTCTCTTTTATTTTACAACAGCCTTCTCAAATCACTCAGGTTGGTGAACCTAGGCCGAGTTAATCAAGAATTCCCAGGTGAGGAACATTACAGCCATAAGATGTAGTAACAACAGTCATCAACATGTTCTTAATTAAAAAACATGCTAATAATAATGTATGGGTATTGCATTCAGTACACATGACAACACAGTGAAAACATCCTAATACCTCCCCAGATACTTGGTATATGTGTAAATAAGCCATTTTAGGGGGAAGCAATAGAAAGATTGAGGGGAGAAAATAGTTTTCCTGCTGGAAAGGGCTGTCAAGAGCTGACCAGGCTTCTGGGCTGGCCTCCCTGAGCTGTGCACCCAGGTCCATAAAGCAAATACAACTCAGTGGTGCTTATTTTCCCACCAGGTGGCAACAAGGACAGCAATAGAAAAGCAGTTGAGGGGCACTGGTAAGATTGGAGTGCAACTGGGGAGCAACATCTTGAATTCCCAGCAATCTCCATTACATTAAAAAAGTTCCAGCTTGCATGTGGTGCCTATATTGTCCATCAGTGCCCAGAAAAATCTCATGACAGCCACAGCAGAAGGAAAACTGGTCAGGTCTTACATGCACCCAGGTGTCGCAGTCTGATAAAATTACTCTTATCTTCCCCATCCCATGAGCATCACAAGAAATCTGAGAAACAGAAAGAAGAAAAAAACAAGAAAAAATATTGAAATAAAAATCAGGGAGCCTTTTCATGCATGAGAAATATTTCAAGGTGTGAGAAAGCTGCAGAAGGAGCACTGGATGCCCAGCTCAGCACCATCGTTTTTCAGCTGAATCTTTCTTCCATATGTTCTGCTTTTATTCCAACTAATTGAAGTCAAGTCTTAAAATTCGCAGCACAAACTGAGTTTGATTAAATCTAACTTGGTTCATATGATAAAGCATTGCGGTTAAAATGCAACTAGAAAAATGCGTTATGCTAGGACAAATAAGTACAGTTAACTTCAATAAGAGCAGAGGTAAATTGCTTTTTGTGTGAGATGTGCAATTTTACCTCAGTAGAACTTTAATCAAACTAAAATATTGTGGGGCAAGGGAAAAAAACCCACCCACAATGTAACATTTTATCTACTAACTGCTCAGTAAAACTTCAGGTTTAAATTGCTAAATAAAGCCAAGGCTATATGTTATCTGTCCCCATTTAGTATGTAAACAATTAAGTTAAGGCTAGGAACTAATTTATATTTATATCAGATCAAAACTGTCCATGAGGTGTTTGTCTTCCATCAAAACTTCCACTGGAAAGGAAAGACGTTTAATTTAAATGGAGTTTCCATTCACACTTAGGCCACTGTTTTCCCAGCAAAATGAAAAAGAATGTAAATTAAGTGTATCTAATAAATGGGATAGAAAGCATTAACCTTGCATTTGTGGGAAGGAATCTTGCTCTTCAATAATCAGTAGTTGATGTTAAGTTATCAACACCGGGTGCTTCAGATTCCTGAAGGATGCTGCTCATTGCAGCTGCTCATTGCTGCCTATCTTCCATTTGGTCAGTCTGTCCTTTTCGGGGGGGCAACACTGATTATGCTGCTGCTGTTTCCTGCTTTGCCTATATGGAGATCTGCAACCCTTATCTCAGGAGACCATATCTGGGGCTGTACCTCCACTTAAGACATAGCAGGAGGCTGAGATAGCTCTGACACACTGCAGCACAGCCCAGATGCTGGGAAAAGCCTGATCTTTGATGGCATCTGGAGCTTCCCCACAGCCAGGTTGGGAAGAGACTGACAAGGCAGCTTCCAGCAGAGCCTAGGAAAGATTTCACACTCCCACATTTCTGCTTAACATGTAGTCAGGGGGAGATACAGACTCTCCAGGGGGACACCTGGCCATATGAAAAGTGGAAAACACACATGGCACAGGCTTCTTTGTTCTCTGCAAGGCTCTTTTGGCTTCAGCACACCCTCTCTTTGAAGGTCTACTCCTTACCTTGACAGATGGGCATCACAACCAGCCACTGTGACTATAAAAGGAAACAATAATGGAAGGAAACAAGGTTATCCAACCTTGTGCAGGTGAATCAGCAAGGTAAATAATAACCAAAAAAATATCCATCCTACACATCTGTCTTCGCTGGAGGAAACTGAGGGAAGTTCTGTGACCATGGGCTGCCTGACTGTGTGGGGAACTTGCTTGAGACCTGAACCTGAGCAGAAGGTGTGCAAGGATGTTGTGCCTGCTGCCCTTGTCAGTGGACAGTGTAATCCCCCAGGCCTCCAACCCAGTCCAACCAAGGCAGAGCACAGGAGGTGTGTTTCAGCCACCAGCTCTGAGAGAATCTGCACTGTGGGTGATATAGCAACCTGAAGAGCCATCAGAAATGCCTTGAAAAAACTTGTAAGGTAGTTCAGCACCACACTGTGTCAGCTGGAGTAAGAATAAACTAAAGCAAATGTTTAAAGCGTGGACTTTGTTTAATGTTTGGTAGAGACAGAGACGAGAGATCATTAGGTAAACGATGGTCTGGACAATTAGCACCAAGGACCATACACAGTCATTTTTCAGAAGACATGAGGGTCTTGTCTCATCATTCAGCATGCTCTTTACTAATTATACAGCCCAAAATATCTTAGCCTGGATTTTCTGTGAGGATTTTAGCTTCTTGGGGGGAAGAAAAGGAGGGGCTTACAGACCCCCCAACCTCTCCAAGTACAAAACTGTTTCGCACAGTAACTAATTCTGGTGTGATGGAAAGGTCATGTGTGCTCTCAGGCATCCTTCACACTCATTGCAGAGCTCAAGGGAGAGCTTTGTGTGGCCTAACTTTGGCCACCAAGCTTTAAGACTGAGGTTTAAGGCTGGTTTGGCTGTGGAGTCAGGGGAAAGAGAAAGGCCTTTCCTTCCTGGGGGGGTTTCACAGCACCCCGGGCAGGGTCCTGAGCTGGGTCACTTGGCTGGCCAGAAACTCCAGCCTAGGATTCTCCTGGGCAGATAGAGGATATGGAAGTATGAACAAGCGGGTGCCTCCCACTACACAGAAAGGCCCTCATCATCTGTAAACCAGAGTTTACAGCCTTACCAACATACTAGTAACACTCCTTTAGTGTTGATAGCTAGCAGTGGAAAGGAAAGGACATAGGGAATAGTTGACCAGCAATCTCTGTAAAGGCAGATGAACAGCTGCAGCTACCTCTTACCATCCCCCAGGGCTGTGGCATGGGCCTGAGGACCCGGGAAGCCATAGTCCCTCCAGATGTGGTCTGAGATGAGACCACAACCCCCCTGAGAAGGTAGGAGAACACTGAGGGGAAATACAGCTCATTTCTGCTTTGAAGGAGGCTCTCTCCCTTCTTTGGAATGGACCTAGCGCCTCTTCATATGACCACGTTCCCTCTGGTGTCACAGGAAGCCCTGGATCAGTTCCCAGGAAGGAAATGGCGTGCAGAGGATCATGGGTGGTAAAGGCTGGGAGCCAGCTTGTTTTCTCTGCTGCCCATCTCTTCTTGCCCGTGGCCTCATCCCTGGCACATTGCAAAGAACAGTCCCTGCCTCCCTGTGCCAGGAACACAGTAGGGAGGGGAAGCAAGAGCTGCAGGAAGAGCAAGATCTTCTGGTGCTCCTGGGACACAGGCTGAGCTCATATGACTGACCATGTCCCCTTGGGCATGATCTGTGCTGCCTTTACCTGTGCAGTACCTTATTCTGAGGCAGGAATGCCTCCTCTACTGAGGGCACCGTTCTTGCACCAGGACTTCAACTGATGCTTTAACATCCCACTTTGCTTCTACTATTTTTTGGGGGACAGTCTAAAGCTGTGAAGCACGTTCATCTGACTCCAGCTGGTATTCAGTAAATCTCACTGGTGTTCAGAAAATGTGTCTTTGTGCCTATGGTATAATTTTTATCCGCCACATCCGGCGACCCATATACTTCTCGTGTCAGGAGTGGAAGGTCTTGAGTGCAGATGATGGATGTTCCCTTCTTTGTAGCACCTCCTCCTTCTCAGCTGCCTTCCTTCAGCAAAGGATCCACAAAAGTTTTCTGCTCCAAATTTTCAGCTGTGATGTTACTCATATCCTTCATATTAGACCCAAAAATTCTTTTTTTCTCTTTCCAGCCCTGGTTTTATTACTGCACAAACGTGTTGGTTGCACAGAACCTCACACATGGTGTGATTTAACTGGGAGCATTTCACCCTGCCAGATCAGAACCTACCTCTTCTTAGCTGCATGCACAGCACTGCCTCAAAATGCAATATTTCATGTAATTTTGATTCTGTCAGTAAAGGCTGCAGTGAAAATCTCACCTGGCTTGTTAGTGATATATTGACTTAGAATACCCAGTTTAAAGAAGGCTAGGAAAACAAAGCAAGAAAAGCTCAAATCTCCCAATGAAATCCAGTCTTTTCAAGAGAGGATTAGCAGTTTGGGGAATAGAAGTCTTTTCACTCCAATGGAGATGAATACTTTGTATTTAAACAGAGGCAAAATATTTCTGGATTTAGTAGTCTTAATAATTCAGTTTTTAGTAGATATAGTCGGAGCCCCAGTGCGAAACCACATCAGTAAAATCTGGTAGCTCACCTCAAGCTGTCTATAACCTATCCTTTGCCCCGAACAGTTTTAGTTATGCCAGTTGTAAAAGAACTTAGACAATTTCCCCAGTGCAGGCTTGAAGAAGAAAGGAGTCCACTGCATTGATGTAATTGAAAAACACATGTCATTAAGTTGCTCCCGTGAGTGATTGCTAAATGAGTAGTGGATAAACAATGCTGGTGACCCTCTTTGCCCTTAACTCAGGCACAACAAAAAAACACGGTGGTTGAAGGCTTTGTTCAACCTGGTTTGAAGCTTCCTGACAGGAGGAGTCCCAGGCAGAAAGAGGTCTCTGCCACTGCTCTAGATGAAGATTACTTTCCCCCTGACCACTCACTCCCCTGTAAATTTTTTTCTGGTCTGTGGATTTACACACTAAAAATGTGTAATAGGGAAGGAAAGGGATATAAACTCTCACTTTGTGATATCATTGGCTCACATATTGCTGCTCAGCAGTCATGGACAGCATCCAGCATTAACGCTCAAAGGGACCTGCCATATTTATGATTCCTGCAGCCTCACAAAATCAAGGAAGGATGGTGAACAGTGATTGAAGCACAGCTGAATGAAAAGCATAATATAAAGAGCGCAAAAATAAAATATTTTTTGAGGCTGAATTCCCAAAGAAATTAGGTTTATGCAATCCTGCTTGGCTGGGTAGGGATGTGTATGTGGAACATTGCTCTTTTCACAAACCCCACACCAAGGTTGGATCCTGCTGAGGTGCTGCCAAAAACTTTTGACAAGGGGGCCAAGCAGCCTTGGAGGCAATTCAGTTTGTCTGTGATGGATTGGAATAGATGCTTATGGGTTACAAATGGAACGGCTAATAGACTCACCCATTATTAAGCTTCAGAACAGAGGCAGAGGTGTTTGCAAATTGCACCCACTTGTTCTGCAGCCCACAAAAATTCCCCTCCATGGCTTAAAATGTCTATCGGAAGTCTGAAAAAAAAATCTCTAGTTGTATTTCAAAGTTATTTACCTGTTTCTTCAGAAAAAAGCATTTCTGATGTGCGGATCACCTGGGAAGAGGTGGCTACAGTCATAGAGTCTGATTCTGCCACTACTGGTTTCTCTGAAACTATATGCAGATGCTGCTCCATCCATGCTGAACAAGGCTACTGTCACCCAGCCCAGTCTTTGCTGAGGGTGTTACATGACACATCAGGGGATATTTTTTAATTTGAGCAGATGACACAGGCAGCACATGGTATGTTCTGACTCTTGTGAATTATGCCAGTGCATAGAATCACAGAATCATCAGAGTTGGAAGAGACCTCAAGAGATCATCCACTCCAACTCTCCCACTAAAGCAGGATCACGTTACACAGGACTGCATCCAGGTGAGTTTTGAATATTTCCAGAGAAGGGAACTCTGCAACCTCTCTGGGCAGCCTGTTCCAGTGCCTTGTCACCTTCATAGTGAAGAAGTTTTTTCTTATGTTTAAATGGAACTTCCTATGTTCCAGCCCATTATGCCCATTGCCCCTCATCCTGTCACTGGGAACTACTGAGAAGAGTCCAGCTCCATCTTCCTTGCACTCAGCCCTTAGATACTTATAGACATTAACAAGTTCTTCCCTCATCCTCCTCTTCTCAAGCCTAAAGAGTCCCAACTCTCTCAGCCTTTCCTCATGAGAGAGGTGCTCCAGTCCACCAGTCATCTTTGTTGCCCTTCCCTGGGCTCTCTCTTAAACTGGGGAGCCCAGAAATGGATGCAGTATTCAAGCTGTGGCCTCACCAGGATAGAGCAGAGGGGGGAGAATGACATCCTTTGACCTACTGGCCACACTCTTCTTCATATAAGCCCAGAATTCCATTAGCCTTCTTGGCAGCAAGGTCACAATGCTGCCTCATGGATAATTTACCATCAGGACCCCCAGATCCTTCTTCTCCAGACTACTTTCCTGCAGGTCCACCCCTAACCTATACTGTTGCTTGGGGTTCTTTCTCTCCAGGTGCAGGACCCTTCATGTGGCACGTACAATGTGAAGCAGGGGCTTGACTCTAAGATATCTGATTTTTTAATATGTGGAGGTGAACTTCAGCTCCTCAGTAACAACAAAAGTGAACATTTCCACAACTGCAACGTGAACAAATAGCATTGGAAAGGTTTTCCAAGTTGTGCTCTGCCACATAGTGAAAGATGTTTGGATTTCACAGATCCATGACTGGCAAAATTGCATTCTAGGAGGAGGGATTTTCAAAAATCTTCAGTTAAGGGGCTGTTTTGCAAGATCTACAGTTTTATGCATGTCTAAATGACACTGCTTTCACTAAGATCCACAAATAAGCTGTTATCCACAGTAGGTAAAAACACATAATGAGTGCAGTGTCAGTCAATTAACTGTGTTTCTAACTAATGTGATAATGGTGCAGCAGTGATAAGAAGATGTTCATTGCTTCTTTTTGGAAACAATAGCAGTGCTGAGGTTTTTGTGTCCATAAGAGGGGACAATTTTTAAAACAGTGGCTAGTATCAAATGCCTCCATCGAACGAAGGCTGTGAGCACACTGTGTCATGTTCAGAGGTGAAAAAGCACCAGCAGCTTTCATTTCATCACTTTGCAAATCAGATCACTTGCTTGGGGGCTGCTGTGATGGATAATGCCAGTGCCTGCTTCCGAAATGTGTGTGCTCACACCTCTGTGAAGAATATCCAGAACAGTAGTGCAGGATGAGGAAAGAAGTTTTGGCCTACAGTGCATCTGAACAAAGGGGAACTCACACCAGGGTACTGATTATTTGGGGCCTGTAGAATTGAAGAAACCTGTTCTCTCCACATGTGGTATCAGTTTTCAGTCAAGAAATCTCCCGAACACTAAAAATTTTTTGCTTGATTGCAGCCGCCAGCACAAGATTAATGTATAACCAATGTGTAAACTGAGATCCCTTTGACTCTGAAGAGAGCCTGAAGCAATGATTCAAAACTATCTGAACTTTCAACTTCAGCTCACTCGGGGCTGTGGACTCTTCAGTTGTGAAGCTATGTTTTTTCAAGTGTGGGGTTTTTGTTGTTTTTTTTGGTTTTAAAATTGTATTTTATGGGGGTTTTTGCTCCAAGGTTCATTATTTGAAGAGGATGGGTCTTTCTGCCCTGCAGGGATCTATCTATCACTGCTGACTCTCTACATCTTCTCTGCATGGAAGAAGTAATTGGATTGTACTTTCTGCACATGACCAACACAGCAGGGAAATCCAGGGCTGGACAGCTATGCTGTCTGGTGGGTAGGGAAGGATCTGATTCCTAACAAAACAAAATGTCTGAGTCTAACCACAGCGCCTTCCCTGTCTTTTCTATGGAAGAGCTGGGACATGCTGAACTCTCCTCACCAGACTGCACTGGAGCTTGGGAAGGTTCCTGAAACCTTCAGAAAGCAGTGAAAATCTTAACCACCCAAATAATCCTTGCTGAAAACCAGCCCAGGGTATTAAATGTCTGTGAATATATGAAACAATAAGCTGTGCTATGGGATGCTAGCGGTTAGGAACATTTCTTAAAGTTACAATACAGATGCATTACTGCAAAATTTA
The DNA here is from genome assembly GCA_023637945.1 of Phaethornis superciliosus. Taxonomy (NCBI): domain Eukaryota; kingdom Metazoa; phylum Chordata; class Aves; order Apodiformes; family Trochilidae; genus Phaethornis; species Phaethornis superciliosus. The sequence continues at coordinate 66,297,004 of JAJQWJ010000002.1, read as the reverse complement.
GTGGTGTTTTCACAATGTTACGGTCTCCATATGCTACCATATAGATGGGATACATGATTATGGAGGAGCAACTGCAACCCTTCAGCCTCCCTCTCCCCCCCCAAAAAGAAGAAAAATGAAATTATTTTGTACTTTTCCAGATAGATTTGTATTTATTATTATTATGCTGCTACAAAATGTCATGTAACCTTAAGCATTGTGCTGTTTCTTTATTCCTAAAGACACCAGAATCCCGACATTATCATGTTCCTGGGAGTGATTTGGGCAAAGTGATGAGATTGCCAAGATTTGATTCTATAAGTCTTTAAGAGTTTAGTAGATTTATTCCTTTCCTTCAAATGAATGTCTGCTTGTCACTGTCAGAATGGCACGGCTTGCCACCCCACTCCACCCCCTTAGATTCAAGCATAAAAAAAAGAAGCTGTTTGGAGCTTGATGTGTTGCTTGTAGCTATGTTAGAGAAACTGTGCTATTCTGGGAACATTCAGGCTTCTCCCACCAGCTCTTCCAGCTGTAACATCACGCATGTTTTTAATCTCAGCAGTAAGAACTTCCACTGGTCTCCAACAGCCAAAATCCAAGTGCTGGCTGGTGTTCTACGAGGCCTAAAGAATGTGTGTAAGTGTGTGGGGGTGTCTGCAAGTGGGTGTAGCACACATGCTCATTTATTTGCATGAAGGAGAGATTTGATGGTCAACTTTGAACCGCCTTCCCCCAACCATGTTGCAGCAGATTCACCCTGCTGCTCTGATTTAGACCTGTGCCTGGCTTGCTCTGACCTGCAGCACTGGAACAGATTTGCAGAACTGAGGAGATCACTGCTGAAAGGTATACCAATGGAATCTGCTCCTTTGCTCCCAAGAAGCCATCATCTCCCTCTGTCCTTGCAGTGGAGGTAGATGTGGGTTGCAGGTACCTGTAGGAAGGTTTGTGCCTCTGGACAACCCCCTCCAAAGTTGTGCAGCATTAGACATGCATGAGGAGTGCTCTGCATGGGAAGGGACAGTGCTGGTCCCAAAATTTGTGCTCAGCGGCAGTAGGGTTTCATATGCAGCCTGATTTGTGAATTTCTCCTCAAGAAATATTGAGGAGCATTACTTTGAGGACCAGCTTTCACTGGAATAAAAGGACTGACATACAGGGAAATCTCTGCTATTACTTTCTACTTATAAAGCCCACAAATCTGCACGATGAGCCAAATTCTCCTAGTGGAAGCCATTCCTGGAATTTCCATCGAGAAAAATTGTTCTCTACATCAGTGAAACGCCACCATTGTCCCACTCAGAGTATTAACATTCAGTCAAAGATGGCAGTTACAAAAACGTGGGGGAGTATGATCAAATCAGTATTTCTTAAACAGTTTTGGAGTGTGCAACAGATATGTTATAATAATAATGGAAAGCATACAATATTCAAGTTGTCAGAATTTCTGAGGGTGCAGATTCAAAGGTCTGAATCAACTTAATGCCTCTCAAACTCCAGCCAAATGGAAGACAAACAAACAGAACAACTTGGGGTGTTGTACTTACAAGCTGGATGAGTTATATTGTGTTCTCTTTTTTTAAGCAAATCTAAAATCTAAATGCTGCTGTAGGGGAAAACTAAAATGACACAGAACCATACACAGATCTCCTACAGACAGCATGAGTTGGTGCATATGTGTGTGCGTGTATTTGTGTTGTAATTTAAAAGATAACATCATCCTAAGCTAAAAAAAAAATTGGGACCTTGTGTGAGAGAAAGTACTTGCCTCAGTAGGAGTACCCATGGTAATTAACATCAAAGTGGAAGCCAGGAATAGCATTTAAACCCTTACCAGCAAGATCTGGCAAATCAAAGAAGTTAAAGTGATCTTCTTGCCTTCCACCCCAAACACTGCTGCTCCAAGACCAGCCTCCCTTTCTCTGTGCTGACAGCTACAGCATTTTGCTTGTCCCCATCAGTGTACACTGTGTGCCATCTTTGTGACCACCCTCTCTCTCTTTGTCCATGCTTCTGAACTGCAGCTGAAGGTTTGCATTAACAAGACCATAATTTTGCATGGGTTGTGATGCAGTGAAATACAAAGAAACCAAAGAAACGTAGACCTTTATCTTGTGAGTGGCTCCAGACACTGGGACTGCAGTATGAGGTATGGCTGGGGCTAAAATTGGTATCATAACAAAGCGTGGGTCTAAAAAAAACCAGCCTTAAACTCTCAGGAGCTTTGCTGCTTCTACTGATGACAGTTGTTAGAGAGCAGCTCTCCTACAGAAACAACCACACCAAATATAGTGTGCTGGAGTAAATGCAAGAGGCAACACTGGAAGAAAACTAAAAACATTTTGCTTGGTCTCTGGATGCAGCTCTATTTCTGTAAGAGCCCACGGCTGCCATATCTGAAGGTGTTTGTCCCACGAGCTTTGGGATTCCCACAATTATTATTACAACACAGCCATTTTCAGAAGCTCCTGATCTATCTTGAGGCCATGCTTTGGGCTACGAGGCTCCTTCATGTGCCAGCCCCAGGGAACCTGGTGAGCAATTTTCTCTCCCAGATGGCTGCCATCTGCCTCAGAGAGAGGCCACCAGGAGACACTTTTTATGTTACCTTTTCCAGTGGTCTGCTATCGATCAGTTGCATAGCTAATCTTGATTTAGTTGTGTACTCATGCAGAGAGCAAGAAGCAACTCGGAGAGGAAGCAACCAAACACAGCAGTACAGACTCTTTGCCACAATGGTGTATTTTGTGGCAACTTCTCTGCTGTCTCATTCCTCCTGTTCTGCTCAGGATGCACACAGGTCCCTCACACAGCTACTGTGACCTCCAGGAACTTTGCAGGCGTGTACAAGCTGCAGGACCTGGAAGGCAACAAAGCTGCAACCTTGTCTGGAAGCCTAGGCAAAGGCAAAGCTCCCTCTGTGCTCAGGAGGCCTTGGCCTTTTTTATTCCTCACCAGCTTTCTCCTTTGCACCTTCTTTTTTTATTATTTTTAAATTTTTTTTTGTTTTTCATGTTGTCGTGTTTGGAGCGGTTCGAACTTCAGCACAGAAAGCAAACCCAGTGAGTACAAAACCCTAGCTAGAAATCGTTTGGATTGAAGCTGTGCCAATTTTCACCTGCCCCAATCCATAACCCTTTCAGCTACCCTGAGGAGCAATCCTGTGGGGAACTGTTGCAACCAACCGAGTCTGGTGTGGCTTCTTGGCAAGCCAGATGAAAACACAGCCACACTGCTAAATGCTGCTCTTGGGATGTCCGAGGCATAAGGTGTCCAAGAGCTTTATGTCCCCACAAAGTGTTTCCACACTACAAAATGTGGATCTCTCTTCCTAAGGGGCAGGGAGAGAAACTGCCGTCCCCAATGAGCAATACCTTCCTTAATCACTGTCCCTGCAACGTAACCGTATGACTGCCAGAGGGAGTTTGGCCTAAATAAAACCTGGATTTTGGATTGCTACAAAGCAAGAGATGTCCTGGGGAGTGTGAATGCCTCTGAGCAACAGCTGAATATCTGGTGCTGCCTGTGGCCACCAGAGCTGTGGAGTTTGCCTGATGCTTAAAAACATAATCAACAGTCTCGGCTATAAGCCCGCGCCATTTCATTTGAAAATTAAAGTCATTTTCTGAGTAATAGGAGCACATTCGTGCTTGGAAACCGTAGGGCACTTAGCATCTTTTTCAATTTCAGTGCTCAAAAAAAGAAGGGGACAAAGTGCCAGGAAAGATTGTTTCTTGGCTGAGCTATTGTAGGCCAAGTTTCAGTCCAGAGTGGGTTTTTTGTGTGACTCAGTGGTAAATTGCTGAACAAAGAGCTTTATAATACAGAGGCAATACTGCAAAAAGCATTTAACTCTAGCTGTGCTGGAAGTGGTTTTGGAAACTTCTGGCATCTTTGCTGTCCTTCTAACAGCTTGTAAATGGATTGAAACTTTCCTCAGGGATTTCTGTAACAAAGTGAGTAAAAATGTAAGTGCTTTGTAATCTCTGTGGCAAGACTTAGTATCAGGTAGAGTAGATAATTTGAATTACTTAAAGCAATCATGCTTTTGAAAGATTTTCTTCATTCTTGTGATAACTAGTTTGTAGCAAAATTACCTTCCAAAAGCTTCTTTGCATGCTCCCCTAATGAACTTCTGATTTACATATAGTTTGTAGATACGACTTATCTCTTAATGTAGTCTTCTTCCATTTATTCAAAGCAGATTTTTTTTTTTAGGGGGAAATATTATGTAGTGTCGATAGCCACAGTGGAGGAATTATTGCAAGTATCTCATTTCTAACGCTTTTGTTCTTCCACTCAGAAACCCCACATCTCACTTTCTCCATGGAGCAGAGGCTATTGTGTTTACTTATTACAAAGCCTGAAGCATTTTCTAGATTGACTGCAACTAATCACTACGATATGCCTTCTTATTTTGGAATCCTTCAACATGGGAAAAGGGCCTCCTACTTCAAAATCTATTTTACTTCTAATTTTTGTCCCTCAAAGGTAAAGTCTGGACCCGTGCGCCTCCTTCATCAGCATCCCCCTTAGTGTCACCGCTACTAAGGACATGAAGAGGATGAAGTGTCTAATGTCTAGCAGTGAAAGTGTGGTAGTCCAAGTCCAAAAGTAACCAGACTTCAGACAAAGAATGTCTAGAGAAGCTGCTGAGGTCTCCACACAAGTGTCTGACACCAGTCCCACCAAGGTGGATGTGAAATTCTCACAGCTCAGCCTATTCTCCCCAGTCCCTGAGGATGCAACTTCCACTCCATCTTTGCCTCTCCAGGTAAGAGTGGGATAGCAGTGTGTGAACTGGGTGATTGTTATTGCCTTTTGCTGTAGAGTAACTCTTCTACTTTTTCCATTCTTTTTTTTTTTGGGGGGGGTGGTTTGGTTGGTTGTTTCTTTCTCATGAGAGCCACAGCACTCACATATCTATGATAAAATTTATTTATGTAGTGGTTTTGGATTATACAGGACAATAGACTGAAATAAGTAGTTTATTGAAGGACAATGCTTAAGAAAGGAATGTCAGATACTCTGCTGTGGTTTAGAAAGCTGGCCACTAATCTAATATTTTTTAACAAGCTACTCTGAGTTGCAGGATAGAATAAAAGTTGTCTTAAAAAAAAAGAAATAAACCTGTGCTGCAGGGTATAAACAAGCTTCATAAAAGGTTGGGATAGGAATAATATCCCCTTCTGACACATTACTTCATAATTACAGAATATGGGCCTGCTTGCATCTTTCTCTGAGGGATATAGTGCTGGCATTTTTAGATACTAGGTAAGTAATTTTTAAAATTTATATATCCTTCCACTTCTTTCAGTGGAAAGACAGGGTTTCAAGGACATTTTACACAGGTCAATTGCTATGTAGAGACCAAGAACTTAATTTCCCCCATCACATTTCATGACTGTGTTATAGGTAGTCCACAGGTACTCAGGGACTGATGAACCACAGCATGACAACCACAAGACAATTCACACCAGAAATCAGATTATGTCTGACAGTTTTCTAACACCTGATGTCTTAAAATCAAGGCTGGACTTTTTTCTTTTTTTTTTCTTTTTCTTTTTTTTTTTTTTTTTTTTTTTTTTTTTTTTCTTTTCTTTTTTTTCTTTTTTTCCTTGCAGAAGACATGCTTCAGTTTGGCTGGAAAATACAAGCTTGAAGAAAGTCTGTGGCAAACCTACAAGGACTGACATACATCATGATTGTAATGTTTAATTCTAGACTGAAAATCAATGAATCTACAAAGTTTCATATTTCTAAGAAAATAAAGACACAAATCTACATCCATGTTGGTAAGCAATGTGAAGTTTTCTCCTGGGGAATATCTGATATCTGCAAAGAAGCCCCACACCTGAGGAAAGGTTGATCCCAGGATGATGTCACATATGTGAATCATGAGGAATTTTCTCCTTCACTGCTCAGATGAGGATTTTTAATGATTGCCTCCCATTTACTTCACAACATTTCATTGCTGAGTAACTTGAGGCTTCTTCACACCATTTGAGTTTGATGGCACGTAGAGTAATGCAGAGACCTTTCCTTCCTGGGGGAAATTAAGAAAATAATTCATTCTTTCACTCAGTAACTCAACTGAATCCAATTTGGGTTCATTCTTTTAGGAAATATGTTTAGCTAATTTGAATTAAAATATAAAAAGAAAAACATCTATAATACTGACCATCTTGATATCCTAATTCTTAGTTCTTCCATACCGTTCTTCGTCCACTGACAATTTTATTTTGCAGAGGGAGAAACTAACATGATGTCTTAGAAGAATAAGTCACATCTGCACCTTCTGCAATTTACTACACACTCCTGTGTGTGTATGTGTATGAAAGAAAACCTCAGCAATGAATATTTCATGTTGATTTGTCATTTTTTTTTCATTTGTGAGCTTTTATTTTTACTTTTTACTTACATTTGCTTTAGTGTCTATTTTCCAGATGCATTGTGTGCACAGAGAAAGGTATGATAAGAGGATGGGAGTGTCAGGTGCACTCTGTGTCCTCTGAGTCACATTAACTAGTGAACCTTTGTCCCCATAATCATAGTACACTTGATGAAGAGACTGCAGGAAAATGAGTTATGTGCCACATTTAGAGACAAGTATCAACTTTTAAAAATTTACTTTCCTGCCAAAACTTGGTAAAACAAGATGGTAAGTTCAGGTCAATACACAGAGTAGTTCATCACTGTCTGTCTTTCCTCCTGGCTGCCAGGAGTACCTAGCATGTCAGGGACCACAAGCTGAGCACTAGACAAAAATCACTTTGTTGCTTTTAAAAATGAAACAAACTCCTTGTTGAAAAAAAAAAACTATTTTCAGCAGTATACTGCATACTTGGACAACTCTGCAGCCATTCAGAGCCTGGGTGATTAGCCCAGGCTATCTTTAACTGTGTCAGTAGATACCTGTACACCAGGGACCTCTGCAGTCCTGAAGAAGTGGCTCCAAATGCCTTGTGCCAGAGCATCCTATAGGTACCTTTCCTTACATCTTCATTAGCCAAGCAACCAACATTAAGAAGCAACAAGCATTAACAAAATATACCTCTTCCTTTGTTCAACAGCTGTAATTCAGGAGAGCCCCTGGGATTACATGTACTGTTTTGACCTCTAGTTCTTCCCTAACTCATCAGTAACTCTGTTGTGTCAAATAAATCTTGTAGTTCTGGCTTTGCCCTGCTGGTAGCATTCATAGCACAGATGCTGTTCTCTCCCTGTGGGACTGCAGCTGGCTATTCCCTCATGGGGATATGATTTTTCATGGGGTACTAATTTTTCAAAGGTGTGGTGATCTGGTGCTACAAGTGCTGTACAACCTCAGATAAGGGGTCTCAACTAGCAGACTCCCTTGCCTTCTCAAGATCTTCCCATCTGTATGTTTTTAAAACCTTCTTCTCTGGGGCTTGAGGGTGGCATCAGCTGCTGAGGCTCTTTCACACAACATTTCTAACATCTGCCCAATGTCATGGGTTGTAACAGTAAATCATACTGCTTACAGCAAACACCTCTGGGGTTTTCTCAGATTTTTCAATCTCTAAATGTTTTTTAGGCTTCCTGCATCCTATATCTGTCTACACTACTTTAGAAATGACAATCCTGGTGATTTGGGCATTGAGGATTCCTGTGAGGCTGGTGAAGAGTCTGGTAAGAGACTGCCCTGATCCGCCGGGGCTGGGAGTGTCATCTCCTTTCTGCATCTGGACTGAAATTGGAGAAGCTTTATAAGGGTCAGACATGAATACACATGTTCTGGCTTTCCTCTTTGTGTCATGGGGCTTTTTGCACAACTAAAAATTACAGATGTACCCCTAAAAGTCACCCCACGATTCTGACCTCCTGTCTCACACCATTTTACACAGTTTATCGCGTCCAACGTGACCGTAATTGGTCATCCATTTTACTCACATCCAGCTCTGTCTCTTGCTATTTCAACTCCTCCTCCAGGAATTTCTGTTTGGAAAGCTTTTCAGGCTCAGATCACATTTTGCCACTGTTTTGCCCTGGATCAAAAGGTGCAACCTCACTCCCTTTGCATCTACAGCTCCTAAAAACTAGAAGGCTGCTCTGAGGCAGCTGGGGCAACAAGCTGTGGTGTCTATACATGTCTGGGGGCATTTTTAGTTTGTTGTTTGTTGTGTTTTGTTTTTTTTCAAGGGGTCAGGCTGGGCTGCTCCGTTTTCCCTGTCTGACATTGCTCACTGTGGGCACTCATGCTTGGCTGGAGGATATGCTCCATGGCTCTGCTCAGGCAAGCCTGTCTCCCAGGTGTTCAGCCAATGTTGGATAAAAGATGTCAGATCTTTGCTGGAACTACTGGGTGGCTATTGAAGAAAAACATTGGGAATTAGGATGGGCACCTCTGCAGTGCTCATCGTGGGTGGTAAGTTTATATATAGTGATTGCATGAGCCTCCCTACTGGGCTGTAAATGTTTTGCAAACAGGCACCTGTGTGGTACTCAGCACAGCGTGCCCTGCTCGGTGTCTTGCCAGAGATATTGTTGGGCAGTACCCTCTCCTCACCTGAGAGTTCTGGAGTCCCAGTGACATGTGTTACAGATGTCTGAGCACTCAGCAGTGACTTCTTTGTGATTCTGGCTAATTTCTCCAGGGCAGGATCCATTTCTCTCAACAATTTCACTTGTGGGCTGGAATTTCACAAGCAACTCTGTTTTTAATTAGAGGCTCCATAATGTCTCCAAAGATATGCATAGTGTCAGAGATCTTGCATCTGAAACATAGTGCTCTGTGGTTCCTTATTTTTATTGTTGGTTTTGAGTACGGTTATGTGTCCCTCTACAGTCTTACTCTGTCCAGGTCACATCTTCAAATAACTTTCTCAATGGTTCAGTTGTTCCAAGTATTTTGAAAATAATCTCTCTCAGGTCACTTCTCATCCTCCCTGCTCAGTGAGAGAGTGAAAGGTTTTACTTCAGTGTTTTCTCTGTTCTTTATAGCCAAATCCATTTATAGATTCAGTTCTTCCCTCTGGTGATGATTCCATGCTTACACGGAGACTTCAGGCTGTCTTTTTGATTTGCCAGTAAGCCAAGTCACAGAATCACAGAAACAAAAAATGGGAAGGGTTGGAAGATCTGGAGATCATCTAGTCCAACTCCTCTGCTAGAGCAGAATCCCCTAGAGCAGATTACACAGGAACATATCCAAGAGGGTTTTTCATGTCTCTGGGGATGGAGACTCAACAACCTCCCTGGGAAATTTGTTCCAGTGCTCTGCTACCCTCAGATTAAAGGAGTACTTTCTCATATTTAGGTTAAATCTTCTGTGTGCCAGTTTGTGACCATTACCTCTTGTTCTGTCACTGAACACCACACAGAAGAGTCTGGCCTCATCCTTCTGACACCTGCCCTTAGTATATTTATAAATTATGAGATTCCCCCTCAGCCTCCTTTTCTCTAAGCCCAAGCTCTCTTAGCCTTTCCTCATAGGGCAGATGATCCAGTCCCTAGGTCCCTTCTGGGGGCTTTCCTGCTCTGTTTTCAGGATGTCTTTCTTTGCCTGGATGATGGGGCAGTTTGTTATTGAGGCTGCTGCTGCAGTGATGCACATACTGTGCTGGCTGATGGTATAATCTCTGCCCCACCTCACAGATAGGGACATTTTTTCTCCAGCTGCAGGTCACCCTTTTGCTGTGTGCTTTCTGATACCATCTCCCATGGCTTCCTGTGTCTTCTCCCACAGACCCTGTGCCTCGCCTGCCTTTCTCTGGAGCTGAACATAGAGAAGTACTCAAGTAAAAGAACTCAAAAGCAATTTCTACCACCCCTTACGGAGTACCACTGCTACTGGTGTTCAAAAGAGAGAAGTCTTATTAGTGCCTGTAGCAAACAACCCTCAGGTAGCTGTGGCAACTGGTAAGCACTTAAAGGTGGGCTATATCCATCTGTTGGGAAGCATTTTATGTTCCACATATTTCATATTATTGCCCTGCAAGACTAAACGAAGAAGCACACTACTTATGGAAGTGCTTATAGAAATTAAATACATGTTTAAATGAATTTAAACATTTTTAATGCAAAATTCAGCAGCTAGAAATGTTGCACCAACCTATACTTAATTAAAATTAATATGGTTTCCTGGGATAGACCAGGAAAGAATGTGGCCTTAAATATGTAATTAAAATATAATTATGTTGGAAGGAAGTCATTACTGAGGTTGTACCTCAAAGCATACCTAATAGGCTATCTGCAGAAAAGGTTTATGCATTTAGTACACCAGCTATATAAGATTAAAAGGATGCAGTCACTGAAAGAAGGAGATATTAGCAAGTAGATAGTAATAGCCCTTTTATGGTCAAATCCTTCTGGCTATATTCAGCAAGGAATCTTCCTTGTCTTAGGTTGGGATGTACAAGGCACGTCTGTTTTTCTTCTGAGGCCTCCCAGACCTCTCCCAGAACTGTCCCAGTGGGTGAGAGAAGGACTTTCAAGTAATGTCAGACATCTCTGGATGAGGAAAACATTAGCACTGAAAGTGTACCAGTTGCACAATTTTGGGGACCATTTGACAAAGGCATATTCAAAGTAGAAGACCTTACCCAACCTTAGTTAAAACCAGGGAGGGAGACCTCCTCTCAGTCAGTGCACCAGTCTCCATGAACCCCTGAGCATGGCACCCAGAATTACAGTGCTAGGGTTATGCACAGCTTTGCATTTGCAGGTTTTGATTTTACTTAATTCCTTGGGCAGAGCTATAGGAAAGAAATTCAAGCAATCTGACATTCCACAAGATGCACACAACAGAGGTTTGGGAGGTAATGTGGAAGTGTGAGCATAAAACTGAAGCCACTTTGTGCTCTCTGGAGTCAGAACAACCCATTATTAATTTGATTTAGTTTGGTTTGGTTTGTTGTTTGGGCTTTTTTTTTCCATAATGTGATAGGTTTTTGTTCAAAGTCAACTTAAATCAGCATTGAGAATCTTGTTAACTGTACTGAGGTTTGGGCTAGGTTCACGGAAATAAATTAATTATCTTTTATAATAAACTCTATAGGTAGTCAAAGATGCAAAGTTCACAATCATGTCAGAAGCATCTCTTTTTCAAAGGTTCAGAGTCATGGATTGATTTGAATTATAGGAAACATCTGGATGTAACCTTGAATTCAAATCGAAGCAAGAGGATTTGCCCTCATCTCATCACCTAACTTTCTTAGGTTTTTTAACTGTGATTTTTAGAAGTACAGTGAGTCTTGTAAAAGAAGTGTGAGAGAGGAAGCGTGACTCCCTCAGCTGTGCCAGGGTCCTCTTTGCTACAGTACAGAAAATGGTGTAAGTAGCCTAATTCTGTTTTAATGAACAGAAATATGTTCCTGGTAAGGAAGTGAATATAGCACTTAGTGAAACGCACTCTGGTGAACCGTTGACATTCAGTCCATAATCAGACTTTTATTGTTAAAGAGAAATTGTGGTCATACCCTTCATTTTGAAGATTTACTTCAATAAAATAAAACTCTGACAGTAATTTCTCCCTACCTTTAGATTCTCTGCAGTGATGCTTGTTAAATGGATAAGAAACGTGTAGAGCTGACCTAGCCTTTCTCACACCAAAGTCCAGTGTCTTCACTGACTAATACTCAATAAGGATGTTCTCAAGCAACTTTTTTTTTTTTTTTTTTTTTTTTTTTTTTTTTTTTTTCATTTTTAACATGGTACTGAAGATGTGCAATTGTCGGTATTGTGCTACTTCATCATCTAAACACATCCCACATCAGAGCTCCCCAAGAAGCCTGCAAAGGGGAGATTCTTATACAGTGTTGGTAGAACTTGTCAACAGGGGAGGACTGAGTGAAGTCAGCCTTCTGTGGTTATAACAGCAAAAGCACTTCCTTCCCTTAAACGGTTTCTTTTTTCCCCCCAGAGTCTTGTAGTAACTCACACCTGAAAAAACAGCCTTCATAGCCTCCACGAGCTAATTAAAGTGCAGAATCTAGCAGATGAGCAGTGCAATATTGCTACAGTGTCTGTTCCTTACCTTGTCAGTCTCTAAAGAATTTCCAGGTTCAGTTGTGACCGAGGTAAGTGGTAGCAGAGTACTCGGCCGTGGAAACCACAGCTGGAAAAAACCCACTTCTTGAAACCACACGGATTGACATGGGTGACATTTTATTAACAAGATCAAACAAATGGAGTGAAAATGTGGTCCTAGTCACCAAGGTCACTGAAAAGCCACAGAAGTTTAGTTTATGATAAGTTTTGCCTCTTTATGAAACATTTTTTCAAACATTTCTGGGACTGGTGGTGCAATCTAGCAGAGAAACGTATGTCCTGAAGTATACTGCTGAGAGAGACCCGGGACATTTCTTATGTCCACACATTATTGATACCAGCCTGTTCTGAGTGTGACTTGCTCCTTGCAAGCCACCACCACAGCTCCTCTCCAGGTGGCAGAACTGGTGGGGCAGGTGCTCTCAGAGTGCATCATCATGGATGAATCCCATCAGGTTGGACAGAGGCTATTCAACCTTTTCCACTTGTATTTTATGCCAAGTTCAGAGCCATACAGATATTCACTGACTGGTGTCTATACTGTTACACTCACAGGATTGTCCAGGTCCTTTTTATTTATATTTTGTATCCTGTACACTACTTAAGACATATATTTTCTGCTTAGGCTTTTAATTTGTAAGCCATGTAACGAGAATGCACGATAGGTTTATGCCCTAGAATTTCAGGATTTGCCAGTCAGTTTTGCACAGGGACACGGGGTAGTGCCTACTTCCTTTTTTCTTTTTTTCGTTTACTCATTAAAGGCAAAGTACAAATCCGTGCATTTTAAAACAGCTCTCTGAAATTGCATGGCCATCTAATCACAATCTATCCGACTAAAAATTAAATCTAAAATTAGACATAAAATCCACAACATTACCGGTCCTGGATTTAAGGCTTATAATGCTGTGAGTTTCTAGGAAAATATTTAAGAATCAATTTATATGCTAATGAACTGTTTTCCCATAAAACTAGATAGCAGTCGCACTCAGTAGCTGCATCAGAACCATAGTATTGGTCTTTCTTTTGTCAGACTTCACTTGTGACATTATATACATAAATTCACAAGAGTTGATGTTTATTGCAGACCTATATGCCACGCTTCAGCAGAAAGAAACTTCCCTGAAATTCTTAGGAACCAAGTTCATGAAAACATCCATGTGGAGTTAGGAAATCTCATTGTAAACCAGAGATGAACTCGTGGAAAACTGAGGAAGAGTTAAAGGGAGGAGTCCTTGTCTCTTCTCCCCCTGTACCTCGTGGCTTGCTGTGTTCTCCAGCTTTGTCTATGGGGTGTCCCCTCTGGTTTGAAGACCTCAGAACAGTCCTGCTCAGATGTCTCCTCCAGCTTTGTGCTGCCCCTTTGGATTGCCCTTCTGCTGCCACCACAGGCACTTCCACTGTGGGTGGTGGGGAGGTTACAATCCACTAGAGGCTATTTCCATTTAAATTAGGACCAGCTGCAGTATTGCCTCTGACAGGCACCACAGCCAAGCCCTAAAAGATGAGATGGATGTGGTGGTGAAGAAGCTCCTTTGTCCAGCATGCAAACAGTGACTTTGTCATCCATTTGATACAAAGGCCCAGGAACAGCACTTTCCCACACGTTTTCACAGCAGCTCTGCACATGCAAAGGGCTATCCGCACACATCTGGAACAACTACTCCACTCAGCTAGTCACCAACAACTCATTCCTGAGCTCATGAGTTCTGGTTTGTTGTGGGGTTTGTGTCCCAGGGCCAGGCTCTCCGGTGTTAGAAGGAGGTTTAGAGAAGATTCCTTTCTGTCTTCTATCTGGCTGTTCATGCCTGTTTGCTTTGAAGGCATTTCCACTTGATTGCACCTGTCCTAGAAAACTAAGCCATGGCCATGGCCATACTGCCATCTACACAGCCCGATGGTGATGTTGATCCCTCTCCCATTTTGGCCTGGGCTGACCAGCACTCTCCCAGCAATTCCTGGGCATGCTGTAGGATTCAGGCCTCAGTCTATTCCCAATACACAGTGTGTGGAAAACTGGGTTGAATAACATGGGCAAGAACTGTTCTGTGCCAGGGAACAGCTCCAGACACAATTAATTCCTTACTGTATTTGTAACACCCAAAGTCATTTCTCTTTGATAAAACTTGTTTGGAAACTACCTAGTGAAACCCAAAGTCATTTAGGGGAGCTGGCAGGGAAGTAAGGAGGGAGTGCAGAAGCAAATAAACACATTTGTCAGTATCATTTTTTTTGCTAAATAACTGGGCTGGAAAAAAAGGGAACATGATAGTACCATACTATGTGCAGTGAGCAGGAAAAGAAAGCTTCTCTCCTTGCATGTCCAGATTGAGTCAAAACTGGACAATCACAGACAACTACAAGCATCTTCATGATCTGCAAAACATGTACAGAAGGGAAGGGAAGATCTAAGAATTATAAGCTAAAGGAAAGTGAAAAAGTTACCCTAGTGGAGCTGTTGATGAAGGAAAGTTCTTCTTGGTTTGTCCCCACATAGCAGAGAGCTATGAGTCTGCTGAAATACCACCTGCAGTTTGTTTCAGAAGAGGAAACAGGATGTTGGCATGCAGTCCAGACTGAAAAAGGATGGAAGGGGAGGACAAACCCCTGCTAACCTTGTGGGAATGTAACCTGTAAAACAGAGAAGATGGGACAGTTCTAGAGAACCAAGAACCAGCATCTGTGCAATGCACAATGCCATCTTGTTTGTGTGGTATTTCTGCTTAGGTTGCGCCCAAGAGAGCTGCACTATGGCTTCTCTGTCAAGCACCCAAACACAGCAGGGAAATGTAGTCCCTGCCTGAGAGTGCTCACACCAGGGACACCAGGGAGCTGAGACACCTCTGTTCCCCTTCTGTGGAAAGAGAGAGGGATGGGGGCACCGTGGCCGTCCCTCTCCCAGTGTCTGGGTGACCACAAAGCCTCGGATGGGACCGAGGTGTGGGCACATCTGCCTGCACCACTTCTGCACAATTGGAGGCTCATTTTCATCATGTTGATTGTTCATCACATTGATTGTTAGAGGGTTTGGAATTTGAAAATTAAAGGACAGCCCTCAAATTAAACAGGCAGAAAGCCTAGTCCTTTTTCATTAAGAAAATATCTGGGGGCTTTTTTGCCCTCTCCCTCCCCTGAAGAAGGTTTGAAAAGACAAGTTATCCTCATAACATCTTGTAAACGCCCACGGGACAATTTTGCTTTGAAGTATCAATGTGACAGGGCAAAAGCAGAACAATTTGATACTAATGATTTCAGTCACCATCCTAATGCTTCATGTTTTAAAGATCATTTTGCAATAAAGACATCGTGATTTTACAGTCACATTAGAATAATAAACTATAGCACTTATGGAGTACTTTTCCTCTAAAATGTGAAACAAATTGGAGCAATAAGTGTTTTTCTCATTTTAGAGTTGGAGAAACTGAGGCCCCAGGACATGACCTTCTTGCAGCACAGTCTAAGAGAACCTCACCTGCCTCCTAGTTCTGGGGATGCCCTTTGGGTCATGCTGTCACTCACCTGCTAGTCCAGACAAGATGACAGATGACAACTCTGCAGGAAAGAGCAGATGCAGGTTGATGTTCTCACTTCCTTGTAACTTCAGGCACTTCACTAAGACATCTCAAATAGGAATGTTGAAACTCCCATTAAGAAAAAAATAAAAGCAGAAAAAAGAAGTGACAAGATCTGTTCACAATAGACAAGATGAATACAATTCACCAGACCTGACGACAATCTCTGGAGGGAATCAGGGTGCCCTCAAAGTCACCTTTCCTCATCATGTTTGCTGGACACGGGGTCTGTCTGCCCAAGAGAAGCAGCAGAGCCATCCCCAACCCAGGTGGCTCTGTCCCATCCTGGTCTGACAGCAGACTCCACCACTGGCTTTATGGTCACCAGCAGGCAGGGACCACAGAGACACAGATGCTACCAAGCATCCCTTTGAGTACAGGGAGTGCAAAGACAGGAGACAGCTGATATGTCAGCTTTCTCATTAAGATTCTCCAGCCTCCAACCTGGCTCAATTTATTATTCATCTGGTAATTTTCTCCACTAACATTGTTCTTTTCTTTTGCTGTCACCCACTAAGCAAAGGTAGGTATTTCCCTCCTAGGAGCATAATCAACATCTCTGCTAATATGCAGCTCTCAGGTTGTGACAGAAGAGAAAGAAATTGTTACAAACCAGGTCCTGGAACACTCATCAATATTTACAGGTGTCTGACAGTGACTTATCTCAGACCACCTACATTTAAACCACAGAAATGCAAATTGGTTTCTGTTTGCAATGCAAGGATTAAGGATGGGATATCCTTACATATGACTTCTCTAGTAGACAGCTGTTCCTCCTCCAGAAATATTTCCTTCAATGCTGTCCTGGTGTGTCTCTGTAACATAGAATCATAGAATGGTTTGGGTTAGAAGGCACCTTAAAGATCATCTAGTTCCAACCCCCTGCATGAGCAAGGACACCTTACACTAGACCAGGTTTCTCAAGGCCCTGGCCTTGAACACTTCCAAGTGGGCAACCTGTGCCAGTGTCTCACCACCCTCAAATTTAAGAATTTCTTCTTAATGTCTAAGCTAAATCTTCCCTCTTCAAGGTTTAAACCATTGCCCCTTGTCCTCTCACTACATATCCATGTAAAAAGCCCTACCCCAGCTTTCCTACAGGCCCCCTTCAGATATTGGAAGGTTGCTGTACATATATATATATATATATATATATGTATGTATAAGGTTGCTAACATATATTCAGAAAGTCAGTTGGAAAGGCACACAAAAGGCAGAGTGGGTTTCCTAGCTCAGAAACAGGTGTACATCACTTAAAATTTTGGCAGAGAGGAAAAACTCTGCAGCAGTTACCCACCATCAGAGCCTCTGCTGCTCTTTTTTATGGCACTTACCCAACGAGTTGTAAGTGCTGCCCTGATTTAAAAGATTGATCCAGATAAAATATTTAAGGATTCATGGGATTAAATATGAAAGGTTTAAAATGAACATTTCACCCTCTACCCTTCTCCAAAATACCATCTCATGTGTTGTACTCTGGGGTAGGGAGGGATGGGGGTGGAAAATCTCTAAACTGAAGCAGTCACCAGAGGATCTCATCATGAGACTTCAGAGGAGAGAAATCTTGTGCTGACAGGGATGTGATCCCCAGGATAAGGTTTCTCTGCAGGGTGCATGATGGGGAGGAGGAGCTTGGTCTGCCTCCCTGCTGCCCAGGGGAAGGACCCACAGATGCTCTTGCTGCTCAGCAGCAGCCAGGCCCTGGGACGCTTGTTGAAAGCTGTCCAGAGCATCAGATGGCACATCAGAGAGCAGAAAGCAATTTCAGCCATGGGATTGCTTCTGGTAGCTGCACTCATTGCCAGTTCAAGGTTGTCAGCCTCCCAAAATAACTTTTACTCTCTCCCAGGAATTTTTAATTTTTTTAAAAAATTTTGATTTTTTTAACCACAGCCATCTTTATGCTAGGCATTATTGGCAGAATTGTATGGAAAGAGATAGATCATAATTTCATCAAGCTCCCTGGATCTCAATCTTTGTCTTTATTTGTCTTTGCATGACTGAGGAATGTACCCAAAGGCTGCTCTGGGAATAGAGACTACCCTCAGGAACAGGAAAAAGTCCCATGAGTGTAGAGATAATTTCACTATGTCCTGGATGTGTGCAATGTGGGAGGACACCCCCCCCTCTTTTTTTGCCTCTTGCTTATGTTGCTGTGTATGAGAAGTTATTTCCAAATGATGAAAGTGCTTGCCAGGAGCAGACAGGTTTGTATGAATGGCAGTGCTTTTGAATTCTGCTTATAATTAGCTTCCTTCCCTGTGTACTTTCTCCTTTTTTTTTAAAAACCTTTTTTTATTTTTAGGAACTGTATCTAGTACATTTCTTTCTTTTATGTGTAAGACTTAACAGCCCACTGCTTGATTTCCATGTTAATTGGGTACATGGCTTCTCTCAATAACTGCCTCATCCTTGCTTACTTACTACATACTGTTGTACCCTTAGCAATGATCTGATAACATCCTCAGAGCAAAACACAGAGAACAAGAAACCGTGGGGATTAGACATCAAGGAGGACACTACAGGGACCACGTTGACTGAGGTGATCGGCAAGATGAAGATAAGTCTCTCTGCTTCCTCATATTGGACTTAACAGCACCAGGCAGAGCCCAAAGCCCTTCCCCTGCTGCACAACGCCGTCAAGTGGCTCCCTACCCTGGGGTGTGTAATCTAATCTTCCAGATAAAAACACTTAGCAGAGTGAAACCAGCTGGTGTTAAAAGCTGTATCTCTAAGATATGGCATCTGTGCAAGGTCTTAAAAACTTCCCCCAAAAAGGTGAAGGCCAATAAAAGTTGTAATTTGACGTGTGGATGCATACAGAGAGAGATAGATGGAGGTGTGTGCGTGTTTGTGTTGTGCCTGTGTGCGGTCACGGGCTGGCCTGAGCTAGGATGCTGCTGCTCCAGCTTTGAGTTTGAGGTTTGCCCAGGAGATCTCCAGGGAGGTTTCTAAACAATATTTTCTTGATTATCTGATAGGATCTACAGGAGTGCCAGTGCTACAGTTTAATATTACCATTTTTTTTAAAGCTTATTCCTGCTTTAAGAATATTGGATTTTTTTCCTGTTATTTTGAAAAAGAAAGGCTTCTTTCTGCAATTAAAATGATGATACCTCTGCAGCAAATGATTTTATATAACTAGTCTTTGAATAATGGAGCTATTATCAAGAGAAAAAGAAAAGCACTACCCAAACCTTTTTCAAATCAATTCTTGACAGAGTTCTTCAAACAGAGATAAACATTGCTGGTGTAATGATTTGCCACATGACCTTGCACTTCAAGTGCCAAGCAAAGTGAAAAATAGCACACTCAAACAAGAAAAAGTGCTGATTTTGATTCCCAAAATAATATTTTTCTAGCTGGAACTATTTCTGCTATGCGTTAGCATGCACATGCAGAGAGAAAGTTAAGGTTTTCCTTCAGCAATACATGACATTTCCCTCTCAACTAGATAACCGAGAGGCTATTTGGGCTCGCTAAAAACACTTCTGCACATCTGGGAGCAATACAGTTCAAAAGCAATTCAGGAGGAAGGATAAGTCTTGCAGTTGAGGCAGAGGATTAAGAAGGAGCATTCAGTTCAAGTCTGTCCTGCCTGACCTCTGAGTCTCTTCCTCTCTCCCAGCTTCCTGCTCCCAAGTGGTTATGTGGATCAGGGGGGTCCTCCTCAGCTAAGACCCTCTCCCACCTCCTTCCTCACCATGGCCCTGGTTTTCCATAATGTTATAGATTGACATGAGGAGTTTTGGGAACAAGCAGAAGGAACTGAATCAGTGATGAGAAGGAATTGAATATAACCATCCCACTGAAACCACCTGGAAGGCTTTGTATGACAGCAGTGTTGAAAGCACCGGATAAAACCTGCTAGGGCAGGACACAGGCTGTAAGAGGGGAGGTGACACACTCTCCACCATTACTGGTGTGGGGATGGAAGGCATCTGGGAGGCAGCAAACCTCTTCTGCCTTGGACTTGGTGGCCTCCTTCAGTGTTGGGCTGCGTGACAAGGAAAACTTTGCCGAAACAGAAAAGAGAGGATGCCTAGGGACAGCTGCTGTTACCCTCCTGACAAGCTGTGGAACTCCAAGTACCACATACACTGAAGACACTCTTTTCCCAAACTGAGAAAAGTTACAAGTGAAACTGAGTGTAAAACATTATTAGGAGGAAGCACATATTAGATGGGCAAAAAGCTATAACTTCACAGTAAAGAAGCTGAATAATATTGGTGAACAGCTCATTCTCTTTCAGCGGAAGGATGAAGTCAGGAATAATGAATTAAAAAGCAATATGCCACATATGGGAAAAAGGGGATAGTAATAAAAATCCATATAAATGAGAGCTTATTAAGTGTAGAAAGTTGATAAAGGATGCTAAATGCACCAGAAAACAGTTCATGGCTGGTCAGACTGTTTAAGAGAAAGGGTTTCTTGAAACCTCATGAATAGTAGAAAAACTATCAATGCTGTAGTGTCATTACTAAAGAGAGACAAACAAGACACTAATAATGATGAAGAAAAACCCAACACTGTTCAACTATTCTGTCTGCTCTCTATTTGGAATACTGTATTTTCTAATATATTATTAGTTAAGAAAATACTGAGCAACTTGCACTGGGGGTTAACCATTTTTGAAATCTGAAGATGCACAAAAGTGGCTCCCAGGAATCAATGCAGGATATTTTTAGCTTGTTTAGGTGAACTTGTAATAAGTCATGAAATAATGGGTAAATTCTCAAAGGTCAATGTCAATATTGTGTAAAAATCAAAGACAAATGAAACCACACAGGTAAATACAGTTCAGTTTACTTGATACCAATCCCAGAAAAACTAATGGAGAAATTGATGGAAGATTTCATTAATAGAGATTTAGAAGATAGGAGGATAATTAACACAGTCTTACTGAGGAGGGATTTGTGATTTCACACCAATCACCTGAGGTGGAAGGTGTGTTTGATAGAGGGTAACCAGACAGGACCAATCTGTTTAACACAAGAGGCTCGAGCATGCAGGACATCCAGGGCACAGGCACTGAAGAAGTGCTGCTTCCCCTCAGTGGCCAAGAGATGCTGTAATGCCCCCCCAGCTGTCCCCTAGCCCTGTAAGGGGTGGGTAGCCCCATGGCTGGGGCCATGCAGTGATAGGAGGCAAAAAGAAGAAGCCACAAGGGCCAGGGACAAAGAGTCTGAAGTGTCCCACAGAAGCATGAAGGAAAGGAGCCTGGTGGCTCTTGGTGGCAGGAAAGGCCCAGATGGCCAGGGTAGTAGAGGTATTTCATATGGCTTTTTTTTTTTGTCTTGTTGTTCCTTAATAAAGTAATTCAGATAAATAAATCTGATAATTTCATGGCAGCCTGCAAAGAAATAAATGAAGAAGGGGTATAAAACAGGGCAGTGATGGCTGCTTCAGGAAGCAGGGGGAAGAGATGTGTCTGTGTTGCTCAGTTGGCAGAGAAATAAAGGATAAAAAGGAGAAGAATGAAATGGGCATGCTGTATAGAATTTAGAGGCTTCATCAAGTGTCCTTAACCAGCTTTCATGAAATGATGAGTATGTGACTGAGCTACCTTCCTAAAGGAGTGTTCCAGCAGATTAGTGGAAAATAAAATGAAGGGCCATTTTTCTCTCGGAGCTATTGAATTCATTCCTTTTAATGAATCAGTGAATTGCAGATTTTGCTTATCAAAGGTCCAGGTTCCTTTGGAGCTGTTTGATGATGAGCCATATTCTGCCCTGACTTCCATCCCAGGCATACCCACCAAGTTCAATGATATCTTGTGGAGAGTAAAGGAAGAAAGATATTAGCTTGATGTTTTTAACAGTGCTAATGAAGCATGGTCTGATATGGTACATGTTCAGAGACTGTTGTCAGTGTCTGCAGTAGAATAGACCATCTTTCATGTGAAGATGCAATTGATTCGTCAGCACATCATGTACACAGGAAAGTAGAATAAGTACTCCCTTTTGTTTGATTTTGTTCCCATCGATGAGTCACCCAGATAAAACATTCCAGAAATTGTCAGGGCATTTTTGGCAATGAAAGGGTTTCCTTTTTCCCTTCTTCTGCCTCACCCAAAAGTGATAGAGCTGCCTAGCTTGCTAGATAGCATGGGCAAGTTTTAAGTCTCCCATTATAACATAAAGAAAAGAAAATTTTGCTTTTGCAAGAAAGAATTGCAGAACTGGAAATGATCCATATTTGGGACATGAATGCAAGCTGTTATGCAGATCAAAGTATCTATTTGGAGCTGAATTACTCAACAGCATCTATCTATGCCTCTTCAACACCTGCAGATTAGCAATGTAATCGTGTGGAGGTTGCTATAGCTACATCTCTAGAGCAGGTGGAGTTCTTCATCTCTTGGAGCATAATGTTTGTTCTTCACAAATAAACCATATAAGAGTATATTTTAAATGTCACCCTAGTGGTGTCAGACCCTGCTGATGCTGATACTGTCACATCAGATCTGTCCTTACCCTATTATTCCTGATTTTCCCTAGAAACAATTCCACTTCCATCTGAGCATCGTGCCTGCTTCATAAATGCATGAGTGGGCACCAGTGCCTTGCCAGCCCGGACCTGGTAAGGTCATAAAGCAAGTGCTTGAGTTTAAGCTGAGAAGGACTGCTCAAGTTTATAGAGCAGACATGTAGTCTTGGCTCAGGGTTGATGGCATGTAAGACTGTAAGCTGGAGCTAGATACAGGATGTAGGAAAACTACCAGCTTTCTGTACCAACACTTTCCAGGGTCTGACTGAATGGTCCTACTGCAGTCAGGCAGGGGCAGTGTTGGCTGTAATGGTTTTTAGCTGGTTGTTGGCCTAAATCTCTTCCCAGACAAGGGTTCTGTTTGCTTTTATTGCATCAAATACTTCAGCCTCCTCTTTTGGACTCCCCTGCTGATTACTACCATGAAGGGCTGCCCAGATGACCTTTTCTTCTGGCTGGCTTCCTGCAGTGACTGGCATATGCTGTAACCCTTAACCCTCTGCCAGTCAAGCCCACAACATGCTAACCCATGTGAAAACTCAGTAGCAATCCCTGTACAAAAAGCTGATAGCCTAAAAGAAGAGCCCAGACAATTAAAATTAACACAAAAAAACCCCAACCTCCCATAAAACCAAACAACAAACAAGAATCTAAGAAGCAGCACCACCAAAGAGTAGATTAAAAAAATTAATCAGAATTCTTTGTCTTGTATAATTTTGTCATTCTCCTTGTTTGTCTTTTTCTCTAGCTCCTCATCAAGTGCAAGTTTTTAATTTCTCAGTGAAGAAGGTACATAAGGAGAGATTTCTTACTGAAAATTGTTAGCAATGACAGAGGATGTTTTCCCTTCCTGGCAAATTTTAATATCGACACTAGAAAACTGAATACCAGAAAATGCTCCAAACAGCAATACCTATATAGCTTCTCAATAGAAAGCTCTGGTTTTCCCCAAAAAGCAGATGCCTTTGAAATGGTATTTAGCAAAAAAAAGTAGGAATATTGCCAATGAATAGAATGGCCAGCTTCATCCTCAGCACTGCTGTTTCCACTTATTTCTTTTCCCTCGAGTTTGTTTTTGTCTGTTAAGTAGTGTCACTTATAGAATGACTCTTTGACTTTTTCCAAATTCCTGAAATATGTATGTTCCTTGGAGCTTGCTAACTTTTGTCTGCCCTGAAAAGAAGTGCTATAACATTTATTTTCATAAATTTGGTCACATAAAAATATGTCACGTTGCTTTGAGACAAATCCATCTTCAGCTTGACTGGTGCATTACATATCATGGCTGTATTTCTCTCCATCTTCAGACTGTTACCATTCAGGCACCTTCTTCTGTAGGTTCTCCAAACTGCTGGTGCTGATAACAATACCAAAAAGGCCACTCATTATGAGAGAGGCTGTTTAGTGACTGTTTTTTCCACTGTTGCTCCATCCAGCTGTTGAAAAAGATGAGCCAGACAAAGGCAGCGTGAAAACAATCACATCAACTTTGCCTTCCTTCTCTTCTGATACAGTCTACAGTCTTGCTTATAGCAGGTAATCAAAACATTGCCAAAAGCAGTAACGTAAGTTCTGGCTTTGAAAAGGGTGTGGGTTTAAAGGACAGAATTGAAGGCAGCTGCAGTGCTAAGTGCTGCAGGAGCCAGCTCCCCTATCCAAGCGCCGCATTGCCATCAGCACCGAACTCTAACACAGCAGGAACTAAGCCCTGGTAAACATCCAGCTTGGGAAAGGTGTGCCCAAAGGACAGCTATGAAAATGGTTTAATTTGTTTTTTTTCAAGCGTCCAGTCCAGAAGTAAGTTTGGGTTGTTTGGGGGTTTTTTTGTTGTTTTTTTTGTTTTTTCTTTTGCCCTTTGAGCTGCTTTTTTTTTTTTTTTTTTTTTTTTTTTTTCCCCTCTAAGGCCCATTATAATTTGTAAACTGTTAATTTTGTACTACACCAAATTACGAGTAACATTTGTTCATGAGTTAGCTGCCAGGAAGTTGAGTTTGCTTTTTGTAGCCTGCCTGGCAAACAAAAAGCATGCAGACAAATTTGCTGTACACACACGTGCTTGACCAAGGATTTTAAAAGCAGCTGGCAATGTGGGAGGCTGTGGTTCCTCACCCTGAGACTCCTACATTGGGCTTCCTTCCCTGCAAAGAAGCCTTCTTTAAGACCCCTCCAATCAAGGAATTAGAATTTTAGATACATCCCATATCATTAGTCACTTTTGAAGCCTGCAGTCTTTACCATCAAAAAGGAAGAACGTGATCTTGATAATTGCCAGTGTGCCCCTATTATGCACAGCACCTGCAGAGCTCTTTCGGAAGGGGAAAAACTCTTGCTTGGAAGTCTTCTGGATGATTCTGTAACAGAGAAAATAAAAGAAAGTCAGTCTGTTTGAAGTCAGAGCAATCAGTACTTAGGCTGAGGCGTAATCTTATTTCTTACCTAAAAGAAATGCAAGGGGAAGGGAAAAGACTACAAAACATGGCAACTGATGCTTTTGGCAGGGGGGTCTGGGGCCAGGGTGGAGGAAGGCTTGTTTCCATCCCACAGTACAGCACTGTACTTGCACACCCCTGACTCGACCTGACCGCAAATACAGCCCATGCCCTGGGGTCCATTGGTGAGAGCATGGTCCCACATTCACCTGCTGCATCCACCACCTTCTGCTGGAGAAGGTACCCCAGCTTCTGGCAAGTCAGAAGCCAAAGAGCTGCACAATTCACAAAAGCCACAATTCACAGCACAACTTCTTCTCTGTTCCCACCACTGAGGCAATCGTTTCTTGAAGCAACCCTAATTTTCCCTTCATCAATTAGGGGCAGGCTTTTGCCCTGGATTGCTTGTTTCCCCCACACTGTTCCATTTGATATTATTTTCTCCGTGACAAATTAAACACAGCTGGACCTGTCTGGAATTGCTAAGGGTGGTTTTATGTAAGGTGAATGAAAAAAAAAAACCACAAAAAAAAAAAGACACAGTAAGCATGAGAAGCAGGAATAAACTGACATTTTGAAGGCAAAGGAGTGGAAATAGCTGGGACCTGACAGCTGCCCATGGAAGTAGATGTCTTCTGATTGCCCATCTCGTCTGGTCACACCATCTCTCAGGGTCAGGCAGGCTAACAGGGTGCTGCAAAGTCCATTGCTCCTGGGTGTATTAGTGGTGACATTCCTTGTTATGCTGAGCCCTGTAGCCAGCCCGGAGTTTTCTGGAAAAGCCTGGTAATGAGGCTCTCCTTTATAACCTTTGCCACATTCTCAGTCAAGCCAAGACCCATGTGCTCTACATAGGGACGTGTCTTCTCAGGGAAAAAAAAATTAAAAAGAAAAATCTTTTTTCCACTGTAATGATCTGATACCAGGAACTTTGAAAATCTCACATCATGTGCTCTTTTAGTTCAAATAACCTTATTTTACATTTTCCCTCTGCTTTCCCCACCTTCTCTGCTTCTTTGCTGCAAGAGTCTCCCATAACACATTAACAGGTTAAAAATAACCTGCTGCCACCCTTCATCTACTTTGGCCAATTTAAAACTAGGCAAACTACCCTAGGCACTGTGGAGTTGAGGAAGCAATGTGTGCACATGTGTGTGCATATGGGCTGTGACCTAAAGGGAAGCATTCTAATAGCAAGAGGCAAGAAGTTATTTTTATTTCCAAGGTACTGATTTTGCATCCCCCTTTTTCTGATGCCTTTTTTTTCTCTTCTGTTAAGACAATCAGCCAAAGGTCCAGAAAAGTAATAGTTACAGTTATTGTGTGACAATAAACAATGATTCATGAACAACAGGATGCAAAAAAAAAAACAAACAACAAACCAACAACAACAACAAAAAAACACAACCCAAACCAAAAAAACCAAAAAGACCCCCACCAAAACAAACAAAGAAACAAAACCCCCCAAAACATCAATGCATTCATCTTTCCTGAAGAGATCAGGGTCTAATGATTAAAGCTGAGTGAGCAGCAGGCAGAGAGCCAACTGCAGAGAGGCAGAGCTGTCTTTGGAGTTGGCCCTGGGTGCAGATGTTCCTAGAAGAGTTGTGTGAAAAGGGATATTAACTACCAGCTTGCACCCCTCTGCCTCTGTATGGAGCCTCTTGAGAGGACCTTTGACTCAAAGGTGTCAGGAAGGGAGGGAGAACAGCATCTACAGAAACAGGTACAGCCCCAGAGCAAGTGCAACCTGTGTGCTGGCTATATCTGCTTGCAAGGAGAGATACAAGAAACACAAGGAATATAGGGGCTTGGAAATAGATCTCAATGTCATGAATGCTTTTGCAAAATTAAAACAGCTGCGGTGCCTGTATAAGCAGGAGGATGTTGGACAGGAGCAAAAAAAAACCTGTGAGGTATGGAGGGAAGAGAAGCTGGGAACTGAGTCCTCTGCCCACACTACAAATGAGCAGCTCAGGGTACCTGAGCCATACAGGGGGC
This sequence comes from Phaethornis superciliosus, assembly GCA_023637945.1. Classification (NCBI taxonomy): domain Eukaryota; kingdom Metazoa; phylum Chordata; class Aves; order Apodiformes; family Trochilidae; genus Phaethornis; species Phaethornis superciliosus. Next base: position 66,270,519 of record JAJQWJ010000002.1, on the reverse strand, counting down.
AGAGGAGGAAAACTGGACCCCAGCACCCCACTGGCACATGACATCCACCTGTAAAAAGGGACAGGTAGCCATGTAGCTAGGCAATTGCCAACCCAGCTGACAGTCACTGCTGGTTTTCTCCTTTTATACATCTCAGCATTCACACTGAATATTTTGTGTAGCAGCTTAAGATGCAAATCTCTTTATCAAGGATTTGAAGCAGGTTTTTCTCAAATTTTTAATAATTTGCTTCAAAGATTGTTTGTGCTGGTCATTAAGCAGTGTGAATCAGGTTAAATCAATCTAGCAACTGGGCTGGATGACAAATTATAAAAATTTATGGGTAACCTGAGCTGACACAAAAGCTGTTTCCCCATTGTGCTCCCTTGAGAACATGCAAAAATCAATCACTCAAAAAGCCTTTCAATGCCTCTGTCCCCATGTGAACTCCATTTTTTTTTCCCAGCTGCTACTTATTTACCTACCAAGGCAGCCAGATGCTTTCCTGAAGGTAGCTGCCAATGTTGCATCATCAAAGGTGAACTGATGTCACGAAGCCACAAAGTACAAGCTGAGAGATTGAGCTTATTCAGAAATCATGGTTTGTTCCTCCAAAACTTCACACACATCTGTACTTATTCACCCATGCACATAATGCTAAAAGAGCAGCTGTTATAGGGTGAATCGTCTCCTCAAACTGATGAATCCTGTCTGCTTCCCCCAGCCCACACCTTCTGCCTCCCTCTGTGAGATGCACCAAGTTTCAGGGCAGACCACAAAATCCTGTTCAAGAACTAAACCTGATCAGAGAAGCATTCATGTAAAACTTGAAAATTGGGGAGGGTTTAGAGGACTGCTTTCTCCTCTGACTTGATACAGAGCTGTTCATTGCATGTGAAAAACATAACATCTTGTTAGAGAAGTCCTGGAGCATTCTACTCTCTCATGCTGCTGCATGGCTGCATCTATGGCATAATCACAAGCCCCAGCCTGATCTAGCATCTGTCTCATTTGCTACATAGAGTTTTTGATGATATATTTAGGATTGTTGTGATTTTTTTCCCTTTATCTGAACTTGAAAATGGTTCCTGGCAATGAAGTATTTAACATAAACTTTGAGATTGATGGGTTCGTTGGAGTTGTGTGGGGAGGTAAAGGTCATTTCAGCTCTCACAATTGTACTTTAGATCTCCTACTTAGTTAGCTGGTAATTTTCTTTGAGTTCTAAATACTCTTCAGGATGGAATGAAAATGGTATTTTTCAAATTAAGTGCACATTAGGACTTGTAAATTCTCCAGTGGTACACTAGCTTGGGTAAAATGCTCATTAATATCTGTTATTTTCTCACTATCAATAATTTTTAAGGTCTGTTCCAGAAATACTTTGGGTAAAATTCTTAGTGGCAAGTTCCTCTGAACACTTAGGACCATTAGGGTGGCAAGAGAAAACAGTTATAGACTTGGCCTTTTTTATTTGCTCAGCCAATTATTTATCAAAAGATACCATCATTAAGATGAGAATAGTTATTTCTCATTCCCCTGCTCTGTAGCTCTGAATTAATAACTCCCATGTTTCTTACATGTAGGAAACAATTATTTTGTGTCATTATACATTCTTTTACAGTTAAGCTCTTCCCTTCACACCTGCAAATTTTGACACAATATTGCTCAGTTTTCAGCATTACGGATCAACAACTGGAATTCCCAGTACTGACGCTTTGGATAGCCCCACTTTTGGGCATGTGGGTAGGGAGGTCCCTACTTGGTTCTTTGGGAGGTAGGTGGCCATTCTGGGTGGGGGGAATGGAGAAGAAAGTTCCCACTGTCTGCTGCTTTCCTGTGCAGGTAAATCCTTCAGCTTGACTGGACTCAGCAGACACCTGATGTGGCCATACCCACATGGATCACAGTGCAGCCTGTTCTCCTGGATAAACCAGAGGTTTCCTCTTGGTTGGCACTCTCATGCTCTCTTTCTCCAGCAAGCAGCTTTGATTAAGGGAACTTTTTCCACTGGCTGGGTGTCAGCTGATTGGTACTGAGGTCCTGGGGTACTGAGAGCTGGATGATGAAATGCCTGGTTCATGGCTGTCCACAGTCTCAGGCTGCTTCCTCTCTGAAATAATGCTTCAGTGCTGACATCCACTTAGCTAGCCATGGGTTAACTTTTTGTCTATTTTCTCTAAGCTGTTGTGGGTTTTGTTCCCAGTAGGCTTATTACTTGATTAATTATCTTTCTGTTAACACTTGCTCATCTTCCATATGGGATCTTCTTGGGTTATCTAAATGCACAAAATATTTAAAACAATGTTTTTTCTCAGCTCAGCTCTATTTTGAAGAGGACAATATATTTGTCCCCCCTTCCAAAGAAAACAAGAGAATTTTTATAGCATGTCCAAACTCACACTGAATGTTACTTGGGATTCGATTCGTGTTGTCACCTTGTGCACTATTCCAAGAAAAGAGAGTGTGGACAGGCTCTGTCAAGAAGGGTTTCATAACATAGCATAATTTCATAACATAATTTCTCTTCTGTCTAGATTAAGGGCTAAGTTTTGTGATGGTAGATGAATTTGTAGTCCCCATCTCTCTGAAATCACAGCAGATATTCAAAAGAGGAAAGATGCTGTTCTTTCAGTCTATGATGATAGCACTTTCCCAGATGCAGGTTGAAAAATATTTGCATCAGTATAAATAAGCACTGCATAACTATAAATAAAGAACATAGGTGATAAAATGTTATCATTGAAGTTGAAATTAAAATTGAATCCTGCCAAGCCCTAAACACAGATCATGACAGAAAAATCCAATACACCTTTTTTTTTGGTGGTGTTGTAATTATAGACTGGATAAAGGAAAAAAGGATTCTATGGCAGACATCATTTGTAATGATTTCAGTAACATTTCTGATGTAAAGCTGTGAAAAGAATAACTATTTGTGAATGGCATCTACATGTGCATCTACATCCCACTGCAGAGAGATTCAATCTGCAGCACTTACCTTTTAGCCTCAGTGATGCCACAGGCTGTAGGACCCCAGGCTGTTTCTGAAGAAGATGAACCAGTGCCCACTGGGTGACTGCTGCCAGGACTGTCCCCAACCCTGGGCCCTGCTGCCTGAACCCACAGCTCAGGTGAGCCTCTGATCACAGAATTGTTTTGGTTGGAAAAGACCTTTAAGACCATCAAGTCCCGCTGACCTAACATTGCCAAGTCCCTCATGAAACCCCTACTCAGCACCACATGTACATATCTTTTAAATACCTTCAGTCATGGCGACTGTACCACTTTCCTGGGCAGCCTGGTTCCAGTGCCTGACAACTTTTTTGGTAAGGAAACTTTCCCTAATATCCTCACCTGGCACAAAGTGAGGCCATTTCCTCTTTTTCTACCACTTATAATTTGGGAGAAGAGACCAAACCCCACCTCAGTACAGCCTCCTCTCAGGTGTTTGTAGAGACCAATAACGCCTTCCCTCAGCCTCCTAAAGACAAATTGGGAAGTTTCCAAACCTGGGGAGAAGTCCCATGTAACCAACAGCCAGGTGACAACTTGCAGACCCTGATGTCAGGGGGTTGTGTCATGAGGCCACCCCTCAGTGGAGTCCCACCTGCTGCCCATGCACCCCCATCACAGTCTGACCTGCTGCAGCTAGGAGACACTTCTGCTCCCATCATGGGCTGTCCCAGGGTGTTTCCTCTTGGAACAGGTCCTGCTTGCTTTCCCTGTTTTCTTCGGCCAGGAGAACCTGGCACTTTATCCAGGCTGCAATTAGCTGCTTGCTGGGTAGAGGTTTTGAAGAGAGAGATAAATTAAGCCCTAGGGTTAACTGTGTTTAAAATCAAGTCTTTCATCTGGAAGATAGTTTATTTTTTACCACAAGGAGTTGGTCTGAGCCTTTCGATGGGCCTTTTGCTGGCCAAGCAGGTAAAGGTTTGCAACCATTAGAAGCATGGACTGGTGTGAAAAACCCCCTCAGAGCTGTTCACTCCAAAGCAGAAAGCATTCTATTTAAGTTACCAAGAGGAGAGTCTCTTGTCACCTCTCTAGAAAGCAAAGCTTGAGGCCAAAAGCAATTTCTTGAACTTCAATAGCTGAAAATAAAGCTTTAAAAAATAAGAACATGTCAGGGAATTAAATGAGAACTACAAATTTAACAGGGCTAGTGTTTGCCCAGGAGAATATTGAGGAGAAATGTATACAAAGAGGGGTTTTGAGACACAGTTAAGTGAATTACTGGTCCCATCCATAACATCTGTTACAGTCCTGGCTGTTGGGTATTTACTTGCAAAGAAATCAGCTTCCACTACTGCCTCATGAGGAGCCCTAAATCAGATGTGCAGATGCAATTACTGAAAATTAATCTGTCAGAGCAAATCTCACGTAGTCAAGGCGTCCTGTTTGGGCTTCCCTCTTGAACTCATCTTCGCCTCAGGAATTACCTAAACTAATATTCCTTAAATCCACCAAGTATGAGCAACACAGATATAAGCCTGTCTTACTAAGAAGGTTAACAAAACTTTAAAACATTTGTCACAGGCTGGTAATGGCATCTGGGAGTCAGTCATCCACAGGGATCATCACATGGTTTTATATAGGGATCTCCATAAAAAAAGATCTCCATAAAAATGTTAAGATCATTTTAGTGCCAAGCAGCAGAAATAGCCTGGTGCCACTTCAGAAGCACCAGCAGCCCCTGATGGACAACAAATGCACAGAGGTCCTTGCACCTTCATGCACCAGCAGGTGCCTTTTTTTGACAGGACTCCAGTGCATGGTGTCTGAGAGATGATTTGTAAAGTGAATATGGCTGAGGAATGGGCATGAGATCCTTGTTTCCTCCTCTGAGCTCAGCCCATTGGCTTGAATCTCTGAGTAATGAAGTCTTTCTTCATTTAGTTAGGTCACTATTTAGTTGTGGTTTTCTTACTAAAGATGACATTCCCTCCAGCTTGCCATTTCTCTTTGCTCTGTGACAGTTTCTGTAACAAATGATGCATAAATATATCAAAGGCTATTGACAGTGTCAATAAATAAGTGCATCAATATTTCTGGTTTATAGATGTCCTTGGGGGCTTTTGGTTTTTTTGTTATTGCTGTTCAGGGTGTTGGGTTTTTTTAAATAAAATTTTGCTCAAGGGACTGCTGCTGACTGAGTCTTTGCAGCCTGTTCTTGCTTCAGTCCCTGCTCTGCACAGCAAAGACACATGGAAACCCCCATTGAGCCACTGCTCCTGATTAACTTCAGGGAAATGTTTCAGAGCTCTCCTGAAAGGGGATGAACTATTATTCAAAGCAATGATTTCTGTACTGTCCTTTCTGTGAAACAGGCAGGAAAAAAGATAGGTGTTGCCTTCTCACAGCCTTTGTCAGAGTTGCTCAGAACACCTTCGCCCCCAAAGGCTGTATAGCTCAGATGAAAATTCTCACATAAAAGTTGAAGTTTGAAAAAAATGTCCATTTTTTTTTTTTAAAAAAAAAGAATTGATTTCTTTACTTTCTCTCTTTTTATTCAAGCCTGGGAAGGGGAGAAATTTTAAATATAAGTTTTATGTTTTATGAAAAAGAATGTATTTTTCTTGCTTTTCAAAAAAAATCTACTTTCAACTTTCAATTATTTATCCAAGTTTTTTTTTATTATTATTCCCCTCTGTATTCTGAACATTTGATCTATATGAGGCAATGTTGTGTTTAACCTTGCTAGCACTCAGAGCAATAAAATATAAAATTGATAGGTGAAAAGGGATACTAAATCCCCATTGCAAAATTATCTGGCAGGTTCTGAGTCACGGGAAGATGTTGACAAAATAGAATTTATTTAATATTGATGAATGTGACAGTAATGCACCTGGAGAGAAATATCAACAATCAACATAGATATTTAGAGAACATTAATAGAGGAAAAGGCCTTGGGGTTGAAGCAGGTAATGGAGAGTGTAAGTGCTCACATTGCAAGGGGAGTAATCACTATCCCAGGGTATAAGAGGGATCTGTCATGTGACAAAAAGGGAGTGAGGAGTCCAGCATTATGCAGGCTGGAGCCAGAGCACAGCATGCATTTTTAAGCCTCACTTTCTAAAAAGGACACTGAGAAGTGGCAGAGGAATTAAGGACAGGCAAGGGGAATAGTGAAGGGGACTGCAGGTTAGCAGTGTGAGGGAAAGCAATTCACAGGGCAGGAGGAAGCCCCAGCTAGCACCAGGGTAAGTGCTAATATTTATTTGTGTGCCATTGGGATGGACTTGCCCTGCAGCAGAGATGCTAAAAGGGTCTTGAATTAAAAGTGGAACAATCCCATTTAGATACAAGAGAAATTACTTAATAATAAGAGCTATTACATAGGCAATAGAATAAGCTGTCTGGTGAGCAACTGAGCACGAGTCACTATCAGCAGAAGGTTTCCAAGGCGAGACTGGAAAATGTAGCAGTGGGATCACCAGAGAAAAGGCTTCTCAGCATTGTTCTAGCATGGCTGATCTAAAAGGTCCTTTGCTGGCATCTTCATCTATGATTCTAGCATCTCACAGGCTGCAAAAAATGACTCTTCAAACAACAGAAGAGGTGATATACCCAGTTTATTAATTAAATCCATCTGCCACATGCAATAAGCCTGCAGCATGACTGGGACAAAAACTCCAGCCCTACAAGCCTCACCCCAAATGGCCCATCTGCTTTACAAGCATTACAACTGCAGGTCCAGAAGCTGGAGACACTGCTTTTGGAGTCATCCACAGAAGTGGCTCTTACCACACGCATTTTCAAAGGAAGCTGGCACAGCTCCTGTCTATTTTGAAACATTTGCTTCTGGAATTTGCAATGCTTGTACCAGTTAAATACTAAATTATCATAAATGTAATTTACACGTTTCCCATATAAGGAAATGCAAGTGGAGAAGAGGGTTTCTGAATGTTCATATTTCCAAATTAAAGGAATGTAAATGAGCCTGCTGTTCAATTCAGTGTGTAATGTGTTATTTCACGGTTGTCTCCTTGATATTACAGGCCCCTTTTACATTAGGCAATGTCACATCCCACCCAAATCACCATGAGATAAAGATGTTCCCCTTTAATGTAATAAAGGACAATGACAATATTCCAACAGAGAAAACAACATGCATACTGATTTGGTATAAATTCACCATCTCTTGCTGGAAATATTCCACCATGTCCCTTCCATCACAACATGCAGCATTGCATAGTGTCTTTCATCAAAAAGCCCTCCATGGTGAGGCTTCTGTTGACTCCCCATCCCTTCCTCCAGCACCTCCTCACACCTTACTGAGGAAGCAGCTGCTTCAGCTTTCTGGGGAGCGGTCCCACTACTAACAGCACTAGCGTGATGCTCAGGAGCAGAGCTCAGCCTGCTTCTTGGCAGAGGATTTCTGTTCTGCTTGTTTTCCTTGTTTCCTAACAGCCAAGCAAAAGGAAATTATAGGACGGCTCCAAATTAATTCATTAAGGGCTGGTGACAGATGTTCCCTCCCACTCTGGTTATCTTTAAAGGAAAAGTGTGCTGTGCATAACATGGCTAAAGGGCCAGTGGGAGAAGAGCAAGGGAATGATTTGTTAGTTTTTAAGTAATCATAGCTCAGTCGGGACAACCATAAAGCATCTTTACTTCTACCAATAGGTGAAATTTACAGTGTTGTTCACTGGGAAGTGAAATGCTCCTAAGAGGGGGAGGGAACGATTTGAGAGTTTCCTATTCATTTAAATGTGTTGCTCCTTGGGTCTTCCTTTCCCAGCATTATTTACTAGAAGACAGCCTCACAAACCTGTTTCAGTGGCAGCCCTTTGCTTTAGGGACCAGGCAGAGTTTGCCACTTGCTGCTTGTGCTAAGGCTGTTGCTGCAGGGCTGCTCCTCTCTCTGAGGTTTGGCAGGGTGACTGAGGGTGGCCCAGGCGGCTGCCCTGGCCATTTACTGACCTCTCTGAGCTGATGGATGTCTTGGGATGCCCACAGCACCAGAGGCATTGCAGCTTCTCCCTGCTACACCACGGCTGCCTCTCTACAGGGGCCTGTAAAAAGTGGGATAGGAGCCTCGGGTGCCCTTTGCATTACACTTTCCTTACCACTCTTCACACTGTCCCTTGGATAGAGATTTCTCCCTCTGTCCTCCTCTCTCATCTGGACAAGGAGAACCCAACTGGGCAAGGATGCATGAGGCCACTTCAAAGGGACTGGCCCAGAGCATTGGCCCCTTGTGGCTTCTGGAGTGTTATCAGAGGCCATGTTGTGGAAGACAGGGGCTTCCTCACCCAGTAGTATAATATCCAAAGCATCATGCCCCAGAAAGCATAGGAAAGTCCTGCAGTATTTCCTTCAGCTACTGAGACTGTAGGCAAGCTGCATGAGGTGTTTTCTTGGAAGGAAATAGGTGGTCTTCCAGAAGATTCCTGCTCTCCTCAGCAGCTTTTGAACTGAGCTGGCAGAGGAGTGGCTCAATGTGGGGAGACAGCAGGAGACAGCTGAGGACACAGACATGCTGTTCCTCTGGGTCCCTTCACTTTCTAACATTTGCTTTGGCTGTGTGAGTATAACTTGACATAAACACATGTCATTTTTCCAGCTTCTTTTGATGAGGAGTGCAAGGGGCACAGCCTGCAGAGATGCAAAATTGCCCCACACAACATAAACCAAATTCTGAGCAAGTGAATGACCCTGATGTAAATGCAGCCCTATGACATTTATATTCATGTAGTCTTACAGATTCACAGCATTATCTCTGAAAATGTTCACTGCTTTTAGTTTTGCATTTTCTCTTTACAGTCAAGGGTAAGGCAATGTGCTGAAAGCACACGACATGAGTGCTCATGTCTTATGTCCAGCTCTGCCACTGGTTTCACATTAACTTATGATGTCTTGTCTTTCCTGTCTGAGAAGATGATGCTAAGATGCTGACTTGGGGGTTGACTGGTTGGTAAAATAATTTCTTCTGGCTGTAAAATGGTGATATGACAAAACAAGGCTTTCCTATGAATGTATCTGTCATAACAATTTCTGTGTGGTAGGCAAGTTTCTCTGGTCCAGAGGGAGATGTCCCATTTCATCAGAGAGAGTGCTCTACCTCAGCAGCGGAGGAAAAAATGGAAAACAACTGCATACTGTTCCATGCAAGGCAACCGGGAGCTGGCAAGTGTTATAATTCACAAAGAAGCAGGTAAAGAGCATTTACCCTCCACAATGTCACTGTGACAGATGAAGGGGCAGCTTATCCTCTTGAAGAAGATGGCACACCCAGATCAAACCTACAGGAGCCAAAAGAGAGATTCAGAAAGGCAGTTTCCATCTTCCAGCCAACTGTTTGGCCACAGATCTACAGAGCTGTCCTCATCAGTGTGAACATCACCCGAGGCAAGAGCAAAATGACTGCAAGCAACACAGAAGCTAGGGCATGTTTAAATGCAAGGTCTACTCTGGGCTTGAAGGCAAATCCCTCTCAGCTTGGATGGGCATAACATAAGGTATTCTAATGGTCTTTCATTTTTTATTAGCATTTTTGAAAGCCTGGATTTGCTTCTACTGCAGAAAGAGAAAAACCTTGGATATTTTTTTTAATGAACCCGTATCTGGCTAGCCCTCACTATGATCAGCTTTAAATGCTTTGCAAGCTATTGATGAAGAGCACTATATAAGAGGTATTATTCCTCAGGCAACCTGGGAGATTTAAGGTTTACTCTATGTACTCTAAATAGTCGTTAGCTTGCAAATTCAAAACACCAAATATTTCAGACAGAAAAAAGAGAGTTCTCTCCCACAAGTACAAATTTCACAGGAAGTTTCAACGTCCAATATTTATCTGTATTTTAGCATAAGTCTCATTTGCAGTTATTTCCTGCAGTTTTCTGCTTGAAAAAACAGCCTTAGCTTTAGGAGACAGTATATCTTGTCAGCCTTCATAATGCGAAAAACTGTTAATGCTATTACTTGGCTTAAATTTCTGGGAAGAAAATGTCTCCCCAAAGAAGTTGTGCAAATCTTAAAATGAAAATGGGATCTGAAGTTTAGAATGGAAATAATTTTGCAGTCTGAATTGCAATGGAGGTGAGCAACATGGGACGGAACAGAAAATTCTTATTTCTGCTATTGCAATGCTGGAGGGCAAATGCTATTCACCAGAAAAGACGAACTTCATAAGCTCCAGCCAGTCAAAAAATCAAAAGTCTGGTTTCTGAAAGGACATTGACTTTGATAAAGAGTACTATCATGGGTAAGTTATTCTGTAGCACCGATTGACTGAGGCTCTCAATTGCTGGATTCCCCATGGCAGCACGAATGCCATCGGACAATCAGGTTAAAGTGAGCAATTGCAAGTATAACCCATGAGCTGCCATTAGCAGCAACACATTCCCACTGCAGCAAAGTTTTCCTCCCACTTCTGCAAAGCAGGAGCAGGCCAAAATGAATTGAGTCGGCTGCGCCTCATTCTCCTGACAAAATTGAAATAAAGGTATCAAAACACAAGAGTGTCCCAGGATCAATGCCTTCTGCTTTGAAAAGAAACATTCCAGCTTTCCTTCTCTGTATACTACATTTAACATTTATGCAGCAGCAGGAGACCATTATCTTGTGACAATGTTCTGCTCTAGTGACATTACCTTTTAATTATTTCTTCATTAAAACCAAATTAGAAAGCGGTCAGGAAAGTTAAGCCAATTGAATTGCTCATTTGGCTGAGCATCTCAACACCTTTTTTTAGAAAAGTGGTGTGGGCTCATGCAACAAAATGTTTAATGATTCACCTCACTGCTGGGAAGCACTGATTTTCATTTTAAATGGTGAACTTGCCACACTTGTCACACTGCAGTCATTCTGAAAGGACCTTGCTTAGTTAAATACCAGAATGGCAGTATTGATGTCTTTGCCCATAGCTACAAGATGATGATGCCAGACTGGGTTAGCCACCATCTCTTGACATTGTTTCTTCATTAAAGCTAAAGGCAGAAATAGTCTGTGCCTGATGAGAAATGAAAGAACCAGGAAACTGCATTCCCCGGCAACAGAGCAACTGCATTCCTCAGCGGCAGAGCTGGTACCTCCCCTTCACTCTTCCCTCCCCAGCACCATGAGGAGCACAGCTACAGAGGGATGCTGGCACAGACACCAGCTCAGGCAGCCAGTTTTTGGAAACCTCTTCTCCTCCTGAAGGGCAGAGAACGGGGCTGCCTGCCCAGACAGCTGCAGTGCTGCTCCCACAGCCCACGAGCAGGAGAAGCTGCTTCACGCTGCTGACACCGTGCAGTCACATTTTACACAGGTATAGCCAGGTTGCCTGCACACATCTTCCCCACATGTTGGAGCAGACAAAGGGCAATGCAGCTCCTGGGGCAAGGTTTTGGGCAAGCTGCTCTCCTCCATTTGTGTGGCTGGTCTCTCTTGCGCTTCATCTACTGGGGCAGTTAAGTAAGAGACTCGTGGTTTATGTATGAAACTGGACAGAGTTCTGCCACAAACACTGAAGCAGAGATGAGACCTCGCTCCAGTCCTTTTGCTTTAGCAGCTCACAAGATTTGCAACTCTCCCCCAGGATGCAGCAACCCCTGAAAGTTTTCTCCACAGCCTACAATGATCAGGCTCTTTGGGAATGAACTGCAGCATCCAAACCTATCAATCAATTCAGATATTGTAGTAGTGATATGGAGAAAGCTGAGGTTCTCAATGTCTTCTTTACCTCAGTCTTCACTGGCAAGGGCTCCAGCCACACTCCCAAAGTTACAGAAGACAATGGCAGGGGCTGGAAGGAAGAAATGCCCATTTTTGTGACCATCTGAAGAACCTGAAAGTGTACAAGTCCATGGGACCCGATGGGATACACCCACAGGTATTGAGGGAGCTGGAGGATGTGGTTGCTAAATCTCTATCTGTTATATCCTAAAGCCATGGTAGTCTGATGAAGTCCCCACTGACTGGAAAAAAGATAAAATAACCCCCATTTTTAAAAAGGAAAGAAGGAGGTCCAGGGAACCATAGGGCAGTCAGTCTCACCTCTGTGCCCGGTAAGATCATGGAGCAGATCCTTCTGGAGGCACTGCTGAAGCAGAAGAATAATGAAGAGGTGATTTGGTATAATCAACACGGCTTCACCAAGGGCAAATCGTGCCTGAAAAACCTTGTGGCCTTCTATGACAAGATCACGACATCAACAGACAAGGGAAGAACAACTGACATCATTTACCTGGACCTGAGCAAAGCCTTTGACACAGTCCCACACAATATCCTGGTCTCCAATCTGATAAAATATAGGTATGATGGGTGGATTACTTGCTGGATTAAGAACTGGCTCACCCAAAGAGTGGCTGTCAATGGGTCCATGTCCAAATGGAGGCCAGTGACAAGTGGAGCCCCTCAAGGATCAGTATTAGGACCAGTCTTGTTTAACACCTTTGGCAACATGGATGGTGGCATTGAGTGAACCCTCAGCAAGTTTGCTGATGACCCCAAGCTGTGTGGTGTGGCTGACACACTGGAGGGAAGGGATGGCATCCAGAGGACCTTGACAGGCTGGAGCAGTGGGCCCATGCCAACCTCATGAAGTTCAACAAGCCCAAGTGCAAGGTCCTGCATCTGGGTCGAGGCAATCCCAAGCAGTGATACAGGCTGGGCAGTGACTGGCTTGAGAGCAGCCCTGAGAAAAAGGACTTGGGAGTGCTGGTGGATGAGAAGTTCAACATGAGCCACCAGTGTACACTTGCAGCCCAGAAATCTTAACCAGATCCTTGTCTGCATCAAGAGAAGCGTGGCCAGCAGGTCAAGAGAAGTGATTCTTCCCCTCTGCTCTGCTCTCATGAGACCCCCACCTGGAATACTGCATCCAGCTCTGGAGTCCCTTTCATAGGAGGGACATGGACATGTTGGAGCATGTCCAGAGCAGGGCCACGAGGATGATCAGAGGGCTGGAGCATCTCTCCTATGGGGACAGACTGAGAGAGTTGCGGTTATTCAGTCTGGAAAAGAGTAGGCTCTGAGGAGATCTTATTGCAGCCTTCCAGTATCTGAAGGGGGTTACAAGAAAGCTGGTGAGGGACTTTTCAGGATGTCAGGTAGTGATAGGGCTGGGAGGAATGGGTACAAATTAGAGGAGGATAGAGTTAGATTAGATGTCAGGAAGAAGTTCTTCACCATGAGGGTGGTGAGACGCTGGAACGGGTTTCTCAGAGAGGCGGTGAAAGCCCCATCCCTGGAAGTTTTTAAGGCTCTGAGCGACCTGATCTAATGGGAGGTGTCCCTGGCCATGGCAGGGGGGTTGGAATTAGATAATTCTGTCCCTTCCAACCCTGAAAAATTCTATAATTCTATTATCTGTCAAGTGAATCCACTAGCCACCTCACAAGTACCATCAGCCAGATGAACTTCCCTTCACCAGGAAGACAGAGATAACCTCCATGAACCTGCAGACACAGATGAAGTGACTCAATTGACAGTGTTCAGCATTGCTGGGACATGCTCCTTACTACCTAGTGCTCTTGACATCACAGTTAGACAGGTTTTAGGGAACAATCAACAAAGAGTGAAGTGTAACAGGAAAAGCAGTCAGAGAGGAATGTGGTTTTTTTAAGGAACCATAAAGCTACATGGGAGAGAAAAACAAATGTTTCACTTTGAGGAAATAACAGAGATCAGACTTCTTATAGCTTAGCTCTTCAAGCAAAGAGAGTTTGTAGAGTCTCAGTGAAGAAAGCCAGAAGCAAAGTTTACCTGTGAACCTGGACAGCTCAAAATGATTCACTTAGCAGTTTGGACAGCCAGAAGCATGCAGGGAAATGAGAATACTAAAACTTATGTCTGGATTTCTGGCTTTCAGTGATATGATATATACCTGGAGCTGCAGATTAAATAATAGAAAAGACACATATCTTGATCTGAAAATGAGGAGCAAAAGAAGGAAGGAAGAGTTAAACAGATATCTAGGTCCTTCTTGTGCAGAGTTTAGAGTAGGAGAATTTGTAATGGTATTACATGGAGGTTACAAGGCAAACCATAGAGGAAAATGAAACCTTGCCCTTTCAGAAACAGTATTCAGTTCCCCATTGCGCCTTTGAAAGGGAAATTTAATATGGAATTTTAAAAACAGATCAATACTGGCACTAATGTTGGCAGTCAGCGAGTGTACCACACACTTACAATGTCTGACATAAAGAGAAATCTATGCAGTTTGGAGCACTTGGTCCAATCCCTCTTGTCCCTCCACCTCTCAGATGCATATCTGCAAGGAAATGAGTTCACTTGTCACTAAGTGCTGCAGGAAAGTCATCCTTTAAAGATGATGATCTGTCTGGGATGTACTGGATGGATTTTGTTGTATCTGGGGTGGGGAAAATAGAAGAAAAATGAGCACTAGGAGGATAATACAAATCTATCAGTCATGGGGTTATGATTAATCTCTTTGGTTTGGGTACACTAATGCAGAGGAGTAGCATTCTGTGTTCAACCAGGTTGTTGTTTCAATAATGCCTGTGCCTTATGTTTAATAGCTGTATTTCATAGATAATCTATGATGCTTCATTTTCAGTTCAAAATAAACGTGAATCAGCAGCAAAAAAGGAGGGAGAGACAGAGAGAGAGAACATGCTGCAGAGGTGAGGCTGATGCAATAAATTTCAGTTCTAAAACAGAACAAGTAAGATGAGGATATGGCTTGTTTAGTGATCACTGTAATCAGCACAATTGACTGCTTATAGATGAGTAATCTTTGAGTTCTAGGGAGGTAAATTGAGATTTAGATATTTCAGCTTTATCCTAGCACTACAGGTAATGTAAGACAAATGGTCTGTGAATTCCTAATACCAAAAAGATTAGTTGATTATAAAAAAACACAGAATGTACACATGGGGTAAAGTTACAGAAATACAAATTTGGATTCAGATTAAATTTTAAACAAGCCTTGAGGTGAGTTTTTTTTCACTTTAATTATTTCTCAGCTCCATTCAGGCCCATCTGTAATTTAATCAAAAGTGATCATAACAGTTTCATGGGTAAATGGAAAATGGATCTTGATAGATGCTCATTATACTTCATTTTGTTAACAGCTGAAGAACCAACAAGAGGAATGAACTTAATACAGCAAGAAATGAGGTTCTGAGAAAGAAGAACGAAGAGAAGGATTAAATATTATTAAATTAAAGGAACTCAAGCTGTTCTGGATGTACTAATTAAAACATAAATGGGACGGATGCAGCAGTGGACACATGAGTATCAACAGATGTGCATAAATAGCCCAGAAGAGGAGGAAAGCATGGGACAATCTGAAGTTATCCTATGAAAGGAGAGGTAAGAGAACACAAAGACAAGGTCTCTGGACAGAATTTATTTCTCCTGTTCAACAAAACCAAGGATGCAGGGGCAAGGTATAGTCTCAAGTAGTGTGACTCCAAGAGAAAGGGCTAGGTGGCAGCTTTAAATCAGAATGAGAGAGGTTGGAACTAGGTCCATGTGTTGGCAGCAGCTCACGGAGTCTTCTGACTAAAATATAACACTGTGGCTCTTTTGTTCTCACTCCATGATGACATTACAACAGTTTGGTTAGGAGGGGTTACCAGATTCACCCTAATGAAAAGAAGACATCCACCTCTGTGCAGAGTAGAAGCACTTCACGGGAAAATACACCAATGTTTGGGTTTTTTTTTTAATTTTTCCTCAAGAAAAACCATACTTTCTGAGTGCCAAATACAACATATAACCAGAGCATGCCTTTGGGAAACCTGAGCCTCCTTGCTAGGCATTAATGGCCCCAGTAACTGTACATCCATACTGATCTTCTAGGTGGCCTTTTTACAAGGTCAAGTCAAGGCAAATCACCAATGTCTGCTGTTCCTTACAATCCCTTCCTCACTAAGGCAAAATCCTAACCAAAGACACTTCTTACTACACGTGAGATTACAAGAAAAGGGGACTCAGCAGATGCTCTCAGGCATGGCTCACTGGCAATGGATGAGTTGATGAGCTTTGTCACCAGTGAGCTGCAGAGGCACAGAAAGCATGGCAGCTTTGAGTTCAAAAACTCTTTTCCAGAGAGGCATCATGTACTATAACAAGCTCAAGAGGAAGGATATTACACAGCCTTCCAGAAAGACATAGGCCAGCTGTGATCCTCAAAAGCAAATGATGAGCCATGGCCCACGATCAGAGGAGGGTGGTTTCACAGGGTGTTAGACCATACAGTGTTTTATTACAGTGGAGAAGACCTCAGCCCCTGCTGGCACCATGCACAGAGCAAGGGACAGCCTTGAAAGGAAACATCAAAACAGTGTATAGAGAAACAAGACTGGTCCACAGAGGAGGTCAGGGGTATGAGGACAGGATTGGGTTAGGAGGAAATAGACTACAACAGACTCGTTGTTCTTATCGTGAGGTAAGAAAATAGTCAAGAAGATATTGAGGAAATGAATGGGTGGGTGATCTGTATCCATCCATGCTGAGCTTCCACTTTTATGGAGAGCACTTGAGAAGTCAAGACTAAATCCACAGAAGAGGAAGGATGCAAAGAAGTGTCCAAGCAATGACAGTGGTACATAATAGTTACAGGTGAGACAAATGAAAACAGTGAAGTGGAAATCAAAAATGTTGCAAACTGAAATTTAATGATCCACCTTTTGAGCTGAAAAGACAATAGTCTATACGCAGATGACAAATAAATAACCTTGGATAATCAGCACGTCTTTATTACACAATGGTGTAACAAAATCCTTTTTTTTTTTTTTTTTTTTGTCCACTGTCTTTTCTCAAATCTGAAGAATTCCACCAAGTTCTAGCCCCTTGAAAATCAATTAGGTTGCACATGCCTAAATTTTAGCTGTTGTTAGCATTGATGTCACTGAAGTCAGAGGAGTAATTCCAGCAATTCATGCAATTCCTAATGCTGAGCAGCTTCCTTACCACATTATTTCCCTTCTGTTTTCATGTGAGGGGCTTGAAATATCACAGTTTTAAATAAAAAACATTAGTATATTAGTAACTTTACAGTGATAAATGTCTACATTATCCTTTTTCTTGAGGAAGGCACTGCAGCCATCAGTTTTTCATGTCAAAGCTAATATAGTCACCCATGGATTACATTACACTGTTGACAAAAAAAAACTAGATTAAAGGAAATCTATTTTTAGCTTTTTAAAAGCAAAGTTACCTTTAAAAGCATGGGGAAGCTGAGGGATGGAGTGATGGGACATCATCACAAGCAATCCACCACAGAGTGGGTGACTGAGATTACCACTGCTACTATTTATTTTTTTTTTAAATCTACAATGAGCATTCCACCCTTAAAGAACTTCATGAGGAGAGCAGTGGAAGCACCATGACCACTGTCCTCAGTGGGTGTCACATATCAGAGCCACATCAATCTGCTGATAGGATCTCTGCTTTCAGACTCAGCAGGGTTGGCCACAGAGTTTGGGAAGTTAAGGGCTGGGGAAGAAAAGGGACTCTCTCTGGTGTTGTCCTTGTTTCAAGCCCATGAATGAGCCCTTTTTCAATGGGGATGGAAACTTGCTTATGGTTAGAAGCAGAACTGAAGACCTGCCTCCTACAATCTGCCTGTGGACAGATACAGTGTGAATTTCCCTTTCTTCACTCACTGTACAAAGACAGCTCACCTAAAGTTTGAGCAAGATTGACACCGCAACCGCTTTCTGCGTGTTGTCCAGCACAGATCAGTTAATGAGTATAAAGCTAGAATTTGCATACATGTCATTTCTAGGACCTCTTTTTCTTCTTTCCCCATGATCCTGTCTCTTCAAACCACAACTTTTCCCATGACATGCCCATCCAGCACTTCCCATTTTTCAAGCCTGCTTCAACCTGACCTCTTGTCTCTGTCCTTCAGCACATCATGAGAATGCTATTTCTACTGCATTTCTGTAGGCTTATTGGTGAAAGAACCATCACATTATTTGGAGACAGGACATAAAAACCCAGGCAAACAATTGGTGCAAATTTTTCGTTTGGCTGCAGGTCTTGAAGGAATTCAGCAGGACCTAGGCATGCTCATAAAGGCTGTGTCTTTCCTCTGTGATGGACAGAGATTTCCAGCTGCTTACAGCAGCTTGGAAGTTAATCCACTGCCTTACATTTGAGTAAATATGATGTATTTTTAGTCTTTCTGGAGCCTAGCATCACTGTTCACAGATGAAAGGTACTGTCATATTCCTGCAAGTGTTTTTATTCCTACAGAATTAATTACAGCATCAAATTGAATTTCACTCTCCTCTAGCACCTGATTTGCACCCATGAGCCAGCAACCAGACACAGTAACTCAAGTGAAGGAACAAAAGCCCAACTACTGCTTGAGCCAACAAACAGAAACCTGCATTTTTGAAACTTCATATCTCAGACAACAGCACTGTGCTCCTTTTGGCAAAGGAAATCATCCTGAGGAAGGATTTATCTAGTGACTGACAGGAAGCAGTGGGCTATGAGCCTAGAAGAGAATATTTTGGCTGCTTCATTTCTTCTCCTCAGAAACTCTTTCCTGAAGAGCTCTGTGCTGCACAGCGCTTTCCAAGGTAGCTGGTAATGAGGTTGCATTTTGATCTTGTTTATAGTTTGCAGAGGTTTTCCCCATATTATAAAACTACTTTTATAGAGTACAAAAGGTGAGTACTCTCTGATCATTCAGCTAAGAGAGTTTGTTTTTAATATGGAGTCTTCCTGATGACAGCCTTCCAGGCCATGTCAGGTCAGGACCAAAACCTGACTGTACATCTGGTTGCCCTGGAATATTTGTGCTTTAAAAATATCCTTATTGTTGTGTTCATTAAACCTACTGCATTGCAGAGCTTTTATTTGTAACCCCAGGTGGGAAAACTAGGGCTTGCCTCAGTGTCAGAGCCGGTTATCTTCATACCTGCTCATTTTGAAACGTGTTTATCAGAGGCCCAGATGACCTTTGATAAATGGTGAGATGATCCAGATGACCAGGTGACCAGTATGAGCCAGGAGAATGGAACCAGACTGGGAAGGGAACTCAGTACAAGACTTCTGAAAGCAAAGCATGCATCGCTGTCTTCTGTCTTGCTGACCTTGCCTTGAGAAACAAGGCTGGGTGATGGTGTTCTGATCCAAGACAGTGATGTCAGATGGATGTGAGCTTCTCTTTGCTGATGAAAGGTCATTAATTAGGAAATGGCAATTCTGCACTAAAAAAAAAAAAATTCTAAGTTATAATTGTCTGGCAAGTTTCTAAACAAAATGTTGCAGAGATTTAAGGAAAACAGAGAGGCATAAGCAGATATCCCTAGACTGACAATTTACCTATCTCAAGGCTGATGAGAAAGCCATTGCCAGCACAGCCACACTGAAATCTGGACATGAGTTTCCAAGGGTTACACACTTGTCTAACCATGCTTCCATTTCTCTCTTCCAGGTGAGGCTTGAGAAGAGTACATGGGTTGCTGCACTCTGTCCTATGACCCAAGAGAAATTATGTTGAAGATGCCTGAAGGAGCTGCCTGATTCCTTTCTCTCAAAGCACTAAATTATTAGTACTGTATTAATAAAATCCATTAAGGTTATCTGAACAAATCTTTCTGTAATTTCATAAATCGCTTAACAAATGTGTGAACTCAGCTGTGCTATTCCTTAGTTAAAACACATAACAGCTGAGTAATATGCAGGCAAGTAACACTGCTGGTTAATGTAGTTTAAATCCAAAGGGCATGTGGGTAAGAAAGAAGTCATCCGAGGATCAAAGTCATTAGAACAAAAGATGCCTATCAGCTGTTGTGAATTTATGAGGGCGTAAGAGTGAATTAAAAGAGGGATTTAGCTCCTTCAGGACATCTTCCATTAGCAGAAAGAAAAGCCTCTGTGAGTGGGCACTACAGCAGCATCTAAATTGCCTGATCTGAAAGTGCTGCTGCTGCTGCTTAGCTGGCACTGTTTCCTCCAGCTTTACCTTGGCAGCAAGTCAGCTGTGAGCACAACCTGAGAGCCTTTACCAAGCACAGCTTTGTGTGTGTGAGCATTTATCAGGTGTCTCCCTCAGTTTGCTCCAGGTGAACTGTCATTTTAGGTCAGGGAGTAGAAGAGGAGGAACATTGATAACATTTATGCTCCCAGGATGCTGGGACAACTGTTTCCCTTGCTGAGTCACAGTGTATCATTGTTTCTTCCAGCTGTACCTCAAGAAGAGCTGTCCCAGTGTAGAACAACTTGACCTGTAGGCTGTGGCAGGTAGCATCCCAGTTTCTGGGTTGGATTCAGCAAGGAAGGGTTTGCATGGATCTTCAGCCCATTGGATTCACAAGATGGAGGGCAAACGAGTAGTTGGTTCATCTTCACTTATCCCTTGATCTCTTCCCTCTTCCTCCCCAGCTGATAGAAAGCTCAATGCTGGGATAATATATGAAAATGTAAGCATTGGATGGACAGTGGCACTTTTCATATGACTGGTCTGGGCACCAGCCTCTACTCACAGGACAGAGCATTATCTCAAAGAGTAACTCCACTGTGGCAAGATGCAAGAGAGATCTCACTGTGTTCCCCTGATGAAAGGGAAAACCCTTGCTTTTAAGTACTGTCATTCAGAACAGTGTCAAATGAGGGAGAAACAAGATGCCGCCATCACCACAGGGGTACTATGAAACAGCAGGTTGGGTGATTTTCCAAATCCCACTTCAAGATGATGTGAATGAGCCAAGGGAGCTGTGACTGGGTAGGCAAGCATAACGTGGCATGCTCAGCACACAGCCAGACAGCTGGTTTCTTGAGGAAGGTCACTAAATTGGCCAGAATGGAATGATGAGAAAACGGATATTTTACCAGCTGGCAAGAGATGGATAAGAAGGCAGACCCCTTGGCACCATACAGCAATGCCTCAGTGACAAGATGGTTCTTGGTTGGCATTAAAAAGAGCAATATGCTCTGAGTCAGGCTCACACCTCTCCTCCACCTATCTGCGGCCAAGAAACTGCCTCCTAAAATTATTATTGTACACCTGCATAGAAGTGATTTAGAATATTATTAAAAGGCTGACTTAATCATCAGGATTTAGGACATGGCTAGGATTTCTCCAAGGTGATAAGTCAGAGTATACCAATTAGAAAGAATCATGTGCAGCACCAGCTTGATTTAAAAATCATCATCTTAAGTGAATCAGAAAGCAGATGTGCCTTTGGTTGATAACAGCAAGGAAATTAAGTCTCTAAGACCTCAGCTAGTGAGGTGGGGTGGAGGAGGAAAAAAATTAACTAGCAGCAATACCTTGTGACAAATCTCTAGGGCAAAAACTCTTCTTTCAAAACTATGTTCAGTTGCAAGGAATTGAAAGTAAAGTCTGGGGGAATCCTGTGTGGGACCTGAAGTCTCCTATAATTCAGCGCACAGTTTGTAACACTACATTTACTTACATACAAGGGTGGGAGATTGATCTCCCCAGAACACACACATGTAGAGAGAAGGCCCTGTCCAGAAACCTCGAGAAGGAGGAGGAGCATGAATTTGAGTGGAGAGAACCAGAGGATTAGCTGCGTCTGCCACTAAGCAGCAAAAGCAGGGCTGTGCCATCAGGGAGGGACATGGGACACAAGGGTGACCTGAGCAAAGTCAGTACTCTTAACCCAGTGAGGTGCATTCCCACTGTCTGCCAGCAGAGTTAGGCAGGTGACAGTGATGGTTCTTAGATCATCTTGTGACTGCCAGACAGGTGATGACACTGATCCATCTCCAAGGCTCATCCTGGAAACAGGAGATAGGATTAGACACAGGACTAGGGATAAAGCTACCTACAACCTACCTGTAGTGCAGGTCCAAGTTTCATCCAGAAAACAGGACTAGAGGCAATGTTACCTACAAAAAAAGATCCAGGGTCTATACAGGAAACTTGGTCAGGATAGCAAAGCACAAGGACAGCCACAGGCACACCTATGTTGTAGCTCAGGACATGGTTCCACTTCATGAGCTTAAATGGGTCTCCTGGGCCCCTGGACAGAAAGTATGGGTGGGAGCTCCTGGTGAGACTGGCTGAAGACATTAAGTTCCATCAGAGTCATAAAAGTGGGAGATTCCCTGCTGCAGGGATTCCTCATCTGCTTACCCAACCTGCTGTCTGGGGAGTTCTGCTGCTTGCTGGGGACTCAAATCCAGAATGTCCTGAAGAGAAGGCTGAGATTCATCCAGCCCTGAGAGAAAGACTGGGGAAAATGTTGCATCCAGTGCAGAACAGGGCAGGTCCTGGCAACAACAGATGTGGAATAGGTCAAGGTACTCAATGTCTTCTTCATGTTGGTCTTGATAAGATTTGCCTTCATGGAAATCTCAGGCTTTCCCTGAGACCAGTGGAAAAGTCTGAAGTGAGAAAGACTTATAGGAGGAATACCAGGTTAGGAAGCAAAAAAACAATGAAGGGACAAACAGACACAAGTCTTTGTGACCTTACAGATTGCACCCATGAGCACTGACGGAGATTGCTGATATCATTGTGAAGCCACTCTTGACTATCTTCCAAAGGTCATTATGACTAAGATGGGTTGCTCAAGACTGCAAGTCAGCAAAGGTCATACTTACCTTCAAGAAGGCTGCTCTGGGAAACTACAGGCTAGTCAGACTCACTTACAATCCCTGGAAACATGATTATAAATACCTCTGGAAATCACGTCCAGAAATCTGAAGGACAAGAAGATGATCTGTAGCAGTCAACATGGATTTACAAAAGGCACATCATGCTCAGCTAACGTGACAGCCTTTTACTATGATAGGACTCCAGGTCAGAGCACTGTATGGTGGTCATCTTGTCTTTAGCAAAGCTTTTGACGTCATCTCCCACAGTTCCTTCACTGATGCATTGATGAAATATAGGCTAGATAAATAGACAGTGAGGTGGACTGAAAAATGGCTGACATGCTCAATGGGTTCTGCTTAGTAGCACAAAGTCCAACTGGAAGGCAATTAGCAGTAGTTCACCCCAGAGATTCACAGCAGGGCCAGTACTGATAGCATCTGCATTAATGACATGGATGACTGGACTGAGTACACCCTCAGCAAATTTTCAGGTGACACAAAACTAATACACTAGAGGAGTGCATTGCCATTCAGGAGGATCTTGACTGGCCAGAGAGATGGGATGACAGGAATCTCATAATGTTCAACAAAGGCAAATGCAAAGTCCTGCTCCTGAGGAGGTGTAGCTCCATACACCAATATAGACTGTGGCCCAGCCAACTGGTAAGCAGGTCTGCAGAAGAGGATCTTGAGGTCCTGGTGGACAAAAAACTGACTATGAGCCAGTAATTCTGGATCCTGGGATGCATTAGAGACAGCACCGACAGCAGATAAAGAGAGGTGATCCTTCCCTGCTCCTCAGAAGTGACGAAACAAGCCTGGATTGCTCAGTCCAGACCTGGGATCCCCAGTACAAAAAATCACAGAATCACAGAACCTGATGAGCTGGAAGGGACCCATCAGGATCACCAAGCCAACTCCTGTCCCTTTGTAGGGCTCCCCTCAGAATCACACTCTGTTCCTGAGAGCATCATTAAAACACTTCTTGATCTCAGGCAGGCTTGGTGCCATAATTGCTTCCCTGGGGAGCCTGTTGCACTGCTCAACTGCCCTCTGGGTGAAAAACTTTTTCCTAATATGTAACCTAAACCTCCCCCAGCACATCTTCCTACCATTCCCTGGGGTCACAGAGAGCAGAGGTCAGTGCCTGCTCCTCTTTCCCCAGTGAGGAAGCAGTGAGCTGCCATCAGGTCTCCCCTCAGTCTCCTCTTCTCCAGGCTGAACAGACCAAGGGCTTTTAGTTGCTCCTCATCCAGCTTTCCCCCTAAAACCTTCACCAACCTCACAGCCCTCCTCTGGACACTCTCTCGTTGCTCTATGTCCTTTTTGTACTGTGGCTCCCAAAACTGCACAGACAACTCAAGATGGGGCCACACCAGTGCAGAGTAAAGTGGAACAATCACCTCCCTTGACTGTCTGGCAATTCTGTGCTTGATGCATCCGAGGACTCGGTTGGACATACTGAAGTGGGTCAATCAAATAGCCACAAAAATGGTAAAGGCCTCCAAGTTTTTGACGTATAAGGGGAGGCTGAGAGACCTGGGACTGCTCAGCCTGTAGAAGAGGTGGCTTGGGGAGGTCTTATCACTGTATATATGTACCTGATAGGAGGCAGTAAAGATGACAGAGCCAAGCTCTCAGTGGTGCCTGGTGACAGTACAAGAGGCAATAGCACATATTGAATTAAAGAAAAATCACTAAGCATAGGAAAAAAAACCAAAACGAAACCAATAATTTTTTCTTTCTGTGGGGCTGATTAAACATAGGAACAAGTTTCCCAGAGATGTTCAAAACCTGATTGGACAGTCTTGAGCAACCTGCTCAAGTCCTGATCCTGAGCAATGTGCTCTAGCAGATGCTGCTTGGAGAAGTGGGAGGTGAACTAGACAGTCTCCAGGGAGCTCTGCCAACCTCAGCCATGCTGTTCCTGTATCCTCAGGGCCCTGACAGAGGGAAAGTTTGCACAGCCCTGAAAAGAAGAGAAAAGCTTAAGGGGAAAAAAAGAGATGCTTCTTTTCCGCAGCATGCTTCCAAGTGGCACTCCCAGATGAGTTATTACTCCTGTGGCCTAATTAAACCACATATTCTCTTGGTTTTGTCCCTTCTGTGATTATGAATGACAATATTCTCATCTGCGTAGAACCATTCCTGTTTTAAATCTGCTCCTAAGTCCCTTCAAGTGCTACATCCAATTTCCCCTGTTGCCAAACAGGATTTAAATAAGTTGAGGGCATTTCTTAGGCTTCTCACCACCCTAGGGGCTGTCCTGATCTAAGGGCATCTGTCCAACCATTGTTTAAAACCATGCAGGCTGAGAGACCTCCAGTGAGGATCACATTTCCAATGGAACAGGATGCTCCCCAAACCTTTGATAGCAGATTATAAGTCTTCAGGGAATGGACCACACTTCAGGTGAGAGCTTTAGGCTTGCCTTTCAGAACAGGGATGCCAACCTTGCAAAAATGAAATGTGTGCCTTTAAGGGCCCCGTTCATATCAGACTGGATCTTTACTCACTATTTGTCAGCAAAACTGCCCTGAAGGCAATAAACCTGTGATGACACAGAAGGATCTACTTGTTTCCCCATGTAATTTGTTTCAGTGTTAATAACAGCACCCACTTTTATAGATTTCAGTTTTGCGTGCTGAAAGGTGGATGATGCCTTTATGTAAAATACAGCTTTGGACTTCACTAACACCACAAAGCCAAAATAAGCGGAAAAAAGGTACAAAACATAGTAACGGGTTAAAACGACTTACTCTCAAAGGAAGCAGGTAGAAACCCAGACTTGACTTCCAGTCTGTCCCCAAACATCAGATGCTCTTTCAGGACACAGAACCCTTTTCATCCCACCACAGGGAGCTGTGATCTATAGGGAACAAGTAATAGGAAAGGCAGTCAAAGCAGCAGTTTCTCATCTAGGGGTGGGGGGGGGAAGTGATGGTTTTTATCAGATCACAGCCCTGGCTCTGGAGGACCTATGCAGAACTTGCCTGCAAAGTTTCATGGAGGATTTTTTGTTTTTTCTTGATTTATAGTAGATAGAAGTGACAAGGCTTCCTGCTGCACAATGTTTCCTCTGAATGCATGTAAGCAGTATCCTCTTTTGGTGAGCAGAGTACTTTAATAGCATTTGCCAGCAAATGTGAAAACTTCAGGAGCCTTTTGCTTTGCAGGCATTGTTTCTTCACTTCATTATCTATTTATAGTTCTTGCCTTTGATCGATGTTTGTATTTAACCTTGCATTTCTTAATTTGTAGGTCAGTCCACATTTACCATGGTTAATTTATTAGGGCAGATTCTTCTTCTCAGTCAGATTGTTGGGGGAGGAAAGTGTATTTAGAAGCTGTAAATCATTCCAAACAGATCTCATCTAGTAACCTTAGTAACCGAGTTATATACTGGAACAAGTAATATTTTTATGGTGATATTTTTTCAGTGTGAATAATAGGAAAATAATGACAACACATTTGGGATGGACTCGACAATAAAAATTGCTATAAAAGCAGCAGCCTTGTATCAGAGCAATATTCTAGCCAAGCCTCTTCCAGAACCTCTGTAAATTGTCCCAGAGAGAAGCTTTACTCCTGTGTATACAGTGAGCTAGTTCCTCTATTACTGGATCTTGTAATGCAGAATCTGAGCTTATTTTATAAAACCTTGAGTCACAAGCTTCATTAAACAGCAATGCATGCTATTTTGATTGAAAAGATCATTTGGATTGTCACTTCCATCAAATGTCACTTTCTATGACAAGGAAGAGACAAATGCTTTAAAAGACACCAGAATATTTCCTGCTGTACCAAGATAATCCTGAGGATCTGAATAAGCACCAGTTGTCTGCATGGCATCACATCTAAAACTGCCATTAGAAAAATCCTCAACTGGCCAGGAGACCCTCAGACTGATGACTTCAGAAGTGTGATTACTTCCTCACTTGAGTGTGCCAGATGCCTAGAGTTGGGTTTTGGTTTTTTTTTCAGCAAATGCTCCTTCCTTGAGCTTGTTCTGTCCTCAACTGTGATCCCTATGGGGAAAGCAGATCTTTACCTATGATTCACAAGATGGCCGATCTGAGAGGTGGCTTTGGAATGTGCTTAACTCACATTGCATTCTCAGACATCTGTCTCTCTTCAAAACAAGTGATGAGAAGAAAATGAGAATTTCTTTCACAGGAGACAGGTGTCTTCCTCTCATCACTGCCCTAGGAGGATGGTTACCTCAGCTGAGAGGGGGAGAGACCCACATATGCTGCCTCTAACCTCCAGTCTACACCTCCTAATTTGTGTGGATTTGGTCCTTTCCAGACAAATGAGGCAATGAAACCTCCACACCTTGCCTCTTGGGGCAACAGCTCAAACTATCACCTGCAGGAGCTATCTGTTCATTTTTTTGAAGGAAAAGCCAGAGAAGCAGCTTCTGGCCTATGAACATCACCACTTCTCAGACACAGAGATGCCAGCCTACTGCTCCACAAGTATCCTTTGTAGGACATCTGCTAGGACATGGTGGCCTAGGACCCTCTGTCAGAGGTACAGGACTTTCCTTGAACACAGCTCCAGGGCTCCAGTCCTGGATTGCTCATCTCTGACTTTCAGACACAGCAGTACCTTTTTAGGTCTAGACTGAGGGAGCTTTTCTCAGCATACTGTGAGTCTTTGAATATGAAGCACAGCCACGGCAACTCTTCAGAGACACAAGTGCTCTGCTAAATCAACACCAAGTTAAGTTTCATCACAGGTCCTGTCATATTGCTAAGTCTGGGCTGAAAGAATTTGCTATTCAGTACCATAGCCCTCACAGGGACTGAACAATTATTTGGGCCAAGAACAGCCAAATGCCATGGAAACTGAAGTGGAACATAATGCATTCACACAGGGCAAGAGTCATTGGCTTTCTCGTCACACAAAGCACCATCAGCTCTTGTATAACAATGGGCAGTCAGGACTTCATCTCCCACCTCATCAGAAAAATATACCCTCCAGCAGTGTCAGCGTCCTAATACCATGCTCATCCAGGCAGGCTGAAAGGCTTGTCAAGAGTGCAAGGGGAGAGGCTCTAATCCATTTTTGATAGCATAAGTACTTCACATAAAATTCAAGATTACCCCCTGTGTGAAGATCAAGTCACCTTTGATTCATGTGGCAAAATATCCACTGATGCCCTCCCTGCCACACCAACTTTTCCCTTTGAGCTCATTTATGTGGCAACCCCAGCAGGCCAGCCTGCTTTGGAGAGACACTCAACCCCACATACCTTCTCTAAGAGAAGGTGACAAATATTACCAGGCACAGCCCTGGTAATAGTAGTCACAACTGTGACTACTGACTGTAGTCACAACTACAACACCAGGTCTCTGCTCACCATTAAGTTCAGCAGCTCCTCTGTAGGCTTCCATCTGCAAACCCACCTTGTTTTCCTGTCCTTTTCTGGTTTCCCACACTTGTCATTGCTGGTATTCATAGTGCCCCAAGCTGTGTCTGCAGCAAAGGATAACATCAAAACCCTGCCAGGCTGCCAGGCTTTTTGCTTTTTTTTTTTTTTTTTTTTTTTTTTTTTATGACTAATTTCACTTTCTAGCACTCTGATCATCTACTCTCTTGTCTTTGTGGTCTTCTCTGGGTACCAGATGAACACCATGTTTGAAGCAGGCAGAAGGGTCTGTGTCTCTGCCAGCAGCAGGTAGCAGGTGAGACCCAGGAAGGTGTTTAGCAGGGGAGGCAAAGAAGGAGGAGGCAGGAGGAGGAAGAGCAGCCCCAGAGCTAACTAATACATCTACAATAGCTGGAATACCGTGGCCTGCTCAGTGGCAGCAGTAAACAGAAGAACATCTTCTACTTCTTAGGTGAGGGATGATGGCAGATAGAAATCGCAGGAGCTGCTGGCATTCACTCTCTGGAAAAAAAAGATGATTCTTTGAGATTCAAAGCCAGCTATAAGTATGTTACTTTGCACAAAAGGAGAATCCAACAGACCCGCAGGAGAAATGAGGCTTGGAATTGGGGTAACTTTTAAAGGTTGGTCATCAGCCTCAAAGCTTTCTTAAGAGGTTTTCTTTTTCTGTTTACTTTTTTTGTCCCCTTTAGATATGGGACTGAATTATATTTCACCATATAAATGTCAGGGAAGCCTTACATCAGGATACTTGAAGTACAGCTCTCCCATGATATCAAGACTGTGAATTAAAGTTTGCTTTTGGCGAGCTCATAGAGGGTCTTGGCCTCTATCTGCTAAATGCATTAGGTTTCCAAAGAATTTCACAAGCTGTTCCAGATAAGCACACAGTAAGTAGGTGAGGCAAATAGACTTATGACTTCTGTTTTTTCCCTGCCAAGTTTTTCATCTCAGAAGTTACAGCACAAAATCACTTGGACATTTCTGTTACTGTTTACTTCTAAACAGTGCTGCTTTTTAGCAGCATGCCAAAAAAAAAAAAAAAAAAATTAATACTGAAGAAGGACAAGGCAGCATTGGTGTGGCCACAGCACTCACAGAAGCCTGTAATGCCCTGGCACTATATAGGGCACAGATTTTGTGGATGGGGCATTGGAGACATTTGGGTTTTCATTTCTCTTTTCAAAGTTCACAGGTCAGGCTGGGATATTCATGGTTGCTGGGTTGTTATAACGTGGGGGGAGGAGGAGAGGAGGTGGCAATCAAGGGGGGTGTTGTTTCTGAACACAAGCTGACCAGAGGTGCTGGGACTTTCATTTAGCCTCTAGAAGAGGATGCTAACAACAGAGAAAGAGACTGCAGCTTGCAAATTTCAGTTTCTAAATTCACTCATTCCTGATCAGCCCTGAAAACACAGAGGTTACATTTATATTAGTTTAATATTTATGAGCCATGAAACAAGATGTTTCTGGTGAATAAAATGTGAGCTTCTACGTGAGCATGTAAGACTGAACTCTGTTTGGCCTTGATATTTTGAAGATAAAGTGGTGAACTTGAACCCAGAAAAGGAATTTGTGCAGATCCTCCTGACCAGAAAGGTGACAAACACTTACCCAAGTGAATTAAATTACTGTCTTTAACCTCTCGGTTCTGCTACCAACACTGACATCACCATTTTGCTGCAAACAGTACATCCCCTCATCAAGAAACTCCAGCTCCTGTCATCAAGTGGTTCATTAGTTTGAAATGAGGAGCTCTGACCTGGTTCAGGCTTCTCCATAACCCTGACCTCTTTTTTCACTGTTAAGAAATCCCATTATTTTAAGTGTTTCCCTCTTGTCAGATTGCCCCCCCCTCCCCCTTACCCTGTTGTGCCCGCTTTCCGATGTGTCCTCCATGTAAGGAGACAAATAGCTCCTGTTAATTTAAACATGTACTATAATCTCCCCTCCCTTTTCCTTTCCCATATTCCAGAAAAAGTAAAACCAAAAAACAGCAAAACCTGCTTGCTATACCTGGTCTGTCTCTCATTGCAAGTCACACCAACCCTCAGCAGGTGGGAGCAGGGATTTTCCTGCTGTTTGCAAGCAGAAGCAGAGTTCCTCTTGCACTAAATCTCACATTACCAGAGCAGCCAAGGGCTCAAACTACCCTGAGGGCCTGCCAGGGGAATGGTTGGTGCAGTTCAGGGGCATATTTCCAGCCTATCTATGCTGACTTTGGCTTCCCAAGGGCAACGGGTGATGCAATCTAAAATGTACATAAACTTCATGTTACTAAGAACAGCTTACTGATTGTTGGCTGGCATGCATGTAAACTTAAGGCTGCTATCTATTCCCTGTGAACACACTCTCAAATAAGTGTGGATCTCCCACTAAGCTCCCAGCCAGGGCAGCAACGGCACAGGGCATTTGCACTCAGTGCTTCAAATCTAATAATACTTCAACTGCTTTGTCCATTTTTACCCATTTGCAAGCCTCATGCTCCTGACAAGTAAATGGTAAGTGGAGTCTGTAAATTAAAAACCTACCCGCTGCAGGCATTTAGCACTAAGAGACCCCAAAGTTCCCTTAGCTCATTCCATCTTCCACTAACAACAGGTCCATTGTCAGCAGGTACATCTGCTGGTATTATCTGCCTATTAAAAAGTCTATCACAGGCTTCAAAGCACTATCACTTTCCAGTGTTAGAGAGTAAGTTCAGAGGACTACAAATATCTTAAAGTGTTCTGCTCCAGGAAGATAATTGTCCATCTTTAAACCAATGTTTGGCAACAAAGAACTAGAAATGGCTTAAAAGAAAGAAGACATTAAATCTGTGTGTCCTGGAATAATCGGGTTGCTCATAATGGGCTTTTCTGATAACACAGAAGAGGCAGCTGTGTTCAACCACAACCCCAGGAGGTAAAAGCTATATTCTCATCTCAATTCAGCTATTGATCTGCTGAGTGGCCTGGGGCTTGCTGGCATCTCTCACTCCCAGTTCTCTCAACTGATGACAAGACCAGGAATGAGAACAAACGAAATGTATCTGAAGAGCAAGGACAGCCATCTAAGTGGCCACCTTTAAAACACAGATGATATTCTTCACTTTTTCTAGCTTTCTTCTGGCCTATGTTGTTCTCTGGGAGACAGTTTTCACAGCAAGTTTAATCAAAATATGTCAGTGATGGGTAACAAATGGTGATGCCTTGTGTTTCTGGTTTCACTCATAATTTTGAGAAAAATTGACAGAACACTTGCAACAGCTTTGAAACAACCAAAATCTGGGGTCAGCTTGAATGCATGACAAGAAAACATTTTGCAGTTTTACACTGCAAATCTTACATTTTCTTAACTGCTCCATGCCAATGTTGTATATCCCACAGGAATATTATGAAGTGTAGATAGGTTATCACTGGGACAAGTCAATAATTTTTACAGGGGATGAAGCTGGGCCATGTTATGTTCAGGACTTTGGAAAAATCTCAATTCCTATGTAAGTACAAATTGCTATTGAAATGTCAAACACATGTGCCAAGCTTGGCAGGGTGGTTGGATTCTAAGTCACAGGGCAGAACACTTCTAGAGTGCTGAAATAGCGATTGGTGCTTTGGGGCATGGAAAAAGAACAAAATAAAACCCAGTTCAAATAAATAAAATCATCTTTCTTATAAAAGAGAAAGTGATATTTAGTATTTCTCCCTCAAGGCTTATAAACAGCTGTCATTCAGGCAGAATAGATAATAAAACTTTCAGGCTAATCCATGAAATCAGGAATTGGAATAGAAACCTTTCCAAATGTTGTTTTTCCTTCTGGGTACCTATACTGCTCATTGTGGTGGCTATGCCTGAAAAGGGGGCTGTCAGCCCTCTGCAAGAGATATTTGCTTAATGCAGAGGAAGAGTTTCTGAGAGGGGAATATAGAAAGGAGATACTAGATAGAGAGAGAGAGAGAGAGAGAAGCACATGCTGAGGATCATTTTAGGAATGTGTTCTGGTGTTATTATTGTCTTCTCAGACTTTATGGCATCCCACACTAAAACCGGATAGATTTTATCTTTGTTGGCAGAGATAAAGCTCAGTTACTGAGGAAATTCAGGGGCTTGAAAAGCCGTGCTGATCTTCACTGTTTTTTCTAAGTAACTTCATGAATACACTAGAACCTGCCAGAAGCCTGTAGCTGTGGTAAATGTGCATTCTTCATGCTCCTCCTAAGCTTGGTGCAGGACCCTCACAACAGACCAGAAGACCCTTCCAGAGCAGTTCTGGCATGGTCTCCAGATATCCTGGTCCCCTAATTACTGCTGTCCTCCTGGAGTATGTAGCAAACCATGTACTCACCCAGTCTGGGAGCATAAGCACATCAACAGGCAATGTCAGGGATGGGTATGGGGAGGTCTGTGTTCCCCCCTGGACTTCAGGGAACCGTTTTCCAGGGTCTTCTGGAGTAGCTTTTAAGGTTTGGGTGGGATCAAGGAGGGGAGATGATAAAGCTTATGTTTCCAGTTGCTGACCTGCTTACATGTGTGGAGAAGGATTGCATCAGGAATGACTGGCAGCAGTGTGATGCTCATATCATCACTCAGGCATCCAAATTCTGGCTATTTCTCTGTCCCAGAGAAAGGCACAAGCACAGAAAAGCAGAAAACAGCTAATTAGCTTTCTCAGTTGGCCAGGCAACCAAACTGATAGGTTTCAGAGAGAATCATAGCCTTCCGGCGAAGACTGTGGTCGAGCTGGATAAGAAGTGGTGAAGTAAGGTTTTCCATGAGAAAACTAACTTGCTGGTGTACTGTGAAAAATTGATAATGAGTAGTGTCATTGCAGCATTCATCTGAATCACTTCCCAACAAGATCTAGAGCAAGCAAGCAGAAAAAGGTTGAGCCTCCTTTTTGTCTGCTGGCAGATGTAGATTGTTTTTTCCTAAGTCAAAAATGGAGACCTGGACTTGAGCAAGGCAGGCATGAATTCAGGGAATTCATTCATGTTCAGAGCCTTCTTTTGATATCAGAGCAGCCATTTTCTTTCCTCAACTTTCGCCCTTGATTGACTGAGCTTTGGTTATAGTGATGTTTAGAGAGGTTTGTGATGTTCTTTGGAAAGTCTGCATTTGTTTAGGAGCCAGAATACTTGTGCATGGGAAATATAATTCCTTATAGAGTCATCCTTTATCTCATGATAAAATCCAGCTACCACCCATTCAGAAATCTGAGGCCACACTTAGGTGACCAATCACAGACTGGGCAGCATGAAGAATGAATTAATGAGGGCTGCAGAAATCTGCTGAGGAATATTTGGTTGGACTTCCCAGCAAGCAGAGTCTAGAGATGGCTAGAGACTACAAATTACTTCATAAAAGTAGTTCTATGCATAACTCACGAACAAGAAGAGAAGTGAATAATTCATCATTGTTTCCATCACAGTTTAAACAAGCCTGATGCAGTCGTGCAGGGAAAAGGAAACCTCTCATTTTTTCTTGCAAACCAAGCACATTAAATCCAGTAATTATGGAGAGAGTATAAATGAAGAAGCCAGGGTGGCAAGTAATAGGAGAAATATTTACGTTTAGAATTGTACTTCACATATAAAATTCCAGAAGTTAGGCATTTTTCTTTCCTTTCGCTGTTATAGAAGACTTCACTGGGAACTCTCATTACCTGCAGCTTTGTATCGGCAGCCAGCAGAGAATCCCTGCAGCAAAGTTCCAAGGGTTACCTCAGAATATATTTATCTGAATAATCTGTGAATTTACTTATAAATATGAATTAGCAAGGCCTGAGCCCTGTGAAGGTCTTTAAAAAAAAAAAAAAAAAGGCAAAAGAAAAAGCTAGTAGCACTAGAGTAGCATTTAATACACACTGGTTTCAGGTGACTTCAGGTAATACCTTTTAACCTGTGCTGTGGCCCAGAGAGATGGCACTGCTGGGTATGGTAGCAGCCCTACAGGGACTCTAAGGAAAAGGTGACAGCCAAAAGAGATAGGCATGTTTATTTTTACTCCCCAGGTTTACCACAGCTGGTATGATGAGGAAAGGAAAAAAGAAACAGTGGCCAGCTGAGCTACCACCAGTTGGTCTTTACCTTTGGTACTATTCATGCATTATTGGCACAGTAGTTTGCTGCTTGCAGATGCTACACTGGGTGTTCCTGCAGGAGACAGTGGCTTCAGGAATGCAGATTTTGGATCCTGTATGGAAACATAATAATCCGAGAGAAAGGGAAAGGTGCTTAACGTTGCTAGAGAAAGTCCTCAAGTGATAGAGCCAAATTTTGTTTCATTTTGGTTTTTTAATACCCTTAAATAATTAGCTATTAGATGAACAATCATAAGATAGATTATCCAGACCCAAAGGTTGAACCCCAAATTTAAGTGACCCTTGCTTGTCTAAATTTCTGATTGTCAGGAATGGATGCTAGGTAAGATGCATTTAAAAAGTAGGTGAGATCATGCTAACTCAGTGAGTTTCCTTTTCCTGACTTAAAACAAGCCTGGAAGATCACTATAGCATAATTCACTTTTTCTAGCCAGTGCGTGTTTTCTTCATGCTCAAGTTTACTTGGGCACATTCCTTAGAAATAGAATGTTATGGAGACAAAGAGATCTCTGCTGGGCATATCTGAAACTGCTAGGCCTACAAACAAAATAAATGGGACTTCTTGTTCATTGGGTTTGCTGGCAAGCCATGCTATCAGTTGTTATGTTTGTTTAAAGAAAACCACCAAAGTTGTTCCAGGCCTGGAAGGCTGGGTTTCTGCTGAGTTGTACATGTTTTGAATGTTTAAGGTGGATCCCAAACATAGGCAGCTGAATTTTGGTAGGTCAAAAAATATTAAATTTTAAGCATGTGAACCTTCTAAGAGCTGATGTTTCAGTCACCTAAATTACATGCCAGCAGGTCCTCTGCTCTTGGTGATACTCTTATTCATTACTCTTCTGATGTGTCCAAATTCCATGATAAAATTATAACCTCAGTAACTAGTATTTAGAAAGGCCTAAATACCTTAAATCATTATGCAGGGAAGATTATCTCAGAACAGCATGTCATCTCAAAACTGGATGTTTTTACAGCCTGAGATTCAGAACTGTATTAGACTTCAGATTATCTCACATTGGACCAACACAATGTCACAGAATCTATTTAAAACTTTCAGAAGTGTCATTATCACTATTATTATTGCTCATTACCTAGGCTAATGGGGGCTGCAAGCTCCTTCCAAGGTTATAGAGACAGTATAAAAGAAACTTTACAGTTACCATATAGCTATACAGTTCAAAACCTTTCAAAACCATCTTTAAAATAAGACAGTCCAACTTCTTCAAATTTTGCCAGGAGCATGCTTTGCTTTGTTTAAAAAGAACAAAGAATCATATTTTAAAGATCTGCAATTGGACCAAGACTGAAAACAAATGTAGCAGCATGGCCTGCTGTGAGACAGAAGGTATAAGAAATTAATTTCTGAACAGTGCTACAACGGAAAACAATTTTGGAGAAGACAAAGAGAAACCTTCTCATTAAAAATACAACAACAACAAAAAACCAAAACAAACTAACAAAAAAACCTCAAAACAGGACAAGAGCAAAATCTGAACCATTAGAGCTCACCTGTTTTTCTTCACTTCTATACTTTTTATATCAGACAGGTCACAAGGTCTACGCTAAACCGAATGGTGCCAGAGGACACATTTTTAGAAAGGCAGTAACCTGTTTTAAAATGTGCGAGCAATAGGGAACTCACCACACAGGCAAAGATGTTCAGATGGTTGACTGCCCTCATTGCTAGAAATGTATGTATTATCTCTAATCCCAAAGCACACAGTTTCACTGTGCCAGTGCTGGGTTTCACTTAATGATTCTGTCTGCTGAATTTAAGAGCCCTCTACTGTCAGCAGTGTTCTCCTCAAATAGTCATCAAAAGACCATGCTGAAGTCATCTCTTAATCTTCACTTTGATAACTAAACTCTTGGTGGATGTCTTTCACACTCATATGATTCTTTTTGTTATTATTGTTTGTTTTTTAATTTTTTTTGCAACCTTTCACAATTTGTTCTGCATCAGGGACACTAGAACTGGAAAGAAATGCCACTAGAACTGGAAACTCTGCACACAGAGACAGACCTCAGCCTCTGTGACAACAAAGTCCATTCTCCCAGGTATTTACTCAGAGACAGTGTTTGCTTGCTCTACAAGCCCATTACTTTTGGGGAGCTCCCCTGGGGATCCACAGCACCTTATATTTTAAAGTGGGAATGCTTAATTAACGGGCAGATTTTCAAACCTACCTGATGGCTGAGTATGAGGCAACACGGCAAATATTACTTGGGAGTCTATTCTTGAGCATATGAGACAGCAGGGAATAAAGAACAAAGTCAGAGTGGGCAAATTGCCTAGAAGAAAAAGATGCAGCAAGTCACCTCCTGTGTTAACATGCTGGATTTTTATCATTTTTTTTTTAGTTTGGTGGGAAATTCTCCCTTACATAACAACATTTTCAATCATGCAAGAAAGAAGAGTCCATTTGTATCCACTTTTTTTTTCAGGAAAATACAAATGCCCACTTAATGGAGTCCTGCTCACAAAACAACTGTGGAGCAGCAAGTGGGCAGTAAGAGCAGGAACTGCCATTGCAACCTCTTTGTCAGGGTCCTGAAACACTCAGCTTCCTCTTTTGAGTAAGAGTGAAATTTAGACAGTGTGAGATGGAACATCAGAGAGTGTGGAAATGTTTAACTGGGGACAGTGACTGCTGCTGTCAGGACAAGATGCACAACGTGCATTAAGCAGAAATATGTCAAGGGAGGCACAAGGCTTCTGGAGCAGTGTGGTGACAGAAACTAACCAGAAAAATTGAGGTAGCATACAAACCAAAAGTCAGGAGGTTTTTCTGGGTGTTTTTTGGTTTTTTTGGTTTTTTTGGTTTTATTAAGTGCCTTGCTTCCAAGTGCAGCGTCTGTGGTATCATGGTTGCTCCCTATAACATGCTCTCAAAAGAAGGATAATTATGAATTTAGTAACAAGATAGAACTTTAAATATTTCCTGTAATACATTTCTGAGTCTTACCCATATGTTTTCACAGGACTGTATCAGAGATAATCAGTGGGAAGCCAGGAATAGAGTAATGACAATGTGTGGCAGAAAAGCTAATCAAAGGCTCTTAAAGAGAAGGAGAAAGGAAATAACGCTGATCTCCCCTCAGCCCCTTTTCTTTCACTCTCTCTAGGACAAGTAGCTGGTAATGTGTGCTCACATCCAAGTATCTGGTCACAGGAGCAAAGAAAGCAGCCTCCATCAGGAGGAAAATGAGCCAAAACAGACATATGTTCCTGAATAAAAAAACATCAAAGAAGAGAATAAACCATTTCTCTCTTTAAAATCATAGTTCTGGAATAGCAGCAGCTCCAAATGAGAAATAGGTTGTGTGAGCTGCCTAACACACTACATTACATTATATCACATTACGTTACATTACATTACATTACATCACATCACTCTGAGGGTAACAGGATGACCCACTCTACAAGCTGCACAGGCCAGTCTGGGAGCCTGTGCCACAAGGGAAGGAAAAAAAAATCTGCCCTAAGTCTGTCCTAAATCGAGAAAAATTAGGTGATGATTATGTATTCAGAAATACTTCAAGTGCAACAAGAATACTGGCCAAAGCACAGGTTGTAAACTGCCATCATTTATTAAAGTGAGGGTGTTTTGAGGGCTGGGAAGTATAAAGCTCAGCCTCTTGGAAAAAGAAACAACCAAGAGATGAAGGACTCAAGAAGAGCTGCTGCAAAAGGCAAAGCTTTTCAAAGAAAAGATGGAAAAAGTCCTTCTAGGTCGTGTGAGTCAGTGCCCTTATGTGTGCATGAGAGAGAGACAACAACAAAAGAGGTCTGGGCTCGAACATCATACAGAAGCCAAAGTCACAGAGCCAAATCACAGAGTAAACAGGCAGCCACCTCTAGGGAGGGTCTCTGCCATGACCTCAAGGGAACTGGCAACGTTGGGCTTGCTTAACCTTGGCACCTGCCTATTATGTCTCTCTTGAAAAGTCAGTCATAAATATCTGCCCAGAAGCTAAGCTTTTTTCTGTTGCTAATAAATAAAAGAAAGCTCAAAGGTCCAGGTGTGAGAGGACATGAGGTCAGTGGGGGAGAGGTAAGACAGAATTCGGTGATGGATTGCATCCTTCTGTCTTGGCTACGTTTCTAATTCTTTGCAGAGGTAAGTCAGTGACAGTTCTGCAAGCTGCATTGGCCAGAGGTAACAAAGCCCAGAAGCAAGCAGCAACAAATAGAAGAGGAATTGGAAGCAACAGGAGAAAAGAGAAATGACAAGGACAGGAGAAACCTAGCTGAATTTATGCTAACCCAAGCAGGATTGTGGAATACGAATGGCTTTTGCAAATGTTTCGTAGGGGAAAGGAAAGCCAGCCAGAAAACAGTTTCATTAATAAACTAGAGGAAGATGAAACAATCAGTATTTCTTCAAAGGCCAAATTACCCCCTTACTATTATTTTATTGAACAAAATATAATAGAAGGATGCAGCAAATGAAAAATAACAAAAATCCCATACAAATAGCTAATAATGTAGTGCTGGTTATAAGAATGGTTGGAAATTTTGAATATCCACTATACTGATCAATCAGCTGCTCTGGTTGCACTCATCCTAAGGTGATGAGGGAATTAGCCAGTTAATTTACTGAACCATTGGCAATTATTTTTGAAAGTCATGGAGAACTATGGAAGTCCCAAAGGCTAGGAATAAAGCAAATATAGTATTGATTTACAGAGAAGGAAGAATGATCTTGGCAATTACTGCCCAGCACTTTTATCTTCAATCTGCAGTAAAATAATGGACCAAGCAGTACAAAAAACAGCTATCAGAAAACTTCAAGAGGGCATTGAAAACACAAGCAACAAGTGACGTGGGATAAAGAAAGAATCCATTCTAGAGAGAGTTATTGATGTTTTTATACATATAAGACTATAATCAAAAGGTAAGGGATAAAAGTAATGAAACTGAAACTGAAGCCTCCCTGCATCAGAGAACTTAAGCACATGCTTAAATCCTTCCAAGTAAGTTTTGAGCAATCACTGGATGAAAGGGCAAGCTTGTTTGCATTCTTAAAGTTCAGCAATGAGCATAAATGGTTTGCTTAATCAAGACCTACATGGAGAGCAACAATAGAAGGGAGACTGATAAGGAGCCCTGTGCAAAACTGCAGGAGAGAGAATGATGAGGACAAAGGAGGAAAATGTTCACAGGGTTCTCTCCAGTTTTTAGTCTACGTTCATGAGGCATGAAAAATAGGTTGCAAAGTCCACAGTCAGGTACAGAAGAGAAAGAAGAAAAACACAGCAATACATACGTATCTAGAGAAGTAACAAAAGGCAATAAATACCCTTTAAACCAAAACCTGTGCTCTACTATCACATCCAAGGGGAAATAACCCAAATGGAGTCATCCGAGGAGAAGGAGAAAGCCTGAATAAACAACCTCAGGCTTTAACGAAGAACAAAACTGGACAGCAAATTGTTCACGACTTGTAAATGATGGCTAAGAAACACTGTAAAACGAGCAGATCATAGTGAAGAGAAGTGGTGGACTTCATCACCTGCTCAGTGCTGAGGGGAAGGAGCCACAATGAGAACTTTTATTACGTACCAGTCAACCTAGTTAGGAAAATTGGAGCAGGCTGAAAGAACAAAAGGTAAAAATTATTAAGGTGTCAAAGTACTGGGTTTGAGGAGAGAGTCTGACATTAAAGTTTCATAATAGAGGTTGGCGGTGTTGTGATCAGACTTCTATCCTTCCATCCACTGCCTGTCCCACACAGAGAAAACTGCAGAATGGAGCCCGGGGGATGGGTCACATGCAATCACTTTTTTCTGGTGCCTGTAGCTTAAAAATTGTGTGTTTACTAGACACCAGCTACCTCACTTGGAAGTGGAAAAGGGCAAGGAGTGAGACTCTGCAGCACTTCTTGCAAAAGCAAAACTCAGACTTAGCAGCTTAGAGAGAAGAGGAGTGATGCAGATTTAAGCCACATATTCATGCTTCTCAAGTATGGAGGACTCCAACATTTCATATGCATAAGACAGAGCTACCTCTGAAATTGCCTCACAGGCAACATAATCTCCACAGCCTTACATAAAACAGACGTAAAACTGCACACAGGGTATGTCCCTGGTATCAGGGCTTGGGGTGGGGCTCCCTCAAGAATACTAAGAGTAATTTCTGCAATTATTTTCTTACTTTAGTTTTTCTTACTGATAGAATTTCTTACTAATAGAATTTTTCCCCTTACATTATTTCCTTCATTTCTTGTCATCTCTCACTCAGATCATCCCAATTATTCATCATTACTCCTTGCTATTTTTAGTGCTTAACATCTGTTTAAAGAATGCTTACTCCAGACTTGAAAATGTGCGACAAAGTAATTTTGCCAGTTTGTTGAAGGAAATTATAGGTACATGAAGGTGAGAAAATAGGGACAGAATAGCATAGAAATGAGGGAATATATATATATATATATAAAAATATATATAGATATGGTTGGAAAAAAGATCAGATATTGAATATTCATATAATTGCTTGGCAGGAGGTCATGAAGCTGCTCAGCTATCATTTCTAGATCCCTGATTTTAAGTCAGACACAGGTCAGAGTTGACAAAAATCCTTATATCTACTAATGACTTTAGTGCTCACATCTCAAGTCCAACTATTAGCAAGTAAACATCTGACAGAGGTGTGGGCTCACACACATGAGCAGAACAGCAGGCTGCCGGGTTGCCAAGAACTTAACAAGTTGAGACAGGTATAAAATGCCCTTGTGATGGCAAAATATTAGCTCTCAATTCAGGACCTTGACCTGTGTCTGAATGATGTTGAGAAGGAGCACCCTGGCTTCATTCATTCTCCAATGTTTTCCTTGTCTCCCAGGATTTACCAGGGAGACTACAAAAGCATCTCCTTTTGCCTGCCTGATGCTGCATGGTCATATCCTGGCATGGAGCATGAAAGCAGCTGTTTTTCTGCAGGTTCCCTTGTCCTTATCACTGTTACCAGCCCCATTTCAGTCTTTCAGCAGACATATCAATCCCCCAACTTTTCTAAATATCAAACTGCATCTTCTCACATAATAATTACACTTACAATAGTGATGCACAGTTATGGCTGCTGCAGAATTTTGTTTCCAAGATTTTGTTTTCTTTTTCTCACAAATACCTGTATCTTGAGCCAAAACTTCCCAAGATTGTTTTATGCCTGAGGGAGAATTTTGCCTTTTTTTGAAAGCTTGATCAAATGCTGTACAGTCAGGTTTTTAGAACAAGGAGACAAAAAGAAAAAGGGTGCAGCTTTTTTATAGCAAAAATAGTTGAAACTTTATTTGAGCTTTCTTTATACTTTCAGGGACAAAGAGATCAATTGCAAAAATGTTTGACAGGTTGGTAACTTTTACAGGAGATATAATGAGGGTTTGAAAGTCACATTTAGTGACGCAGGGAATTTTCTGCACATGCCTTCCTGCCTCAGCTCTTGCACCTCTAATGATACTGCTTCCAAATAGGGTTTTCCAAGAGATCTGCTCATTGTCTCAGTCTTTCTGATTAACCCTTTTTTAATTTCAAAATGCTTAATTTTAGATTCAGACATCTTTTGTGATCAGAAGCAGGGCTTGTATAACCTATCTGCATTCAAAACAGAGGGGTGAGAATGGGAAGAAGTCCAAACATGCCACCTCACAAAATGTATTAAAATCCTCCAACACTTTTAAGGTAACATTATCCCAGTGGGTTAGCTATGTACTTGTGATACTTTTTGGCTTATTCTCTACCCAGATGAAAGAGTAGCTTGTGACCAGTTATAGTTCTGTCATTTCTAGGGAAAAAAAAAAAAAAAAAAAAAAAAAAAAAAAGATGTTAAGGAAATGATTACCGAAAGCGAGAAATAGGTTATTTTCCATCAACTCAACTGCAGTACCAAAATGCCTGACGCAGCAGCCATCACTTTTTTGAGAAAAACCCTCCAAAGATTTACAGCAGTTCATTCTCCAAAAAATTAAAATGTGAAGAAATGACATCTGATTTTAGTAGCAAAGAGATGGGGGAAGTATTGCCTGAAGGATTAAAAGAAAAAAAACTTCACTGAAAGTCTGGGTAGTAAAGTCAAAGTCTTTCAGCTTTGGTCATTCATTAGTGGCATTTTTCAAACACACATACATTTTAATATTTCTACTAGTCTGGGAGGTATTACTGACACTGCCACAGTCTACCATTCCTGAGAAAGCAGCCTCAGATGCCAGCGCCAGGCTTCAGCAACTACACGAGGAAAGCTTCCAACTCATCAAGGTGAATCTGAATTAGAAGCCCAGGACCACTGGGCTTAATATCCCCCTTGGAAAGATGCACTTCTGTGAGCAATATAACACTCAGCAGCACCCTCAGAGTCCTAGACTGGAAATCCCTAGCTGTCCTATTTCCTCACGATTTTCTGAGGTATCCTGAGGCAAACACACTCCCTGAAATCGCTCAGAGCTGACATCTATACCTGCAACGCTGGCTCAGCCCAGCAGTCTCTGATGGACAAATGAACTGAAATGAAAAATGAGGCTTTTTTAATTGTGTTTGAAGAACTATTATGATTTTGAATGCTTTTTACACCTTCAGCAATTTTTTATTAGAATTGCTGTGAGGAATATTAAAAAGAAAGTAATTCATGGAATCTTTTGGGCTTCACTCTGATTTTAGGGTTGAGCTAAATGTTGAGTCATAATGGGCTAACAATATTTCCCACCAGAGCTTCTCTAAGCATGGTGAATAAAAATGTCATTCCATTCCTCATTACTTCACACTTGTCAGGCTGCATCACAAATACTGTGCTAAATTTAGTGTTCCCAGACACAAGGATATTGACCAGCAGAGTGAACTAAAGAAAGGGCCATGAAGTTGTTTGGGACAGCAGCATTTGTTGTGTAAGATGAAGCTGAGGAAACAAGGTTTATTCAGTCTGGGCAAGAGAAAAGAAAGCTTTGAGGGAGCTACAGCCTGCCAGTACTTATGAAGAGGTTGTTGAGAAGATGGAGCCAGGTTCTTCATTTAGATGTGTGGTCATAGAACAGGACAATAGTCATGAACAGAAATAGGGTTTATTCAGGACATAATAAAAAAGCTTTCCACCCTGAGGACAAAGAAGATTACATAAAGATTACATAAGGAAATTACATAAAAAAAGTATTGCAGGCTCCATCCTTGGAGGTTTCTGGCACCTGACTGGGTAAAGCCCTGAGAAGCCAGGCCTGAATTCAGTACTTGTTGGATCCAGAGGCAGGAACCTCCTGGTTTTTCAGATCTCTTAGGCACTGTACACTACTAATTGATATTGCAACCACTGCATGTAGTTGTTATCTACAGTGGTTATCTTGGTGAAGCACAAGGAGTAAGGGAGGGAGGCAGGGAAGTCCTCCCTCCTCTTTCATATGCTGTACACCTGAGGGTTTTAAGAAACTTTGCATTCAAGTGTTAGTGCTACTATAGATATCCTGGCTGAGTATGAATCACTCTGTTCCCCAGGAATACCCACAGAAAGCACCAGAAAACTTTCAGATGTTTTAATCCAGTGCCTCACTACAGAAAGCTGCTTTGCTCTCCTTTCCATTTACATAGACTATTTTATCCAGCACACTCTCCCGTCCCATGGGTCTGTACAGCTGAGGCTCATAGGTAAGACTGTATCCCTATGTATTTGTTGATGTGCTTATTGCTCTGTTTGGAACCATGGACCATTTAAAAATGCTATTATGACAAAGAGATGTTTATGCAGTGATCAAATTCTGCAAAATGTGCTCCTCCAGCCATAACAATTCTACATCAAAATGTCTAATGATGTGCACTGTCATCTCTGTGGCTACTAAGCAGACACACACAGAACCATACCCGCCTGAAATGGAATGCTAGAAAGACAGAGATTTCCTCTCACTTGACTCATTCCTCCCGTCCCTGCCCTTGGAGAGGAAGGGAAAACATCAGAGACTTCTCTGTTTAAATTGGCAAAGTTATTTTCAGCCTGACTACTCCACCACACTAGGAAGCAGAGATGGTGGTGTTGAGGGCTTTTGCTCTGAGCTCCTCAATATTCCCCCTTCTGGCTGGGACTTAAACATTTCATTATCCTGTCCTCCTTATCCATCCAAGCAACCATTTCTCCACATAGCAACACACAGCTCTCTGCTACAAAATTAAAGAAAGTCCCAGGGCTGTGGAGACAGTCCTGAGAACCTCAGACATTGCCCTGAGTTGTAGGCAGATCCATGCATATACCAGCAGATTTGAAAGGGGTGCTCCCCCATCACCAAGCCCATGCTCGTATTTTATCTGAGAGTGAAGCTGCCACTTGACTGCCTGGACAGTCCAGGAGAGCAGTGCCAAGAAGCACACCCAGACCCTCTGACCAAACCCACCCACCAGACACAGGATGACAGCAAGGAGGGCTCCAGAACCAGCTCTGGCACAAG
Source organism: Phaethornis superciliosus (assembly GCA_023637945.1). Lineage (NCBI taxonomy): Eukaryota > Metazoa > Chordata > Aves > Apodiformes > Trochilidae > Phaethornis > Phaethornis superciliosus. Next base: position 66,226,167 of record JAJQWJ010000002.1, on the reverse strand, counting down.
TTCCAGCAGCAGTCCCCCAGCTAGGGACCCAGTGCAAGGGCTGGTTTGGATTATCTTCCTTCCAAGTTTAAGGCCAGAGGGGACCATGACATGGTTTGATAATCTCTCCCATGCATCACATTATGCCTTTATGCCTCTATATGCAAAACACAAAATGGACCTAGATTTGGTTGAAGACACTGCTAGAAAGGCACTTGTGGCACATAAACCTCTGCCCATAGCCCAGATTTTGGCATTAGAAACTGTACTGCTGTCTGCCAGGGACAGAAAAGCATCTGCAGTATCTGAACAAGGGGGGAATAACAGCAGTCTTTTTTTCGCCTCTCCCAGGAGAAAGGAGAGAAGCACTATAGCCTTGTGCTCATCCTGAGTTGGCAGAGCTGGGGGCCTCAGACTACCTTCACTAAAGGATGTGTAACTAAAAACAGACCTATAGATTTTTTTTCTCTTCCCTTCTTTTTTTTCTTTATTTTTTTTTTTTTCTTTCTTTTTTTTTTTTTTTTTTTTCTAATTTACCTCCTTTAGTAAACTCCCTCTGTGCAATTTTTGACATTAGAACTAATGTTTACATCCCAGCTATATATTCTTGAACAGGGTTTTATAACGAATAGGCTTGACAGACCTCTAACTATTGACTCTCACATTAAAAAAAAAAAAAATGGATTGAGATTTCCAGCAGAATAATTATACACATGTACAATCAGTGATTAATGAGCTTTTTCAGGAGAGCTAAACCCACTGAATCATAGCATGCAACTTTCATATCAAGGGCAACAATCACAGCACTGGGAATTTGTAGCCTTGCATAAAAACAAAAGGCCAAAATCTGTACTCTTTTTACAATCCATACGAGCCATCAATTTCTCTGAAGTGGCATGGGGTGTGTGTCAGGGAGAATTTATCCTGCACAGTTTTATATTACTTTTACCCTTATATCATCATCACATTATGAGGCTGCCAGTTGATTTGACTGCCCCTACACAAATCAGCCTTCTCATGTAAAATAGTTATTCACCTCTGTGTGCTTTCCCTCCCAACCTCCAAAAAAATCCAAAACATTCTTGTAAAACCTAAGAAGCTCACTTTGGTTGGCTGGGACTTTTGCTGTTTGCATGCTGGGCCCCTCAATCTGTTGATGACAAAGGACAAGGAAGAGAGGACAAGGGAGTCTGCCACCACTTACTGAAACCATCTCGGTCTTCTGCCACTTCTCATTCATAGTGAACAGGAAGGGAAAATATGGAAACAGTGCAGGAAAGGTCACTCTCAAGTTACTTCAGATGAAACCCTGATCTGCCAGATGTCTTACAAGCGAGTTGAGTTTTTTTCATGACACTCGATCTCAATTTCCACACCAAAGAGGTTCAGATAAGCTTACGCCTCCGCCTGAACCTCCGAACCTTTTGAAGTTTGCCATCATTGTCATTTTCCCTGTGTACTGCTGGCTTCTCTCACGCTGACTGAGCTCTTGCAGAACTACCCAGCCCTGATAACCATAAAGGAAATGATAGGATGCACAACTCAAAAATAGAAGCAAAAGCAGTGCTTTCACAAATTACAGGCTGGCACATGGAGAATTATGGCCAGGAGTTCCAGGGAAATCCTCACGCAAGATATCTGGTAAGTACAAGTGAGCACACATCATTGAACTCAGACAACAACAACAATAACCCAATAAGGACATCATTTGCTCATGTTTGGGGTTTTTTTGCACTTCCATTCACATTGAGATACTGTGCTCCACATTTACTCTGAGGTGACAGACGGAAGACCTGGAAGCATAATGTTGTGAGCTTGGAGGTCAGGAAGAGGCTTTCCATACCTGGCTCTGTTCCCAGCTGTCTACTGCCCTGGGCTGGTCACCTCACCTCTTGCTGTCCTACCTGCACACAGAGGAATCAGAAGACCTCTTTCCTTCAGAGGTCACTGTGAGGCTTTGCTCATCCATATATATGAAGCATCAGAGACCTGTTTGTCCTGAACATGTTGTTTCTGCAAACTGCTGCTAGCATAGCTCTTGAGAAACATAAAAGCAAACTAGTTTTTGGGGTGTTGTTACTCATCTTGTAACTTGTGAAGCCCCATTTTACCCCCTGCAAATCTGGGACCATTGACTGGGCAGGATCACCTTTTTCTTTGGGACTGTAGATGGCAGAGCAAACTAAGAAGGCATGGGTGAAGTTTTGAATACTGAAAATACATTAAGAAGCTGGATTGTTGCCTGCAAACTGGAGGCACATTTCCCTACAGTGCCTTTTTTTGGGTCAAAGAGCACAATGGCTATTTGTTATCAGCAGTGATGTACTCCTGCCACGGTAATTGAAACAGACTTCCCCCTCCAGGAAACGCTGAGCAGCAATGGTTTTACTGTGAGGGAGGGCTAGAAGAGTAAGGGAACAGAGAAAACAATATGCAAAATACAGATAAATACAGGTACGCAGGTAGCTGAAAGCACTGCTGTTGCAATCAGCATCACAACAAATACAGCAATGCTACAGGTGGCAGATCAGCAATGCCTATTTACCTGCAAGCAAGCAGCAGTTTTCCTTCGAGGAGAGCACTGCTTGCTTTTCACTCATCGAGCTCTCCCTCAGGCTGGCAAGCTTGGCAATTGCAGCTCAATTGCTGTAGTATTTTCCCCAACAGGTATTTTCCTGCAGGGATGTGGTGACACAGTCCTGGTGTCTCCTGAGGTTCTCTGGCCCTTTTGTGCCCAGCTATAGCTTTGAGCATGGTAAAGTTAGCTGTGGATTAAAACATCTGGCTGGAAAACAAGGGGCAGATTTGCTTTTGATTTCTCTCTCAGGACAAAGATGGACGTGTTGGTAATAGGGTTTTGTTTTGGTTATCTTCTGTAAACTCAGACTGATGCATTGTAATTTCTCACTTTGTAGAAAAAAGGCTGTGGCTTTCCTTCAGGTCTCTACCAGTTTCTACATAAAACCTTTAGATACATAAAGAGATGTGGACACTTTCTTTTGTTGTTGGTTGGAAGTGCTGTATTAGAGAGGCATCCAAAATATACTGGGTGCTGGAGATTGAGAAGTAAGACCACATCTCTGGCCCCGGGTAAACACAGCATGGGACAACGTGCAACAGCCAGTCAAGAGACTCAGAACTGAGCTTTGATGAATAAGTGTGTCAGAGTCCTACTGGCTGAAGCCAAGAGTCAGATGTAGGCTTCACATTTCCTCTTAAAAATCATCTTCCTGGTGATTTTTGGACCAAAGAAACAGCAGCAAAGAGTGAAAATTCTGCAATCCTTACTCTTAATGTCCACAATATTTAATGAGCTTTCAGAAGCAGCTTTGTATGCTGAATTCCTATTTTTTTAACAAAGGCTGTTGCAGGAATTCATTGTTGGAGTGATGATGAAAGCAAGCAGTTCACTTCATCATTTTGACTTCCAAAGAAGCCATAACAAAGCTCTGGACTTCTGTTTCATGGCATATCCAAGTGAACAGCACTTTGCAGCCATTAAATGGGATTTGCTGCCTCATGCTCTTCTGGAAACTCACCAAAAGGTAGAGAATCACTCTGCGTTTTTTCTTCCCCTCACATTTTTACTAGTAATAAATGTTTTATAGGCCACATTATGGAGTGCTCTTCCTGGTAGCCACTCCAGCTGTGAGTTGTATGCAAGTCCACTTCTTCCTTAGCAGAAGTGTAGGATCTGTGATGCTACGAGGAAGCCGCAGCAGCAAAAGTTGTTTTAACTAGCAAAGGTGGAGCACATGTGGCAGACATACTCAAAGTCTACTGATATCAGTGAAAGCCTTTTCCTAGTGACCTAAGCAGGCTTTTGAGCAGATCCACAGTGAAGGGAAATGATGTTGCTGCTGCTTAGCTGTTTTTCGCGGTAGGATGATCAACCTCTGCATTTCTCACTTGTCTTGGAGTTGGCTCACAGACCAGCCTGGACAGAAATGCTGGCTCCCTGCCTGCTCTGGTGATGCTGCCTTTTACTTCCCCTCTCAATTTTTCTTGCTGCAGTTCCTGGTTGCCCTACGTTGCTTTTGCTGACTCCCAGGAGAAGAGATAATTCTTTGCAGGGGAGCAATGAAGCCAAATGTCTGCTACTGGAAAAGAAATGCCTGGATCTCACAGTCCTGCAGAGCCACATGAAAGGTACAATCAACATGAAAGCTGTGAAGAATATATAAAAATGGAAATAACATTGAAGGGCCAAACCAACTGAAATTGCTCATGAAACACGAGAGACCTCCTCCGTAAGTGGCAGGGGCTGTTTCTCCACTCTAAGAGATCCCTATCCTTCCCAGGACATCTGCAGGGGAGCATTTCTCTAAATAGCTGTTCAAAAGCCTGTCACTTGATGTGACTTTGGGGGCCAAAACCAGTATTACTTCAATGCAATCCCAGCATGAAAATGTTAATAAAATATAAGTTACCGAGAAACCAATTGTACCTGCAGGGTAAGAAAAGGTCACACATAAATGCATGAAAACTGGGCATGCTGCATAAGCTGTTGATTGAAATCTCCTTTCCACTCGTATGTGAACACAGTGAGAGTAAACATGATCAGCACACAAAGAGAAGTAAGACTGACAGTTTTGCAGATTAATAGACTTTGATTGGATTTTCTTTCCTTTTCATTTTTCCTCACTACACTGGCTACTTAGGTGTTAGGCAGGTCAGGAACTCTTTCTTATTTCTCTGTGAATTAAAATACTCAGACCAATATCTGATGGTCTCCCCTCTGAATTTGAAAAGAAATCTTACGTGGTGACAGCAGTTGGATTGGTCTGTGTGTAAATGCTTGTGAGTGCAGTGACAGTGCTGTTGATTTCACTAGGGGAGATACTCTAGAATGCTATCGTACCCTTTATGGTCTTACCCATGACAATTGTTTAAGCACAACCTGCAGTGCCTGCTGTTCTGTTAGCTCTGGGATGAAGAAGGATGCACATGAACTTAATGAAGAGAAAGTTGAACATTCATTAGGACCCTAAATGAAAAAGGAAATTATTCCATCGAGATCAGCATGTTGGGTGCTGTGGCTTTGTTATCTGATTTCCTGCAGCACTAGTAGAGACAGTGTGTTTTAATTAATGTTTATATAGACTTCATTGAAAAAAAAATTGTGGAACCAGACTTTGTTCAAGCAGTTCTATCAAAAGCAAAGGGTTGTATGGAATTGCCTAAATTTTTCCAGAATACCATTTTAAAAGCAGGCTGTACAAAAGCTGTGCTTAAAATATGCAGACATACCCTCTGCATATTTTCAAATTATAATTCAGGAATCCTGTTCTGAAGTGATTTGTTGTCTAGTCTTTTTAAAAAATTTCATGTTGTGGAATATGGTAGATTGCACATACTCAGAAACATATTCATACCACTCCAATTTGCCCCTTGTGTGTTTTGCACATTAGATATATAGTGCGATATAATTCAAAATGAGAAGTCAGATTTGGAAGGAAACAGCTCTAACTGCTTATAAACATTTGTTTCTGTGGGGAATTTAAACATCTTTTAATACAAATTCTTATTCACAGGGGTGATGTTCTTTGGCAGGTCAAATGTTTTTCTTCCTAGCTGCTTAGATTCAAATCAGATGAAAAATGAAGAATGTAAAGTCAGGAAAGCCATTTAAGTAGACAGGAAATATAGAGAAAGAATTTTTAGCTTGACATTAACAAATCTTGAAGGGGACAGAAAAGGTTAGTAGAGAGACAGTGTGCCTGTGCACATGGATATATACACACACACACACACTCATGAAGCACAGTATAACCTGAACTCAGTTTGCATATATTTGGTGACCAGCTCCATTTTGGTAGTTGCTAAGATGACACAGACCAAGAGAAAGTCCTTTTTATCTAAAGTTTGCATTTGTAATGTCATAGAATGGTTTGGGTTGGAAGGGGTGACCTGATGGATCACCTAGTTCCATCCTCCCTGCATGGGTAGGGACACCTCCCACTAGATCAGGTTGTGGGAAGGGGCAGCCACAGCTTCCCTGGGTGATTTGTGCCCGTGTCTCAACACCCTCACAGTAAAGTATTTCTTGGCTAACAAAACTTACCCTCTTCCAGTTTAAAGCCATTACCCCTTGTCCTTCCCCTACATGCCCTTATATAAAGTCCCTCCTCATCTTTCTTTTAGGTCCCCTTCATGATATGAAAGAATCACCATCACCTGGTGGAAACCAGACCCAGAGAGGCTATATCCACACAATCAGTGAAGTCCCTTTAATCCCACGACAGCTGTATGCCTAAATGCCATTGAATATTTGTCCCTAAATAACACCTCCAAGGACTCATGGAAAGCCTATAGTTGAGGAACATAAATAAACCAGATTTAATGTCCTCAATGAATATTTTACCCACAAAAATAACTGTTTCTTCCCTGCCTGTTGAAGACTTTGCTGCTCATGTGGCATTCACTGCCTTATGTTCTCTTGTGATAACTTCCTGTAACTGTATGCACAGTAGTCTAATCTGCTCTCAAATATAAAATTATTAAAAACCAAATAATGTTCACTACCAGAGTTTGCTTCAATAACCATAATTGTTGGAACAAAAGAAATCCTCTTTCATTTCCTATTAAAGGCTTTGACAGTATTAGAAGAGTGTCCTGATTTTCTGTATTTATTCTGTTACATTAATAAAGTGGAGAATTTTAGGGAACTGAAGAGCTTTGAAGAAGTGCCTTTCAGTCCCAAATCAGAAAAGATTACTGGGAGTAAGCCTAAACTATTCATTAAAATATGTAATTTAAAATGACCAGAGTAGAGTCAATGTCCACTCTTACAGGCTGCATCATTCATACAGTGCCAGGCAATTGCTGAATAACCCAGAGCTGTTAAGGACCAGATTTTTGCCCAGAGAAGGTCTTTATCAGAACTGGGAAAAGAGAAATGTGCAAATACCTGCAAAGCACATAGAGATGGTACGATACCAAGAGGCCTGAAATATTTCTCCTCCTAAGTTATGTGTCATGTTATTTGAAGGTCATCCTTCTTTCAGCTAACATAAAAAATTGCAGTTCCTTTAACAGAAGAATTAAGCAAGCTCCAAGTGAGAGGCGAGTTTTCATTAATCACTCTGCAACTAACTTTTCCTGAACCATTCTACTGGCATGTGAAAAGGTTGTTAGACATTTCTTCAGCCAAAATTGCTTAAATTTGCTTCACAGCATTGACAGGAGCATCCTGAAGTCTCCTTTTACTAAAGCACACTGTTCTTTCCCATTGAATTAGTGCCACGGGTGCAGGGAGTCCTGTCCAGGTAAATTAAACAGGGAAAGAAAGAAGCCTTGGCCCCTTCAGAATCAATTGAGGCACCTGCACAGGCATCAGTATGTCCAGGATGGCCTTCTGCACAAGAAAGCTACAGCTGAAAGCTATATTTATCCTCTATCAAACATAATGGAAAAAGCAAGTCTTTGCTGGGGCAATTATTTTGCTCCTGAAGGCATTATTAAATACATAGCTGAGTTTACCCTGGACTTGAGCCCTGGAAGCCAGATGCAAAGCTGCTTCTCAGGAATGGTGTCCCCCAGTTGTGTTTTATGTCTGAAAACCTCAGAGTTCCAGTGGAAGAAATGTTATGGCTGCAGCAGTCATATGGGTGAGCTCCACACACTTTTTCAGATCATGGAGAGGTTTGGGTCAAAAGGGATTTTTAAAGATCATCTAGCCCAACCTCTGTGCAGTAAGAAGGAGCATCTTCAACTAGATCAGGCTGCTCAGAGCCCTGTCCAACCTGGCCTTGAATGTTGTCAGAGATGGGGCTTCTACCACCTCTCAGGGCAGACTGTGCCAGTGTTTCTCCATCCTCATTGTAGAAAATTTCTTCTTGTTATCAAGCCCGAATCTACCCTCTTTTAGATTGAAATCATTACCCCTTGTCCTGTCACAGGAGGCTCTGTTCCTGGCATTATGCTGGCTCTGGCCCTTGCCCCAGCCCTGCCAGGGGCACATCCTCCCTTCCCAAAGGGAGAGAGCCTTCTCCAGACACAATCCCATGACTCTAGAAGGGAAACTTTGATCACAAAATTAACCAAGCTGTCTTCACTAGGAAAACATTTCTGTTTCTGAGAGTAGAGTGAAGCTGCATAGAAGGATAACAAGTAACACAAAAGTATTCTGGCATAAGAGTGGTGTTCTAGGGGGACATTGCAGTTTATCTTTGCTCACTGGTGATTCATACCAACATTTTCAGCTGTGCAGGAATAAGCTACACCAATATACAAAGGAGTTTCAACCCATGTCAGTAATGATGGGGAAAGAAGGGAGAAAAATTATTCTAGCTGCTGGCAAAGCCCCAATTAAAATTAGATTTTAAAGTAATGTTAAGTTAGCCATTTAATCAAAATTCTGTGTACACAGTTGAAATGCAATCTTGTTTCATGCAACCAACCTTAGGAGGCAAGATAAATCCTAAGAAACCTTCATATTTAGGGTCAGCAGTTTCATTTATTAATGAAAACAGGAAACTACAGAACAGGGGACAGCATTTTCAAAACATTAGTACCTGAGATGCCTATACTCCTTCACTCTCAGACAGTTTTCAGTGGTGCCAATTATGCTTTGCTATGAAAACATATTGGAATCTACATACATTCTCCAAAATATTCATGCACATGGTGAGTTTTTAGAGGCAGAAGTTGCAGGGCTTGTTGCATCAATATCACAGAGATTCAAGGAGAGACTGTGGTGCTCACAAGAGACTTGAAACAAGCATTTTGGAATAAGTATTTCTGTAGCTGTCAATCACAGCGATAACGCATGAAGCACAGCAGAACCATCTTTTCTCTCTCACCCCCTCACCAGAGCTTTCCAACCTTCAGTCAGCAGTGTGGTGACACCACACGTCTGCCATGAAGTGACATGCCAGATGCTGCTGACCACCTTGCAGAGACCAATTTCCTCACCACTTCCACCTTCACTGTCACTGTCACCCTTCCACCATCTCTAACTCCTCACAATCCCCAGCAAGCAAAGCACCACACCACTGGTTCCCTGATGAGATATAGAGGAAAAGAGGTTCCTTTCTTCTTCCTAGTTGTTTGCAACTAGACTTTTACAATTTAACATGCACCTCTCACCTGAGTGGGACACAGTCCTGGGGTGGTGATGGGGTGAGCTGGAGAATGAAGACCTGGTGCTCCTGACCACCACAGTGGCTTCTCCACTGCTGTGAGGGACATGCTTGAAGGGAAATGAGCAGGAACATGAAGGGAAATGAGCAGGAACAGTCTGTCAAAAAAAAAAAAAAAAAAAACCAACAACAACCCAAAAAGCCCCCAACCAAACAAAAAAACCAAGCAACAACAACAACAAAAAAAAAAAAAAAAAAAAAAAACAAAAAAAAAACAAAAAAAAAAAACCAAAAAACCGCCCCATGCTTCAAAGCAAAACAAAACAAAACAAAAAGTCTCCCTTTTTAGTGGACTGTACAGGAGAATGGTCAAGACTGGCTTGGATAAAGCCAGTTTAAATATTAAAGAGTACTACTCTGTGCCTTTCCAAAACAAATGTGTTTGAATTAATTCAGGAATAACAACAAGCAAAGCTGGAATACAAAATCTTCCCAGACCTGATGTATTAGAATACAAGAAATCCTTTATCCATTTTTACTCCCAGCAAAAATACCTGTGAGTGGCTTTAGGGCAGAAGTTTTCCTTGAAACATTGACTTCTAGGTTGCTGTTGGAAGTTGGGACTTAAAATGCAATTGTAGGCACACTAAAAAATACTCTGAAAGGCTGAGATCATCCAATCAGTGAACAAACACAGGCTATTCACCTTAGGAATGCAAACAAAATTCAGGAAAATTTGAATATCAAATGCATCACACAACTTGTTTTTGAACACCCACCTATAGCCTGAGACTCTCTTACGTATTATTTTCCTTACATATGAAAATAGCAATGAAAACAGCAAACATTTAAATAGAAATTATTTCAAGCACCTGTGAGTTTCAGATAACGTTTTCCTTGCTGCAGAAAGCAGTTCAAGAATATCTGCATCATATGGTACTATAAAATTGCCTTTTAACCTCTGCATGATGATTAGACATTCTGTTAAATTTGATAAAACTTGTCCTGATCAGATAATTTACAGAAATTATTAGTAAATTTTTTCAAACATCAACTAAATTAGTCACAATCTATTAGTAGACAAACTGCTAAGGAGAAAATAGAAGGAAACTTAATTGAATAAATTATTCATTACAATTTATTCAGTCAGCTTTGATTTAAATGCTTGTTAAGCCTTTGAGGGTTCATGTAGTTAATCTTCTAGTACCCCTGGTCAGAAATTCAATATATGAAGTATGATTTTTTTTCTAAAAGGTGCACTATCTGCCATGCATTGCCAAAGATGAAAAAAAAATGGTTTGGAGGCCTGAGAATATTTTGCTTTGCTAGTTGTTTTCTCCAACAAGAAAATAAGCATTTGTTTCAAAAAAATCAACACATTACAATACAAAATACTAATACAAAAGAGATATAGGTTAAATATGTCACATTTTCTCAAATGCAAAATTTTATCAAAACTGATAGCTGTTCTGTGACAGATTTGGGTAGACTGAACTGTCTCCTGACCTATCTGGACTGTGCTGAAAACTCATGCTGTCTTTCCAAGTCCATACCCTGTGCCAAGGAGTCACTATAAAACCCTAAAGACCTAGACACTGTGAATTACAATTTCTAAAATTTTAACTGTGAAATTCGGTCAAGAAACCCCCCCAGTTCCATAGGCATCCTAGGAATTGGTAGAGCCTTGGCTGGAGAGGTATAGGAACAGAAAAATACCTTGGTTCTCTGAGGGATGTATCACACCTAGACATGGACCTCTGAGTTGTGGGTCCTTTGCCCTGACACCATCTCACAGACAAAAAACAAGGGTTGAGGTAGAACTAGGGGAAGCTTCATGTCACACATATTTTAGTACAGATAATGCTTTTTAAAGTCTCAAAAGAGTTGTAAGAGTACAAAACAAAGTATACATATCCACCTGGGGTTTTAATGAGCCACAGAAGGGCTCCTTCCCTCTGTTTCCTGCTGTTAACAAGCTGCCTGAACACCTGTAAAGCCTCACCAGAAGGATGCAGCATCCTTCCCCGAGGACACTCCTGATCTCAAGATATATGTTGCCTGTCCACATAAACTTTCCCTTGGCTGTAGTTAAAGTCAAACCTCCTGCCTCTGATTTTCTCTAATCTCTAACTTGAGCAAGACATAAGTTTTAACCCTCCTTCCCGAGGATATTGACTGCCCTCACCTAAAAATGAACAATGTTCTTGCCTCTTGTATCTGTCTGTGTGGAATTACTTCATGTCAACATGACGAAGGGCTCAACTAACAACAGACACACCAGCTGCTCGTGGGGAGGTTAAATGCTGCCATTGACCCAGGGAGGCCTGGCTCAACTTCTTCAAACCAGTGCATCAAATAGATGTAAGGTTTGCAGGAGACCATATAAGAAAGTCATGAATCATGCTCATGACCAGGCTCTGGATGCTGAATACAGTGTGGACAAACTCCTTGGTTGGCTCCAGATGAGGAGTTGCAGGGAACTCTGGCAGAAAATTGCCCCATTCCCTCCAGAAGAAAAGCAAGGTCTCATGGCTATTTTGGACCATATAGAAACAGCCAGCAGACAAACTTCAGCAGCTGCCAGCCTTTCTCTCAGCTGTACAGAATGGGGAAATAACACTCCTTTTCCAAGGAAACTACATTTCTCCTTCCTCCTTGCTTTCTGGACCTGCTCAGGGGCCCAGTGGGGATGGTGCATGACAGTGATAAAGATGTTTAGTGTGGGTGAGCCCTCCCCTTCTGCATTCATAACCTGGTGCCATCAGGGACTGTGGCCTGAAGTGCTCCCTGCCAGGCTGAGATCAGGAGGGAGGCAATGCCCCATCCCTGGCACAGACAGAAGGGAAGGCATTAAGCTCTTGTATGCATATTGTAAACTTAGGGCCTAACAGAGTCTGGGATTTGAAAGCTCACTCGTGCCACTCAGTTAATTTAATAGCTAATTTATATCTTTTATTGTTCTCTGTACTCGAAACTTGTATTTCATTGAGAAGGAAGAGGCAGCTGGTGCAAAATGTTCTCCTGTAAGTAAACATGGGTTGCAGCAAATGGAGAAAGGATGTTCAACAGCAACAATCATTCTCAGTTAGGATATTGGGGGGAAAATTGCAGCACATTAAGAAAGCCGTAACATTCAACTGGGTGTGTATTCATCAGTCCATATGTATGCACAGGGAGAGTGCAGGAGCATGGAGAGCAGCCAGCCATGAAGGCTTAGGAAACAATTACTCTGGTGCCACGTGTCGGGCCCTGCTGATGGATCACACAGACTGATGGTGAGAAGAAAGCTTCAGGAATTCAGCTCTCACATATGACAAATATCACAACGAATTCCCCACTTCAGCCTAGGCAAGACTCGTGCTGCCTCTGGGGTCCTGTTTTCCTTAAGGGTGAAAAGGATTATACTGACTGACTTTCCCAGGGGAGTCACTTCGTCTTTACGAGGAAAGAGAGGGAATATTTCTGCTGCTGCTCACCATAAAATAACACATCCCTGCAGAGGATGGTAGGAAAATTCCTTGTTAGCACAAGTGAGCCACTCTGCGGGGCTGGTAGGAAGAGGGAGCAGGACTTTCTGCTTAGTAAGAATGGTGTTAATGCCCAAAAGGGACCCCGCAAAGACCAGAAGACAGAGCAAGCCATTGATACCTACCCAAGGCTCCTGCTGGGGCTGATCTCTACTGTAGTTGTCCAGTTGCCTCCGTTTATTGTCTCCAGAGCTTGGCTCCACAACCACATGGTACTCAGGGATGTGAATTACGCTATTCTGCAGCAAAGAACCACCTTGCAACCTTAAGGAAGACCTCTGAAACACAGCCAGCCGTCTCCATATGCTCATACTCTGCCCAACATGCTTATCCCTGACATAAAAATTCGCATTCAAAAACAGCATTAGAATTTAAAACATTTCAAGGTTCTCCCTCCATAGCATGTTTAGGAACAACTGCAATTTTTAGGTGCTGGATTGTCTCTTTTTTTTTGTTAAGCAACAAAAAAACCTTGTTCATCTTACAGGGAGAATAAAATTAGCAAGGTGCACCTGAGGGAATTGGGCAAGCAATCCATAAACAGCATTCAAACGTTCCAGTTGATTATTTCTCACACTCGTGACATATGTGTACACGATACGCATAAATCCTCTTGCCTTCTACAGAGAAAACAAAGGAGCAAGTTCATGGACTGCTTTTCATTCATTTCCCATACACATGTTTCATTGCTGACATTGTATGCATGGCACATACACAAAGAACAGCAACTATCACATATAGTGCCTACTGCTGTTAAGAGGCTGTCACACTGCACTTCCCAGTGTTTGAACCAGGGTAGGCTCATTTGAAAAGATTTTGCAAACCATTCAGTCTTTGATTTTGGAGGAGATGAATAGGAGAGGATTATTGGACAGCTTTAATGTTATTTTTATGCACAACCACGAAGCTAATTTCCCTTCCTTTACTTTCCCTCTCTCTTTCTCTCCTCCAGTTGACATCTTCGCAGCTACTCAAGAGCACAAATTGACCAGGAGTTTGCCTCTGCCAAATACCTGTCCTTCTTAAACTGTGTTCATTGTCTAGCCCCTTTCAATCTCTCCACCTGCCCTTGAGGAATCAGTTCAATATATTCCTTTCAGTATATTCCTTTCCATAAGCCTACTAAAAAGTAAGCCAATATTCCATACTTTTTTTACACCTAAAAGTAAATTAACATCTTGAACTAGGGACAAGAAATTCTTCCTTCTACTGTCTTACCACCAGCCTGACACAAATAGGCTATTAGATATAAATGCACACTATTATATATAAATGCAGTTACTGGTATTGCAATTAGTGGAGCTCCATGTCAGAATCTTAGAGTGCAAGTTTCACATGTGGATCCATTCATCTATTCCCAACCTAGCTTTCTGGTCTGTATTGACACTGACTTATTCTTTTCCACCTCCTCTTTCCTGGGGTTGGACACAACCTCAGAAAGTCTTTCACCAGCTCATGACAGGGTGAAGTGACCTGCAGTTCAGCCAGGTCCACACATCACTAAAGGAGGATCCCCACAGAAATAGCACCAGTGTGCTACAGCAGGCATCAGGATTGGCTCTAAAGTGTTTGTTCCCTTCTAACTTCCAAAGAGCATGTAAACAGATTCCCACCCACTCCATCTGTGCATCAGTAAAACAACAAAAAAGTAAAAGTAGAGAAAGAATACAGCAATTGTTCTTCATTTTCAAATGGATGTAGCTGTTGCCTTTTTATCAAAATAAATAAATAAATGCAAGTGGTGGGAATTAGAAGCATCTGCAGAGTCAGCATGGATTATTCAGGGAGCTAATACCAGCACAGTTAAGTAGAAAATATCCTGTTATGTTTGATCTTGTCTCCCCTCAATATTTAGCTTTGTAAAAGCTAAACCAGCCTCCTTGAGTCTTTGTGGGCCAGATTTTATGAGAATATGTAATTTTGCTGTAAAGTTTGGAGGCAAATTGGACAACACATCTTGTACAATAATGAGGTGAGCATTTGTACTTATTCCTCTCTTCTCTTTGGCTATCTTTTGATGCACTAGTATGCTGTAAAACACACCATTCTCCATTTTCCCAGGACAACTAGTGCCTCTCCAAAGGAAAGAAAAAGAAGCTGGTCCCATGCTCCGCAAAGAGATTTTTATTTGACTCACACTTAGAAGCTTCTGTTCAGGGGAGGACAAGAACCACATCTGCTATAGGCATTATGGAAATACTGTCCCAGGACAGACTTTAGGAAGATCCCACAGAAGCAGACAGATACACGTCGAGGAGCTGGCAGCAAGGGATGTGACTGAAGGTGTATCTAGGAAGAAGGATTTGATGCCATGAGTGACTGCTCCATAACCAGTCACTGCTTCTGTTTGGTGAACTACCATGACCTACTCACACACTGAATGTTGATGGTTTGGCTTAGGCTAAATTCAAGATGAAACAGAAATATTATTTTGATGCAGGGACAGATACTTATGTTAATCAAGAGGTCAGCAGCTTCTCAAAATCCCAACAACCCCAATCCAGTCTCATAGGACGGGGCTGGTATTGGTGGAACAGGAGACAGAAAGCCAACATGCAGAAAAGAAGCAGACCCATGCATCAATGCAGCTCAGATTCCTTTCCTGTATGCAGACAGCAACAGCATCCCTTTGTCTTTTCCAGCTTCAGATAGGGTTGAGCTGAGATTTCTATTGCTGCAGGTGGGGCCCTTGCTTTCTGTGTCTGAATGCAATAAAGTACAATGTTCTAAAACTCAAAGCATTTTAAATTACTTCAGATATGGTTCTGGATGCTTGACAGATTTATATTAAACATAAACATTCTTTATGAAACAACTAAGTGGAGATGTTTCTTTGCAAATCACTGTGTCTGCTGTGAGCAAAACTTAAACACAGGGTTTGAACAGGCAAGTCATAGCTTCGATTTTGTGTAAGGTTATCTGGAAAGCCTGGGGGGGAAAAAATCAAACAACAAAGCCACTAATATTTCAGCTTATTGTCCACCAAAGGGTTAAGCTGAAGGACAAGAACAGAAATGTAATTTTAATTCTGCATATTTTTCCTATCTGCTCCAGTAACTTCTGCCTCTTGCATTCTCATGACAATTGCATAATGCTGAATCTATCTGCTGGGAATCCCAAAGGGAAGGCTTAACCCTTTTACTTTCTTGAAGTTTGATAATTAATTCTATTTCTCTCAGTGAGAGGAGATAGCTTACCCAAATGGCCAGTCCCGAAACAAACAGTGATGTAGGTACTGTACTGTACTGTACGTGCTCTGTACTTTCAATCTGCCTGCCTGGTCACTGAGGAATAGGTAAAACTGGTTCAGGTAAAATTAGAATTGACCCAAACCTTGCCACTTAAATAGGTTTTTGAGACATTGGGCCTATTAACCATTGCTTTGCAGGGCAAATTCAGGGGAGTGCATTAATCTAGAGTCCCACTGAAGTCACTAGCATTAGACCCCGGGTTGTTTGTTTTCCCCAGCAGTGACTGCCTGCTAATTGCAACTGTTGAGCGTATGCATATTCATTACACCACATATTCATTACACCACGGAGCTCGGGAAGCTGCACAGCCTGCAGCCGATGTGCTGAATCAGATGGTAAATCAGAGTGATGAAGATACAACGTTCAGCCTTAAAAGACATACTAATCACATAACTTCATCTTTGGAGCTGACATCCAAGTCATAGCAAGATGAGGAATGCTGGAGAGAAGATGGGGACCTGAACAAGGGTCTAAGGGCTGCCTAAGCCAGCAGTGGGCAAGGCTGGGGAAGGCTGCCGGACTCAGAACCAGCACAGCCACCGAAGCGGGAGTGAGAGTGCTCCTGGCAGGGACACCCATCTCCCTGAGATTTCCTGTAGCATCTCCTTGATGCTACCAAGCTCCAGCCACAGCACAGGTCCTCTCACCCCATAATCAGAAACTCTTGTGAGGCTTCAGCTGTACCCTGCAGAACTATCTTCACTACCTAGCAGTCAACCCATCCCTGACCTTGCCACTCCTGTTATTTTTTAACATCATTCACCAGGGTTCTGGACTTGCCAGAGTCTTTCTTTGTGTTAAGCTCGGGAGAACCAGCTGGAGAAGGTTTAACCCTATCACAGAATGGCTACACCAGAAAAATATACGGGTAGCTGACACTGCAAGCTGTGCCCAGGTCATGGAAGCCCTGGAGGCTTTGTGGTATGAGATTTTGGGGAACACTCACAGCCACAGGTCTGCTGGGACCTCTTTCGGCTCCTCTCAGCCCTGTTCTGTGTTTCAGCAGCCAGCATGAGTCATAGAATCACAGAATTGGCTGGGTTGGAAGGGACCTCAGAGATCATCAAGTCCAACCCCTGACCCACTACCACTGCGGTTACCAGCCCATGGCACTGAGTGCCACATCCAGTCTTTTTTTAAATATCTCCAGGGATGGAGAATCCACTACTTCCCTGGGCAGCCCATTCCAATGTCTGATCACCCTCTCTGTGAAGAAATTCTTTCTAATATCCAACCTAAACCTCCCCTGGCACAACTTGAGACCATGCCCTCTTGTCTCGTTGATAGTTGCCTGGGAAAAAAGACCAACTTCCCCCTGGCTACACCCTCCTTTCAGGGAGTTGTAGGATGAACGAAGCTTCCCGGTGGCAATGCCAGCACAGTGGGGCTCTTTTCCACCTTGATGTGCTGGCCTTTATTTGGCTCCGGGTGCACTGTGGGAGTAAGTGCACTCTCAAGAGATGACTGTGGAGAATGCTTGTGGTTTCATTATAGAGCAGCTCTGGAATTATCTCTGCATTAAGTGCTAACCACTTCATGTCTGGCTGTCCTGTCGAAATGAAGCCCTCCTTCCCTACACAAGCAGTGTGCTCCGAATCTGCCTGGAAGCCAAGCGTGGGAGAAGAGCGAGACCTCTATAAAATGCGCTCAGTGAGTTAAGTTGTTTGTTTTGTGATAAATAGCATGCTATGCTGATACCTTCAAGTGTTTGACATTCATGAGTCACAATTTAAAGCCTGAAGCACGTAGTAGTGTTTGCTTCCAGATTTAACCTTCTGACACACACCACCACCACCCCCCTTTGCTTGTGCTCCAGACTCATTTAATTTGACAATCATGTGAATTCCAGCAATGGGCTGAAATTGCTGCCCTGGTTTGCATGAGCAATAACTCCCCTTTGCAAAACAATGACCGCTGAAAAGGTGCATGCACAAAGAAAAGGCATGCTCTAATTTCAAAATCTGCCAAGTGTTTTCAAATACATCTAATTTTTTCCTGGTTCTCTTTCAGTCTTAGTACAGAAGTGAAAAAACTGGGAGGAAGAAGCCTGCAAGAGGTCAGAGATTTACCCTAGCACCTCAGGCCTGTGTCTAGCAAGCACTAAGGCTTTCAAAATGTATCATTTTCCATTTCCAAATACCCACCATGTTCACTGTCTGTGCTGCTCACTTTTACTTGAATTACCCTTGGTAATTTAGGATGGAAAGATAGCAGAGATGTAGGTAAATTTTTTTAAAAATTTAACATAATAATAAGAGGCAGGTCCACCAAACATTTGGGCACATTACAGCTTACAGTTAATATACTCTGGTTCCTGAAGCAGAAGCAATAAAAACACAAGCTCAAATTTTTGAGGCAATATCATCTTAACAATCACCTTCAAATGGAGAGTAGGATTGGCAGACACAGGGTCAAACTGAAAGCAAGAGAGGTAGCGGAGACTACAGTTTTCTTCCTGGTCTTATCAGTACCAAAAGCAATTTTGCACCAAATTCATCATCTCTTCATCACGTGCTTTTGAAGAAATTATTTGAAGCTGCTGTAAACAGTTAAATATGACCACTGTGTGCATACAAAAACACTGATTGATAACTGCATCAATATATCTAAACAGATGCAATCAGTCATCCTAATAGTAATAATCAAGCAGAGAAGTGAATTGAGAAGCAGAAGTGGAAAAATGTGTTTCAGATGGGGTTTGTATGCACAAGACCAGGATGGCATGGATTTGAGAGAAGAGAGACCTCTTACCTGGCAAAATCAAGCCATGTGGCAAGTCAGAGTGTGGCCAGAAGCAGAGCAAGACAGAAGAGTTCACCTGGAGCATTCCAAGGAAGTCCTGAAAAGGAGGAGAGCAACTTGGAATTAAAACACAGCATGAGTGGTTGGGCAGTGTTATTGTGGAGTAACCCAAACTAACAGAGAACACAGCATGGAAAAGTGTGAGCATGCTTTAAAATAATGATGGCAAAATTTGCAAGAAGTGGCAACCAACAACATTAGGCACATACTCCAGACATCAGGACAGCCTGAAAGGAAAGACAGCAGGCACCCACAACAGGGTGGCAGAGTTGCACAGGGGAAGGGAAGGAAATCTGTAGCTCTGTTTTCTGTCACTCTGCTTGTGCCACCAAGCAAGCAAAAGCCCTTGAGTGGGGAGGAGAGTGGTCTGTGAATATAAGGGATGACTGAGCATTTCAGTTACCTCTTGGCAGCTGTGGTAATAGAGAGTTTTTGTAGCTTCCAGGAGGTGCCACTACTGATGCCCAAGATGCCACCTCCACCACCTAGCAGAGAGGATTGCCTGTGTGACCAACTACGAGAAACCCTCCTTCACCATGTAGTTTCAACACTAATTTCTTCTTTAAGAGATACCTCTCTTAACACTGATGTTCTGAACAGCCCCTCTCCTCCCCAGTGCTCGCCCCTTGAACTGTAGTGAGAGCAGCAGGGACAGAAAGCCCGACAGAAGGAGCATTGGAGGGAGGAAAAAAAGATAAAGGACATCCTTTGTGCCTTAAAACCTCTCTCATAAAATTCTACAGGTTTTTGGCAGCCACTGCAAGAGATACCTCATACCTCAGAGAAACTCCCATGCTCAGTGACAAGTTCTGTCTCCAAAGCAGATTCTTGCACTTGCTTGCATGTCATGCTCCCCTTTACAAACTGATGTTGCTCTTCAATGGATCACATTTAGGACACCATTACATTGAATGATGCAGCCTCCCTGCCACATGCAAAGCATGTTAGATATCTGTAGGAGGGAAGGATCTCTCTTCAAGGAGCCTAAAGAGCATGGTATCAAACAGGCGAATGCCACTCCAGTTTGAAGACAAAACCAAACAAGTGCTTCAAAGTAATTGGCTTTCTATGTTTTATTTTAAGAGCAGACTTTGTAGGCTGATGTAGCTGTTAGTAAGAAGATATTATCTTAAGCCTGGGGCAAGAGAAGAGGAAGAAGCAGCATGCTGCATAGGCAGACCCCTTGAAACAGCAGCAATTATGTAGCATGCAGATACACTTCATAAGGGTCCAAGCAGATGACGGGCTACCAAGAGAGTCTGAAGTGGAAACAAGCTTTGCTGAATACATGAAACACCAAAGGATCTGCAAAGGAACTCAGCAGATAGAGCTATTAATCACTGTAGCCAGCTGCATCCCATATATAGTGCTCACCTTGTGAACCTGAAAAATATTACTGTAATAAGAAAAAAGACGCCCTTCAAAAGCTTCTTCAGGTGCCCTACGCAGAGACTGCAGTAACTCTTTGGGACAGATTATTTTCTGGCTGTATTTCTTAGTAGGAGGATTCCTCAGCTCGATTTCCAACAGCAGCTGACATAACTAACACCACTTTCATCTGTCGCAGTCACCTTCCCCTATCTTTTCCCTCCAAAAACACTCAGACAAGTGTGGGAATCGGGAGAGGGGGGAGCTGAGGGGGAGAGAAATGGATTGGCTGGTCTAGTTGTAAATTTTATCACCCCCCCACCATAGGTAGAGCTAAAATTCCCAAAGGCCATTTGTGAAGGGCAAAAAACATGCTTTCTTTTTCCTCCAACACCTTTGATGTGGCTGTGATCTCAATCAAACAATGAAAAATAAAACCCCATGCATGGAAACAAGATCACCTCTGGCTTCAATCTGGCTTACATTTTCATCCCCTTGAGTTGAGTCAGCATCAGCCGCATCAGCTGCTTAAAGAAGAAAAAGGTGAGCTGCAAAGATTAGTCACAGGCAGAGGCAGCAGCAGGCAGGGACAAGTGACTCAATTCCCAGTTGGTTCCAAGAGTTCCCATCATCCTCTCTACATCAGCACATTTTTAAGTAGATTCACCATGACCTTGTAAATTTCTCCCTACGTCACCACAGGAGAGGACCTCCTCGTTCTTTATAACTATGCTTTTCCCTCTCTCCCTTCCTCGGGCAATATTGCATTTTATAACGCACTTGCTTTAAAAAAGGAACAAACAAAAAGTTGTCTGTGTATGTTAGGATGCCTACAGACAGGGGACTACAGGCATTGAGGGTTCTCTTGTTAAGACTACCCACATTAAGTAGGAAGCTAACTCCTGAGGATACCAGGGCTGCTGCCTGGAACACTCCATTTTCTAAAAATAAATTGCCATTATTGCAAGACTGACTTTCAAGTGAGGTGAGACTGGTACAGTGATCCAGATAGAACTCAAAGGGGAGGGCTCAGCTGCTTGTGCTTTTGCTTTGGGATAATAGCATCTACTGAGATGTGTCTAATGCCTGGGGCATTAGAAAAAGTGAGAAACTGGAATACCTCAGCCACCCTGCACCCAGCCTAGCCAAAGCAGGTGTGGGTCCAGATCACTAGCATTCAGGTGTATTCCACACCCATAGAGCCCTGGCAGGAAGAGGTGGAAACTGCTGACATTTTTTGTTCTTTCTCTGCGATGTACCATGAGCTTGTCAACTTTTGAAAAACAGATCCTCAGCTGCTGCAAATTGCTTGAGACCCTCTGGCTTTCACAGAACAATTCCAGTTTACAGAAAGTGAAAACTGAGATGAGTTTTCATGCTTTTCACAAAAGAAAAAGAAAATCAAGATCAACAGCTTGCCAAGTGGCAGACACTTAAAAATTATAAAGTTTAGGATGTCTGTCTGAAAATATTTATCCATCTGTTTTATGGCTTCTGTCGTACCTCTCGAACTATGCATCTTGTGTTGTCCACCGTCTAAGGCAGTCCTTGAAATGTCTTCTCCTTCTTGTCAAGTCTCTCAGGGATTTTGCTCTGAATGTGCTTTATAGCTGTACAAGTTCCATAACACAGAAGACCAGATAGCTACTGGCAAAGATGCTCATACTTTCAGAAACGGGATCATCTGGTGAATGTAGACACCTGAGTCTTGTTTTCCTTACTGACAGGTACCTTGACAATTCATTAATCAATAGTTAATTTCCCTCCCTCCTATTTACAGTGCCAATCCTTCAGGGTGTAAGCTGTACCATGTGAGTTTGTTTGCACTCCTACACACCTCTTTAGAACTAGCAGTAACATATGAGAAAGATCCACTTGTGTCCACTGAGTTTATGGTGATGGCTTTGGTAGTAGCACCTGAAGGAAAGTAAAAATTTTTTAATACACAAGAATTATTTCACACTACCAGTGATGAGTTGCCATCACCTCACTGCTATACACTTCCCCTAGGTGAACCCTCCCCAGTGACTTAATAACCAAGGTGATTGCTTGGAGCTATTAAAATCTCCAGGATCTCTTCCAAACCCATTTTGTTGCCAGGTTAACAATACAGTAATGAAAGCAATTTAGAGGTATTAAATGTTATTCACTTATAATTTCCTTTGACTCACAGGTTTCACAGCACTCTGGGCACACCTTGTCCTGACGTGGGAGCTGAGGCAGCCAGGGGTGGAGGAACATTTCCCCCATGGAGGCACCGTGGGCTCCTGGGGCAGGTGGGGAACAGTGCCTTGCTTCTTTCTGGCACACCTGATGCCTTCCTCCCTTCACACCCTTTGAGGTTGCAAGGCTACAACTAGCATAGCCTGACCCAGTCTTTGACATTCAATTTCCTCACACTCAAACATTTTTAAGGAAAAAGGACATTAACATCTGCAATGCTTCACAGGTCTAAAGAAAGAAAATCTTCCCCCCAGGTGTGGTAAGTCCCTGTTCTATAAAACTGGAGCTGCTGACCTATACACACAGAACTGTGGCTTCCGAGATGTTTTCCTACAGCCTTTGAAGTAAAGCTGACTTGCAAATAAAAACCATGGCCTTCCATGCAAAAATTCAAAAGGAACTTTTGAAGTGGGTTGTAGTAATGTTTTTGTTGAAATGTGCAGGTTTTGAGAGGAGGTTAATAAAAAACTGGGTAAAGTTTCAGCCCTGGGAAATTTCTGTCTTGTTTTGAAACAAGGTATCACTTGGAAAAGATTTAAAATAAAATTTGAAGAAGGTTTACGTTTAAACACTTGAAAAAGTCACTTTTGCCAGGCTGGTAACGTGGACATCTGCAAGGTGATTATGAAGGTAAGAATTAGATATATTCAGACTCGTAATTTTTAAATTAAATCTCCACATTGCATGGGCAAAAGGAGAGCATTAATTCTTTGTCTACATAAACGCTATGCCACCTTCAGTCAGCTGAGGAAGAGGCTGGAAAATTGTCTAACTTTTACACAAGTGTTATATGAAATATCATATTTAAAGAAGAAAAACAATGTACTCCTCTGTAACTCCAAACTCTCCAAGCTTTGTTGAGAAAAAAAACCTGTTTTGAAAGGCCAAATATAGAACTTTGTCAAATTAGTGAAATAAAAAAAGAGTTTGAAATGTCTGCCACATCTGTAAGTTAACTACATTTTTAACATTACTCTGGCCCCCAGCCCTCCATCTTTTCCATCTATCTTACCTTCACCGTGTTTTAAAGGTGGCAAAAATCCTGCTGGTCTGATTTAAGCTCCAGACTGTGGCATAGTATTTCTAGAAAAAAAAAAAAAAAAATGACACTACAAGGCAGCTCTGCTCACTTTTGCAAAGCAAAGTGCTATTTGTTTTAGGGCAATAGTAATAAAAAGTGGCCATGGGACACATATAAATACAGACACAAGTTCACTTGTTTCTCTATACTTACCCTGTGCACTCAACTTCATTTACTTTTTAAACCATTGGGTTTTTTCTCTCAAGTTGCTTGGATTAGAGCAAACAAGTATGTGTTTTTCACTAATTCTTCCGTGCTATTGGAAGACAGGGAATACAGTATTGATCAGCATCCCTGATTCCCCTCCCAATCATTTGAAAATGACACAAGCTGTCTATTCTACTCCTATAAGTGAGATGAGTCTTCACCAAATGTTTCATGTCCTGCTCTAACACACCACAATATAATTCGCTTTGATATCTTCTTGTTTCTGTGGCCTTATGAAGGGTAGATTTACAGTAATTTGCAATTAAAGGAAGGCAAACATTTTGCCAAATGTATACTTTTGAGCCTTGGTACTGTCAGTTCTACAGCCATTCAAATAAAGTTAAATATCCCTAATAATTATAAAAGTACTTTTAGAATGTCCTAATAGTGAAATGTCTTCACTGGAGGCTTGGAACTAGCTAGACTATAAATTAATTAATTAGTAAAAAACCTTGTAACAGAGAAATGAAGCTGTGCATTTGATCACAAGGATCATACATGTGAAGCAAAATATAAACACTGATAGGCTGAGTCCTCCACAGTAGAACCCATGGCTCATTGAACACCTGGGTTTTCACCACCTCAGCCAGCCCTCCACTTTTGGGGAAAACAGGGAGACTAGCTTTGTCAAGAGGTACCTACAACAGAAGAATGACTTGTGTTGAGTGCATGAACTGTGTCCAAAAGCAAATGCAAACATATATTTTGTACAGTGTGGGGGAAAAAAGCTGATATCTTCTGCCAGTTTGCTGTTCTCCCTGCTTGTAGCAATGTCCAGCAGCAGTCTAGTGCTGTGTCACGTGTAGTGCAGCTCTCAAAAAAGAAGTCCCGGAGTACTTTTGATACAGAGCCCAACTTGTGTATATCAGTGTCCTAAGCAGTGAGAGGGGCTTATTCTGGAAGAAGAGACAGTGTTTGCTGTCCCTGGTCAAATGTTCCAGAAATAAGTCAATATTTTCTTGTAGAGTCCAACAGAGGTACCAATTTTTCATAGAGTCTTGTGATTTGGAGTACAGCTGTTCTTTGCCTGAAGTATCTTGAAGACAGCTTTTCGGAGTATAGATACTCAATATTTTTCTGCGGATTCCCATGTAAAGAATCATTAGATGTGTCTTAATATCAGGCTAGACATTAGACCTGTTTTAATAGCAGGCTAGACATGTTGATTCTTTCATACCAAAACGTGAAGTGTTCAGAAATTTCTATCCACATGTAAACATGAAGTTGCATGCTGCCATCTACCTACAAACTCACATCTGAGAGACCTGGATGAAGGGCAGCAGCTCTCAAGTAGTCAGAGGGCAGAAATGAGGCTCTGAGTTATTCAGCTCCCTGGTGAAATAAAAGGTCTTGTGCTGGTGTCCCATAGACAGAGTTAGATAAACATCAGCCGAACTTCAACTTGGCACACCTTAGATGTAGAAGGCCATTGCACAAGCATGCTGGGAGGAGAAAAATTATTTTTAAAAAAATAAAAACCCTGAAATCCTGAAGCAGTCCACTCAGTGCTTCTTTCCTGATGGTTAAGTTTGTCCCACAGCTGTTCCTTGTGAGAGTTCACCTGGTAGCAGAGAGAGGTAGGCAAGGACTGAGAGAAAAAGCCAGTTTACAGGCTTCCCAGTCAGTCTATCAGATTTCATCAACCATCTGCAGAGAAAATATGAGAGAGTCTTTACTTGCCCTTTGGCCTCTACTGACATCCAGTATTGACATGAACTACCACCAAAGTGAGCATGCACAATAGTTCATTTAAGAAGAAATGAACCTGGATGGCCTCCTCCTGGCACCAGTCCCCCGTGCAGGAATGGCTGCAAGGCAACTTCTGTGAGCTAGAAATATGCCAATAGAAAATAATCCTAGCTTCAAACAAATATGATGGGGGCCAACACAGTGAGCACTGTGTCACCAGTTCTGTGCAGCACAGAGCCTTGCCTGGACAGTGTGAGTGCCATCCCTTCCCACCAGAGCAACACACAGCAGCCATGGAACACAGATGATGTATTTGTTTTGTCTACTGAGTACATGTCCGGAGTAAGCTCTTGCTCCATTGCTTATGGAAAGAATTATAATGGATCAAATTAATTTCCAGCATGACTGCACTGACACACCAGACAAGTTCCACCAGGATATGCCAGTCTGTGTATTTGGGGTTTTTTTTGCAAAAGATGTCTTAGCAACTCCAGTGGCGGGACCATGTACAGAAACAAAAAGGGATTTAAGAGAACACTAGGAAAATGTCATTTCCCATACTGGATCATTTGTTCTGAAGCAGAAAAGAATGCCATTGCTTTGTCTGCTCTGTAAGAAGCAAGAAACAGCTTTGACAACCGGTCTGAGAAGGAGTTCATAATCACACATACTGTATCTCAAACCATTTGACATTTTCTTTAGTGCCCCCAAAGTGGTCATAGTTTAGGAATAAACTAGAAGTTTTTAAAAAACCCCAAAGCTAAACATAAAAGTGTAGGAAGTTAATCTCACGTAGCCTTCCAAAACAGAGTCTGAAGGTCAAGAAGAGCAAGGTCCTGCAACTTCTGAAAGTGAATGAGGTTCCTACATAACATACAATCTAAATGAGATCATTATTTAACATTTTTAAGCCAAGAGTGTTACCAGGACAGAATCTAGCAAAGTTTCCACTTTGTTCTGTTGATGACTTTCAAATCTGCACCACAGAGCTATGATTAAAAGACAGACAATGTTTTTGACTCCACAACAACAGCCTCCATCAGCTGTCATCCCTGAAAACCCCTGACAAGGTGCATGCTGAAGGCCAGCGTTCCTGAAAGGTTAAATCTTCTCAAGCCTTAATGTGCACAGAGAAGCACTATCTGTAGAGGTAATTTACATCATAACACAACCTCAGGTAGATTGCTCACCCACAGAAAAGTACACAGGTTCAAAAGCCTGCGAAGATCAGGACCCAGTTCAGGGGTTTGATTACTCGCTGAAATGCTAATGCTTGTAAAGAGAGGCTAACACCAGTGTAACTATGCTCTCTTTGCCCACCTACTTCTCTGCCCCTGGCTCCCACCACCTTTCCACAGTTTACAATAATTCTGATAACAGCAATAGCTAATTTTGTCGCTAGTAATTAGCCCTTGCAGGACAAACAGAGAAGGTTGACCCTGAAATAATAATACCTCTTTCTAGCTTTTTTTCCCCCAGTGAATGCCGTGCTCAGTGTATACACATAGAATTTCTCCATGCTCATTTCTTTAACAGTTTAGCGTCATAGTGCTATTTAACTGTTGATGTGTGTGAAGAGCCTTCATCACAGAATTCTTTATGGCTCTTCAATTCAAATGAGACATTTATTTAATTATCCCCATGCAGTAAAATGTCTCCTGCTACCACTCAGGCAGTGCAGGAACCCAAAACCTGGAATGGTAAGTGTAAAATGGGCTCTGTATTTTAATCCAGTTTGCAAAAGGTGTATGAATGCCATGTCCTAGCATCACTTGAATGGGCCTGAGATACAGAGGCTATTTATCAAAAGTCATGAAATCACAAGGGCTACAGTGAGAGAAACACTTAGGAAGTGTCAGAGGTGTATATTATATAAGCTGAGGAGTGTTTCTATATTCCTGAGGTTGACAGGTTAAATCTGCCTTCAAAAGAAGTTCCAAAAGCATGGTTAATCACATTTTAAGCATTGCTATTTTCTTCAAGAATAGAAGGTTTTGAAACTGACTACGTCAGAGGAGCTCCAGACTATATCTTCAGGATCAGACCACCAGTGAGCCATGCAGCATCACCCTCAGATTCAGCCAGTCCCCCTCTCATTTAGGAGATCCACAAATACAACAGAAGAAACTGCTCAAGCCTCAAAGCAAGGCATCTGACCAGTGCTTGGAGCAGCCTAGTGACCACTGATGGCCAAAAACCATCCCAGTGAATGGTCCCCAAACCCATCAGGGAATGTCTCATACACAGATGTGTGGTCTGCTGTGCTAACACAGCTCTGCTAGAAAAGGGAAAGGACTGGGCACTCACCTGCATTTCCTCCCTAACCCTGTTCCCCATCTGTACTCAGTGCAGGGCTGCATCCACCCCAGTACAAGCAACCCATTTTCTGCTCTAAAGAATTAATTTAATCTGTTTGTGCCTTACGAGCAAAGGCAGCTATAGAAAGTCAGATCAAAAGTTCATTTAGTCTTGTACTTTATCTCCAACGCTGGCCAAAAGCCACCACCTAGGGAAGTCTATAGGCACTGGCCATAAGACCTTCCCTGAGCCCTCTCCCATGCATCTTATGTGGTTCAGGAATTTCCTAAGCCAGACACGTTTCTAGGTGTTTAGATCTTCATTGTGTCTTACTTACCCCTGTGTGCCTTGTCAGCATTCCTCACTCTGTGAAAGAGAGGTCTCCCTCAAGGCAGGTTAGCAGAGCTGTGCTGACCCACTTCACTCAATCTCCAGAGGCTGAAATAAGAAAGGAGACCAAGTGCCTTGCTTACCAAATACTGCTTTGGGTTTTCCTCCCGTTCCAAAAAAAAAATTCTAGGAGATTCTAAAATGAGGAACAACCTCCTCTCTTCTGTTTCAAAATAATAACTCAAGATGAGGAGTTCCAAAGTGAAATGACTTGTCCCAAAAGGTAGATGCAGTGCCAGGTAGGAGCAGGACAAGCATTGTAGGATGGGGGTTGTAGGAAGGGAAGTTGGGGTGTGAGTTGGAATGGCTGCTAGTCATGAGATGGCAAGAGGTTGTGGGAAGAACTAGTCTGGAAGTTGAGCTATTCCTTGCTTACCACACAAAGTACTGAACAGGCCATTCTGTGATGAGCCATAGAAGGGGATGTGACATATGGAATAAAGCTTTTCAACTTGGAAATAAACTAGATCAGGGTCTTAATGAGCAGTCTGGAGAAGGTGAACAAGGGATTGTTATTCAGTTTCATAACATATTGCAATGAAAGAAGTAGGAGCAAACTGGGAAAGTTATCAGGTGGTAGGTTTAAAAAGAGACACAAGGAATTGCTCTTTCACACATGTATATATATGCTGTGAAACTCACTGATCTGAGACATTGCTGATGCCAAAAATAAAATTGGTCTAAAAATAAAATGGTTAGACAAAAAAAAAAAAAGGTTCAACAAGAACTCTTAAACACATGATGAAAATACATGAAGTGCATGAGCCACAGACTACTAGAAGGTAGGACAAGATGAGGGAAAATATCACCCTGAGCTCTTTCACTTCTCATATATTTTCTGTAAACCTCTGCTGCTACCATTATGGGGCCAACATAGTAAGCAGGATGAACTTTCAGACTGACCCTGAATTGCTGCTCTTATTCCTCAAATTCAATAGTGTTTTTCAGCAACCACTTGTAACATCATTTGCTTCTGCTGTCACTGTTCTAATGGAGTGTGCCAAGATGTATGGAAATTAATTATCCTTTTTTATTTCTGGAATGTAGGCTGTGGGGATCTGACATTTAATGCATCAAATGCTCTGCATACATTCTATATCTGGTAAGTGCACTTCTCACAACTTCATCAACAAGTTATGGTTCACAGTCCTGATATGATTATAACATTAATTCCTACTGTCAGAGTGTGTTTACTGCACCAGCTTCATGAGGATGGCTCAGAGCCACTGAGTGCAGAGAAGCTCTGAGTCTTCTAATCAGTGACAAACCACAATCTAAACTCAGAGGAGAAAGTCCTACTTTTTCACTATCTCACATGTCAAGGGAAAAAATAACACATTCCTCTGAAACGACTGCGGTTACAAAATCCTCTATCAGGATTTAATAATGGAAGATGATAATATCTTTATCTTTCTGTTGTGCTCTGGTCCCAAATCATTTGACAAATGTTATCCGGCAGGCTGGTAGGATGGCGGAAGGTCATATTTTTCTGTAGGCCAAGCTTTTTGCAAACCAAATAGCATTCATTCATCTTAGGGCACACTTTGGTTCTGTCCCCATTCCCCGCTACTCCAGTGCCCCATAGCCACTCCCCACTCTGACTTCCAGGCCCTGCATTACACTTGTCCCTTTCTGATCCTCATCCTCACCTCTGTTTTAACTATCTTCCCATGAACACAGCACTAACTCTTCCCCCACCACCCTGCCCCTGCCTGGGTCCCCTTTTCCTCTGCCCCAGACAAATGTGCTTGGACCACACAAGACCAGCAGGACAACTGGGAAAGAGCAGAGCTCAAGATGCTCACACCAGGAGGTCCAAGACATCCTTCAGCACCAGCAGCTGCCCCATTTGTCAGCTTCAGTCTGTTATGTGAGTTTGGGTTCCAGAGAGGACCAGACACATTGCAAGAAATCTCTTCCTCTGTTTCTGTCAGCAGCAGAGAATGCCTACTGTAACCAACCCACTGTACCCCTAAGCCTAGGCTGGAGACTCAAATTTGACCACACTACAGAGGTTTTCTATGCTTCTTCCTCCCTCCCAGTTCCACAAGCTTTGCACACTATTGCCCTGCCTCCCCTTCCTTTTGGAGCACTCTACCATTCTTTTTTTTTCTCTTTTGATGCCTCTCTCGACCCCACTTTCCCCTGGCAAAATTATTTTTCTTTTCCCCACTAAGAGGGCATGTTATTGCACATTGTAATATATTCTTCCACAGACCTTAGATAAGATTGGAGCAGCAATCCAAGAGTGTTAATTGAGGTACCTTCCTACTTCTCCCTTGTTTTTGAAATGCTGGAAAAAAATTCAAGACAGGCTTGCAGCAGTATGTGTGCAAAGAGGTTTAATATCTTTTCTGCTTTTCACTTAGTGTTTTATCACCCCCAAAATTATACTTTAGTCCCTGAATAGACAGAACGTCCCTGGAAATTCTGGAGTTAATCAGATGCAACATTTAAAGCACATCATCCCACTTTGCCTTACAGGCTGGGCCACTGCACCCTGACAAGAACTTACTGCAGTACTCCTAGAAGCAAGGTGCAATGAAAATAAGTCCACTGAACATGTCAGTGCTTTATGGAGGCCCTCACTGAAGATGAGAACACAAGGAAAAATGCCTTTTCTTCCAGACCTGTGTTCAGCTAACACCACTTGCTCCAGTTATTTTCAAAAGCTGGTCCATTTGCTGATGAAATTGCTACAAACATTTTGTGCACATTTCATATTTATCAGTAGGTTGCTAACAATGCAGAAATGAGCAGAACAGCAATTTGTAGCTGTGCTCTGATACTGCAGCCCTCCTTTTGATTCATTATCTTCTTTTCTATATGGATCTGTCTTAATGACACTCATTTATTGACAAAGTCTGCCTTTTATAGAGTTGGAATTATTTAGAGGTCAAAAGAATAATTCTTTTAATAATGCAGTTTCTGCTCCCTCAGCAATGGTATTTATGAAACCATCTTTCTTTTGCTAGGTTATTTTCCTATCTTTAGAATAGCCCATTTCCCTTTCGCTCTGTAAGGCATATTTTAGCAGGAAGCAAATGGATGATTCCCTTGTCACACCTGATCATTCCTCTTGACCTGATCTTTGAAAATAACAAAGTGATGTGCAAGAAGCCTCTTACCGTTTAAATGATAATCCTTGCTGGAATGTCATTTTTACCTGCGTGGGAGCTGGAATGGCTTAGATAGTCCAGCTAAATGTTCCACAAGCCCTTGAAGACATATGAAGTGTGCCTATCCCAGCAAAGTGTTCCCATCTCAGCACAGAGACCTGGGCTGGCTTTCCCTGGAGCTTGGTGTTACCAAAGCTGGTTGTACCCATGCTTGGAGAAAGCTCATTTCAAGTTAACTCACACCACTGTCCACCAACATACAATACAGATATGACCCAGAAGCATCAAGGTGAATGCTATCCATATAGTAGTATCACACACAGCAGTAGAAGATATTTTATGTTAAAACATGTATTTTGTAACTCCACAGGGAAAATGATAAATGCTGCACTCACACAGCAGGGCTCTGCTGATACTGGCTCACTGTGCTGGCATTGACCAAGGGCTTCACCTCTTCAGGCTGCCTCTTCCCCTCTCCTGCCTCTCCACGTCATATTCTCTTCACAAAAGCAACCCATCTTCTACTTGTTCACACTCTCAGGAGCTTGAGCAAGGAGGCTTCAGATGTAAATTTTATAGCAGTTAATGCCATACAAATAGAATTGTCATATAAATAGTATGTCTTTCTAATAACAAACTCTACATCACACTAAAAAGAATATTTCTATCACTGGCAGGATAAAAAGAGGAAGCATTTCAAAGAATATGGAAGCCTAAAAAAATGCCAAAAGCCTCCATAAAGTTTAATAAGCTAAAAAGACAGTACTAGCTGTCATGCACACGGCAAACAAACCACCCTTAAAAACAGCATTTTCCAGCATTCACAGATTTGGACTAACAACAACTATCTCAAGCTGTAGGGTAGAATAGCTAAACTCTTAATATTTTCTAAGCCCCTGGTGGTTTCTTCACAGAGATCATTATTCCATCTGGAAGATTTTATGTTATCAAATAGTAATACTTCTTTCCACACCTATTTCAAGGTTATCATACCAGAAGATAGGCTTATACAAGCAGACTCTATCTTTCAATAAGTGAGCTTCTTAAAATTAAAGCTTTTGCAAAATGTATGTTTTAAAATAATCTGGATTATATTTTGCGCAGGTGTAAGGGGTGGCTGTTTTTCAGAAAGTTGTTTTTCTTTAGAAAACATACAGAAAAACAATAGTAGTAGTTATGCTCTCCCTCTCCCTTCCCAAGCCAGGTTCCTTTTCATCATAATTTACCCTTTCCTTGTGTTTGTCTTTGTTATGTTTCATATTTTTTTCCCACAGAAAATGAAGCAGGGAAGAATGCACAAACCAAGAAGAAGTTGTAGTTGAAGTTTTCCACTTGAAAACTTGTAATAAATATGCTTGCGAACCAGTGACACAAACAAACTTTCTCTCTTTTTGAACTTGAAGAATGAATTAACTCCATTAAAAAATGCCTTCTTTTTTTTCATTTCTTATTATATGTAACAACAGATTTTACAATAATTTTTCACTATCCAAGATCCTAGAAGACAACTGGTGCAAGATCAAAACAGACTGTAACCTTTTCCATTAGCCACACAGTTTTGTGTTCACAGAGGTATTCACAGCTACTGGTTTTTTACTTTTGCAGGGGCTGCTCTGGGGAGGGCCTGAGATGGAGTGACCCCCCCTCAGGCCATGCTGATGGGGTGCCACCCCTGGGGTCTGAGGAGCAGAGCTGGAGGAGGGTGACACAGCCAGGGACAAGAGAGGTCCAGGCGCTGACTGGAGTCCAGCTGGCAGCAGCAGGAGACAGGGATGATGATGGGGTTGGGGTTGGACTCTCCAGCAATGTAGTCAAGGTCATTCCAGGAGAAAGGACCCCAGGTAAGGCTGGAGACAAGGAGCCCATGGTGAGGGGCTGGCATAGGGCAGGGATGGGCAGGGCACCCTGAGCTGGAGCCCCAGATCCATGGCAGGGAGTGGTGGAGGTCCCCAGTGAGGCTGCCTGTGGCCACCACAACCTACTGGTGCCTTCAGGGAGCCTGATGGCTTGAGCCCTGAGTTGGTAAAATGATGTTATGATCCAGCACATCAGCATGGCTCATATTGTTTTCTTTTGTTGCCTTTGCTGTAGGAAACTGGCAAAAAGATCCACACTGGCTCTGCCCTGGCTGTGAAATGCAAAGCTCAGGCATGGAGCTAGATCTGGACTCCCTAGAGTTTCAGTAAATTAAAAACAGGATTTAAGTTTAGGCCTATTTCTCTTTTATCTGTTGACTTCTCTTCAAGGGCTGTCCTGAGTTGGGGATAAAAACAAACCAAAAGCATCCAGGGACTCTCTGAAGTTACCCAGTCTCCATCTGAATTCAGAACTAGTCATGCTCATCTCTAGGTTTTCTTTTCTATTCTCTGAAAAACTCTTCCTTCCTGCTTACCATGAAATAGTCTAATAAACACATTGTTCACTGATTCCTTTTCTTTCTGTTAAACTCCACCACTTCATAGCTGCCACCTTCTGACTGAATGGCCCTTCTTAGCCTAAAAGGAATCAGAGACAGAAAAGGAGAAGAGGGAGGATGGATCTCAAGCATTGCAGTCATGCTAATACAGCATGGAGCACAATCAGGAACTGCAAGGAAAGAGCTGATTAACAGCAAAAGGAATATAAGTCTTAATTTTGCAGGTGCACATTATTTCTTGCACGAAGTTAAAATTTAGGGCTAAGGGCTGTAGAGCAGCAGTTAAGGGGAGCAGAACAGCCTGTAAAGCAGGCAGAGGTTATAGCTAGTTATTGACAGCACTATCATCATACCTCATTAGAAAGCAACTGAACAAAGTCATAAAAAAAAAAAAAAATCACATATCCAAGGCCACAGACCCAGTTTTAGGATTATATTGAAGGTGAGGTATGATGATGCCACATTGTTTCCAATTTTTATTGACATCCTGGCCTTGAGGATTAAAAGGTGTCTGAATGGATCTGTGTATTCAGAGGAAGACAGTTACATCCCCTGCTCTATCTCAGTTGTACTTAACAGCTTGCTTGGACTGAGGTACAAGTGAAAATGAGAAAAGCAAAGGAATGCCACATCAGAGAAATGGCAGCCCAAATGGGACCAGGCAGTCCAGAGTCATCCACCACAGCACAGACCAGAAAACCAATTACTACCTACATGACAGTGCAGCATGACCTCTATTCATAGTAGTAGCTACTGCATAGGGACATAACACAGGCCAGCTTTGGGGTTTGAAATACAAACACAGGCTTTGAAATACAAATATTAGAGGACAAACAACAGCCGATGGTAAAAAACGATGGTGGATGCAATACAGAAGTAAGATAATGTGGACCTAAACACAAAGTAGCACCAGCACTTTTGAGGCTTGTGGGATTCCTGAGCGTCACAAGCATCAAAGCAAGTTTTAAGGAAATTTGGAAAAGGGACCAAGGAAGAAAGCATTTGCTCTGAAATAGGTTACTCTGTTTCAGAGAATGCACCTCTTTAATAAATATTATCTCCAGGTATTTCTAATCTTGATTTTTAGTACTTTTCAATTCTATGTTCCTTCTATAATTATTTACAATACTCAAAGGCTCGTTCTCCACTGCCTGCCACTGCAGTACTCCTCCAGTAAGCCAAGAACATTAGAGTCCACATTTACACAGTACCTATTCTCTCCAGAAACCACAACTGTCACATACCTTTCGCAGAGAAATCAAAATGCAGGTTTAAATTACTTGCCCACAGCCATTAGCAGAACCAAGCACTGATCTATGAGTCCAGCCCACCACTTCAGAGTTAAAATCATTTGACCACATTCCCTCTTGAAGGCTGGAGGTCGGTAATTATTTTCTGCTTGTAATTACACCAGGCCTCTTGCTTCTTTAGACATTATTCTTTAAACAGTCCACATGGGCAGAGCAAGCTGTGACACTTTTCTTGGGGCTCTCATTGCTGAATAGGCTCGGGCAACACAACTCATCAGTTTTTGTCTTATGTCAGAGCTGATGAATGCTTTTTTTTCTCTTGAAAAATTGTAATGAGCAGAGAAAGCACAACAACATAAATCTACAGCAGTGACAACAACTGTGGCCAGAATCAGGAGCAGTTCACACTTAGCCAAAGTCTGAATAAGCAGTTGGGATTGTTCATATTCAAAAATCACAGCCTGGTGCTGGTGGAGATCTGCGCACTTCTCAGCTCCCATCACCATCCTCCGCTTATCCAACAAGATGAAAAATAACCTTATTGACTCTAAAGACCATTCAGTGTCAGGGAAAAAAAAAAAAAAAAAAGGAAAAAAAGAAAAAAAAAACCCCAGTAAGTTTAACTATGCATTAGGACATTAATTTTAAAAAGACTACTTCAAAGACATGCAAGCACATTGCATGACCCAGAGCAGTCAGTTTTCTTCTGTTCTTTGAGGAAATTGCTAACCCTATTTCAATCCTGTAGATAAAAGTATTTTATGGTTCCAAAAAGTCTCTCTTTCAAGTGGGGTTTAAGCAC
This sequence comes from Phaethornis superciliosus, assembly GCA_023637945.1. Classification (NCBI taxonomy): domain Eukaryota; kingdom Metazoa; phylum Chordata; class Aves; order Apodiformes; family Trochilidae; genus Phaethornis; species Phaethornis superciliosus. The sequence goes on along the minus strand of JAJQWJ010000002.1, from coordinate 66,190,682 downwards.
AATCATGGGAAAGTCTGCATCTTATGTTTGTGCCCACCGAATTCACTCAGTGCCTGTTTCATCTCTGAGTTTGGAAAAAGAAAAAGGTGTGTGGGGGGGATTGTTATTTAAGCTTGTCAGTAACTTTCTTGCTAATCTCAAAATGGAAGCTGAATAAAGTTAATCCGCAATGAAACAAGCCCATGAGATTAGGATGGAGAATTCTAGTGCAGGGATGATGAAGGCAGCCATTTCTGGCTAGAAAGCTGATTGCTGAGGCACTTACTGAGGTACTTCTAATATGAAGCAGCCTTCTCCCAGTAACTGGTGTGCAGTACGTGCAACACTGTGTTACACATTGGCAGTTTTTGAGGCCAGCTTGCTGCTGTAAGAAATCCACAAGCAGATCTGGGGTGGAATAGAGAATATAAAGTATTTTTTTGTTTGGTTTGTTTTTTCCCTGGGGTTTTTTTGAGCATTGCCCAGCCACTGAGCAGGGGCAGGGCCTGCTACAACTCAGGGGCACAGATCCTCATCCTCCTTCCCAGAGCTGTTCATTACAGGAGGGATTGTCAATTTTAGAGTTGCAAGCAAGCAAGTTCCTTCACAGATAATTGCCCCCTTCTATTGTGGTCCACAGCTGGCTTTAAACTCTCAGTAAAATGGTTTGTGAGCTGGGGCATATCCTATGAACTGTGAAAGAGCAGTTTCTTGGAAAAAATAACTCAATGCAGAGCAGCCCCAGAGGGCAGTAAGGGGTTATTGAAGCCATGGGCCATGCTCCTGCCACAGAATATTTTGTCCTCTGCTCTTGGGAAATGTAAAGCCAATTACTCACCTGCTTGTGAAAATCAAGTCCCTAAGAAAAGTTTCTGGGGACCTGTGGTGCAGCAGACAGTGCTCTGTAAGCTTCGTTAGCACTGGCAGGGCTTTGTTTGTGTTTGCCACCTGCTTAGTGCAAGAAATGAGAGCTTCTGTAGCCATCAGCCTCTTGGGAGAACCACGCAGTGCTCGTCAAGTCATCAGGGATTCTCATTACTTGCATAATGGTGTGTCCGATTTTCATGTAACTTATTCAATGACCATCCTGACAGATGATACAGGACTGTAGAAAAAACTTACAGAAATGTGAAAGCCAAGCAGCTGTCCTTGCCACCAGCGCATCAGTGTTTATATGACAGGTTACTGGAGTATTCAGTAAGGTATCACTTTGCCTTTAAACCCTGTCCCTTCAAACAAGTGCCAGCTCTGTTTACAAAATAACATACCACTGTCTAAAGGAGTACATATAATTCTGCCACAAAGCTGTTATTAACTGGTGTCTCCTATTAGCCACTACTGATTCATGGCCTTGTGCTGAGAAAATAATATGATCGCTTCAATGTTGATCATCATATTTGGAGTTTTGTTGAGATTGGCCCCATTAGAGATATTGGCTCTCATCAATACCTTCCTTTGCCTCTAAATTTCAGTAGCACAGGCTGTAAAGCAGCTTCCTGAAAGCAGACTGTTGTCGCTATAGATTACTATCTGAAATTAATGCCAGTTTTTCCCTGCAGTCAAACTCTCAATGATAATTACACCAAACATACCATTTTAAAATATTTTTCTGAAGCTTTGTGAGCAGATTAGCCCATGCCAGCTTGAAGATCTTCTTCCAACTTGTCTCACCTCTGAAATGACTGAAATATGTTTTAGAGCCAGAGAAAGTGCATCCCTGGCTCCAGGCTGCCTGAAGAGAACTGGGATGCTCTTTTTGAATCCACAGCTCAGAGCTCATCTGCACTTACGGAGGGATTTTGCTTTTTCAATTTCCCTTTTACAGCAGTCTGAATGTTTGCCAAATGAGGAGCTTTATTTCCCATGGGGAATCCACAGGCAGGCAGTCCAGGTTTGCTTTGTTCATTCAAAGAGAGTGGGTGCCCCTGAGGCTGCTGGTGAGCAGCTACTGCTATTGTGGTACCCAGCCCCAGGGCAACCCTTGGGGGGGAGCACATGCCACCCTCCCCAGATCCAAATGGTCATGTTGCAGAGAGACCCAGACTGTACTCCTTCAGTTCTCCTTTTCTGATGCTTTTTCTCTTTCATGGACTTCTGTTGAAAATATACCAAAATAGACAGATCCCTGCCTTTTCTATCATCTTTCCTAAACCACCAGCATGCAACTGACTTAAAAACTCCTGGTCTTCTTCCCCTTGGATTAGAGCCACCACACACCTTATTCCTTAGCCAGGTGCTTGCTTGTTCTCACAACAGCTCTCTTCACTCTCTTCAGTGGACTTTCCCTTTCTGAAAAATTCTACCCCCCCCCTAGCTTCCCTGCCCCACACCAGCATAGCTGATAGCACCATCCCAGCACTTGTCCTCTGCCTCTAGGCTGGCATCCTAAGGCAGACTGACCACCCTCATCCTCAGCAGCCCGTGAACATGGCAGGGTGCTGCAGCTTGGAGGTGAGAGCTGTTATTCACTTCCCTCCCATTTACCTCAATTCCCTCATCTGTAAAACACAGATAACATTTCTCTAGCTTGCGGGAGACGATGATCATATTATTTATATCCAGATTCACATTCAGACTATGCAGCTATAAACACCTAGTGGTATTACATAAATGTCATTATTGTAACTACTCACGAGAACGTAGGAGGATTTGTGTAAGGGCACAAACAGGGACTTTCAGCAGCAGAGGAACACTTTGCTACTCGGCATGGATCTGAACACAACATATATGGCAAAAATTAACCTGGGTCTGCCCTTTTTTAGGTCCCTCCAGCCAACTATTGTAAGGAATTGTTTGTGATGGAAAGTTTCACGTTTGCAGTAGTCTTTGCTTAGAATGAGAGTCAGAAACAAAATAGTGAGAAAAGCAAATGCTTCTCTGGGATTTGCTGCTTCTTATTCCTAAAGCAGACTTTCTCCCCTCCTTCAAAAATCTCATTCAATCCTTGTGAAACAGCAGTGGTGGCTGGTGAAGGTTTGAAGCACAGCCTGAAGCCTGTCCCCCGTTTGAGGTGTTTCACAGCTGCTCAGCCAGAGCCAGGTCAATAAAGACACCTCCAAAAGCTTTCTGCAGAGACTCCAGAAAGACAGGAGTTGCTCTATTGGATCAAACCAATGAGGCATGCAACCAGGATCCTGTTTCCAGCAGTGGACAATACCAGATGCTTCAGAGGTGAGACACCATTTAAGCCCCAGCGACTTCTTTGTACAATAAATTTAAATGGTGTGGAATTATATTGCAACATGCTGAGAAGAAAATTGAAGATATGGAAACTGCATTTCGTGGCTGAAAAAGCAATTCAGACCAAAGATATTGCAAACTAGAGGGCCGTGAGGGATGGTATGAAGGTCTGGAAAAGCAGAGTTGTGAAATCCTGTGCGGCAGTGTAGCCATCTAGTGATCATTTGGAGAAGGCTCTCATGGGGAAATGTGATGCAGCACATTGACAGGGAAAGTGATGCTGTTCGAAATGAAGAAGTAAGGGTGAAGATCTGAGAGCGGCAAGAAGCTGTACCTGTGAGGGTGACATGTACAAAGCTGGAAAACAAGATTATAAGAGGCTGCTGATTCCAAAGGATCAAAAGGTTTGTCTGCAGTCTGCCTGCCACCTGCGAGAATATTTGCACAATACAAGGCATCAAACATCTTCCAGAGCAAGAAAAGCTCACAAGCCAGAAGATATTCTGAAGTGCCTGTAAATTGCCAGTGAGCACCTGAAGAGTGAGACTTGTTCAACAGGACCAAAATTCTCCACCAACCACTGGTCACAGGATGCCTAAAAAAAACCAAAAAAAGCCCAACAAACAAACAAACAAACAAAACAAACAAAAGCCAGCTAGAAGCAAGCACCTTTTTCCTGGCTCTCAGGTATAAGATTATATTTTTAGGTAGGAAAAATGAGAGATTCCCCCAAATGAAAACTCTTCTGAGGTACTGGGAAAAAAGACTGATATGTGTGACTGGTGGAACAGGGATAGTCATTGTATTGATGCATTTATGACTTGGCAAAAAAATTGATGCATCAAAAAGCAGCATGCTACTTTACAGCACATGAAGAAGCACAAACTGGCAAGCCAAGTCCAGAACTAGAAATCAAGGACACTACACCAGAACGAAGATGGAACAGTCCTGTGCCTTGACTCTGGCCATGGCCTTCATCTCATCCCTCCACAGCTTCCCTCCAAGCACTGTGCAGTCCCTAAAAGATCTTTGGTAGCTGAAGATGAGTTTAAGCCCTGAAGCAGGAGGCTTAAGGGATCTGTCCATTTTTTAACAGTGGTTGTTATGACCACTGTGGGTATTCTGGATAGGCAGACATAAGGATATCAAGAGAATGCAGCCCATGCTATAGCAATTAGCATAATAACACATCAAACACTCAGGCTTAATAAAGTAACTCAGCATCAACCTGTGACAATCTTCTCCATAGCTGAATTACAAGCAGGCAGAGAAAGAAAGTATTTTATTTTTTCAGTACTGAATTCCACCTCAGACTTATCTTTCTTACTTCATGAAACAGGAAAAAGAGAAGTGCTACCCTGGTTCACATCTGAGACATTCTTTATCATGTTATACTTTTAACAAATACCCTTTTGTTCATCTTCTTCCTAAGGGATGTACAGACCCTACCCCATTTGTGCCACTTCCCCCACACCCTGAGGTCACTATAATTGCAGTTATTTCTCTTGCTGTGCACTTCAGCATAACATACAGAGCAAATTTATCTGGGGCTTAATATCACCAGTTATACTGGTGCTATACTGGGTACATTGCTGCTATACCAGACCTCTCCTTATCAAGACAGCATTACAAGTCATTACAAGTTACGAGGACACTCAGGTCTAGCTGGAGCTCTGATTTCTCCTGGCTTATTCCTAAACTTCTCTGGGCCCAGGCAATATGTAACAAGAGCACTGAAGTGACAATAATTGCATAGTTTCCACTGAGCAGTCACAATGTTCAGAAGATATCTGCACCCATGGCGGTCTTTGCTACTCAGCTGGAAGTTGCAACCTTTCTTTTACTGTCATGTTTCTAGTTCTTATGATCTAGGAGAGACTTTGTAAAGTGAACGTCCTCAGCAGGTTGTGACAGGCATTAAAACTCCTGCCAGTTAGCTGGCAACACCTGGGCCCAGTCTTAAAAAAGAGGAGGAAAGTAGATATTACAGACAGAGCTGGATATAAAAAAGAATAATTGTGTGTACAGTCATGCAGGCTTACTTAGAATTAGAGATAAGGATTGTATTTATCCACTGCAGAGCAATAAAGCAGCTGGTAGTGTTAAATCTGAGATTAATTTCAATCTTCCTCCTCTGCCCAAGAGTTGTATTAAATACATGGAGCAACAATATGAACTAAAAATGAAAAGCTGTAACTAGGTGTAATTTAATTTTTAAGCCAATCCTTTACTTTTTCTTTGGAAATGCCTCCTGCTTCCTTTGAATTTTCCCATAAAGGTTGCTGTTCACAGACTGTCACAAACTATCTTGTCAGTTCCATGCTTGGCATGAGAAATAGAGAAAAGGACTCTCAGTTTTCCTGGTACATATTCAAAGGTGGCTTTCAGAGAAGATCCCAACAGGGGCTGTTGGTTTAGCTACCATGGGTCTTCACATTTGCTATCGATCAGGAAACAGCCCCTAATACTGTAAGCATGACCTAAATTTTCCACTCTAGATTCATGATCTGTATCAAAAAGGATTTCACTCAGAGAAGTCCAGCCTTATCAAGGAGCTCAGTTCAGTCTGTAGAACCAAGATGTGCTTATTATTTTCATCTTTATGTCACCCACAAACTTTATTAGCAATGATTTTACACATTCTTTGAAAGACTGAGAGAAGATGACAGGATTTAAGCCAAGATGAGGTCCTGGGGGACCCTTATAGGATAGGCTACTTTTGCAAGAAAATTCCACATTTGAAATTACTGTTTGGGACTTATCATTGAGCTGCTTTTAATCCATTTCAGGTATGGTATGCTTAGTTTACCCTCTGCTAACCTTTAATTAGGATCTTCTGTGGCATCAAGTCTGGCACTGGAGAGAAGTACCTCACATGAACATTTACCACCATGAACCAACTTTGTAATCCCATCAAAAAAACTGTCTAAATTGCACAAGACATCTTTTCCACAAAACAATACTGAAAGGCACCTGTTCTCTTCTCTTTGTGCTTTCTTTTTGTCCAGATTTAATGCCAGGCAAATTTGCCTTGGGTCATCTGTGGTTTCAAAGTATCTTTTTTTAAAAAAGTTTATAATCTTATGCAATCCCTTCAGCACTTACACATGCACACACTCTCCCTCCTCCCCGTGTCCTTTACAGTTTGCTCACAACCAATGTGTGCTCTTCTCAGTTAATTTTTTTCTGAACTTCTTGGTGAGAGATGTTTGGTCATGTAAAGCTTTACATGTTCAGTGATAGCAATGACTCTCTAGCATTTTCTTTACCTATGAATTTCATTACCATGGAAATTCTTTCCAAACAGAATTTCAGTGTCATGGTGACTTCTAAATGTATAAGGCACCTTCCTTTGACCATAGTGACTATTCACTTGACAGTTCATTTTTACTGCAGTATTACAATTTTTACCAAATAATGAACCTATCACTTTCTTTATCCACTTTCATTTCAGTATCTCAATTCTTGTTGTCCTCAGCCCTCTTGGCAGATGAATGTGGAAACATTTATTACTGCAAGCCAGTTTTGACTGAAATGGCTGCATATAACCCCAAAAATTCCCAAACTGAAATAAAAATTTAAGTAAAAACATACATGTTTCTTTTTAACATTTCAGTCAGTTTTGCATTGCTCTCAAAATACCTTGTATTCTAGTTATTTTCATTACAAAGTGCTGCATGCACTGTAGATATTTTGCTAACATCTCTACAGAAATTATTTCATCCTAGCAGGAAAATTAAGTGTACCTTTGCTATTTTATGGTGAACAGCAAATTTATTTATTTGATTTGACTCACTCATGGGAAATATTTTTCATTGAGATAAGCATTAGTTCTACTAAAATAACCATAAAGAACTTCTATCACATGGCCCTATAAATAGTTGTAAGTAAATAGCACAAGTATTATGAGAAGCAGCTGAGGGAACTGGAGCTGTTTAGTCTGGAGAAAAGGAGGCTGAGGGGAGATCTTAGTGCTCTCTACAGCCACCCAAAAGGAGGTTGGAGCAAGGGGAGCATTAGTCCTGGTGACAAGTGGTTGAAAAAGAGAAAATGGCCTCAAGTTGTGCCAGGGGGAGGTTTACATTGGGTATCAGGAAAAATTTCTTCACTGAAAGAGTTGTCAGGCACTGGAAAACAGGGTGCCAAGAGAAATGGGGTGGGGTGGGTCATCATCCCTGGAGATATTTCAGACACAGAATCATAGAATCATAGAATTGGCTGGGCTGGAAGGGACCTCAGAGATCATCAAGTCCAACCCTTGACCCACTACCGCTGTGGTTACCAGCCCATGGCACTGAGTGCCACATCCAGTCTCTTTTTAAATATCTCCAGGGATGGAGAATCCACTACTTCCCTGGGCAGCCCATTCCAATGTCTGATCACCCTCTCTGTGAAGAAATTCTTTCTAATATCCAACCTAAACCTCCCCTGGCACAACTTGAGACCATGCCCTCTTGTCTCACTAATAGTTGCCTGGGAAAAAAGACCAACTTCCCCCTGGCTACACCCTCCTTTCAGGGAGTTGTACATGTACACATGGTGCTTAGGGATATGGTTTAGTGATGGACTTGGCAGTACTAGTTTAGTGACTAGACTCAATGTTCTTAAAAGTCTTTTCCAAGATAAATAATTCTATGATTCTCTGATTACTTTTCATATCCTAAGAGATGAGCCTCACTGTCATGCCATCCCCAGACCTGCCCAGTAAAATCCCAGAATCCCCAGGACACACCTGCCTTGAAACCAGCAGCTCTCCTGAGCTCTCAGCAACCTGAGTTGGCCTCAGGTCTAGGTTCCACACATGCTTCAGGGTGGCTCTAACCATCTTCTGGATGGCAGATTTTCTCAGATTAAGATTCAGACTCAGTTTTCTCTGAGCCCTCCCTCCACTCACTCTTACCATCCTTCTGCCTTTCACACATCTTTGGATCATCATTTTGCTGTCCACAAAGGTAGGCAAGGTAGGATAATCCCCAGAGGTGCCTCAGCTCATGTACTTCATGGTGGCAGAGGACATTATTAACACTGACCTTAAACAATGTCATGTATAACCTCAAGTTATAAGATTATATGTTTGGCTACTCAACATCCCAAAGCAGAGAAATGAAAACAGAAGAAGATGTAGGAATGCAATGTAAGCTGAAGCCACCAAAACATGTCATAGCCACCAGGAGTCATGATGGGCAGTGCAGCATAACTGGCAATGCACTTGATACTAATTTTTCAGTTAACACTTTGGCTTTGGGCAATCAAAACTCCTGAGGGCATGCTAGGGTATGAAAAGGCAACTGAGGTTGCATAGGAGTCACTCTATTGCCAACAACAAACTCAGAGAGAATGATTAGTTGTGGAAGGTTGGCAAATGCTAATAATAAATAACCACTCCCAATGAAGATCACTTCTCTTCCACTACTTTCTGCACCCTCTAAGGGACATTTTACATGCTGGGGAACTGATGGTTAAGCCTGTGTGTCTCCCAGCCTGCGTGTTTCCCTGCCAGTAGATCTCACTTCCTTGAAAGGTAACCTGGGGAAATTCAGTTAACAAACTCCTGGTTACCAGTTTCCCATCTGAGCCACACTTCCCTGGTGAGAAATGACACATTCTGCTCAGCAAACCATTTATCAGTGATGAGTGACTCAAGGTAATGTTTGTCAGGGGCACAGCTCTCCCTTTTCATTTCCAGCTTCTGGGAGGAAATATCAGTCTCTTTTCTCTTTCCTTGACTGCTTCAAGCCCTTTCCTGAGATGTTCACCTTTCATATCTCTGTCTTGCCAGCGCAGGGCATGAAAACCCAAATGATGCTGAACAGAAAGCATTACTCCTACTACAATGGCAGCTCAAAAAACAGTTAGATCTGTAAAGTTGACCATGATCTCATTAATCACTCATCTTATCAATTTATGATATTCCTTGTCTTGAGATGCAATTTGTACAGTCCTGTGGATCCAGTATTCAACTTTTTATTCCTGTGTTGGGTAGTAGATGTGGTTCTGAATGGCAAATTCAGATGCAGACCCTCAGCTCCCCTGCAGTCAAAGGGGTTTGGTTTCTGTGTTCTGGTAAAGGTGTCTTTCCTGCACAGTGGAACACTAAACCCAGCAGGTTGTTAACAGCCGCTCTGCTTTATTATGCACAGAAACCTTCCCCATTGCCCTCACAAAAAAGTGAGAAAGAAAAATCAGTGTGATGTTTTATCTGCACTGCCAGAAAACTCACTCCAAAAAACCCACTACAAATAATGAAGACACAGAGGGAGAATTTAACAATGATGGAGAAACCCACATGTATTTTAGTACCATCTATACTCTCGTTTTCATCTGCAGCACAAACCAACACACCAACACCTTGGTCTGGCTATATTTACTCATGAACAGTGCTTTCTTAAAAAAACAAACAAACAAACAAAACAAAAACAAAAACCCAAACAAAACAAAACAAAAACAACAAAAAAAAAAACCCAAACAAAACCTTTCTCTTCTCTCTCATTGCCTTTTCCCATCTCTTTATTTTCTGTAAGCTCATCTGCATTCATTTCTTTCCCTGATTTGTATTTTTTTAAAAGTCCACCTCTGAGCCTACACATATCTGCTAATCTAAGCCATCCATCAACAGTTTCTAAGCCATCTCTTCAACTTATGCAGCCAGGGATTTTGGCCAGGCTTTTATCATTTTTATGTGCACTGCTGCCACCCCCTGTCACAAGGTCACCCTTGGAAATGATACTATGCCTCAGTGGGTACTTTTTCACCTAATAAAATATACAGCACACCATATATCAATCATACCATCTAGGGACCAAATATTGAACAGTCAAAGAGGGGTAAATGTTTCCCTCTGGTTCAATTTTTTGACCGCATAGCAAGAGTAATCTCTTTACCAATGAGAGAGACAAAGTCCAGCATTAGACTACAGGGAGCCTCTCTGGTCATTTTGGAAACACAGTCCCTCTTTGCTTTCACACATTCAAGGAATCAAATTCAAAGAGGTTTTGAACAAGATGTGTGACAGACCCAACCATCCAAGCAAATTTTGCCACCATCACTCAGGGGCTATTTGGTCCATCAGCATCCCTTGTACGTGGGGCAGCATACAGATGGGCCCCTGCAGGGTTTGAAGCTGTCACTCTCTGAGCTCAAGAGACAAAATAGGCAGAGTAGCACATACCCAGCAAGACAGCTCTTGCCAGGGAAATGCTTGGCATTTTGGAGCTCACACCACACAGCTCTGGAGTCAGACCCTGATTTCTTAAGCAAACAAGCAGCAGCTATGGACAAACTTGCATCAGCCACTCTGTTGGTAGCAGAAACTCTCCAGACTCAGAAAAGGAGCCTGGTAGATGTACAGGCAGGTTTTCTGATGACCTTCTCCTAAACTAACACCTGTCTCTCCTTTTCTTTTTTTTTATCTGTAATGTAGCTCTAAAAGCCATTAAGACAGAAAAGAAAGAATGCCAGGAATCTGCTTCTCCCAATCTGTATAAACCACAGTAGAGTGGCAGAATTTAAAAATAAATAAATTAATAAAAAAACAGAGCAGTGCAGCACTTTTGGGTCAAAGTCAAGTCAAGGGCTACACCAGGAGGGGAAGAGAAGAAGGCAGCTTTTGCTGCCACTGCTCACATTGCAACTCATATCACCATCAGAACTGGACAAGCCCAGTAACACAGCACATGGGGTGAACAGGCACCAGTCCAGTCCTGGGGTGCCACAGAGCTCACTCGAACCCTGGTAACTATTCCTGGTATCTGAGCACACTCTGGATTTGAGGTATGTTCACAGCTTCAGCTCTGGACACATAATCCAGACATCAGCTGTGGGTGGCAGGGGCTCTGCTTGCCTGTGTGTGCCCAGATCTGTTCAGCACCTGCCCCAACCATCCCAGCCCTAGGTGGAAAGCAGCTAAGAGTCCAGATACACCACTTTCCTCTCCCTCTCTCTGCCTGCCACCTTGCCTCCCCTATTGCTTCCCTACCCCAGAAAGTAATGAGCTCCCTGCCACCCAGAACCAGCAGAATTCATTTACCCTCTTTCTGGCAGGACCAGTGCCTGCTAGCAGCATGAGATGTTTCTCAGGAGTCTTGCCAGCCTGCTCCATGCTGCTTTAAATGAAACACTTCCATTAATGCTTCAGCAGAAGGTGGGCTTCAGCTACAAAGTTAGCCTCTGGATATGAATGTGACTGAAATTTGAGAGCAGCTTGTTACAAAGATAGGCCCTGAGCTAATACACCTTGCACCTAAATGGACACAAATCCCTTGCTCTCTATTAAAGGTGGGGGGAAGACCTTTACAAGCAGGGAAGGCAAGTCCGTGCTCATTACAGCATGACTGCTCAGCAGTCAGACCCAGGAATCTCACCAGCTAGTTGTTGCTGAGAATTTTGTATTCAATAAAGGTCTCCAAAGAGTACATACAGACCCTTCCCTTGGTATACCTCAAGCAGGAAGAAGCCTAGGGCAACAGCCTGATGAAGGCTGAAAGACCATTGCCTTAAGCTCAGTTGGTGCTTTGTTTTTCCTGGTCCTCAGCAGCAGCAAAATTTAATCCTGCACGAGCACATCTGCTAGCTTGCCTCTTTCCTGCTTGGCACCAGCAATGGTTTGTCATGGTGCTTCGCCAAAACTTACCTACAGACATTCCCAGCCTCTGAAATACTGGAGGATGCACAGCCAGGACGGCCATGGGGAAAAATCAAGGCCCACCTCACCTCCCTGATCTTCCTCCCCCTGTCAGGAGACACAAGCATTCAACATCCAGGGATGAAGATGTTCCTCTTCCTCAGGTTACTCTTAACAGAACAGAACAAGGAAGAGGTCAAAGTCCAAGAGCGAAACTGAGCAAGAAGCAGAGATTTCTCTCCATTGAGATACTAATAACAAAGATGCAGCCAAGAAAAAGGTATTTCTCTGTGCTGATAGTAAATTAATAACCTTACCTACTCATCAGATACAGCAGGGGTCAGCTTCAGGAAACAGCACCATTTTGTGTGTTTCTGGGATAAAACACAAATAATGACAAAAGTAAGAAACCAAACAAAAAAAGTCACATTTTAAATCAGGCACTCTAGCAAATAAGTCAGCATAATGCTTCAAATTCACCTCATGCAGGTATAAATACACTTTTAAGGGCAAGGTTAGACTATTCCCACCTCACCACTGTTCCCTTCCAAATAATTAATTGAGTTTATTCAATGGATTTTCTGTGAAAGTCTTAGAGGTATAAACTCTTTGGAGTAAGGAACACAGCTATATTTGCAAAGCAGTATGTAAAACCACAGCACTGGAATAAGCTTTTATTTATGCAAACAAATCAATTGTTCCATTCCTCCCAGATCTCACCAGGCACAAACTAAAGAAACAACACAGGACGAGGCAGGTCACATGCCTGAAGTTTTATTGGTGTGTAGGAAGCCTCACTGGCTGATAACTTCATCCCCTTACACCAGTCATAAGCAATCAGTCTCATTTTGGTGCACAGCCCTCCTCCAGCACCAGCACTCTGGTTCTTTATCTCTGAGCTGTAGCTCTCCTTGCTGCTTTCTGTCCTGGGATCTTAAGCTGGAGTGGCTGGGACCTTCAGTTAGCATCTCCCTCTTTTTCTCTCTGGCACCAAACACAGTTCTCTCTTCCTCTTCATCCTTAAGTGACTGCACAGATTGGCTTATCCAAACATTAGTTAATGCAAAAATGTAGAGGGAGAGAGACTGGGACCAGTTAACCATGGTGAGAGTTGCACTGTGTCTCTGTCTCCAAGGGCAGGATAAACCACTGTGGACTGCATGCAGATGAAACATTTACTGGTACTACAATGGCATTTAAAAACTCCTGCTTCTCCTTTAAAAACACCAGGGACCCCTTTGCCCCCCCCTCCTAAACTGGCCTCAAGGAGCACTTGTAAAGTAAAGTTGAATATGCCTGGACAACACCAAACCTGGCTTCAGAGGTCTGCCAGCAGGGCAGGGCAGAGCAGGGAACATTAACCAGGATTTGCAGGTTTTCAGGAGACCAACATCACCAGCATAGTTATGGGCACTCAGGGTAAATTTTGCTCATTTTGTCCTGCTGGAATTGATCTAATTCTCACAAAGACTAAACCAGTCAATGATGCAGATCAGTTGTCTAGTGAGAGCACTTGGCTTGGAGGAGAAACCCTTATGTTCCAGACTTTGTTCCAATTAACATTAAATTGCTGTATAGATTCTGGAAACCATTAACAGGAGACATGGCATTTCTCCATCCCAGAATATTGCCTGATTCGTGGGGTTTGCTAAGTGAGTCTCCAGGGACATGAGGGTGCAAATGACCTCCGATGAATGATGAGGTTAAAACTGGGTTCTCCAAGTGCTCTAAGAAGCAGAAGAGGTGACTTCATGTTAGGAGGGCCTTAAATTGCCACATTAAGAGGCAATCATAATCCACAGCCACCTGTGAGATATGTCTAAACCCAGCATTTGCTGCATTTGCCTCGCTTTTGCAAAGGGATGCTCAGAATAGAAATCATATTCAATTGAGTAGAGAGATCCTTTTTTTCTGACGTTCAATCAACAGTTTTCAGTTCAACAGGAATACAACAAAACAATGCCATTCTAGAGTGAATCAAACTGGTTTTTACTTTCTCCCCACCACCCTGAAATAAAAGCCTCACAATTCACTCAGGAAAGGGAATATTTCCTGCAGAGGAATCATCCTTACCAGCTTTGCCTTCTCACAGCTGAGTGTAAAGATGCAGTGTAGATTATGGTGTACCATGGATGCCTAAGCAAACCAGATGGAAAAATATCTTTTGGTGAAGATATTTTCACAGGAGAATGTTAGCTTCAAATAAGTTTGACAAAGAAGAAAAGGGGGAGAGGAAGAGAATAGATGGACTCCAACTACCACAGTTTGTTTAGATAATATTTAAACATATAATAATATGGCTTTACCATATTGTTGGATTACATTCTGCTTCCTGTAATATTTTAAAATTTTAAATACCTATTTCATTAAAAATTATGCTACTTAATACTTTGACATGACAAAAAAAAATAATCATTCTGAGATGATCAGAACTCATAGGTATTTCCAAACAGTTTTGTTCTTGGTTGTTGTGGGCTTTTTTATTTTTATTCCATGGAAACAGCCACAACTTTCTATTTTTCTCTCCAATTTAAAACCAAAGAAATTTTGAACTATTTCCCAAAGGGTAGGATTGCTGTAATCCTTAATGTTCCAATAGACTTGTGGCACTGATGCTCTTCACCTCCTGGATTATGACATGTTCTAAGTGCTGGGGTGACAGGGAGTGCTCTTGGGGCTGTCCTGATGGCTGGGGACAAGGCAGAGCTCTGTGCAAGTGCAGATGACAAGAAAGATGTGCCTCCAGGTGGTTGGTAATTGTCCCCATGAATTCCTATGCTGGCTGATGGGCCCTATGGTAAAGCTCAGCCGCATCCTTGGAAAGTTGCTGCCCATGGGAGCAACACCTTGTCCTGGTTTGAGCCAGGACAGAACCAATTTTCTTTTTAGTAGCTTTTCTTTTCAGTTAACTCTCTTTTAAGTAACAGGACTTCATTTTGAAATTAACAGCATGCTTTTCAGTCAGTGTCAGGCAATGTTTATAGTTATTTTTAGAGAATGGTATGCAGAAAGGTTCTGGCTTATATTTACTCCTATAGACACCAAAGTCACTGCCTGGTTCTGCTGACCTTCATATACACCAGAAACAAGAGGCAGCAAAGGGGTCAACACTTGTGACCCTCCTGTGGGAAGGAGCAGACCAGGCACATGACCAAAACTGACCAAAGTATTCCATCCCCTACCCATCATACCTGGTATATATTTGAGTAATCACTTCTCTTTGTCCACGGCTAGCATTGTGAGAGGATTCAGTCCATTTGTCTGTCTTTGACTGCAATCTGTGTGTTCCTGAATCCAGCTCCTGACTGCTGCCAAGTCCAGGAACCCAGTCCAGGACATTCCCAGGGCTTGCCCTGCAGCCTTGGCTGTGATATGAGCATTATTGGTAGGGGGAGAACAATACTGGGTTTGTGTATATTTGTACGTATTTCATTCTTTTCTTCTTTTTTTGTTATTATTTTTTATTCAAATTGTTTTAATTTCCAACCCTTAAGTCTCTTCCCTTTATGCTCTTTCCCTTTCTGGGAAGGGAGAAGGGTTAATAAAGAGAATCTGTCATTGCCTGCTCAGAATTAAACCTTGACATACCTGCAAGCTATTCTCACCACCACTCACCCTCCTGCACAAGTAGAAGATGACACCATTCATGTGAAAGAGGAAGCCACACTGTAAGTCATGTTTTAAAAAGGACCTATACGATGGAATGATCTTTTGGCTACTTCATTAACCTCCAATAAATGCCAAAATCCAATTAGTCTCAACAAATTCAACAGCAGTTTTGGCTCTAGACCCTTGCTGTGCAGTCATATTCTCTCCCTCCCCAAAAACCTAGGACCAGTGATGCTGTGGCATCACTGAATGCAGCTTTCCAATGGCTTGATTTTTAAAGTATATGAGTTGCTTGCCCAGCCCTTCATTTTGAGCAGAGATTCCCCTGAAGGCCAGCCTGAGATCTTCTGGGGTCTAGTCACTAGGAGCTCCTTGTCTCGTTTCTGCAAAAAAAAAGAAGAAAGAAGGAAGAAGGAAGGAGGAAGGAGGAAGGGCAGAGGAGAAGGAGGAGAAAGAGAGGAGAGGAGAGGAGAGGGGAAGGGCAAAGGAAAGGGGAAGGAGAAGGGGAAGGGGAATATCTAGGAACAAAAACCTCATTATTTTAAGTAGCCAGCAAACCCAACAAGTGTAAATAAACCAGTCAGACATGAGAAGGTATTTGTGGAGAGTTCGAAGGTTTAAAATATTCACTGAGAAGAAAATTACTCTTTATTTTATAAGGTAAGACAGGGATTGCTCCCCACCTAAACTGGAAAAGTACTATGCAAAGGGCTTCTGGTTTCATCTAAAAATAATTTTTCCATCCATATTTACATTTTCATGTTTTGTGGAGTTTTTCTGATAATCCTTCCTGCTGGGAAGGAGATGACCACAGTCCCACATCTGTTTACCTTTGTTTACTTCTGGGAATACAATCATGGATTTGTTCTGCTACAGCACGGAGGCAGACTGATTTGATTACTGCTTTCTAACATAGAGAAAGGCTGTTGCTAAGAGTCTCACTTAGGAGAGAAATGACAGGAAGCTGGTTTTAGAAAATTGTAGGGAAAAAAAGTGAAGATGAGAAAACTAAGGGACAAGATGACCCTTTTACCCTCTGATCCTCAGGATGCCATTGCTGAGGTCTCTCAGCTGAGGTGAGACCAGAGCTGGCACAGTTGCTCTGAGCAGGACTCTGGATCCAATGACTGTAAAAAAAGTTTGCCATGCTTCCATCAGAGATGATATCTGCACACACCACTAGACTCTGGTGTTATGCTGTCTGTGGGGATGCTCCAGAGGTAGGTAAGGCTCTTGCTTGGTGTATCAAAAAAAACTATAGGCAAGATTGTCCAGTGCAGAGAGTCTCCTACAGAGCTGGCATGGGTAGGTGTAGGCAACCAAGAAAGCCTTTCAGTTTGTCCCAGGACTGTTTCTGTCACCTAGATTTGTATAGGGTGGTTTTTGTTCCTAAAGGAAGCCCAATGGCATACCCAGGAGGGACCTCAAACTGGACCTAGGAAAATACCCTGGGATTTCTTTATCTGTAAGAAAAGCAAGTGATCTTTCTTAAGATGTCTGATAAGTGATGAAGCCTTTCCAGTGAAGACTTCTTTGAATGATCAAGGGAGAGAAGAAAAATTTCAAGCACACCCATCTAGCTATTATCTGCTACTATCTTACATTGCCAGAACAAGCACTAGAGCAAAATCTGCTAGAGAGTTTCTAATAGAGAGGACTTGTAAAAGCTCCTGATTACCTTGAGTAGCAGAGGCACTGGTCCCCATCCCATGGCTGGGGATGACCAATTTTCCTCTGCTCCCCCTTCTCCTTTTTACAGCAGACCCCTGTGAAGGTGTCACATGCAATAGCAATTTACCTGAGGATGAAATGCTGCAGTGGGAAATGCTGGGTACCACGAGACCAGAGCAATTCATAAGCATCATAAAAGCTTGGTTCAGCTTGTAATGGTCATTTTCTAAGTGACTATGGCTAATTTACTTTACTTTTGTTTATCTTTGCATGATAAAAGACTAATTTTATGTACATCATAGTAACAAGCAGGTCCCAAGGAGGGCAACTAGGCTGGTGAAGGGACTCCAGCACAAGTCCTGTGAGGAGAGGCTGAGGGAGCTGGGGGTGTTCAGCCTGGAGAAGAGGAGGCTCAGGGGAGACCTCATCGCTCTCTACAACTCCCTGAAAGGAGGTGATAGCTAGGGAGAGGTTGGTCTTTTTTCCCAGGCAACTATCAGCAAGACAAGAGGGTATGGACTTAAGTTGTGCCAGGGAAGGCTTAGGTTAACTATTAGCAAGAATTTCTTCATGGAGAGGGTGATCAGACATTGGAATGGGCTGCCCAGGGAAGTGGTGGATTCTCCGTCCCTGGAGATATTTAAAAAGAGACTGGATGTGGCACTCAGTGCCATGGGCTGGGAACTGCAGCGGTAGTGGATCAAGGGTTGGACTTGATGATCTCTGAGGTCCCTTCCAACCCAGCCAATTCTGTGATTCTATTAATTGGATATTTAAAACTGATGTAATGTTGCACTAGGGAGCTCAGAGGCCTTGAAAAGTGAAGACACAGGAAATGGTGTAGAGGAGGGCAGGCAAGAGGTGATAACACAAGGGGCACATGCAGGCACTGAGGCCCCGTGATTATAAACAATTCACCACTGGTCAGCTAAAGAAATGCAGACCTGCAGCTGGGCAAAAATGGGTTCAGTAGCAATGAAGAGAGCAAACATCTATCACACATCAGGCAGCATGAACAGTAAATCTCAGTGTAAAGTAGAGATGTAGACAATCCAAAAAGAACAAGGTCTAAAATGATATTAGGAACAAAAATGCAAATCAAACATGAGCAGAGTGAAAGAAGGAAGGAAAGAGGACTGAAGAAGAAGAAACTATAGGCACACCATGTTCCTCCCACTGAAGGACCTAAGATGCCAATGAGTGGTCCTGACACCACTCACCAACACAGCCAGATTGAAGATACTGACCTTGGGCTCAGAGGACAGTGGGAAAGTTAATGTAACACCAAAAATGTGCAGAAAGTAAGTATAGAAAGAAGTGTAAAAGAAGGGTATAAAGTAAAGTAAGAAGGTATGTAAATAACAACTTTAACTATATTGCAGTTATTACTGAGATTTTCTCTGTACGGGAATATTCTTAATTTTTCTGTACCCCATCAACACCTGTAATAATAATTGCATTAGGCTGTTCAGATTTCAATTATACTACTAATAAACTCTTGGCTTTATCTACAAGATGTGCTTGCTTTTCATCTCTGTGGTCCACACAGAGAAGGTAGCTGAGAAAGACAGCCCCACCAAGCCAGTACACCAGAAGCACTTAACTGGTAGCTTAGAAAGCTATAGTGCAAGGAGGGAAGGAGAAATGAACAAAAAGATGTCTTAGATTCAGAGTACTATCTGCAGCAATTACAGTACAAATGTATCTGTGACCATGCCTTGGCATCATGTGACTGCAGCAGGGCAAACAAATGTTTTGCTTCTCTCATGATTCACATCACCAAAACTTGGTCTCCAAATGCTATGTAAGCTAAACGCATTGAAACTTTTCTGGGGGGAAAAAAATTACTTTAGACTCTGGAAAATTTCTTAGCTTTTGGCACAAATTCACAAAGCAACTTTGACTGAACTGAGCCAAAAAGTAGAAAAGAAATTCTTACTGAAAAAAGATGCAGATTTTAGTCAAAGCCAAGGGTAAGACAACTGGAGGGATACTAGGCAAGAGTTTAAATGTGTATAGGGTTTTGTCTGAAGCACTAGGACTGGGAAGGGTGTTGTTGTTGGGATTTTTTTTCATTTGTTTATTTGTTTAGAGAAAGCAGATTATTATTTTTTTTTTATGGATTTTGATTTTTCAGCAGGTGATAAAGAACTCACAGGTTCCTCAGGGCTTACACAGGCTGCTCTAAATGTCTGTGTGAATTCAAGGAGAGAATGGATTTTCAAAGATCATTATTAAATATATGGTAGTAATAAATACATTATTAAAGACACAGAAAATACAGCTGGCCCTACTTAAAAAATAATTGGAGAGCATTTGTGAGGAAATACACATATGCTTGTCCTTCACCATTTCCTAGTGACCCACCTGAGGCCATCACCAGAGGTCATCACAGGAGATGGGTCTCCTCACACCTTTGGTCTGGTGTAGGACATCCACCCTTACATTGTACACAACACCTTGAGCAAACTGGAAAGTACTGTTACTCCACCTCCCTGACATGAGGGGTGAGAAGTAAGACCACACAGCAACTCTGTGGTAAACTGGGATTACAGATGTTCTGCCCAACACCTACTGAAGGACCTTTCCTTCCTCAGTGGAGCTCCCAGAATGGATTTCAGGAAAGGACAGTCACCAGAAACAGATGACCTCAGGAGGCACCAAAAATCCATAATGAGAGTGAGCCAAGCATCACTCATGGAGCAATCCCACTGCATTTTGCTTGCTCAAAGGTATCTACTGGCAGCCCCATGTTTTTGAACACCAGTTGCTGCTGTTCCTTCAAGCAGTTAGTCACTTGTCTGCTCACTAAATACTATTTATTACTGACTTGTTCCCAAGGTGATTCAATTAAGTAGTCAGAGAAGGAAGCACATTGCTCACAAGGCAGTAAAGATTTTTTTTTTTCAGCATAGTTTGCCATGTGCTCTTCTCTTCTGTACTCACAGGGAATAATAGGATGCAGCAAAATGCACTAGGAAACAAACATCTGTTACAATTATTCAGATGCCTCAGATTGGCTTCATTGTTTAATTGCCTGCAAAGAAAGCTATTTAATGCCCTAATATATTCTTACCCTGGCAGAAACTCTAGTCTTTAAACATAAGATAAAACATTAAAAAATACAAACATTTCTTACAGTCCTGCGTTATAACTGCCATGCTAAAATATTTCTCCTGGCTTCAGGTTTCCTGTATTCAGCATCAGTCCCTCCTGCAAATGCACACAACACCATGGCCTTAAAAAGAACAGGAATGAGGCAGCGGGGGGAAGGCCAGTGTTGCTTTTTCATCAGGTCTCATTCCCTGCAAGAGAAAGGAAGTGAAATCTCATGTCATTGTAACAGACCACAGCTGGACAAAGACAAGGCATATAAAAATACACAAAATAAACAAAACCCCTAATTCAAGTAGGATTAAGTGGAAGAATCCAGGAGCATTTCCAGGCAGGTCAAAAAAAAACTAAACAAAAAAAATCAATCCCATTGCTCGGTGCTGTCTCGATAGGTTTTGTGCTCAGCAAACACACTCCAGTGAAATCCCTGGGCATCATGGATTCTTCAAAAGGTGGGGAGAGAGCAGGGCTCAACCAAAGCATTAGCTATGAAGCTGCCAGCTATCATTCACCCTGCAGCCTGCTTGAGGAACCATGTGGGTCCAAAGGCAGGGGAGGGGAACCCAAGTGCCAGGTCACTGGTGTTGGATAAAGCTGTGGGAAACCCACAACAGTGGCCAGTGTGTGCTGTGATGGAGGTGACAACAAGAGAAATGGGGGTGGGAGATGAGTATGGGAGGAAAAGGGTATGATTTTTTTTTTTAGTGAGCTGTTTGTTTTAAAGTTAAATGTGTGCTTTTAATGCACCATTAAGCTTATGTAATGGAAGTTATTACCATGCCATTATATACACAACTACATCTGAAAAGCCACCTATTAAAGCAGAAACTCAGTGACTAAGAATTATCAGAGATAAAACCACCTACACAACTTCCTTGCTTCAAGTTAAAATACAGCCTTTAATTACATGATTGTAAACTATGTTTTTATACAAAGCCCCTGTCTTCCTCAGTGAGTGGCTAAATATTTCTATTTATTTTTACCCTGCTACTACAATATGCATGCCTTATCCTTATTTATTTCACATCATCCAAATCCTGCCTCCTACATCCTCAAACATCTCAAATCCTCCCAGCTGCTCCCACTGCAACATCTTATACTTCACAAATATTGAGGATTTCTCACAGTTTGGTTCAAACACCTATGAATTACTTTCATTTTACCAACAGAGGACTAAGAGATGGGGAAACTCAAGTACAGAGCAATCAAAAGCATCTGCAAATGTTGCATAACAAGGCTGAGACCTTCACTTTCAAGAGTACTGAGCTTTCTTATAACTCATCATCTAGACAAAGTGCACACCAACTACCTCTGCAGTTACTTCCTGCCTTACCCTGGACATGCAGAAAATGAGAAGCATGCACTTTGAGGTCAGCTTCTCAGTTTAAGGGACTGAATCCAAGTTTGTGGTTGAGCAAGACACAAAACCTAGCCACCTCTGAGACACTTTTATGACCCTCTGCAGCTTTCTGCCTCATTCATTATGCATTTCCAGACTTCTCCAGCAAGCAAAGCCAGAGTCCCCCAGACAACAAATCCCTTCACTACACTGTCCTGCTCTATTTCATTGGCTTCTGCTGCTGTTCACTTGAGCACCTACTGAGGCAGCCATCTGCAAAAAACATAAGAGAACATGATATTTTAATTAAAGTCTACGTTACTGTGTGTACAAATGACCAAGTTACAATTATACCAGCACTGATCTGTCCTAACTCCTGGGAGTTAGTATTTGAAACCACATTTTTTCCATCCTGGTTTGTGCACAATTAGGTGGGCATCATTGGGTTTTTAAAAAGACCAGGAGTCTGCTTATGCAGAAAGCACTGATATGTTCATGGACTCTCCTCCTGCATGAAGCTGTTCTGAACAGAAAGGATTTGTACTGCATCTAATGGGGTATCTCTGACACTTGGCAGTGAGTGCATTACATGGTGTATGACTAGAAGGATATCACCCATACACAGAAGCTGGCAGTGGATTCGAGAGGTATTCACTGTCAAGCACAAGTCCAGACAATAAATGCCTCCCATGCTCAGTAAAGAAGGCATGTACTTATAAACATGTGTAAATATTTGTAAATATATTTTATGATAACTTTCAAGTGCATTAAAAAATTGCACTTGCCAAAAAAAAAAAAATAGTGGTCAGTGTGGTTGCAACTTAAACCACATGGACCTGGGACTGCTGTGAATTTCTCCACAGATTCAGCACTGTTGTAACTCTCACCACTCTTCACAGACATGGCTCAGATCCCTGCAGAAGACATCTTACTCAGCCACCAACTTACTCAGCCATCAAGAATGCTTCACTGGAGAGGGGAGCTAGCTGGAATATGCAGAGGGGATAACTGATGAAAACAATTAACTTTCTTTGATTCGCCTGCCTAATAGCTTTTAACCTTGAATAAACTAAACAGGAAACAAACAGAAGAATTTATTATTTTTTTTGTTCATGAAAAAAAGCATGTAAATACTCAAACCATTTTGTGAGTAGCAGAACTAATAAAACTTTCTTTCCCATGGGTTTGTGACATGTCCCATAAACTTTCTTCTCTTCCTAGGTGCTCCTACTGCCTACTCTCACTTGACTTTGATAACAACAAGAAGGGGAAACCTCTGTGGAGGCAAATTTGAGAACACCTGTAAGCAAAGCCAACCAGCAAAACACCAGGAGTCAGTGCAGGTTGCTGATAGATAGATAAGGAAGATTTGACACCTTCTTGTCCTTTCCTCATTGTCAGCCCCTAGACCATCAACAGAGACTTGGTTTTGGGAGGGACTTTTATGTCCCTTTCAAATGAGATTGAAACCAGCCAACAGGAAGGACAGTCTGTCAGGGACATGCACCACTTAAGCCTTGGCAAGCCAAATTCTCAGAACCTTTCCTTCACTTCACCACTATGTGGGTATTCACACGTTTTAGTTGGGGAGGTGCTGATATAGCAACTATTAATGTCATATAAAATTTATAAACCCAGGTAAATTCCCTTGTCTTCTGTCCTGTAAGCCTTGCTCAGCACAACATGCTTAAAACCAAAAACCCATAACACTGGATTTGTGCTGTAACTGGAACTCATATAGAATCATAGAATCGGTTGGGTTGGAAGGGACCTCAGAGATCATCAAGTCCAACCCTTGACCCACTACCAGTGTGGTTACCAGCCCATGGCACTGAGTGCCACATCCAGTCTCTTTTTAAATATCTCCAGGGATGGAGAATCCACCACCTCACCGGGCAGCCCATTCCAGTGCCTGATCACTCTCTCTGTAAATAAATTCTTTCTAATATCTAACCTAAACCTCCCCTGGCACAACTTAAGACCGTGTCCTCTTGTCTTGTTGAAAGTTGCCTGGGAGAAGAGCCCAACCCCCCCCTGGCTCCAGCCTCCTTTCAGGGAGTTGTAGAGAGCGATGAGGTCTCCCCTGAGCCTCCTCTTCTCCAGGCTGAACACCCCCAGCTCCCTCAGCCTCTCTTCGTAGGGTCTGTGCTAGAGTCTCTTCACCAGCCCCGTTGCCCTATTTAGGACAACAGACAACAGACCTTTTCTCACCAAGGCAGTCCTCAAATATTTTGAATGGACTTGGCACAGGCCCTGTTAGGGTACCACCTTTAAATACACACAAGGGGCATAGCATTTCTGTCTAGTCTGACTGTCTTTTCATCTCTCCTAGACATCAGGATTTGCTTCTTTTCTTAATGGACCTCATGCTTTTTATCCCATCCCTAAGAAGGCATGGGCTTTCAAGGGGAAGAGACTAAAATGGTCTCCCTGCACATTGCAGGACCTTGGCAGCCATGCAGGAACCATAATCAGAGCTTGTCTGCTGGTGCAATCAATACCCCAAAAGCAGACATTAGAGGCAGAGGGAAAATAACTTGTCAACTGAAGCAAACTCTGTGAAAGCTACTGCTTTTTGAAAACACAGAGGAACTACTGCTGTGCTCCCCATCTGGTAGAGACAATGAATCAATAGATATTCAATTTGCCTTGAAAAAGGAAAGAAAGGTTTCCAACATGAACATGTATATTATTTCATCAGCTATTCTGTTTGCACATTTCAGACGGAAACTTGGCCAGAGCAGTCTGGGAGCTCTGGGTACTGTCAGTTTTGCTTGAGTGCATTTAGGCACAAAAAAAAAAAAAAAATATCATCAAAAAACCCAATAAAACAACAACAACACACCACTGAAAAAGCATGATCCTAGTCAGCTAATTAAATCAGGTTGCCATGTTAGCTGCAGCCCCCAAAATGAGCAAAACCTCATTCAGACAGACAGAGGCTCTAGACCAAATGTTGTTTTTCTTTCCCATCTGTTAAAAATAAAACCTGCAGGATGGCATGCCAGTTTATCAAAGTCCATCCCTCTGGAATATTAATCAGTGCATTGTATTTGATATTTTCTGCCTATAAACCCTGCTTAACATTTTGCCTTTGTGCATTTTCTGCTGTTGGAAGAACTCTGACTCTGCCATCTCATCATCTTGCAAAAATTGTCTTTGCTGAACAAACACAGAGCTTTATAGCTTTTAAGCAATACAGTCTCTGCTCCTAGATGGAATACAGTTAAAGTTTCATGAATGTGGTTAAACTAACCATGAAGAGGGGGAAAGTACAAGTAGAAGAAAGCAAATCACATCATAGTGGAGAAAGCAAAACTGCTTTGTCTAGATATGCACTGAGAAAAAGCATATCAGGGAACCCCCGTGGAAGGTAAGTGTGGATTCAATAAGGATGTAGAGAAGGGAAATAGCATCTAGGAAAATGAAGTTTACTCATGAAGCAGCAGAAAAAGAATGATGAGGGAAAATGCTGGGGACAGTGGAGTAGCAGCACAGAGAGATGGAAGGAAATTTTAAATTTTGGCAGCAGTAAGGGTCTTTGATGGTGCTGGAGTTGGCCAAAACATTGAGCAAGACCAGTGTTTTGGACAATAAATGCCAGCTAAGCAAGAAACACAATCGATCCAAGCTGGAACAACTGGAGGTGTGAGCAGCACAGGGGACAGGCTACAGAAATGTGTGAGGAAAAGCAAAACATCTCAGTGAGGTTCAGTGATGTGTGTAAAATGAGGAATCATTTACTTTCAGCATGACTGAAACTTCAGCAATGGGGAGAGCAGTAAATTCACCAGTGGCCACGAGCAGCAGGGTCAGAGGAATGCAGAGACCCCTGGCTTTTCCATGTTGAACCTGCTCTGTGAAGTCCTGCTGGAATTAAAAAGAAACAGTGGCAGAGGACAAAATAGAGAGGGATCCAGGTCAGAGAGATACCAATACTCGGGCAGCATAGCCAAGGTGGGGTTTGTGCAGAATCCTCACTGGATCAACACTAGCCCACAGAAAACTGCTTTGTTTCTAAACACAGCAGCTCCATCTGAGTAATCTGGCTTAATTGCCAGTTTCCCCACCACATGATCACCCCCTTTAATGTGCTTGTAATTAATGTGCTAACAGTTGTATCAAGAGAGCAAAGTACTGTTACAGGAAGGACCCACTAGCTCATTTGCCTGCTTTGCATACCTCTAAAGCCTGTGCACTAGAATTCCATATTTACACTCTGATACCATTCTGAGACAGGTGCTACCCATACAAAATTCACACTGCAAAAGCAAACTAATGACCGTCACTGACTTTTAATGAGAGTCAGTCATCTTACCTGAGCTTTTATTTTCTCAGTCAGGCATGGGTTTTCAAACACTCAAAACCTGTAACACACCTGTAAATAATCAATCACAAGCACATTTCCCACATTTCTTTATTTCACTCCTAAAACATTAATCATATAGACTAGTTTAAAGAGATGGCTAGGTCAGAATTTCGATTAAAAGGAATGAAGAGACAAAGTCAATGGCAAAAAAAAATATTTACAAACAAAAAAAAAACAAACAAACAAAAAAAACCCAAACCCCAAACAAAAAAAAAAACCAACACAGCCTAACAGCAATGCAGCAGGAAAGGAACAGACAAGTCAGGGAATCAGACTTTTGGAAATGTCTATAGTTCCTCAGTAACTGAAACATTTAGAAGGCTGACTTACATTATAAATCAGTGGACTCTGGTCCCTCTAGACTACAATGCACAGAGTAATGATGCCCTTCTTTTGAAATCCACAGTGACTAGCAAGGATACACTTCTATGGAGGGAGCACATCAGCAGGACATGTGCTGTGGGCACCCATTGCCAGCCTGGCTGCTGCAGGTGTGTAACACTCCAGAGGTGACTTCTGATGGGGGCTGTGAAAGGTACTTAAGGCAGCAACTCTAAAGACAAGCCTCCTCCTCTGGTGCAAAATGTATGTGCTCTGCAAACTGAGGAGGCTGGCAAAGCATCACTGCTGGTCACAGATTGGTGCTTTTGACCTTGCCAAGTTAGGGGTTAAGTTCCCCTGCATGACTGGAGAGGGCACAAGATTGGAATCCAATGGATGAGCAGGGCAGCTGAGCCAGGGCCCCAGCCCTGAGCCTCTCTCTTCCTGACCCATGTAGGGCAGGAGTGGAGGAAAGGAGGACCAGTCTCCACTGGTGCACAACTGGCACCATGCCAGTGCCTTGGTGCCTTAGGATGCTCACCAACCCCCTCCACACATCTTCTCAGGCGGGCATCAGGGGTTGGCTACTGCACAGAAAACCTGAACCCTGCACACTATCCCAAGGAAGATGACCCATCTTTTGCCATCAGGTACCCTCTGGAGAAGTTTAGGGTTTTTATATATGTGTGCTGCACTGAAGTCATATGATGACAGGCCAGCTTCCCAGGGCCCAGCAGCTAGAGGTGACTCAATCAAATGTGAGATAGTTGCTAAAAAGAGTGTTAAACAAATGCAATTTGAAAAGACATCAAAACAGGTTTTAAAAGAAATCTTCAAGGCTGTGACCTGGAACTAGTCTTTTGTAATATGTCTGACTGAGTTGCCTCTGTATCATTGTTAAGTTTTTGTGACCCCATTCTGTTAGGGGTCTACAGGTCCATCTCAGCCTCTGAACACCTCCTCACATCACATCAGCCATCTTAGGAGTATCCTACCATCTTCCAGGAATGAATCTTCTCAGAGTTTCCCCAAGAGAGGGGATGGAAACTCATTGTACTCCATCTGGAGTTTCAAATGCTGACAAAACTGACACACTGGGTGCTTTCAAAACACCGAAACCCTCGACCACCATGGCCCTGAAGGCTCACCAGTTTTAATAACACTTGCAAGAGCTGGGCTGGGATTGGGGACAGGAACAAGGCAAGTTCCACCCGGTTAATCAGGGTTTACATATGCTTTACATCAGAAAAAAGGTTGCTTTTCAAGTATCTTCCCATTCCCAAGAATAGCAACAAGAATATATTTAAGAATCCCACTGCAAACAAGCAATAACTCCTAAGTTCCCTCTGGCAAGAAACCCATCATGAACGAAATGTATTGTCCATGAGAGACAGGAAGAAAAACCTGCAGTAGTCTCTCTCCTCGCTCCCTAGGAGGAGAAGGGAGACACAAAGAGCTGAGAGTTTTCAATGCCAGATGGAAAGAAATCTCTCAAATGCCTGGGCTAGACGCAAGGTGGTGTTTGCCCAGCCCAGCCTACTGCTGTGTCAGAAGCAGAGCACCAGCAGTTTTAATAAAAAGCACTAGATGGGAGTAAAACATCAAGCAAAGCTTGCTTGAGGAGCAGCAGGAAGGTTTTTCCAGACAGGCCAAGTGAGCAGGAGATGCTGCTGCAGAGATGTGTCTTACACCGATGCAGCTCCAGAGCAGTTTAAGTTAACTTAAAATAAATGTGTCTGGAAGTGCTATAATAAAGTTCGACTCACATACAAATAAGCAAATCTTCTCTGACATAATGCAGAGAGATGGCCATCTGTCCATGGTAGAGTTACTGTAATTCAAGGGAAATAGAGGGGCTACTTCACAGACTAAATATTTTCCTTAAGTAAGCATCTAGGTGATGGTGGGTGGTGCTGGTTCTCAAATGCAGGTGGTATCTATCATTTAGATGGCCCTGGAAATTTCTGACCGGTAGTCACACACCTGGGTCAGGAGGCTAGAAACCCAGTAACAAGGGAATTTTGCACAGAATTAGCACTGCAGCCTCCTCCCTGTCTAAGCCCATTACCAGGAGAGAGCAGTGCTTTCTCTACCTTTCAGAAAAGACTAAATGAATTATTTTGTTAATGAATCCTCTCATTTTCCATTCACACAGAAGAGGATGAGCTCATCTCCCAGATATGTAAATGGAGTTTGCAACACCCTCTCTCTCTTTCCCCCTTCCATTTTGCCAGGGTTCATGAGGAAGCTGTGCTTCCCCGGTGGGTGCAGCTGTTCTGGGGATAAGTGGAAGTGTCACATACCATACACATCACTACATTCAAAATCATCCACCTGGGCTGAACACAGCAAGTACTAGCAAGGAGACATTATTTCTGCTCAGATTTTTTTTTTTTCTTTGTTTTTCCATCGAGACTCCCCCCCTCCCTACCCCCCACTCCCCATTAATTTTAGCAACATTGATGTGACTTTAGAGTTGATGAGACATATCCAGAACAAAAAAACATTGACAAATAAATGCCCCAAATCACAGTAGCTTAGCACTTCTGTGCACATAGGTTCTCTTATCCAAGTGCACCCTCCAGAAGGTCACAACACAACACATCCTCCACATATCCATCATCAGGTGCCTGGAGCCATGTGGGTGCCAAGCTTGGCACACTAGGGTAATCCATTCTATTGGGACTATAGAGGTCATGGAAGATTACTCCTCCTTCCTTGCCTGCTGCCTTCACTGTCTGTGGAGAACCAGTTTGACAATTTGGGACCTGTGCAAGGCAAGGTCAAACAAAATAGTGATGAGGCAAGGTCCATCCAGGAAAGATAACAAGGAACTTGGAGGAGGACATTTACTCTGAATACAAGGATTATGTGTTCTATCAGCTTTTGGCCCTTCCCAGGATGTTTGAATAAGGACTTAATGGAAATCTAGTAAACACTGTATCTTGTAAAAGAATACTCACCCCTTTATCTACTTTTTTTTCATCACTGCATTTGCAGCAACTACTGCTTGTTCCTCTCTCCCCCACCATATTCCCATCTCTTGTCCTGTTTGCTGAAGCTTCTCTTTGTCTCTTGCACTTTGTCTCCTACCCTTAAGTTTATCCTCTACAGCATCAGCCTTGGCTTGGCCTGGCAGTGCCATGGTCCCTGGAGAGGGACCACACTGCCCACCAGCACAGAAACCCTGCAAGTTACCAGAGCAACAATTGCCTACAGCTCCATGCCTGCAACACCAGCCCTGCTTCAAATCTAAGTCAGCCACTGCTTAACCAAAAGTTCTGTAGCATTTGGTTACTAAGTCTACCTCCAACACCAGCTGAAGGAGAGTTTTGCTGCAAAGATTTTCCCACCATCTGAAGCAAGCAACAGGGCACATGAAGAGTGCAATTTTTCATTAAGAAGCAACACTGGACCAGGGGGGAGGCACTGAGGGTTGGTTGGATACAGCAATAACTCACAGGAGACAGAATTAGAAACATTGTAATTAAATAAACCTTCAACATCAAAATGACATACATCAAACAGGACCAGTATGTTTTTATTAAATCAGGGCCAGCCTTTCCCAAAGTGATGGTCCTGTAGGTAATTCATTCTGTTTGTTTACTCAGAGTTCAATTGTGTGTTCCACCAATATTAAATATTTAATTTCTCTGCTCATAAATGATGGGACATACAAAACAGTGACACTAAAAGCTATATCCATTAACTGATGCTTTGTGGGGAGACGGTGAACGCTACCACATATCTCGTGTTATCATATAACGTAGGGAATAGAGAGGAAATGGCTTTTTCAATTCTCCAAAGCATGCAATTTGACAATTCTCAGCAGTCTTATCTTGTGCAGAGATTAGAGAGAGGCAAATAAATTAAAGCAGTGTAATCAATGACTGCATTCCTTTTTACTGTTTGTGAAGAGGGGGAGGAGGCTGGGGTAACATCAGGCAGTCAGGTTAATGAATGCATTCACGGGCCAGAATTACAAAATAAGTATTGGTGTGTGCACACATACACTCAGCTATTGATTGCACATAACCTTATTTGCAAAGAAAGCTCCTCTGGATAGTTTGTGGATCTGATTAGGCGTTGTACCTGTGAGGCTAACCATGGGGATTGCGATTAAAAATATCTGTACCAGCCTAACTTACCAAGCTTATTGATTTAATTGCACCACCAGCAAAATATCTCTGCTGCAGGGTATTGAACATGCATTACAAGTTAGTTCTCATATCATTGCATCAGGTCAGATGAACAAAGACAACATTGTTCTGTCTGCAGTCTGCCTGGATCACCCATCTTCATGGATCACTTGAGACTCCAGCTAATAAACAACAAGAAAGTTGGTCTTGACTACAAGATCAAACATTGTAGTCAGAAATCATTAAAAACAAACCAAAAGAAAACAAAACAAAAAAACCACACACACACACAAAAAAAACCAAATGCAAGCTAAAAGGTTAATAGGAGCAGAGTAGGAAAACGGAGCATACAACCCCAGCAAATATCCTGGCTGAAGAGTTGCTGACATGTTTGTAAATGAATTATACTTTGTAGCTTTAGCACTGTTGCTTTGGATTCCTTGCAAAAATGCAGAGTTTACATAATATTAACGTGAACTTGGATTTACTGCAAGCATTCTTCCAAAAATAAGGTGACGGGATGCATTTTTAGACCAGAGCGTCAGTGCTGAGACCTTAAAGTTTTCTGCACCACTCCAGGCTCCCCCAGGGGCAGGGTCTACATTGTTTTCTCATCAGACACAGGGCTGCCTCACCTCTTACCCCTGGAAACAGGGGTGCTCAAGTGTCAGATTGCTCCAGAAGCAAAGCAGCACTCATTCCAAAAATGCACACTTTAACCTACATAGCCAGCAGACAGATCTATTTTCATAGCTGACCTATCTGATCTGGTTAGTCTTCGTGCCTAACCCCTGGGGAGTGCAGATTATCTCCTCTCTAATCTCCTCTCCCCTTTCCCTAACCTGCAGACAGCTACCTGCAAAGAGGCACTATTTGCTCTAGCCTTAAACTGCCAGCTATTCACATCAGGGCTCCACCTTTTATTTGCTGTCAAAGCCCCTGGCACATTTTGGCTCACCATATGTAAAGGGAGAGTCTGTTCAATTTGCTTCTCCCTGTTGGCTGCAGTTTTCTCACGTTACCTTTCTGCTGGGGAATAATGGCTCCTTTTATACCTTGGATAAATACAGTCAATCCTCTTTTAGTATCTCCCCCGTGTCTGCACATTCACTTCATCTGTTTCTCCTGGGACATTTCCAGCTATTTTCAGTGTCTTTCTATGGGTGCTCATAGGCAGGTCTTTGTCTCCTACAGCAAGGTGCGCAGTATAGCACAGAGTGATGTCTGACAGTCCCCATCCTGGAAAGAAGCAGGTTTTCTGATTACCAGAAAGAGAAAAGGGCAGGAGCATACATCACAAACACAACTTCAAGCTCATTCCTTTCTTTCCCGCGGGCCCCCCCTGCAGAAAATATGGCACAAACCACAAAAAGATCCCATCCCCACTCCCTGTTTGATGGTTTCCTTCTCCAGGTCACCATCTGAATGAAGTCACCCAGATGCCAAACATCAGCTGCTGCATCCAATGTCAGCACCTTGTCTCTCCCCATCAATCCCTGCAACCCAGACCACCTTGGCTCCTCTCCCAGAAACAGGCTTCCCCCGCTCCCTGTAGGTGAAACCCACTGCCCAGATCTCCTCCCACCACCATACCAGGTGTTTCAACAAGACTATGAAG
This sequence comes from Phaethornis superciliosus, assembly GCA_023637945.1. Taxonomy (NCBI): domain Eukaryota; kingdom Metazoa; phylum Chordata; class Aves; order Apodiformes; family Trochilidae; genus Phaethornis; species Phaethornis superciliosus. Next base: position 66,158,723 of record JAJQWJ010000002.1, on the reverse strand, counting down.
TAGCTGAATTACTTACCAGGGCATTGAGAACCTTTGCTGCACAAGCCTCAATTTGGGTCTTTTTTGGTTTGTAAGAAAATACGACGTATTACTAGAGGGAGCCATTACCGTAGCATTTAACGCTAACCAGTTTCTGCCCCCGGCAGATACCATGCTTCAAGATCAAAGCCATCAGGAACAGTTTGGTCATGCATCAGTTTTGTGGAGTTTTTTTTTTTTTTCACTTTGCATTACAGTTGAACCTCTCTGAAAACTACTTTATCCCAATGAAAGCCTTTCCAAACATTACCATGACATCAAGGGTTCCTTGGTGTCCTTTGCCAGGCTCCCCACTGTGTTGCCACTCTGCCAGCTAAGAAGTCCCACTGAAAGGTAACTTTTTTTGGTAGACCTTTGCATAGTGTAACAGGGAACAAACACCCCATAGTGATCTTCAAGCGAATTCATAACATTCTATAATGTTTTTCGGGGAAGGGGGGTGAGGAGGAACACAGGGATACAGTAAAAAGGAAATCAAAAGCACACCACAGTGCTAAAACTCCTCCCTTCAGTTGCTCTGAAGCAGCAAGAACATATTTGTACGAGTTGGGAATGAAAGTCTGCCAAACCCTTTCCCAGGAAATTATTTCAGGGAACGCTACTGAATTCAGAACAGCAGCAGCAGCAGTACCATTATTTAACACAAACACGAAGCGGATATTTTAGTTTGGTTTTGCCCCTTGCATCTCAGATCAGCCAAAAAGCAGCCAACCCTACAAGAGAAAGTAGGGGTGATTAACCATGCACTAGAGAGACTGGGAAAAACTTTGCTTAACTGCTCACAGGCAAAGCTCTGCTTGAAGAAGAGAAGCTTTAGAATACCATTAGACCTTTCCTAGAGCAGGCAGCCTTTGATAAATAAGGTCTTGTCCAAATGAATGTTAACTATTAGACCCATTAATAATTGAGGCCAAAGATAAAAGCTGCAATACACCTGAAGTTTGGCTCTGTGAAGACCTTAAGTGAGGGGCAGAAAAACAGCTTCAGAGTTGTGCGATGGAAGGAGATAACAGAACAGTTCAGATATGGAGGATATAAGACCTGTTCATCCTCTGTAGCAAGAATAAGAATAGGCCACAAATCATCTGTATTGCTTCATGTTTCTTTCTGAATGGGAGAGAGGGCTGGGAGAAACCCACAGATGCCAGAAGCTTCTGCTAAGAAGATGCATGAAGCTGGCTGTTAATGCTGACCTGCCCCACAGCTTTCTTTTTGCAGTACTAGCAAAAATTCTGAAGAAATTATGCCTTCTGCATCTTTTACAACTGATTTTACTCTTTAAGAATATAAAATATATTATCTTTAGAAACCCTTTGCCTGGGCTTCGCTTCTGGGGAGCAAAGAGCCTGCAGTGATGACAACCCAAATCACCTCCCATAACCTCTCCATCCTTTCTGCTTGAGGGGTGCAGGGACCCCTGGCAGGGCAGGTGGAAATTAGTAAACAAAAAGAAATAATTAAAAAAAATAAACAACTTTTAAAATAAATTAAAATGCAGACTCAAATATAGGATTAGGAGATATTATCCAGAAATCTTAAAATTTTATTGTAGGACCTCATTCTCTAGAGTTAGCAGCAAGAGAATAGATTTATTCTTTTTTCTTCTTTTAAAGTTATAAAGTGTCTCCCAGCTCTGTAGTGAAAACACGGAGGTGAGGGAAAAAAGCAAGAGAACTTAGTGTTTTCTTGTTTAGATGCCATGCTGCAGGGCAGGATTTTTCTTATGCTTGAGGAGTACCAAGCATTATTTTAGGAAACAAGCTGGGAAAATTTAAAGAAAATCACTACAGTTTATGAATAAAAATTGGCACATCTCTTTCATCAGGCCTTTAAAAATGTTTGCTTGAAGAGTTCCTTACATAATCACCTAAACATTGTGACAGATGTGTAACAATGTTTAGATTGGTACTACAATATGACATGTATATATATATAAGTAACATATAGATATTTTTATAGTATTATATATGATGTTATACTATATATGCATTAACTATGTGTATATATATATATTTCTGACAACCCATTATTTTATTGCAGTGTCTTGAGACACCTTTCACTTTTTCCCCAATATTGCCCCAGCAACCAAACCCAAAGCAAAAAACACATTATCCTGTTTTTCATGTTCTTGGTTGTAGCAGATTTGCAATGAGACAGAACACAGTGAGGCTTCTGAGAAATTTTGTCTAACTGAAATCAGAGCCCTTTTCATGACAGAAAGCTGTCATCTCCTTTCACAAGAAGTTTTTTCAGTCGAATGAACCTCAAAGCAAATCTCATCCCAAGTCCTCCTCTGCTACCCAAACATCGAGTGGGCTCAATGGCCCCATGGTTGTCGTGTTCCTAGATGCACTGGGTGGGTTCTCAGTGTTTGTACACAAAGGTTTACACTAAATTAAAGAGATGGGGAACCTGCAGGTCATTCAAAGAGTAACGTACCTGCAAGTGCAGGAGGAGGATGTCAGGGGTCCCAGAGGATCCAGCCAGAGAGTGCTCTCTGGCTGTGAAGGGTGGTGAGATGATTTCAGGAGAACTTATTTCCAGAAAGATAGTAGGCAGGGAATTTGAAAGAAAAGAAGTGGATATGAGTAAATAAGAGCAAAAATGGTGGTCAACAGGCCCGGTATCTTCACACAGATTTAAAAATTCAGAAAAAAAAAGCCCCAAATATTTGAACTGGAAAATCATTATGGACAGCTGTAGAGCTCTGTGATGTGGACATTCGAGTTTGCAAGTTGGCAGCAAATAGCATGCAGAAGAAATTCAAGCCTACCTCTGAGCCCTGTCAGGGTACAGAGAGTATTTCCCTGGGCTTGCAACGCAGCTGCTGCTTTTCAGGGACAGGACCCGAGTCTCTGCACTCATTTCCTCAGCAGTTATTTTCTTGGAATTCAGCAGAGTATTTCTTTTTTCTTTTTTTTTTTTTTTTTTTTCCCCCTTCTTGACAGAAATGTGATGTTATTTAATGCGACAAGCCAGTTTTCCCATCATTTTCATTTCTTTTAAGGAGAAGTACCCCACACGGAAAAATACAATGCTACGCAGTAGTGTTCCAAAGAGCCTAAGTCAGGAGCAGGGAACTCTTTCAGAGGAAGCTTGAGAGGGTGACATGTAATGGAGTTTTTTTCATCACGTTCTCTTATTTTCTCCATCTTTTCAAAGTTCCCAGTCAAGTGACATTTTGTTTGATATTCACATAATTTCTCAGTTATAGTTCTTTTAAAATTCTTGTGAACAGCTGAATAATTCCTGCTGTGGCTTTTTTACAGCTCATTTCCCTGCATTAGCTTCCACTGCCTTTCCTCTGTAGAGTCTGAACCTGGAGATGTTTTTCAAACCTCCCTCTCTCTTGCATCCCTCCCTCCCTCTCCACTTTTGCTTCTATCAAAGCAGATTTCTCTTATCTCAGCGTTCACCTTGCAACATTGCTTCTATGACCTTGTTTAGAGCAATTCTGCCAGCACACAATAGCTAAAAGAAAGGCTAAAATGTACCCGTATTGCTCAGCACTACCTAGGTGAGGTGTTCCTAAGCAGGCAGTGTACTTATGGAGGAGAAGGATCAAGAGCAGGAACATGATTCTCTTATGTTCAAGACTCTCCAGTGCACTTTCTCAGTCGAAGGAAAGCAATGAATTCAAGCTAGGATATTCAGAAGCAATAAAAAAAAAAAAAAAAAAAAAAAATAAAAAAAAAAGGAAAAAAAGAACAATCCATTTTTTATGCCTTTGAAAAGACAGATGCTCGTTGAACACCTCTCCTGCAAATATTTGTGCTCATCAGCAGCTTTATAGATATAACACAGCCCATCAAATGCCATTGACAGTCCTCTCAGCTTAGACTATTCATACAGGGAAGTTTTTTTCCCCCAGGCAGAGCAATGAAGAGCTTGCTTGCCTAGAGGCCATGCTAAATGGGTGCTGCAGTCTCAGCTCTGCAAAACCAAGTGCTTATCACTTAATCTGGTTTCTCTCCCTCCTCCCAGATCAAAATATCCTGAAGATGTGAGCTGTACAAAAGCTGAGTGAAAAACAACAGGCTCACAGAGAAGCTCATGATCATTAGTGAGTTCACTCATAGTTATACCCATCAAACACTAGGTTTTGTCATAGACAGCCACTACTCTGATGGATATTTCAGATGTGAAGACCAATTTTATGTGCCATGACATCATTGATGTCCAGTGGAGCTGGAGGGGAGTTTCCTGAAAAAAATGGGGTTAATCTAAGATAGCCTGAAAGAGACCGAGCAACCAGAGAAGGCAATTACCTCTGTAAGTAGTCCCCTCCATTTTATCTCATTAAAAACTGGACACCAAGAAAGACTCTTCCAAGGGTGTTGTCCCTGATGTCCCCACTGCTGCAGACCTTGGAAGATCAGTTGTGGTCAAGTCCCCTTGATCCCTGCAAACATCCAAAAAGCAGTAACAGATGTTAACTGGAATCCCAGTGCAGAGCATCCAGGACAGAACCAATTTTCAGCTACCTGCTTGTTATTCACATCCCTGGTTTTCCCAGCACACCTGTGAAACCCACAGCAGCAGCAAAGCTCACACTTGTATCTACCTTCTTTTTGTTGCCACGTGAGCTGCTGGTAGATGCAGACAGTCACTGAGAAGCAGACAGATCAGGAGCTCACCAGGGATGTGAGCTAAGCTAGAATACCAATGCCTACATCTGGGTGAATTTTTTTATTTTCCTGAAGAGATTGCAGGTAGAGCTTATGTTGCTACCCAGGCCTAGCAAAAAAAGGAACCAGGCTGAGGAGGCAGGAGCCTTCAGCTTCTGCCTTGGCTGAGCAATGCTGAGCATTGCAATGAGCCTGCACAAACTGGATCTTGGATCTGCAAGATAGTCTCAGCTCTGTGGCTAACACCATTTTTTTCACCCTTCCCTCCCTCACTGCAATTTCCTCCACCCAGAACCCACGTCCCAGCTCACACCTGAGTTGAGAGGTTGGGACTTCCTTCCTTCCCCAGCCCAAAGGCTGAGCAAAGATTATCCTGAGGTCACCTTTTCAGCAAGAGGAGTATTTCTGAGAATGTTCCTGACCACAGAGATCCCACCATGCTTTGCTTCTGCTGCAGTGAGCCAAATGCCTATAGATTTCCTGCTCTTAAAATACATTAATGTAATAAAAGTCAGAATTATACAGCCTGGTGGTATTTGTGATTTACAGCCCTAGGCCAAACACAACAAGTAAGGAATAAGAACATCCTGGCAACTGAAACAATCCAAGTCTGATGCAGGAGGTGAACTTTTTACCTGCAATGGGGGAGAAAAGATAATTGTGTCCATTACAGCCAAACCTCAAGTGAACAAGTAACATCTGCAATACTTTTTTTTCTGGTATTCATGTTAATAGCTCACTTTTACTAATGACTGGCCTTGGCAGCTGTCCTGTCTAATTACCAGCCGTGCTTGGACATTATCATTTAATATTAATACCACTGGAAACTCTGATTACATTCAGTTTATCATGATGTCATGTCTGGCTTCTTGTCCTTCTCCAAGTCTACATGGTTAACCTAGATCAGTGTCACTCCCTGCTTCCACACTGAGCTGGAATTTTCACATCCTGTTTGCTGAGGATGGTTTTAAGCAAAGCATTTCAGGGCAGCAAACAATGCACTATAGACACTCAATCTTTGCTTTACAATTAGCTTTATTCTGTCCAGAGCCTCTTTTTTTTCCATATCCACACTGGTATTTAACCTGTCTGCATAACCACAACCCCAGTGACCAGCTAATGAAGCTGAATTTTAATTTTAACGAGTTCTTACCTGAAGAAAAGTGCTTTTACTGGCACTTTCTGAAAGACTTAGATGAAGAACCAGCAGTACCCCAGCACTGCACCTGTAGCACTCAAGAGGAGTAACCTAGACACAAGATCTTTGTCTTTCAAGTTCATGCACCAATGGTAGATCTATGCTTTTCTGGTAGCTTCAACAAGTAAAAAAGGAAGAATTGTTTCTGCATTTAAATAAATGACCTTGACAGTGTTTCTTAAGGCAGGCTGAGGAGTAGTCCAATTAATGAGAAAACTCAGGCTAATCTCTATATTTGAAATTCTGCAGTACCAAAACACCAGGAAGAGGTGCATTGGGGCACTAACTCAGGGTCTGCATACTCTCCTGAGGGCAATGTAAGCTTTGAATGTCCCATTTAGACCACAGAAAAACAAAATATTGCACTAATCTCTAGATTAAACACTTGACAGACAATAGGAGCTTGTTTTTTCTTGCTAGCATGCTTCAGCAGTCAGACACACAGATGAACACACCTGCAGGGATGAGAGGTGAGCCAGGTCTTGCCTCTGAGGGAAAGATGCATTTTGGCTTCTTGTGGGGAACAGCTTCCAGGAAACGGGCCTTGTTTGCACAAGGATGGATATAAACAAGGTATTTCCCCTAAGCCATTTGGCTTCTTGTCACTGCTTATGAAGGTTTCCCCCCCCCCTCCCTGTGAGACCACAGAGGAGATGGGTCTTGCATCCCTTCAGCCTCACCACCTTGGCCCCCCTTCATTGTGCTGGCAGCAGCTACTGTGGCATCACTTCAGAAACCAGGTGCTTCTACCCCAGGGGTACAAACTGCATGACCCCACTCTGTATAAAAGGGTCACATTAGTCATGGAAAGTGCTTTCAGGAAGGGTACTGACAGGAAATGGACCCAGGCACTGATACTTTGCATATTAAGTATCTCTTACTGCAAGAATCTTCCCTTCTCTTCAATTAAATAATATTCAGAGGAAGTACTGCTCACAAAGCTTCTCCAGCATCGTCCTTAATAGATGGTAAAACAGTTGCTTTGACTCCTTGATGATGTTGCACAACCAAAAAAGCAGCTGAAGAGTGGATGTTGTCATCAGGTGCAGTAAGTCAAAAATGACTGCGTGCAAGCTTGAAGTTTTCTCAAGGACTTGTGCTTCGAGGTCCTTGGCACCCAAGCACACCTCAGCTGCCCTCCATTACTGGGATCTGCAAGAAATCCAGCAGTTATTATAGTGAAAAGGACGTAACTCAAGAGCCAAAAATATGGTCATGCTGCTAATATATACAGGTCTCCTCTAACTCCAGAGAAGGGCAGGTTCAAGTCCTGAAACATCAAACCCAAATTCAAGCACAAGTCTAACACAGAAAAAAACATTACATTTTTAGCATATTGTTAAGCAAAAAAAGCAGACCTAAATCTGAATCAAGTTACCCCAGTGTTAAAAGGTAATAAAATACAGATGAACATTGAAGAATCCTATGCTAAGGATCCTTCAGAATCACGAGTTACTGTATCAGCAACATACATGTGCCTGCATTCAATGTGTAACTGATCAACAACTAGAACACCTTTTGCTAATTATTCTCCTGGTGCAAGTTTTGCTTTTTTCACTAGTGTGGGAAAGGAAGGAAGAAAGAATCTGATTTTCCAGCTAAATCATTTGTCTTGGCTTTTCCCTTTTCTCTTCATTGCAAGTATCAAGAAGTGGGATAATTACAGTTTCTAATATATTTACATTATTTAGGTGTGGTTTGTTTTTGTTTGGTTTTTTTTTTTAAGTGGATTAAGCAGTATCAGAATTCACAAGCAAGAAATAGCTGAGCACTAGGGCTAAATAAAGATCAAAGAGGAGATATGCATCTGGATGTTCTTCCTCTATCTGTTTTTTGGTTGGACAGTAAGGACTAGGCTCTGTGTCTACAACATAAACAACATAGAACATGGGAATTATGGGGAAAAAAGTGCAGAAGAAAAAAAAAAAATGTTTTCTATCGAACATCACATTTGAGCTCCTCTTAGAGAATCCCCCCCAGAAAGTAGAAGGTAAGAGTTTCCATAACACAACTCCATTTTCTGAAGTACGGTACCAGGACAAAAATCGCTGTCTGGTGATGGAAGAAAAACCACTAAGCTGGTAGCAGCTGGGTAGTTCAACAAACCAAGTCAGGGTTTCAGTTGTCCAAAACTCAAATGGACTTACATGGTGCCAGCCTGCTGGGTCTCCAGCCAGTGTATGGCAGCAGGAAGGAGCTCCACCATTTCTCTGTGGGTGTAACAAGGTGCTCAAGACTTGGACACTCCTGTTTCCTGCCTCGATTCACTCTTTTTCTCTTGCTGGCTGTCTTCCACACATCTCTCAGAGGATCTGTTTTTTAGTGACCTGCTGAAGTTGCTTCAGGCTGAGAAAAAGATATAAGCTATTGCTCTAAGGAGGTAAAATTTTCTGTAAGTTTCTGATGTAAGCTATGGTGCATGGTGGGGATGATTATTTCTTTCCTTGCAGAGCAAGCAGAAGCACTAAGCATCCTGAAGTTATTTCACACCCCATTCCTAGTGTTTTACACTAAATTCAGTCCATCAGGCTTTTTTCAGGTGAATATGCTTGCTGCTATTGGCTGAATTTTCTCATGACCTGCACATATACACCTTTGCAAGACACCTCACAAACCTGCAGCACTCCTCTGCTGGCTCCCTTGGGATGCCTGGTGTCAATGCTCTCAACCCACCTGTGAAGAGGAATTGTTATCTTCTCATTTGAATGTGGATGCAACACCAGGTGAGGAAAAAAACCTATGACAGATGGTGAGGTCAAGACAACACAGTCTCATTTATGGGACTCTAAACCATATCATCATCTTTGTGTCCTTTCAGCATACGGGCCCCAGCTGCCCCATTTGCTGGTGACAAGGATACCAGCAGTGAGAAGGGGGGCAAGATGCCAGGGGGAATCAGTCATCCACTCCCCACCACCTCCCTGAACCCAGGTCATTTTGACCAAGGCCCCAGCAAGTCTGTGCCTGTGGAAGGAGATTCAATCAATCCCTCCAAATTCTGGGGCTCTCAGTGGCCTCCTTTCTCTGCCTCCCAGATCAGCAGGATGAAGGAAGAAAGCACTCCCCACCACTGAGCATCTCTGCTGCTGCTATTCACACCACCAGACCCCCACATCAGCCAGGGCATGAAACACCAAATGAGAGCACGAAAAGCAGCAGTGTGCATGCAGTACAGCTAAAGGTCACCACTGCATGTGAATTCACTTTAAAAAATAATTAATTGAACAACAGCCTGACATTTACCCTGCAAAGGGATTTTTGAACGCTTGCTTGCTGAAGCCTGATGTCCACAGGCTGCAATGTTTACTATTGGGGGAGTGGAGGATCATTGTTATTCTAGAGCAAATAAAAGAAAATGGATGAAATTCGACTCAGCTCAACTCTGAGTAAAGGGGAAAAAACAACCTACAGGCAAACCTTGCATTGGATTTGCTCAGCTTTGCTGTTTGTCCTTGTTTTGTTTCATGGGACCAGTGAATACCATTAGGGATGAACAAACATTTCCAATGCAAAAAGTAATTTCCACTTGCACAGAATGTCTTCTCCTCAGGGCTGAAGTTTCCCACACCTTTTCCTACCTCAGAAATATTTTCATTATTTGCAGGACAGGAATAAGAATCTAACTAATAGGTAATTTTGGGGGGGATATAGAGGAAGAAGGAATAAAACAAAGGAAAGTGTGGTGTTCTCTTCCTTATATCTTCTTTTGAAATGGTAGCTCAGTTGCCCATCCCTGTTTCACAAATGAACTGATTTTGGGTGGCCTGGCCAGTGTCAGTTATGAGGGGATAACAACCTAAACCCACTCTTTTTATGCACTTGACTTCTGCATGCATATGGGCCACCAATTTTCTTCTAACCATGCGTGGGCTCCTGAAGCCTGGGAAAGAACAAGCATCAGACTCATTATTGATGGTATTGAACACAGTGATGCTCACCCAGAAGGCTGTTCCACACACTGTTCATTAAGTATTTTGTCTCATAGGGGACCTAAAATGTGAATTTTCCTTGTGGACTTGGACCATACTCTATTCCATTTTCAAAGCATCTGATATTTGAGTGAAGTGCATATCAGTGTATCATATTCTCTAACCAATTTTCCATCCATTAAAAAAGAACAAGACTACTTTTCTTCAATCCCACAGCAACCTAGGTTTTTAGTAACCTCTGGTGTGGACCCTTGCCTAATGCTCTTCGGAAATCCACATAAACCCACATCTTCTGGGCCTTCCTTATCCACATACTTAATGACAGTCTCATGGGACTCCAGGAGGCTAGTCAGGTAGGGTTTCCCTTTAGAAAAGCCACACTGATTACTTTCCACAGGCTGTGCTTATATCTACCTACCCAATGATCTTATTCTTTACCATTTGCTTATCACTACTGGGAGTCAGACACACTGATTCCCAGGATGCACTCTCAATCTTCATTTATAAACGGAGTTTACAATTAGGGACTTCAACTCTTCTTTAAAGAAACAAGCTCCTTATGTGCAGGGATACTGATTTTAAGTTTTGGCAATGCTCAGTCTGGTGTCTGTTCTTCCAGTCACAGCCAACACAGCCAAGCCTGCAATTCTCAGCATTGCAGAGACTGCAAGCAAAAGCTTCATTCTTCTTTATATGCCCCAGGTCTTGCCTAGGCACCTGCTATTTGTTGAGGAGCACAGAGTTTAAAAGGGATCTCACAAATCCCCCAGCAGCCTGCAGCACCTGGCATCAGAATGCATACACAGAGACAGCATGTACATCTCCTGAGTCACAAGCTAAGCCACACATTTTCCTTTAAACTCTATACATTTTCTAACTCATCTGTGCAATTCTACATGCCCATGGCTTATCACTGAAATCCCAATCTGCTCCCCGAGTACACCTCAGCATCCACAGCATCCTGCTGCCTTCAGGCTGCCTGCCACCTGAAGATACCCAAGCCAGGCTTTCCAGCTCTGCTGTCCCCTGTATCAGGGAAATTAACAAAGGTGGCTACTGTGTCAGGGTGGTCCCTGCAATCACATGAGATCTACTGGATAATTTCCTCATTAGTTTACAGCCAGCTCTGAAATTAAAGGTGTAGCCCTTATTACTACCTAGCAGGCCAAGCTTAAGGAGCAGGTAGATTTGCAGATTTATTGCAAGTGCATTTAGGTCAATTTTTTTATTATTTTTTTTTTTAATAATTTTTGTTTCCTAAAGCTACATTGTGAAGCTGGTTAATTTTATGGCTGGCAGGTCAGATGTGGCCCGGGACTTCTCATACATCTTGGCTGTGGTCCCCTGCTCCCCTGTCTACTGGCTGGGGTCACTTAAGCCTGACTTCTGTGACAAATCCAAGTGCAGTACTCAACCACCAGGGCTGGGTCCTTCAGAGGACACTTGTTTCTCAAGTGAGGCTGAGGCACGGACACACGAGGCATGTGTATCAATATCCAGTACTAACATTTTGCAATTCCTTTATCTACACACTTCATCAGCAGAGCTCCTCCTGCTTACAAACTCTGATCAATCAAGTCAAGGCAGGTTTATTCCTGTGTGCTCCTTACAAAGGGTTATTCTGCTGGGGCTGTATGAATGCCAGCTGCCTGCTTTGACCATGCTTCAGCCAGGCAGAACAAAACACAGCATTATTGTTCTGGTGCTTGAAATGGCTGCACAGAACTTTCCAGGAGGGACCTCCTGGCACCCTGCAGACAGCAGTGCTGACTGCTGCAGCCAGGCACCCCATGGGGAGCAGCACACACCTCCTTTTCCCCCTTAGCAAGGAGGACCTAGGAACCTGACCAGCTCAGATTTCCAAATGTGATGCTCCTTATCAAAGGTTACTAAAGAAACAAAACTCACTCATGATTAGAAAAAAGGCTCTGGGCTAAAAATAGGTGAAGAGATGGGAAGGAAACAGCAGGTCTTAGCAACCAGTTTTGAAAACAGAAGAGTCAGCAGAGAGGTCTCCCAGGAAGCAGTGCTGAGACGATTTCCAGCCAGCATCTTACTCAGAGATGGGAGTGAACAGTGAAGTAGCCACGGTTTTTGCACAATACAGAGCTCTTTCTTTATATGTTGAGGACAAAGAGTTTCAGAAGGAGCCGTTTTTCAGAAGAAAATGCATCTAGGGAAAAATAGCTTACCTGTACCTACATGATATGAAGCTTGGAAAAGGCAGTTGCAACTCAGAAAAGAGATCTCAGAGTCATCATCAACAGCTCTTGAAAATTTCTAACGCAGTGTCCTGGACTAGAAAGAAAACAAATATCAACATATGTTAGGCATCCTCAGAAAGGGTAATGAGAACAAGACAAAAAGGAACACTGCCACCATCTAAGAATTCACAGCCTGCATCTTGTAAATGGTTTGTGGCTTGGATCTCTGCATCTCAAGACCAACATAGGGAAATCAAAGAAAGTAGAGAGAAGTGTAACAAAAGTGATTAACAGGACAGTGTTGCCCAACAAGTTATTAGAAGAGGTTGTGACGCTTCAGACTGCAAAGGACAAAGCTGGGGGATATCATGCAACACAATAGCAATAGAATGATTCAGTGTAAAAGCTGGTGGCCATGCTTGAGTGCCAAAGTGTCATCACTAGATCCTACATTGCAGGAGCTAGAGGACACTCAAGGAAACTGGCTGGAAACCAGCTTAAAAATATTAAAAGGAAACAATTATGTACATAAAATATAGTGAATTTCTGGCACTTGCTGTCACTCCTGTCACAGGAGAGTGTGGATGTTGATAGTATCAGCTGGTTAAAAAAATAAATTAAACAAATTCACAGGCAATAAATAAATCATTTCTGAAAGGACTGGGCAAAGCTGTATTCTGTATAATTCTTGTGATTATGACTATGTTGGAGAAGTATGAAGGGGATAGATCAAAACAAATGTCAGGGCTTGTATAATATCCTTACACAGTAGCTCCTGTTGCCATTAAAATCTATGCAAATTTTGCAGACATCTTCAAAGGGGGCCAATATACCACAGAACTCATGTAAGCTTTCATTTGTCATAACAGATTTGATGGCAACCCAGAAGCTAGAGACTGTGATAGATAAGAGAATCACTCTCAGACTTAGAAATTTCAGTGGACAATTTTGACTGGATAATCCAGTTCCATCATGCATGGCACAGAATGAACTTCAACAGATCTTAAGCAAAATCGGAATGCAAACTTTACTATATATTGCTTACCAAAACACAATAAATATGCTGTTGATACTCCAGTGCATTTAATTGTTGCTGAATACTGCAGAGCTGCATATTTTACTGTTGACATCCAAAAAAAACCAGTGTCTTGACCTTCAAAATTTAGGACAGAGACAGACAAAAAAATCTTCATCATTTGGGAAAGATCCATGAATAAACTGGGATTAATTGAGCTGCATCAAGGTTTATCCAAACTTTTTGTTTTCTTGATTTAGAGGACTCTTTGTGAGAATACCATAAGGACACTCGCAGAATCAATGTTCTCATTTCTAAGTATCTGCAAAATGTCCCCTAATCTCCCTGCCTTTTAATCACATACTTTCAAACTGTGGGAAATCCAGAGTACAGTAAAAAAAACCTGCATACTCAGCTCCTTCCAGCAAAATGCCAAACCATATTACAGCTTATTCATCTGGTTTGAGTTGAGCCTGTCACAGAAAATGAACAAAGCTGAAGGAAGAGGTCACTTACAATGGTTTACTGAATCTCTCCTTTGCCAGTTTGCATTTGGAAGGATGAGAGTAGTCACAGTAAAGAGCCTAAATCACACCCTATATGTCAGCTGGTAATGTCAAAGATAGCGCAGGAGGGAAATATTGACCCTTGCAACCACTGATGAGACAGAAGTCTCAGGTTACTGTTGGGAAAAGGGATGTCTAGCAGTAAGAGGACACCAAGAAACATTGCAGATAAAGCCTCCAAGAACTTCGAGGTAGCCCCATACCTAAGGACCATGGTACATTACACTCTGCTCACTAAGGTGTCTCAGTCTGAGACACTAAGCAGCTCTGAGCTTTCTATGGTTCAGGTAGGTTCACTGCAAACTACTGACTCCAGTATTGCCATCCCAAGGACTGTGATGGCTGCAGGAATTTTCTAAGTCTAATGTTCATAGGATCATTAAGGTTGAAAAAAACCTCTAAGATCATCAAGTCCAACCACAATTTATGTGTGCCAGCCTACAATTTGCCAGCAACATATGTTGGTAAGGAGATCTGAGAGGAGGCTTGAAGGAATGCACATGAGCATTATATATGTCAAGAATCAGAGCTAAAATTATATGTTTAATCCACTTACAAAGCCTGCTTCTCATTGCAACACGAGTAATCACCTCTGTGACTCCACTAAATTGAATGGTGTGTCCCAGATAATATCTTGCATCACCAAGTCTGTTTAGATTCCTATAGATTAAACTATCTGAAACAGTAATCATTGGCACCAGGTACATGTAAAATTGTACTGATACTTAGTTCCAGAAGCAATAAACTTTTACCAAGACACAGACACCTTTTATTCCATCTGAACTTGTGACTGCTGGAATACAACAACAACCACCAAACCAAAAACACAAAAAACACAAACAGACTGTTTTCTTCATTCCAACAATATTTTTGCATAAGGTAGTGGTAGTGATTGGCCAAAAACCATCTCATTTCTTTACCACAATGATGTATTTGTGTGGGAGCAATATCATCATTCCTCTTTAAGGTTCAGATTACACAAATTCCCCCTTTACTCAGCAGCCAAGATATCTTCTGAGGAATTTCTTAAGAGATAAATGGGCAGGTCAAAACAGGCCACTGCCCAATGCCATCCTAGATAAATCCTGGTGTACATACTCATGTAGAAACCTAGGCAGAATGGATCTGTTCATATCATCAGTTTTTTGATGTGGTTGCGCATCAGAGCATCCTAACACTCATGCCTTATTTCAAAGACTCAAAAGCAGCAAAGCCAAGTTATGACTATCTGCTCCTCTGATGGAAATTTGGATCCATGCAGTTTGTTGAAGTGAGGTGTGAGGTCAAAAGAGTGTGAATTGTTAAACTAAAAGAGAATCTGAAGCAACAGACATTTTCCATCCACAAGCCAAGAGTCTTCTCATCATTTTACTTCCTTGAACAGATCAGCTCTGACTAACAAGTACTTTTTAGAAGCCTATGTTGGAACATTAGCTTCCAGCTTTTCGGTCATTCCCCTCCACTTCATTTACAAAAGTGCAAACTCATGTCTGGTGCTTACTTCTAATCTCTGCTCCCTTCTTGTTCAGACAAGAGATCCCATATGCCTTCCTGTCCCCAGAGGTGCTGAGCCAAATGTTAACTCTGGAGCACATCTTTTTCCACCATGAAACAGCAAACTTCAAATATATTAAATTTTCTGTGTCTCTACCACACCATGCCAGGGCAGTTAGGTGTTATAAATTCTCTTGATGCAATTTTGTTCACATAAACTCTGAGTCTTCCTTTCTGATAACTGTATTGCCACCATCTGCCCCTACAGACACTGCTTATGGGATTGGGGCAGGAATGGAGAAATATTGTGGATCAAAGGAATAGCCTCTAAGAGGTGAAGGCAGGAAGCAAGGGAACTGCACACACACAGGCCAACACTGCTCTTGACTTTATGAACTTTTTTTTCCTGGTTCAATTTTAACAACAGCTAATCATTAGAATATATACTTAAAAGATGCAGGATATATCACCGCTCTTCTGTGATTTCCTGTGCTCTGTCACCTCTCAGATCCTCTAAAGAAATGGAATAATTTCCCAAGATTTGCAAGTTGTAGATAAAGACCTGAGAGAGGAGAACAAAAACAGACAAGGAAATTGGTTTTTCCTCACTATGATTCACTGTTACCAACATTTGAAGAATAAAAATAAGATTCAGGGAGGCTGTCTGAGGAGGAGGAAAAGAAAGAAAATGTGGAGGCTGCACATTAGCTAAATAGAAATACACACTGACCATCACATATGTTCCTACATACAGTCTGCACAAAGCAGATGATGTGCATTTTAGACAACCACCTGCTTCATCTGTTGATTTGTATTGACATGCATATACTCCTACTCATGGAACTTGCCTGGGGAAGGCAACATAATTCAAACTGTGTTTTAATAATACAACTGCACATTTTAAAATTTATTGATAACTGTGGATAGCAGTTATCATTCAGAATCCTTGCCCACTCTGGAGACTTTCTTTTAATGTGAAACCAGAGCCCAGTTTCAACTGAGTTAATTCTTTTCATGTGAGGCCAATACACCTTATCAAGTTAAAAGAAGCTTTACCTCCAGGATTAAACATTTGTTTTCGTTAAGACTTCTGAAAGCATTTAATTCAGGATTCTTTTTCTTCCTGCACTTCTGCAGTCACACAACATTGAAGATACCAGACGATTCTCTCCTTTTGATTTTGTTCCCAGAAGCTTTCAACAACTTTTCCTTGAGGTGGAGGGGCTCTTTCTCCCTGGCAACAACACCCTAATATCAGCAATGCTCTGTATACCATGTATGCTTGTCTCTGCCCACATAGCCAGCAGAAGTAACCTGCAGCTCCAGGGCTTTGGGCCACAATAAGGAGGAAAAGGCCATCCTGGTTCAGTGTCTACCTTCAGCATGACTTCTGAGGTTTTGATAATGATGTAGGAAGGTAACTGAATGGGAAAGGCAGCAGCCAAGGGGAAGATTCAACTTCAGCTCAAGCCAGCAAAACATCTGAACTTAAACAGGTAGACAAAGAGAACAAGCACTGAGAAACTAATATCCAAACCAACCTGATTTACCCCAGGATTTTGCTTTTCTGACTTTGTCAGAATTATAGTTAGTCCTTAAAAAGTTGTAACACCATTCCTGACCTGTCATTACTACAACAGAAACAGAGAAATGTGTTACCAGGTACAAGACAAGCAAAATATTAAACTTTGCAGGCCAAACCTCTGCCTTCACTCCAGGGTGCTCTCATGTCCTTGCTCTTCAGATCTCACCGACAAATCAACTACAGGGTAGCAGCTGCAAATGCCAGAGCATGGAGAAGGAAATCAAGGGCTGGGTGAGGGGCATTGGAGCAAGGTGGATCCTTGGGCCCTTTATAGACAGGGACTACCTAGAGAGACAGACAGGAGACTCATATTTATCCATTGGTATGGAAATTGATTTACTGCAAGTTGCACATAATCCAAAATGAAGCTCGGGGAAGAAAAATAGGAGTTCAGTGCTGCAAATAGATCTGTTTATCTATAGAATTCATTATTGTTGGTAGACCCAGAGGACCTGCCACCAGGCTCCTTCATCCATTACCCCCCCATCAGTGTCTGCATATCAAATACAGGAGCAGGTTTCCTCTCCCAATGGTGATGATCTTTCAGACTGCACCACCGATATTTCAGAGTCTTAATCATAACTGTGAGAAAAGAAGTTCCTTCGAGTATAATATATTAAAAATTATATTTACTGGGTACAATAGACTAAAATTTATTAATCCATGAGTGTCAACTGCTGGAAGAATGTTCCTGGAGCTGGCTGCCATGGTGGTGCCCAGCTGGACTCTGCAGCCACTGGCTACAGCCAGGCCAGCTGGCCACGGAGGACAGCTGGCTCTGCAAAACAACATGCTTCACTCTGCCAAGCACATAAAATGTCACTGCTAAAATTTCAGATGAACCAACTACACACAGGGTGTTGATTAACATATTAAAATAGCAAAGTAAATGACAAGAAGATTATGCTCGAGCTGCTTGAGTGAGTGTGTGTTCACTCGCACGTGTGTGGAACAGCAACCAAATACAAACAAACCAAAAGCAACCAAAAGTGCCCATTTAATCTGTGCAACATACATAAATGGATTAATAAAGACTGCAGCTAAACATGTCAAACTAAACTGCATTCAATGACTACACAACAGTTTGCCTGTTTGGGTGTAATTCATTTTCTACATTCATTTCAAGCCATTTTCTAGCAAGATGTGGTCCACGTGACCCTAATCCCTCTGTAAAATACCCCAACAAAAATAGCATCTATGCACACATTAAAATATTTTCATTACTTTTACACATGCATATAGGCATCTTTAATAAGCACACAGAAGAAGCTCATGCTATAAAAGTGTTCTCTGGACACTTGCCACCATAACTATTCTTCTTCAGGGTTTAATGCACACAAGAGCAGTTCTGGAACTTTCAAAATAAATAATATTTCCATCATATTCACGGAATAAACTGATTTCTGTCAGAAATTAGCAGTAAAAAAAAACTTATGAAAAGAATAGCTTGGTTTTGCACACACCTGGAAGAATGAGAGAGTTGTATGTCATGGTATGAATATACAGTAACTCTCTCAAATGGAAGCAGCTAAGCAGCATTCCACCCCATATTAAGTAAAAACCAGCTAGCAACTATGAAGAGGCCCTCATTTGGCAAAGTGATGTATGTGGTGTGTTTAGTGTTTAGCAGCTGTCAGATGAGTCGGGCAAAGGAAAATGTTAGGAAAGTTTCATGAGAAGATGAACAGTGCAATATATTTTTGAGTTTGTGGCTGATCCAGAGCTGATCTTGACCAGTCTCTCCTTGGCACAGCCAGGGACTGAAAAGAAATCGGAATGCAGTGAGAACTCCAGATTAGTATCAGTAGAGAGACTACCAGAACACCTGTACCTAATCCCTGGATAACTCAATTCAATTTCTGCAGGTTGCACACAGCTTAAAATGAAGCTCTGATGCTGCCATCAGGACTGCCTGTCAAAATGCTGCAACAGGAAGTCATGCTGAGCTTGAGGTGAGCTCCACACATCAAAATAACATGACTCCATAGAAGATTTAAAAAAATAAAAAAAAAAAAATAAAAAAAAGGTATCCCTCATTTTTGGCATACACATTGTGGACAGAAGTGATCATCTCAAGCACTGCTAGGTGAGGAGAATTGACAACCTGTCCATAACTGGCTGAAAAGCACTCTAAAAAGCAAATGAGATTCTTAACTTTCAACTGGAAACTGTCAACACAGTTACAAGTCGGTTGCCAGAAACAACAGCAAAAGGAAGAAGTTCCAAGCACTGAGAATTTTTCAGGGACCCCAGGGTTTATTGTGAAAAATTTGTCCTGTTAGAGGAGAACAAACCTAGTATACTACCATTGGTATTAATGAAGAATAAAATATTGCTTAGCAGTCTTTGAGAAAACAGTACCTTACTGTCTTACTGACTAAAGAACAGGAATACTTACTCTTCACTGCAGCATGGAAGCAAAATTCCAAGTATCTAAATATATAAAGCCTGAAGACCTAGATATAACGACAAAATTACATCCTGCGAAGCTTTCACCTTCCAAATACTTTCCTCCTAGGATAAATCCTTGATTTGTTAAAAAATAGTGGGAAACATAAACAGTGATGACTGGTATCTCTGGAAAGAGCCAGAGCAAGCACAAACCAAGGCAGGTTTCACGTAAGAGGAACTGTATTAAATAATGAAGCAGTAACTGAATTCAGAGCAGATCTACAATAAAACACAGGTTACTGGTAAATAAAGTGTTTTCATATCAAGATATCATACTGTATGGCTGAAAGCCGATACCAAAAAAGATGGATTTTTATGGATGTATGAGGTAGAGAAAACTTCATAGAAAGCTCTCTGATTTTTTTATTCTAGGTCCCACCTTCACTTTCTGCAACGCAAGCTCACATCTTCTGGGTCATCAGTGACTTCAGACAGCTGTCATGACACCAGCTTGCCCCTCAAGAAGAACTTGCTTTGGGAGATAAGTGCTAACACCATCCCCAGGGTCAGGGCAGAAGGATGCTGAGAGAAGGAGCACACAGGACTCCTGCTCCCTCAGAAGGCCTCAGCCACAACCAGGTTTAACAAGTGCTTCAGGTCAGGAGAGTGCTACAATAAACAGATGCTTCAGTTGCAAGTCCAGGCAGCCATGCAAAGCAGCTCAAAATTTATTTGAACGCTGACAGTAAATCCAGATGCAAAGTCAGGAGCTTGTGTTGGACAGTAGCAGCCTGCAAAGTCAGGTTTAATTGAGAAAAGATGGATGTGCTATGATGACCATCATTCCCAGGAGTCTGCCTATCCCTTTCCTTTGAATCCCTGAGATAACAATTCTGCTTATACCTTATCTTTGTGTTGTACCGTATTTTTTCTTTCTCATAAGAGAGGAGATGGGGAAAGGTGGGAGAAAAGGGTCAGCTAGTGCATCCTCCCTATTAGAAGGAGACAATGCTGACACACTGCCCCACCAAACCTCTGGTGCAAAACCATCTGCAGTCTGATTGAAACGCTGCCTGACAGAGCTCAGGAGGATCACAGGGAGCAAAATACTAGTATCAGCCCAAAGCAAACACATGAAGGAAAAGTTCAGTGAAAGTGCTGCTCAAACAGAGGAATAATAATGCAAGCTCATACGATAGCTGGCAGACAGGCTTTTACTGGGAAGATCGCTCCAGAGTGGCTCTGGAGACTGAAATACCCCAAATCCTTTTCTTTCTAGCCAGAATTAGATGCATAATATTGACAAAACCAAAACAAAACAGAAACACATCCAAATAAGAGCAGAAACATTGCACTCCAGATTATTTCCATATGAAGCCTTAATTTCAAACAGATGATACGCCCTATGAAAAGCAAACAAGAGTAAAAAATACTGAGCAATGGTCTCTGAAATTATTTTAAACAACAATTATTTTAAACACAATTATTTTAAACAACTTACTTAAATAACAGTGTACTAAATTTGCACATGGGCATTTAAGAAGGTGAAAGCCTGAAAACTCAAGACTCATACTTCCTGATGCAGTTTTGAAGGCTCTGGAGAGGCTGATGGCCTCTTCCCCCTGGGCTTTTCCCCTCTGAAAAGGAATGATACCCTGGTGCCATCCTACCATGGTTCAGGAACTTCATGCAACAAAAGCCTAGCTTAACTTAAAAAGTAAAACTCGTGGTCTAAAACCATATCCCCAGTTTAACTCTTTGGCAGAAGATGACATTTATAGCTCAGAGAAATTTTTCTGGTAGACCCATCCATCAGGAAACAAGGTCTGTTTTATCACAGTAGAAAATCAGTGTTCTCTTCTGAGGTTTTTATTTAGTTTGCACTTACAGGTTAAGAGCAGTATTATTATTTCTGAGTTTAGAGCAGCCACATTATTCTATTCAAATCTTCTCTGATTTTTTTCAGTATTTCTCAGTTCTTGAAAGTAGATGAAAACTTACTTGCTTTCTTGGGTGAGCAGTATGAAAGATCAAGTCCATGCTAGGCCACTTCTTGAGGTACAGTAAAATATATGCACAGAAAGAAAAAAATCCCAGGAATGACCACTATTTTTATCTTTTAAAAAAGGGTGTGAATCACATAAAACTCAACAATCCTATGTAGTTTTAGAACAAACAAGACTTAGGGTTAAAGTGAAATTCTTGTACATACCTCAATCTTCAGGACTGAAGTTCAGTTCTGTGTAGCTAAGGAAACAAGAAAAAAAATGCTGTAGGTCTTGCATTCCTACTCCTTATTAAAAAAAAAAAAAAAAAAAAAGACTATCACAGATATTTTCAATTTACTTACCAAGACAAGCACAGGAGAGACCATTTATCAGCAGTGCAAATTAATGAATGGAGCTACCTCTAACTTCTTAAATTAAGGGTACTTTTTGTCTGTCAAAGCAAAATCTGCAAACTACATAAAAGTCATGGATAACTGTCTTAAAAATTTTAACCAGTGTGCTCTGAATCAAAATGTGATGCCAACTGCACGCTGGTTCTACAACACCAGCTAAGAACAGTTTCAGTGTCATCTAGAAATCTGTCTGATAAAGGATGGCAAGATTTACATTCTCATTCTTTGTATTCCTCAACTTTTGGGATAGGGTATGGATCTGAGTACTTTGGATGGGGGCAATTCCATGCTTACCACAGCATTTTAAGACAACTATGATGAAGTTTGACAGGACAGCTGGTATTACTGTTAATCCTACAAGACCCTAAAATTTCAGATCACAGAACTTACAACATTATTAGGCAGAGTAAAGAGGTTTTAATGTCTTTCATATGCTTTATAGCTGTCTCTGGCCTTACACGGTTGTATTCATAGATCCTGATGCTCCTGGCTTTAACAACAGAAAAAGGGCATGCCAAAAATCAGTCCAATCCAAACACCTCAAATCTGCTCAAAACAATTGTAAAATTTGTGAGATGGTAAAAGTTGTAAGACAAAATTACTTGCTACTATGCAAGATATTTTACTTGTAATGCCCAGAAGTTTTCTCAAAATTTTTCTTTACGCAGAGGAAAGCAAGACAGCACACCCTGGGAGAATCTCACAATGTGACTGACAAGCAAGGAGATGGCTAAAGAAAGAGACCTGGCTTTGACTGGTCCAGCTCTGCTCATTGCAGGTACTATTAAGCAGTCACTTTGAAAATGGTTGCACCTTACAGGCAGGTGCAGCAGAAGCCACTTGAGGCCAAAAGCAGCCAAGTGACCTGAGGGGAATGTGGAGTCCCTGGTGGGAGGTGGCGGCAGGAGCTGGGCAGCCACAGCATGCCAGGGACTGTGTTGGTGCTGGTTTGATTGCATCTGCCACAGCAAGTCAGTCAAAAAGGCAGTCAAACAAAACCACAGATAGAGATATCCCTCCTGAACAGGGCTAACACTGGCTTTAGTGTTACACAGTACTTGTGCAATGGGGACGGAAAGGGGAGAGCAGATAATGTCAGAGATATACCCGGTGTGGGGAAGGTTTTGAAATGTAATGGTGTCTTTGATTCCTGGTTTGAGATCAGAAAGAAGAGGGTGGGTGATTGGCTCTGGTTTGATGAGAGAAAAACCAGATGAAGCAATTGCCTTTAACAGGGTTAACAGTGGGAAGCAGAACTGCAAGAATAGTTATAAACCAAGGCAAAGACAGATCACCACACCTGCTTACCTCCTGCTCTACCCCAATATCAAACTTCTAATGTAACCACAGAGTTACATTTTTGGAATTCAAGGCAAGGGGGAAGTGGAAAAAAATTAAACAGCAGCAACAAAAAGAGCAAAAAGACATGTTGCAATGCCAAGAAAATGGGACTAGACCCAATAAGAAACGAGTGTGCTCTTTTAGCTGTCATCATCTTCAGAATACTTTGCCAATTCTTTGCAAAATGATGTGTTGTGTATTCTTGAGGGGTAAACAATTCAAAATATTCAGCCATGGAAGTGGATTTTTTTTAAAGAAAAACTGCTTTATGTATCATTTTTTCTTCCCATAAAGCAGATACTTATGATGACAGCTGTAGAATCCTGCCTTGTTAGGCTTTCTGTGCAGTTCAGGAGACATTAAAGACTAAAACCAGTGTCTTAGATTCTGTGCTTCTCCATACCTGCATTCTTCCTTCTCACAAAAAGGGAATATAATTTTTTTTTCCTTTGACTGTTAAGCAAATCTTTTATTTGAAAATTAGCCTGTTCTAAGTATGAAGGGGAAAGGGGAGAGAAAGACAAGCACTACCTTTTCAGTAAGAAGAGAAGCACAGCTTTTATGGGCTAACCCTTTTGCAAATGAATATTGAATAGAGCATGAAGCAACTACAATGGCCATATTTTCACTCAACCGCTACTGTTGTGCTTGTGCTTCCAGGGAGAAAGTCCCAGCTACTGAAATGCCAGTCCTGGAGCTGATGCTGCTTTGACCCTGGGAAAGACAGCCCCCCAGCCTTGGGATGCCTGACTCTTTCAGGATATCCAGAAGTCCCTTCTGTGAAATGGACACAAGTGATGCTGTAAGAGTGACAGAAGTCACAATGAGTAAAGCTTCAGAGGGCTGCTACTTCAGATAACAGTGCATCATGCTTCCTTCCTGTTGTTATCATATTGTAACAGGCTTTTGCTCTTGTCTCTCAATAAACTGTCCCTGTGTCTACTAAAACCTTCTGAAGCCCACGTCCATGGGATGTGCTCATCAACTGTGGCCCAAAAGAAGTGTTCTGTACATTTCTGCAGTGGCAAAAGTTCAGAGCTGACCTTTCTCACTGAGGTGGTGGTTCCCCATGGATGTGTCAGGCATTAGTTACCTGCCTGTAAGAAGCATGTCAGCTGCTAGGTCACCTGTCTCAGAGGAAGGATCATAAATTAACAGGTTAAAGATTAGCTGACACTTGTGAGGATCTGTCTTTTTCCAGTACTTTCTGAGATAGGGGTTTTGGCTATCCTAACTTGAAGAAAAATCATTTGTCTTTTCTAGGACTCAGCCTAGATATACAGATTTATTGCAAGATATTTGAACAAATGGAGGAGAATGACTCTTGTACTGACACCAAACATTTCCTATTTAAAATGGTTGCATATAGAGCAAAAACTGGTTAAGAAGTCATCTTGGAGTTTAAAACACAATAATCCTGCTTTCTAGTAAGTACAGAAGCATTAGAAATTAATGAGAAATTCAAAATAACATATTCAAAGTAGCATATTCAGTTTTTTAAATATTCCCCTCATTGTAAGAAACTATTAAAACAGAGTATGGTTACTAGTAGGGCTGGCTTCTTTTGGCATTGGTTTTGACACGCCAGCAAGGAACAAGTACTTTCCAAGTCATGTTTACGTCATTACCTTTTAATCCAAACCTCATCAGGTAGAATATGAGCTCCTAATCCCTTTCTCCTTAATTACATACAGCTCTAATAAAGCATTTTAGCTAGTTAATATTCATAGTCCAGGCACATCCTAAAAAAGACTGAGCTGAAAATTATAGACATCAAGTTATACCCACAAGATCCAGGAACAATTGCTTGATGGGCTTTTTGCAACAGATTACTGAAAATGAGCTTCATGGTCTAAAAAATCAAAATAGTCAGAAGCAAAGGTTCACTTCACCAGTTTAAAAACAAAAAAAGTGATACACAAGTTTGCATTGAAGTGAGATAACTCCTAACTGAATTGTCTAAGTTGCAGTCTACTTGCACATTTGCATCTTGGTTATACATATACCACAATTCTTCATTGCCAGTACCCATAGTGGGGAAACTCTTCTGCTCCCCATATTTAGGTCACAGATGTACCCTAGCACCATCAAAGTTTCTTTTCAGCCACTTGACTAACAGTGAGAAACTAACAACTCTTACAGAAGGGGGAAAAAAATGGAGGAATCTAAATTAATTCCAGTTGCAGATTTTTAAAAATCGTATTATGGAAAGCAAGATGTATGAAGTCACCTATGCTACTAATATGAAGTGCCTGACACACTGATAATTAATGACCTGTTTCTTCTGAAACAGCAACTTCACAAATCCCTTACCAATGCCATGTTAGCCCTAGGTGTTCACATCATCTCTTTAAGAAGTGGCAGGAAGAATGTTTGATATAATCCCAACTCTGGTGAAGTACATTACAAAGGAGGAGGTCACTTCTCTCTCTCTCTCTCTCTCAAAACAGCCAGTGGTACAAACACAGAGATGACCATTCCCCTTGCTCTGTCAATTAATGCTACAAACAACCCTCTATGTGTTCATCTAAAGAACCTCACATCTGAGAAAGACAAAACTGTCTGTGATAATACTGCAAAGTACAGCTTTTGAGGGGAAACTGAGAGAAAAAAGCAGAGAACTGCCAAACACAGCACTCCCTCAGGAGGTCTGGGAGAAGGGACAGCATCACTGAACAGCTTTGACAAATCCATGAAGTCATTCCTACTATCCCTGCAGAACCCTCAGACCACATAATTGCTACCACATTGCCTTCATTACCAAGTCTAGTTCTGTCACCTCTTTGAAAAATGAAGGAAACCTCTATCAGTCTTTCTGGTCCTACACACAGAATCACACCTAGTAGACACCTTTTTTTTTTTTTTTTTTTTTTCCCCCCACACACCACTGACAGGATGAGAACAATTAATGTGTCTTGTTAATGCCCAAGTCAAACATACAGTTAACATGTGGACTCAAATGGTGCCATACCTGGAAGAGAGTCCATTACACATTCCCATAATAATTCCTACACAAGATATAGGAACGTGAACTAATTCAGGCTGTGTTCCAGAATATTCAGAATATGCAGTAAATGAACCACAAGACAATCCGAGGCTCGGTGCACTAATATCATTGGTCAACCACTTCTACATCACAACACTGCTGTGATGTGGGTATTTTATCAGATGCTTACAATGTGTTGTCAGCTGCAGGTAGCATCCTAGCAGATACTGATGAAACACCATGCAATAGGTGTTTTCTGTTCACTGTTCAGGATAATGTGGCCTCCTCTCCACTGATAAGCCAACAAACTAGTTCTCCTCTAAGCAAATACTTCGTATTGAAGCACCTTTAACTACTGAGTAAAAACGGGACAGAGGCTCCCCTCTTCCAAGTATCAAAGCAGATCAAGCACTAAAAAAAACCCAAAGATTTTGATCAGTAGTTTGTGACCTTTAAAGCAAAACCACCCACCCATCCTAGCTGTTGCATGTCAGGTCTGCAGTCCTGAGGAACCTCTTGTGGGATCAGGTGAAGTGGTCACCACCCCCTGTCCATGCACACTGGGGAAGACACAAAGGTGTGCTCACAGGCAAGTGGCTTTCAACACCAACTACAAAGCAGATCAGGTGTGCTGACCTGGAGTGAACCAGTAGCTCTAAAATGCCTATGCCTGACCATAGCAAAAATTTTTGTCTAGTTTCTGTCCTGATACAGGCAAAACATCCCTCCTCTACTGATAAAACATTGAGGGAGAAGGATTTTAGGGAAAAAACATTTAGTGATTTCAGTGACTACTTAAAATAACAACATCATCGTAAATCTGACTGCAGGAACTGAGTTAATGGATTATACTCCAGTGACCCCTGAGGTTTTCATGATCCAGTTGGACTCAAGCATCAGAGAAAAAGAAAGGGGGTCTTAGGGCACTGATCTGGACATATTCAAGAGATTCTATTTGTGGCAAATCCTTTGCCAAAAATAAAGCAGACCTTTGGGGTCTGTTTTCTACAGAACTGATGACTCAGAAGAAGATACAGTTTCCTTCAAGGCATGTTTCAGCACTGTCACACAGGGCCAAAACACAATTTTCAGGGCAAAGGTACAACGCAGAAAAGTGGAAACTGCACAGAACAACTCCTAGCAGTCCAGCACCATGAAAAGGAAGGAGAACAATGAAGTGTTCCATTGCCCAAGGGACGTGACTGAGCAGGCTTGAGATGGCACTGACTTATGCACCAAGCATGAGAGACAAGGCTAAGCATGCCTACAACATGTACCACAGAGTAAAACAGCCTCTCAAGTGATAGGGTGTACACACTCCTGCTCCGGGGCTGAACTTCACTTGTAGTTGGCTGAAGTGTTTTAATGTGCTTTTGTCTAAACTGCTTCACATAAACATGCACATATGCACAATCTGCAATTAAATAATTCTTTGCTTTTCTTTTTAGTAATTCATATTCAAGATCACAAAAAAACCCCACAAAAACCTAACAAAAAAACCCAGAAAACAAAAAACCCCCAACAGATCAGATAGAAGAATGACTGGCTTTAACTACAAAGGGTGAGTTTTGAAAGCTACTACATTCAAGTAAGCCATAAATATGGGAATTACAGAGTTGCTTCCTGTGGTTTTCAGCATCTGGGAATGAGAGAGAAGATTTTTGGTTTGAAATTTGTCTCGAGTTCATTCACTGTATTAGTACAGCCACATCTGAATGGAATTACATGTGCAACTTCAGCTTCCTGCCTCAAGGATACATTTCTATCTTCACTTCACATGGGTAGAGGTTCTTTACCCTAGTAATGGAAATGACACTTTACACTCCCAGCACTTCCCTGACTTAAAGACCACAGGAGAAATTGTAAGTGAAGGGTTTCTTGGCATTTGACAAGCCACCACTTACCACACCATGGCAAGGACTTACAGAGACAGCAGTTACATCCCTAAATCCTAGAGTACTTACCACCATTGGTCATTCCAGCTTTGTCCCTCTAACTGGTATAGATCCAAAACTAACACTTTGCTAATCTGGTTAACTACCTGAAAACATTTGCAGACCAAAAAGATCCATTAGGGACACAGATACTCTGATTAAATCAATTCATATACATCAAAACCATGACAGAAAACAGCAGCTAGACAATTCTTCCTGTTTTCACTGAACTTGAAACAAGGTTTTTGCTCTGAAGTAATCCAGATCTTCTCATCCTGCAGCCAAGGCAACTCTAAAACTTACTCTCAAATTCTTTGGTCTGAATATTTCCAGTGCTGAAGTTGCCACAGCAATGAAGGCTAGGCTCATTTCCCATGTACTGCGGGTTGGACATGGATCTAATGTTTTTTCTTGGACCACTAAACAGGATAGGTGCCTCCCTTTGCCAAGGTTAAGTTTGTAGGAAAGGCATTTTTCTAGAATTTAGATGAAGCAGTGATGAAGTCTCTTAAAACACTGGTTTAACTTCCTTTCTATTACCAGTTCACTTTCAAAAATTAAAAAAAAAATCTATAAATTGAACTGAAAGCAACATAGAATAATTGCTTCTATATTCCTGTATTATACTGATGCAACGGCAATTACTTGGTTTACTGCCAGCCGTAGCAGCTTGCTTTCATGTCAGAGTTTGGGTTTGATACACGCTATCACCACCTGGCTCAGTGGCTTGGCATGGTAAAGATCAGATGACACTGAAAGAAATGCAAGCCAAATGCCACAAACGCATTCTTCAAGATTCAAAAGAAGCAAACAATGTAGTGAGTTTTCATCCCAATATCATTTCTAGTCTCTAGATAACCTACTAGCTATGTACCAATTGCTTGCCGAGTTAAAAATTTTTCTTACACAAAGTACTATTTTGTTTTCAAAGTACAGTACACCTTCACATAATATCACAACTATGTTTAGTAACCACCTCTGTTATTAGTATTTAGAGTAAGATGCAAACTTGGAAACTACTTGCCTTAAGATAATTGTAAGAAATGTTCTTCTAAACCCGAGAACAAACAGTACTCTCACATTGTACAAACTCAAACATTTTAACTTCACATATCTCTGCCTGACCCTAAATTGCTAGTAGGATGATTAAGTTCAACTAAGATGCAGGGCTCCTAAAGCTATTAAAATCTATTCTGTAAAAATTTAGTTTTCCCACATTTGTTACTGCATGGAGGAACTGTTAATGTATTGAAGGAAAGCTTTGAGGAACTATTTCTCAGTTTATCTTCTGAAGCATACTTGTATTGTCTTACTTACCTTGGAGGAGAAATAAGTTTTGCTCATTTCACAGAGTCACAGAATTATCAGAGTTGGAAGGGAGCTCTAGAGATCACCTAGTCCAAGTCACCCACTAAAGCAGGATCACCCAGAGCACCTTACACAGGACTGCATCCAGGCAGGTTCTGAGTATCTCCAGAGAAGGGGACTCCACAACCTCCCTGGGCAGCCTGTTCCAGTGCCTTGTCACCCTCAAAATAAAGAAGTTTTTTCTTGTGTTTAAATGGAACTACCCACGTTCCAGCTTGTGCCCATTGCCCCTCATCCCTGTCTCTCTGAATGCACTACGTTACTCAAACAAACAGAGCACCTAAGCAGCATTCTTAAGATGATCTTACTTTTGCTGCTAACTTATAACAGAGTTCTCTTTTGCTTACAACTCCATATCTCATATGAGGAACACTTCTGTGAAAAAATAAAAAGTGACTGCTAAGCCCTTTTTTATGTATTACCATAAAAACCAAGCTACAACTACTGATTTTTCCACTTACTCTGCCTGTATTTACTATCAACGTCAAAAAAGACAGGAGTAGTCTTTTTTTTCCTCCTGCATATGATCTGAACAAAGCAGTCATAAATGGAAAGGCACTGGAAAGCAGAATGAGATTTCTACTATAAATTATTCACATGCCTAAGAATGCAGGTATGTGATACAGTATGAAAAAAAACAGTGTTGTTTTTTTTAAATCATAACAGGTTAAATAAAAATCACAGAATAGTCATTGTCATGGTCAGAAAGGACCTCTGCCATCACCTAGTCCAACCATAAACACACATTAAAAAAAAAAAAAAAAGCCACAACAAAACCAACTCCCCCTACAATCTGTGCCACTAGAGCATGCCCTGAAGTACCACATCTACACATTTCTTAAATAGCTTCAGGAATGGTGACTCAACCACTTCCCTGGGCAGGCTGTTCCAGTGCCTGACCACTCTTTCATTAAAGAAATTCTTCCCAATACCTAATCTAAACCTTCCCTGGTGCAACTTCAGACCATGTTCTCCAGTCCTCTCATTATTCACTGGGGAGAAGAGGCCAACACCCACCTCACACTACTAACTCCTTTCAGCTAGTTGTAGAGATCAATGAGGTCTCCCCTCAGTCTCCTCTTCTCCAAACTAAATCACTACAGGGATTTTAAATATTCCATCTGAAAACTTCAATACGGGAAAACAAATTAGATGGAAAGCAGTTAGGGATGCCTATAACTCTGAAAGGATGGAGTCAACCAATATTCCTACTCAAAGCAGGGACATAGAAATACTTCTCCCTCTAAGTGGAGGAGCACCACTGGGAGAGTAGAGCTAAACAGAGTGGCCAAGGAGGCTCCCTCAGCTCCAGCAGGGAGCTCTGACAACAACCACCACATTTGTGGCAGGTAAGGGAAGCGAGGACATCACCACCTGGCAAAGCTACTCCACCCCTGGCCATGTTTGAAGCATGCTGAATACTGGGGAATATTTGAAACACAGTCCTAAAAGACAGGGAATCTTTGCAGAAGATGTGTTTCACACCAGCACAGCCTGGTGTGAAATATATTCACAGTATAAATGCTGAGCAAGAGCCCTGGCAAAATGGGCAAGCTAAGCAGAGCCCTCTGCCCGTCAGGCACCATCAGTTACCCCACACAGGAGTGGCTGAGCCAAGGGGTTTCAAGCCAGACACAGGGAAGCTGCAGACAGTCTTACAGGTCTGTTGTTTCCCTTCTCTGCTTGTATTCAGCAGGTGAAGAGAGCTACCTTTGCAGGTAATGGCTGGTAAGGTGTAAGTTTGAAAATAGATTGTTACTTGAGTTTTCTGAAGCTGACAACTCGATAGGTGAGTTTTCAATTGTGCGATGATTGTTACTGCATTTTTGTTTGACCAATATTTAACAATAACTCATCAGATTAACAAAGGTCAAAATCATAGTAATGGCGAGACCTACCTACAGTTTTAGTTCCATTACAAACCATAGCACTTGTTTTATTAAGAGGCTATCACAGCAGTAATCATAAAAGTTAAAAATATAAAGAGAAAATATTTTCCTTTTTGTATGTTCAGTGATGTGCCATATACGTATGAAATCTGCAACAGTAAATGAGGAAATTTTGAAAACAGGATTTTTACACAGTACTTCCATTATTTCCAGTTCTCATTCTAAGACAGGTTACCCACCTCTGATTTAGAGCCTCTTCACTGCCAGTATTTTTAGAGGAACGTATTCCGAATTTGTGAAATTGTTTCTGAATACATAACCTCATTTTTACCCACCTCCCACAACAACAACAAAAAAACCCACCAAAAACCCCCCAAAACTCAAAGCAAGTTTGCTAAGGTAAACTAAAATAAAATCCAAAACATGATCCAAACCATCATGCACCGTTAACACAGCAGAAGACTGAAAATAGTTTTTCTGTGGGCTAATACGTCGTATCACACAACCACAAACTTCACTTCAGTATAAAGGTGGAAAGGACCCCAGAGGATACAAGGAGAAAGAAAATGTATCAATTACATATGATGACAGTGTCACCCATCCTATTCTCCTCACCGACTCTACCAGAGGAATGGGTCTTCTCATATAACCACAGAGGTGTTTAGGTTTCTTAAAAGTCATTTGGGCACATTTCAGTGTCATTATGATAAATGTACTTTCATAAACCTCCTTTGACCTTGTAAGAAGAGCAGGCTATAGAAGAAGAGGAATCAAATAAAGAGGACAGTTATATATTTGGATGTTTTATGTGATATTAGTCTCACATCAATTGATCCCATATTTTTTTAAAGGAGCAATGTCATACTGCAATTTTTTAACATTTACCCTGCTTTGTGTATGAAAACTATTGTGTACTTCTGAAGAAATAATGGAAATAACACAGACTAAACCAAGTTAGAATAGTAAATCTAAAATGGCCATGACAGCCAAATATAATTCCACACAATGTTTGCATGAGTCTAGGTTTAATTTGCTTTACAGGACAGTTGGCCAAACAATGACATTTATCATAAAAATATTCTCATTAAGTAAATCTCATTTTTCTTTCCAAAAGAAAATTCAGTGTATACTCTGAGAGTTCAATGGCTCATTTTCAAGATCAGCCCACACAGATTTTTTCTTAACAAAACAAAGCAATTCATTTAAAAATGCAGACCAATGTAATGACAGTCATATTGCTTTTGGCTATGTTAACTTTAAAAACCATGCCAATTTAGCTATTTTTTCTTAGGTTTTATTAGAAAAAAGCAGCAGATCAACATTACAGTTCAGAGTCTAATCTAAATATGCACTTGACAATGAAGCACATCTGAATATGAAGTGATAGAGAATTCAGAAAAACCTTCAGTTTTGCTGATCTCCTGCTACCCAAATCACATATTTTTCTTCTGGCTTTCTGATGACTGAAATCAAACAAAGAACAAAAGATTTATTGCTATGAAAACAAAACCATAGTACAGTAGTATGAGTCTTGGGTGCTAAGTGTATTCAATCAAGTTAACTTATTTTCAAAGTGTACTTAAATCTTCTGTTTGGCCATGAAAGTCCATAAGCTGACTGACCCAAGTATAAACTGAAACAGTGGGTCTGGACAAAAAAAAAAAAAAAAGTTAGACAGCACGTTAACCTCCAGTTTTCAGACAGTAATAAAAAGATACAATTCCAACAGCCAAGAAATTAAAATTTAAAAAAATGAAAAAAGTTGATCTGACATTCAAGAGCTAAGTTTATTCTTATGCTCATTTTGTTTGTGCCCAAAATAATTTTAGACCCACCAGGGAAAAAAAGTACTTATGAGCTATCACACAATTGAAAAAGAAAAACACCTTTTGACTTGGTTATTTTTCCCCACTGAGGTATAAAATCTACATATAAATTTGATACTTCACTATAACAAATTGTACTTTTCATAGTTCTGATGTAGTTTCCATTAAACCCTGTTTACTTTTTGTTTTGAAACCACAGAACTCTTATTTCATGTTACTGAATCTGGTTTCCAGCTCTGTCATGTATTTGTGGATCTACATTTAGTAGTCTGGTTACCACTGCTAACCAGGAAAAAAAATTCTTGGAACTTTCTTCATTACAACAGCACTTTCAGCAGAGGTTACTGATGTGCAAGCAAACTACAATGATATGCAGCTCTTCTGAGAGACTATTTCACTGATTATGTTTCCACTGTCCAAACATTCTCTACATTATTTGCTGGAAGAAACTCTTTGATCTTGTAAACATCAGTGGGTGCAGTTTCACTCGTATGCGTGGTACTTTCACATCCTTACACAGGAAGGCTGGTTCACAGCTACTGAGAAGCTGCACGAGTTCTAACAGCTGACAAACTGTGGATTCTGCTGAGCAGAAGTTTCTTCTGTAGCTACTTAACAGCGTAGCCAAAGTATCAGCCGAGGTAGCCCAGTCAATCCTTGCTTCTCTTGAGAACCTCTCAGAATATTTCTGGAAGGGTGACGTTGCGGAGCAGCCACTGCTGGGAGCGGCTGCCGCTGCAGTCTCTGATGCTGGGTACCTGGCTGTCCTCTTCGGTGGCTTTGTCCAGGCACTGGTTACTGTTCACATGCAACAGGGTTAATTTCTTGGAAGGCAAAAAGAAAAACAAAGTTTAGTTTTACAGAAATCACCAGGCATAAGCTAATAAAAAAGTTTCTAGAAGCCATTAAATTTCTTCCGTAGGTAAATAGGAACTAAGCAAGACCACTTAGCTACTGACTCGAGATCCCAACTCTAAAGAATGCTTACATCTACCACTTGATGTTTTATATACTAAAAACCATCTTTCATGAACAACAGAGCAGTCCCAACCTTCTAAATGATGCTCTTTCTATACACCATTCTTTAAATAGGACTTCACTGCTGGGCATCTTCAAGGAGTTACAAATGAAAGTTTGTCAAAATATACAATTTTAACCATCAGTTCTAGTAGTAGTTTTGATCAGACTGGAATGAACACACTGAATATGTATTCAATACACTTTTTTCTCACCTGAGGACACAAATCTGACCTTACTTTGTTATTTTTGTACTATGCTCTTTTTAGAAAGCGTGTTCTTTTAAAAAAACGTGTACAGACACACATACATATATATCTTTTCCAGTATCTACTAATCTTAGTTATGCAATCTTCCATACTTTATCTACCTCAGCACTGTCCTCATGGAGAAGTCGTCTTCAGAAGCTGCATTTCCTGCCACTGTGCTACAGATACTCAGAGCATCAACTTGTCTGTGGTCCTGACTGGCATTACTATCAGTGTTTCTTCTCACTCAGCAGCACAACTGGGGCACTGAACTGACTGAAAAGTGGCAGAGCAGGCAAGCCTTTTGTGCACAAGCAGCAAAAGGTTAAAAAAACCCAAGAAAAATCTCTGCACAGTCTCCTGCACTCATAGAGCAGCAAAAGAATTGGAAGTTGGAACATTCACAGCTTTGGGTTTTTTGCCTCCTTTCTTTTTCTTCCATTAGGTGAAAAGGGTTTCTTACACACCTCCTGAACAGAGGCAGAGGGGAAAAAAAAAACAAAGAACACACAACTGCATGGGCACTTCTTGCTAAGTATTCTCTAAGTTCATTTTGTGCTTTATTAGCCAGCTCTCAGTACAGCTCTGCAGATCATACCTAGATTTTCCATTGACAGAATGACAAAAACACATACAACATAATCTATGTCTGGGTACTGATATAGGAGAATTCTGTTTTGCAGTCTGTGGCAATCACTGCAAGACAGACTACTGCAATTAGGTGTCTGTAGATGCAATGTTATTAGCATTGATAAATTAGAAATAAAATAAAAAGGACTTGCTGCTTGGTTGCATGTAGTAGTATTGTTCATCTTATTTATGTTAGATAAAGCAACTACATTAAAAGCAAGAATTAATGACTCCCAAGACTGAAATGTAATAATTTCAATTCACATTTAATTCTGAAAGTCTTCGACAACTTTCTTCAGTCTCCTATCAGCAGTTGCTTGCAATGTGCAGAAATCCTAGTAGAGATCCACTGCCTTCCACATTAATTGCTATCCTAATCAGAAAACTATCATTATTCATATTTTATTTTTAAAAGTTGTAGGTTTCATTAACACCTCAGCTACTAAAATGTATAGCAAGTCTATTGACTTAGAAACACCCCTCTGCTTTAAAAAATAAAAAAAGAGGAAAGACTTTTTAGCACCTAAACATCTACATGTTCTCTTTATCAAATATTTTTCATGATAATACCAGCAAGATTCCTCTTCCACAACTTGTCTTGCAATAGTCTTTTGCAATAGACTGATTTTATATTAACAAGTTTCAGTATTTTCTAGGTTTTTTTCAACTAGCCATGCCATAAGTCAGAGTTCTTGATGGCACTACTTAAACACAATATAGTTTGTAGAGCTTGAAAACCATAGTAACAATGTGGATATCAACAGTCAATAATTTCTAGCTATGGCAGCTCAACATATGAACTTCAAAGTAAATTTGAACATTATGTACAAGAAAGAATGATTAAAATAAAGCAGCTTGAAGCACATCTACCTTAACCATGCTGCCATAACTAGAAAAGTAAAACCTTCTTCACAATTTTGAGATGCTAATATTTTAATTAGAAAGGTATCTCTTTTTAATCTGGTGTGAGATAAGACATCAGGTGCTGAAATTGTCACCAGATCAGTAGCATTACCTTTTATTGGGCCAGTAGATGCCTGGAATATTTTTCTATTGTTGATCTCACCTTAACAGAACAACTACATTATATCGTTCTTCAAAATATCTGAGAGCACACAAACTATTCCTCTAAGAGGACCCTAAAATCTCATCAGGAAATTATATCAATACAGGTCCTCATCAAGTGACTACACTGAAATTAATGATGGGGGGAACATAACCCTGACATTTCTTGTTCTGGCTGTTAATTTGTGGTCCCACAAAGGAATACATTGCTCTGTAGGCTCATGTAAAAAAAGTTCTCACAAATCATTAGAAGACTTACCACTGGATCATATTCCCAAAGCTGATTTCCTTTTAGGTGGTGGCACTTAAGCATCGTTACTGGGCCATTAAGCTTAGATACATCTAAACACAAATCATCTGTTCGAATTTCTTTGTTGGCAGTATATGAGAAAACCTGGACAAAAAAAGAATGAGAGGAACTGAAAAAAAATTTAACTGAATATTGGTGGCGTGGTCAGAAGGGGGAGCATATGTGCACTACTTCATTTGTAACTATTTCCCCTTCAGCACGTATAGAAAGGATTATTTTTTAAAAATTTATTTACAGAAAATTAATATAAACAGTATATGAACAAGCTCTCCAGAAAAAATTGACATTTTCAAATTGCAGACTGCTTCCTGCATAGAAAAAGGAGGATCCCCAGCACAGGTGATCTTTGTATACCAGAAAACAATTCATCAAGAATTATTAATGAAGTAGAACGAAAAAACAGATGTAAAACAAATTCCAGAACCAACATGCAGAAAAACATACACCAAAACTGGCGTTCCAAGTACAGGTGTCATTTTTTTTAAAGTAAGGACTCCAGTCTGGAGGTCTAACTGGGAGAAAATTCCAGAGACCCAACAAGAGAAAGGCTAGCTTATAGCAGACTCCTCCTCATTTAACTTTTTGCTTAACAGTTTATCTAAAATCTGTTGCAATCAGGCCTCAAAACCCTGCAAATGACAAACCACCAACACACCTCACACCTTTCTTCTTACAGACAGCTTCTTCAGTGAGGTCTTCCTAAAATATGCTAAGGATGAAGTTTATGTATAACTACTGAAATAACTGAAAAATTGTTCTGATGAGAAGTAGTGTTCTAAATAATTTGGTAGATTAAGTTTATAAAGAATTGTCACCTGATTGCCACCCATCCCATGGCAGTTAAAGATTCCAACTTTCTCGTTTTCTTTTCTTGCCATATTATCCAGACATTGATTTGTCTCCACGTTTCTTATCTGGAAGTAAAAAAAGAGCACATTATCAAAGGCTGCTGTTTTTAGAGAGAACTAGGCTCACCTCAAACCTCAATGGCACAAGCTCTCTGCTGTACACCCAAAAATTATTGAATGAAATGTAAAATATAGGAACTGTATTACAATGAGAAACCACTATCTGAGACTCAAACTTCAAAGCAAATGTCCAAGCTACCAGGCTACAGAATCATGTTTATTTCTCTCCATATTTTGGGGGATCATTTCGTCTTGGGGATTCTTTTTGCTCAAAGATTCAGTTTAAGAGAATGGATGCAATTCAATCTCCAGCCCAAAACCACCAGAAGTTTTAAAGCACACTCCGAGGCACAGTAGGTTTAATTCCCTTTGAAATCATGGGTGATTGAGTTCAATTTTCTCCCTTCTGGAGTTACAGCCTTAATCCCTGTATTACTATATCGTAAGCAGGCATGAATATCTGCTTCCTAACATTCATGCCTGCCCCATTTTGTTTAAAAAGTTTATTTTAAAAACAAACAGTGCAAAATCACCCTGCAATTTGGCTCAACATGACTTGTAAGGGAGAGTAGGTGCCTACTTATTTAGGACAGCAACATCTGCCCTACCTCTACAGTCACCTAAGGAACATTGAAGAAAAAAGAGAAAACTGCCCAGCAAGGCTTGAGGTTCACTTGAATTTGCTGGTCACTGATGGGCACTCTGAGAGTAAAGTTAAAGCAGTTTTTAAGCTAAGTTCTTGCTTTTTACCTGGTCTAGTTCTTAAGCAAAGTGCTGCTCGGATTCTCTATAAAGAATGTTATACTGAAAGTTATCCATAACTATACATTTCTGAAGAAATATTTCTAAAGCCCTCCTCTGTGACATCTAGTACTGCAGTAAAAAAAAAGGAACACATTAAAATTATAGTACTATAAAACCAGAGTTCATTTTTCTGCCCCACTGAGAAGCCAGATGGATCATTTTACACGAGTGGAACACAGGTGCAAGATATTGAACTTTGTTGGAGATAACTTGCTAGCACTATTTAGTTCAGTATACAAACAACTTACTGTGCAATATACTTTTCGTAGGGTAGACAAATATATAGGCTAACATTTTACCTCTCCCAGAGAAAAATAATGGCGTGGAATTTGGGAATCAGGATAAACATTCTCCAGGTACCATGAAAAAGGTTTGCACTGGAGCTTGCGTCTTAATCCAAGTCGTGATGATATGTCTCCATAATCCACCTTAGTAACTCCTGTTGAAACAGAAGTTTTATTTAATGTCTGCTCGTAGACATTTTATGATTCCACTTAATACAAAAGTGATTAGTGTAACACACCACTTGCATGAAAGATTTTTCTCCTTAGAAAGTTGTTCTACAGAAAAAAGTTGGGTTTTTTTGGTTTGTTTTTTTTTTTTTTTAATATCATATGCTGTCTATATTTTCAGAGAGAACACACCAGTCACTAGCTCTGACTTTTTCCAGAAAAATGATACAAAAGATTGAATCACTACATCTGTGCTACACATGACCATTTCTCACCTGTGCTTTATGGAACAATTTGAATACAATTGTTTACTAAGTTATCACTGGAGAAAGGCTGAAGCAGTTATAGTCACTATTACCATTCTATTTACAATGGCAACTGGGATGAATATCTATGCAGTGAAAAACAGCAGTCTCCTGCGGAGTAAGGAGAATTCCATTTTAACTTAATACTCTAAGGCAGGTACCATTTGATGGACCCTTCATCATCTGTCTGACTGCACAAAGAAAGAATCAGAAAGCTACCTTTTTACAGGGAAGAAATTCTTTATTAATTCAGTACTTGTTCGATATAACTGCAGCACTTGCAGAAACTATTTTCACCATTAGGATTGCTATCCTATCTTTTTTTGTGTGTGTGGTATTTTGCTTGCCTTTTTCTCCTTTGGTCATTTATCAAAGTGCTCATCCTTCCTGTATCTTCACACTCCTTTATGACTCTTCTAATTCTTTCTGAAAATTAATTTGTCCAAGTCCTATCTGAAGAAGGGTTGAGGAAGGTGTGCTTGATCAGTAGATAATTAAGCACTAATGTAATTAATATTGCAATATTAATTAATTAAAGGGTAGGATAAATTCAAGTCTTCACGTGTGACATTCTGTTTGGAATTTTCCACAATACACTACATATCACACAGCCCCAAAGTAATACAGTACAAAAAAACCTCGAACCAAACAAAAACCCAGCCCAAAAAAGAACAAGTTCTTGGAATTTAAAATCCCCATGCAGAGTATTTTATGGCTCAGCTGACCACCACAATATATACCTCCATCTACATACATTTTTTCAGAAATCCTTCCACTTAGAGAATTGTGAATTACATTTAAAATTGTTGACCTTTTGAAACTGTGTCTGAGACATTTCCCAATGGGCATACTGTGTTATGAAATTGACCTGCCAGCAGATGGTGTTTCTACTCAATTAAGACACATCATTTCAGTTAAATGTTTGTAAATATCAATAAAAACATTAGTAATTCAGTATTCAAGAACAAACAAGCGACAAATGCTACTCAGGACTTTAGACTATTTTTGTTTGTTTGATTGTTTGTGGATTTTTGTTGGGTTTTGTTTTGTTTGTTAACTAAAGGCTTTTTTTAAAAAGAACCTGGAGAACTATACTGGTAAGGGAATGAAAGATAATGAAAGCTTGTTTTTTAATGTTTGATTCATGTGAATGGAATTTTAGAATCTCCTGAACTAGAAGCCCAGAAAATTTCTGTCTATGCTTTCCAGTCACATAAGAAACAAAAACAAAACAAACAAACAAAAACCAAAGAAAGAAGTCCTCTCTAGAACACTGCTTTATCTTTGCCACAGCAAATATTTCCTCTCCAGCAAAAGGAGCATTCTTTCAAAGGATGATGAAGTAGGAGGAGAAAGGCTGTACCAGCCACAGCTAAGTATGGACTTCTCCATTTTTCCATGATGAAAAAGCAGCTGATGGATGAAGCACTTACACCATGCTTAGAACAACCTTATGATACTCAAAACTCATTCATCAGTTTGGTACTCTGACCTTCAGAAAACAACACTGCTAAGGCTTTGTCATATCACTGAGTAGCAACAGGAATTAAAGTCACAACTATAAAGAATTAAATGCAAACTTATACTTAATAGCATAGAAGCATGCTGTTTCTTAAAACCGTTTTAAACATCACCATGTAGAAATACAAGTGTGAGCTGATTTTCCCTCCATTATTATGAGATGAAAGTGAGTATTATGTTCCATTTAACCATTTTTAGTTTAAAAGATTTTTTTAAAATCCTCTCTGAAGTTAGGTCTGCACCAAACCATATACTGGCACACAGAGTACATTCAGACTACATCTAGCATCAGGCTAAGCAGATGGACTGAATGGCAGAAGCAGTGCAGTTATCTTAGGGGTGTCCTCTAACAGGGCCTAATTATTCTGTTTCCCAGGTTCCCGGTACCTTATCTATACTACTCATAACTAACTTGAGTATTCCTATACATTTGCACTATAAAGTGCATAGGCAGTTTATGTGTAACTTCTTTTGGGGGGCAAACCAAAAGCGAATAAGGAAAACTTCAAAACAATGCATATAAAAAATATTAAGTATAAGTCTAAAATGCTTCTACAGACTGGTAGAATTTATACACAAAACAGTAACATACAGTACAAAACCAACTTTTTAACTTGGTTTTGGGGCTTTGTTTCATCACAGGAAAAATAATCTGAAATAGTATTTAACAGTACTTGCTACTGTTGTCTTTATTTAACCATGCAATATATATATTTCCCCCCCCAATTTCATTAAATTACTGGACATCCCTGATGATTCTATTTGTCACACAGCTTTCTGCTTGCTGTAGGACAATTGTATGCTTTTCATATATATGCTTAAAGATGTACTGAAAAATAAATACTGGTAAGTCAAAATCCCACATCAAATCATCCAATCACACCATCACCAGTTTTTTTTATACAAATGTACGACTCATCACAATACTTGCTTGGGCTGTCACTGTTCCTAAAAGTTTGGTACGTAAAGTTTGGTATGTAGCACCAGACTTCTTTGATTAATAATATATAACACTCTTGCCTTATACTTTTACAAAAAGACAAATACAAATTATGTCTATCAGTAGTATAGCCTTTTGGTTTAGTTTTCTTTGCCACCTTATATTTAAGCTTCTCATCAGACATGTTGCAGCAGTTCTGCCACCCAACATTTCAAAAGAGCAGAGGACTTGCTTGACAATTTCAATATGTGGCAATATTTATGCTAAAATGCTTGGAAAAAAAAAAGTGTGTTTTCATCATGTTTACAAATTGCTCAATCAGCTTTAAAAGAACAGTATGAAAACTGTTTCATCTAAAAGTAGTCTTCTGTTAAAAATCATAGAACTTGTTTCTATTTAGTGTTATGAAACTTGATAAGCAATAACCATTTAAAACCCATTTGAAGAGCTATATTATTTGTATTCCCAATTATTCCCAACTAATAGGTAATACTAGCTGAAAACAAGAATATGAAGAATTGGTCAGATATGTATTTTTAATGTAGGCTTAGCTACATTACACTGTGGACTCAGTGCCTTCTCTGTCCTCCCCCTCATACATAAAAGCAATATCCATGTACATTCTGAACCTTCACTTACCATGCTTGCCTAGAGGCAAGTGCATGCAGTGATTAGAAACTTATCCTGAAAACTGGGTCAGAGGGCTTAAACATCTCAGTCTCTATCTAGGTGTCTCTTGTGCAGGTAATTCTGTAATCTGTCCTTTCAGGCCTGTCCAGTTAGGCCCAGTGCATAGGAAGATGCTTCCTGGGGCAAACTTTTGGTCAACAATAGAACTAGTTTCCATACAAGCTAGATGAGGCTGTAACCAAGCTGCATTTTGGGATGCCTTCAGCTCACCAGCTAGGATGCAAGAGGCTGCTGAATGCCAAGGATTCATGCTGGGTAAGGAGGAGGAGGAGCTGGAACCCAGCATCAAATGCAGCATGGGGAAACCACACAGTCCCAAAGTATCCATGGTTTGCCTTTACATTAAGGATTACAACAAATCTACAACTGTCAGTTTATCATCAGTTAGTTATTAGGAGAAGGTTAGGGGGTGGTGGCTCTGGTAAGCCAACATAATGCTTTGCTGTTGCTGCCACAGAAGTGGCCACTTTTCCTTTGCTTAGCTTCTGATTCCTGTTGCACCACCTGTGCTGACATAGGAGCTAAATAACCAGCAGAAAGGACAGATGTCCACAGGACAAATGATCCTGACAAGTTTAATGAGTCAAATCAGTTGATAAAGACAAACAATTAACAAGTGAGGGGAGGTGAAGCCCTATCACCTGCCATGAAAAGCAAGGTGCTTTCCTCACTGCAAGCTCTGAAGCTGGCACTGCCATCCTGTGAAGCCTCATCTCGGGCAATCCAACCCTAGTATTTTAGACTGGAGAAAATGATTAAAGGCCAACACTAGGAAGAAAGAAGTGGCAGAGTCCACAGAACAACTGAATTCAGGTATTAGACTGTTCACCTGCACATGCTGTATCTGTTTTCTGAAAGCCTAAGAAATGGCCTGGGAAATAGCACTCTGCTTTAACACAGGACTGTGAAGAAAACTGTTGGTTACTGAGAAAAGATTAGAGATAGTGCCATTACTGTCACTGAGAAGAGCTGCTGTGTCCAACAGCTTTATTTTGGCTGAGCAGCAGCTGCTAAAACACTTTCCTGCTCAACCCACATCTGTACCTAACCATTTCTAAGCAGAGAGATGGCTTCTAAAATGGATAAAAGATGAAAACAGACAAGTAGAAATTTGTTCTAGACTGCACTTTTTAAAGAAAAAAGGATTACAGACTTACTTTTCATGAGAGCAGCTTTCCATATAACTACATTATATCAACAGTAAAAAGTCTCTTGAATTCCTATCATTCAAGCACTAAGCTTTATTTTTTTTCTTAATTTTATTTATTTTTATTTTTATTTTATTTCCCCCCTTCCCATACAGCACAGATTACATGAAATGGGAAAGCTACCTGAGAATCTTCAGTTTGCTTTCCTGGACAAATCCCTCTATGATTCACTACCGTACAGAACCAGAAGAGAAAGGACATTAAGGAGGAAAAAATCTT
This sequence comes from Phaethornis superciliosus, assembly GCA_023637945.1. Lineage (NCBI taxonomy): Eukaryota > Metazoa > Chordata > Aves > Apodiformes > Trochilidae > Phaethornis > Phaethornis superciliosus. The sequence goes on along the minus strand of JAJQWJ010000002.1, from coordinate 66,115,612 downwards.
CTTGTTAGCTAAGCTCAAAGATGCCCATCTATGTATTACCTCCTTCGAAATCCAATTTTCTCATCTATGTCAACTACTGAGAAAAAACATGGGTGCACACAGAATTGCCTGTTTACCTTACTCATTTGCACACAGGCTTGAAGACAAGCATTGGCTAAAAAATTCTCACGTCAGTCCTCATAAGAAGTCATGACACTGTCACAGTAACACTGGAAGTACACATCATACTAGCTAAGAGATTCACAGGCTTTGTATTGTACTCTGCTGAGGGTCACTACACCAGCATGTTGAAAGAACTAAATATTTACATTTTTATAATAGAAGGATACCTGGAAAAGCAGAATATGGCTAAATGAGACCATGTAGCAGAGAGAGAACTGAGTTCTTAAGACAACTACTGTCCAGAAGGACTGAAATTTAGTGTTATGTCATGTCAACAGGTAAAATCAGGGTCTGCAAAACTGAAGAAAGACTGGAGATACCAGAATAACAACAGTAAGGTGTTTGTGCACTTCCCAATGTAGTAAACCTAATTAATACCCAACTGACTCTCACAATTTACATGGATTTAGGGGGTAAGAGGTGTATGCAGCATTGCATATATTTATGTGTTCATCCTCTGAACAATAGATGATAGCTAAGAATGAACTAAGTGATTTCAGAATAACCCAACTTATTTAGGTAATATGTGATCCTACTATTGAAACATTCGGAAATTGTAATTTCAAACTCTTGTGCAGTGTCAATACAGATACACAAATGAGGTGGTGTGCCAATCAGTGGGTACAGATGCTCTAAGAGGAGCTTGGCAAGAGCACATCCCTGTCCATAGAACATACAGGCTATTAGTATAAAAACTATGCAGACATGCACATTTTGAAATTAAAAAAACCCACACCATGCAGTTTTAGATTCTTGCTAAAGTTCCTTTCACGAGCTGAAAACTTTTACCTTATTCTAATATAAATTAAAATCCTTTATTCCTTTTCTAGAACGGGAGAAAGCATGCATGTTCCACAGTACTACAAAACTATGAAAAAAAGTCTTATCAAAGCAATTCTACAAAATTCAAATGCTCTAACTTCTTCGTAGCTTGCAGTTACCACGTGCAATAGAAGGACTACAGAGATGGTATTAAAAGTAATTATGTAAACTAACAGAGGCTTAAAATGGTATTCAGTAGTTTACATTTGGTTTTAAGAACTATTATTTTTATAGTCAGATGTTCTAACTACCTAGTAGACTTTAAAATCTAGCTTGATATGGATACATAGAAGCAATTTTAACCAAAAATTATTACACCTATTTACAGACAACTTTTCTGAATTATACACCTCTACATGTCATGTTTGAATTCATAATGCTTTATTAATAACACAGAGAAGTAACCATAAGCTGTTAGCTTCTGATTTCAGCTAACTAGCTTTGTGTATTAGGAAGAATTATTTTTAATTTTAAAAAAATTCTTGAGTCTTGAGTAATGCTTTTACTTAAGACAAAAATCATCATAAATAGGCAGTCATTTGTTCAAGTATTGTTAAAGTATCTTATCTAAAATTTGACACTGTACAGACTCTAATTGTATTGTATTACAGCCTTTAAATTTCAATACTAATGCAGGCTTAATCAGTAAATCATAAGGAAATACTATATTTTAAGATATGTCCCTGGAAAAGCAGGCATGGCACACAGATCTACCACTTTGTACTCAAGGTTGAATGTGTCTAATGTCTCATTTATGTAGAGAGGATGCCTGCTGCAACTCAACATTTGTCTCTGTTTTTTTAAACACCAACAAAAATACCCTGAAAGAAAATAAATAATTCAGTACTTCCCCTTGTTGTCTTGAGCTTTTTTTTTTCCTTTTCTGCTTTTTTTTTTTTCCAGAAAGCTTGAGATTCATAGAAAATCAGTTCTCGTATTTTATGTCCTCATGTTTTGTTAAAACTCATTTTAAGAAAGGTAATAAATATCAAAGTCAAACACATTGGCAACTTGCCTTTATACTCTGGATAGTGAAGTTCAAACTCTCCTAAGCCAAAAGATAATAACTTTTGCCACTCCTTTTACAGGGTTTAATTTAAATCACTTCTTCTCTATTCAGCCTGGAACACCTACCACACAGAAGCCAGAGGCCAAACTCCAGCACATTATGAGATGCATTTGGATGGTTGGTTTTCAGCACTATCATTTACCTCTTTGACATTTCATTGAGCTTTAACTCTGTTGCACATGAAGCTCATTCATAAATCATTTTTGGAAAATGTAGAGGGGGGAGGAAAAGGGATGGGAGAGGGGGGGAAAACTGAAAAGACTGCAGGGTATATATGGCTAACAAAATTATTTTTCAATTAAGATCGTCCTTTTTATACAACTTCATTGGGCTTTGTCTTACAAACTTCAAATCAATAACATTTTTATTTAAATACTCATGTTCTTTCCAAGTAGTAATACCATTTTAATTCTTAACAGATATTTCTATAATCAAATACTTGCTTACCTGGAGATATGATGTAAAAAAAGTTTTTGAATTCATCCATCCAGACTTCTGCAAGCCGTCTGTTATTTTTATTGATTATCTGCCCTGTACCTCCTGGAAACGTGTATGGTGTTGCTTTTCTGAACACATGACCAACATGTGAGCAAGTTACAATCTCCAATGTGCCACCACACTGCCAAATCTGAAAGTGGTAGAACAATTATTGCATAGCTGCAAGCCACTGAAACATTAATCACTTGCTTTTGTTCGTGTATGAGATACAACATTAGCTCAGGTCTAAAACAAATGCACACTGCATGGAAGAGAAACATATGCCTGTTTCCTGTTCAAACAGATAAAGATGCTCACAAGCCTGAGTAAGATACAGTAATAAAGAGCACATTGGGCCTCACAGCACTAATGCATCAGCAAGAGGCTACTTTAGGGAACTGGGCAAGCTGCCAGTGAAGAAAGGAAAAAGCTCGTATGAATCACAGAGAAGTAACAGGTGGTGATCTGTCCAACAAAGTCCATTAGAAAATAGAGTCTCCATGTAAAAATCCCCTTTACTTTTCAAGTGAAGTTTCTGAAAAGATTTTCCTTTGGGGGGTGGCCTCTAAAAATGGCAGATTCAGAAAACTGGACTCCTTCACAAGTACCCACCTAGCTACTCCGATGAGTAAAACAAAAGGAAATAGTGCTATTTGGTAGGAATGAAAGTGAGAACAGCACTGATTGGGTCTACATCCAAATGAGGGCATGCAATAATTAAGTTACAATCTCTTCTTGCTGTTCTATAACAGAGATACATTTCACTGACACATCAAACCACACACTGATGACATTACCCCTGACTTATGCTTCCTTAGCTTTTAGAATTGAACTCCTTTTACCACACATGCAATCATGCTTCAGAATGACCATCCCAATCTTTTAATCAGCAGGCTCTACCAGCTATTCACCACGCACTGTTTACTGACAGCCTGTGCATCTCCACTGGAGGAACTGGACAGAAAGCAAAGTACTAACTGCAACACAGAGAGGACCCTGATGCAGGCAGCAGATCTGTATAGATCAAAGAACTCAAAATGAACTGTCCTGAGTAGTGAAACACCGAAAAGAGTTTTACCTACCCTGAAAGAAATTTCTAAGTTTTCTCCACCCCAAATATCCATTCCAGCATCATATGTTCCAATTTCCTGAAAGTAATCTCTGTCTATTGAAAAAAGACCTCCTGCCATGGTAGGTGTCCTGGAAGGAAGGAACGGGGGGGAGGGGGAACAAAGACAAAAAATAAGCATCAGTCTATGACAAAATGCCCTTTTATTTCTCAAGTTCCTAACATATTCCTTCTCAGTGGGCTTCCATCCAAATTCAGTTACTGTCACTGTGCTTCCTAGCTCACAATTTTCCAGAGATGGAACCAGTTAGTGACAGTTCTCCCTATTTCTCACTTCAAATTGGAGCCCAGATAGAGCAACAGCCTGTAGAAAGCTGATGCTATTTCTGAGAAAGACTCCTGCTTCCAATGCTGGTAACTCATGAAAAAGAGACACATTTTTTACAGGAAATGGATAGTTCTGTTCTTGACAGTTATGAGAGGCCATGAAGTAGCCTGCTTGCGTTCATTATTATTGCTTCATACAAGAAAACAGTACTTTAAGGGTTACATCCAGATTTTTTTTGCAAATTCCTTATTGGTAAAAAACCCAAAACTGTACTATACCCTGAGATGACCTCTGGATTTCTTAAATGAAAATCAAACTGAAAGCAGCAAAGGCCGTACCTTCAACTTTGTGGCTAGTAAATATTGCCACTTTTCAGAACACTGAGGCCAGAAAGCTTGCAATTGCTAAAAAATACATATTCCAGGCAAGTTATCTACCTTTGTCATAACATGTACATGACAAGAAGTTAGAAATTCACCTCCCAACCATGCACTTGGAAGACATTTAGCTTCCATGTATATGGACATGCTCACAAACATACACAAGCCAAAAACTGATGCATTGTTTTGTTGATCATTTTCAAAATATGATTTGCTGGAATAGATGATTAAAATAATTTTCAATTTAAAAAATCATGCGTCATTATAAAAACTAGTAATTCACTGGTAACTGACATAAAACTTAAAAATATTTCTAAAGTGACTACCCAAAAAAGTTACCAACAACCAACCCACCTGAAAACTTATATGCTGGTCTTTCAACCAGACAAAAATGATGCTATGAAAGAACTGATTAAGTACTAGCAAAATTAACCTAGAAAAGATGAGTAAACACCAGGTGAAAATTTCAACCAATTTTATAATTTCTCCTTACCTCACAGGAAGGGTTCTATCTCCTTTCCGTCGATCCATCTCCCTCTGAGGAACAGGATACCAACGAAAATTCAACTTCCAGTTGAATCCACCATAGGTCATGTCTGAGCCTGCCATATATTCAAAGGTGTCATCGCTAATTACATCAATGATGGGACACACTACTGTTCTCCTAAGGACAGGAAAGAACAAAAAACAATTAAGGTATAAAAAAGTGGTTTAATTCTAGTTTTGTTTTAATATTAATTCATCTAAATGAAAATGTGTTTTTCTGATAGAATTTTGGCAATAATAGCTCTTTCTTAAAATGGTATTTGCATGATTACAAGATTAAAAAATTCATCATAGCCTTCTCAATGCTACACAGTGATTGTAAAGAAAATAAAAGCTTTTGTTCTTAATTGAGCAGTTCAAAGTAACCTGCATGTTTTGGAATAAAAATTCAGTCATTAGCTCTGGAAAGTATTCTTATATGCCCTCAGGACAAAGAAACTACAGTAATTGCTCAAAAAGTATAATTAGTGCATCAAACTCAACAGAAAGAGGCTTCCTTGTCACTGTCCTGGCATTATTAAGTTATATACTCACAGAAACTAATTCTAATAATTTCAAAGACACTTAAATAACCATACTCAGAGAAAAAGCTCTGCAAAAAGGTTGCACCTGAATTCAAAGGACTTATTTAATTGGGCCATTTGCAAAAATTGTAACAATTTATGTAATGTAGTCTCATAGAAATGTGTATTAATGATCACTTAAAGGCTAGTATTATGTCTTAAAACATCTCCAAACAAAGATTATTACTTGCAGCTTTGTCATCATGCAATGCTATATTTTGTATCAAATTTTAAGAATTATTTTTATCTATAGCCACAAGAAAAAAACAGAAACCTCTAACACTTAATACTCAGTCTACTTACTATGCTGTTTAATAACAGAGTAGTGTGCAAATACAGAAGTACTGGTCAGATGCATGAATATTTTAAAATGCAGAACATTCTCTAACTTCAGTATTCTTCGATTTTTCTCCCTCTCAATACAATTTCGATCATACTATCCTGGATGTTAGAGTTGTGAATTTTGACTTACGATAGAATTACAAAGCTATGGTTCCCACAGCACAGATGAGTATGATGCCAGTAACTATTCTAACTCTAGAACACATCCCTGAGAACCAAATCACAGCACAGAATTCCATAATACAAATGTTACAAAATAAAGAAACTAGGATGAGGAAACTAAGTAAGCCTGACAGCTCGTGCTCACAGTGTTGATGTTACAGGAGATTAGGGCTCTACTTCTTCCTCAACAATATCTTTACAAGTTCATGAAGAAATGGGCTAGGCTACAGACAGAAGATCTCAAACTCTATTGCTCTCTCAACTACTATTCAACATGTTATTCCAAGCATCCCATATGAGCTTCACTTTAAACCAAATTTTACTTTTTGAAAGTTGTACTGAATTAGACTCGTATCCTTAAACAAATGAAAAGATACATAATTTATCCAGCCCTCCAGAAAGTAAATATTTGCTTGTAGTTTATACTGTAAAACTTGGAACATTTCCTAATGGAAATTTTTCCAACTTGGAACAAACCAAACACAAAACAAATAAACAAACAAAAAACAAACAAAAACCCCAAACAAACAAAACCAACACAAACCCAAACCACATAGTCCAATAGATAGATAATTACCTGTCAGCTTTGATCCTTGCCAGAAGAGGTTCAAGCCAGCCTACTGTACATTCACAATGAGCATCTAAGAAGGTGATGACTTGGCCTTTAGAAGCAGCAGCCCCCTTTAATCTGGCTCTAATCAATCCAGAACGCTGTTCCATCCGAATCACATGAACAGGTACTTTTAATTTTCTCACATAATTTTCCAGCGGTCTTTTCAAGAAATCTGCAAAGAATGATCAAAAGCAGGGAAAATGTCACTTACACAGTTCAGCATTTTTTTTAATGAAGAGGCTTGAATTCAGAGATATTTTCCTCTTTCATTTCTCTCTTTTGTACTTTCTCATCTACTTTTCTCTGCTGGTAGTTCTGCAATTCACAATATGTCCTTCGACATCTCCATGTATTTCACTTGCTAGAGCAGGAAGTTCTTCTTCCTCTTCATTTCTTCTTTATTGGAAATACAAAAATTAAGAAAGTGTAGAGTGCTTACACAAAAACCAGATGGAATAGACAAGTTTTTATTGTGGAGTAGATGCAGCTTCTACTTTCAAAACCATTCAGAAGTGTTTTTAGACAATAGCACTTCTCTGCCAAGACAATACAAAAAAAAAAAAAAAAAAGAGCCGACTAGTAGAACACAATTAATTGCCTCTTACAGGAATATGGCTTACAGACAAGTTCTTTGCAAGCAGGTTAAAACATGGTCAAATTAACTTTTCAATTGTGCTTTCTCTAGATACTTCTGGCTAATTTTTTTCTATTAAATTATCACTACAACACCTAAAACAAGAAAAAAAAAATCCAAACAAACAAACAAAACAAAAAACAAACAAAAAAACCACCCCCAAAATTGTACACATATTAATATCTACCATCAAAAGTACTCCGCTTAGCCAAGGAAAAAAATATTCAAAATACAATAGCCATAACTGACTACCATGTGCCTAGAGACTGCAAATAACTCATATTAACAAATAGTTGCCAAATTAACACATTTCCCATTGCCAGGCATAGTTCTATCCATCATGAAAAATAAGACTGAGATGGATAATGTGAAAGGAAGAACAAAGACTTGAGGGAGAATGCAATTGACAGTCATAGAATCAGATTTCTGCAAGTTACTACAGATTTCAAATCTGTAAAGAAGGCAAAATAGTCTTACAACATCGCTACAGATGATACACTGAATACACATGGGAGATAGAATAATGGTTTGGGTCAGAAGGAACTTTTAAGCACCATCTAGTTGCAAGCCCCTTGCCATGGGAAGGGGCACCTGACACTAAGCTAGGTTGCTTAAAGCCCCATCCAACCTGGCCTCCAGGGAGGAGGCATCTACAACTCCTCTGAGCAACCTGTTCTGGTGTCTCACCACCCTCACAATAAAGAATTTCTCGCTAATGTCTAACCTAATTCTACCCTCTTGCAGCTTAAAACCATTACCCCTTGCACTATCATTATATGTCCTTGTAATATGTCCCTTCCCAGTTTTCCTGTAAGCCCCCTTCAGGTACTCCATCATGTAAGGTCTCGCCAGTACCTTCCCTTCTCCAGACCAAACAACCCCAAACTCTTGACAGGAGAGGTGCTCCAGCCCTCCAGTTATCTTTGTGGCCTTCATCTGGACTCAGTCGAATTGCTCCATGTCCTTCTGCTAGGGGCTCCAGAGCTGCACACATAGTCCAGGTAGGGTATCACCAGAGCAGAGGGGGAGAATGGCCTCCCTTGACCTTCTGATGCAGCCCAGGGTATGGTTGGCTTTTTGGGTTGCAACAGCACATTGCTGACTCATGATGTTGAGTTTTTCAACAACCAGTACCCCCAGGTCCTCCTCAGGGATGCTTACCACTGATTCTCTCACTAGCCTGTATTTGTACATGGGACTGCACCAAAACACTTCCAGGAGCTTGCACTTTGCCTTATTGAAGTTCATGTGGTTTGCACAGGCCCACCTCTCAAGCCTGTCATGGTCCATCTGGATGGCATCCCTTCTTTCTCACATGTTGACCACACCACACAGCTTAGTGTTGTGTTGTTAGCAAACTTTCTGAAGGCTCACTCAGTTCCACTGTGCATGTAGCTGACAAAGATATTCAACAGCACCAGTCTCAGTACTCTTGTACTACAGGGAATGAATTGTACTACAACAGTGCAAAGCTTCTGGTAGGATTTGGCATAAGATAGTAAGTACCTCATAGAAGAATAAGTGTGACGCTGGGGGGGGAAAAAAGCATGGCATTAACTCTTAGTGGCTGTTTAGTAAATCTCAAGAGGCAGAGCTGACCTGAGGGTGATTACCATTCCTTACCACTGCTCCAGATGAATGAGTTCTAATTGCCTCTGCATTTTTTTCAGTACATTGTTGGGCTGTCGTGAAAACCCACAGAAATAAGATGTGACATATCTTGGAAGCTGAACCATACTAGAAGAATTTGAAAGACCTTAAATGCTAGTCTCATTAATTCTTACTGTGCCTATTAAAAGAGAATCAAATGAATAAATGTTTATTAGTACAAATGAAGCATACACATCTGAACATTTTGGAGGCCTTTTGGGGCTGAGCACAGAGATAATTTGGCTGACTGAGTATGTAGCAAATACAATCTCATCTCTTTACAGTGTAGCTTTCCAAAGCCACTAATTTCAAAGAACTAATATTGCATTAATGTTTGTAGTTTTCATGCATCTGGCTTCCATGACAGACACAAAGAATTTCTCTCTATCCTAACCATCTAATGAGCAAGTAACACAAACCAACATATTCCTCTGCGTCCTTCAGGTGTAGTAGCAATAAACTTTCAGAGCAGTTCTAACCAATTAATGCTGAATGAATTAAGGGCTTTGGCATTGGTCCTTGAATGCACAATTACATTAACAGAATAGTAACATTCTGCCAGGAGGATGAGTAGAAGAGAACAAGATTTCAATAATGCAACTGTGGTCAGTCAAGAAACAAAATATAACAGAACGTTACACTGAGCAAAGTAATGCACAACATATTGCATACAAAAATCTTAAGTCCTACTTACATTGTTATAGAATCATCAAATGTCAGGTTGGAAGGGACCCCAAGGATCACTTGGTCCAACCCTTCTAATATTATTTTTTACATGACACATCTCAGAACCCTGTTGAGCTGATACTGAAAACTTTCCAAAGCGGGGGAGTCCACCACTTTCCTTGGGAGACCATTGCAATGTCTGACTGTCCTCATAGTGAAAAAATTTCCTCGTGTCAATTTTCTTTGTAAGGTATTTAAAATTTCAATTTATCTTTTCAAGTACTTCCAGATTTTTTTCCTAAGAAATATATAGCAAGATGCATTAAGTGTTTTCACTGTGGAGGGAAAAGAGCTAAGAACAGTTATCCTCATGTTTAACCATGTCCATAAAAATATTTTCAGGAACTACCACCTTGTTAAAAACTTCAGAAGGAGCACAAAACACTGCCAGATATACAATAACTATGGTCTTAAAATATTGCTAGAAATACAGCAGAATAAGCAAAAAGGTAGCGCCTTATCCCTACAAAAGCGTGGAAAAATAACTTGGTCATCAAGATTTCTGGGGTTCTTCTGGTACCAGCAATTAAGGTTAAATGCTCAAATCTAACCAGCATATTTTCCCAGCAGAGCAGTTTCTTAGAGTAATACACATCCCTCACAAACTGCTCCCTCAGTTCAAGTAGTTCAGTATATTTTGGCCTGCAAGAAATGCCAGAAACAAGCTGTACAGATGATTTTCTATACAAAGCTAATAGTTATATTTATACGAAGTCCTATATTAAATACAGATGAAAAGTATTATGCATTAGAGTCAGTTGTTTACGAGTCACACAGGATGACAGCTGAGCACGTTTTTAACATTGCCTCATACACTTCAAACAGAGTGAGGTTTTAATATTTTAAAAAAAACAAACCCAAACACAACAAAACCAGATATTTCTATTTGGGAAAAATGATAGCTCATGCACTTTCAGAGGCATAACTGAACTCTTTCTGCTGGATACTCCTTTCAAACTTTTTCTCTATCAAGTGTGCCTAATTTCAGGCACTTTTTAGGCACTATTTTACCTACAACTATAGACAGTTTAAAGAGCATCTTCTGTGGCAGTAGCAGAACTAAGCAAAACAAACAAACAAAAATATATTCAGTTAAAGTCAGGTAAGCACTTACGTTGAAAAATACCTCGACCATTCTATTACCGAGTCACATTTGTAATAATATTAATGAAAAATTACGTTTCAAACAATTTTTCTTTTTAATTAATTTACAGTAAAACATTTTACATGTGTAGGCATGCAGACACAGTTTTAAGAACTGTAAATGCTTTTATAAGATGTTTTGGAAGGAATTTAGTTTTAGTTACATTTCTTTTATCTGTGTAACAGACTTCTGCAAGTATATTCTCTCCTGATGCAATGTACCTATTATCATGCTTGTCCATTCACTACCAACCCAGTTGTAAGTACTGAGTAATCCTGGCTTATCCTGTTCTCCTAACAATTACCAATACTTACCAATTTAAGGAAGCAGTTCTTTAAAAAAACCCCATGCAATTCTAATCAGTAATTAGAAAACAATGTTACAGATTTGCCTTGTTTCTTTTACTTTACTGTAAGAATAAAAAGCTTTACTGTTTAGAATAAATAAGTGCATGTTGTTTTAATTCAACACAAACAGAAAGCTTAAGCAGCATATACCAAAACCTTCAATGTTTTCAGGCATCCTACCCCTTCATTTTGTTTTATTGTACAAGCTTGCTTGCTGGAACTGTAACAAGATTTTGGAAAACAAAATAAAACTTCCACTAAGCATTGAATGTATCTACGAATAAAAGATACTTGAGTGATCTGAAACTAAGATTACAGATTTCAAAATTAAATATTGGAACACATTCAGTCACAACACAACACTAAACAAGTCTGAAATTCTGTATCGTTCAGCCTGGAATTACGTTACCGTGCTTTCATTACCTAACTGAAACCCAGAAACAGAAAAGTTATCTAGAAGAAAGCCACATACTTTATTAACTGGACTGTGATTCTGCTTCATAATGAAGACACGGCTATTACTATGTTAAAATTTATCTTGCTGTTTGGACGACAAGCACTCATTTTGGCCTGCAGCTGGCATTACCATAAGAAACAGAACATGGATTTTGGAGAAGTGGAACCAGAAGCATCAGGCAGAAATGACAGCATGCTGGGTGTAAAATCCTTCCATGAGTAAAGCGCAGCAATTCCTGCTGATACAGGTAAAAGCCTAAAACTAGTGGCTGCCAAGACCTTTTTCTAGTGTCCTACTAGTTATTAGTCCCACTAGAAAGCTTTCAATGTGGAAATATAGAAAAAAGGTTGATTTTATATTAAAAAAAAAAAAAGTCTTAGATGAAAAAATGTAACTCGCTAATCTCCACTTATAAATACAAGGAAAAAAAATACAGGTTATACAATATAACTTGAGGGTTATCACCAAGAAAGATGAAGCTATGAAAAAGCCAAAAAAAGCCAAATATCAACTGCTAACACAAATTAAATATCAAGTTTAGTCTAGAGTATTATTGTTATTTCTACTATATTGTAATTTACCAAAAAAAAGAGTAAATTCAAATAAATTTATTTCATTTTTAGAAAAAATCAACTTCAAGTTTTTTCTATTATTTTCATTACACGTGGAAAGTTTTATTCTGTAGAATGGAGTTTTCATCTGGAGTAGTAGTTATTAAAAAGTAGAATCTCTTACAGTGTACACACTGAATTTAAACCTCCCAGTAACTGAATAGTAAAAATTAATCCTTCTGAGCAGCAAGTCTAACGGTGGTAGTGACAATAAATTTGAATGTGTGTGAGGAACAGAGTTGCCCCTGTTATGATTTACCAGGTGATCAAATATCAAATGCCTTCAAGCTTTAGGAACATGTTAAAATTCCAAAGTGAAACATTAAGGCTGTAATGGCATAAACTCACAAATTCTGTACTATCAACAGTCAAGTAAACAGACAGATAAGCTATCTCTAGTTTTCAGCAGATAATGACCCCCCCCCACATCTCAAAACACGCATTGGTCGTTCAGCCTTACCCCACCCCAGCTACTGTTTTGCTGAGGAGAGCTAAGCCCACTGAAAGTCAGTCTCAATTTTTGTACCCAAAAGAGCAGCAAACTCAGGCACTGATGTTCTCATTACCTCTTTCACTGGCATCATCAACGAGGACGATTTCTTCCAGCATGTGTCGTGGTGAGCGGTTTATCACGCTATGAACAGTTCGTAGAAGCGTGCTCCAAGCCTCATTGTGAAAAACAATGACAACGCTGGTTGTGGGAAGGTTGTCTGCATACACCTTTGTTTTACACCTAAAACAAAATTAAGCCATATATTCGTAAATGTAAACCCTTCCGTGGGAACTGCAATGCTGAGGTTTATTTCAGAGTACCAACGCCAACATGCATAAAGTATCAGTTAAATGCAAAGTATGACAAAGGAAAAAACAGCACACAGACTTCTAGTTTTACCTAAAAAGCACTTTGCCTTTTACATATACACCTAAGCATTTCATCCTATCATTAAGAAAGGAAAACCTCAATTCAATTAGCAACTATTGAAACAAAAGAGATATCCATACTGCTAACACACAGAGATGATAATAGATTATTTATTTCCACTCCTCCTCTTTTGGGAAGAGAAGTGTGCCCAAATACACTAAGCCAAGCCCCTAATTTAGGCCTGCATTCCCTCAGAGGCCAAGGGGGAAGCCCTAGTACTGTAAGGGGTAAGAAGGGGAAGGGAAAGAGAGACAAGATTTTAAAAGGTAAACTTAATCTAGGAAGTAAATGTGGTAAAAAAGTATATGATGAACACAAACAATAACTAAAAAAGGTGAAGAATTCTAGACACAGTTAAAGTTTGGAAAAAGCCAGGACTACATGCATGCTACTCATAACACTGGTGAGTTAAGTATTTTTCACAATTTAATGGGTTTTTTTCCTCCTCACTGTATACATGCTGGAAAAGCTATAGAAGTTCAAATTAAAAAAGAATGGTATTAACATAAAGTTAGCATTGAAGACCACAAGCTTAGCTTTCCTAATGGCATACATAGGACATTTATGCAAAATATGACACACTACAAGCAACCCCAGATACAGTCAACATTTTACCTTCTGCAACACTATTTTAAAACAAGTGATATTTTTAATATCTTGTAGAAAAAATCAGTACCCAAAGTACTCTTAACAGTTCTGAAAATACAATTCTGCACTAAAAGACAGCAACACAAATTTAAGTGTTCTCTGCACCGATCTGTTCCTCCTGCACATTCAAAATAACACAGAGAAACTTACATTAGATTTGATAGTATTAAGTCCTTGAAGAACCAAAGCTTATGAGATACATATAGATGTCAAACACAAGGAAAACATTGAAGTGGGAAAAGAAACAGTGAGTGGAGCTCCATTCTAACAAGAAAGCTCCTATTATAGCCCTAAGTATTGAGTAATTTCACTTCTGTGTAGCATGATCTAAATGCTATTAAAATATGTTAATAAGTATACATTACAATCCTTAGTATATAAGTATATTCTAGTATATACTTAGTATGTAAGTACACATTACAAACCTTAACAGCTGTGCTGTTTGAAGTCTTGAGAAGTACATAGTGTGTATCCTCTACCTTAAACATATAAGAACAATACTGAAGAAACAGCCTGTCAGTAAAAGGTCATGGTGTTGGGATCTCTCTCTACCCTTTTTTCCCCTTTGGAAAAACCTGTGACACCAGGAACATCAGATAAAACTGGGCTCCTAAAATATTTTTTTTTCCCTTGGTTAGTCAGGGCTCTCCTAAATGAGAACAGCTCTCACAGCATATAGGCATTTCAGCTCTGAGGTGGTGACAGAAGTCCAGTGTGCCATCCAGATCCCAGAAAAGTAATGAGTAAGTTCAGGTACAAGTCAAGATGTATCTGGAAGTGCTTCTGTGGAATCATGTTTAATTTCTGAGAACTGAAGCAATAGAATCAGCACTGTAATAATATGCTTACTATACAGTTACAGCCAACTGTAATTGTTCACTTCAATGACATGCACATCATAAAATGTTTAGGGAAAGCAGCCATATATCCCTACATTTTCTGATATAATTCATGAAAAAACCCTTGCAAAACATGCCAACCACTAAAGCTGTTTTTGTGATATAACTTGAAAAATAAAACACCTTTTCAGAAAAGTGCTATGAATTTCAGATGCCAAATTCAAACACAAGCCAATTAATTTTTCCCCCATGTTTGTTACCTGTTCAAGCCCATTTTGCTATTTTCAAACCTAATTCTCTGTTTTATTCCTGCTGCTGCACTGCTCCCTAGACCAGAAAATAAGTGTCTGATTGTAGACCTTCAGCTACAGTTTTAATACAAATTCACCAACTGTTCCTCTAGTTTTTGGCAGAGTATTTGTAAAAAAGTTATGAGAAGCTTGTTAGAGGTTCTCTGTGAAAAGCAGTAGCAATGTGTCAGTCACCAAGAACATCTTTCTGGGATAGCCACATGATCTACTACTGTAATATGGAATAGCTCATCCCCAGACTTGCCTTTATTTATGGTGTGACAAAAAAAAAAAATTAAAAAATCGTATTTTAGTGAGCTCAGTTCAATGAACTGGTATAACAAAAGCCAGCCAAGTGACCAGGGACTACCATGTTTATAAACCATTACATTGTCTGAAGTATAAATAGATCAAAACATTTACGATCCAACTTTGAATGGAAACTTTTTAGTGCTAAGAGGAAAGCATACAGGGATTTTTCTGGGACACCTGCCCTTCCTGCGAAGCATTCCTACAGCCCTGTCCTGCAACAGCTGAACATCCTTTCCACAATGAGACTTGCCTATTGCCATCCCCAGAGACCATCACCTTCTGGTATAACAATTTAAGAGCTACCTAGGCTGGCTTGTTTACCAATATGTAAAAGGCTGCCATGGCAACCTTATTATGAAGGAACTTGATAACAACACTGGCTTGGAAATTTTCAAATACTATTCTTAATATGACACTTATTGTGAAGTTATTCTGGAAAGATTCATGATACAGGCAGGATAAAGGAAAGACTTAATAGTACAATATCTTATTTTTAATACTCCTTTCACCTGCCTTTCTATATATATCTTTTAGCTTTATTTGTACAATATTTTTTGTGAATATATACAAATAAATAAAGAACTTCGTTTTTAATTTTGAAACCATTGACAAATTCCTCCCCATAGGAATATACTGCTGCAGAACATAAGACAAATAAAATAGTTGACACCGGTGATTAGTACAGTAGCTCTCCATGTAAACCTCATGTTATATCCTTACTAACAAACATTTAAATTAAGAATCCTTTCCTTTGAAAGCAAATTATCCCAGAAAGTGATTACTGCAGAATTTAAAATAGAGCATTAGTTTCAAGCAAGTTATGCAACATTAGTAGCAGAATATAACTGTGAGGGGTATGACACATAGGATATGAATTAAAGACAATTTGAATTTTAATTCACTACATTATGTTCCTTTTGTGGGATCATGCCTTAAACAATTTTAAAATTGAGTGCATAATATTAGGAAGGTATACCATCTCCAGTAATTTAATGAAGACTCCAAACAACAGCTCAGAATGTCAGCTTCACATGGAATGAATCACCCTTTCCTTAATCTACAGCATTCACCATGCAAACTCTCAGCTAATGTGACTCCATATATTATTTAGATTGTTGAAGCTCCCCTAAAATTTCAGGCGTTTTAAATGCAAACAGAGACTTATTGTCCCATTATCTAAAGACACAGAAAAAGAACAGGCCAGTTTGTTAAAACATGATCAAGACAAAAAGCCTGCTTAGTCCAAGTTTCTTGATGCACACATCCCAATGCTCAAAACAGTGATGTTCTTTACTTCATAGCAAGGCTCCTCATGCATTGAAATCCCCATTGTCAGCTGCATTACCCTCGTACTCCTCCCTAATATTTGATTGCTTCTTTCATGTACTTAAGAAATAAAATTAGTTACCCAAGATCTTTAATGCCACATCAAAATCAGATTAAAGAAAAATAATTGAGTTTACAAGCTATACTTTTAAAAGCTGTTTTACAAAGGAGCCACAGGACTATAAGGATATGACTCTGCTCCAACATTTTTAAGACACTTATAACAAATTCTTCACAGAATTTCACCTTTTTGCAATTTTGCATCATATATTCAGAATACTTTGGCCTGGCTACTGAGAACTACATGGTTACTTTTAAGTTCATAATTCTACAAGAAAACAAGGCAGGGTAACAGGTCTAAAACCTAACTTAAATTCAAGTTTAACTAACTAAAAGCAAAGGAAGGAGGACAGATGTAGCACATACAACATTGCTATAGAAGAACAGCCACAGCAAAATAAATACAAGGTGTTATCCCTAACACCCTGAAGCCTGATATCAAAGCTTTAAATCCATTACAAAACTTTTTAAAATGGAAGTTGTTGTACTATGCTTTTCCATGATCGTGACCTTTTGTGAAGTGTTATTTGAATCTTAAATAGAAGTTCTTTATGTTTTGAGATGTTCTTTCACATATGGAGATGTTCAGAAAAAAATCTCGAAGAGAACTTTATTCAGTGGATTATGTATAGCTGCTTGATAACTAGCTGATGCTACTTCAAGTGCACCTGGAAAGCCTCCCAATAAACTGCTTTCCTCTTTTCTCCTTCAGCCCAGAATACAAATAGTCCACAGGAGACATTACAAAAATAACCAGAACAGACACCAAGTGAGGCAATTCCATCTAAACAAAATTAAACCGTTAAATCTTGGAGTTTAATTGCTGCTTCAGCACCATCTTGCAAAGAAATATGATAACCTTTAATTTTGTGTTGCCTACACCACCACAGCCATCTACTCTCAACTCTCCTCCACACCTGGCAGAATTGGAAGCCTCTCTTCTTTCATGCCAGTGAAGGAATGAGAAAAATGTACTACAGCACTGCAGGAACAGAAATTTACCAGGTGATCTTACAAGATCCTTCATTTGAATTCCTCAGAAGGTGAAATTTTGATGCCTATCAGCTCTGCTCAGTGCCCAACTCAAGAGATCAGTGAGGCTTATCCTCTCCAGCCACCCTCACTGCAGCCACAGAGATGCCAGGAATTCGGGACAGACACCACCCTTTGCTACCCTAACACCACCTCTTTCAGTTTTCTGTTGGGACTTTCACAAAACCTTCGAATTTCACCTTAAAAAAAAAAAGTGCAGCCATCTTATTACAGAGAAGCACTTGGCATTTTATCAATACTGTGATATTGCATTAATGCATCAATGCACTTAGAAATTGTTTCTAAAACTCAAGTGGGAGTGTTACATGTGTAATACTGTCATACCTTGGAAGACAAATATCTACAACGTCAGCAGTGATCTGTATGCACACCCTTCAAAGTAATGCTAAATCATTGCTGAAAGTAGTGTAATAAATGGGATTTAATATCCTGATAGCTCTTAAAGACTTCACGGGCTAAGGAATCACACCCCAAAAATGCTAAACAGGGCACAGATCTTTGAGGAAATCAATTATACACTATTATAATGTTTATACAGCAAGGCACAATGAGGAAAAATTTATTCACTGACATAAAACATGAAAAAAAGGTCATTTTAAGAAAGATGACATCATAATCATATTATGCATTAGAAATAAATGCTAAATTTCTAAATATCACAGGGAAAATCTCTACCCCTTTTGAAGCTTCCAACAGGTTATCCACCACAGAGGAGCAATGAGCAATAACATCAGCACATTTTTTTTTTAATATAAAATTTTCAAAACAAGGTTACTCATGCTTACCTAATTATGAAAATAAATAGACACAGACAAAGCCTGAGCCATGATTTGCTATAACTGATACCAATTTTATTCCCAGTTTCTACCAGCCTTTCATAGCTACAAGGCATGACCAATAAGTTACCATAGCTCAAAATCATTAGCAGCAGTAAAACACCTTTGCAGCCCTTGTTTTCCTACCCAGTGCACACAACCCAGAGCACTCCGATAGAAGAACAGAGATGGAACAGAAGCAAAAGAGTCTCCTGTGTACTATGCAGCTCAGTTGGGAAATCCTAGTGGACCTCAGATTGGATCTTATATGTGCAATATAATGCAGTACTGACACATTTTCAGTACAGTTGAAAGCTGTACTAGCAACAGATTGGGCAGGGAAAGAAACATATTTAGTCCTCTTACAGATTTAATGCAATCTTTCATCTTGCATACTACAAACAAAAGTTGTAAATAAAAGCTGCACTTACAAATAAATTACACCACCGAATTTAAATCTGACAAAGGAATAATTCAAGTCTTGATGAAAATCAGGTTAGAGTTGAAGTTTTGAGGAAATGCTACACAGTACAGCCCCTGTAATAAATCTCTTCAGTTTTACTGGTTAAGTATAAATAACATAATCTTCAGCATTAAATTATACTGGAGTATCTGGGAAGTAAGCATCAGTATCCTGAGGCTTGAAAACACACATTCCTTTTCTATTGAGGTTACCAAAGGTAATGTCAAATCAATAGAGAAGCAAATCAGAAAATCTGAACACCTCATGAAATTTCAGGCTCTAATGACAGATATCTGGTGAACATCACTGCAGTGCCATAAAATGCCAGTAGTACTCCATTGTTCACCTGTCCATTTGCCATAAAGTACAGCCAACAAAAGAATTAAAGTAACAAAGCTGAGACACAGCTATGCCCATGCCCAAAGCAAAAAGTCCTCTCTACTTAAGTAATGGATGAAACAGTTTTCAAATAAGCCTCAGTCACCCTGAAGCTGCTGAGCCTGACCTACATTTCCACCAGAGGGTAACGCCCTGTAGCAGGGTCAAAACACTACAGCAAGAACCACCAGTGTCAAGCCAAGTGGTTTGTTTCTGATGAACACTGACTTAAATCTTTCCTGGATATGAGCAGCAGCCTCACATCATGGTTATGAGCAAGACTGTTAATAAATCTGCTTCTGAGACAAATGCTAAGAATACCCCAAGCCTTCATACTGAGGGCTTCATAAAGTTTTCACACAGAAACAAGACAGCTAAAACCAATTCTTTCAAGAAAGGTGGAATCACTGCCAAAACATGCCAAACAGCTTTTCACTACACAGACTTTGCATATAACCACAGTTGTAGCTTGTGGCCTCACAAAGAGGTTGTGCTGTAGGTTGCTCAGAACTTCATGCTACCCCTCATGCTATTTCTTCCAGTCAAATCAGAACAATTTGGTTTAGAAAGAAGTTTTAACTTCTGTGATTCATATCACAACTCCAATTAATCTTTCTGAACAGGGAGCCTGAACGCAGGCAAATTTCTTATTTAAGTATCCATCCAGCCTGCTTAATGTCTGCCTTCAATAGTATTTCATAATTTACCTGACATCAAGAGTATGAAATTTTCCTTTCTTCTGATCTCAAAGATTTGAATATAAGAAAGGTCGCATTATCTCATGAGTCAAGTAGATATCTTCTTTATACCCTGGAAATAAAATCCAAAATGGTCCTTAAAACCATTGTGGTTACAAAATTCAAGCAGAATTTCACAAAAGTAATTAGCTGCAATTGAAAATTTTCCTTATCCTAAAACTATCACAGGAAAGGATCTCTTGACAGAGGCAAGAACAATTCTATCCTCAAAGACTGAAACCAAACATTAAGGTTTTTAGCCAGATTGTGTTCCATAATTGACTTATCAATTTGAATGAAGTTCAGAATATGGCTGCTCATCCAAAATGGAAGACACTCAACTGAGGAGATTGCCAAGTGTTTGCATGTATATACGTGTATACAAAGAAAAAAAAAAGTTTACAGAAAGCAAGCTGATTTTAAAAGTGACTTTTTTCCCTTCTAAACCTTCTCTAGGAAAAAGACTTATTGGTAATTTCTTCCAGCCGACTCATGAAGTTGACGTAAACAAGAACATTTCCAAATGTTGACTCTGCAGTGGGCCAGTAACAAGCTATATGCACCCCAAAAGCCAAAAAGGCTTTGTATTTGAAAGAATTATGCAGTCTTTACCTCCTAGGCTTTTCGACTTCCATCATGACATTGCTGGTCATCAGATCAGCGGACTTCCTTCACAAGTGTCAGCTGAATTAACAGCCTGGATTTCAAGCCAAGCATTGATCAGACTTCTGAAGTTTTCCACCACCTATGTTGACAACTTTTTTATTGTTCGCATTGCTATGACCTGAGCTAAATGAATACCTGAAGTTCACAATACCTGAAGTGAGCATAAATAGCTCACAATTTATGGAGCTATTTAAATCCCCATGATCACATAGGGATTTTAATGCCTATTTTCTTTCAAAAAGGCTTTTTTCTCCGCATGCTACACTTAATTCAGTGCAACAGTGAGCTGCTGCCAAAAGCAGCACTTTTCACTATTACAGGTTTATATTATCCTCTTCTTTGCACCAGATTGTATAACTGCTGGGTGTGTTGCTTCAGTTTGCTGAATCAAAATATACTTTTCCCCCCTTCTGGTGTGCAATCCATCTAGCCCGTGAATGCCAGGGCCACAGAGCTGTCAGATCAGTATCAACAGGATGATTGGGGGAAGACTCCTGACTGCAGTCCACGGTTTCTCCAAATGTAGGTAGTATCAAATTACCACTTCAGCTCTTCTGCATGAAAATACTTAAAAGCAGAGCAAGCACACCTTCACATGCCTCATGCAGAAGTCAATACTGCAAGTGCTGCCATTTAAAAAGAGCATAAAATATCACACAATTGAGTTCCAACAGTATGCTCTTGCTTGTGTGCCTTTACTAATTTTACTCTGAATAGGTTTAATAAAAATATTGTCCTCACACAGGGTTTTTATAAGCTTTATGAATGTGTCACATTATGATTCACCTGTAGTATCTTACAGTATACAGCACATCAACTTGTTTTGAGAAGTTAAAAATCCAAATTCCAGTGTATTTTAGGCTTAAAAATAACAATATATTTTTTTAAAGCACACTCGTGAAAGTTAAATTGCAGTCCCATAACAGAACATTTTTATATTTTATCATATAATTAAAAGTGCCTAAATCTAAATACAATTCTAATAGAAAACAGAATTAGTCATACGAAGGACTCACTCAGAAAGGAGACCAACATAACTGCTATAAACTCTAAGACAATCTTGTAGTTTAAAATTAGATGACTGGCTTTAAACCACAGAAATAAAATTGTCTACTTCCTCCTGATTGTGAAAGTAAGCTTGGCAGCAGGAACTGAGCAAGATAGCCTGATTCAGAAAACTAACCTTTAATAATAACTTAAGCTGATCACCTTACTGTACTAGCCAAACATTATGGTCTTAGAGATCTGCATCTTTCTCTTCTATTAAGTGGCTGAAGTCACAGTTCGTATGAATTCAGACCCAGTTCACTCAAATACATGGGACTATCTGTCCCAAAGCTCTGATTATACCTTAATACCATCTGTACAGCTCAAAATCTTGATTGAAGAGTCTTTCAGGAATCTTGAAATCTTGATCCTTTCAGGAATCTTGAGAATTCCTTAATACAGACAATTTGACAGAAGAGCAGTTAAAAGATACCAAATATTATGCAGAACTAACTCAGGTATAAGATGCCTGATATTTTTAGTTCTGACAAAATTATACCAACTAACAAAATGACAAGATCTTTTATGACAAGTTCAACAAAACCTGGAACTTTGGAGATAGGTTTGCTACCGTATTCTAAAGCTACCCACATGCTTCTTGCTGCTGCTCTTCTTGGAGAAGCTCACCGCTTTTCCAAGAAATCTCAACCTGCAAAATATGACACCATCATAGAGCTGCATCATAAGCTCCAGCAGGGACCAGAGCTTACATGAACTACATTATTCTTTCCTGTCCCAGCTACACCTCTGCTTCTTCCAGTCTTGACCACTTGTGCTCAGAAAAGAAGTGTTTTAAGATGTTCTTTTCTAGTGTAAAAAGCAAGAATTCGGTTTAAACTCTCACACCAGGTACCCAAATGTCTCCTTAAATGCTTTGTATATTCCACAAATTATTAAGTAATGACTGCAGCCTGGAAATTTCAACCTTAGAACACAATACTTATTCATTTCACAAAGCAGCTTCTAAGTCAACTCCAACAGCACCGAGAGCAAAACCAAGTAATATGACACATACAAACTTCATGTATTTAACTTTACCATTTTCCAGCTTGAATATTGGTCTAAGCATAGCTGAACACCTATTTTAGTCCATGACATCTATTTTATTGATTGCCTGCCTCACCTTCAGCAAAATCAAGTCAAGACTCTAGTGTTCCCAATGACCCATCTTTTACTCTTTGCTTTCATGTCAAGCCCACAGCTGCCTATTTTTCTGGCAACTGTGAATTAGCTCTCACTTTGATGACCGATTCCCAGACCAGAATAAGACTTGCTTCAAGAATTATTCTATTAACAACTTAAAACCAATCTGCTACCCACATCTGCTTCTCTCCCAGCAATAACATCCCTCCAGAGGTTGTGGCACTGCCAGTTACATTAGTTAGTTAAATTAACATGCCCCAATCCAGATTCAGGGAGGTACCCAGGCTAAAAAAATTACTTCTGGTTCAATTTCTTACTGTTAACCAAATAATGTATTTGGGATAAAGAGAAGAATATGTAAATAAAATTCCCAATTACAGACCCAAATGACTAGCAGCTCAGGCATATGTCAGTGATTTCAAAAGCATCTATGTGCCTCAGTAATTTTGTGCCAAATATTTTCATTATTTGGCACAAATAAACTTGTTAATATGACTGGGGCACTGCTCAGCAGAACATAGATTTCAGCTTCTACAGATGTCTTCCACTAAGGAGTTTCCAGAGCTGCAGAAGTGCCTAGAAGTTATTAAATCAGCTCACATACTTGTTTTGCTAGTAAAGAAACAAAATTTTTTGGATATAGCATAAACTTAATGCCTGCAGGGGGTGACTTATAGAGATTGAGCTACAAGCACCCAGTGGCAGACATGGCAGACAGAACATGTAACCCAAGAAGGAAATCACTGCCTCAAGGACCAAGCGGGTCCACAAATATGCTTGCCTTCATACAGGTGACAGGGGGTTATGCCATCCCCATTAAATACATATGCCATCCCCATTAAATTGGTCCTGGCACAATGAATTCCACCAGTTTTTGAATGATTAACCATTAGGAAAACGGCTGTATTTCAGAAAAACGTACCAGAGAATTATAGGACTTGACACAGTCATCTCTTCCCCCCTATATCACATTAAAAGAACCAACCCACAAAGCCCGTGAAGCAAATTACATGGTTGAACATAAAGTATGCCTTTGAACATATCCCACTTTTTCAAAACCTTGACTGAAAGTGCTACTGGAAGCCAGGCTGTAAGCATGTAAATGTGGTAAGAAATTATCAGAAATTACCCATTTGCTTTCTCCCAGAACTGTTTCCATATTATCAGGGATATATAGATAGAACAAATTATAAATGTAGCAACACTACTAACACAGCAGACAGTCCTTCTGACCATGTGAGCATTTTGAATAATCAGATAAAGACTCTCATAAGACACACACACACACAACAGTGGAACACATTTATAGTTTTCATAGTTATGAAAATGGCTATAGTGCTCTTGGAAAGTAACACTCATCCCCACACACAGATTAAGATACCTTTGTCTATTGTCCTCAGATTTGCTGGGAAATCTTAAAATGCTCCCCAGCCTTGCTAATCAGTGTGATCTTACCAAGAACGCACCAAAAAGATGACAAAAGAAGGAGGTTTTTAGGGATCATTTTTTTCTCACAATCCAACAAAAATGCACACAGCAAAAAAAATGTTCAAATTACTGGCAGCAATTTACGAAAAGAACATCCAAGTCTGCCCTAACAGTTTACCTAAAAATTTATTTTATGACTCCACTTTCATACGCATGGTATTTTGATAGAATTTGAGTCCATACAAGTGAACAAGAGCAACAAATGCAACATTACTAAGTTTATAATGTATACCTTGCTATGAAGCACAGTAAGTGCAAAGGCATGACTGAATGTGCAAGTCAAAATTTCCTATAGCTCAACTTTAAAATAAAGTTATAATTTCATTTGCCAGCAAAAGCCTGAGTGATGCTTAGAAAATAAAATTCTGTTAAAAAATTCTCTTTCAATTTTCAGTTAATTCAAAGCTTAGAATTTTCAAAATTTACAATTAAGTCAACTTTATGGATCCACAACTTTATTTTCTTATGTTTGTACTTACATTATAAAAATACAAATTTTTTTTACGTGAATGCTGACGAATAGATGATGCCATTTAGTTTCCTCAGTACTTCTAGGATCATAATTAAAAAAACCCCACATAATTACTTATGTTTCCCTTCCAAATAACCAAGTGTTGTAACTATCACTTCCCTAAGGTTTTGTTAATTCCTTTCATTCTGCTGTTCCAGAAAAACAAAACAAACCAAAACAGAGCAATTTCCCCACATTAACATCCAGCTTTGACAAAAGTCTCAAAACCAAAACACATTTTCCTCACAGCTAAGCCCAGTTGAGAATGCTAACTACAAGTTGTTAACTGGTGGAAGTCAGCACTTTACAGCCATGACCAGAGCAGTAATATGAAACAATATAACCCTCCTCATATAACATCTGTTGATTTAACAAAGAAAATCCTGCAAGTTCATTATTTGCCTTTTTCCATTATATTGAAAAATAGGCAAGTAATTACCATAAATCTGAAAATCAATTGGAAAGTTACATTAATTCAAACTTCAGAAATAATATTTTTTAAAAATATATAGCTCAATTATTAAGAACACCAGCATCACCAGAATTCTGTATAAAGAACGTCATCAGAGCTTTCTATAGCGAGATTCTTGCAGGAGAATGAAGATAATTGCTTGGGAAAAAAAAATCTTGTTTCATGAGCTTTATTTAATTTGAAAGTCCTTTTCATAAACAAAGGGGGCTTGGAGTGGGGGGAGTCATCAGCTTCCCCACCAGAGTAGCCCCAGGAGAATAAAGCAATCTTACTTTTATTTAAAACAAGGCTACTATTTTCTTCTTAATTACTTATGACTCCAGTAGCTTTGAAAGGATCAATATTTCAGAGGCAAGATCAAAACCAAACCAGATGAGTATTAGAAAAATTATAATGCAAACTAAATCAGGCTTTGCACATTTCATTAGGTAAGAAATTTTTCAACTATTCATTTCTCAAATCTTTTCTATTCCATATAATGCAGAATTGTACTCTGCCTTTTTATAAGTGGTGAATGTATGTTTTTAAAAATTCTTTCCTGAAGTGACAAGTCTTAGGTTAATTCTGTTTTTATTCAACCAAGTTAATTGCTGTTCCCTGAACAAGCTTCAAACCTTGCAATCAGATTCAAATTTAAAGAACACCGAAGAAAACTGGTTTCTCCTGTTCCATCTCATTTTACAAATAAGTATCATATACATCGGAAACCCTCCTACTTTTCATTTCAACATTAATACAGAACTTTGAAATAATACAGAACTGAAATATTTTGGATCACTCTTAGGACACTGTTCATTTAAGTAGAGTAGATTCTTAATACAACATAAAGCACTTACCCTTCTAACCTGACATCAGGCAAAGATCTGTTGAGTGCAATCATTTCACTTGCCATTAAATTAAATTGATTTATTTTAAACATTTCTTTCATTTTTTCTTGCTCCTCTTTTGGAATGACCACAGGCTTCCCCATTTCTCCAGGTCCTTCATGTGGCTTTTGTATGGGTTCTGGAACTAAGAATAAATAAAATGTTGGTAATTACTTTTATGCTTGCTTTTGTTTATTTATACATTATTTTACACTGTAGGAGTGTTCCTGTCTAAAACTGAGTTCTAAACCAACCAGGTTTTGGAACCAAAAACAAGTCTTCATATTGGGAAGTTTCATAGAATTAGTTAAGTGCTTCTGTAGACACCACAATTCATTTGAAAAAAAACTTTAAGAGTTTATATCTGTCCATCATCATGTCCCAATTCACTTTGCTGTTAAAGTACTGGAACAATAGACATTTATACTCCAGATTGTTCTTGCATACACAAGCTCTTCAGGAAAAGTTATATTTTCCTTTGCAGGGATTCATTAAAGATGAAATTTAATTAAAATTGTAACTTCATATTTAGTTCCACATTTTTATTTTGACAGGATGACATCAGCATTTACAGTTTAGAAATAACTTCTCTTGGTATAATTAACATTATTTCTAGTAGACAAAATTACATTTTGCAGTTTCACATCAGAGCTCAAAACAGAAACACTAACACTTCACATGTTTAAACCAAAAGAAAATTAAATATCAAATATCTGATCAACCTGATAAAGGAGAAAAGGAATCCAGACTCTTGAACTGTTTGGGCTTTTCTTTAAACAAAAGGGGTGAAAAACTTACATATTCTTTACAAATACCCATTTACTCTTCTCCTGAACTGAAATGCTTGAATACTGAGTTTGAAATACAGTATTACTTTACAAATTAAGTACAAATTTTTAACAAAATACTAACTTAAGATCTAAACAGAGAAACAGGAGGTATTTTACAATAAAGGCACCAAAGCCCTCAGTAATAAGCCTAGCTTCAAATTATCCTTGATTTCAGTCTTAAACAGCACAGTGTAATTTAAAACCTATGCCAAAAGCAAGTAGTCATGTAAAAATATTTTTTCTTTTAAAAAGCCCAATCCTTCCTCCCTTGCTGAAATCCGGAGACTTAAAATAGATACTTCCTAACAATTGAAACATTTTGCTAGTTTTAGTTTCGCATTTATCAGCTAGAAGCACATGTCCCTTGAGAAACTTTCATTATCAAGTACCTGGAGCAATTGGACTAGTTGATAGGCAGAATAACATTTAGCAGAGAAAATCCAGAAAATCTTCAAGCCAAAGACATGTTTTTTTCTTACTAAACATCCCTTCACTACAAGTTGAGCTATGTCATATTAGAAGCTGCCAGCCAGCCAGCCACTCATACACCCAAAACTGATGAATAAGTATATTTAAGCCTGAGCAGACTGATTCAGATACTTTTTTCAACCACAGCTAACATGAGCCAACAGTTTGCTTTGCATCTCTGCCTCCTGAGAAGGTATGGTTTAACCCACATCAAACCCTGCCGATTTGCAACTGCATGACCTTTGAAACTTTATATATTTGTGCCTTTTGGAGGGTAATTAACACATTATGGTATACAATGCGACAATTATTTGGGCTTCATTTTGTATATTCATATTGCTTTTATTAACTGGCAGATGATAAATATTTTTATTAAGTGGATCAGAACTAGTGTATAGGTTCACTTGGGCTAAATTATAAGTGCTCAACACACCTAAAATAAAAAAAAAGCTAGAAGAGTAGTTGTATTTATTATGTTTTTCAGCATTCTCCATACTCATCCTATCCTATTTGCCATTTAGAAGAAAAAAATCCATTTAAACTGAAAAGCTAAATTAACTGAAAACTCATCTTTCACACTTGCAGATCTTGCTGTTAAATGCTAGTTTAGCACATTAGCAAGTTGGATCATCAGTGGAATTTTTACATTTCATTAGCAAATATACACTACCTGCTTAAACATTTCACCTAAATAAAGCATGCTCTTCTGCTACAGAATAGACACAGCTAGCTGCACCCAGGCACTAGTAGTGGAATTCACTAAATGCAAACACCGGTAAGCTTGTTGTGCAGGCAGAGAGAAAAGTTTACCACAAATGCATAAACCTGAGAGAAGATGGTTATCTGTTTTCCCACAAAAGCATGTAGTTTTCATATAAACACAAACCAACAACACTCTCCCAAAATGACTAATAGACGTGGCTAAAAATGCCAACTACAGTGCTGGTTTGTAAGTTAACCATGAAAAGAATTCCCTTTGAAGGACGGTAAATATGTACTTAACATATTTCTAAACAAACAAATTTAATTTATAGCTTCAAGTTTCAGACCTATAATGTTATGACTTACTCATTATCTGATCTGACGGGAAATCTAGTCATGCTTTTCCAGACAATTCTAATTTGTATCAGTAAACCATTAGTTTCAAACAGGGCTTGATCTCTTCCAGATATTTGTTAAAAAACAGGAGCCTTATGTCCATGGACTACAATTTTTATTTTTTTTTAACCAATGTCTGATGAAAAACAAATACTTCAAAATGCAAGACCACCCACTTCCAGAAACAAGGAGTGGATTCTTCCATGACATGTCTTTAGGGGACAAACATTGGTAAACTGACAAAAAAAAAAAGCCAAGTCACCTTTGGAGGAAACACCACAATTACAAGAAAGGTATTTGGACAGGTAAAAGTTGAGAGTGTCTCTTACACACCTCAGCCTTAATAGAATAAAACTGAGTTATGATGAATAGTTCCGACTTGATAAAAATAAATCTGTGCTTTATATATAAAATTTTCTTACTTTTCTTCTTTGGAGATTTTTATGCAAAAAAGAATATTCAGAATATTCAAGCCATACATTCCATTTTATCAAAGAGTTCAAAATTCAGAACACAAGGCCTTGCTTTGCATTTCACAAAAATGACTGGTCCTGCTGTAAATATGTCAGTACCCCAAGGAAAGAGTGCAAATAATGACAAGCTGAGATCACAAGACTCTTGCAATACCACTCCTAGGCCTAGAACTT
Organism: Phaethornis superciliosus; assembly: GCA_023637945.1. Lineage (NCBI taxonomy): Eukaryota > Metazoa > Chordata > Aves > Apodiformes > Trochilidae > Phaethornis > Phaethornis superciliosus. The sequence goes on along the minus strand of JAJQWJ010000002.1, from coordinate 66,086,431 downwards.
TTTTTTTTTTTTTTTTGCAGGTCTTCTAACACAAGTTGAATGCCCCTTAACAGAAAACAAACAAACAAACAAACAGGAGGGCGGGGAGGCCGGGTAACTGTGGAAGTTTATTTAGGAAATGTATCGAATGCCAAAACTGGAAGTTCTTTTGCAGCCATATCTTTAAGAAGTCTAAAAGTGGGGGTAAGGAAGGAATCATTTAATCTTCATTCAAGTCAAGACACCTCAGAGCTGACATACAGAATACTTACAGAACTAAGACAGCTGCACAAAAAAAAAATTATTAGTAAAACCACAGTACAATCAGGTCATCTTTTATGTACAGGAACGGTTTCTTTTTGTATTGTTACAGAACTGCTTGAAGTCTTTTTTTTAACTCTAGAACTTGTTTGCACTTATCATTAAGTTCTGTTCCAGGCTGTGAAATCTAGACTGCAATGACAAATCTTTATCTAGAAACAACAGTGCTCAATCACAAATTAGGTATCATACTAATCTGAAGTTTGGAATAAACTACTGTAGAACATGGGTGATGCTTACTAAAGTTCAGTGATTTTCTTTCCAATTTGTAACAACCTTTCAACTTACAGAAACAGCCTTGCAGCACCAATTACTCTTTGTGAGCATGATTGATAAGCAAAGAGTAATTACAAAAAAAGCAAGAGCCACCCAGAAGACATGCCAATAGAGAAAACACCTATGACAGTTTGGGCAAGGGTTGTACAAGATCTGGGTTGCTCAGAATAGGTGAGCAAACCTCAGAGCTGAGCACTGGAGAAAGCTTCCCCTGACCTATATCCTCCTCTCTGCAGTGGTCACAGTGGGAAGGAGAAAGAGCAGAAGTCTCAGCCTGGCCAAGCACAGCCTTCCTCCCAGCTCCCACTGCTAGGTGTTCCAATCCCACTTCCCTACCCTGCCTCCTGAAGCTACTGCTGTCATCTTCTGCAATGGCAGAGGGGGTGAGCAAAGGCTGAAGCCCAACAATTGGTCAAAATCATCCCACAAAAGTACAGTCACTAGATTTCAACTCTCCTTCCTCCTCTGGTACCACTGTTGTTCCCCAGCCCCACACTACCCAGACACTATGCCAGTCCCCCTTATCCCACCAGCTTTCTCACAGCCTGGTGACTTTTCCACCTCACCATTTGTCCCCTCAGATCCACACTTCCATCATTTCAACTGCCACCCCTCAATCTCCTCAACAACGGAGACAAAGACCTTCAGTCCACTCATTTTGCAGCTCCCCTGAATCATGTACACAGACTTTTCCACAAATTCACACTCCTTTTTAGTTCTTATTTTGAGCAATTTGTAAAATATAACAGTGGTTGACATCCAATCCAACATTAGACATATAAGCTGAAGGTCATGATTTAAGATCCTAGTATCTGATTCTATCAATACAGAGATGAAGGCTCATTCTGCAAAAGCAACTCCTTCCATTTTCTGTATTAAAATCCTAAAGGATAGCAACCTTCTAACTTCATGAAAGTGTGAACTCCCCTAAACTATCCTCAAAAGCCTTTGCTCCTACTGAAATGTCTGAAGACTAGTATTTCCAATCAGGCAAGCACAGGCTGAAATAAACTTACAAATTCTTCAGAGAAACTTACTCCTGTGTCAAGTAGGTTCATTAGATGCTATGGAATTTTTCCATGAATTGCAAAGAGAAGCTATATCCCAGAGTGACATGGACTAAGAGACTATTAAATTCAGAATGCTTACATAATTTATGCTGAATCATGCCAATTATGGAAATGAACAGGAGGAGGAAAAACTAAGAGAAACAGCAGAATTTTCTAAAAGCTTTACAGAAAAAATAGCCTCAATGTTATCTGAGGAAATTCTAGGCATGCTGAGTGAGAATAAATCCCCTACAGACTACAAATCAGTAAATTGCAGGAGCAAGTAAGAATATCTAAGACCAGGCATGCAACCAGGTTAAAAGCAAGTGTCAGTGCCAACTACAATCCTAGTGTCAAGCAGATATATTTATGTGCATACTTTACTACATGTCAGCTGTTTAAAAATCTGGAAAAAATGTACAAAACTATGTACATATAGTTTTGGTTGGTTTTTTTGTTTACAAGTCAATAAGATATAAAAAAGGCATCGGGGATCTTAACATAAAATGGCTAGGAAAAAGCCAGAATTAAGGCAGTGAAACCAAATTTGAATAGGGAAAATCATAATATTAATCTCTAAAAACTGCAGAGTTTCCCTCATCTGAAAGATTCCCCAGTGACTTTATATGTAAACATCAACATCATCAGTTAATCAAAACAAGTTTGACATCTATTGCATTGAATTGCTGTTTGCCAACAACAACAACAAAAAAATCCTGTTTGAAAGACAGCACTAGAGAACCATGTCACAAGTTTTCCAGTTAGCATCATGTAAAAACTTTGTGGGAATCTACTCCTTAACACCACAGTATCACTCGTCTTCTTATGCTCAAGAAAATTTCCTAACTTTTGAAGACAAAATTGAAAGACTGAGTACCTATAAAAGATGAATTAGATTTAAGTAAAAAGTACATTTTCTTCAAATTTTCTTTTCCACTTGTTGAGAAAGGATATGCTATAGTAGGTGATACAGACACGTATGTATTTTATTCAGGGATGTAATGATTTTAGTGGACTCTTTCCAACTATGACAGTTCTGCAGTTCTAAAGATGGAATGCAAGAAACTCAAAATTTGAGTCTCTCCCACAGAACTCAAGTGAAGTAGAACCTCCCTGAAATCTTTGCATGCAGTTTTGGAAACAACAGTCCAGAGGTACTAAGCACGTCAATTCTACATATCTATATACTTTTGTTCTCTGGGGAGAACAACAGTATCAGCCTGTTTACATTGTTGGAGGAAAATCCAGAACAAAACTACTTTTTCCTAAATGTCTCCACAGTTTTATTCTGTAACACAGCAATATTTTTCTTAAAACATCTCAGAAAATTTCCCAGCTGGGTCAAAGTCGTACATACCAGATATCAAGAGGTAAAAAAGTTTTCTTAGAAACTATTGACTAATCTTGAGTAGAGTCTGCTGATAGGACTTAATAGTAAGCATCACTGCATCAGTTTCCTATAGCAGCAAAAAAAGCCCAGACACAGCTTTTCTGGTTGGAGATACACTGTACTAGAAAAATTAGATGCTTCACAAATTAATTGGAGGTAGTAGCTGCCTACAGTTCTAAATGCCTGAGCTGAGACAGCAAAGGGATGAGGATTCTCCCTGCGCCAACCCTTTCTACCATATGATCAACCATGACAACCTCCCTAAAATAAAGTTGGCAACGTGAATAGTATTGCCTTTCAGAAAAAACCCCACTGAGCTCATCTAACTGGTATCCAGAAACTGAGATGGCAGTAGCAAAACCAAAAGCATATCTGTAGAGCTTTAGTATTGAATAATACAGCTTCAAAGAAATAAATTACAGACATGTGTGTATATACCTCCTCATACTTGTCAGTTTTACAGAAAAGTTTGTCCAATTATTTTCATATTTTTTTTCATTACAAAATTCATAGTCCCTTATTGCTACAGTCACTGGTCAAATTTTGGCTTAGTTTTTTTTTGTTTTAGCTTAGCTTCTGCTGTGGGGGCAGGATGAGAAATAAGACTGGCTGTTGGTTTGGTTTACCATCAATTCGAGTGAAGTTAACAGTGCCTTTTCTTCTTCATGGGTGAAAACTAAGAAGACACTTTAGACTATATTAATATAGCTTACATTCCTGAACTGCAAGTTGCATAGTTTTCCCATATACAATAGTGCTTAAAATTCTACATCTTAAGTAGGCATTTAAGTCTGTAACATACATCTCAGGCAATATGCTTACTCCCCCCCAGTCATTAAAAGAAACACTGAACATTCTGCAACACCCAAATGCTGATGCAATACTATATTTTGGGAGGAATAGCCCCAAATATTTAAAAGGAGTGCAACTTTAAATGGGTATAGTTTTAAAATTATTCAAGCAGAAAACTTACCATCTCCAGCAGGCAGGCCTCGTTCTTTTTTCTCATCACATTTGTTGCATTCACTGAAGTACAACAATAGAAACATATCCAGAAGAACCCAGACCAAAGAGGTGGCAAGGACCACCTTGCAATATGCAAATTTTTTCATGGCACTTTAAGTCAAATACAAAAATAAAAAAAGTATAAATAAAAATATCAACAGGTTGCTTCAATCCAGCTTGAGAGACCACGTTCTGTATCTGGAGGAAAAAAGAAAAAAAAAAAAGACAGTCACAAAAAAGTTACCTGAGGACATCAGCTGTAAGAGTAAGTTTTAAAGACATATTTTAAAGGTACAATTTTAATTATCAAATGCTATATGGACCAAAATGAATGCGCTGTGCAGTCAAATGAGATGAAGGGAATAGGGTCACTTAGCATAAGCCCATGGTAATTGTGTACCATAGTAACATGCACCATCTGAAGCACTAAAGTGAATGACCACAAAAGGGTGCTCTGCTGAGCCACATGAGAAGAGAGTAGCACGTGTAAAGAATTTAAAGAAATTATCTGGAGCCTCTGGAAATCAGGACAAACTAAATGAATGAAAACCAGGAGCCTCTCAGGAAGCAAGGTATCAATCTGTGCTTTATGAAGTCTGTGGCTAATACTCCTCATGCTCCTCCTGTATAGTATGTTCTAGTCCAGTAAATGCCTCTATTTTAAATAAAGTCTACTGATACAACTTCATTAAAAAGACAAATGTCTTCTTGCAAATAAAAAATTAACATTCCTTTTGGAAAAGTTACACAGCATGCAAAGAAACTATGCACATGCCACTGAGCTCACTTACTAGACATTCAAAATAATAAATTCAATGTTTTAAGTGACTTTAATAGTTTAATTCTTGATTATAGAGCAAACTTTTACATGTTTTTTCAGCATGTATAAATTTCAGAATACCAGCCTCTGAAATTTCCCATTGTCCTACTCAAATTACAAGCATATTTTGTTATAAGGACTGCTTATTTCTCTCACTGACAACTGGGTTAAGCAGAATCAATAACAGCTTTGGACTTGTTTACTTACACTAAAATATTACTTAAAAAAATAATTCATTTTTACCAGGAGGTTCCCCATCAGTGCTGACTTATTTCAACACAAACTACTCCTAAGTATTTCCTAGTGGGTATAGCTTACTAGCTAAAACCAGAATTGCAGACTTTAATTCATAAAACCAGCAGAAAATAAAACTCTTCAAAAACACGTGAGAATTTTAAAATTGACATACACATATATTCTCTTATATATTTTCAGCTTAAACTGACGAATTTATTGGAAAGAACTTCAGTGTAAGCCACAGTTACATAAAAACTTCCTAGAAAACCCATATCACTAAGACTACCCTTCCTTTATAATTCCATTGTCATAATTTGTTTCCTGCCTTCCTTCTTCCCCCACTTCTTGAGGGAAAATACTATGATGGCCCTCTTCTTCATACAGCTTATTTCTTCCTGGCAGCAGCAGAGATTCACACCTCTATGCATCCCTATACCCTGGTGGCATAGGTTTGGATGGCACAGCAACGCAGGAACCTGCAGTGTTTCACCTGCATATGAGTAGAATGGTGTAAATCCCTCTGCTTCCTGCATCAAATGCCAATAAAGTTATGTTTGGGATAATCTCAGTTTGCATCTATATATAGATAAAGATATCTATATATATATCTTTCTGGTATAAAGGGATGACTATACAAAATAAAGAACTGCAAATGTATCTGTAATTAAAAACTTAATGACAAAAAAGCAGATGAAATTACCATAAAAAAACCCCAAAAACATTAAGGAAGGGATTTTAAGAAAAATCATAGGGGGTGTTTGTTTGGGATTTTGGTTGTTGTTTCTTCAAATAAACACAAAGATGGGTCTGAGCTCTGGATCTTGGAATTGCATTATACAGCTCTATAAAACCATCAGCAGTAGTAAAAAAAAAACAAACCCAAAACCAAAAACCAACCCAAAACTTACAGACTACTAAGAGATGAACAGAAAACAAAAATCATAACTATACCATCACACAGTATCTGCTTTCTCATCTTGAGCACTATATGAGTATCCAGTCATCATTCTGAAAAGGTTATAGATTTAGAAAGGACAAGTGAGAAGGGGAAAGGGATAAAGATAACAAGGAATGGCTTCACTATAAGATGTAGGTGAAGAAAGCAGCATTCTTCCTAGCTAAAGGAGATGTAACCTAAATCAAGTGTCAGATCTATAAAATCAATAGCTGCATGGAGATTGTAGAAAGAGAACAACTCTTGTCTGTTACTCCTACTCATATTGGCAAGTGAATTTAGCAGCAGGAGTTTAAAAAACAAAAGGAAGGCATTCAACACAAGGTGTAGTTTTACAGAGGAACTGCCTGCTACAGTACACCCTCCAGTGCTGCAGGTCTATTCATCAGCTATTTAATACCAAGTCCTCATCCCCACTTCAGGCAGTCTTTGACTGTGATCCTCAAGTCATTGAATGAGAGTACAGTGAGGAAGTATCATTACATCTTCCCCTGTTCCCTTCCCTAGATACACAGGATCAGCCACTGGCAGAAAAAAATACTGTGCACAGACAAAATCTGTCTGACATGGTAGAACTGCACTTAAACTCTCCACATGATAGGGTTTTTTCTGCTGCTCTAATTCGGGATACCATAGAAAAGATCTGGTGAACAATCAAGTCATACCACTGCCATATTTGTAATTAAAGAAAACAAACACTTACTAAAAATAGAATGTTTAAAAAGAAAACTAAATAAATTCTTACAGCCTCAGACTTCCTGAAGTTCAGACTTGTGAGATACCACGCTGTAAAAAAAAGTGTAAAAACACCCAGGTGCACAGTGCCTAAACACTCAGGTTCTCAAATCAGCAAAACCCCAGGACGAGAACTGTTACCCAGGCTTTCTGTCCATAAAAATATCAACTCTATCAAGTCTTTTAAAATGCATAGGCTGGCACTATGTCTGCTCTTAATGCGAGAAAATCCCTTTGAGATTTCAGTGAAATGTCAAAGAGACACTCTGTGAACCTTTTGAATCCTTTGAGGGTCCAGGGAAGAGAGATAGCAATGCAAAGTTCAATGCACACCAGGTACCATCAATAAGGCCCTTCCCTGTTTCTCTAGACAAAGGCTCTCCTTCCCTTGAGCAGTTTACCATCTCATGAATTAAAACCAGTGGTAAAAATACAGAGCATGGCAGCACTTCCACTGTCTGCTTACTAGTAGAATTCAGGCAGCACAGCAGTGAGGCAGAAGGGCCCAGAAACTGTTAAAGCAATTACTCTTAGCATACGAGAGACTTGACCCCGAGAGACCTCTAGAAGAGGACCCAATCACTAAGGGCTCAGGCTGCAAGAAATGCTAGGTACCTCTCTCTGGTGCTGGAGAGGTGAGAGTGGCCTCACTCATGGGAGAGGTTCTCTACCTGAAGTGATGATTCTTGAGGGGAAGGAGCTGCAGAACAACGTGGGCAGATAAGTACACCATGAGAAGGGTGAACAGTATGTAGACAGGTCCTCACAGAGACCTTGCAGCACCTCAAGTCTGAGCCCCATGATCCAAGGGAGACAGCTAAGCATTGCACTCAAAGGATGAGTGAATATAGACTCCTAAGATGGGAGCTGAGTGAGGGACAAATGCAGAAAATCAGTGACTTGTGGCAACAGAAGGGAAGCCTACAGATGTGTATTTCCAGAACAGTTACACTACCTGGGATGCTGTTGAAAGACTTGTGAGTCTGCCCCAGTTCAGCTCAGACAGCCACCCCTTGGTTATTCATTTATGTATGAACCAGTGAAACTGGCAAGTGTGCTCCTGAGCATATGAACAGTGATTGCAGCACTCGGGGAGGTGGGGTGGTGGTGGTGATGTGTGGGGTGGGTAGGGCATAGGAGGCATGGGACCCAGGCAGTCCTCTCCTCAATTGCTCCAATGGGAGCTCTCCTGCAACTGCTCCAGTTTCAGGCAGGAGTGCAGACAGCCTGTCAATACCTGGCTGCATGGCTGGTGTCAAACACAGGCTCCTAAGACCATAGGAAACACTTCTAATGAATGAGGGCTGCTGCCCAGGATCTGTGTGACCAAGTGAGAATAGTGGCATCAGGGAGAGGCTCTTGCACTGTTTCTGGGAAAAAGACCACCAAAGCAGAGCTGCTTTGGAGGAATACAGAAACATCTCTTGAGAATGTGGGGAGGTACCCAGGGAACTCTGAACTTCAAGTTTGGAAGAAAGAAGAGCAGCCAAAAGAAAGGCATCTGTAAATATAGTGGCATAAGAAAGGCTGAGGTTAACATGGATTCACTGCTCAGCAGGGAAGCAGACCTGGTGACAATAGGTGTGGAAGAGGCTAAGATACTCAGTGCTTTTTATGCCTCCTTTGTTATTGGGTGCCCCAGATCAGAGTCTGGCAGCAGAATCTGTGGGAGAGAAACTTCACATGCAGTAATTTTCTATCATTTCTGAAAAGTCACAGTGATGCAGAGAATTCAGAAAAAAAAAGATAATTAAGAAGGAAAAGAAGGACCTGAAGAACCATCTGCTAGTCAGTATCACTTCAATCCCTGAAAAGACTGTGGAACCACACCTCCTGGCACCTACATCCACACACAAAAGGAAACCAAAAAGCTAACAAACAAACAAACAAACAAAAAAATCACACTGTAATTCGGTTTAATTGCCAGGTCAGTGTTAAACCATGACAGATTTATTGTCCCACACCAGGACACACACACACACAAAGAAACCAAACAGGACAAAACACAAAAGGGCATCTGGGAACAGACAGTACAGATTCACTGAAGGCATCTCATACTTGACCAACCCAGAACCTTGCTTTGAGAAGAGGACAGGTTCGAAGAGCATGGCAAGAGCAGTAAGCGTTGTTTGCTTTGACTTTATCAAGAACTGTGACAGTCTTCCAAAGTACATTGTAAGAAATTAATGACACATATCCTGATTGAAGTGGGTTACCAGGTGGATAGACTGCTAGCTGGACCACCAGGCTGTATGAGTTTTGACCATCAGTACAAAGTCCGGCTGACAGAGAGCCACCAGTGCTGTCCTTCAGAGTTCAAAACTGGAGCTGATACTGGTCAGTGTCTTCACTGAGAAAGAACCTGACATGAGGGACCAAATACACACTCAGCAAGGTTGCTGGTGATACCCAACTGGGAGTGGTGCATGCAGATGATACCCTGAAAAAGTAACCCAGAATATCTCTGAATGGTCAATCCAAGGGACATTCAAGAGCTAGAAAAGCAAGTAGGTTAAAAATGTCAAACAAGTCAATAAATATGAGTACAAAGCCCTGTTCCCAGCATGGAATAACTTTATTATCCATATAGATTGGGTGTCAACAGGTTAGGAAGCTGCTCTGCAGGACATCTTTGAAGTCTGATAGAACCTTTACCATGAACTGGCAGTCTGTGCTTAGAGCAAAGGAGTCAACTGCACCTGTAAACAAGTTTGGTAACCACAGCAATAACCCCCAAATAAAGAGGTTTAATTGTCTGTGATACTGAGTAACATAATAAAACTGAGCTTTTTTACAAAAACAGTTATTTTTCTTCCGTTAAAAATAATGGATAAAAGAAAACGAAACCTTTACAGCTTGGAAGTAAAAAGAGTATTAAAACCATGTTGGAAAGAATAGAAACACAGGCTGTAATATATCAAGAATAAAGTGAAAGGAAGAAAAATGGGGATGTTCAAGCGTTGTTACTTCTGAAGGTCAAGTGATTTTTTTTTTTTTTTCCCCTTGACAAAATCCATGATACACTTGACACTATAGAAAAAGATCTTTAAAATTACTTCTCATTTAAAGTGCACTGTTTCACTTCACCATCTCTTTTACCAACACAATTGGCATGGGAAAGACTGTTAATTTTTTTCAGGATGATACAAGACTATTCAGTCAGGTTTATCTTCTGACCCATTTCATCTTTGCTTGTACTAGTGATCAGTCATCAATACAACTTTGTAACAGACCTGATAAAAGACTTCATTGCAGTTATTCAACTAAATCAGTATTCTATACTGGATGTGGCACCTAAACTGACAAAGCTGATATAAAGTTTGTTTTCCAAACTTTGAGATATGAATAAAAAGAATTTGGAATAACTTATCAAAATCCTGACATAATATTTGCTATTTATAAGCTACTAATATCAATTTAAACCACGTAACTGATCAACTGAACAGCATTTAAGATTGATGGCCTACATATATCTCAATTTCTAGCTTCTCTATTTAGTAATGAGGAAGAAAAGACTGGCATACTCTAAGGTAACATATTAAGCAAACACAAATGGAAATTGTCAATATGAGCATTGTCTAAAACTCCATATATATGTCCTATCCATTTGTACATGCCTGTATATGAAAATGAAAGTGATGCCAACACTAGACTCAAGTCTAGTAACCCTTTTGTTACTGTGCTGGGTTTTTATTTAGGTTTTTACTGGCCCACGCTCAGTTAAATTGTTTTTAGTGCTCACTTTAGTGATAGGGTTTTTTAAATTAAGTAATTTTAGCTTCCCTATCAGAGCTAAATGTTAGTTCTAAGGCTCTTTCAAGAAATGAAATGGGAGGTCATTACCATCAGCTCATCAGTAAATAGGTCAGTTTGAGGATAAATCTAGTTCTAATGTTATAAATGCAAATGTGAAAAAAACCACCATTCATATCAGAGAAACAGCCCACCTCATCTGTGGAAAACCAGTGTGGTCTGTGTCTTCTTCACAGAAATAAACTTTTCTGAAAATTTTCAGCAGGCAAGAAAGATATTCATGAGCAAAGACGCAAATACTCTCTTCTGCTCAGAAGTTAAACCAGAGAGAAGTGCTCTTCGTTGGCCTATGTTTCTTGCATAGATTTTGAAAAGTATTCCAAAGTCATCTGTTCAGTACAATTCAGCAACAGTAAGTTCTGAAGAAGCAATGAGAAAACAGATCATACTAGTCTGTATGATAGGAGGAAAATTCATTAAAAGCAATTATGCTATTCAGAAAGATCTGTGAAATATAGGTCAGAAAAATCCATTTCTATCCTTCTTGCCCTGTGCAGAAAGACTACACTTTTCATTCAGAAGTGAATGTGCAGCATTAGAATTATAAGCATAAATATGCTTAGAAAAGCAGAAGCTCCTTTGAGATTAAAATCTGGCTCATCACATAGAAAAGTAATGCCAAAAATGGAACAGCAGGTATTTACTCTATCCACAATTTTGTCAAAATGTTTGTACGTCTATCAACCCAAGTCACTGTGTATTTGAACCTCTGATTTTCCTGATTTACTTATCTAGGTAGGTTTTACTTCTAAATTTTTATGATTATTTCTAATTACTTGTACAGACACATAGTAAAGAAATAACATTTCTAAACTAAGTAGAAGCCCTTTCAAAACTAAACTCTTCTTTCAGTTACTACAAGAAAAGGACATTGCTATTTTGGTATCTATATTTTTCAAAAACATCCTAACTACAATCATTTAACTTCTGAAAACAGTTTACAATTTTGCAAATTAGAGGGCTTAGCAGTTTCTCAAATGAGTCTATAAATAGCATGTATTATCTTGATTAAGTCTCCTCAGATTTTAACAAGAAATCAAGCAAGCATTTGGTCAACACTTTCAAGAAGTTTCCACGATTACACAGTCCTTCCTGATTCTCTTCCTAATCAGGGTTATTCATACAAAAATTATCATTTATAGATAAATAACTACCTCATATGACCCAAAATTTAATTATACTATATAAATATAGTTTATCTCCATTTAAGAAAGATTAAATGTGTGAAAATTAACTGCAACAGGGGCACGGAAATGGAAATTATCAAACTCAAGATGCAAGAAAACCAACTGAGATTACCTACTCTGGTAAAACCAGGACAGTCTGTATAACCCTTCCTGTAGGGCCTGAAAAGAACAGCCATGTAAATTTTAATGCGTGATAGCAAAAAAGCCTGGTAATTTACTACACGTGGTAGTAAATACACATATTTCACAAGGGAAGGGCAGAGGGAGAGCTAAGTATTTGACTATCAAGATGTTTAATCAAGATGTTTCGAAGCTGAGCCCTGTGGGTTTACAAGAGACCACTGCAGGGGACTGGACACAGGGATCCAAGCAATCCTTTCTATTCCCACTCTTCCAGCCTGGAATTCATAGAAAAGTAATGAACCCAAATGAAAACAATGAAAGTAATTGCTTCCAGAAGCAAATGCAGATGCCAGATCTTTGTCATAAAATTCCTCTGTACCAGCCCCATGTTTGGGTCATGAGTTTCTTTTTGATGCTGTTTTTAAGTTGGTCTTTTAGAAGAAAACAAGAAACAAAAAACAAATATTTATACTCACGGATTTCCTAGATGTCAAATTCTCTGAACAGATTGGTTTTGAGAATAAATAGATGATTATTTAACAGAACTCCTAAACTTAAACTCTTTGAAAGGCTTCCTTAAGTTACTTTGTTTCCCCAGAAATAGGGGATAAAAATACTTTTTAGACTGACTTTAAGAAATCCCTATCTTGCTTGCAGGAACAAACTGCAATGGATAAAGTTTCTAAGAACCAGATGAATAATATTTTAATCAAATAATAGATGTTCAAAACTAACTTAATCCACAGGTTTTGGATTTACATACTTCTTTTACAACACTTTTACAAAAAAAATAAAAAAGACATTGATCCACAAGGAAAACAACATATTCTCTACCAGTATATCACTGTAAATACTACACAAGCTCAAAAGGATAGCTAAACTTTGAGCCAAAGAGTCGGTATGGAACCTGAGTACAGTATACCAAGAGTATACTCTTGGAAACCAAGAGTACAGTATACAAGTACAAAGATTACTGCTTTCATATAAACAGCTGAGATTCACTAGAATCCCATTCTGTGACTTCAAAGTAGCTTTCAAACTGAGACAGCAATTCCATTTTTCCGTCTGCTCTCCAGGTTGAATGAAAATTATCTAAAAATAGACAGGCTTATTCAGGGATCCTTCAGACATTTCCATCCTCTCAAGAGCTTTGAGATTTAAAATATACTTCTATGTCCAAAGAACATTCAGCATCCATTCCTTAATACTGCCAATTCTATAAAAAAAAATATATATATACATCTTCATACTGCTTAAATATTAGGAGTATATCATTATATCCGTATATCATTAGTTTAATTACAACATACAACAAAATGAATACATAGATACATAGTACCTTAAAGGTAATAGCAGTAAGTTTTTGCATAGGCATTCTGTTAATGAGCGTTACAGTAATGGCATGCAAGTTCAAACCATCATTATTCATATCTTTTCCTTCTTACATTGAAGAGCAGTTATTGCCTCTCTTGACAGCTACAGAACAGGCAATCCTTTTAGAAAAGCAGATTTATAAGCTGCCAGACAGTTACTTCTTTTCTTGAAACAACTGCAGTCTGAAATTGGGCTACTGATGCTTCAGATGCTGACAGATAAAACATTCCTCTTCAGAGGCACAGCTACCTCACATACACACCCAGGGAGGGCTACTGAGTGTGCTTGACTTAGATTAACAGCCAGGTAAAGAATACTGACTTATTTTCATCAGGCAGCATGAAGACAATGAGCAATTTACCACTGGAAAGCTTTTGTTATTAACAGCAGCAAGAGAGGATTTTAATGTCAGTGGTAGCAGTGCAACAAGCTCATAAATCCTTGACATACAATAATTAATTCCTGAAGATACCTCAGTAAGACCTACTTGAGCCTTCTGCTACCCTTCACAGAGGCCTGAGGGGGGATTTTCTTTGTTTTCTTTATTGAAAGGCTCCCAGTTGGTGATCCAGCACTTAGCTTTTTCAGTACAGCAACATTCCTGCCAATCAGCATCCCAGAACTATAACCTGACTCCAGCCTTTAATAAATCCCTGAAGAGCTGTGCTAGCTGGGCTTCCAACCCCAGCACTACAGGATTGGAAGAGGAAAATCCAGGTCACATCAGCACGGGTGTATGAAGTGAAGACCTCCATTTCCTCAAGAAAAACAACTTCGTCATGTGAAGTACAGACCTTGGAAGTTCACCATTATTCAGAAGAAATAGGTTTTTTTAAATTAAGTAATTTTAGTTTCCCTATCAGAGCTAAGTGTCAGTTCTAAGGCTCTTTCAAGAAATAAACGGAACTACCCAAAATTTATATAACAAACAGATCCTGTCACAGCAGTAGAGATTAGGCAGTTAGTATACTATCTGCTATTTGCAACAAAAACCTGTAGACACCTCCACATATTTAAGATACTCAGGCATGTGATATTTATCAGCTGTATTAGCACAGCATGAAGGCTTCTAGCCAAAAGCAGCATCACTTGGCTTTACAATATATATGCTCACTAAAACCAAATACATGGTTATTAGAAATTCTTGAGTGCTTGCAAGAAGCCACAGATTCCAAGGACTACTTTGAATCATCTGACAGGTGCAAGATGATCTATAAGTAGAAGATGTTAGCTGACAGGATTTTAAAATTTAAAATGTGTTTAAAAAAAAAAAGAAAAACATCAGGCTTACTATTGCCAGCAATCTTCTTTAAGAAATTATATGCAATAGATGAGACTACGCAGAAGTAAAAAGACAGCAAACTGTTCTATGTTCTCAATGCCCGTACTTTTTCATCTTCTTTTATGATATTTCTGCAAAGTCAACAAAATCAAATTAATTTCCAAAGATTTTCAAAGTTCTACATTAAAATGTCAAATGGCAAACTCAGTTTTTACCAGCTGAGACTGAACTAAAATGAATACTGTCCTTATCAATAGATCACTCTTCACACAGAGATTTAAAATACTCAATAGAATTTTCTGCAGATACTTTCTTGAATCTGCACGTCAACATTTACAAACATCAGGTACCATTTGCTTGTAAAGTATTTTGAGGAAATAAGCAAATTCTTTTAGAAAAAACTGATGAACACAAAGGGGGTTGAAGTTTACTTTCTATTCTGCTTTTAAGATAGAAGTTTGAACAAAATAAAACTAGAAACTCAGGTGCAAGTACTTAAAAAATTTTTTTTAAAGTCACAAATTTCAAGAAGAAATCTTTGACTACTTCAAGGTCAAAGAATTCACTGTCACTAATCTAGTTACACATTTTTAAGAGACAGTGACCTAGACTGATTATGAACAATGAAGTGGATAATCTTTCACAAGATATTCTTGAATTCTCTCTCATGTTAGGAGAAATTGTTCAATCTTGCAAGCTAAGTCTCAAACATTCTAAAATATCTAGCCTCCAGAAAGCTCCTAATTATTCTTTAGATATGTATCAAAGCCAAAAGCTAGAGTGAAATAAAATTGTTCATTAATCCTTCAAACACTTTTAAAGGAAGCAGAAAATTACATAGGCAAACAGTCATCATTATGGATGAATCACTAACAGGAAAAAAATTGAATTAAAGAAAAGCAGAATCAGCTATTTAGAAAATAGATTAGAAAGGAGAGTCCTGGAAACATAGGGTAAATAGCAGCGAACAGTTTCAACTACGCGTATTTGAGTAACTCTAAACTTGAAAACTTTCTATTGTAGATTTAAAATCCAGAAAAGGAGCCTAAAGAAATACCAAATACACTCAAAGAATGTTTTAATTTGTCTTCAATACACACAGTAAACATCTTAAAAATATATATGTGTTCTATTAAAAAAGCTTTGAAAATAAAACAGGTAAAGAAAAATTGATATTGCATGCTGAGGCTGTAGGGTGTTAATCCTAGAGAATCTGGATGAATTCTGCCAAGAGCAACTGCAGAACTTGCTGACAAATCAAATACAGGAGATAAGTTAAAAAGTGCTGAATAGCATAAAGCATGTGACTAAACATGAAGACTTGAAGAAATATAATTTGAAAAAAATAAGGATGGCAAACATTTAACATATGGCAGGTTGCATTACCTCATATAAAATGAAGAATGCTAAAGAATTTACAGGTTTCATTGACATGTTTTACTTCCCATCCCTTTAATAGTAGATGCTGCAAATAATAAAAGAAAATCTAAAATTTCACACATGCCTAGGGAAGCACAGAAATTCTAGCCAGAAGTAGCTCAGCAGTTCTGCAGGGCTAAATGCTTTTTGAAATACAGAGGAAGTATTTAGCTCTCCATCAAAAAAAAACTAGCACCAAAACAATTATTAAAAAATGAGAACATATGTTTGCTTCCCTTCTTCTAGAAATCCTGAGCAGAAATGGGAGGAAAAAAAATTAAAAGCTAGCACTGTTGAATTCTGAGATACATTAATGAAATTATTGCAATGCTTCTCACAAAAACTTGTACCCCGTTGCTATACCCATATGCAAACACAAATTCAACACAGAAAGCAAATGGCTGTATTTATACAGACTGGTCATATAGCTCTTAAGCATATATATCCACACATGAAGTCTGTTTTCACATCATAAAGCTGTCTGCTCAGCAGGTAACTTCTGCAGCTTAACAACTGTTCTGTATTTAATTAACACATGGAGTATTGCACTGAGGATACGATTCTTCACATCCATCCTTCACTTTCCCTCTTACTTATACTCACTTGCTTTAGGATTTAGCTTGCTTAATTCTGCCTTCCCAGAGAGCTCAGACAACACACATCTGAGAAATACCATGCTTTTTTATTTCCATTGTCAATCCATATGAATGTATACATGGTATAAATAGAAAAATGAGATTTTCTTCAAGAACCTATATATATGTCCAAGCAAAGCGTATTTCTAAAATAGGCAATGTTTGTATTTTGGGCTGTACTTCAGATAGGTAAGCAAAAAGAGAACTGTCAGATAAAAACCTAAGCAGGCAGACTAGTAGAATCCTGGAAATCCCTTAGAACTTGGGATCAATTTGAAGACTGGACAAGAAATAGAAACTGAAATGAAGAAGTCACTACAATCGTTTGCAAACAGCCCAGCATAGCAATGGCTCTTCTTCAGAACTAGAGATGTGGATACTTTCTTTGTTCCTATGGCATCTTGGTCTTCACCACTGGTACTGATATTTCCACAGGACTAGAGCTTAAATTCTAGAATTCAGGCTTCAGGTGAGCTGCAGAGGTTTATATGCTGAAGCACCTACAATGCCTGACAACACAAGAGAATTTACAGAAGTTCCAGTACTGTCCTGAATTGTGAACTGGCACAAACACATTTTGGGACATTCTCATAATAAAAGTGTACTTTCCCTCTTCACTGCATCTTTCCCCTTCTGATATTCAAGCAAGAAAACCATCCTCAGTGCTCAGGCAGGGAGCAGCTCTGACCAATTCTGTTCCATGCAAGCAGATGTATTCTCCTCCCCCCATTGTAATGTTATATTGTAAGATGCTCTTACATTCACATCTCCTGGATTGCTACCATACAAACGAAAATGAAGATAACAGGTAAAGTAAAGTCAGAATGAAAAAGTGATCTGTTGCTGCTGGAATCAAGAGTGTTCAACATCATGAGAAAGAAGGAGAAGTAAAGACTAAAGTCTAAGGAATATACAACTGACCATATGGATGATTCAAAAAACCTTATGCACACAGTATTCACCACCCTACCAAATGTGTTTTTGTGTAACTATAAAAGTAGACACCTATAAATGACAGCCCTAAGCATTATAACTGTAACTGAGCATGGATATATGCCTGGCTTATTTTAAGTTACCAGCAGGCAAAGCTGCCACATTCCATTAAGTGGAGGGAAAAGAATTAATTTGACCCACCCAGGTCATACGCTAATGCTAATAAAAATAAACTAAACCCTAACAAAGATAAATGTGTGAAAAAACTAGATTGGAAGACTAACAAAAAGCCCAACTGAATAGTCATGAAAGATTTGCAGAAATCTGATGGCAAACTAAAGAGAGAACATATGGCCAGCCAGCAACATACAATTACTTTTAACTATAGAATATGAAGACTTTATAGGAAAAAAAAAAAAAAAGACTAAATAGGACAGGAAATGTAGTCTATCAGTTTCATTGTGAACAGCATTGACCTCTCCTCCTTGTTCTAAACAAGATATATTAAATAACCTTATAAAAAGATATTTAGAAACAAGACTTCATTTGCCAGTATTCCCAGAGAATCTAAATGATGGCTACATTGAAGAATTTTCTCAGGCTCATCTCTAACACTACAGTAAATATTTTAAACCTCTTCATATTCACTAGAGTTGTACTTCAAAACAATTAAGACAACAAATAATAATAATCCACTAGTGAAACCTGATTGCCTGAAGCTTAAAAATGAAAAGTTTTATAAACAGAGATCAAGAGCAGATTGCAGTACATAAGTACAGCCAGATGTGAAAAAGAACTTCTTAGTTTTATAGGTTTTTCAGAATGAACTTTCTTCTGCACTCTGGAGGCACCATTACAGAAAGCACACCATTATTAATGAGAGGAAATTTAAACAAGAAAATAAAAAGTCTATATATAAATTTAAGTGGATATAAATTTAAAGCAGCTTTTGGGTAGTCCTTTCAAGTCACTGTTACCACAGCATTTGTGCAGGGAATCCCAGGCTGGGTTTCCAAAGGTTAAACAGAATTACTGAGAACGCTTCCCAAATTTCAACTTCTTAAAAAAAAAAATAAATTACTTTTAAGTACACATTTGATGAAAAGCAGTAGCATGCAAACAATAAGTTGAGTTCTGTAGAAAACTGCAATCCTGTTTTACTCTTTAAAAAAATAACTGTACTAGCTTCCGATTTCCTTTGTGAAAGAAAGTGCTAGAAAAACAAAAATTAATAAAATGGAAAAAAATCAGTTTTCAATTAAATAATGGAAAGTATTCAAAGTTGTTTTCACAAAAAAATGTTACATTTTAAGCATTCTGTAGTAAACACTTTTCCAGTATTGCTGTATTTTACTTCTTAATTCTCTAGAAGACAAATGGTAGATTCACCCCCATGCCAAACTTCAAGACTGAACTCTCACAGCTAATGATTCCAAAAAGGGTTTTTCATCCAGCATATTTTGTGAAATTCCATCCTCATATGAAGAAGGTTTGGCAAATTTAAACAAAATAGTTTTATTAAGATACAGGCATTACATCAGTAAGGGGAAAAAAGTAAACAAAACTTAGAATTTGTTATTTATTGCACTGTGCAGCAGTCCAAAAAAATCTGAAGGGTGTGATAGGTAATTTAAGGCAGAAAGATTATGTCTTTTAAAAGTTCACTTTAATCTCCCATTTACCTGTAAGATTGATGCTAACAATTTTCTACGTAGTTGCTAACAATTTTCTGCGTAGATGCATAAAGAAAACAATCAGTAGAACATTAGGTATGGCAGAGATATAATAGACTTCACTAAATTACTTAAGTTTCTTTGAACACTCCAATGCTTATTACTTCACCAATTTTTTTCCAGAAGTTGTCAGGTGCTTTGTAAAAAAACAGCTAACATTTAATTGCACACATCATTTTTGAAGTACAAACCTGGCAGCAACTTAAGTTTTTTCTTTCAACTCAAAATTCATACCTGACTGGAAGCCAAGACAGATACAGGTCACCACAAAAAGGTTAATGTGTCAGAAAGCATTAAAAAATGGGATATGATGAAACTGCCTTGTAAATCCAGTTATAGTATATATAATGTAAATCCATTTGTAAATCCAATTATATATTAATTGGAAACCACAGCATTTGGGTAATCCAATCACTGATAAAAAAATTAAACAAAATCAGATACTTTTAAAAGCCCTTTTAAAAATTCTGTGCTCCACTAATTTAAAACTACTTTTCAGTAACTTGTCTGAAAGATTTTCAACTTCTCTGAAGATACTACAATCCTTACAACATGAGAGAGCAGATACACCTGAAAAGTTATACCACATGGTTAGACCATGCTTAATGATACACTAACACACTACTATGTATATAGCTGCTGCCATCTTCTCTCTCATTCCAACATGCCAGCCTTCTGCTTTGCCAGAAAAACTTTAACCAGCAAGGTATAAACTAAATCAGGGAGCTGATCCAACTGAAAAATAACCAAGAACAATGGTGGCTTTTCAGCCACGTCGACAGACCACTGAACCAGGAAGAAGATGTCAATGAGGCCTCCTAAAAACAGATGGAAGGAGCTTCAAGATTGCATGCCCTAGTGCTCATGAGTGACTCCGATCACCCTGATGTTTTTTGGAAAGGCCACACAGATAGGCATACTCAGTCCAGAAGGCACTTGAAGTGTATTGATAACTCCCTGATGCAGGTGGTAGAAGAGCCAATGGACCTTGTATTAATGAACCAAGAAGGTCTGGTTGAGTACGTGAAGGCTGGGGGCAGCTTTGGTGGCAATGATCATGACACAGTAGAGTTTAGTATCCCACGAGGAAGAAGCAGGGCAATAAATAGGACTGCAATCCTGGGCTTCAGGAGGGCTAACTTTGTCCTCTTCAAAGACCTACCTGGAGGAACCTGATGGGCTAAGACTCTAGAAGGTAGGGGGCAACATAGGCACATTCCCCTGAGTAAAAAAATTGAGGAGAGGAAGGAAACCTGCATGAATGAGCAAGGAGCTGGTGAAAAAAAAAGCCATGTAGAAGAAAGTAAGTATGTGGAAAAAGGGACTAGTCACTTGGGAGACTCCTAGGAACATTGTCCAGATATGTAGGAAAGCAACAAGGAAGACCAAAACCCTCTTAGAATTAAATATAGCAAAGGATGTAAAAGAGAACAAGGGCTCCTTCAAATACACCAGTGGTAAAAAGAAGAATAGGGAAAGTGTGGGCCCACTGCTGTATGAAGTGGAAGCCCTGGTAACAGAGGATGCAGAGAAGGAAGTTACTAATTTCTTTCTTTGCTTCAGTTTTTACTGCTAAGACTAGTCCTGGGGAATCCCAGAGCCTGGCAGTAAGAGAGAAATCCTGGAGGAAGGAAGACTCCTCACTGTTCTATGAGGACTGGTTTAGAGACCATTTGGTAAACTGAACATACACAAGTCCATGGGCCTTACAGGATGCACCCACAAGTGCTTAGAGAGCTGGTTGGTGTTGCTGTTCTACCACTCTTGCATCATTTTCAAAAGATCACTGAAAACAGGAGAGGTGCCTGAGGACTGGAAGAAAGACAGTGTGACTCCAGTCTTCAAGAAGGAAGATCCAGGAAACTAGAAACTCACCTCCATCCCTCGAAAGGTGATGGAGCAGCTCATTTTGGAGGTCATTTCTAAGCACATGGAAGAAAAGATGGTTAATCAAGAACAGCCAGCATGGATTTACCCAGAGGAAATCATGTTTGGCTAATCTGATAGTCTTCCAGGGTGGTGTGACTGAATGGGCAAGCAAAGCAGTGGATGTTGTCTACCTTGACTTTAGCAAGGCTTTTGCCACTGTTTCCCACAACATTGTCGTGGACAAGCTTAGAAAGTGTGGGTTAAAAAGAGTGGAGAGTGAGATGGCTTGAGAACTGGTTACACAATAGAACTCGGAGGGTCATGTTGAATGGTGCAGAGTCCAGTTGGAGACCAGTTGATGATTATAGCACTGAATTTAAGAGTACATGCCAGATAGAGACAAATCTTTTGAAGGTGACTGAAAAAGGATCCACTTAGACCTGAAACAAGCTTTTCCCTTTTTACCCCACTGAACCTGAACTTTGAAGTTAGACCAAATGAGTTCTTCAGAACTCAGTCTCTGAAAACTAACCTTATGGAAGGTGCAAAGAGTTTCATAGGAAAGAAAAAATAGAAAATCAAAGGTAAAAAATAAGCACAAAAGGTCAATACCAAGGATATTAAGTGGAGGACAACACAATAACTACAACTGAATTGGTTAATCCCTCTGCCAAAGGAAACCAACTTGTCCTACCCAATCTCTGCCCATCTGTTCTGTTAAAACTTGAGTTCTCTATCTTCTTTCAATCAGGTTTTTTTAAAAAAAAACAAAAAATAGCAAATGGGAAATGCATACAGAGGATGGCTTGACAAGAACTTAGTCATTACACACCTCACTGGGCAACCAGTGACTACACAGTGGTAGTTTAATAGTCATCTCTTGTCTAACAAGGATGCTTTAAGAGAACTGTATTTACTGTAGAAAGACAGGAAATAAAAAACAGCCTTTCTCAGTTCAGCTGGATGAAAAACTGATCTAAACTTAAGCTAATGGGTTTAGATCACTCTTTTCATCATGATATCCTCCAAGAGAGTAAAGGCAAATTTAAGAGAACTAACAATGGGGTCCTTCACCCACTTGGATATTGTCATTTCCAGTACCCAGAGACAACCACTGTAACAGATAAATTAGTGTTGTGCTAGAACCAAAAGAGATTCTTATGGACACCTATTTAACAGCTGCAGACATCTGACCTAGTACACCAGAAGCCTGAAGGAACAGAAAAATATGGAATAAACAATGACCAAGTAGTAGCATGCATGCAGTCTCCAAGTGTTCCCCTGCTCCAAGATACATCCAAAGAAGACAGACAGGTTTATAGAGTTCAAAAATTCCAGGTTCATATGTTGTACTAACCTCTTCCTCAGGTTTACAGCCATCTGGATGGTCCAGCAGCACTGGTGGCAAAACCCCCGATGCAGTGCTGCAGAGCACCTGTGGTAGGAACCGTAGAGCAATAGATTGGCCTAAGCCATCCTGAGGTGAACATAGAAGCAAAAGAAGTCTTCCATCCACAAGGTCTTAAGGCTGTCCTAGAAGAAGAGAAATTGAAGTAAGTTCTTCACTTAACTGTGGCTGTGCTTGAGGTATAAGTGGAAGGGGGGGGTGGAGGAAGTTTTCCATCATTTAAGATTTCGGAATCCAAAATCCTGTGCAAGGGAGAAGCCAAAGGACTGCTTCTAAAAAAAGACAGTGAACTGAGACTGTGGGGAAAACAACATATGTAGGGTAGAGTGGAGAGGTAGAAAAAGTCATTAAAATGTGTTAGCCTTTCAGATGATATGATTTAAGTAGGAGGACTGCCTGTCCTCCCAAATAAGCAGTTATCTATTTTTGAGTTCTGTGTATGTCACCCTCTGTCCAATCATCAACACTTAGCACCACAACCTATGAATTGTTCTAGATAAGGCTAGAAAACAGCCTCCTCAATGGCACACATTCACACGAGAAGCTCCCAGATGATCAGCCTTTTGGACTATGTATTCCCCTACAGATTCTAGCTGGGTAGGGTTTTCTACACTTCTTCATCTTGCCCCCAAGTTAAACATTAGCATTTATAATGACAGCTTTTGTAAAAAAAAAAAAAAAAGTGTTAAACTAACACAGACATGGAAATTAAGACGTAATGCTTTTTCACTCCTAAAAAAAAAAGTGATACCTGAAAAACAATGCCTGAGCCTAAGCGTTATCTGTTAAAATTTTAGTAATATTGAACGAATTCTTTCAAATCTCTTTACAGTTCATACAGCAATATCTGAAGAGGATTCTAGGCAGCTGAAGAGCAAACAATCTTAATAGAAAAAAAAGCAGATTTTTTTTCAATTTTTAATACAATTGTAACTTGCCTACAGTTAAGTAATATTTTCCTTGTATTATGAGCTAGTGTTGTATTTGCCATATTATTTATGAGCCCACTAAGCTATTCCAGTGTACTGCTCTACCTGCTAAAAATATTAGCTTTATGTATTGCCTGTCCAGATGAAAAATTATGTCAAAGGGAGAAAAAAAAAAAAGATGCTGACACTATGATAACATAACAGCATGGGGAAAATACATGGTAAGGAAAGCTAAGATTGTCAGTGACAGGCAAGATGTTTATCAACTGCTTATTCTGAAACAAATTATTACTTCAGTACTGAGGCTGGTGAACTAAGAATAAGACTTGGCAGTTCCCTGGTTTTTGCTTATCAAAGAAGAAAAGCAAAATGTCTTAACTCCTGATTTTTTTCTGCATTTGAGATTACCAAAATACTGATAAAACATACTGATAGTATAGGAATGTTAAGCAGTTTTTTAATCCACATTAGTAACTCATAGACTGGATTTTAAAAGAACTAGTTAAGTCCTGGCTAATAATACCGTTTTTTACCAAATCTGGAAAAAAAAAAAAAAAAAAAAAAAAAAAGGTGACATTTCAAAGGGACAGAAAAATAGATTCACAAAATGCTCCAAGACATACCAAGCAGGACACCTAATATACATCAAAACTGTTACATTTCTGGAAGTGTTAAATATTAAGAGATCATGACATGACTCTGAAGAGACCCAACTGCCTTTATCAAAGCAAGTTAGGCACAGCCAGCAAGAAGGTTAAACACAGACTTCTATGATCTCTATACATTGAACTGTAACATGTAGTACACAAAGCCCCTCAGTATTAAGTTAAATTAGCTGTTTTACTATCCCTTTTCTTCAGTAAAACTCAAGTGCTTTACAGAAGTGAAGAACACAATTAATATTTACAGATGGGGAAAGGAGCCTGCTACTGGCTAAGCAAGCTGGTAAATCTGGGAGCAAGTTTTCTTCTGTCTGCCCACGAGTTTTAACTGAAGTATTTATCTATACATCTGTCTAGAGAGGTGAAGATCCATATTTCAGTGATTTTGCTCATTTACGTTTTTATTTCAAAGGATCCTAAGATGATATGCTCTTTGTTCAGTGCTGTCCAGACACTAGGCAGAAACAGCCTCCATAAAGCACACAAAAAGCAAATAACAGCAGGACACAGAACAGTCCATATTGTCATTAGTAAGCAAGGCATGTCTACCAAAGACAGATGGTCACTTTTTTGTAGTGAACTTCCATACACTTAAAGGCTTTTAATTTCTCTTGATCTTTTCTTGAGGTTACAAAAATGCCAATTCAATCATTCTTTGGGTATGTACCATCTTTTCTAAATCACCAGGCATTACCATTACCCTCCTAAGGCAAATTAACTGTGCCTACATCTTCCTTGAAGTACAATTGCCAAAACTGACACAGTACTTTAACCTTACCATACAGAATAGAGCAGAAGTTGCAACTCCATATGTCCTCCAAATTATATCATCATTTATTCATGCCAATATATATACACACCTCTTCTTTCTGAACAATGCTGGATTACTAAATCTCATTTGATACTCCATGGCTTGGATTATTATGGTTCCCTACATTAGGGAGGGAAATGGGGTGGCAGAAACAACTTGAATCGTTTTTCTACATCTTTTATATTATTTTTCCTAAATATAATTAGTTTCATTTGTTCTTCTAAATCACATCCTAATCTTTCAACATTCAAGATTCTTCTGAATTGCCATCCTAGCTTTGTGTACCTGCATTTATTCACAAACACCTCTTGCCTTCAGATTTCACAAGCATATGCCATTCTATCCAGCAGTTTGTGAAGAACAGTAAGCTGAAATGACCACACAAAATCCCATACAGTATGCTTCCCCTTGATGAAAGTGAACTACTGAAAAATGTAACTCCAACTACTGCTAATCTAAAGATTTTATACCCAGCCTAAAATAGTTGTTTTTCTTTTATCTAGGCCATGTTTCCTTAGCTTGCTCTGCAAGAATATCACATGTGGCTTTCTCCAGTCCACAAGCTTCCTGTTGCAGAGGAAGTTAGATTGGCTTGATTTTGTGTTTCTCATCTTCACAATAAGGCTTCCAAATTTACCTCTCTAAACTGCATGTTCAAAGAAAGGACTGTCTTACCTGTCATTAAATCTCTTCAGTATGTTTCTATTCTAACTGGATTTTCCATTACATCCTGTCAAGAACAAAAATAAAAGGCACAGTGTGCACAGAACTGGCTGGTGATTTGCTCGTGGTCCTGACTCTAAACAAAAGCCATTTTAACCAGAAGCAGACAAGAGAAACCAAGGTGAAGAAAATCCACTGTGCCCTTTTATTTTCTTGATGTAAATACTAAGTAACTCAGAAAAAAGTAACAACCTACACACGGCACTGACATGGACAGGCATGTGGGTTATGAGACCTGGATACCAGTAACAGAATATGTAGGTAAACAAAAACAAGAAACCATCTGCTGCAAAAGCAGTTATGACTAAATTAGATGAAGGGTACTAGTAAGAATAGGCCTTCAGTGCTCCATACCACATTACACTGCTACATAATTTAAAGTGAAAACTACTTAGGCTTTAAACTGTACATACAAATAACCTACAGACTTCAAACTGGGAGCTGAGATTTTGGAACTCTGAGCTTCAGTTAATACTGAAGTTCTCACATCAATTCAAAGTATTTCACATAATTAAAGTTAGAAGAAGATAATTTTAGGCAGAGATCTTCCTTGCCAGTAATTTTTACTGTTGTGTTTTATATTCCATTACAACCATCAACACATCCACCACACCTTCTGCACAGTGGGTGTCCTTAGCTTTTGTAAATTATACCCAGCAATGAAAGGGTTTCCTAAAAACTGACTTTTTGGGGTAATCCAATACTCTGACCCTTCATTCAAACCTAAGCAAATTTTAGTCCGCCACTCTGAGGTGCTGACCAGATTCACAGCCACAATGTTTGTTGAATGCAAAATATAATTCTCATATTCAAGTCTGTGTATATACTGAACAGCCTCAATATTTGCATTCCTATTATTCAGAGAACTTCCTCCTGACACATTTATTGATAATAATGGCAACAATCACACAGTGCTACTTATGCCCAATGAAATATATATTCCTAATTCTCACTCTTTATCCCAGTTACCATTTTCATCTCTTCCTGCATATAATTATAGGCTGACTGTGTGAATTTTCAATCATGCATTATGTTCCCAGTGGGTACAGTCAATTTCTGTTTATTCAGTGACACACCTCCCTCTCCCACAAAATTAATATAGCTGCCATAAAGCATGTGACCAACTCTATTTCATCATCACCTTATTTTCCTACCAGCCTAGTCCCCGTGGTATAACCCTTCACATGGTCAGAAACGTCAGAGAAAGAGTAAACAGGAATTCATGAAAAGGAAAGAAGATTATTATCTTGTCATGATACTCCAAAGAAAACAGATTTATAACACAGAGCAAACCACATCTGTTTGTCATGAAGAAGTGACCATTGACACACAAAAAGACCAAAAGACCAGCGCATACAGCAAAAGCATTCCATAATTCTCCATGGTTTTATCTTATACAGAAAGACAGCAGGGGAAATATTTTGGGGAAAAATATCTTTCCTAATGGAGATAATACAAATATTTCTTCCTGCATGCAATTTGTCAGAAAAAAATAAGATTCATGGGCATAATTTATACTACACAATCAGCAAAACCATAAACACAGGTATGTGTTTTAACAGATGTAAAATACACACTGCTATTATACTATCTCCCCAAAACTTAATAAAAAATTGCCAGGGTAACAGTTATTTTCATACAGCTGTCATCTAAAGTGTATGCCCTTACTTTTCTTGGCCTTCATCAGTAGTTTGTTCACCAATCAAGCAATGATTCCACTAAGTACAGCCATGCAAACAACACAGCTCTCGCATCCTGCCACCTTCTTTCTTCTGTGTACATGGACTCAAAGCAGCACAAAGCAGAGTATGAAAGGGACCAAGAATGACTGAACTCAGCTTTCTTAAAGCAAGTATTATTTATTAAAGTTAACTGTAAAATACTCCCCTCACCCAAGACTTTCACTCTGCTTGAGAGTACTACATCTCTGGAAAGCACAAAAAACCCACAAACAAACAAACAAAAAAATCCAAGACAATCTACTACTCTCAACAGCAAAGTGTCAACTATCATATTCAGCATCATCAGTAAACCTCTTTGGACTGTAAGAAATATCTTTTTCATAATCCAAAGAGTACCTATACAGAATTGCACAACTCAAAAAAGATAAAAGCTATCTTTCATAACCTTACAACTGTTCTCCAGAAAGAAAAAAAAAACAAATAATTTGCACATCAGAAGCAACACTAGAGGTCCATAAAGATGATGGAAGTCTTTCTTAACCATCATGAACATTAGTAAACCATCAAAAACATTAGTAAAGCAATCAGAAAAATCATTTTTTCAGAAAAATTATTTTTACAGCATCAATGTTCATCAGCCTTAAGTATGAGCATGGAGCACCAGTGGTCCAGGCATGCTTGCCTTCAGTGGGACTATTAACAAAGAACTGTATGATGACTACTGCCAGCTGGCAGACACCCTTCTGCACCTTCTCTTCAGCCACCAGGAACCCCTTCCCCCATTGTTTCTCAGTGCAAAGCAGCCAGCATGGTTTGTATGGAGAATATGAGCCACAGTGCAAAATGCATTAGATACCTCTCAGCTCCTCCAGTTGACAAAGCACTCACTATGAAGGAACACCAGAAGGCAAGAAAATAAGATTTGGTGTCAACTACAAGTTTTATGTTCGTTTTTTCTATGAAGAGTGGGAATTCTAGTTTTCCAGTAATATTTCTATTGCATTGGACTACTGAAAGCTTAAAGGCAAAGCTGGACCACCCTCTCAAAATCTCCACCTTCCTATACTATTCCCCAGTAGTTTTAAACTCCAGTCTTGTGTTCTCTCCCTCTACTTGTGAGATCTTAAATGAGACCTAGAGCAGATGCAGACTCCTGACATTAGAGCCAACACATTTCCTGCATACAAAGCACTGACTTTGGACCTCACTGACGACACTCCACCAGAAGTCACATGAAGCTCAGGAGATAGCAGATAATTATCACTTGCTGTAACAGCCCAACTACTCATCTTCCTCAAAAAATGCTCAGAATCATCAACTCCCTCCAGTATGCCAACTGACATTAACTCCAGCTATATCTATAGGTACATGCATGCATATACATACATAGGGGTATGAATGCAAGGTGGTTTTCTTCACGTAGTAGTTACAAATATGGCTCAATTTCCACTTTCAAAGTACTGTTCTTTGATGGAAGAGTTGTGTGTGACATTAACACTGGCAATCATTCATAGGATCCCTTCAATTGAGAAAGACAATGCTTTCTGTTTAACTTTTTCTAGTCTTCCCTGACTCATGAGAAAAGAGTGAAAGTAGCCAAAGCTACTGAAGAAAAAAAATCCTATTAAACTATGAATACAAAATACTTAAATACATAACTACATTAAAACAAATCACTGCTGCCCTCATAAATTTTGAGTTTCAGGAAAGCCGTCTGCTATATTCCCAGGTATAATACCCAGCTGAGTAATATGTAGCTTCTCCTTTTCCAATCTGAAGCAAAAAAACCCTCAAACACCAGATAGCAGAAAAGCTTACACGGGCAGGTTGTGCAAGAAGAGAGTTTAGAAAAAAACAAAAATGTACCCAAGTTACAGTCATACCCAGTTTCCCCATTTCCACGGAGAATGTTTAATGGTACTACAGAGAGTGAGATAACTACAAATATTTCCCATGTTTTTAGAGAGATGAAAAATGAGGGATATTCAAATAATGCTGCTTAAAAGATCACAACCTCAGCCTTCTGAAGGCAAAGAAACCAGTTTGCAAGTAGCAGCAGGCAACTGTGAGATAAAAAAAAATACAACAGCTCTGGCCTGTCCATAGAAAAAGGGAACTACAGAATTGTTCTGCTTCTATCCAATGGCTTAGTTTTTTTTGGAGATGCCACATAGAGGGTACTGTATTGTGCACTATAGCATATTTTTAAAAGTGAGCAAAGTGGGAGAGGCACGTATCTAAGCAAGATCCTAAGACTTGCCATTCACAAGGGGCAGTTCTTGAAATAAATCAACTAGTTAATTTAAAATTAGTTAAATGTTAAATTTACATAATGCTTCCCAACATTTACAAAGGATCTCAATTGTATAAGATTCTCATGAAGACAATAAACAATGTGCTAAGTGGTAAAAGGACCCCAAAGCAAAACCACTGCTCTACAATCTAATTATGTCTATTTAGACAGTGAGATATAATTTCTTCCAACACTCTGGTAAAAGGGACGGTCTACTGTAGCATCATTAAAAAAAAAAAAAAAAATCTGAGTTGTGTTCTAAAAACAAATAATTTATGGATGTATACAGAGCTAAAAAAGACTGTACATGTATTTACTAACTTAGGAACCAAATGTAACCATAAAACCTCCTCACAAATCGAATGGGGAGTACTCTATTGCCAGATATAATTAGAATTTCATAGTCAAAAAAGAAAATGAGAAAATTATATTCTTGTCCACAAGGTTTTATGAAGCCCTATATTATAACACATCACAACGTTAGTCCCCTAGTAAGTAATGGAAGTATTAGAGACAGCTGTTTACAAGGTGAACAAGTATATCCTAACACCAAAGTCTAAAATAATGCATTGCTTACTAGGAGAAATTTAACTCAGGGAACGGTAAGTTTACAGCACATAAAAGTAAACCTTTAGAAAAAACTTGGCCTAAAGCACATGAGTAATACATAGACCCTCCCTTAGGAAAAAAAATCTGGCCTGTGGACTTAGTTCCTTGACAATATTAAGGTTCTATTTAAACACAAATTTTGTGGTGAAAAAAATGAATGGAAGTGAGGAGGGAATGGTTTGCTGCCTTCTGCCAGATTTAAAGCATTTCACTAAGACTGTCAGTGTCAACAGGAGAATGCATACCCTAAAACAACAAGCTGCTTGACTGAGCATATGTCTCCATACACAAATACTAACTCTCCCACAGAAATTCTAGTTTTGGATATCTTCATCTGCCTCCAGGCAAAGCTCTGCTGCTTGCAACAGTGTCTGAAATTTGGCTGAGCTGATAAATGACTATCATTTCTCATTTGCAAGAGTAGGAAGATCACTTTAAACAAACAAAGACAAATTTATTCTTCTTCTAAGTAGAAACAGGCAGGCAAATATTTTCTTGCTTCAGGTGAGATAATGGTCCCTATTTCAGGAATCTTTGTTTAGCCCAAAGGAACACAGGAAACATTACACTATCAAGTTTCCAAAACAACGGATGTAGTTAGTAATATCCATCATAAGTGCTTTCTTGTCTCTTTCTGTAAAACCAGTAACAGGTACTAACACTGTCATACAAGGATGAGGAAACTGCACCAATTAACCAATGAATTGGCTTTTCTTAAAAAAGCACTGCTGTTTTAATGCAGCCCATGGCAATGCAGGAATCCAGCACACAGTTTCCCAAATCGTGCCGCAAGCCTTAAGGTTTCTTCCTAGAAACACCCGGTTTCATCAGCTGCCAAGGCAGTCAGCTGTTTTCAGTGCCTTTCTTTTTTACACATACAAACCTAGAGGATCCTTCAGTATGCAGGAAGCAAGGTACATATGCAGTTTACAAACACATCATGCCTAAAAATCAGGAACACTGAAAATCAGCACTGCAGCTCCAGGAACGCATAACAACATCCCCTTAGTCCCTAAGCATTTGCTTCTATCCCCCAACTCCTTTCTGACATTACCACATTTGAGTATACATTAGAGCTAATTTAGCACAGAAATTGACTGAAATACAGAAATTTTTTCAGCCTATTTCACAATACATGCCTAAGGAAAGGAAAGCATGCCGGGAAAAGACTGTTAACTTCAGCAGCAGGCTGATGTGCTCGTGAAGCTAACAATCTAATTCTTAATTTTTGGTGACTTGCCTTTGTTGTTACACTAAATCTTAGCAGGCCTGTTACATGGTAATTATTTCTTCTATTTTCTCTAATTGCTTGTTTTTTCATTTATTCTATATCTGTTTTCCATCTCAATTTAAACACCTCTGTAGCAGCTGCTGTGGACCAGGCACATTGTGAATTACATCATCCCATCACGAAGGAATGATTATTAATCCAATACCTAGCAGACTGATTCAAGGTCTGAGAAACTTTCACTACTGGAAATCTCCACTAGCTCTTCAGATATAAATGCAACCATTTAGCATTTTCAGCCACTGGAAAAACATACAAGTATATAAACCCTTGCCTCCCCAAAACACCTGTCTGGTTCAGGGTTGAGCAATAACTCTTGTTCAAATATTCTTAAAAAAGGGTGAAACAGTAATCTTTCTCATAGAAGCTCACCTCAGAGTATATGAAAAGTAGCAAGACAAAAACATTCAGAATATTTAAATTTTTAATTAACCAGTAAAAAAAAAGTTACTAAAGATAAAACAGTGTAACAAGAAGGCTAGATATTTTCCATGTTTCTCTGCCAGGATACAGAGAGAGAACTTTGACTTTAAGAATAAAATCTGAACACTTTCCTTGATAGTAGGTATGCTATACCATAGAATACTTCCACAAGCACCCAAGTGAAAAAAAGGCATCTTTTTAAAATACAGCAAAGGGAAAAGAAAAATATGAATTCCCTCCTTTTGTTCAGTCAAAACTGAATTATTTTTACTCATTTAGAAAAATGGAAAATATCTTTGAAAATACAATACTGTCTTAAAACACTTATCCTGAGATGTTTAACTTGACATTAAGAAAAGCATGCAAGAAACTCTCAGTACTTTTGCACACCTCGAGCCAGGCC
This sequence comes from Phaethornis superciliosus, assembly GCA_023637945.1. Taxonomy (NCBI): domain Eukaryota; kingdom Metazoa; phylum Chordata; class Aves; order Apodiformes; family Trochilidae; genus Phaethornis; species Phaethornis superciliosus. Next base: position 66,054,065 of record JAJQWJ010000002.1, on the reverse strand, counting down.
AAAACAAAGGCTTCCAACTCATTCAACTCAACTGTTTCACAAAGCCATACACTTGGTAAACCACCTCTTAACATTGGCTCACCTGAAGAGTATCAGCTTTTTGGGAAATGCACTATGGTTTTTAAACACTCAAATGCACTTCATCATTAGTAACTGAACTGGAGAAGAAGCTGAGGAAGCATTATTAAGGCCTTCCTCTACAGCTGAAAACTTGGGGCTTGCAATTATCTCCCTGTGAGGATCCTACCAAATTAGAAGCCCATTCATTTGTCAAAATACCTTATCCGGATTTCCACAATAAGATATAGGAACATTTAGTTTTGAATTACTTTGATATAAAATTATTAAGAATCAACTTATAAGTAGCAGCTCATGTGCTTCATCACCTTCAAAAGAACAGTAAATGCTGAGAACACTTTGCTTTGCACACTGAAGTGTTCTGCAGACTAAGTATACTAAAACCATTGATTTTTCAGCATTGCTCTTAGATTTGCACCAAAAACATTCCACAATTTCAGAAACTAAGTTCTAAATATAACAACAATTACTTAAATACGATCCTTTCGGCAAAAGCCTTATCAACCTTCCACACTCATGTATATACAAAAAAATTCAATTAGATTTTCCATACTATGACAGTAGTATTCTGCTCACTCATCAAGAATGAATATTGAAAAAAAAAATCAAAAAAACCTAAAAGTCCAGTACTATCTTCAGCACATGTATGTGAAAGAAACAAGACTTTAGAAGGCATGTAAATTTAACTTCTTACACAACTATCTTGTCTGTCTGGTTTTGACTACCATGTAGTTTTGTAAAGAGACCTCACATCTTATCTTAAACAGATCCACTGCCTTGTCTACCTCTTCAACAATTAATCCAACACACCCCAGGGCTATAATGGTATGACCTATGCTGTAAATGAAAGCAGACAGTATGCTTATTTTACGTTTTACTTGGGGTATATAAACACCTCTCTTTTCTTGCAAAGATCCCACTGATATTTTCCTGCTAATCATAGCTTATCCTCTTTTGCCTAAATTATATATATTTCTTTAGCGTTTAAAGCTTTTCTTTTTTTTTCCTCTGTTGTTATTTTTGCATTTCCAGAAAGCACAAGGAATCACAAAAAGGAAACTAAGAGTAAATCTTACTCTTGTCAGAGTCAAGAGAGGCAGGAAGGAAGCAGGTCAAACTGACTGTTTCCTACCTGAGGTTGGCCAGACAGGCTCATCACACTACTCAAAATTTCCACCTGCCAGTAAGTAGATTCTCTTCAGTCAACACTTTGATGGTTCTGGATTTGCAAACTCATTGACTAATTAGCTTGCTATACAACTATATCTTTCATTATTTGACAAATTAATTACGGAGATACCATTTAAATATTTTTTGTTACCTTACGTTTTATTCTCTCTTGCCAACTCTTCTGTTCCCCTCTCCTACCAATTTTCTGTTGCCCTATTTCATGTGTCCCTATACCTGTAGACTAAAGCATGGCTTTAGGCAAATATTGACTAGAAGACTCTCCAGTGTTTGTAGCTGCAACAAATTAAGAGTTGAAAAGGTAAGTGTCATTGTTTCATTCACATTACCCAGTGTAGTCTGTTGTCCCTCAAAGGCTGGAGAACACAGCTTTAGAGTCACTAACAGGACCTTGCACCCCAGTTCTCACTTCAAGGCTGTTCAGATGCTCCTAAAGCCTCCAATTCTGATCCACGCCCAACTACTTCTAATCATGAAAAGCTGCTTGGCAACATTGTGTTTATGCCAACCAGTCCCAATTTCCCTTGGTCTCAAACACTGGCTCTTTGAGGCAATCTACTTCTTTTGAAACAGCCTTCAACAAAGAAAAATACAGAGCAATCTCTGCTAGGCAAATCAAGATAAACATATAATTCAGATACCACTACCAACAAATGAAAAATCAGTTACAATACACCTTAAGACAATCTACGTTTTTTCTTCAGATATGCTCGTTTCAAGGCCTGTGACGCAAACAACTCTTTCGATGATTTTCTTTTTTTTTTTTTTTTTAATGACAAGAAAGTTGTTACAGTGTTACATGTAGAAAAAGCATACAATTCGGGTAAAAGCTGCAGTATAGGTGACAATGGTGTTAAAAACATGTCCACACTTCCATTAGTGTTTCACTTCTTAATAACACTCAAGCACTTATTATTCAGTAGCATTCACTCAGGAAAATGAAAGAGTACTATTATAAACAATTATGTTATCATTTGCAGTGTAAGAAGTATTTCCTAATAGTTTCTGTGACATTCCAGTGTAGATCAGATGCTCACCAAGCAAACTAACTAAATATCCAACAACTGAATTTTAAGACAGCCTGAGCAGATAGATGCTTCATTAACTTTCTTATATCACTTTTCTGTACAAATATCTGCTACAGTTAAGAAACAAACCTCGGTTTTCCCAAGGCAGTAAAGGTACTGAGCTTCATTTTAGTGTGGACCATACTAGCATGAAGACAGTGAACTGAGCTTCTTTCATTACTTTTCCTCACGGTATTCAGGAAGGAAATAAATTAGGTTTTCCCTCTCCCTAATTACATCAACTTACATACTTTACTTGTATGAACAATATATTAATTTCCTCATCTTGTCTGAAGGCTGCTCTCCTGTTCTCCTCTGGTTTTTCAAGAGCACAGAAGATGACAAAATTATAAAATAACTACTCTGTAAGGTGGATTTCAAACTACTGCCATTTAAAAAGAAATGCATTCAATAAATTCTGCTTTCAAAATTCATAAGCAACTGTGGAAACTGTGTCAGAAAAGAAATATGACCAACTACTCATTAATGCAAGCCAAGTGGTTTAACTTATCTCCATGTTTTTCTAAAACAACTACCCTATAGAAGCAGCTGTCTACTTTTTCATAATTTAAAAAGACCAACTGCAGTAGAAGCATCAGCAGACTGAAAAATAGCTGATAGGATGTGGATGTTTAGAAAATGTCTGTCTGCAAGTAGCCCCTGCTAGAACAATTTTACCCTCCCTTGTTGGAAAAACAACTTGTGGGCTGATCTCTCATAATAACCTCAGTACCTTAGTACTGCTGCTAGAACTCCTTTATTCCTCCACCCCAAGACACCCATTTCCCACATGATACACCTTCACAATGTCTCTTAATTACCAAATCAATACATTGTACCTCTTGCTATGGTTTGTTCCAAGGTTTAGGTATGCCATCTGGTCAGTCACAAACACAGCTGAACTTACAGGCTTGAAAGAGAACAGGGAACCGTAGAGCTGTTGCCTTCCTCCTCAGTTTTCTCCAAATTTGTGCCACCTTAGTATTTTGAGGACTTTTGCACATTGTGCATAACTAAAAAGCAACCTACAAATTCAGAAGAGGGCACATGGATAAAAAGAGATGGGAGGGCTGAAGGTGAACAGAGCAGCACATCAAACTCTCCATCTCTTGCTAAATTTTTTTTTTGTTGCTTGGCTGGGACAAACATCCACCTAAAAACACTGTTAGATTATACAACAAGGACCAACACAGGCCATGATGTTCTCATATGTAAGATAACATGAGAAAACAGACAAACTGTAGGAAAAGAACAGAACCCCAGTCAGTGCTGGTACAGCCAAGGAAATGCCCCTCCCATCACTGAAGACTGAACATTTGATCCATACAGGTGCAGCCAATGCATGTGCCTTCAAGTTTTTCCAGATGTCCTTTAAACTTTGTGCATTGAAGTTTTGTCTTTAACTTTCCTCTCACTTGAAGGAATCATGTAAAAACTATTTGTAACTATTAAGCCCTATTTATGAAGATGAACAGAAAACAGCATTTCTGCTATAAATGTTCATTTAAAGTAGATACAAAGATTTTCATCTGTATACACAGTTCTAAGATAGAAGTCTCCTAAGATTTCCTTAGTCTATCTATAGTTCACTTCAAAAGCTTGGGCATTTTTCACTGATGTTCCTCTATAGGTATTCAAACTTTTATAAAGACATATTTTTTTCCCTCTCCATGTGAAAAAAAAAAAAAAATCTCTGTTGGAAAAGGAAGATAATTCTTAAAAAACTGTTAGCATATGACCAACTAAACTTTCTCCTCCCTGTGGAGGGAGAACTTTCTCTCTCCTCTCTTTTTCCTCTCCTCCTTAGCCCACAAGTTTAATGAAGTTTAATGGCAATGACCATGGTTCCAGTTGCCCTCAAAGAACCAAACTAATCCTCTTTCCTCCAAACTGGAATACTCAGATTTGGAAATACTAAACACAGTGTTTGTCACTTGGGCCACTGTGTTCATTTGCTGTTCAATATCCCCAGACCTAGATTTGAATTTACTTCAAAGATACCAGTCATCACTTTGCACTTAAAGTATTGTCTCTCACTGCTGACATATAGAATCATTTAGGACTGAGAAGACCTTTAAGATCAAGTTTAACCATTAACCCAGTACACTGCTAAATCCACCACTAAACCACGTCCCTAAGCACCACATCTACATGTCTTTTAAACACCTCCAGGGATGGTGACTTGACCATTTCCCTGAGCAGCCCCTTGCAATGCCTGACAACCGTTTCAGTGAAGAAATGTTTCCTAATAATCACTGCAAACTCCCCTGGTACAACTTCAGGCCACTTCTCCTTGCCCTCTTGCTTGTTACTTGGGAGAAAAGGACAAAACCCACCTGGCTACAACCTCCTTACAGGTAGTTGTACAGAGGAGTAAGGTCTCCCCTCAGCCTCCTCTTCTTCAGACTGTACAACCCCAGTTCCCTCAGATGCTCCTTACAGGACTTGTTCTCCAGAACCTTCACCAGCTTCATTGCTCTTCTCTGAACTCATTCCAGCAACTCCATGTTCTTGTAGCGAGGAGCCCAAAACAACACAGTACTCAAGATACAGCCCCACCAGTACAGGGGGATAATCACTTCCCTAGTCCTGATGGCCACACATTTTCAGATGAAAGTCAGGATGCTGCTGGCCACCTTGTCCACCCGGGCACACTACTCATATTCATCTAGCTGGGATCAACATCTCCAGGGCCTCTTCCACCAGACAGCTTCCCAGACACTCTTCCCCAAGCCTGTACTGTTGCATGGGGTTGCTGTGACCCAGGTGCAGGATCTGACACTTAGCACTGTTAAACCTCACACAACTGGCCTTGGCCCATCAATCCAGCCTGTCCAGATCCCTCTGCAGAGCTTTCCTACCCTCAGGCAGATCAACACTTGGTGCCATGTGCAAACTGACTGAAGGTGCACTCGATCCTCTCATCCAGATCATTGATAAAGGTAATAAACAGAACTGGCATCAACACTGAGCACTGGGGAACACCACTTGGATTTAACTCAATTCACCACCACTCTTTGACCTGGCCATCCAGCCAGTTTTTTGCCCGGTGAAGCATACACCCATCGGCCATGAGATGCCCGTTTCTCCAGGAGAATGTTACGGGAATCTTTATCAAAGGCTTTACTAAATTCTAGGCAAACAACATCCACAGCCTTTCCCTCATCCACTAAGCAAGCCAGTTTGTCACAGAAGGCAACTGGGTTTGTGAAGCAGGACCTGCCTTTCATAAACCCATGCAGACCGGGCCTGATTACTTCCACAAGCTGCATGATGGCACTCAAGATGATCTATTCCATAATCTTCCCTAGCATTAAGATGTAATGGTTTTAACACAAAGGTTAAAACAAAGGAATTCATTATGTTACTCAAAATACATTGAAATATCTCTAGTAAATTAAATTATGTTAAGAACTGGCACGCAAAGTAAAATACAAAACCTCATGCAATTTCTGAATACTATCCAAGCACCAGCATAATGAATATTCTCAGTAAGCTGACGATGAAGCAATTTTTGTCTTTTCTGAAATACCTGAGTTACACTTTAAAAAGTTATGACTTTCTGAAAAAGGTTGAGCTTCACCTTGAGACAGCTAGGTCTCCAAGACATGTCAAACTAGATAACAGAAAAACCCCAAATTACTAGTAATTCCTATTATTTTTACTTTTTTTTTTCCAGATACATTTATCTACTTCCATTCTTGAATCATTACCACATCATTCTGAATAAATACTAATGATACACCTAACCAGTCATTACACACTCAAATGTAATAAATGGAGAAATCACAAATTAAGGAAAGCTGTTAAGGTGGTATGCTACCATAGTAATTGGTAAGAGCTGCTTTAAATAAAAAATTAGCCAGGATGTTACAAGCAACAGATACAGCAGCAAATGCAGTCTCTTTGAAAAACAAGAAATTGTTCTTGTTCCTGCTCCACAGAAATAGACTGCACAGCTCACCCCTGCAGACAAATCAGTAGTGAAACATAATTTCATTAATCTTTTCAACAAAAAGTAGTTTGATTATACAGAAGTTGGTATCAAATATTCTTAACAGACTTGAAACTGAAAATTTATCTGAGGATCACAAAGTCAAACATTTAATTTGGAAATCAGTAGCTGACTTGCAAGTCTCGATTCTTTTGCATAGAGGTGACAATAAAGACAGCTTGCTCAATAAAAAAAAAAGCCAAACATCCCGTTTTGACTAATCCAAATTTTGACTAATTTGCCTGAATAGTTTGAATTCCAACTCCAGTGTGAGAATGGCTTTGCTGAGCTGGAATCAGACCTTTTTCTTTGGAAATTTCACAGGCTTGGAGATTAAACCAGTCATGCCATACCTTTGGTATTTAGAGTATGCGATATGCTGCTTTGCAGCTGCAATCGGTGTTACCATGTGGTTTATTTTCCATAAGAGCTGCTTAAGAACCATTGTTGCAATATGGTCCTCAATATTGATGATGCAGTAGTGTTTCATACAGAGATAAAACTTGTTTAAAAACACTAGTGATCCAAACTAGTGGATTAGTGCAACCAGTGACCATGACTCATCTCAGTTCAACTCCACTGCAAATAACATGAGGTGTGCTATAAGAAACAAAAGGCATTGTTTTCCAGGAAGAAGCAGAGATGTTCTATCATGTTTCCAATAAAGAGAAAAATGTGGTTAAAGAGAGTCCTAATGCATCTTTCAAATATACATAACACTACATGAAGTATTGCTTCACAACTCGGAGGAAGTTCTTGCCATGTTTGGGAATGCAAAATTTTTTTTGGGGAAAAAAAAAAAAAAAAAAGCTAGTCATGATAGTGTGAAACTACATAAGAAAGGTTTGATTTAATCCAAAGCAACAAAATCATATGTTATTGTACTTCCATGAATCAGATCACAGCTGAGATTGGGACAATTGGTTTCTTGCACACAGCAGATTTCAAGCACTGTTTGCGATGATTAGTTTTCCTGGACATGGAAAGACAATATAAAAGATGTCATTTGACATCTTTGCAAAATCAAAAATGAACTAAAAGAAAGCAGCACAAGGAATGCAGGAAAGAAAAAAATTCTAGAAACAAAGGGCTTGAATTTTTCTTTTTTTAGAGGTTTTTTTAAAGATTTAACAAATTCAGTAGGCAATGTTACTTGGTTCCTGCTGGGCACTGAAAATTAACTACTGCAGATACAAAGCTTTTGTGAATTAGAATCGCAAGTGAAACCAGATACACTGCCTGGCAAGCATATTTTGATAGAGAAATAAGTTTTGTGCTGGGTCTACACAGGGTGAACAGTACTTTCAAGTTATGATTAACCAGTTCTGGTTACTCACTAGAATGGTTCATGCTTAAGCACCCTTTTCCATTCAATGAGATGATATCATAGCAGGACAATGTAATATTACACATTAGGGCTTGAATTTATAATACAAAAAAAAACCAAACCAAACCAACCACCCATAGTGTTTGACTTTTAACAACTGACCCATATACCTTTTGAATATACAGCAAGATTTTTCATATGCCTTTGTCATAGTTACTGATTCTGCAGTATTACATTTAAGTATGTTTCTCCCAAATGCACTTCTACAAGCATTGATGGATTGATTGTTCAATATTTTCTGTAGGAGTCTGTGTTATATGACAGTCACAGTATAAATTTTGCCTCATTCTTTAACATTTTGTACAAGTAGTATTTCTACTACAAACATACAAATTATTTTAGACTTGATAAAATACTGATGCAGCTCCTAGAAATCCAATTAATTGCCAAACATCAAATACAGATTTTAGAGCATGTAAAACCTATAATGACTACTAGTTTTTCTAAAGCTATAATATCAATATTTTTTAAGGTCTCAGCACATTAGAGTTATTTTGAAGGCATTATTGACCATATACTTCTAGAACTCTGCACAGTTGGAGCAGTCTTAAGGCTGATGTTGATCCACATACTTTGAAAACATTTTAATACCATGTACATAAAACCTGTGATGCCATATGCTAAAACAAATTTAAAGCTGGAAAACAAACATCAAATGAATATGCCATTTTACAGATCAGGAGTCGCCCTATTCTGTTCTGCTTTAGCAGGGAACTTGAGCTTTTACAAAGAATAAAGAATTCCTGTGCATCCTTTCTGACACATTATTCCCTCTATTCACTTCAGTGCCTAAGTAACTTCAGCACAAGTTGAAGAACCAGTGAGCAGCTTAGAATTATTTTCCCACAGCTATATTAGACCATACTTTAATAACATTATCAGTTTGTTCTTTTAAGAGGCCAGATATTAAGATGAAAGCAAATGCAAGTGTAACTTACTGGACTTTTTGATCCTATCTGTAACCCTTTTTTCAGACAAACAGTTCTGGAGGAAAATATAAGCTGTGATAAGAACCTAAAGGCCTTTCCAAGTTTGTGAGAAGTTACAAAGAGTGTATAATTTTTCATCCACACTAAGCCTCCTGAAGGTGCTTTCCTATTTCCTAAAGTTACTGAAATAAAATTCCTGTGTTTTTCATGCTGTTTCTGAGGCCATCAGTTCAGCAAAATAAACCACAAAATCAAATACTTAGAAATGTCAGCCAGAAAAAGTCTCTGTTTGCATTCAGAAGGCTTTAAGGTGCGAGTTTCACTTCCCTTGAAATATTTTTCAAATAAACATATTTAAATGGCAGAATCTCTGCTGCAATTTGGGAAGCTTAATATTTGTAATAGGATGTGCACATGTCAGCACTATCTCCACCATTTGAAAACTGAAAACAACTATTACTAACTTAAGTTCCTATATTTCTTAAACATCTGAGCAGGGAGCCCTGAAGACAAAATTGCAAGAGTATACTGGAAAAGGGGTGAACAGAGTCCCACACTGCTTGCCAGGGTAAGGTGTTTTTGCTATTTTAAGTATACGTGTTATTCCAAGTATCTCTTTTGAACAGGACTGCTCTGGTAGGCTGCCTTAAACAATTTTTCAAAAACAAAGATAGCAGACATCAACTTCATTTGTATGATGCTACCAGCAGCAGAGTTTAAAACAACCAAGTAGTCTTAAAAAAATGTTCTGTCGAACTGTCTCCTTAATTTCTTAACGACAGCTACTAACTCAAACTGGACATTTAAAATAGCATTCCAATGAGCAGAAATTGAAGTACTTTCTTACAGAAGTACTTAATGGAGACAATAGTCAAAGCTGAGTTTTGCATCTGCAATTAAGATTCAGCTTCTGTGTTTGAAAAGTGTATCAATCCCAATTACCCTGAATACACAATTAAATGGAAACTAAATAAATCCATTAGTTTCATTTAAACTTAAATAAATCCTTAAAAATACTTTAAAAATGCCACATCAGTGAATGTTCTCTCTTCAGTGTATTTAATGCAGAAACATCATTAACAGCATATGCAAATAAGAGCCTAGGTTGTTCTTAATGGTAAATTATTCATAGTGATAATCAAACTAATGACTGTCACAGAGTGAAAGCACAATTCTCACCAGTCCTATTTCTTCACCCCACAATTAATCTGCACTTGGACCCTATGAAGATTCAGCAGTCTATCTTACTTGTGCTTTGTTGGTGGCAGGCTTTTTTTTTTTTTTTTTGGCTTGTTTTTTAAAGCATCATCACCTAGCAAAGATAAGAACTGGCCACATGCAATTACATCACTCACTTTTGGCTGCAGTGAGTGACAGCTTTATGCTTGGTCTTAGGTCCTTGCCACTCTACTTAAATTCATTTTAGAACACTGCTGTGGAGACATTTGTTTAAGACCAGTAGTAAGCATCTCTTTCTCTTTATAGAGGTTCATGGTAATTTGATCTATTTTTCATTCTGCTTATCAGTCAGCCATTTCATTCAGATATTTAATGAGCACTTCCAAATCTCTCTACACACTGACAAACACAAACACTAAAACCCAAAAAAACAACAACAAAAAAAACCCACAACCCACCAGAATTTGCTTTTTTCTCCCTTGCACTTTTCTTTTAATTTTTAGAGTAATTCTTGTCATTATTTACAATTTGCCCTAAAGCATTGCTAGCATACTACAGACTGAAACGACATGTAAAAATGATAAGGCTGTCTTGGGGCTCTATATAAGTAAACAGATTAGGATTCAAGTTCTTTGTGCTCTGTTGGCCTTCATTATGTTGTGCCTATAAAATGAGGCTAGTATATTCCTTTCTCATGTAGAACTACTTAACGCAAGATATTTATGCACTGCAATATCATCATAATTCCTGTGGCTGATGGGAAGCAGAAGTACCAGCTGAAGCTCTGGAGTCTGTTCTGATGAACTGTAAAGCAAAAAAGTCAAAGAACATGATGTACAGTTTCACTTGCCTGTAACAAGTTTTCACAGGCAACACAGATGTTGAATACCATCCTGATTCAATTGTTCCACCTAACTGGAATGACAAATTTTGTCATATGACTTCATTTACACATCAGGTGTTCTCTTACATGACGAAATTCTGGAACTCAACGTGGAAATAGTACCACATTCCATTACCAAGAAATACTATTTGTAAAAAAAAAATATAAAATAAAAAATTACTAGAAGCTTATCTACTGTAAGAAATCCCACCAAAAAATTCCTAGAGAATTCTAACAGTTGCACAGCTTAACCAGTATTAGCACTAGTGACAATAAAGTAGACCATAAATATTTACAGTATGACACTGGCTTGCAATTTACAGGTCAAAGTTTTAAAAAGCAAGATGTGCCTTAAGAAACAAAAGAGCAGTTCACATGTTCTGCCTCCAAAGGATGCTAATGCTCTTTCAGCTAGACCACAGAACACTGACCTGGCTTATCTGTTACAGTAAATTTTCTAACAGCACAAAGTTTCTGGAAGTTGATGCCAGCATGGCACAAGGAAAAGAAGAACAAAAACACTCCCTTCCTTAACAAGGAACGATTTTCACAGCAGCTGCACATCAGCAGGTCCCACAGCAGTAAAATGCTGCTGATTTATACTGTTCCTTGCTAGCAGTAACTTCTCACAGGAGAACAAACAAATGTCTTAAGGACTATCAGGTTATGTAGCACAGCAGCCCACAACACAGACTGCTCTATAGACCTGCCTATATATGTCTCTCAAATGCTGGAAAAGATCTGTTAATAAAGGAAAAATATATGAGCTGAACCTATCAATGAGTGTTGCAATGGCCATTGAACACTACTACCACTGAAAAAGCACCATTACAAAGCTCTGACTGTTGGGGATAACTTTTTCATTCCACAGAAATGAAGCTGACCACTCCAATACCAAAACCAAATACCTCAGTAAAAAATATTAAAATTTTAAGCCACTCACAAGCAAGTTCCATACCACAGTTACCTACCACATAAAGGCAGAAGGGAAAAAAACACAACCCTGTTGTTTTGGTTTTTTTTCTTTTAAATGATTGAAAATAAAGCCCTGGATCACAGAAGCCACTGATACCAAGAGACAATCTAGGAAGAGCACCTTGCCAAGGGTACCTTTCCTTAACTGACCAGATCTCCAGGCACATATGCTTATGAAGATGTCAGCTAAACACAGCTCCCTAACTTGACTGCTCTGCTCCATTGGCCCTTCAAGCAAAGGCACAGGAAATAAACCTCATGTTTCCAACAAGAAACTACAAACCACCTGCATAGTCTGGGGCTTTAGAATTCAAGTTAATTCTCTTTAGTGGATTATAACCAGACCTTTATGTGAACCCAATGGTAAGAATGCCTCAATGATTTGAGACTTACTATAGCAGTACATGCACGAGATATTTATGCAGTACTCAAAGTCACAAGCTTCTCATTTAGCCAAAAGTAAATGCCCCTTAAGGATCTTCATATTTCATAGTGTAAAACCATATTTAAGCAATCAGAAAATGAATAATAGAGCAGTTAGCCAGCTCTTTAATACATTAGCTAAAAGTATATCAATTCCATTGATTTTTGTGATGGGCTGATTTCACATAATGGACTAAGCTCACTAGAAATACTGTAAAAGGGAAAAAATGCTTTGCCAGAGTTAGTGGAAGATGGTGTCAAAATGCTTTTATAACAAATATATGGTTAAAACAATTTATTTAGAGATGTCAAATTTAGAATACTACTGTCAAGAATAGACTTTGAGCTAAAAGTTGAGTAAAAGCCATCATTACAACATTGCAGACATATTACGCAGACTTCAGTTATATTTCACTTCAAATGTTTTGGTTTACTCCTATCTAAGAAACAGGAAGCTTGAGCTACGAATACATAGTCAAACTTCAACATGGCAAAAGGTTAACAGCAGAATGCTTCAATGATTCATAAAGCGAGCAACACTTGATGATGCTAATTAATGATCTGGAAAATAAAGTAGAAAAGTTAACAGTTGTGTAGGTTAGTCAAGTACAGAAAACCAAAAATGGAACCAGCTGGGAGCTAATCAACCATGATGTACAGGTAACACAGGGGCAGATAAAACTCAGTGCTAATAAATGCAGAAGAAGTGTCACTGCAAGTCAAAGACAGAATTATTAGTATGGTCAGCAACCTTCTAAATTAAGTAAATCTAGTCTAAACAAGAGGATTACAAGCATCTCTGTGGAAGTCAAGGAAGATCTCTGTTCAACATGAGAACATCGCTGCTGAAAATCGAGTCTCAGGATTCAAAAGCATCAGTGGCAAGTTACCTTCATATAAAACTCATGCTTCATTGTTAATCATTACCTGAAAAAAGCTGCTGTATTAAATTAGGTGTCTGAAGGAACTTGTATAAAGAGAATCAGCAATTAATGCTGTTAATATTAAAAAACCACAAAGACAGACATGAAAAATACATACCAGTAGACAAAATAAACAGAAAGTTAATAATTTGAATGTCAAAAATTAAGATACTGCTCAGTTAAAGCAGGAAGTATGCAGTTCAGATGTATGCTTTTTTGAAGCAATGTAGAATTAAACACTCAAACAATTTCTAGTGCATCTTCACAAGAAAAAAATCTGCCACTAGGCAAAGAAGAACAGAAAACTCAACTAGGATAAGGAAGATCACTTTCAAGGATTCATATCTTCTATTAAGTATTGGTGTAAGACCTGTACGGTAATAGAAATATTCAATATCTGCTATCAGCTTTTCATCAAGAATTCCAGAAAGAAATCTCCTGCCAAAATTTCAATGCTAAAACCAGCACGTTGTCCCTGTGAGGGGACAACCCCCCCCCCCCCCCAAACCACCACTTCCCCAACAACCTATAAAATTCAAGCTGCTGAAGAGTAAACCTAGAAAGCAAAACATACACTGTAGTTTGGCCTAAAGGACAGCACTACAAACTTCCAAGATTAAAAATTACTTGATTAAGTTATTGGTCTATAAGTAAGAAGCAATATTAGTCTCAAAAGCACTCCAGCTGCTCAAGGTGTTTACATGTATCTTACGTCCCCCTAAAAATTTTTTCTATTTCAATTTGTAGGCCAGACCTTCTCCTCAGAAATACTGAAGGCTCCCAGTACAGGTCAACTTGCATCTAGAGATGGTTCCTGCACCTCTACATAGATGACACTCAAAGAAACAGACTGGGGAGGATGCCAGAGACAAAGACCATACATATCATTTTGCTTCTCTGAATCAAACTTTTGTTCTAGGTGGATAGTCTGAGAATTATGTGCACTAAAAAAAATAAATCACTAAAAATATAAAATATAAAATCTGCCAAGACTCTCTTGAGCTCAACATAATGTACACTGCATTCTAATTATTTAAATATTTGTAAGTACCCTATTTTTAGATTAGTGTCCCTGGAGCTACTTTTTATTCTTATCCCAGAGACAAGCCACACACCTTTTCTATGATGTAAGAAAAAAAAAAATACTTAAGTGTACAACAAATACATTTTCTACCAACATATTTTTAACAAAGAAAGGACAGCAGGGCACTATTTCACTAAAGCAGTAATTTGGCATTGCAATTTACCCTAGATTTCCACCATTATTTCTCTGTACAGGTTATTCCTCATTTGATCTTGTTTAAACAAATCCAGTTTCAGATGATGGGCGGAGTGGGGAGTGTGTGCAGAATTTTTCTATCAAAGCGAAACAGTACCACCTCACCACCAGGATATGCAATGACTGCCACAGGGTATTTTTAAAACACTGCCATGACTTTCATTAGTGTCTTTCAATAACCCCATTCCTACTGAAACAAGGCATATGGTGAATAAGGTATCCTCATTCACCTAGCTTACGACTCTGAAAAGCCAGACAGCATCCAGTAGTAGTGTTGCCATTATCACCTTGATCTGAAGGGTGACTTGTACACTGTGTCCTTGCCAGGTACCATTTCTATCATTTTTCTGAAGATGACCACGCTGCCACAATCTCCCTATCGATAGTCATTTTAAGAACATTTTAGGAACATTTCTCATTCATGTTTTACAGATAAGGTAAGCCTGATAAAATGCAGCAAGTTCAAAGTGCTAGCAATAGCACTTACAAAAGAGCAGTATCAGAGAAGGACAAAATGGTTTGTCGTTTCCAAATGACAAAAAACGACAAAGCTGGCACTAGAAAGTGAAATGCTTTCTCCAATATAAGCAATCCTTTGTATTTACAAGAAAAACGAGTTCTGTGGTCTTCCAAGTGTTCAGAGTAGCATGATTTTCACTGCCTTTGCAAAGCAGCAAAGCGGAGAGAAGCAGTTTATAAAAATACATGGTTAGTTACATAGTTTTGGTTTGCACAGCTGTTGGCTATGCTCATTTACAGCTCATGTTATGCCACCATCATTTATATAAACAGGAGGGGATGGTTCGCTCCTCTTCATCACCATAAAACTTAGTTCTTTCAGCAGCTGCCGCACTAACATCAGTTTCTATTTCAGTACCTTACCCTGGAAGTTTACAAAGGGGCAGGTTCCAGAGACTGCTAAAAACCTAAGGAAACCTAAAAAAACTTTCCCGTACTTAATAATAAACGGGCGAAGGGGGAGTAGCCAGGAAGGAGGGAGAAGGGGGGGGAGGGGGGGGAACACGGGTCGGAGGAACGACACAGAATTCTGCTTTCTTGGCGTGGAAGGAGGTAGTAACCCTCTGCTGAGACGGGTGGGTGAAGTCACATAAAAACTAAGTTGCTGTAGGCAACTACTTCGTCTCTCCAATCCCCCTACAGCTTAATGAATTAAAAGGAAATAAAACAAGGCTGATCCGGATCCCAGCAGATAACAAAGTCTAAAATATTAGTCGCGTGTTATGTAATAACCATTAACTGATCGAACCCGACGTGACAGCGGGGCGGGGGCTGAGGCTGAGGCGGGCATGTTGCCCCGGTACCCCCCTGCACGCCCTCCCGGAGGCTGCCGACCCCTGGCAGGAGCAACAGGACGGAGCAGCCCCCAGAAACCAAGCCCCTTCCCCCCCAAGGAGCGAGGCGAGGAGCCGCTGGAAGGCAGCACGCAGGCTTTGACCGCCCGTGTGTCCTGTTCCTCCCCCCCGGCTCCGCTCCCTCCCGGCGGCTGCCCCACCAGAAGGCACCGCGGCCGGGGCTGCCCCGCTCCTCCGTCCGCCCGGCCCCGGCGGGGAGGAAGAGGCGATCGGCCGAGGCGGCGGCTCCCCTGCCGGCGGCCGCAGGGGGAAGAAGCCCGCGGCGCTGCCTGAACTTAGCGCGGGGCGAGAGAGGGGGGGGGAAGCGGAACCCGAGCTGCCCGGAGCCCGCACTCACCTCGGCCCTCTCTGTCGCTGCGGGGCGGCCGGCGGAGGGAAGGCGGACGGCCCTCGGGGGGAAGCAACGGGAGCCGCCGGCCCCGCCGCTGCTGCGCCTGTCACCGGGCTCCCGGGGAGTAGAGTCCCGCAGGATAAATCCTCCGGGCGGCGGCGGGGACGGGGACGAGCAGCACACTGCCCGCTCGCCGCGGCGGCCGCTGCCTCGCACCAACTTGAGGCGCGGCCGCCGTTGCCGTTGCGCAGCCGGGCTGCCGCCGGCGGCCGCTGCCGCTACAGCCACCGGGGAACCGGCGCCTCCGCTAGCTGCCTGGCTTCGCGGCAGGGGAAGGAGCGCCGCGCCGACACCACCTCCTCGGCCCCCCTCTTCCTGCGGCTGCCGGGAGCCGCGCTCCGGGCGCAGCGGGGCGGGCGGGCTGTCGGACTGGCGGTCACACAGAACCCCGCGGAGCAGCAGCCGCAGCCGCCGCCGCCACCCTCTCTCTCAGCGCCTCGGAGCCCGCAGCTGCAGCCCCCCGGCGGCGCACGCTCCGCATGCCCCGTCCTCCGCGCACCGCACCGGCAGCACCGGCACCCCCCCTCTGACCGCTGCCGCCCGAACCCTCCTCAGCGCCGCGACTCCATCACCGGCGCGGGGGCGGTGGCGGCGCTGGGGGGGGCGGGCGCAGGGAAAGGGGCGGGGACCCGATCGGCGCGCGAACACGTCCCACACAGCCCCGGGGCGGAGCCCGCGCTCCCCGCCCCGCCGCTACCCCGGATGTGGGGAGGGGGAAGGGGGCGGCGGTGGTGCCCAAGGGCGGGGGGGGGAGCGGTATGGCGGGGTGGGGTGTGTGGTGCCAGTGTAGCTGGTGGTGTCGTTCCACCTTCGCCGGTCCAGCGAGGCTGGTGCCCTCGGTACCCCCTGGTCCCCAGGTGTGGGGAGGGCTCTTCTGGCTGCAGGGTGGGGAACTTTGCGCCTCTGCGTCCCGTACGGCCCTCCGGGCTTTGAATCCGTGTCCGGCGGCAGGGACTGAGGCTCTGCCCGGTGCGCAAGGTTTGTGGTAAATCCGCAGGTGCGGTGTTCCTGCCCCTGTGCCGCCCCTGCCCCCTCACTGCAACAGGCTGCCCCGGGAAGCGGTGGAGTCACCGACCCTGGAGGTGTCTTGAAAAACGTGTTTATGTGGTGCTTTGGGGCAGGGTTCAGTGGTCGACTTGGCAGGGTGATCTTAAAGGTGATTTCCAGCCAAAGTGATTCTGTGATTCTGGCACCTGCGGCACGCACGAGTATGGATGCCTTAAAAATAGGTCTGGTCTGGTCTGTGAGGACGTTCAGGAGCTGCCTGCCCTATCAGACTGTCTTTCCCATGCCTTTTGGTGGGGGCCACCTGAAATAGCAGTGCCTGGCTGATTGCTGGGCCAGGGATGCCTTTCCTGCCCAAGTGGCACACCAGCAGCAGCTGGAAAAGTCACGTTTGGAAGAAATGTTGCCTTGGGTCATGGGGCTGCAACAAGCCCCCACTGAGCCTCCAAGCGATGGGTATAGGGCCCACTGCAGCATGAAAATGTGAGACGTGTGCCCTATAACAATGTTTACTTAATAGAGCTAGAAAATTGCTTCAAAACCACCCCAAGATACATTTTGACACTTGAATTCTGGGAAGTGTTTTATCTTTCCCTGCTCCTAAATTCAGCTTTTTTTAAAGTTTATAGATCAAAGTTTGTATGCCCTCTTTAAAAAAGTCTAACTAGCAAAGTTTTTGTGCAGAAAACACTGGGTTTCCTTGACAAGTGAATCCTTAGTCTCTGAAAAGATGTATGTATAACTTTAAAGAGGTATTTGTTTACAGAACCCAAAAACCATGCCATGTTCATTATAAACATGTTTAAGAAGTTCCTTGGCAGAAACCCTAGATTCTAAATTGAATTCAAACAAGGGGGAAAAATAATTGGAAATCATAGAATCGGCTGGGTTGGAAGGGACCTCAGAGATGATGCATCAAGTCCAACCCTTGACCCATCGCTGCGGTGCTAGACCATGGCACTGAGTGCCACATCCAGTCTCTTTTTAAATATCTCCAGGGATGGAGAATCCACCACCTCACCGGGCAGTCCATTCCAATGTCTGATCAGCCTCTCTGTAAAGAAATTCTTTCTAATATCTAACCTAAACCTCCCCTGGCACAATATAAAATTTATGGCACAATGTAAAATAAACCCTGTGCAGACAAAGTTAGGTGAGTGTGGAAGACTTGCATACTGATGCCCCACAATTTTGTGTGGAATTTTGCTGGTGCATCACAGAATGTTAAAGGTTGGAAGGGACCTTGAAAGATCACCAAGTCCAGCCCTCCTGCCAGGACAGAATCACCTAGTGTAGGTCACACAGGAACATGTCCAGGTGGGTTCAGAATGTCTCCAGAGGAGACTCCACAACCTCACTGGGCACCCTGTTCCACGCTCTGTCACCCTCACAGTGAAGAAGTTTTTCCTTATGTTTATGCGGAACCTCCTGTGACCCAGGTTGCACCTGTTACCCCTTGTCCTCTCATTGAACATCTCTTCACTGAGAAGAGCCTGACCATCCTCCTGACACTCGCCCTTTACATATTTATAAACATTAATGAGGTTGCCCCTCAGTCTCCTCCAAGCTGAAGAGACCCAGCTCCCTCAGCCTTTCCTCATAAGGGGGTTGTTCCACTCCCTTAGTCATCTTTGGGGCTCTGTGCTGGACTTTTTCAAGTAGTTCCCTGTCCCTCTTTTAAAGATCTTTCTGTTGAGACACTGGTTCTGGTCCATTACCTACCTACACTTGCAGCTGCCACTAGCCCACTTGTAATTTTATTTTGTCTAACTACAAGATCCATTTTTTTACTCTCTTTGCCACACATGCAGGTGCTACTTGCTCTTACCTTTTAAAGTAACTTAGCCTTTTTTAAAGGTTTTTTTAGGCTTTCAACCTAACTGTTTATTTGGGATACTTTTTCTTCAGACAAAACTGGTGAGTTACAAATCTGTGACCACAGAGTTGCTGAGGATGAGTTTGCTGGGTAGCGAGCATATAGAATCCTGTTTCTCCGTATACTTTGATGTACACATATTTTGGCAGCAGCACACTTGCCTACTTTTGAAGGCGTTAAAAGAAGATACTCCATGTCCAGCCTCTTCAAGCAGCAGAGGGCAGGCAGCAGCAGAGTGCAACCACAACCAAGTGCAACTTGGACTCCAGCTGCCTGTGGTCCCCTCGCTAGCAATAATCAAAAGCAAATGATGGATTCCTGAGGAGGAGACATCTAGCCAGGGTAAGCTGAGGATTAGACTAAAAGTGGCTTTGACTAATGTTGACTGCAGTAGTTGGGAATAAAAAAACATTTTGAAAAATGCTTAAAATTGTAGTCAGGTGACAGAGTAAACATACATGTAAAAATACCAAGGCAGCCAATACATAAACAGTAAGACAAGGAGGCATTCTTAGCCTGGCACAGGACTTAGGCATATGTTCACCTCCTATAAGCTGAATGTGATTCCTTGTGATCTTAGATTTTTGAGCTTTGCTGTATTGCTCGGCTGATATATTCATCAAGGTCTGAGTCCTACAACAGGCAGCTACCCTGTATATTTGCCTTTGCTTAGCATGTATAGGCTGGGGATTGAATACGTGCATATATTTCTACACAGGCAGATAGCATAAAGAATATCAGAAGTATCCTATACCAAAACTGTCTTTTCAATTTATGCTAAGAAGTTTTAGCAAGAATGATCTATTGTATGTAAGCAACTTACTATATGCAAACAGCTTAACACTTGTACCTTTATGATTAAAGATAACATAGGATGACCCCAAAATCACTGTGGTGCAATGTCTTTATGACACCTTGATTATCTATTCTATTGCATTGCAGCTGAGTCCAGGAAACTCACTTAGCAAAAATGATATCAATTTCATGAAAAAAAGTCAGTGTGAGACATCTAAGTACAGCCAAAGTCACTTTAGAAGTGATATGAATTCACTAAACCATATAGATAAAAGATGTAATTTTGCAGTAAGTATACATTCACAAATGTAGTCTATATTTTAGGGACTTATGGCATTTGTACTAAGAGAAGTATATTGAGATTCAGGTTTATGGATTGTGAAGCACTGCTATGTCAACTTTGTAAAATTATTACTGGAGAAATTTTTTTAAAATATGTACCTCTCCAAGTCATGAAAACAAATAAACAGATTTTAAAAATCCTTGTGACTATTTGTAATTACAATCAATGCTACCCTGATTTCATGAGACTCTCAAATTATTCTAACACACATACTGCAGAATGCCTAGAGGGAGGAAAAAGATTTTTGCAGTTGTTACACATTTGTCCAAGCTGCACCACTCCTCTGATGGGCCCAGAACCCCACAAAATATGGGGTGGAGGGGAAACAGCTAGCCCACTGCAGAGGGAATCCCTCTGTGTAATTTGTACTGTAGCAGGCACTAATGGGTGCACTTGCCAACATAGGTCTCCATCCTATAAGTGGGCCTCACCTAGAGCTGCAGAGAGGTGGATGGACCCAGACAAATGCCAACATTGCCAGGCCCAGGGCAGAGGAACTGAAGTTCAGCCTACCTGCAAAGTAAACAGAGGCACCAGGAGCCAGAGCCCACTGACAGGATATATGTAACCATAAATCATGTCAGCAGCATGGCTTAATGTCCTGAAGACAACAGCCAGGAGAAGCCTTGCCAAAGAATCCTCACAGAACTGGGATTAAAATGTTCCCCAGCTAATGCAGGTCACTGTGTCAGGGTTTGGCAGTTTGCTACAGAAGAATCTGAAGCAGCAACCCATTCAAACTAAATGCAAACAAGCAGTACCTTAATGGAGGTAATTTTGCACTCAGTGAGTATTTACATGGTGTTTGAAAAAGAAAACCTTTAAAATAAAAAAGTGTATCTCCATGCCAGACACATTCCCCTTTGTAAGAAGAAATACGTAAATATTGTCCTCACATAAGCTTTGTGGAAGTGTTTGTCCCACCAGAGCTACTTGCCAATGATGAAACTGGCATTTATTGTTGAGGTTGTTACAAAGGGTGTCATAAACTAACTTTATTATAGCAAATGTTGAACTACATTTGCATTATTTCCATCACATTGTCTTTGTTTTACAAGCTGTCTGCAATAGCTGTTCTTGGAAGGTCTCCAACAAAGCATTCTCTTTGGGGCTACTAACTGCAAATAAGATTAAAGCTTAATATGTCTGGTAATCAGTTTTCTTTTAAAGACTGCAATTTGATTTCTCATGGTCAGCTGGGATCCCATACATCCTCATCTCCTCTGCTTTTCGACTTACTGTTCAATAACCAAAAAAGGCAACTTGCCAACATTTGTCCTTTCACCACTTTTCCTGAATTGGAGTGTCATCTGAGAGGCAGTCATACATGACTTCTACTCCAGAATCCAAGACTTCTGTCTATTAAATGCAACTTTTGGTGTTTTTTTTTTTCCTTTCCAGCCTGGGTCAGAACAAAGCACTTTATGTCCTCCATTTGTTCTAGTGACACACAATGAATAAAGATTGGTAGAGCTCATTTGCTCAAGCCAAGAAAACAGGAGCAGATAATTTCTGTACTCCTCACCTATACCACTAATTTGCTCCAAGAGCACTGCACCTCTTCTGGGTGACTTTTTTCTCAGTGACAATAAAAATATGCTTTGAGGCAGATGCCAAGTAAGAAAAAGAGTGCCCCACAAGAGCTTGTCTTTCTTTCATAATCCAATCCCATCTCATCTCACCTCACTTGTAAGGGCTGGAGGAGGGAACAGGTGGGACCTGTGCTGGTAATCCAAAGGGGAGGGTAGAGCACTTTCTCATCTCCTGGGGTCCCAGAAACTCTCACTTCCCATGGATGCACCCTAACCCTATGACTGCCCAGCTGTTGTCAGCTTTGCTCCTTTGCTGGGGAAGAGTTAAGAGGGAAAACAGGTCTCCTTTGCCCCATTCCTTCTATTGGACTGGAAGTAGGATGCAACCCCGATTAGAAAAACTGGACTGAGTAAGCCTAACCCTCCACCTAACACGAGTTTGACAACTTAACAACTATTGTATCATTTGGTATCATGTGCAAGCACTACACTGTGCTACTGCAATGTATGCTGCAATACTGTACCACAGAAGGGTCAGGAGTTGCAGAAGACCATGAATAATTAAGAAAAATATTTGGTAAAAGAGAATACTGTTGGCAACTGTTACACTTTGCTTTTTTTCAGTATTCCTAAAATTTATCTTGACTGATATATGACTATGTTTTTTCCTACTGTACATATTGTGTGATACATACAGATACTGTACATACTGGAGATACAAATCACTGGAGTGGTTCAGAGCATTAGTTCTTCATCAGGACCTAGTTTCTCCAATATCAGTCCTTAATTTATACTTCTGTTAATCTCCTATTGAAAACAAGCTTCAGGACAACATCAGAGTATATCAGTATATTCATCAGTTTGGTTGTCAGAGGTCCAAGATAATTTAAACCAAGTTTGCCAAAGAAGGAGGTTGCTTGTGGATTAAACATTTCAAGAACATAAACACCAGTTTTTAAAATACTGTTAAAAGGTTTTGACAGGTATGAAAGTGCTTCCAGTTCCATCTACATTATACCTGGAGCATATTCCTAATTCTTACAGAGCCTGTTGTGATTCCATATGTCATAATCTGTTTTGATACTTACTTCTGAGTTCTGTTACAAGATAAAGGTAGAGTGCTGTTTTCCCAGGATATTTCTGTCACAGCAATGACATATTTCAATATATTACAAAACACTTAATCCAATGAGAGTATGCACAACTACAAGACGTGGATGTTTAAACCACATAAGTAAAATAGCTATTACCCTTCATTCAAACATATATGTGACGGAAAAGGCTGAGGATTTATCACAAACAGCTCTAGCCTTTACAAAGTGAAAGTGACTGGTACTGTTCTGGAAGAAATATGAATCAGCTTTCTCCCAAGAAAAAGAGAAGCAGCCTTAGGGCGACATAAAGGTACAGAAAACCTTCTAAAAGACGATGTCTCTATTGTATTTTTACTGGAGTAGCTTTATGTTGTGGATAAACAAAGACAAGATATAATTTTATGTAGCCATCTGAAAGTTCATAAGCCTGGTTAAAGCAACTTTTTCTTCAAGCAGTCGTAAAAGCATCGGTAAAACTAGCATAATGTGTCTGCCTGATACACTGTTGCATCTACATGACAGTAAGGCCTGTGTAACACCATTCCTTCTGCCTGCAGATGGGATGCCAGTGTTCCTACTACAGCAGGATGTTTTTGTCACTGATTTAAAAATAATGTGATTAAAGGGAGAACAGATACTAAATGTTTTCACATAAAAAGGCTGTCACAGATTTCTCACCCAAATGCTTCCATCTATCCATCAATATTTACTATTGCTGTTAACACAGTAGGTCAGCAATACCATTTTTCACCACATGTGAAACAAGCCAATTTTGTAGGGGATGCTGGGGGCCACTTGGAAACCAGCTGTTTGAAGGAGAAGGTGCCCTCTGAAAGGGGACTGCAAAAGCAGTACCCGAGAGCTTCAACTTTGTACCTTGATGGCTTCTTCAATAAAACGGCTCCATTTATCATATACAAAAGCAAAGGAGAAGAAAATGGGCTTCCCACAGACAGATCAGCAATATGAAGGTACTATCTGCTCCACACATCATCAATTAACCACAATAAAAAGGCTGAATTCCTCAGTTAATTCCTCTATTTTCAGAGATATGCTGCACCATTAAATTATGCCTTCAGTGACAACTGTATACTCCATTTGCCTTCAGCAGGTTTCTAGTGAAGGCAATGACTGGAAGTTAACAAACAGTTGTGTTAGAAAGGTGCTATTTGTTATACATATAGCTTGTGAAGCACAAGCAGCAAAAGACAACAGGAACGTTTCTTTTTAGTTACAAGCATGAGAAGAAATTACTGGCAGGTAAAGGAAGTGGTCTGATGTAAAAATGCTCTATTTACCACTCACCTTTCAGGTAGAACAAGCCTTTAATAAGTATTTGGTAGGCTTTCCTATTAGTCTGATGTTCATACCATAAGTGTGCAGTGATTAGCATTCCCACACATTATTTCCTGTCAAAGAACTCCACCCATAATCTAGATTCCAGTTTTACTGCCCAATTAAGGTTTTAAAATTGTCAGCAGTCAATGCAATTCAGTGATTTAACTGCATTTACCATTTACCTAAATGATGTTATATGAGCTATGCCTGCAGGAATGGATGCTTTGGGTCAGACCAAAGGTCTATCTAGCTTTGTATCCTCTGACACACCCAAAGTGGGTAGCCAGGAAAAGATTACATGAGCCACAACAAAACCATGGTGGCACCTCCCCAGCTCCTAGCTGAACTAGGGTATAGTTTTTCTTCTCGATACAAAGGTGATTTGCAGCTCACTTAGCTTCTGCAGCTTGCAGGAATCTGCAGAGGCAATAATCCTGAAGATCATCCTCAGCTAGGTCTCCTTTTAAATAAATGATTTATTGGAATGTACTGGTAATACTTAATTGCTCACAAAAGCAAAAAGCAAGTATCATCTCTGTGTTTTAACTCTAGATTCTCTCTTATGATCTGCCCAAGACCATAGGAATGCACATATTGTCCCTAGGGTTTTGGTTTCTGGAACCAGTGGAAACACATGCGGGGTCAAATAATTTGTTTAAAGTATAAAGAGGCTTTTCTGTAAAACCAAGGAATAATCCATCACTCAGATTTATTTGTTGACAATTTTCAAGTATTAGAAAATTATCTAACACACTTACTGCTCCGTTCTTACTCTTCTACCTCACAATCTGAAACTATACACAGGCATAAAATATTTTACCCAGGATACATTTGAATAACAAGGACATTATAACAAGGTTTCTTATGTGTTGCTGTGTAGCAATTATCTTTGATATGAGCACATTCACTGCCTTCCTTCTAGGGTTGCACTGATTTAGACATGGTGGATAAAAATCACTCTGTCTGGAACTGTTTTAATGTTTGCTGCCTGATCCCTAAATCCTGCACCAGTACACCGTGGCTGAGCATGAGCCCATCATGAAGAGATTAGAGGGAAAAAAAAAAAAAATCCAGCACCTCAAGGTAGTATTTGGCAGCTGCTGTTTCTGCCTTAGAGCTAGAGCAGCTGCCACAGCCAAAGCAGCACTGCCTGGAATGGGCAAAATAAGGAAGTCCTGCCTGAACTGTTGGTCTACTTCTCCATTCCACTTTGTGGCTTGCCTGCATTTTTTAACCCTTTCTTTATGTGGTGCAAATAGTTCTGCCTGGAGTGTAATCTACTGGATTCAGGAGAAAGACTATGTTTACACAACATGGCCAGAGAAACCTCCCCCTTCCCCTAGACTCATCCCAATATAATGTTATCAAATTAAAGATTAAAAATAAGCTGCTTTTTTTTTATTATTATATATATGTTCAGAAACACTAGCACAGGTGAATAATACAGAAAGATTATTTCAAACAGAACAAGCACAGAAATCATGCAAGCAATGAGCTATGCCTTCAGGAAGAGATAAAAAAAAAAAGATGGAGCAGACAGCCTAGAACCAGCACAGCAGCACTAAATTCATGTATTTAATTTTAAATTAATCTATTTTCATACCCTTCTTTTCCTTGTCTTTTCTAAAAAAAGGTTAAACTCTCCAGAGTGACATTTCTGAGATAGCTTCCCATAATGCAAAAGGAAAAGGTCTACAAGCTTTCCAGCATAAGTGAGCAGCAGATGTGAGCTGAGAACTCAGTGAGCAGGTACTTCAGAGACCTTAGATAAAGTACTTAGATAAAGATACCATGCCCAAATACCACAAATCCCAGTGGGATCTTGAAGCTCATTATGGACAAGAGCTGAGAATACGAAGTCAGAGACAGTGTAGGAATGTGACATTTCCTTTCCAAACTTTTGTGTGAACCCATCATTCTGATGAAGTCAACAGCAAGACACAGCACGTGGCAGAGGGCAGGGAAGGCAGTAGTAGCTGCTCAAGGTTATAAACTGCATTTTAGCTGCCCTGTACTAATTCTGGGGCATTTCCACAGTTTCTTGGCTAATCACTTCCATCAGAATCATGAATAAGCACAGGATCATAGTTTCCAGAACACTGTTAAAATTGCACCTTTGCAGCTCGACAAAGTCTTGCTCTTTTTCTAATTATCTGACTGTACACAAGATCTGATTATTTTTAAGTATTTTAAATGTTGTAACACCGGCACTTCAGTTAGCACAAGTCTTAAGTAAGTGAAAATTATGTACATCCACTACATTTTTTACCTGAGGTTCTCACAGCTTTTGTTGATGCAACCATCTCCCATTCTTCTTAGACAGCTACACTTACCCCAAGGCCAGGAGATGCCACACCAAATCCTACCTAAACTTCATGTGACCCTGAAATGCAAATAAGGTTAACACTGCTCTTTAAGAGGCAAGCTGGGATCAAAGAAAGTCAGTGATATAGTGCCAAAAGGATCCAAGGTCTTCCCTCCTCTCCCATTCCCGTGCTTCATTATTGTCACACTCCTATTTAATTACATGCATTTCACTTTTCACTACAGCGTATTACTCTTTAGCACAATTTGAACACTAAAACTTGGTTTATGTTTTGAAATATGCTTCTTTGGATAAAGAGAAGGCCTTGGATAAAGAGAAAAGTGATTTCTTCAGAGACACACTCCTGTCTCACAAAGAAAGTGTTAAATGTCTCTAACTGAAAGGCTATTTATGGTCTGCATAGTTATTCTTTCAGGGTCTGACATCACCCTTAGCACATGCATTGCCCACAATACAGTAAATTACTCTCCCTGAAAATTTCTTTCATTATTCTCAGATTGTTAAACATCACCTAGTGGCAAATTGGTAAGTGATGTCTGTTGTCTGCAATTGATCTGCAAGCTTATTCTGTTACACACTGGGGTCTCTTACATTTTGTGTCTACGATAGAACTGCAAAAGTAACTACTTTAGGATGCAGGGAACAAATTTGCTAGTTTTTTAAAAAACCTGCACTTATGAACTTTTTAAAAGTGGCTTTTTTGTACTGTAAAAAATACTTATTCACACAGTCCCACATCCTCTGCTATTATCTCAGCTGCAAAACAGTTTTCTAGCCAACTTTTGATGAGGGACTTCAGCCTTGTGAGCAGCCAGCTTCTGCCCATAGCCATTCTCTGACTTTGCAAAGGAATGACATGTTGAAGTTAATACTCTTTTATTCATTCAGTATCACTACTCCAACTAGTTGACCAGTATCAGTATGATCTGAAGCCTCTGAAAGTAAAAGGTTTAATCAGAGCTCGTCATTCAGTCTTTGGGAGTAGTCTTCAGAAAGACAATACAGGCTTAAAATTGATTTTTTGCAGCACCTCTGAACGGGTGCAGTAAAGATTAAGGAGAGGGCATTGATACAACTCCCATCAGGAGAATCACTTGATTTGGAAGAATGTTGCAACTCGCAAAAGCTGAACAGTGATGAAAGCAATTACCTGAAAACATAGGCAGTGTTTCCATGTTCCTGCTGTTGCTTTTTCTGTCTGGCTTTTGGAGTTGTTTTTCTCTTAGTTCCATCAGTAAAGCCAGTACCTGCAGCTTGCTGCTGTCTAAGCAAGTGGCAAGTTGCTTTGCTGGCAAAGTTGCACTTTTGTTACAGTGGATCAGGCCCTTGATCTGAACAGTACTCTCTGTAATGACTCAGATAATCTGCAGGGCATTTCTCTTGTATATGGCACAGTTATTTACTTCCATAAAATCAGGCATTTTCAGCATGAAGTGCTCCAATTCTAACATCCAGTTATGAACTTCTTGG
This sequence comes from Phaethornis superciliosus, assembly GCA_023637945.1. Classification (NCBI taxonomy): domain Eukaryota; kingdom Metazoa; phylum Chordata; class Aves; order Apodiformes; family Trochilidae; genus Phaethornis; species Phaethornis superciliosus. The sequence goes on along the minus strand of JAJQWJ010000002.1, from coordinate 66,026,217 downwards.
TCATATATTTAAACACAGGAGGAAATGCCTCCCTTTCTAAATTTCTTCTAGCTGTGCTGTCAATTAACCACAGTTTATTATTTCTGTTAAATGGCCAATTTTTTTTTCCTCATGTGTCCCGAATATACATAATTTTTTTTCTGGTCTTTCATAGTTGCTCACCTTGCTACACCCCAAACAACAGGCCCTGATGTTCTCAATGGTGTCTTTATTAGGGTTATTTTTCTAGTGCTACTTCCCTGGAAATTTAATTGAATTTTTAGATGAATACAGTTACGCAGGTGAAGAAAGGAAATATACAAAAATGATTATTTTTCTATTTGAAAACTAGTTTTCCTGCTGGTCTAGACAGATGGAGGGAAAAAAGATGCTACCTAATGAGGCGGGACATATTGTACTTCTTGACAGCACTGCTGAGCCAGAATACCATTTTTTAACATGAAAACCAATGCAGTAGATAATGTGCCTTTCAAACACAGCTTTAAAGGGAAACCAGTATGCAAATCAACTCATCTCACCTAATTTTCTCATAGCAATGATAGAATAGTTTGGTTTTATGCCTACATTTGTATTTACTACTGCTCCCTCCTGCTCACATTTCCTACCTCTTTTTTTCTTAAAAGGCAAAATAAATGGGTGCCAGCAGAGCAACCCTCAAGATAAAACCATCTAAAAAATCATGCACAATTTCCCATGCATTCTTTCAAACTATGCTGCTATAGTAATATGGTCAAGCACTGTAAGCCTCATACTGAGCTCTGGTCAGTGTGGGACATTGGTTTTTTACACCATCAGAATAGAAATGCTATTCTAACTAAACCAAAAAGCTTACAAAAATTAGAAATTCTCAGATGGCAAGGTTGAACTGTCCTCTGCTCTGAATCTAAAAATTAAAGCCAACACGAAAAAGAAGTGTCAATTACCTAAAACAGGCTTGTACTTTTCTTATAGCTATATGTAAGACTTTTTACAGTCAAGGCCCAATCAGATGACCCCTGCAGCAGCACTGAAAAAATGTAGCTTTTGAAATTTCACAAAGCCACCTCAGATTCTTCAAATGTAATTTTGTAATAATTCTATTTTAATTGTTGTCTTTTGCCTCAGAGTTCCTGTGCCTGCATTTGAATTATCCTTTTTAAGCCAAAACCTAAAAGCATTTTGTTGTAAGTAACAGAAGACGTTAATGTAAAAGCTAATGGAGATTGTGCTTACCACAGAATAAGGCACAGAGGAAAGTAAAAGCCCCAAAGAATTTACCATCCACAGGCTCATTAAATTCAGTGGGATTACTTCCAAGATGAAATGAACACTACTGGGCTAAGTATTGGTGAGATTAGTTTCATTTTGCAGACATAATACACAAAATTGCCCTTTGAGACTGGGAGCATAATTCCGCATAAAAGGAATCATGTACTCACTCATACAATACTCAATAGCAACACTTTAATGATAGTAGAAGAACCCTCCAGAGAGTTTTTTTACAAATGCTCACACACACACACTTCTACACGCATATATAGAAATTTTATCTTTACACATGTGTGTGCGCGGTCTTCCAGATACATAAATACATATTAAAATATCTCTATATTCACATATATTGAAATAAAATCTCCCTGATGTATGTTGTTATACAACATAAGCTAATATACATAATCTGTATATACATATATACAATACATAAGCTAACAAAGCAAAGGGGTAGTCAGAAGATAGAAGGTCCTTCATACAGGTTGCACCTCCATCCTCATATTAGAAATCCCTGTTTCAATATTAGAGTCACATAATCTACTTGATTATATAAATTAACTCCTCTTTTTGGAAGAGTTTTAGCACTTGCCATGGTCAATGGAGAGTTTTACTCTGCTTCCAACACAGGCCTTGCTTCATGCAAAGAGAAATCATTCAGACAAGACTACAGTGTCCCTGATGCAGGAGTTAGGCCTTTTATTTACATATTTTAAAGCACTGGAAAATTCATATCACCAATAAATAAACAATAAAACAATTTAAAAACAAACAAACAAAAACAAAAACCAAAACAAATAGCCAACCAAACCTGTTTCTTACCTTAAATGCTTCAGATGTAGCAAAATTCTCTCTTTCCAACCTATGGTACAGTTTTAAACAAGCAGAGCTCTCTGAAAGCAGGAAAGTAGATCTTGAACACTGCTTTGAGATTCAGTGGGCTAACTGTCTGGCAAGATATAAGGAATTATACCTAAAAATTACATGAGATTACAATCTGCAAGAAAACCCTTAAATTTCACCCTGCCATTCAAACAAGTTTGTGGTATTAATAATGATCTCCTACCAAGCTTTGGGTTTTACTTGTCTTAACACTAAATGGGGATCTCTTGCAAACATTCATGAAATAGGATGAACCTATCATTTTAAGTAGGAGATTGAAAACTGTCAACATGCCTACAAAATCTTCATTGCTCCATCAGTTAAATTTACATTCCCTATTGCCCTCATTTAATCAAAAGCTCATCTTCTTAAGTTATTAAAAAGAATTGGCTTCTTGACATTAGCTAATACCAACATTAAACAAACAAACAAAAAAATTAGTAAAAAAGTAATATTAGGAAGAGCTAATTAGCAAAAAGCTAATATTGGCAATTTTAAACAAGCATTGGCAGAACGCACATTAAAAAAATTACTTAAGATTTCATCATGGTAAAAGTAAGATAGCATCAATATTTTAGATTTTGGAACATCTGCTTACAGATATTTTTCTGAAGTACTATGAATTGGCAATTGTTTATGTACAGTAATGGACTCAATTACTGCTTCCCCAAAATATGCAATGAGCATATTCAGTAACTGAGATAATTAAGCAATAAATATACACTTTGAACTACAGCAAAGCCTCACCAGCACTAATTCTACCAAATCAGAAGACACACACCCATCACAACGACATTTATTTGTACTTTGTTCAGTACTTTGTCCTCCACTGTCCGTTTTTGTAATGCTACTGTACCATGCCTTTGAAAATCATTAACATTATGGTCTGATCATGTACAGTTGAAGAAATAGGTCTCTGCCCTTCAACACCACATAGAAACACACCCATGTAAGACAAATGTATCGACACTAATCAACATTTTGAAAGACATTCTGATTACACAAAAATGTGTACACTGCAGGCTTACACTAAAGATTTGTTTTAAAGGTCTCCCTCAAAATCTCAGTTTAAACACCGTCATTTGTTCCCAACCTCTATATCTATCAGGAATTATCTTAATTTCCATCATGTTTTTTCATGGCCTTTTTTTGTAGGTCCATCTCTCAAGTTGCTGATGGTTGCCTCTGAAGGCCTAAGCCTCCTTAACTTTAGTAAAGTCCATTGGAGAACAAAACACACTTCACACCATCAAACTTGCATTACCTAACATCTCTCAGAACTTGCTAATTGGGAGAGACAGAACATCACTCCAGATTAATGCACCCTCTTTCACTTTGAGCACCTGAGTTGAATCTAATCTGCACAGAAGTGACTAAAAATCAATCTAATCTGACAGTGGTGTAATTATTAGGTATGATTACACGCATTCTCAGGACCTTAGCTAGATCTATCAGGAATCTTTTAGGAAAGGAATTATATTTGCATTTATTCATTCATTTATTTTAAAAAACAATCATGCAGCAAACATTTGCTTTCTGTCATAAAAGATGAAAGGTGATAAAAACAGTAACTTCTGTTCATATCAGCCCTTAATATTTGCTACAGGAAACAACACATCCCCATGCCAGAAGTGTGTTGGAAGAAGGAAGGAACTGGGGGAAGGGCAAAACCTTGAAAAATACTCAGATGCATCATGACACAGAAACATGCATAACATTTTTGTTGATGGGCTCCTCTCCATTAAAGGAGCAGAGATCTTATCTTGCTCATACAATGAAATAATTAGCAAAATTCCTTATTTGCAAAAGGCCATATATGTCCACCTAATGCAAGATCTCCAGCCCTTTTGCCAAACTCAGAGCAACAGACATGACCAGGAGAGTCTAACCCTGTCTTGAAGCTACTTTTTCTTTTTCCTCTCATTCACGTTTGCTGAGCTATATTCAACTTCAAATTAGGAAATAAAAAAGACACTACAACAGGCTGACACACCTATTTTTTTGTCAATAATCTCAGCAATAGCATGACACTAAATAGTGATGAAAAAAACCAATCTGGTTTGCTTAAGTGCTAATCATGCCTCTTGAAAATATTCAAATGGTTTGCCAATTTTTTACTGCATAACATGACACACTAAACAGCACACTGTTAACAATGTTCTTCATCAAAGTCTTTCTTCAAGTGGCAAAATGTAGCCATTTATCATGCTAGTATTCAAAAAATGAAGACACAGATGATTAAATCATTGTATTCTGAGCATTAAAAAGCACAGCAAGTCTATCTGTCAGAAGTAGAAACATAATACTGTGATTAAAACAACAAATTTCGAGTTGGTGAAAAGCTTCTCAAGTAAATGAGAATTCCATTTTTACTACCACTGTCATTTTCTGAAGATTTCCACAAGTATATAGACAGTGGAAATCCAGTTGATGCAATCTACCTGCACTTCTAGGAGGGTTAGGGAGACGAAATATCTACCAATAAATAATGAAGGGTTTTTCACAGATAAGAGAACTTGTGAAAAAATGGGATATAATCACCTAGACCAGTTAGGGAAGTAAATTGTCCTCACATAAATCAGTCTTGGACCTCTTACTTCTTATCGTATTTATAAGCAAGCTAGAAAAGGGGTGCAGTGAGGTGAAAAAAATTGCTGATGCTACTTCATTTTTGAGGGTAGTGAAGTTGAGAGCTCATGACAAACTACATACAGCCCTTATGTTACTCAGTAATTAGGCAGTGAAGCAGCACAGGAAATTCAATATAGATAAATGTCAAAAGATACACAGGAGTATAAACTTTTCCAAATTTCAGATATACAATGAGTAGAACAGTATCACTCAGGAAGAGACCTTGAGGTCATGAGAGATTACAGAGAGGTAAGATTAGTGTTCAGCAACAGTGAAAAAAAAGAAAAACAATTACTGGAGAAGGAACTGAAAACAGAACAGAGAACATCTCTTTGCAACCTATGGGTGCCTTCATCTTAAATGTTGTGTGAAGTTTGTTCCCTTAATCTTAAAGAATATACAGTACAAGTGGACATATTCCAAACAGAGCAACAAGAAGAATCCAAACATCATCTTCCATATAAGAAGTAGCTCAGTAAGCTAGAACTCTTGAGTCTAGAAACAGAAATGTTTAAGACTTAACAAGGTGAAGTTCTATAAAGTCTTTGATAGCAATGGAGAAGGTGTCTTTAATGTCTCTCCAAAGAAACAAGAGTCAAAAAGCACAAAATGAAGCTAGAAAGAAAAAGAAGAAACTAAGAAAAAAAAAACTAAGAAAAAGAGGTGGGTCTTCACACACACAATTCAGCTGAAAGAATTTCTGGTTGTGAAATACTGTGAACACCAGCAGCTCAGACTTGTTCAAGAGGTGCCAGACAAATTCATGGAACTGGAATCTCCCTAGAGCTACCGAACACACAGAAACCAGCTACAGAATAAGCATCACTCTGTGTAGTTGTCCTGTTCATACAAGTTTTCTCTGCACATCTGCTTCCAGCTCTCATCAAGGATGGTGTACTGGGTTAAAGAATCTCACCCTGTGCAGCCAGCCTCACATTCTCACTTCTATGTGTGAAAGTACATGCCTTCTGTGAATAATGATGAAACTGACAGTATCACAGAAAACTGAACTGGAAAAATTATTGAGAAGTCATCTAATTGACTCTCCTGTCTCTTGGCAGAATCAGCCGTGTATGATCTTTTGTGACAGTTGTCTAACCTGTTTTTCAAAATCTTCAAAAGCAACCTATTCTAGTGTAAAGCTGCCCTTCTCAGAAAAATGCTCTTTGCAATAGAACCTGGATCTTCAATGCTGCAAAGTTAATCCCTTTGTCTCTTCATTGTTACAGAGAGAGATGGTCTCTCCCCTCTTGCAGTGGTCTTTCATATCCTTGGACTTATCTACCAAAACACAATAAAGCCAAGTCCTCTAAAATTATAGGTAACTAATCACTGGAAAAAAAGCTAAGCCAAATCAAATCAAACAACCCAAGCAACAACAACAAACTGAAAAACACAACAAAACAAACCACCCCAGAAAAAACCCAAACAAACCAAAAAACAAAGTAAGCAAACAAATGCCAATGCCCCCCAGTACTAAAATTCTTCTACATACTACTCACTAGAGTGCATCATAGAAAGTAACAGAACAGATTCTAGGGTCATTACTAGTACAAAAAAACCCACGTGGAATAAGGTTATCATACAAACAATGGCCTATACTGCCCAGTAAATTGAATTCCATGTACACTGTGGGCAGAGAACAGTTCTTTTTCTGTAGAAACCTTCTCCACCCCCATTCCCTTGCTCATGCCACACACGTAATGCAAATTCTCATTCACTCTTTGCACATCATGCTTCCTAGACCTCGAGCATCCCCTAATTCTCTTCAAGAAAGATACAAAAGCTTTGGACAGAGCCCAGAAGTGTAAAACCCAAAGCCAGGCACAGCATTCACACTGAGCTTAACCAAAGCTTTGCTAAGTGAAAGAATGATAACACATGCCCTGCAGGCTTCCTTCTTGTGTGACATCCTTCAAAGCACTGCAATGCTTCTGAGTCACAGAATCATAGACTCATTGAGGTTGAAAAGGAACTCTAAGACCATCAAGTCCAACAGTCAGCCCAACACCACCATGCCAACTAAACTATGTCCTGAAGCACTACATCCACACACTTTTTGAACACTGCAAGGATGGTGACTCCACCACCTCCCTGGGCAGCCTGTTGCAATGCCTGACCACTCTTTCAGTAAAGAAATGTTTCCTAATATCCAACCTGAACCTCCTCTGGTAAAACATGAGGTCAAGTTGCCTGGGTGAATTTTATCCAGCTCATAAGTCACCAAAGCTCTGTGATGCCTTCTACTGCAACTATTATCCACTCATTTTTACCCCAGCCCATGATCTATGTCGTTCCAATGGGGATTTTTTTGCTTGCTTGTTTGCTTCTTTTTCTCTCTTGGAGAACACTTTCCTCAAAACAAGATATCTTTGGGGAAATTTTGCAAAAATAAAATTGATGCTGAGCAGTATAATCTGCCTCTCTTGGTTACCTCACATGGTCCCTACGGATTTTGCAGGATCAAGTGACTGGACTCCAAAAGACCACTGACTGTAAAAATAAAGTATGAATTTGTGTCCAGTTGTGCTGATTTATTTTAATTTTTTTTTCTGAATTCCAATCCTACCCGTCAACTGCAGTCTTCTCTTTGCTTTGTATCATCTACAAGTTTAGCTAGGTTGGTTGTTTTGGGTTTTTTGTCTATCCCATATCTGATTTGCACAGTAGCAAACATTGCTGGCAATATTAACTTATGTAAATTTATATCCTAAATGCAATAAAAATACCACAGCCTTAATCTACAAGCAACGCAAAATTATTATAGAACTAAAAGTGCTATAGAACTAGAAGACTTACTCTAAGAAGCACAGATGCATGAGCAATTTAATCAGGGACTTCAACCTCTGTTCTGCTAATGAATTAAATAGGACATTTTTATTTCTGTGGATTTATTCTTTATTTGGAATTATTAATAAATGAATTATATGACCGTGCTCGGTCTCCAGATGGCTTGCAAACTATCTGCCATCCCAACAAGATCTTATGTTCATAAATCAGATTACTTACTCAGCGAATCCACTTTTTTTTTTTTTTGAGTCTACAAATGTACAGCATTTTCAAGGTGGTTACTGCATTAAAGATTATGCAAATGAGTATCATGACATTTTTATCTTTCTCAGCTGAGCATTTCAGAAATCAAGAACTTGTTCACATGAGTAACTGCAGAAAACATTCATCAGAATATGAATACAAAATAAATAGGGAAATTCTTAACCTATTTTCACTTTCAAAAAGATAAGATTAAATCTAATGATAAATTAATTCATAAGTCTTTTGACACAGAGGGTACCCATCAAATCTTGCATAATAAATCATCATCCAGGATACAATGAATACAGGGTTCCATTAACTGCACCATGGCCAGTTTCTCCCTTTTACATTATGAGGAAACAATGTTGAAAATCAAAGTCAAATGCAATGTGGTTCTTTTTCTTTTTTGCAATAAATCTGTATATATCATAGACTTTTGTGTTAGATTGCTCTTGCCTACACAGTATTTTGGTTAAATGTGCCATAAACAGCACACATACAATTTTTGGTCAGAAGTCCACACTTTGGGTAACAACACTGATAAATGGCAAGCTTGCCACCAACATAACTTTACTGAGTTAGTAGCAAAAAATTAAAATAATGTACAACTAAACTACAAACAGAACAGTACTTTGACTCTTCTCTTGCTGCTCATTTCTGATGTGTCAAATTCACTAAATTTTAAAATAAGCTTGAAGAAGGTAAGGCTACTAGGAAAACATCACAAATGGCATTTCTAAAGACCCTGCTTCTCTTTTTGTGTTACTAAGAACACAGAAATGGCTTTTTAAAAATTTCTAACAGGAAGATTGCTTTAAAAGTTTGGTATTTGGTATACACAGTAAAAAGGCTTTGATATTACAAAAGTAGTCTACATCGAACATTCAAATATCTATTTTAAAGGTACTGGGCATTATATTTAAACAATGCTGGTGCAGTGCCTGCAGCTGAAAATTGCAGGGAACAAATGCAAAATACAGGAGCTGACACTGCAGGCTCTGAAAAGTCATCAAAGCCTCCAAGTGCTTTTAAAGAATAATGTACAAATTGCCACTAGACATCACAAGCTGCCCTGCAGGAATCCATTCCTTTTCACCTCATAGAGTGGGGAAGCTAAGAACTTCAACTTTTACCAGAGTCTCTAAAAATGCAAATGGCACCTGTGAGACACATACACAACTAAAAAAAAAAACAAAACAAACAAACAAAAAACCCTAAAGAAAACTTATGTCTTTTTAAAAAGTTAAAAACTTACAAGTTATAGAACAAATTGCATCTCTGCAACACTGCTAGAGATAGATAAATTAACAGAAATGTTCTCTTACTGTTGGCAGGTAATTGCAATGCTTCAAATTACTATGTAAACACCACTAGGAGATAGTTCTCAACTGCCACCAACTTCCTACACAAGTTCAACACATCATCTAGCAAAACATTATTCCTACTTAGTAGGTATGAAAAAATATTCAGAGAGAGGTAATGTAAGAATTTTAAAACCTTCATTTTAATTCACTGGTATACAGAGGGATTACAGATATTTTCCTGCACCATTTCAGACACTTAATGATTTTATGAATGGCACTATGGCCACATTTAACGTGCCCATTTTTCTGGAATTACAGAAGTAAGAGTAGTAAGAATGGTGAAAGGTAAACAGCCAGGTGGAATGTAAATCAGGTACCAAGAGAATTTAATTTCAAACAGATTGGAACAGATTAAATTCCAGTTGTGTAGACTGGTCTTTTCCTTTCATGGAACAGAAGAGTATAAACGCAGTTGGTAGAGAACATCCAAGGCATTTGCATCCTGCTGCAACCTGCTGCTCCACGGGGTCACTTCCCCAGTGCAGGCAGGAAAGGAGCTGGCACAACTCCCTGCTTGCCAGGAAGCTGCTCCCAGGGCTGGGAATAGCTCTGAGATGTTCCTTGCCCCATTGCTCTTCTCCAGCAGCTGTCCCTGACCTGCAGGTACACATTACTGACATTCAGAACAGCTGGTCATCCTTCTCCACATCAGGTTGGTCTTTGCTGTCCCAGCAGCTGATACCAGATCTCACAGCCCACAGCAGAGCCATCTGGATGGCAGGAGCCCTCCCAAAACTTGACCCCAGCAGCTCAGGGGTGCAGCCAGTACAAGGCTGCTGGGGCCTTTTGCTCTCTCTACTTTGCTTTATCCTAAGTCATGCTAAAGATCCTTCTTATGGTTTCCATACATTTTCTTCTTTCATCACTTTCTTCCTCCATTAGGAAAGAACACCATAATTAATCTTATTCTAATCTTGAGGCACCCACCACCCTTCATATGCCTCAACAGCTTCACACCAGAGTAATCTGCTCCATATGACAAGAAAATTGTTGCTAGGGATCAATTTTTATCCAGTTGAAGATTAAAAAACTAAACCAAAAACCAAACAACAAAAGCCTGGGACACAAACCTGAGACCTTCCCTAGTTGAGGGGACTCCTGCATTTCCACTCACATATTATCAAGAACAGCACAAGGAGTTTTTCCAGTTCACAGAGAACATTATGAACAGGCAGGTGAGTTACTGCTCACATCATAGAGCAGGCAGGGTTATTGCTGAGCTGTGTTAAATTTACTGATTAGCAAGGCAGCATATGACAGATAGACCTTGCAGTGCTAGCGAGGGAAATGGTGTCCACCTCAAGCCAGTTTCAAAGGGAATAGTAGGATGAGCAGCATCACACCAAACCAGACTAGCAATAGCAATTTGCACTTCTTCAGGTGGGCCCTAATCTGTATGACAAAGCAACTGCTCATTTAATGTTCCAGGAACACGGCAAGATACACGTTGCACTTATTCACCAGAACACCACCTCTTCATTTGCAGCAGGGCTGCCTGTGGACACCTACTCAAGGAGTGGGGAGAAGGCACCTTCGATACACCACAGCCGTTCCCACATCCCAAATTCTACTAATCCCGTGCAGACACTCCCACCATTTACATTGAGATCATCACTATTTTTCAATGAGCTGTAAGCCTTCTGGGATTGTAAAGTATCTGGTACCATATAAAATTGCATCATACTTAATCCTGCTGCAATTCACACAGGGCTTACAACTTTTTATTAAATTGATTGATAAAAATGGGTACAGATGAGAAAATGCCTGGTGAAGTGCTATTAAGGAACTTTCATTGATGCAGCATGTTAATTTTCTGCATGATTCATATGCAACATTTCCTCTGCAGCAGCACTAAAGATGCTCCTCTCAGTACAAATATACCTGTGATAAGGTATGCCTTTTAACTGGGCATGCCTGGGAGCTGAGAACACAGCATGCCTGTGGGAAATAGATGGGACCCAGCCTCGTGAACAAACAAAGAAGGCTAAGATCAACATTTTGAGCAGACAGGAAAGCAGATTTGGTTTTGTCAGGGGGTACAACTCCTCTGCAATTCCCAGTGCTCCTGCAAATTTCAAACTCAGGTCACTATCTTGAGCATGCGACAGGAGGCTGTCACCTGAAGCGAGAAGAAACACAGACTGCATTGCACACATTAGCCTGAAGCAATCACTAAAGGCAAATGTAATCATGTTCACCAGTGGGCTTTGCAGTGCTGCTGGCAGCCTGCACACACAGACAAAAAGACAACAGCTACCATTGGGAAGGAGAAGATAGGGCTTGGATGTTCGTACAAGGCCTTGCTTACGCTCCTGGAAAGCACATTTTGTCCTGCTTTTCTGCTACATACACAGATGCCTGGAACACAGCCTGCAAGTCCATTCTTTTGTCTTCAGTTTTCTCAGGCCACCTTCAAAGCTTTTGTTTTACACAGCAATGCCTGGCACCCCTACTGTGACCAAGCTCAGTCCTCATTAGAGCACCGTCTCCAAAAGTGACCTCATTTTTGATGCCTGAATATCAACTTCTTGGACTTTTGCCTCCCTAGAAGGCACACATGGGGCAGCATCTCGTACAGCTGCAGCTAGAAATCCATTAGTCGGGCATTGCCCAGAGATGGCTCAAGCAGCTATGGTAATAAATTAACAGTAAGTTGAATGCAGGTACATGTAAGAATCAAGAAGCTAAACCCAGTTTTATCAGCCGTCAAGCAGCTTGGGAACTATCTGCAACCCCATATTACCACCAACCAGTTCTTTGGGGTAGGGTATGAAACAGTGAAGACTGTGAAACACTTTGGAGCACTGTCTGTATCACCATGAATCTAATTCTGTTGCTCCAGTGAAAATTACTCCAGATTCCAACAAAGTTTAAAAAAATGATGGACCAGAAAATTAGCCATGTCAAAACAGGGTGGAACCAACCACATCTGCAGCAGTATGAATTTCCCAGAAAGACATTCACTTTTACCTGTAGTCGTATTTTTAAATCTTTAATGAAAACTGTAAATACTTGCAATTTGCATTTAAACGATTATACAGTGTTAAGTGTGGACACAGAACATTTATCTATAGGCCTCTTGGAGCTCATGATCTTGGAGCTGAAGAGAGTAGGTAAAACTATCTGCATGTATTATCAAAGCAACTGGAAAAAACTGACACATTTAATACTAACCGACCCTTCTTTGGTTGTAGTGCATTTTACATAACCTTTACCTCCTTTCCGACAGGCTTAAGTCAGCAATTGCCTCCATACACAACACTCTTCTCCAGGGTTCCGACTGCACCCCTCCTGCGAAGTTTCCCGAGCCCCACACCACAGCTTGTATCGTCGAGTTTTAACACAGCTTTTTATTTCACACTTCCCAGATGACTGCACGCTGCGGGACTCAAACCCCCCTGTGACACACGGGGCTCACAGCCTTACACACCTCCTACCTCCTACGGCTTTTGTCACCCCCCAGGCCGAGGGACTCCAGGCCGAGCCCGGCACCGCGCAGGTACCTGAGGTACGTGCCGCTGCGCACGCCACGGGGGCCGGCTCCGCCGCCACATCCCGGGACTGTGAGAAGAGGCCCGGGCTACCGGCGCCTTGGGGAAGCAATGAGGAGACAGGCTGCTTCTTACGGGCTTCTCCACAGCTCCTAAACCCCCGGGTTCGCCCGCCGGCGGCGGAAACCTTTACAAGTGGCGGCCAAAGGGCCGTGACCGCTCTCGGCCCCCCTTCGCCAGCAGGCTCCCTGACAGACCCCGGCAGCAGACGGGGGGAAGGGGTAACGGGAGCTGGCGCCATTGCCACCGCGCATGCCCGTCAGCGCCCGCTCCTCCGCTGCGCGTGCGCGGGACGGCCCGGCGCCCGGTGCGAAGGGAGGGGGTGGGGGAGGGAAGGGTCTCTCCCGGTTCTGACCCGCAACCGTGCTGTCGCCAGGCGCGGAGAGACAGGGAAGGGGGGTGGGAGCGGGGAGATGGCGAGTCTGATCCCCACTGCGGCCTCTTCTCCTGCCGGAGCCCCATCGCGTAGCAAGAAGCGCCCGGCCAGCCCGGGTACCGGCAGCGCCCCGGCCAAGAAAAAGAAAGCGACGGCACCGAGCGGCTCGCAGGTAACGGGGGCGGGGCGGGCAGCGCGCATGCGCGGCGGTCACCTCCCCCTCCCCTCCGCGCATGCTGGCGGGGGGCGAGAGGGGGGGCGGGTGCCGGGAAGAGCGGCTGGGCCGTGCCCGCGCCCTGTGTCGGTTACCGGTCCCGAGGGTGTGCGTTACCCCGCCCCTCCCCCCCCTACGGCACCGCCGCCTCTGTACCCGCTGTGGCCCCGGGGCCCGCTCCTGCCTCCCGCCCGGCTTCTCACGGCCCTCCTGCCTCCTGCCCGCCACTCCCGCCCCTGGAGTTGGAAGAGGAGGTCTCAAGTTGTGCCAGGGGAAGTTTAGGTTGGATATTAGAAAGAATTTCTTCACGGAGAGGGTGATCAGACATTGGAATGGGCTGCCCAGGGAAGTAGTGGATTCTCCGTCCCTGGAGATATTTAAAAAGAGACTGGATGTGGCACTCAGTGCCATGCCACAGCGGTAGTGGTCAAGGGTTGGACTTGATGATCTCTGAGGTCCCTTCCAACCCGGATGATTCTGTGATTCGCCGGGTTTCACTCCCTTATCTCCCCTGGAGCAGGGAGGTTGTGTCCCTTCTGTGCATACAGCTGGCCTGGCGGTGTAGTTCTCATGGCTTCTCCAGTCTGCTGTGTAACTAAGAAGCCAAGCTAAACCGAGATTCAGTTAAAACTGCGTTCAAAATCACTCAATTATCATCGGTTTTTGTGTATTGAGACTCTCATCAAACTATCTGGCAGTTTTGTTTTTTTTTTCCATGCTTGCCTCCAGTTGCTTGCTTTATAACTGACATTATGCCATCCCTGAGGCTTGTATGTACACCTACATGCACAAACTCCTGATTGTTCACGATGATGGTGTTAATTTGAGATAGCTGATCGGTCATGAGGGAAGGGCTAGTGCTGGAAAGAGCACGATTTAACAGCTACCAGCTCTGTTGTGTGCTGCTCAAATATCTAATGTTGCATTCTGGCCTTCTCCCAGTTGAGCTAAGGGGACCTAAGAAGTAAATGTGAAACAAAGATGTAGGCTCAGAGCTTAAGTTTTGGGGAACAGGGCCAGAGGAAGAAGAAGGGCAATTAATGCATCTCCTAACTTCCTACACCAGTCACAGCAGATAGTGCAGCCTCTATTTCTGTGCTGTAACTCCATGCTGCAGCTCTACACACCCATGCCCAGCTGATGATATCTGCCCCTTGATCATGAGGTAGCATCTCATGCTCTAAAACCAAGCCTCAGAAAAGGTTCAGAATCAATGTATATATGACGTTTTTATAGTCCTTAGATGCAGTATGTCTTGGATTACTTCTTTTTGAGGGATTTTTCTAGCTAAAATGGTAAAAAAAAGGTTGGAAAAAATGGTTGTCTGGGTTTTTTTGCCTCACAGAAATGATTTGTCTCAGTAATATTTAATGAACTATAACAGTAGCATAGCTACAAAGGATGCCCTAGTGCCAATTAGGTTGCTTGTTTTCAAATGAGCCATCATATCAGGGGAACATTTCTGCATTTTTCAGCAGATCTTCTCTCCAGACAATTTAAAGCCATTGTGCACATGCTAGGGCACAGACACAAACCCTTCATCATTCTGAGTTACGCTTTTTTAACACTTGTTTTCACCCTTTGGAATTTACATTATTTCCTTTTCTGCTTAGCTTATCCCTAGGAGAGGGAGTACAAACCATAGGGCTGAATGTAGCTAACAAGCTGCACTGCGACTGGGAAAAGTTACTGCCTCGCATGATCACGTTTGACAACTCTTTCAAGCTCTGCTAGAATTAGCAGTCTGGATTTCCAACGTGGAGACAACTGCTTACATGTAATTTAAATGAGTATAATATATTTTATATTTAAAGATCTTCCCAAACCCTGAAGCCTCTAACACTGTTTTCTGAAGTTCAAGCCAAACTTCAGCCTCTGGACAGCTTCCAGGATTATGAGACAATCTGTGATTTCTTAAACGGGGTTTTGATAGTGTGTGATAAACAGTTGTTGCAATTCTTCTCAAAAGCGATTTCAGTGCAGAAAGGAGTAATTTCTCAACAGTACGTCCAAGTCAGCATACACATTCACTGACTTCAGCACTGCAGATCAATCCCATAAGGAAAGTAAAAAAATGAGTCTCAGGAAATGTGTAACCTCAGGAATGGGACAAGAAACAGCTCGTTGATCTTCCAGTAATCATACTCAACATTGCTGACTAGCTCTGGAGTGAGCCAGTTTACAACAGAAATGAAATGGAGGCTTTCCATTTTTTTGAGTTACAAACATCGATCATTGGGCATTTTCTTCTGCAGTACCTTCTTTAATCTTAATCTTCAGAAATCCTTATGAAGTCCGTGGTTAATTGCTGAGTAATGTGCTTTTTCTGGATGAGGAAACCTCCGACACAATGAGATACTCAATAATTCTAGTCTGCTGAGCTATTCAGAACATAGCCAGTCAACAAGCACTTAGTGCTCCATTTTATAACTTTGCCAATCTTTAAGTGGCTCAGCCAATTAGGGATTAGGTCATCTATGAATTTTAAATATGTTTTCTGAATATATAATATACCCTGTATCCAATCACTGTGGGATTTGGATTTTATTTTAACTTTTTCACTCCAAATTCATCTGGCAGCATGGTACTTAAATACACACCACTGTCAGCACAGGTTTGTAGGTAGCACTTGTTACTTCTCTGACTTAATTTTCCTAATTAACCCTTTGATATTTTTAATAGATTTTTTAAGCCTATTTTCAGCCTTTCAGAAGCCAAATAAACTGTCACAGCTTGGCACAGAATGGTTTCTATTTCAAGTGAACTGACACTATAACATAAAAATAGTGACTTATTTCCTTGGTTAATTAGAAAACTATAGGTATAAGGATCCTTACTGTTACATTTGTAACTGCTTGCAGGAGTCAGCTTAGGATCTGGGGACTCCCCATTATATTAACTGGTAAATTCTGCTGAAAAACCTGAGCCTAGCTTTTATGAAAACACACCTCACTTCGTGCTAGCTATGAATTTACCCACATCTGTGATTCCATCACTGTGAAAATAAACAAAAAGGGGTTTTTGTAAGGTTTGCAAATCACATAGCTTGTTTTTCTTTTGCGTGCCTTATGTCACAAGTAGCTATCAATGCCTGTGCTGAAAGACACGCTGGTCTAGTAAAACTGTAGTTTTCAAAAATGTGTTTATTTCTATATAATACATTTGCTTAAGCATACCAATGTAATCAACTAGTTTGAGTAACTATGTACTACTATAAAAAGGCATAATTACCACAGAGCATACATACATTTAAAAACCCAATTCTGATGATGCTTCTCCAACATATGAATTGCTACTTTCTCTAGGATACACTTTTGGAAAAAAACACATTTCCAAAACACATTCTTCATCATTTGTATGAGTTACCCACCCTAAGGTATTGAGTCATGTTTGTTTTGGAAGCCCATTGCACACAGGGCTTGTCAGTCATTTTTGGGGGATATAATGTCTGTATTTACCAAATGTAAAATTAAAAAGTGAGTTTACATGAAAGTGTGATTGCAAATTGATTACATCATTTTCATTAGCCTTACACAATTATTCCTCCCATGTAGTTGTGCCACTGAAAAATACCTCAGTCTTTGCTGCAGCAGCAGATTTTTAATGCTGAGGATTGTTATATCTATTAAATGGAAACATTCATGTGTCAAAAGCAATACTGTTCAGTGCTTTACATAGCACGGTTCTGTTAGAGGTTCTTGCCCAATGATTTCCAATAGCTGCTGTGCTGGTTCAGCTCATCTCTGGCTCTTGTGTAGACTTGTCTCCAGGTCTCCTGACTTTTTAATTACTGTCACTTAACCTGGGATAGAATCTTTGACACAGATCTCAAAATGCCAGCAGTTCTTCTACCTTAATGTTCACTCTATTATTTTTATAGATTATGCAGCAACAGGAAGCTTTTAAAACAGTATATTCTACATTAAAATGTAAATTATGAAAGGAAATGCTTATCTGTGACAGCCAGCAAGCTTAGAAGACAGAATTTACAGTAAGATAAGAGACTGATTTGGGGGAAAAAACCCAAAAGGAGTCTGATTTTATCAGTGGACAATTAAAGAAAGAAAATAGGCTAATTTTTTTTTTATATATATGCATATTTCCTTATGTTATTTGTCAAGCAGCTTCAGACATTATGAACTATAGTAACTGCATTTAAGAATTGCATCATGGTTTGTCTTACATTTTGAATTGATGTAAACAACCTTGTAAACTGCAGAAATACACAGAAAATGCTTTTTGCTTCCTTACTTTCTATCATGGTAGCTGCAGCAGGTCTTGGTACAATTTAGAAAGTTAAGATTGAACCTCCTCTTCTGCAAATTATTAAATATATTGATTTTATCTCTAACTGTGAATATTGCAGCAGTTTTACTGGCAACCTTCATTTTATGTAACTAATTCTTGTATGCATAGTTAACACTGAGTATTTCTTGTTCTGTGCTTAAAAACAGAAGCTGTAGAAGAATATCAGAAATCACAATTGTCAAAATGGTTTGAAGTTATCATTCTCTTAAATAAGCCTTTCCGGAGGGCAGATTTTGGCCTTTTCAGAAGACTACTACAGAGTGTGCCCTGGGAAACAGCCCTTGAAACCAAAGGGGTCCAGTAGGGATGGACGTACTTCAAGGAGCAAGTCCTGAATGCACAGGAGCAGGATTGACAGGAAGCTGAACATGAGCCAGCAGTGTGCCCAGGTGGCCAAGAAGGCCAATGGCATCCTGGCCTGGATCAGGAACAGCGTGGCCAGCAGGTCCAGGGAAGTGATTCTGCCCCTGTACTCAGCCCTGGTGAGGCCACAGCTCGAGTCCTGTGTCCAGTTCTGGGCCCCTCAGTTCAGGAAGGAGATTGAGGTCCTGGAGCAGGTCCAAAGGAGGGCAACCAGGCTGGTGAAGGGACTCCAGCACAAGTCCTGTGAGGAGAGGCTGAGGGAGCTGGGGGTGTTCAGCCTGGAGAAGAGGAGGCTCAGGGGAGACCTCATCGCTCTCTACAACTCCCTGAAAGGAGGCTGGAGCCAGGGGGGGTTGGGCTTTTCTCCCAGGCAGCTGTCAGCAAGACAAGAGGACATGGACTTAAGCTCTGCCAGGAGAGGTTTAGGTTGGATATTAGGAAAAAATTCTTTACGGAGAGGGTGATCAGACATTGGAATGGGCTGCCCAAGGAGGTGGTGGTTTCTCTGTCCCTGAAGGTTTTTAAGAAGAGACTGGATGTGGCACTCAGTGCCATGGGCTGGTAACCACGGTGCCAGTGGAATAAGGGTTGGACTTGATGATCTCAGAGGTCCTTTCCAACCCGGATGATTCTGTGATTCCGTGAACCTCTTCTCATGCACAACATGAAAATAAAAGGAGTGACTCTTAAGGTACGCTTAGAACTCCATTTTTATTGCAAATGTAAATGAACAATGATGTTTTGCACGCTAAACTGAAGATCACCAGATTAGTCTTCTCAGAGAGCTCTATGTTCAACAGGAAGACTTAAATGCATACACATTAAAGTGCTTAACTGTTATGTTTTTAGAATCTGTCTACCAAGAACAGAGAGCTTACCCTAATACATAAATAGCATGGAATTGTACTGTAAATCATCACTAAATTTAATAAATTCTCCTGTTCTGCTATTTTACCAAGCCTATCACTGTAAGTAGGAAACCATCAAATCAATTTAAAAATAACTTGCTTTTAAAGACAGCATTTGATCTGGCTGTAATTTCCTGGAAAATGAGGCTAGGGAGAATGGGTTTAACTACAGAACGAATGAGTACTGCTACAACTACTGAGCTGAACTGCTGCTCTCACTATGTTTTGGGCTGGTACCTCCTCTAGTACATCACAGTATAGTAACTTTCTGAGCTGAAATTAAAAATCATGTAATTAGAAATTCAGACCTTGTTTACAGACATACTCAAATCAATATAACACTGAACTTAATCTAATGATGATAAGATTATACCATATAAGGCTTTCTGTAGCAGTAAAGTTTTATTGTTTTCTTTCATAGTTTGAAATTTAATAAACAGGCTGCATTTCTACCAATCCTCCTGCCCATAGACAGCAGGACCTTAATACTGCATGATTAAGGGTTGGAATTGATGATCTCTGAGGTCCCCTCCAACCCAGCCAATTCTATGATTCTATGATTGTAAGGAGTTATAAGTACATACCTATTTGCCAGTTTATTAAAAAGCTATCACATCATTATGCTTTACACTACACTTTTTTTTTTTAACCACCTCTCAGACCTTAAGGTTATGACAGTAACTGGCAATATATTAATTTAACCACTGAAGCAGTGCCAATCTGAAGATAGTGCTTACCTGGCACTGTATCTTTAAAAGAGGTAATGTGCTCCCAGGGGATACTAACTCAAACCTAATCTAATTGATATAAATGACACTTTGATTGGATAAAGTATAGATATGATAAGGTGCCATTGATTACTATTACTGATACGAACTGCTGAGGAGAGCTCCTCAAGCTCAGCCACTTGCACACTGATTCACAGCCCTACCCAAGTCTTTGTTCTTAAAAAACTCAGTCAGTTTCAAACAATGGCCATGTCCTTACAAGAGTTTTATCAGGTAAATTTTAAAATGGGATGGCTGTCCCACAGGTAGGTAGACACTCTGGTATCACAGACCACGTACTCTGCATATCATCAGACCACAGAGCACTGAAAACCCCCAAAGTCGCAGTTCTCTGTGTGAAACACTCAGTCACCACTTACATCTCCTCATCCTTTCAAACACATGTAACCACAAAGATACTTTCTGCAACAAAGCAGACAGTGAACAGCTGAAATACTAAGCATCTTTTCTTCCCTGAGGTTTCTGTTCTTTTCCAAAAAATCAGCTTATTTTCAGGCAGTCCACTAATGAGCCAGAATTATCCTAAGGTAGCAGTTTTTGTCACTGTACATTTGACGCCAAATCTGTTACAGAACCAGAATCGTTCTGGTCCCTGATGGGGAAAAATTGTAATTAAAAGACAATTAGCAGATTTTGTAGGGAAATCTGGCAAAAGTTATGTGTGATTTAAGTTTAGCTTCATTTTAAAAAGGGGAATTGTTTTTATAGAGGAATCTAGATTAAAAAGGGAAACTGTCAAAACTGAGAGCTCAGAATTGACTTTGCTTGACATTTATCACATATTGAAGGTTTTAGATGATCTATAATCATAAAAGTATGTGAATTTCTAAACCAATCTATGCCAGTCTCAGAGAATTACCAGTTCCCCAACCACATGTGATTAGATTTTAAACACAGATGTGTTACGTTACAGAAAGGCAAAAGCATATTGGTACTGTCTTTTACTGTGGGCATCATTATATTGGTGTCTGGTTTTTTTTAACCCTTTTCTCCTTATCCTAGTAGAGGAATTTTTCCTTTAGATAACAGAAAATGGAGAGTCTCACTATAATCACACTTAATTTCAGGAATAATGATACACATGCAAGGAACAATAAAGATGGTTCACTAAGAAGATAAATAGGATGGTTTATTTTTTGAAATAGCAAGCTGAAACAGTCCTTGAATGTACTTTAATGTGACATTTTGTCTGAGAACCAGTACTTCTAGAAAGCTATCTCAATCCATTTAGCACATTGAAATGTTCAGATTAACAAAAGAAAACTTGGAACAATTTACTCTCTAGGTACTGCAGCTCTGAAGAGGTGTCAGGCTGGCTTTTTTCACACTTTTTATAGAGTGTTATACATGTATTAGGTAATAACTTAAGTTCTTGCATTAGCACGATATTAGTAGTTATATAAATGTATTATTTTTGTATTAGAAGGGCTAATAGAAATATTAATTTGATAGCCTGTGAGGGTTTGGTTTTGAACACATTTTTTAAGCATACCAAGAAAACAGAGTGGAGACATTTGATATCTAGACCTAAAGATAAAACCACAAAAGTTGCCACACTTTGTGTTGTGAAGTATAGTGGGCCCTCACAGCAGAATTCATATCCATGAACAGCATATCTTGTGTCATTGCAAAGCATCCCAACAACTAAAAGAGGCACAGTTAGGCAAGCTATTGGCTTCTCATGCTCTAAAAGAAAAGATTCCCCACATTGCTTCTGTCTTCATCACCCTTCACCTCCATAAGTGTCAGCTGCGTGATCCTAGTGCATGCATCTATTCTCCAGCTTTGGCACTCACCAAATGGGCCCAGTCACTGACAGAGGCCATCAGTCAGACACCTAACTTACCAAACCTTCCCCTTCTCCCAGGAAGCTGCACTGAGTGTCTCCTGCTGCACTGCTGAACTGCTCCGGTTCACAGGGAGGTCTGACACGTGTTGGAGTTAGCACAAGAAACAAAAAACAAACAGGACCACATGGCAAAGAAAACCACTTTACCACTACAAGCAAGCTATCTAATGAGATTAGATACACTTAACTGCAGGTTTCGTAAGTTGACTATAACAGACTAAGTTAAAACTGGCACAGTTCAAGATCTGATTCACTAGTAGATCCAGGGTCCTGCCTGTGGGAAGACCCAGAGAGTAACAGCTTCAGTTTTCATACTGCTTGTCTGTCAGTCTCCTAAGTACCTTAGAACTGATACTATGAACTCTGGCAAGCTCTGCGAGATGCTACTGAAGTAAACTAGCAGGAAATACTAAGGGCTAGTCCTAATTCTACTTCTCCCTGAAGATATAGGCACTTGAGATTCAGAACCATGAACAATTGCCTTTCTGAAAACAGTTATTAAATCCTTTCTTTCAAATGTAGAACAGAAGTCAGCTACAGCACTGATACTTGCTTTTTGTATCATATGTTCTTACAAGTGCTTGCTGTCCCCTCCATTTGAAGTTAGTCCTGTTCCTGCCACTGCCAGCACATGCTAAACACCAAGCTGGATGCCTGTGGTGGAAGGGGAGTGTGTAAATGTTTCCTTCTCTACAGCCAAAGATGGAGGTTCTGTCTGTTACAAGAAGAATGAATCTGTAGTCTGTTATTAAACACAGTTGTTAAATGATCTGCTTATGTATTTTGGGTATTTATTTCTGTTAAATGTTTTGTCTAATGATAATTTTAATGCAAAATATCCAGCTGTGCCAACAGGGATCAGAAATCTTTTCCTTCCAAAACTCTAGCCAAAAAGCTAGTCATGCCATGTAACAGCATGCATTTATGTTGTAATATATGTAATAAAAATGCATCACTGTTAATTCAAGAAAAAAAATTGAAATGAATAGAAGGAAACTATTTTGTGAGTAATATGTAATGAAACTGTGGAGTCCATCATTGTGGGAGGGGTGAATATCTCTAATTACACGGTTTGTAATCATCCTACCCCAGGATGTAAGTGCTGGCTGGCTCCAGGAAAAAAAAAATTGTCTTTGCTGATTATGAGACCCTGCTGTCGATAAGGAGCATTTTGGGGAATTAAAAGAAAAATCCTTTTGTAAAGCATTGCAGGCCATTTCTAGGATTTACCACATGAAGAGAGACTTCTAGTATCATATCTGTCCCTTTATCCTTTATTAAACAGAGAAAAATGAGTTGTCATATATCATATGTCCTTAATTTTCCTTAACAGACAGAATGCGGCACTTTGTGCTTCTGTGCACAACCTGCCTAATATTACATAAAATAATTTTAAAAGGTGCCTTATGTTCCAAACATCCACAAGCCTAGAGGTGAAACCTTCTCCACAGTTGTAAGCAACTTAGCTTTTTTAACTTTCCTGCCCTTACAGTGTTGGCATGCTTGTAGCACTACTTGCTCCTGTGTTTGTAAGGATGCAACGTGCTTATCATGACAGCCTTATTTTCTGCTTCCCTAGATTTATGCTTTTCTGAGGCAGTGAAAGAACGAGAAGGGCAGAAAAGGGTGAGATGCCTATGACAGTCTCTGCATAATTTATATGTGGTTTACAGGTAGGGATAGTGTCACTTAAATGGTATGGCTGGAAAAATCAATCATGCTTCCAAGCAAACAAGTCTCTTTTTCAAATCTGAAAATGAAACTAACTTCCCAAGCTACATACAGAACAAGCACTTAAGAATTTGATTATGTATGTATCAAGTAGACCATCTTTGGAGAAGGGGTTAGTGGTATACCAGAAGGATGGGAAGTGTTAATCAGAGAAGGGAAATAGTATTATGAAAATACACATCAACTAGGAGAAAGAAAGAGGGAGTTAAAACCCTGTAGGAAGCTACGTCAAAGTTATGTGTCATAAAAAAAATCTTTCTATTGAGTCAGTGGTGTCTTGGTATGGAGTCCATTCAGAAACTTGTCTTAATTTTCCAGAGAAACAGGTACCTTTAAGAAAACATGACCCTGTTGCCTACCAAGTTTTTTACATTTATTCCTGGATGGTTTCAGGGCATAAATAGAACATCAAAATACTGCTGAAATGGAACATGCAGAAATTAGGGCAGTAATTAACCTGAGTTATATGACTGCTTGTGACCAAAAGAGCTTTTTGTTAATAAAATCAGAACTGTTTGTTTTATAGGATATTGATTTCTAACTAGGGAGATGGAGAGTTGCTCAGAGAGCTGTGGAATCTCTGTCTTTGGAAGTGTTCAAGCCCTGCTGGGCAAAACCCTGAGCAGCTTGGTGCAAGGTCAGTGTTGACCCTACTTGAGCAGGTAGGGAGATAGTGACCTCCTTAGGCCCCTTCCAGCCTCAGTGATTCCGTGTTACTGTGTCTCATTTCAGGCACATGATATATGTGATTACCCTCTCCCTAGACCAGCAGACTGTCCTTCCATAGGCAGGTCAGGGTCCTGCAGTCGAGGACTTTTCCCTGTGATGTTTTAATGAAGCCCAAAACTCAATGACTGCATTTCTACAGCGTTCCTTCTCCCTGTGCCATAACAATGGTTTCCCAGGGAGGAACAGCACAAAATTGGAGTAAGAGAAGGCCATTTTTCCCTGACAAAAGCACAGTGTGTTCAGGCTTCTCAAACCAAAGCATTTATCTGGAAAGTCCTTATCCTTAAGTAGATTATCTTTGCTTATTTAGTCTAGAACTGGCAGTGCTAGTTTGAGTTTCACACTAACAACCTTAAATTTTCTTGTCAGAAACTCCATTTTCTCCTTATTTTTTGCTAAACCTACTTATTGCAGACAGATTATCTTTTGTTGCAGCCACAGAACTTTCATTTTTATCCACCTGCTTCCTATCTGCCCCAAATGTATCTTTTTAATTTGCCTAATAATTAATTGTGGGAACTTTCTTAAAATACATTATTAAGCCCATCACAAAATATGAAATACTATGTTTCCCTCTCACCTATGATCATGGATGTGATACCAAAACTTCACTAATTCTGATGTAGTGGAAAAGTAAAGTCCTTTAATAGTTGTGTTCTGTTTCAAGTCCAGCATAAAAGGCAGTCAGAATACAAGCATATATACAAAAGACTAAACTGATGCTTTTCAGATATGCTGTAGTTCATCAGTTTCAATGTATAGTATCAGAGTGAAGTGTATGGCCACAGAACTTACATAGTTGAGTAAACAACCACCTAGTTGTACAAATGTTTCTGCAGAACTGTGTCTGAAATTTGTCTTGAAATTAACATCACTATACAGCTTTGTCTTCCCTTTGCCTTCTGAGCAACTTCAAAATACTCTACAATAGATATTTGTATTACCTTAGCAATTTGCTGTATGTGTATTTTGGTTCAGTCATCACAGGAGGGGGGAGGGGATGTGTGTGTTGGTTTCTTTATCCAGTTGAATGTAGGTATCCATAGGATAATGCACCTAAAATTTTGCTCACTACAGGAGACCTGGCGTGCTATTCATAGCAGGAATGGTTGGTGTTGGATATGGTAGGTGAAGTAAAGTGTATGCAGTATTCAGAGCAGGTACAGACAGATTTTTTTCCCCATAATATGAGACAAACAGTAACAAAGACATTTGTTGCCTTAAAGATTATTTAAAAATAAGGTATAGTTTCTTTTCTCGTCCTCTTTTAAAGACGTTTGGAGCATAAGCTACAATTCCTGCCCTCTGACACCTTATGCCTTTGTTAACTTTTTGAAGGTTTGTAAGAAGAATAAATTATATTCTCGATTGTTTTAGAAGGGGAATGTTCCATATATCACTGTACCTAATGTTTGTCTTGCTGATAGTGTGTTTGGGTACGACAAACAATGTTTTGGATACCTGTGCACAAATGTAAAAACCTTCTAAATATCCTTAGATTGTAGTGCTAAGCCTTTGCAGTGCAACTGCTAGTATTTACTAATGCATCATGGCAGGATAGTATAGTAAGTAGAAAACTAATAGAAATATAATTTTTATCTAAGTAAAGTGACAAGGCAGACAGAAGAGCTAAAATATGCAAAAATTGGGAAAATATGAAAGTAAACCTCTGCTTTCTGTGTTGGTTTACCAGTTTGTCCATAACATCTGAACGTGAAATTTGACTGTTCTAATTCAGCTGTGATTTTCTTAAGAAAAACAGATAGAATAGGAACTCTGGAAGACCGCTACACCCTATCTTTGCTCAAACCTAATTAACTGCTTTTCCTTGAAGAAATGTTTTGTCTTCGTTCATTACTCAAGTGTTGTTTCCTGTTGAAATGGATAATGTTTTACATTACAGAATAAACTATAATCAGGAAACTAAGTTTTTTTGCAGAATGGCATTACTTTCCTGTCAGCTGTAAGAGCTGATATCTTTTTGCTTTCCTTGTCCCCAGTCACACGTGGATGAATGGAGTTGGATCCTTCTCCTACCTTGGCTGAAGCCTATTCAACAGAAGGATTTTGATATGCTCCCTGAGCAGCATTACAATGTTAGCAGCACATGAGCATATTGTAATCCTCTAGTCTTTTCTTCTGAAATACTTTGACCTTAAGTGTTCTATATCAAATGATGTATTTTAAACTTTAAGAAGCAGTTTAGCCAAGTCCTTGACTGAATTGTATTTTTCTGATAGAGAAAGGAATGTACTGGCAGTTTTTATAAAAATTCAATTGTGATTTACTCTAGTCTGCTTTGGTAGTATGCTTTCATCCATTTTCGATCTTAAGGGCCATCAATTTAGAAGCCTTTTTTTCTTGGGGAATCAAAATATTGTTAGCTGGGTTGAATTTTACGTTTGGTGAAAGTATGAACTTAGTCATGCTTTTTCATGCCATATATACTGAAATTGCTAACTCCAGAACTGCTTCAGCATGCCATTCAGCTCAAGAATTTGTCCAAGTTACAATTTTCTTAATAAAGAAAACTGTCAAGTGTTATAAACAAGGAATAATCCCAGTCCACCAAATGAAATCTAAAAGTGAGAGATCCTTTGCAATTATTTAAAGCCGAAGGGAGTTTTGTGGCAAATGCAAATTAAACCAAGCTTTTCTGGGATAGTATGAAGCTATTCACAGTTGTGTCCCAATTACATTTTATTTGAGGGTTTTCCCCATGGAAAATACTTTGGGTTTTTTTTTTCCTTGAAATATCTGTAAGTTATAAAACTTTGTCTATCATAGTGCTTCAAAATTTATAAATGGAAAAACATGTTTGGCATCTGAAATCTCTTGAGAAGAAATCAAAGCTTTTTATTGAAGCTTGTTAGTCTCTTTCTGCGTTTGAAGGTTTAATAATTTTGAAAAGAACAAAGTAAACTTGAGTTTTTCTGGATTTTTTTTTTTTCTTTAAGTGAGCAGTACCAGTATGAAGGGAGTTCCTGTGTCATGAAATTGCTAGGTTTTCTTCCCCTAGGTTTTCAAGAAATGTTGGAGAGGTGGGAAGGTAATTAAAATCTTATTCTCCCTTTGGCTGCATTTTTAATTTTGAATTCAAGCCCTCACACAGCATAATACAGCTTTGCTTTAGGGTGTTTTATGCCTCTATCAAAGTGACTGAAGTAATTAGCATTTTATACATTTTGGTAAGTATTTTGTCACTGGAAGCACCAGTGCAGGTGAATAATAATGGTTTGAAGCTCCGGCAGTGATGGGACCCTAAATGAGAATGTCACCTTTTAATCAAGAGCACTCAGAGTCTATGCTGTTGAAATGCCCTACAGAAAACATAGAGAAGCCATCCATCACTATGTGGCAGTCCAATCTTTTAGTGCATGAGTAAAATTTTATTCAGCCTTTCTAAGGCAGTTAGAATATAAGATGTTTTAATTCACTGCAAAAAAATGTGTGAAAATTCAAAAACATAAGGTACAGGTTGATTTCTGGACAGCATATGTGTCTTCATGTATTATCTTTGTTTCTTCAGACATTTTCTGTGTCCTGCTTAAAACACCTCCCCCCCCCCCTTACACACCCAGCAGGCAAGATCATTTCTATATTCTGGTCATATGTTTGAAATTAATTTGTGTAGCTGGTTAACTCTTGATGCTCAGTAGAAATACTCAAAAAGTTGAGGGAAATAACTGCTATTTTAGGAAG
Organism: Phaethornis superciliosus; assembly: GCA_023637945.1. Classification (NCBI taxonomy): domain Eukaryota; kingdom Metazoa; phylum Chordata; class Aves; order Apodiformes; family Trochilidae; genus Phaethornis; species Phaethornis superciliosus. Next base: position 65,998,540 of record JAJQWJ010000002.1, on the reverse strand, counting down.
GACAGATATTTTGTTTTGCACAGAAAAGTAGTTTGACATGTGACTCAGAAGTCCTCTGGGGAATGCTTAGAAGAAGCTGAAGTACGTTTAATGACATGTACTTGGAATTATAAACAATTATTATCATAATTCCACTATCTAATTTCAAGCTTTTTATTGTTATGTTTGTTTTTAACAACACTCCCTCAGCTTTCTTTATAAGTGAAAGTACCAGCAGCATCTGAGGACAATGTAATTTAAACAAAAATATTTTTGTTGTCAGGCATTTGGGAGATTTACTTTGACGTCAATGGAAGCAGAAACCTGTTCCAGGAACCTTGTATTTTAAGATGAGTTGGCAATGATGAATCCCATTGACTAAATGGACTTACTCCTAATTTACACTGCATGACTGTCTTACCCACCCTACTAGCTGCTTGAAAGCAAGGACATTGATCTGCACTGTACTTAAAGCCTGTTCTTAGCTAGCTACTACTCAGGTTCTCTGTTTAGTAAATTGAGTTTTTCAGTACCCTGTGGAAATAAAATTTGCTGTGAATATGCAAGATTTGTTTTTTCCCTTCCTGGCATTTGAGCATTGCCAAGCTGAAATATTTTTGTCCTATCCCAGAATAAGGTAGGACCTTCTGTGGAGGGAGAACTTCCCTAAAATGCTACTGCATACGAGAGCACCAAGAGAGTAGAGACTGTGGAAAATGTATCAGACTTCATTTTAGTGAGTGAAAAGGAAAAGGGAAAAAGTTTTTCCTGCAGTATCCAAGAACCAGTAAAATGCAACCAGATGGGGAAGGCATGTTTATACATGTTACTGAGTAAGTCTTTCCAGCAAACCTTTCTATGACTAAAGTGGAGAGAGTTAATATTTTTCAAGAAAGTGCTATTTCTTCACTCTTACATTGGTGCTGAGTCTTCAGTGAGCTTGCTTTCAGAAATACACTATGCTAATACTGTTGGTGATGAGAAATTTTTTAGCTATCATTTTAACTTAAGCGTAAGCACATCTGATTCTGACACCTTTCTCTGAATTGTTTCCAGCAATGTCAAGAACTGCCTTTTTGCTGCCAGAGTGTACCTGTTTAAGTTTTAATGGATCCTGTCATGTCATCATGCAAAGTTAATGAATTAAATATTCAGAATGTGCACTTGTGACGTAGTGAGAACTAATATATTAATCAAACAGCTTCAGATGTGTTTCCAGTATGAGAAGTATTAGTTAGGACTCTGTTAAATAGCTGACATTCAAACACTACTTCCAGTTTCAAAAAGTCTGCTTATATCATTGCTGCTGTCATCTACTGACATTCGTGTTCTGCTTCCACATGCCATTCTCACTCACTGTAATTGGCTGCTAGTGAAACGACAGCTATTATCCATCTAGTTTATACATTACCATTTTCTTCCCTGGCTGCATGTCACATCTGTGTCAGGATGTCACAGAACCTAACCACAACTAAAAGCTGAGTTCTTTGCTACAACTTGGATATTGCTGCTTTAGAAGTAACCTACTGCAGGAATAATTAGACAGACAACATAACTGAGGTTGAGTTAGAACAACTGTATTAGTGAAATTAAGAATGTCATTGTGGTACTATGGTGATTATGAAAATCATCTGCCAAAAGTAAGTAAAAATAGCTTAAGCAATTCATTGAACTTCACACACAAAGGTTGGAGGCAAGTGGGTTCCTCAGCAACCCAGAATGGGCACGAGGGTCAAAGTTACCAGCAAGTGTGAGGGCCTGATTTAGAACCAGAACCCCCTCGTTACTTATTTTTCAAGAGACGTACAGCCTCCTAGTCATAACTTTAAGACAAAGTCAGAGTATCAGAAATACTGAACACAGAAGGAAAGCCAAACCAAAAATCTATATAGGTAAAACAGCTTAAAACAGCTTTACCAACAGTTGCTATACTCAGTATAGTGTGAAGAATTAATGAATGATTAGCAGAAAACAAAACAGAGAAAATTAATGTTTACAGTATTGTTTTTTCTCCCTTCAATTAGAAACTTCTTTTCCAGTTCTTATGGGATTTATTTAAGCATTTAAGTTTTGCTTTACCAACACACTGTTCAGTTTATCTTCTGTTTTTAAATTCTATTTTGCCAACCAACATCTTGTGAAAATGGCCACAGATGAATCAAGTGTACCTTCACTGCTGTTCACATCTTTTTTTTTTTTTTTACCTAGGCCATGACAGGCATGGTATGGAGTGATAGGATGCCAGAGATGCACAAATTTATTTAACTTTTACGTTTCATGTTTTTTAATGTTTTTTTTTAATACTTCATTAAAGACTGTTATTGTAAAATAATGAAAAAATATTTTAGAATATAATGCAAAAGTAAATAGGTAAGAAATGATATTTCAGCATATGTGAGTTATTCTGTTACACAGTTTTTTTTAATCCTTGCTGGGGTGGTGAGGGTAGGGTAAGATGATTCACACAAGCACTTTCTGTCATCATAAGCTAATTCTACCTGGTATTTAGTCCCATCACAGACACCCATCCCAAACCCCACAGTGCTGATTCCACATAGAAATAGCCAAAACAAAGAATTCAGCTTTCATGGTCTACAAGTTTTGCTTGTTCTCTCCCTAAATAAAACCAGACAGATGGAGGATCTTTGGAAATCATGTGAAAACCAATACATCTGTGGTAGGGAAAATTTGGAACAGAATATACTGAAAAAAATTAAACTACCAGAAACCTAAGATTAAAAGCAGCCTCCCAGTGTGTTTTCTCCCAGTACACACAGTATTTACAGTAGGGTCCAAACTAGGCTCATTCCTGGGGTTTGGCTTTATTCAAAAGAAACCAGTGTTAAGGTGGGAAAGCTCAGCTCAGGTCTCTTCCCTAGACTTGGCTGCTCTTACAACAAACCTCTTAGAACACCCAAGTGTTTGCTGCAGGTCTTCACTCTCTCTTGCTTCAATTTATGCTGTGTCCTAACCAAGCCAAATCCTCAGTCAGCTTCCACACTCAGTGACTGTCACCCAGTCCTAGTAAGTAATGGGAAGGACTGTGTCCTGCTTACCTGGGATGCACTGAATACTCAATGAAAAGAAAGGTCTCATGAAAAGAAATGTGAAAAAGAAGCAGCACCCTCCACTATTGCTCCGGTACACCCCAGTAAGGACAGAGGTTGTCAACCTGTCACAGTGTGGTTACAGCTAAAATGTAGTTAAAGCACATAAACATAACTTTATAGAGGGAACAGAATCACACAAGTGTTCCTGTAAGAAGCCTTTACCATGCTGTCTACAACATGCAGTTCCAGCTAAGTTGCTCTGCACTTGGCTAAAGAGGCTACTGGGAGGGAGGAGGAGGTAACATGAGCAGAGGTGGCAGCATGGACCACTGATGGAGGTCAGCAGCCAAAGGAAGACTCAATGGGAAGGGGTGAACATCACTACTGACAGTTAATTACAGCCTTTACTGTAGCATTTTTATTGTTATTTGGGGTAAAACTAGTGTAAGCATGCTCAGCTGTACTGAAATCACACCTTCACTTGCCAGTACAGATGCACCTTGTAAATGTAAAGACACTCCAAAGTCTTTGTTGTTACAATCTCCAACAGCCTATGCAGCGAAAGATATACTGCTTAATGACTACTGTAGCACAAATTCCCTGTAGCCTTAGTTACATGAAGACACAACTTAGTTATAAAGTGCACATTAAAAGCTGCTTGGCTGTCTCTCTCCTTGAAGTGTATATTGAGTTGCCCAGAAAGGATGTTTACATTACAAGATCAGTTAAAAAAAAAAGCTTTAAAGCAGCTATTGTGAGTTTCAGCCCATAGTTACACTTTCTTTACCGCCCTACTGCAAAGCATTTGGATTTATCCTAGAATGCTGGGAGTGAGGGAGATAGCTAGGAGCCTGGCTGGGTAGGGAAAGTATCCTGGGGACTGGTTGTGAATTGGGCAGGAAGGGGAAGTAACCCCAGATGTGACTGAGGGTTACAGCACACATTGAGCAGCTCGTGTTCCCTGGTGACAGGAGCTTCCTCACCGTGCTCACGAGACTGCTGGTGCTTCACTGGAGTGCAGAGGGGATCTGAAGCCTTTCCTGTTTGTTTGCCTCAACACATGACAGTGAAGAATGAACTAGATTCCAAGTTAAACAAGCACATTGGGAGAGATGGTTGACTTAATGCTAAAAGTTAAAGCTTATCTTTACTGTACAGTAATTGTTCACTGAGGAATCCTCTCTCAGGCTGTAAGTATTTTGTGTTTTGTATCACTTCATTAGGTGCTTTCAGGAAAGGCACCTTTTGCAGTGCAAAGGCGGAGCCGTATTGGTTAAAATTCATTTGACATCTCCCCGTTGCCTTTAAAAACCTTGCAAAAACCAATACTGGAACATTAAATAATGTTTCTTATGGTTTAAATTCTGACATTTTAAAACATAGGTTGGTCAGATTTCTAGATTGTTGAGACACTTTCAGTTTGCTGCTGAAGAAGTACTGAGGATATCAGCTGAGACTTCTGCAGGCTGCAAGGAAAGATCATTTCAAAGCTCTGTACTTGCCAGCATTCACTTCTTTGTGCAGCAGCACATTATTCTGGAAGCAGTACTTCCACTTAACTCTTTAATTTTTTTCCCAGAAAGAAAAGGACATTATTTGAATATCTGCCTGCCATAGTGCTACTGCTAAAAATAGGAAATTTCATACAAGCAATGCTGAGTGAGGGAACGGGCATGCCTCTGCATTGTGCCTTTATCTCAGTTCCCAGCGTTTCACTGGAATCATAGTGTTTTCTTTTACGTCTGTCACAGGTCTCTGAAATCATGGTATCAATTGCATACCACTATGATATGCAAGCTGCTTTGCATATCCTACACACCAGACTACATCCTGTGCCTTGGAGAGTAAACCACTGTTCTCAAATTGTCCATGGCAGGTCCAGAAGCTCCTGCTGGGACTGGATCTCAGTGGGACTGGAGAATGACTTGGCTATCTATGTGGCCCAGAAAAGCAGCAGCTGCTGCTCTGGATCCTGCTGCCTCTGCCACTCTGCCAGGGATGCTAGCACAAACAAAATTAACATCTGCCTTGTAACATGAGGTATCTCAACTCTATTAGCAGCACTAATACCTGAAGTCCCTTAGGCATTGGTCTGGAAAAGAAATGATGTGTAGAATTTACATTCAGGAACTGCCTTGCCAGCAACAGATCCTTACTTTTCTAGCACTAAATCCACACAGAAAAACACATGGAAGACAGTGAATGTAATGTCTAAATGCACCCAACTGCAGAAATTAAGGACTACATATACAAGGAAGCTTCTTCCCCTTTAGTGATAAACAGTTCTTATTTTTTCTGTCTCAAAATACTAGATGCTGTTTTGAGATATTGCTGAAATGCTACTCAAAACATGTTTCATGAACAACAGAGTACTTAGAAGAAGATCACTGAAGGGGGGAAAATGATAAAGCAATTAATAAAAAACTGTATGGCTGAGTTTAAAAAGGACCAAGTGGCACCAAATAAAAGGCAAAGGGAAGAATAACTGAGTGCTGATTGCTCCACTTACACAGTTCACACTGATAATAAGCAGTATCATAGGTAATTTATTAATAAAAAATAATCTTGTATCTGAATCCTTGTCTTTCTCAAGATTGACTCTAATGTTTGCTGATGAAATTCAAGGTGATAGAAGCTTGCATATACAAGAATATAGTTTGAATATATATAGTTTGTATAAAGCCACTTTACTCAGGATTGTGAAAGATACTTTCTCTGCTCACTGTGAGATCATGCACACTTTTCTAAACATCCCTCTGCATTTCTTCTGTTTCTGTGGCAGGCACAGCCTTGTAATGTTGTCCTCAGCAAGGGAAGAATTGAGTTTAAGCTACAGACTTCAGTGTTGCTTCCACCGATGTTATTATGGCAATATGCCCTCTAATATAACCTTACAGAGGACTGACTTGTTTTGAAAATAGTCTCTGTTAATACATTTTATTTTAATAAGGTGTTAGAAACAGGACTGTTTTCACTTGAATGTTTCTTTATACCATACTTTGAATATTTAAGACCTCTCTTTGCTATGTTAAATCAGCACTTTTGAATAACTGATATTTTTTCCTTAAAGAAGAGTTCAACTTGCCTAGTTCTTAATGCTGTAATTACTTTATGCATGTAGTTAAGAATATAAACACTCCCTTGTAATCACATGGAGAAGGTTATGCTGAGTTATGGCCTTTGCTATATAGTCTTAGCTTACAGAGGTACTCCCGTAATTCACTAATAATAATGATCCTTTTTTCCTCCTACTTACAAGTATTTTATCAGCACAGAAGGTTTTGCAGCACAGGCTTTCACAAGAAAACATTTTTCTGTTATCTGTCTGAAGGTAAAGAAACATTCTAAACACTTGTTCAGTAAATACTGATTTCGCTTTTAGCCAAGATTTTTGTTCTTCAAGAAAAAAGAATCAAGGTATGAAATCCTGTTGACTGAACTGCCAAACCCAATGGCAAAATTCTCATTGGCTTCAGTATAGATGAGGATTTCAGGAGGAACATTTATGTATGTAGCATGGGCTGGTTCTGGTAACATGGAAACTTACAGGGTGCACACAAAATTAAAAAAAAAAAACAACAATGTAGACTCAGCCCTGCAGAAATACCAGAAATTGGTTAGACTGCCACACATTTTTAGCTTTCCAGTCACACACACCTTCTTCAAGTGCTCTTCCTGCTAAATAAATAAACCATAAAGAAAAGCCTAGTAAACACTAACTAGTAGGATGGTAGATTTTGCGAAGCTTGTTTATAAAAATAATACATATAATATGTTTTTTCCTTTCAGTCCTCTCTGAGGAATGACTGAAACCACATATAGAGAATAAACTGATTAATCCATTATTCTTCATAACCTTTACAAAAAACTTCTACAAATTTTATATATTCCTGTCCTATAAACATTCTGAAACAAATCCAATATGCATTTCTGCTGTTTCTGGTTTAATGCTGTCTTGACCTTTATTATAGAGATGGCTTTCATCAATACTGAAACAAACCTTATGCTGTTCTTACTCAGTAGGCTTTGACCACTCTGTTCCCTTCCTCCCTTTTATGTGTCTTTTGTAAAGTGCTTGACAAATACATTTCATGCTTTCCCACTGCTGGCATGGCAACATCTGTAGAGATTCAAAAAAACCCAAAGGCTAAAAAGACAACAGGTAGGTCATACAACAGGCAGCTCAGTCTCCAGTTAAAGTTGCTCAAACTAGTAACAAGCAATAACAGTATTTTTTTCCTCAGAGTGCAGGTGGGGAGGCCATGAATGAAAACAAATTTCTGAACACAGACTCCAGCACAGGATCAGTGGAAACAACCGTCAGACCATTACCATTTAAAGATCCAAACTTCATTGTAAGTATATTGTTTTAACAATTTGAGATTCTAAACTCTTCAAGTAAAATATTAATTAGGATTCTATTTAACCATATTGCTCATGCAACTATTAGGAAAGTCAGCTTCACAGCCAAATAAAAGGTTGGCAATTCTTAAGAAATTCACCTCAGGTTCCTGTCGCGCTACGATCTAAAATGTGCACTGTATTATAGCATGAAAATGGCAGCAGTCCAGAGGCAGAACTGTTATATGAAGTTCTAAAACAGAGTCTGAAAACCTACTAGATCAAGGTAAGTGCAGAAGTTTTATGATGTGGTACCTCACGAAGTACCACAGCTAGAGAGGAATAATTCGTACTGTTGTGAATGTCAGAATCCTGTCTCCCAGCTCCTAGCCAAGGCAGGCTGCAAAACAATTGAACTAGAAATCAGCCAGAGTCATTAGCAACTGGCATTTTGCTCCTCTCCCAGTCCCTGTAACTCTTAACAGACCTGTGGTGTCTGTTCTTCCAGTAATTGCTAGATTTAAAAGCAAGTGCCCCATGCTTCCCAGAAGTCTGGCCTCCTAGCATTCGGAAGCCACGTAAACTGTGACAGCTGATGAAATACAGGCTGCTGAAAACACTGAGCTTTAAATTGGGGGAGAAGGTGAAGGAAGACTACAGCTAGTAATGCTGTCACTGCTGGGTTTGTTTTTATTATCTTCTTATCTTGCTGTGCCAGGGCCAACTCATTGGCACACTGTGCAAATGCTTTCTAGACAAGCAAACTTCTCAGACTGCTGGTCCTAAGCCAGTACTTAGAAAGAAGTATTTTATCCCAGATTTCATTCTGTATGACTGAGATACAATATCCCACAGCACAAAACCTGAGTAGTCAGGCATCACACAGCTCACTAAACACAGGTTTGGCAGGGGGGATAGCACTAATTTCTTACTTACAGGTTTCTCTGTGTCTGCTTTGCAGATGACTTGTCACCAGAGGGACATTCACATGACTGTATACTTTGCTCACTCTAACCCTCCACTGAGCACCGGTGTCTTTGAGAAATGAGGCTTACTGGAAAAGCTCCATTTGCACCTAGAAGCATTCCGTGTAGCTTCCATTTAGGATTTAAATAGTCATGAGGCCTTGTGCTGATCCTTCTGTTCTTAGAGGATCGTCATCATTTCCCAAGAGGCAACATCAGTGTCTGCATGCTTGAAATAATAAAGTATATACAGGGCCTCTGGCAACTGCCGCAGAAATAATAAGCATTTGTAATAAAAACATGAATTGTTTTCCCTAATACAATAACTAACTTGAGAAGAAATGTATTGAATTTTAACTAGGTTTTAGTTGGTGTGAACTGGTAGTAACAATTTGGATTACTTTTTGCATCCTTCCAGCCTAATTTGCCTTAAAAACAAGAAAATAAATCAAATACAGTCTGTCTCTCATGAATATGCCCAAGTTCGAACTGCTGGCTCACTGCAAAAATAGACTTAAAAGCAGAGAAGAAGGGAAAAATCACCTTTTCTTAAACTTTCTGAATAGAATTTGCATCTTTTGGCAATGGGGAAGGTGAAGAAGACCTTCTGACAATTTGGTAGAGCAATGAATAGCTCTGCTTGTCCTAGCTCCAGCTTTCCCTGAACTTCACTACTACAGAGTTAGTAGTGAGGGTGATTTGTGCTTGGCAGTCATTGTGTTTCGGTTGTAGGTATAAGAGATGATACTCAGCCCCATTTCTAGGAGACATAAGTTCACATAAACCCTATAGTTGCTTTTGAGAATCAAGATTACTGCTAAAAAAAAACCCAAAACCCAACCCAAACAAAAAATCATTATATAATGATTTGGGGGGAAATTTATGTAATCAGTTTGAATTAGTAATGTAGTACATCTGTTTTTATCTGATATTCCAGTAGTCTCTATTTTACAAGAATCTCTAGATGTACTTTCTATACTGGATATCCATTGCCAAAACCCAGTTTACCATCAGTACATGAGCATCTTTTCTGAATATTTCTTGTGTCTACAGAAAAAAGCTTTCCCATTGAATCCTTTCTCCTATCATTCTCAGCAATTTAACAGGCTAATTTACAAACCAATCACAGCACAAGTGTTTTTGCAGAACTTTGCTGAGTTGTGATGAGACTGATGTGTCAGGTGGTAATTATTAACAGAAAGAACAACAAATCCCCAATTGTAAGAACATTTTCTTCTTTGAAGTAAAGCTGTAAATCTGTGTCCTTTGATCATTTAGAAGTAGTACAGTATGTTGTGCAGCTTCTGTCTCTGGAGGTGCATAAATAAATTACTCTGAGCAATCACATTTGATAACTGAAACTACCATTATAGTACCTGTGGCAAGCTTTCCATTAGTGTACCTTTCAAAATGCAAAACTGCCTTGGCAGCCAACATTCTATTTATTATTCTTCTTCTATTCATCTGTCTTATGTCCTTTGAAAGAAAAATAAAATTTCCAAAAAGTTTCTCACAGTATTCATTACGTTTTGCAAGATCAGTTGTGTTTTCTTCAGTCATGGATAATTTACAAGAGCTAGAGCTGCACCTGTAATATGTCATAAAAAGGAGAGCGAAAATTCAGCCATGTAATCACAATTTTAGGCACAACTTCATAGTAATAAGTTCTAATACGATGGGAAGTACATACAGAATTCTGTAATCTCAGGCTAAACCTAACCACATTGATTTACTATTTCCATGTAAAAAGCAGATTTTCATTTCCTTCTGTTAATCCTGAACATAGTAGGTTTGACACGGTCTAAAACGCTTTGTTTTTCTTGCAGCCAAGATTAAAGTGTACAGTATATTAGCCTGCTGATGAAATAAGTGAGGATAACAAATGGCTCATGACAGGATGAGGCATATCAGAAAGACTATGAAATAGAAGTGTCACACTCTGAAATAGTATTGTTTATTTATTTTTTCTCTAAACACTGTCTTTTTAATTCTAGCACTCCGGCATTGGTGGAGCAGCAGCTGGCAAGAAGAACAGAACTTGGAAGAACCTAAAACAAATTCTTGCTTCTGAAAGGGCATTGCCATGGCAACTAAATGATCCTAGCTGTAAGCTGCTTAGATGCTTTGCATGTATTTATAAAAAATAAATTCCTCACAGATAACTTTCTTGAAAACAAACCTAAATTATTTCATCAGTGCATTCAGTATCCTGCTTGACCAGGGTCCAGTAGTACATTTGTGACTTGTCCAATCACACTCACCAGCCCTTAGTGGAAAGGAAGGAGCAGTCAATAATTTGAAGTATTGTGACAAAGTTGAGATGCATCTGGGGAGACAGATTGATAAAGTAAATGTATTTATCTGAGCCAGGTCAGAAACTCCTTATGCTCATTAGGTGTTTGTTACCTCTTCACTGCCAAGGAGCCTCCTCCTCTGCATACAGCCCATATGTCTTCTGATGGGTGGCTGCTGATTGATTAGCTATATTTGAACTATTTTCAAGTAGATTCTGCTAAACCACATACCTACAGTATCTTAGACCTCAGCCCAAGCTTTCTATCCAGCTCCTTATCCTAGATTCTTGGGAGATTAAAATCAGACATCCCATCTATTTCGTTCAGCACAGTTGAAACTACACTATTAGCAGTCCTGATTACAGCTCACTGGTGTACAGCTACAGGGGTAGAGTTACACCAATGGTCCTAATGTAGATATACTTCAAGTCTGCTTGTAAAGTGGGATACTATTGTCTCTGTCTTGAGACAAAATGAGATTCTCAGATTCTACTAAGCAAGTGGAGGCATCTCAGAATCGAGCACATGAAATTTTTGTCAGACTTGGTGCTTTATCCAAAAATAGCTTGCCATTTTTTTAAAGTGTTTTAGACTCAAGTGTGAGAGAGAAATGCAGACTGCTGTGGGTTCCTGGCTATTGTAACTGACAATCTGCTGATGTTGCTATTTGTTACATTCTGTTTGCAACAGTAAATTTACAGGCTCTTTTTAAGTAGGTGGGAAAAGAAATTCAATTGCATATTTTAAACCAGATCTTGTGGCATTAGTGTCTTTTGAATTATGAGATGATGGGTTAGAATCTGATGTGCGTGCAGCATTTGAATTGATCTTGGCATCTGAATGAGGTGCAAGGGATATCAGGAAGGAGGAAAAAAATGAGTCAGGTACAACGTATTTTTATAAACATCAAAAATTGGGAATTTAACTACTTAAACATACCAACTACATCTCAAAAATGTTTACGAATGAGAGTTCCTGTCTAAAGAGCACCAAAGAACAGGAATTTTCATCATTTAATATAAACATTCAGACCATTTTCTGGGTCATTGACTGGGCTTAAAGTGGTACATGCCTAAAGATTTAATTGATTTAAAAGATAACTTTGCCTTTCTGGATTTTAGTATTTCACAGCTTGAGCAATGTTCCATGGTTGTAACATACAGCACACATACGATAATGGCTGTTCTTGGCAAAAAACTGACTGCAAGGGAATTAATTGAGACCTGGAAAAATCAACACATTTTAATTAACTCTCCTGCATTTCTCCTTTTCAGGAGGGCAGTTCTGCTTACTAAACTCTTAGAGAGGTGAACCAAATCAGACTCTTGCTTACAATGCTAGCAGGCTAAATGGTAATTCTTCATATTTCTTTGCCTTCTTGCTGCTAGTTAGTAGAGACTTCAAAAAGTAACAGCAGCATTTTAAAGAAGTGTCATTACGTATTTACATTTTGAATTTCCATTGTGAAATATATATGTATTTATATATACACACTGAATTTATACCTTTGTTTCTTTCTAGATTTTAATATTGATGCTCCTCCCTCCTTTAAGCCTGCCAAGAAATATTCAGACATTTCAGGACTTCCGGTAAGTATTTTATTTTTCTCTTTAAAATTATCATCTCACTTTCCACAATGAAATAAAGCCAGTGCATGATTTTGTAAAAGATGGACTTGCTGAGGTTCCTGTTCCACCTTGTGCTTTATAGTTGTCCAGGGATTTAGAGACAAACCCCAAATACTTTTGCTAGATCACAAAATCCTCAGGTCGTTAATAGGTGTGAGGATGGATTAAATACCTTGTCCTGCCAGGTGTCTCCTAGCACACTGCTTTCCCATCTGTAGATTCTGCATTGGTCCCCATCATTTCTGATTCTGATTCTGATCTAAAATCAATCCTCAAACAAATCAGCCTGAAACAGACACTGGGCATGGGCTTCTGAGAATTTCAGATACCTCCATGATTCCAGATGGGAGATGTATAGCCTGTGTGTCACAGATGGGCTTTTTTACATGGTTTTGTTAAAGAAAAAAGAAAAGCAAAAAACCAAACCAAACTAAACCAAAAAACACAGATACAGTTTGCACATGCTCCAAAATGCCTCAGTAGTTACAGTTTGGCACCTTAGTTCCCCAAAGATTCTGTTGGCACAAAACAGAAGTAATTCAATTCTGCCCAACAAAAATTTCATACGTGCTGCTGACACTGTTCCTATGTGACATGAATAATTTTATCTAAAACAAAACAGGTCTTGGTAACAGCTTATCTTTTCACATTTCACCTTCAGCTCCCAGTGATTTTTTTTACAGAAGCCTATGCATTTATTACAATTGAAATTACTGGAACATTGTATTTTGGACTACAAAAAGGGTTAAGTAATGGTTACACTGAATAACTGCAATAATAAAAACTTTGTAATGTCATGCAGCCCTAGACAGAATTTCTGGGTCCCTTTCCCCAGTTTAATGTTTCTCATCCATAGGGCACTAGCCCAACTTACAGGATTGATATCACATCACAGAGATGCCTGTAAATATATAAATTTGTTATGCTGGTGCAGGTAACACAGCACCTTGCATTTTTACACTGAATTAGGTGAAAGTCCCCATGGGGAAAAAAAATAAACGTGTGAGCACTTAATTAAGGAGTGCCTTATAGTGGATACACAGTGCAAGATGTCAAAGAAAAAGCTATAGTGCCAGTTGTAATACTGCATATCCTAACATTTGAGTTCTTCATTTGGCAGCATATGTTTCCCCTGACTTATTTATTTTTCAAGTAACACGTTTAAATAAGGTACCTAGAGGGTGGCATGTTTCCAGCCTGTGCCTTTGAGCATGATTTAGAAATGGAGTGGGTTGCTTGGATCAAGGCTGGTAACCCTTGGTGTTCAAGAGGGAATAGGAAAGCAACATCTCCCTTGCAGATTAATCTGGCAGACAGCAAATAGAAAAGACTGTTCACAAATCCAGGGAAAATAATTCCCTCCAGTCAGGCAGACTTACAGTTTTGTAGTCGCAAGAGTATTATTTTAATATAATAATGATGTGTTTTCAGACGAGGAGCAAGGGTCAGTTGAATAAGGAACTTTGCACAAGGACTCCTACTCTGTATAAAGATGCAGTGGAAGAAAAAAGGGAGAGGTGAACATGTTAAATAATAATCAGTAGATTTCACCAAAATATCAAAATATCCATACTGAGTCACTTATTTTTGTTCATCTGTTTCCTATCCTCTTGCCTTAGACTTGTTTTGCAAGTATTCATAGCATTCACATCAGATGTTAGTAGCATTGCAGCAACATCTCTGATCTGTGAGGGACCTATGTGGGGCAGAAGGCATAAGGGCATAAGACCCTTTCACTGCCCCATCTTCAAGGAACCAAATATTCCTCTCCAACACTGGGGTGCATTTGAAAACTCATCAGTCATTGCACCTACAGGAAGATGCTGATGCAGGTTACAGATGTGAATGAAGGCCCTACCAGATAAGGGTCAGTTTAGCCATAGGAAATAACAGCCTTCCTTTCAGTTCCTCAGCTCCTCCTTTCCATCAGTGATTTATGCACTCTTAACTATTCTAGCTCAGTATAAATATTCTTCTTTCTATATTAATACGTTTCCTTTTTTTCCTTTTCTTTTTTTTTTCTTTTCAATTTTCCATCCCCTAATTGTATTGTGAGACAAGTTTCCTATTTTACCTGGCCTGCAAGGTTTCTCCAGACTATGATAAAAATACCATATTTAAAAAACTGGTCTAGTAAATGATAACTGAGACAGCATGTCCTTTAAATTGCCAAGCCAGAAATGTTTCATAAGAAGTACTAAATATATTTTCAAGACCATTTTCTAGTAGGAAGATATGTGGGGTAACAGAATATTTTAGAAATCTAGTATAAGAAAGATGTCCCTGTGTTTTCTGTGTAAAATCTGAAAGAATTTGTGTAAGAATATATTATCTATGGGAATGATGGATTCCCCAAGGGATAAAAAAAAATAAATATATAAACTCCTTAGCAGTACCCATTTAGGGAAGAAATAAATGGTCTAGCAGGTACAAAAAAAGAGCATTGTATTAAAACACTCTCATTGGTATTCCTGCAGTTATATTAAATGCCACAATTAAATTCCACTGATCCTCTTCTCTTTCTGTGTGTAACACAAATAGAATTAAATCTACCAGTGGCCTAAGCAGAGCAGCCAATTTATATTTGCAAGGCAGCCTAGAATTCAAAAGCTATTCTTTACTGTATTGACACTGCAAAATAAAACTATTATTCCCAAACCTGCAAGAAGATTATCTACATTCTTTTCTGTAGATCTTTTTTTTTTAATACAAAATAAATTAATTTATTGTAAAGCAGATTTTAAAAAATCCCAAAACACTTAAATGTTTTTATTTATGTTTTATTTATGTTTATTTATGTTTCCTTTCTGAAACTGGATCAGCCATGTTACTATAGCAACAGCCTGAGATAACTAATTTATTGTATCTTAAGATCATGTAACTGTGGCCTTTGACTTCATTCCTAAACCTGACAGTTTTTTCTTTGCAAATTACCCTACTTCACTTTTCTAATCTGCTTTAATTCTTGCTGAAGTAGCTGTGAAGTTTGCTTTCAGACTGAAGTCATGGCATAAATAACTAGTTCCATATATTAGCGTGTGCAAACAGTATACAGCCCAATATGAAGTATCCAAATGGTGAAGAACTGCTGCAATATTTTTAACCTAGATTGGTGCATAGCACAGATTGCAGATCTTGCTTGGCTAGCTTATTATCAAGTTATGCACATTTGAAAAGCAGTCTACTTGGTTAGCTTTTTCTTACATGAGGCCAGATTTAAGGTGTGAAATAAAAATAAATTTATACCTGCTGTAACCATGAAGTTACTACCAGGGATAAATGTACTCCTAATATCCTAACTTTTCCATTTGTTTGAAAATGAATTTGATTGTTAGCTGATTACATTTAATTAACCTTGTAACATTTCTTTGTAAAGAAACTAGCTAAAAATAACACTTAATTTTTTGCTGTGCCTTATCGGGGCCAGACTGAATTGTTACCATGGCCAACAGATGCTTTCCAAGATAAAAATGGTGAAGGGCTCTGCACTTTAGCAGCACGGATGGGAGGAATGCTCCAGCTCTTCCCAGCCTTTTCTTTTGCATTAGCAAGTTCTTAAGGGATGTCAAGTGCCTGTGCCTTGCAGCCTGCCACCACTGCTTGTTAAAGAAAGGCACAGAAGACATTTTCAGAGCCTTGGCAGGCACTTGGTGATCCAATGTGGAACAGGCAGTGACCATCCTGGAGGCAGAAGGTGGAGAGGCAGTACCCTGAATGCTGCCTTCTCCCAGCACAGCCCATCTGAGCTCAGGGTTCCTGTTCCAGTGGGGAAGGGCAGAGGATGGGAGGAAATGGCACCACTCCAAGCACCCAGAGTCCAAATCTAGCAGAGGATACAAGCACAGCCCAGGGTTAGCTGCCCAGGCTGCTAGCCTGAAAGCAGGCATCTAGCAAAGCACAACACTAAGCTCAAATTTCTTATCAGTTCAGTCACAGAACCATAAGCTGAGGCTCCCTGGCTTTCACAACCACTGTAACGTAAATTAAAAGCTAAGTTGTATGCAGGAAGAGAAAATCAGTCCAAAGTTATCAGAGCACCCATAATTCAGCCTCTTTGTGGGTAATTAATTGGCAGCAGCCGGATCCTTGGAGAGCTGCCTTCAGAGAGACTGCACAAGGCACAGAGTTGCTAGGGTGAGTTTAGAAAGCTGAGGGATTTTTATTGCACTTTGTTTTGTGTGAAACTATTTCAGCCCTCTGTTATGTTTAATGCATTTCTAATGGGATTTTTATGTGTTAACTTCTCATAAGTTCTGACATGAGGAGAAAGAAAAACGTACAAACGTTTGGACACATGGTAGGACAGCAGTGCTGTTACTGGGAAAAGAAATTCACTATTTTGTGATCTTGTAATTATACAGGTTTTTTAGTTCTGTTTAGAGATTTTATTTGAATAGTGTCTCTGCCATTGTTTCTATTTCAGGCAAATTACACAGATCCTCAGAGCAAGCTGAGATTTAGTACTACTGAAGAATTTGCCTATATTCGGATGCTTCCTTCAGATGTGGTTACAGGATACCTGGCTCTAAGGAAAGCAACAAGTATTGTGTCCTGAAGAGACCAAATATTGTTGTATATTGGTTTGAACAGTGCTAATTTTTAGAAACTTTATGGAAACAGACTGTGGGACTGAGGTTCCTTAAAACTATCCATGGATGTTTATGTCTGGAAGTAATTGATGATGATGCATGAACTTGAAGAACATAAGGATTTAATTTTGATAAATGCTGATATTTGTTAGTTTGCCAATTTGTAAGCAATTTGGTTTGGTGGACAGAACAACTTAGGCCTTAAAGTTATGGATCTGCACCATAATGTTTGAGTTATATTAATTTATGTAGAGACAGGATTTCATCCCCACTGTATATATTTTATGTACTGCTCTGGCTTGGAAAAGAGTGTCATTTGAATTAAGGAAAAGGTTCCAAGGTATCCCAGCTTCTAAACCTGCTTTACAGGTGTGCTTGCCACTTGGCTATGAAGAAGTTTGTCACCTGTAAAAGAAGTAAAAATACCTAGCAAATGCTGCTGTTGGGATGTCTGTTTATGGTACTGAGCACCATGGATATGAACAGCTTTGCACAAATACTTGCATTGAAGACCTGTCAGCATAAATAAAGTTGGGCTCAAACTTATGTCTAAAATAACCTAATGAATATGCATAATGGGATAGAATCAAGTAATCAGGTAACTCTTAATCATGACACTTTGTAGTTTTTGAGTGCTTCATTTCACAACCTGACTATTCTTCTACAATTACTAGCTAGGAAAATACTAGTGCTAGTTTGTACCAAAAAAAAGTACTAATTTCCCAGACTTCTAAAAAATTATTCTGAAAAAGCAAGAATTCCACAGCCTGGTGATGTTCTGACACCCTGGTGGTCTTCAGCAAGGTGAGACCTCCTATGTCAGGTCACTGGTCTTTGCACCATGAGGTACCAGAAGAGTAATGGATAGCAACTGAAAGTTGTCACCCTTTAGAGGAGGGTTACTGGAGAAGAGTTTGGACTTTTGCTGAGGGGGTTGACAAGTACACACTAACATCAGACTGACCATGATTTCCTAAAACTATGTCTAGAGACAAGGGGGCAGAAGGTTTTCTGCCCATTCTTTCTTTTTGTTCTTTTTGTTATGACAAACTTGCTCTTTTTCTTTCCACTTCTGCATCTTTGTCCCAGCCTTAGACTCTTGTCAATTTTTAATCTGGACTCCAAGTTCAGGCTGAACTATTCCTATCCTCCAACAACACTGCCTTTACATACATATGCCACCAACTACCCTGTAAGGTGTGGCACTTACCTCCCTTAGCTCTTTCAGCTCGTGGATGTTAGCTAGACAGGGAGCTAGGCAAGTTACTGCTTGCTGGGAATGCTCTTCTCCCATGTGCAAAACCACCAAGTGGAAGATGTGCCCCATGGCTTGTTAGTCCTGGACTGTCCAGGACTAGGAAGATGAGATTCCGAGCAGCATTCCCTCTGGCTCAAGTTCCATTGTGGCCACTGGGATCTTGGGCAGGGCACCTTTTCTCTCTGGCTGCACAAGCAGCACACAGAGGTAACTAGTTAGTGTCTAAGCTGTACCTTGAATGCACATTTCTATAGGCATGGTAATTGCCAGTACACACTTTTTTTTTTTTGCTCTGAAAGAATAAATATGCAGTGTTATTAATGCTAGTTTAATTTCAACACCAAAACAAGAAAAACAATAACGGGACATATTGTTTAATAAAAGTCCATGGGACTCATTCTGCAGTTTTTGTGATCTAATATTTACAAAAACAAAGTAATTTTAAAAGTCTTTGAGATGCTTACAATAGATCCTTCAAAGCCCTGGATACCAGATAATGCTACAACTGTATCACACAACAAAAAAGAATACAACAGGATATCGCTCTTCATGCCAGTAAGCATCTAAGCCACATTCTCTTTGCATCCAAGTTTTACAATGAATGTTTTTAACTTACTTTATGTACTGAAGATGTGTTTATAAGATAAGCTTAATGCTGATATGAAAACACAAAGAAATGCTGTGAGATCATTTCTGCTTTAAATAAGCAGACAGCAGCTCAGAAAATTGTATTTCACCGGCTTCTTCTCTCCCACAAATACTTTTTAACATTCTTTGAAAATGACTGTTTTGGAACCCAGCCTTCCTCACCATCAGAAATGCTCCATGCACTCCTGTATTGTATATTAAGATGTTGCTCCTCAGCTAATTTCTACTATGGAGTGTTTGTGCATTACATTTTCATTTGGCATCAGAAACAAAAATCCAGTTTGGATTTGCCTAAAAAATGCAGTGACTTTTTTCTCAATGTTTTCTGTCCATATGATGACTGCTAGATTCCCTTTACTTTCCATGTTTCTTTCTTTCTTAGCTTCTGGCCCTTTATCTTAGTGAGTAGTACCTCATTTTTACTCATTAGACTGTGCAGTAGTCAAGCCAGGAGTGATGACTCAACCACCAGAACCATTCAGTCTTTTAGTGATCAACAACAGTTTACTATGTGGAACAATCAAAACAAATTTGTTTTAGCAGGAAGCAGAGGACAGAAAAGACATAGCAGCCAACATGTAGGATGTTGTTCAGTCTGACTAGGTTCTTTCTGTGAACCATATGTGGACCTGCTGCTCTCATGAATGTTTTTTATGAGAGAACTGAGCAATAACTACCTTGCTGTAGATAAGAGAAAATATGGGTAAGTGAAGAACTAGTCTGTGCTATGGAGCAGTTTTAAAATATGTTTTACTGTCAGCTTTAGGAGAAGTGAAAACTGAGGAGTATATTTGTATTTAAAAGTACTTATGGGATGTTTATCTAGATAAACATAAATAATTTGAATTTAAACTGCAAAGAGGACAAAAAAAAAAGGCATTTGAAAAGAGAAGCAGCGACAATACCATTTCAGACTTGGGGAGAATGTGTTTTGGCTAATAATACTGCCATATCTGTGAAGCAGAAAGCCAGCAGTCAGGGTAAGGACTAATTTGTTTAAGTACAACGTTTAGTACCTGTGAAGTATCACCTGAATGCATTACTTCATACAGAGCACGGATGGTTTCAGCCTCACATACATTTGCATTAATATGTTCCCCTGTCATCCCCCTCCACTACCCCCTGGAATGGCTCACAGCACTCCAGTTGCTGAACTCCCTCAGAAATCCCACTGATATTAATGGGAAGTGAGCTTGTCCAGCAACTCACAAGGCACAATTCAACTGGCTAAGCTTTACCCTTGGTCTTTTTGTTGGGTGTAAAACATATTTTCCTTTTCTCATCTGTCCTGTTCTTCATAAAGAATGAGGATGTTCACCAGAGACCAAGCTCCTGTTCTTCTATGCAATTACGAGATGGAGGGAGAAGGTTGTCTGCTCCAGCTTTCTGTGAGCTTTTTCAGAATTTTTTTAGGACTGCAGTAGCTTGTATTTGCCCCATGCTTTGGGTGGATCTGCTTACCCTCTAGGCCTGGGGCTGTAGGACTGCAGGGTGTGGATAGTGGATAGGAGAGCAAATGCTGGAGCTCCAGGGCTCTTGCCTTGATTATTTGCTGCTGCTTTGTACTACCCATGGAAACTTCCTATCCCAGCCCTGCTCTCTGCTCCATCTCTACTAGGAATGACCTTGGCTCCATGTCCTAGAAAGCAGCAAAGTTGAACTGAGAGAGGCCTTGGGCCGGCTCATTTCTGAGCCTCTGCATTTTACTGTCCATGCTTTTTCCCATCTTAGCATTCTGGATCCCTATGGATTCATTCCCTGTCTGGAAACCTACCATATATAGGTTTCCATAGAGAACAGGGATAGCAGGCATGTGCAAGGAGATGTATTTTGATCTCCTTTGACAGAAGCCTTTAAGTGTCAAATTCTGATAAAACAGAAGGAAGTGAAGGTAAGCAAAGGGGAGAACATTTACTGGTGAAGAATATAGAAGTAAAAATCAACTAGTATAAGGTTAAACAGTTTTGTAAGTTCACCCTTAATAAAAAATCTCAGACTCCCTGCATGATGACAGTCTTTTCCTGGAGGCTAAATAATCTATAATAAATTCATACAATGATAATTTATGACTAGAAAACTTACTGATGCCTTTTAAGACCTCTTAAAATCTCTGATAATGTACTTGGTTTACAAACTTCAAACAAAACAGCATGTAGGGTTTTTTTCTGAATCACTTCAGGGAACAAGACTTCCAGAGACTTGATGCAAGGTTCTGGGAAACATGCCCTCCCTTAGTGCTCTTTTAAATAAGAAGAGTCAGGCAGTACCTGTGTTACTGAACACTTGAGTCACACAAAAATTATGATACCATTGATACTAGAATTCACAGAAATCCCGTCAGGTTTTTCTGATTTTAGTATGTATCCCCCAATTAAATATAATTTTTCTCTGCCTGTTGTAGAGCATGGATGGGTGGGACATTTTTCAGGTTAAGAAAAACATTTTTTTAAAGTCCATTTGGTATCTGTGAGCATTGTTTGACTTGGTTTTGTATCATCTGAGCATCTTAACAAATCCAGTCTTTCCAGATGATGACATTACTGCAAATTACAATCTACAGACAGCAATAGCAGTAATCTCTTGGGAGAGTTAATAACAACAACGAACACTTAACTACTGGTAAATAATCCTTGTGTTACTGCATGTGGTTTAATACCTATGATATCACATGTCATGTGTTAAGTACAGAACATTGTTTTTTCTGACTCTAGCCTAAAATCAATAATCTCTACATAAAAATCATGGTACTAGTGGACTAGACAATAAGTTGGTTTTGTGGCCAGCTGTGGCTCCTGTTTGCCAGCGTGTTCCCCTCTGGGCAAAAGCTCCTGTCAGTTGCTTGCATGCTGGCTGCTGCAGCCATGTCACTTGGCTCTGGTACACCCAGCATAGCACCCCAGAAAACTGCATCTGGCTTATGGACCATCTGAAGTCTTCTCCAATGTTGCAAATTTGAGATGCAAAAATTAGTCTTCTCTCTAACAAAGGAATCATTTGCGAGCCACTAATCACACACAGCACATGTGAACAGTGTTCCTTTACTCTGCAAGTCTTGTATCCAAAGCAGTTTTCTTCAAAGGACAATAGGAACCCCTCGTGTGAGTACTTCTGTTTCAAAACAGGTCACACACAAGCAAGTTCTCAGCATAAGGTTTTTGAATTTCTGAAGACAGCTGCCTATCCATGCACGGCAAGAAAGTGTTTTCTGCCCCATCCTATCAAAATAAATTGGTATCTGTGCACACTCAGTGCCTCTGTATAGATTTGATTAATCTGCAGCAATGAACCCTGAGGAGCAGAGATGCTGGCCTGGTCTGCTTGGTCAATACTTGGCAGGAGTAGGGCACTAGTTAAGCATGGCTAATAGGGGATGTCTGAATTTTGGCTGTGATCCCATTTATATTCCAGCCCACACTGAGGTGGAGTGCTCCTGTGGTCTGAACTCCACCCAAACAATTAGCATCCTTAATTGCCTGAAGCCTTCAGGCCATGGCAGCCTAGGAGACAGTGAAGAGCTGGGTGTACAGCCTGTGCCTCCCCTTTCCTCCTGTGACTACACCTGCACCCTTCACCAGGTTGCAAGGCAAACGTGGTGGGGATGAACAAGTGCAGGCAATCTCATGGTGGGTGTCTGTCTTCCAGCTCAGTACCAAAATGCAGGCACTACTCACTTTCAAACCACTGGAAAAAGTCAGCAGCCTCTAGGAGTGTGCCTGAGTAGCAGTTCTTGTATGGGGGACAACATAGAGAGTTGGGGTCTGATAACCTTAATAAAGACAAAATCTCAGGAATGTCATTGAGAGCTGGACTTAGACATAGGTAAGAGGACTGTAAGTGGGACTGTAGAAGCCATTGCCCTGACAATATAAGGCTACACTGAAGGAAAATAATTTTTAAAACACTCTGTGGATGATTCTTAATCCCCTGAAATAATACCTATAACATTATGGTGGGTTTATATTTGGAATAAAGAACATAAAAAGAGCATAACTCACTACTTCAAATCATTCCTTTCTGGAAGATATGTCATAGCTGGTGGTGTGGAACCAGTAGCTTCCATCAGTCTCATGTGCACAAATGACAGCAGCTAATAGACACAAGCCTTGTTCTCCTCATACTAAGTGGGCTTTTGTTGCTGAATCTGATGGTGAGCCACAATCAACCAAGTATTTTTGGCCTCTAACAACTAATAATCTTGTGGTTTTTTGGTCATGCTTCATCTCTTGTACCAAGCTGCACAAGAGCAGAAAGCTAAGAAAAAAGTACCAGCAACTCCTTTCTAGTGTTAAGCAAGACCTTCCAATCCACTTTGTAAATTGAGAATTATTACCACCATCTTCGTGAAGCAGGAGGTGTTCCACATCAGTACCCGGGCTTGGCCCCATGCTTCCTGAACCCTTGGGAAACTGCATGTCTAACCCCACAGAGAAACACCCTTCCACCCGCCCTCCCCCAAAAGGTATTTCAGCAGCTGCCTCCATATTCTTACAATTTACCTAATAATTAATCGGAAGCCAAATTCTCTATGGACCTTGAGATGTGCTTCTGAAGGATCACACAGGGAGAGAGTGCAAAAGCCATTCTGCCTGTATATTTCCTGTAGACACTGGGACATGCAGACCTCTCTGGAGCCTTTGGGCAGTGACTGTCACCCCATGATCTTTTCTCTTTCGTTTTAAAATGTGCATAATGTACATGGATCATTTTTTAAACAAGCAGCAGAATCCAGTTTTTCTACCTTTTATCCACATGCCCTGCTTGCTGTGCTTAACAGTCCCTGGAGTAAACCCTCCAATTCTATAAATCATGGGATTGCACCCATTGCAAAACAGCTATACAGCCCTGGTAGCTCGGACATTCCAGAGAAGAGGAGAGGTGCTTCCATCTGTTAGGTGGAAGAGACTGAGCCCCTATGAAAAAGCTGGGAGGAAGCATCCTTACCCTGGGTGGTTGGATAAGAGCAGGAACTCCAGCAGCATCCCTGTACTGGCTATATTCAAAGGAGATATCCTGCAACATCCTTTTTTCAGAGTGTAATCTGAAAGACCACTGCATCTGCGGGACAGAATGTGGGCAGGAGGCTGGTACCAAGCTGCTCATCTCTGTTGAGGCCAACATGTCTCTGGGCATGCTCAAAGGCAGAGCTTCACATACCTGGGTAACAGTCCAGGATCCAGTCAGCATCTGTGTGAGGATACACAGAGCTGCAGATTTGGGCACAGAGTCCCTAAACTCAGACCAGATCCCTTTGTAGATCTCCTCCTCTCTGAAGATGTGGGATTGAGTCTTACTAACTCAGTGGATTTTGACTCAACACCCATATCATCTGACCAGCTCATAGAGCACATGTTTCTTGTCACCAGAAGGTACCTGGTACCTCCCAGTACTGAATTTGAAATAGTGAAAGCATGAGCATTAGAAAAGGGCGAAAAATAAGCAAAGGCAAATAGAAGCCCTCTTGTCATTCCCCCAGAACTTTTTTGCTTTTCAGGCCAAGTCTCTACTACCTCTATGACCTATTAGCATTACCCTCTCCATCCAGCTTTTCCAAATTTGGAAAAGACACTGGAAAAAGTTTAAAATCATGTCCTATAACATACATTTCTAAGCAGAGGCAAAAGGCAAAACCAGAATCTATTAGTTACAGGTCTCCAAAAAGTCCTCCTTTGCACTTCTATATAGGTGGCAAAGTTTTGGTAGGGAGGGGAGTTGTTTGTGTGACCTACGTGGGAAGAGATTCAGCAGCTGTAGAATGAGTAAGACTCACAGATGTAGTTCCCTGACCCCCTAAAAATGAGTATTTGAAGAAACAGCTTGTTTTGGGGTCACACAGAAGGAGAGGCTTTTTTTGTCCTAAATAGCATATACAAATTTGATCAAGTAGTAATTATATCTGAGCCACTAGAAATAATCTCCAAGGCACAATTAGTAACAGCACTTTCCCTGGGAGATGTGAGTCCCTCTACCTTCCACTTCCCCTCTCTGCTCATAGAAAACCCCAACAAAACCCCAACAACCAAGCAAAACCACTCAAACCACCTCAACCCTTTGATATTCATCTTAAGAAACAGTCAAATTCAGCTGCAGATCTGCAGACACTGCTTACTGAAAATTTAGAAAATAAGAAAAATCCCAAGTGGATAAGCAAGAAGAAAAGCTGAAACTGCAAGAGAAAAGTGAATGGCCCGTGTAGCCAAAAAGGCAGCCTTCTGCAAAGGATAACCCAAACCCTCAGGTGGGCAAAAGCCAGAAGCATCCTCTACAGCAGTCCTTGTGTCAAAAGGGCCAATGAAGGAAAGCTTAAAATGGAATGAGTTCACCAGAAAATCACGAATGGCATGCCATGGAGCCAGCCAGCTATCCTAACATACAAAGTGTTTTCTGTCAGGAACTATATATATTTCTCTTTCTTGAGCTGTACAGCTGACCAGTGCTTGAAGTTACCACTTGAGAAACTTAAAACAACTTAAGTCAATGGAAAAGACACTCTCACACACAGACCTTCCATAGTTCACTCAAGCAGGCAGGTGAGCACTTCTTTTGTTCTTTACTGCCTCTTTCTAGCCAGCATTTCTAGATCAGGGATATTTGTCACACTGGAACTTTACCTACAAACCCCGAGTGTAAATATATGTACAAACTCTTAATGTAAATATACATATTGGAAAGATTTTGCCAGGAAATTAAAGTGTGTGAGCACTTCAGGCTTATCTCTGGGCAATGATTTTTATTTGAACCAGCTCACATAAATTCTCATCTCGACAAGCCCACATCCAGGGCTGAGTACAGGCAGGTACCAACCTCCATGCCTTGGCCTCAGGCTTCTTTAGGAAGCAGGTCTGGGGATGGCACAGTGATCACCACCACAGGAGTGCCAGGGTTTACTGGGAGACTTCTTCGTTTTTCTTGGCTCAGACTTTATATACAGCTCCATACAGAACATCCCCTCCACACACATGTGTTTGAAATAGTACTCTGTTATAAAAACAGCACAACTGGAAAAACTGTTGCACCTGTACATGGATAGGGGTGCACCTCATAAATAACTTATTGTAGTTAAGCAAAAGCTAAGGGATAAACTTCGATTTTGTTTGCTAAAATATAAAATGTAAACTTGCTAATAAGCAACCAGGAGTTACTCAACAGATTGTCTCTTACATGGAATCTTGCCAGGATGCTCAAGGAGTTTAGTCATCACAGCTACCTGGGGAAGGGTAAAATGGGACTACTGTTTCTGAAGTTTTTGTGGGGCTTTGAGAAATCTAGATATCTGCATTTTAATCTTTGGAAAATCCTGAGATGAGCTAGATCTGCAGGATTTAACCATGAGTAGGACCCACCTCTTAGCAAGTCTAGAAGTCAAAAAACAAACAAAACAAAACAACCTTTTTTTATATGTAGAAATAATGATGGGATTTGTGTTGTAAAACAATCATCTTTTAATGACAGGGTAAGATTATGGTAATCCATGCTTTCTGCACAACCACTTTCACTGGATGTCTCTCAGTGACTGATGTAAGTAACAGCAGATTTTCACCTGCTTCTTTGCAATATGCCTAATGCAGCTCTGCGTGTCAGCAAAAAGGGGTAAAAGCAGCTTGATGCAAGACTCAAGAGGCTTGCAAATCACCCCTCCTGCCTTTTACATGGTCCTGTTACCCAGCTGCTATCATCACCATCTTTCACGTGGAAAGACTTTTTTTAAACATAGTGTATGTGGTGCCACAAGTGCATCCCAGTGCTTTTTACTGATGAGCACACTTTTTAAAGTCATACTTTCCCCTTCTTATTAGTCATCCTTCCACATTTGCAAGTCAAAAAGACCTGAATGCAGGCACAACTCTGGAAGATAGTTGAAATTTTAAGTTGAGTTGAAGTTGTTCCAACACTGTCAGCAGGGACCTCCAACTGAAACAGTAGTAAGACAATAGCTTCCCTTTTGATGTAAAGTCAATCATGCCAAGCACTCAGACTTACACAACCCTTCATATTCATTAATCTACACCACCTTAACTGCTTTACACCTTTCTAGTATTTTCTTGGGTTTCCTATACCCACTGTTAATCAACTTTTATTTTTCCATAACACAGGCAACTATCCTGAACTTTTCTTGAAACTGGTAAGACACAGTCCCCTTTCGACAATGTAATAAAACATGAGTCAATGCAATATCTGCAATAATTAAAGTCACTGCTCATTAGAAAGTGAAAACAGTGGATTTTGCTATGCAGTGTGCCAGTGCTGTGGCAGCAATAATGCCTTGCTCCATAAAATAGAGAAAAAACAAAACATTAAAGCCATTTATGGCACTTAGTTCTAACAGGGACACTAATTCCCAGTATTTGGGACAACAAACAGTGTATTTTATTCTTTTGTTTTCATCTTTCTGGTTTTAGACTAAGCAAACCAACATTATTTATTTTTTTACTACAAACCCCTGGGGACACCATGGCTTGAGAATGTTTTTCTGAACACTCACACCAAAAAAACAATTGCCAGTACTGAACATTGGAGGAAACAGGTGGCATCTCCTTTCATACCTTGAAAATAAGATCCTGGAGAGAGCCAGGCTGGGTGAACAGAGGGTACTTCTGCAGAAGTACTGGGAAACTTTGTCCCTTCCACTGATAGCCAGTGTGGCTCATTAAAGCCACATATTCTGCACACATCATAGGGGTGATCTTGGATGAAAAGACCTACACACTTCTTCAGCATGCCTTATCACTTTCTGTCACCACCTATATGTTGATTCAGGCAAATGCAGATGCATGTTGTCCCCCTTCCCTCCTTCTCCTCACAGAGGGAACACAGAGGCCAGCTCCTGTCCCAGACATCTCACCTGGATGTCCCAGCTCAGCACTGTGTGATGGAGGTTTTCTAAAACTAACTGCAGTGATGGGAACCCCACCCAGGAGGAAATGCACATGTGCTGCTAAGAGGGAGAAACACAGAAAAAAAAGGAAAGAAACATAACTGTAATTCAATCTGCAACACATTTCTATGTTAATATATTTTTACCAATTTACTTTTGTACATTTCTTTTCTGTAGTGGTTAAGTTTTAATCCGTTTCTGAGAAAGGAACCAGAGGTTTGGAGCTTCAGCAGGGGGGTGAGAAGGGGGAAGGGCTGAGAAAAGAATTTTTTAACTTTTGCAACCGGCTCATGCAGGACTATTTGCCAAACCCACCCCAAGCCAAGCAGCTGGGGAGCACAGGGGCTGAATCAGCGGTGTAACACATCTGTCTGAACTTCCCAGGACACACAGATGCTGGGCTTGATATTTACCAGCCAGCTAGGTTTCCGTGGAAAAACTGTCCTTCCCACCCCCGCTTCCATGCCTCTCTCCTGCCATCAAGTATAGGAAGAAGCCATCTGCTGCCATGAGCTCAGAGGAGCAATTCCTCCATCCGAGCTGGTCACAGCATGTGCTCTCCACAGCACCATCCGCTTTCCGCTCCAAGCCCTGACGCACCGCGACATTCCCGGCGGCCGGGGGACTCCAGGAAGCGAGCTGTTTGCCTTGGACACGGGCACGGTGACACAGACACAGGTGGCTCCATTTATTGTGGCACGGGGTCAGGCCTGCTCCAAAGGGTCCTGCTTTCCACGGTTGTTTCCCTAGGGATCAGGAAACAGGGTGAAAAAAGCAGGCCCCTGGCTGGGATTAAATTATCTTAGAGTTCACTCTGTGAGTACCTGTGCAGTTTCCTGGTGTTTCCTGATAAATCGACCTAAAGCCCCATGAACAAGGAAAGCCAAAATCTCACTTCTGTACTACATTTGGGGAAAATTACGACCCAGACCTGGAAGCCACTTTGTGGCTGACATGTTTTTCCATTGCAGACTTGGCCAAAATCCCACTCATGGCTGACTCCCGTTGCAGGATGTTTGGGTCTGGTGCAGAGCTGAAAGATACCTGTCCTCTGCAGGGTGAAGTCACTTCCAGAGTTGCTGGCTGAAAGATATATTTGCTAGGATGAGAGACATCTCAGGATGGATGCAGTTTTGATTTTAAACTCCTCTTCCTGAGCTGTTTTTTTTCACCCCATTTTAATGTATGTGGTATTTTGTTCCAGTGGGATTAAATATCAATATTTTAAATATCAACATTTCCCTCATATATTTGAGGGAAAAATTAAAAACAAGAGTGAAGCTGTCTCTCAAGAATCTCTCTCAAGGTTGCCTTCTGATTCTGGACAGCCTATAAATGCTTCATTGCCATTAAGCATTTTATCTAGAATAAAATTAGATGTAGACCTCTACCCACCAGGCCTAAGGCAAGAAATCCACTGACTGACTTGGCCAGCATGTCAGATGTCTCTGCAGTGACAGCACGGTTTGACTAAGATGCAGGAGGCAGGTGCTCCAATTAATGATGATAAATGCTGTATGAGAAGGCTTATTTCAGAGAGGGAAACAAAAAAACACAGTTCTTCCTAGCAGGAAGTCAGGGAGGTGAGGCTGCATTGCTTGGCTTCAGTGGTCACTTCTCTCTCCTTTCCATCTGTGGGCTCCTTGGCCAACATGAGAAGTGATTCACCACTTGGAACTCGTGTCCTCCTCACTCCCTCTTCTTTTCATCACTGGTCTGGCAATGGAAAGGCTTCCCACACCATCCCTGAGCCAAATCCTGCTGGAACTGCTGTTGTCTCATGGTGCTTTCATCCCAAATATCTCAGCTGCTATGCTGGCTTCTGCTGTTAGAAGCCGCTTCAATTTTCTGCTGCCTCAATAAAATGTGTTTCTTGGTAGGCATAGTGAATCTGGGACTGGGCTCAGGACAATAACATGAGGAACAGAAAGCCCAGTATTGCACAATCAGTTTGCATCTCTGCTAAAGATTTCATTTGCAATGCCCTGGTGGAGTTAAAGCAAATTCTCTGCCAAGTACACTAGCAGAAGTATTCAGTAAGAGTAATTTGTTCTTCATATTTCTTCAGCCCAGAAATGGGTAAGATTTTTTACAATCTTTTCTTATAATCACGTAGTGAAGAGGTTCAAATAAAATCGATGTTTGTACCAGTATCTCCAAGCACTTTTGGTGAGAATTCAAATAATCCACGTGACTGGTCACCCATGTTAAACAACATGGTTTATGTTCCCTAACTAGATTCTTACAGAGGCCAGAACTATCTCAGAAAGAATCAGAAGACCCTAAAAGAGGATACAGAGAGGCAAATTTAGAAAATTCAACAATCTTCTCTCCTCTTGCAAAATAAAGTACCTCATATAAGGCTGTGCAAGTGCAATTCAGACTTTAAAATCCACATGCAGATACATCTGTCTAGATAGTGTTTACTCAGTACATTTACCCCATCTGGCCTTGTTTTTATGTTTTGAGTTTTTTAATTGCAAAAGGTGCAGACAGGTTTCAGTTTGGCTCAGTTTAATGCTTTCAAATCTAGATGCCAACTTGAAAGTTCACAGATGCTAGTTTCATATGGCACATATATTATTTGAAAGGTTTGACACATTCAGTGGTTCAGCGCACAGGTCATATCTTTTTTTAAATTGTGGTGTGCAGGTGTGTAAGGGTCACAAGGCGGTGCAAGAACCTGTGGATCTTCTTGGTTCCTGGGAACTTCAGGCCTCACCTAGTTAAAAGTCCTCTTCCATTTTTTGCCACCACAAGGAACCACGATGAGATGTTAGCAACTGAAGCCCTTTGATGTTGCACCCAGAGAGAAGCTTCCAAACTGGTGAGAAAGCCAAGGGCCAGGCTTGCTGTTTTCTCCTGAGGTCTCTGTCCTCAGTGTTTTCCCACTGAAGAATGTGTGTTTCATGCTCAAGGGAGAGGAGACATACCATGTGCTTTTAGGCAGATAGTAAACTTTCAGCCTGTTCCAAAAACCTTATCAAAACAAACTGCTCGCTGGCTGTGGCTTGAGGCAACCATATATTTCAATCTGTAATACAAGCTTTGCACCTTCTCACGCTAGAGACTGCCTAGGACATTTAAACTCAAAACTTTCATTAGTGTAAGTGCCATGTCTAAAACCACCAGACAACTCACGAAAAAGGATATTTTGAATGTTAAGACCTGGACTCTGCATTTATGACTGGTGATTGTTGTTTCTTAACCTTGATGTAATCTAACTACTTGGCTGTCAGACAGATATAACACAGGTTTCAAAATAGTTGAAGAGTTCTGCAGCATGTACGTAAACAATGAGCCCTGCTGCATGGGGTCAGGTTTTCTTTAACACCATGGAACAGATAAGGAGTGGTTCATATTAATATAACCCCTAGAAACACATTATTGTCACTACTGTTTTTTTAATGATAGTTGGCTCTGAGTACTGACTATCTATAGTAATATTGTGTCAAGCTCAGTGAATATGGATAATGTTTTAAAGTCTATGCTTCATGTATTTAAACTTGCATAAGCATACTTCAAAAATTTATATTGGGCCGTTATTTTAGCCACTTTTAGCTTTATATTTTTTAAAGCAAAAATATATTTACACTTCTAACATGTATTTCCCTTAAAACTTACATGCTGCTTCAGAACTTCAGCACAAGGATGATACACCACACAACCCTTCAGAAAGCACAGCAAATAAAAAACAAATGAGAAAATATGCAGCGCAGAGAGTTAAGTACTTGAAAATATAACCTCGCCAAACCTCAGCTTACATAACCAGCTGTCTGAGAACACTTCATATGCTGAAAAGAGATTAAATAACAAAAGCTGAATCCTAGCTGCCTCTGCTACTTATACAGGTAATCTTTGGGAGGGGGGGGGGGAGAATCAGATTACATAAATACTGTTCCATAAATGTAACTAGAAATTTAAACACCCTACATGCATTTCAAACCCTCCATCATAACCTCTACAATGTTCTAGTTTCTCAGGTGAATCATATGGTCACCTTAGAATATTATATAACGAAAAATTATACATGAACATTTGGTTAAGAACCCAAGCAAATTCTTGTTGTCACAAGTTTAGATAATAGTGTAGATGTAAATTAAAGTCTTTAAAAATTGCAAAAGCAGAAAGTAATAACAGCGCACATTATCTGGGCAACAAATTCAATCACAATATGAAGTGTAATATGAATGGAAACTTTAAAATGCACATTTGCTAAACTAAAGCAGAAAATATGTTATCATTTTCTGGAACCATCCTAAATAAATACATGCCAAAGAAGAAAACAATTTGCAAGGAGACCTTCCTATGTCTAATGGGGCTAAGACTTTTTTCCTTCATATTGGTATCTGAACTGGGTCACACACATTCTTCTTACGATGACATTTTAGAACCTATTTATAGAAAATCATCCTGTCTGCCACATCTTGTTTCAATTAAAATTTGATCTTGAAACAGGACAAGAGGATGGAGGTGCGGGGACCCGATGGTACCAGCTACTCACGATCTATTAACAGTTTATGCTCCACTTTGAATGGAAGGGAAGGCTTGCAGGAAAACACCAGCACTGAAACATTGCCCCAGAAACCTGCAAAGTCACCTTCTGTGGACAAAAGAGCAGTCCTGGACACCTCCTCCTACACCACTGGACACAGTGCTCACCTGAGCCTTTTTAGTGCTACTTAAAGAGCTACTGGCCCTGCCATTCACATGGATTTTGCTTTTTTATGCAATGCTTCTTGACTCATTTCTCTGTGTTTTTCAGAGTGCAATACCTCTGTCTAGTTTAGAACAAGCTTTCGCATTTCAGACATTTATTTAAGCAAACATCTCTGGCTCTCAAGCAAACTTCAAGGTCCCAGGTAGGTTCTTCCAAACATCACTGACCTTCAGAATCCTCACTAGTTTGGGTTATTTAATCAGTTTTTGCATCCCTCTCTTCCACCTCAGCAAGTCTAGTTCATTTCTCCAGTCCCCTGTGATCTCAGCCTTCGTAGTACTTACTGCCACTTCTCCTTTCTGTGGGTCTCCTGCCTGCAGTGCTCCTTCTGGCCGCCTCCCAAGTCCCCAAGGTCTTCCCTGAGGAGGACTCAGCTTTCTCCCCACATTGCTGACTGGCTGAGAATAATGTGTGTGGACATGAGCAGGGTATAGATGAGGGAAAATCAGAGAAGTCAAGATTGCTAGAAAGGTCAAAAGAGATAATCTGTAAATTTACAGATTGTTGCACCCCACTTGCAAAGTAAAGTGCCGTACTTCAGGCTGCATATGGCGCAGTTCAGACTTTAAAATAGTGGTGCTTTTTTGCTTGGGACAGCTGGAAACTCCTTCTTACTGACCTTCATTTCCACACAACAAACCAGTACCTTCATATCTAGCTACCCCCTGCCCTCTCTAGTAAGGCTGAATTCATCCAACCGGTTCAAAACCCAATGGAGAAACGGTGGAGAAAACTTGCACCATACCTGTGTAAAATAAACCCAACAACACCGTAGCTGCAAGTGTTGCCCAGCTCTGACATTGGGAAGCAAAATGATTTGGCAATATTGCCCTGGGCTGCCAGAGCACAAGCCTGGTCTCGAATCTAGAGCTCCACCTGGGCACAACAGGCACTCAGAGCTACCAAAACATACATTGCATTCCTGTCCTGAAGAACAGAGACACTTGGGCATCTCCATCTTCAAACCCATGATGCTTGCTGCCCCATGCCCTATACCCCACACCTCTCCTCAGCTTGTCCTACCCTCCAAGGTGACAGCAACCCCACCTGTCCTCCCTGACTCCCCTGGGTATGTGTGGTCTCTCCATCCCAACCCTCCTTGGCAATTGCACCCATTGCTGACCTGAGCCCCCTGCTCTCCTCCTTCTGTCTCTTTACATTACCCCAGCCTGCTGTGGTCCCTCCCACGTGCACACACACTCTCCCATTTCCTTCCTCCAGTCTTCTGTCTCTGAGGTTAGACAATTTTAACATTTTTATATTAATTGCTTTTGAATAACAGCCTTTCTGGAAAACAAAAGGTTTCCCAGAGTACTAGTTTCTTTGGAAATGTTCCCATGGCCAACTACAAGCTGAAATAATAACAATAATAGGAAAATTTCCACATAATATATAAGACTCTTTTTTTTTTTTTTTTTTTCAACAACTGGTGAAGAAGTTGTGGGGTTTTCTTTGGTTGTTTGTGGTTTGAGTTTGGTTTGTTTTTCTGACATTCTGGGGCCAGTTTCCCCCTCCAGCCTCCCAGTCCCACCAGAAGAAATCCATAAACCAAAATCTTGCTACAGTCTGCTTCAAGACAGGGAGAGGCAGTGACCCTGTTTACCAAGAGGACCCTCGATGTGCAGAAGCAGGGAGCAGCTTGGCAAGGCTGCCTGCCTTGGCTGGCATTTCTCTGTTGTCAAAGAGCACAGGAAATGATGGACATTTCTAAACTGGAAAAATTTGCAAGCAAGCTTCGGCTAACCACAAGAAACTAAAGCTCATGGCAAGAATCACAAGGCTCATGGATGAAGGGGAAAAGCTTTTGATTCATGAGCTGTTAAAGATTATTGTGCTGCCATATAATGTTACGGAAATGAAGCCACAGTTTTAAACATTAAGCATATAGTTGCTGCAGTAAATAAACCCAGGCTTTGCTCATTTTCATGTATTTGTATGCGAGGTGAAGGTGAAATTGGGCTGGTCTCAAAGAAGCAGTGACATTTTGGAGTGGGGGAGAGGGGTTGTGAGGGCCAACACATGTGCAGGGTGGTACAACCTCTCATTTGCTTGCCTGGAGCAAGCCATTTGGAGTACAAGCCTGCTAAATTCTGCCTTAATCTGGCTCCTACCTTCTTGAACTTCTGAAGCTTTCAAATGTCTCCTCCCACCTTTAGAAAGTGAAGGTCCCACGACAGTATAGGGGCAGCAGCACAAACTGAGCCATCAGCTACTTTACAGCCAGTGTGAGCAGGTGAAGGACTGACAACCACATAGATGCAATCCTACCTTTTTGCCTTTTGCTCTGATACCCACAAACTCGAAGTTTTACCTCTCTGTTGTTTCTTCTCACCTCATCCTCTCCTCTGTTATACTCTAGTTCCACAGGCTTCTGAAAAAAACAGAAAAATCATTTGAAAGGTACTGAAAAGGAAGGCATGCATTACACACCGACTCATTTCAGCATTGTATTTTTCTCACAGCATGCACATAATGTTTATTAACTACTAAAACATCACAACAAGTACCACCATCTCATCCACCGAGCTGGCAGAATGAGAAGAAATACAAATCAAACCCTACCTTCCCCCAGTGACTGGCACACCTGGGGGCTTGGCAAGGAAAGCCACTGCTGAACCATCTTCTGCCAGCACTGAGATTGCCTCTGCAATGGCACTGGCACTGCTGTACCTGGGGATATCTACCCATGGGGCTGTCAGCAAGGAGGTTTTACCTGTGGGCACACCTTCATACTAATGACCCCATGGCACCCATAGGGTGGAGTAAGACACAGCTGAGGAGCATGGTGGGACTTGGTGCTTTACAAACCTTAACCTTCTTACAGGGCTAAAGGGCTTCATGCAAAGGGATGCTGGGAAGAAAGCTGCTGGATTCCTTGACCCAACTTTTCTCATGATCAGTGCTTTTAAATCACAGGGGGCATGAAAAGGGAAGAAAAAAAGTGTCCAAAGTAACCTCAGGTGGGAAAAAAAGGAAGGAGTACTTTCATGCTGGAAGAGAGTGAGCCCCAGCAAACAGCAGGTGTTACAAAATAAGCCCCAAAAGGCTGCAGGTGCTCATTTCCTCCAGGTTTAAAGTAACAGCTTGCAACAAGGCTGATGGAGCACATGGAGAGTCTCAGAGCCAGGCAGGGATCATCAGCTAGCCTAGCATATCAGCTTGAGCACAAAACCCAGACAACACGTTTTTGCCTTTTTCAAAAAATGTTTTCTGTGTTCAGTGAGAGCCTCGGTCTGCCTGCTGAGTAAAATTTTCCTGAGGTTTGTGAAGCTGCCTATTTTGATTCCACCTGCAGTGGTAAAGCAGCCTTCCCTGTAAGCCAGGTGAAAATATGGTTTCTAAAATGGGAATCCATACAAACAGTATTTGGAAAGTGGCTCAGTTATTAGAAAGGAGTTTCCTTTTCCTTTGACACACAGTGCTTGCAGTATGTTAAAAAGGAGACAAACAGCTTGCCAGGAGCCTGCAATGCTTGATACCAACTGCTCATGGGGCTGAGCCACTGAAAGGATGGTGAAACAAAGAAAGATCACAGCCTTTGCTGCTTGAAATTTTTATGTCAGTTCAGAGACTTCTCTTCTAGGATGTGGAGCTTCGCATCCAAAAGCTGCCTCCAGTAAAAAAAAGTCCTTGTCTTAATCCACTGATGTATGTAGCCTCTGCTTATTCTAATAGAAACTGGGGATGGATGGACAGAGAGATGCCATAGACCTGGTACTAGTATTGCAGCAGGCCATTTACACAGACACCAGGGTTTTTGTTCCCAAAGGTACTCACGTGTTCTTGGGATTCACCTTCCTAATAGCTGCAGGCCCACTGTCATGCAGTGGCTTTCTCCCTTCAGATCCCAGCAGGATCAGGAAGGTATTAATGTGTATCTTAATGTTATGTCTCTTGAGCACCATGTACAGGCAGATCCCCAAGGTATCCCATAGGTAAGTGATAATTGGCGAGAAAAGTCAACTGAAAAACAAGTACTGGTGAAGCTGAGGTTATTAGCCTGCTGAGCAAAAAACTTATTCAGAGATGGGAAAATAAACAAAAAAGTCAATACACTGTCCCTCTCCGCTGCACATATCTGGATGAGAATAATTAAAATGCACTTCACTGCCTGTCATGGAGGTTTAACAAAGAACAAATGCACTGTGCTCCTCTGCTGCTCTGGAGGCATGGAGGAGAGATGAATTAATGTCAGGCACTGAAGTGGATGAAGTAGCCACTTTGGCTTTGCATGCTAGCATGAAGCAATGCGAGACAACCACCAGCCACATGTAAGCACTGCTGTGGAGCACAGGCTGCCTCTCAGCTGAGCTGAGACCCAACATCAAGAGAGCTCAGCGGGACATGTGCTCCTGCAGATGGATCAGCACATCAGCAATGTATGCACACTGCAAAGGGAAATGTGGGAAGTGGCGATCGTGCCTGAAGATGTGTAGAGATCAGCAGCAGAGAGGGACTTCAGTGTAACAGTCTTCATCACTGTAGGATTTTGCTCTTAATCTTCCCTACTTGCCAAGAGAAGCTATAACCATCTCAGGCTATTCCAGCTGGGGACGTCTAGATGCTGTCAGCAAACTGTTTGAAGTTCTTGCATTTGAGGGATAAGCAGCTTTTATGCAGAAAAAGCTGGCATTTCAGACTTCTTAAAAACTGAATTCAAACATCAAGCACATAAGTCTTTAAAGGCTGCCACTGATGCAGACTTTTTGTACAGAATGACTGTTTTTCCCTGAAACAGTGGAAAGGTAAAGAGATGCCACAGTCCCCTCCAAGTGAATTAAAATCTATGGGCTAAACCTGTCACTCCTTACACAGTTTGAAGAAGAAGCAGAACGCAAAGATACAGGGGTGCATTGTATAACATACCTTTGAAAAAAATGTTGGCAATACTTTCTACTAACTATTATATACAAGTAATGAATGCACAGCTTGCTGAGACTATGTATCTGAATCTTCCTAGTAGAAACACCACTATCTTTCCTTTTATGTTTCTTTCCTTTCTCTTAGTTAGCCCTCATCACTGCACTGTGCATGCAGCAGTCAGCTCCTCACAGCAGCAACCACACCTGGCAGTGCATGAGGTCTGGCCTGGATTGTGTTAATCCTTCATACAGGTTACCATACTGGGGATAAATATCTACAACCACAAAGGAGTGTTTTGTTAACATTTTGCTACAGAATTGCTTGAAGACAGCAGATACCAGTGAGCAGCTCACCTGCAAACTCTCAAATGGAACAAGTGCCGAGTGCTGTAAGTGGTGTCCACTGTATGCAGTTTTGTTACTGCAGCTAAGCTAGAAGTCAATTCTTTACTGATCTGGGGAAAACCTAAACCTTTTCAAGGACACGTGAATCATGTTCCACCTGTGTGCTACATACATACACGGGTGTTTCATTTTTTGCAGTTTCATTTAGTATCACCAGCACGCATACTGCAAACAGGAAAACTGAGGCAGGAAGTCTGGGAACTTCTTTTATCTCATGGATTTAAAAAAATAAATAAATACTTAAACATCACACCAGTTACTCTATTGAACAATAGACTAATAAATTCTAGTATTGCATATGCTATATAGTAAAATTTAATAATCCCCTATTCCTTAAATTAAGTGTCTTTCCTCACAAAGCACACCCTGAAGGACTCAGCAACAATATTTTTATCACCTATCTAGATATTATATGGCTCCCATCGCTGCTGTACATGCTTTTATGGTAGTTGTGAAATACAGAGCCATAGAATCTAATACAGAATCAGAATAAGGAAACATTGTTTATCCAACTACTATATAAACCAACAAGAGAAATGAAAGAAGAATCCCAATGAATTCCAAGCTCTTTTTATGATGCTGAATCACTCGACTTCTAATTTATTGATCAAAAATTGCTATTATTAAGTATGAGAAGAAAGACAACACTTCTCAAGAGGCTTTGATGTGAGCTACAGAGGAGTCAAAAGTGTAATTCCCATTTCGTCCCATCAATTGGTATGAGTTCACTTCGGGAAGAAAACAGGAAAGAAATATTGAGAAGCACATACAGAAAAGTAAGTGCACATGCATCCCATCTGTTGTTATGACTGCCTCTCAGAACAAAATGGTATTATCTCCTCAGGGAAGACTCACTTCATTTTGGTCCCACAATCATTAGCATCTTCATAAAGTAAATACAAGAGACAGCACTGGGCATTGCTTTGCACTCTCTGCAGAGATATGATTGATGGTACCAGACAGCTTACTGTGGAAGAATCAAGACTGTGAGAACATAAAGCTTTCATAAGCCTTTTTTTTCTGGTGAACATGGCTTACTTTTAGTAATGAACACGCTCGGGTAGTTTGATCTCAGAAGCAGGAGCAGGGTTTTCACTTCTTAGGAAAGAACCATTCAGGTGAACAGGCTGAAGCAGCCAATGCCTGGGGCTGATGCAGCTGTATCACAGCAGACAGTGACCTGCTACCAAGAGTGGAGGAACATCTGGATCCAGAATTGGGAGACCTCGTGTGCAATAAGACAAACACCTTCAGGGCTGAGGACAGACCGCAGGAGAGGTAAAGTAGGCTGGAGTTTGGCAGGACATCCTTTGGGAATAAGGAGATGTTTGGAGCAGTATGTGCAAGAGGGGAGAGAGGTTAGGTGGAATATAGACACGACAAAATCAGCTTGGGAACACTCTGATTGCCTAAAGCACAACAGCTTCCATGCATGTGGAGATGCATTAGGAATGGTTCCCAAGAATCTCCACAGCAGGAAGGCTGTAGCTGGCAACCATCTTACCAGTAGGTAAATGGAAACAGGAATTTCCCTTTTCAGTTTGATCCTCACTCAGATAAAGAGAAGTTCCACAACCAATATATTGCTTTGTCAGGGATCTGCTTCAGCTTTCCTGAGTGTCTCAGACAAACTCTTGGTCTGCAAGACACAAGATGTCTGGACAGCAAGCCAGCAAAAGGGCACCAGAGGAAACATAAGATCTCCACTAGGAGATGCAGACAGCATCACCACTAACCTGAAACACTTCCATAAGCCAATATCAAGCTAGAGACAGAAACAGTGTTTGTGTACTTAAGGAAGAAATACTGATGGGTTTGGGTCACTGCTTCAGAGAACAAATCTCTCCTACACTGTAATGAGCTCTAGGATGACCAGACTGCACGTGAAATCTGCATTACTCGATTAAAATAGATGCCAGAATCTTCTTAGTTCACCCACGGAAATCTCAAGGAGTAAGCAGAAAAGGAGGTGTTCCTTCACAGAAAAGACATCTCTCTTGAGGTTGCGACTTCAAAGCAAAGTGACACAGGGAAAACACCTGCACTGGTGTCTGTTCTCTGTTTTCTAGCAGGGGCAGAGGGGAAGAGCAAGGGCTACTGGATGCTATTTTGAAACCAGCTTTTCTGGCACCAGGCTACCCTTGGATGTAGGTGAAGCCCATGCTGACAGACCTCATGAAAGGTGCAACCAAGGGAAGGAAACACGGGTGCCACAACAGCCACAATTGCCCAGAAACAAGCACTTGGTGCAGGGGAGCATGTCAGAAGAGGTCCAGACCCACTGTAGATGTCACAGTTCCCTCATCTAGGCAGTCAGGTCGCACCTCTTCTGCAGGGCTTTGGAGACTTAAACCCAGAGAGAGCTCTGCAGGGGCAAGGTAGCAGTCCACATAGTTTACATAGGCCAACAACTCCCTCACCATTAACCCTGGATATTCCTTAGCCTGTTTTTGAGGCTGCATTGCAGCACCCCAGGTGGCTGTAGGGATGGCTTCCTCCAGCTCTGTAAAACCTGGTGTGCTGACCCCGTGTACCACCAGCGATGAAAATGGCAGATGTGGGTCACCATGTCTAGACAGGAGCCTGTTTCAGGAGCAGTGACCCACAGACTCCCTCCTGCCCTTCACTGGGTCTGGCAGCTTGACTAGAAAGTCTTTTTCTCAGACTATGTGACAGAGAGGACAATCAGGTGACAGAAGTACCTACTTCTTCCAGGGCATGGATCAGAAGGCAGAAATTAGGTAAGAAGCACTGGGCCTAACTCCTGCCCTTTGATTCCAATTCCTCTCCTCCCTGAGGAATTCAGGGATGAAAAACAAAGATCAAAAGAGTCTGCCTAAGTCTGTGTGTCTTTTTACCACAAACACCTTCTGTTTTGGCCTAAGCAGTTGCTTTCACAGCTGGAAAGGGAATATTTTTTGCCTTAAATAAAAAGAAGAAAATGGCTGGACTCTTTTCAGTAGGCTCTGGGGAGCTTCAGGAAGCCACATGAAACTAAAATGCTCTTTATCACACCTCCAGCACCTCTCCATAGCTCTCTGGTGTCACTGCAAATTAAGTTATGTTGGCTAGACTTACAATTTTTGCTGAACATAACTCATCAAAGGCAAACCCTCGGAAAACCTCTGGCTTTGGTTGCAATTAATGGAGACGTCTGGATGACGAAACCTCACGTTCCCTCAGGGCAGGCCCTGGGTGTTCTGCATTAGTGTGACTGCACCAGGCTCTGAATTTTGAAGTGACCCTGGAAAGACACTTTCTCCTGTCTGCCTGAAAGGCTGGACTAGAAGATCTAAGGAAAAGTAAAAATGTGCTGCAACAGAGGTTCTGACTTCATAGTAGGAGGCAGCAGGCTCAGACCCCATCTGAAAACTAGACGCAGGCAGTATAAAACAGAAAGAATGTGCCCATAAAACACCCCTCAGCTATCAAACATTTCCCATGATGTTTTCCCACCAGAGCAGCTAATCCCTCCAGCAACTTGGGTGACCAGCAGGATCCCTCCAGCCAGCTTCCCCCCACTGACTCTTCCCATACATAGCCCAGACCTTTGGCTGTCCTTCCTTCAGAGACACCATGCAGTGGCCAAAAAAAGTTAGTTTGGGTTTTGTTTTCTTTCAGAGCAGGTCTTCCTGCATGGCAGTAACTTGCTCCCATGGCACAAGCCACCCCAGCCCCATGACCAGCATGGCCGAGGGCGTGCAGAGGACCCCTTTGCAAGGCCCAACCACTGCATGGAGGAGCTCTGAACAGATGATGTGGCTTATCCCTGAGGGAAGATGGGAAAGGGACAAAGACTCAGTACAGCTACGTTAATGGTTGATCTCAGTGACTCAGAAGTCTTTTCCAACCAGAACAATTCTGTGATTTTGTAATTTTGTGAAATGTGGCCACTGGCTCTTCTCTTCCCATGTGAGCATGGTGACTGAAACACAGGAGGTTTCCTTCCCGTGCAGATGTATGAATAGGGGTGGTTAACATCTCTTGCATTACGTGAAGGATGGGACACTGAGCACCTGACATTTTTTTTCCTTTTCACTCCCCCACTTTTAAGAGACATGGTCAATATACTGGGGCTGACTTTGACCTTATAGCAGTACAACTCTAGACTTCATTGACACACATTTCTATTTATATTGGAAGAAGAAAACACAGAATCAGTTTTTCCCCTTAGCAGCACCACAAAGAACAGAAAAACCCTATGAGTGCAGTAAGACTAAGTTGTCATAGCAGCATAATTACATTTGAGCCTACTTGGTATGAAAGCAGACTGCCAGAACCTCATTTTGGAGGGAGAATCACTGTCAAGAGAAAAAGTGAGTGCCGCGCTGTTCTGCCTAAATTGTATTAGACAGCAACCAGCAAACTGGATCTGCATCTCCCTGCAAATGAATCTCCTTGCACGAAACCAGCCAGGCCATTTTCATCAGTTGTGAATTCAGAAGGAGATCACATGAAACACTTCTTCACATAGTTTGAGGAAAGTATAGCAAATTGTAACCTACAGGGCACAGCAATCCATTAATTATGGATGCGAACAGTGTTTTCCAGAGGTTACATTTTCACTGAATTAAAATTTAAACAATGATGAATTGGTTAGGTTGCCTTCCTGTTGAATAAGTTATTTCAGTAATCATGCAAATACGGCTTCATCAACCATCAGCATGTAGTTTCTTGTAGATGCACTGATTGTGTAAAAAAACCCCAAACAGAATATCCAGAAAAAACTGTATCAAGCCAAAATGCACTTTAATTGCTTATTCTCTGATAAGCAGACAGGATAGCTGTCTTCACAGCACACCTGAAAGCAACATTTCTTGTGGATGCCAGCTTTGGCAATTCTGTGCTCCCCTTTCCTCCTTGGAAAACTAACCTACAGAAGGATACTTTCTCTTTGCCCCATGTCCATATTCACACCATGTCCAGAGTGTTTCATTGCTGTTAGAAGTCCAACTTTCCTTTGCACACCTGGAATAAGCATCTCAAAGCCCTTCAGCATCAGCTGCTGCTGGGCAGGAGGCTGCAGGCAGTATGTTCCCTTTTCTTCTGAGAACCTCACACTGTCCTGCATTGGTGAGTAACCCTGGGTCAGCAGGGCAGGACACTTTTGCTGTTAGCAAAATTTCTTTTCAACAAATTTATGCATGTTTAGGCTTTGTATGACTAACTTATATATTGTTTTTTAGACAGAAGCAGACAATAAGAAAGGTAAAAACTAAATGGTGAAAGCTTCATTGTGTTCCCACATGCTCCAGACAGCACAGGATCACTAACCAGAAACAGGCAGGCACATGGTTTCTTCCACAACGTGGATCAGCTACAGAACCAGGCAAAACTATCCAGACAAAGCTTTAGATTGAAGTAGAGTAAAATAGGGGAAATAGTTTCAGCAGGAAAACAAAGAGAATATACTTGCTAGCAGAGCACTTATTACAACTAACCAGAACTTTCATCCATAGTAAAATAAAACTACCCAGTAAAGTTTTTTTTTTTTTTTTTCTTCCCTTCATTTGACACTCATTTCTTTTCTGGATGTTTTTTTTGATTGATGGTTTGTGTAGTCTTTATACTTTTTTGCTTGTAAGGAAAATCTTTATTGTGAGAAAAGGTATAACTGATGTGGTGTCTGAAAACAGCACCTATCATATCCTGAAACAGTATTTCTGAATCATAAACAGCCTCATTCATCTTCAGAGGACATTCATGCTGAAGCTTCACTGTGACCATCTGAGTGTCAACATCGTTAAAAATTTTGCAGCCTCTCAAAGCAGACACTCAAGGAGTTTCCTACCAGTCTTTCTTCCTATTTTGATGGCTGTAGCTATATTTCTGAACAGTCATTGTTGTCTGTGCCATATTTTATTTTCATGTATAAGTAAACACCAAATGAAAAGACTTTAGTTATCTCTTGAATTTTAGTAGCCTGGGAAATTACTCCCCCTTAGACAGATTTCCTGTAAGATGCTGACATACTTTCCAGATAAACATTCATGTTATAATACATCTTATGGGCTCCTGCTTTTTTATTCATGGAGTTGTGCAATCATTAATATTACTTACTTCCGAGTTAAACTTTCTCTTCTTCATGGGAATGACCTTCAGAAATGCCAAAAGCCAAGCCTTAGCTCTATCGTTTCTGTCTGTTTCTTTGTTGTTTTTTTTACAAAACATGGAGGTGGAGCTTTCTGATTGTTAGGTTGGACATTCTTGCAGTTGCACTGGGGTGGACTAGGGTGATATTAAGAGGCCAACGCTGGCAGCTAGCACGGCTACCAGAAGAAAGAGGGACCTAGTTTTCAGCTACTCAGGTCCTTTTTCAAAAAGTCCAAGCCCCTCACAAGGGCTAATGGAAACCTGGGGAGCTCCTTTTGGGCACAAGGGGTGCAAGGAGATCCCACAGCCAGCACCCATGCACTCACTGCCCTGTGCTGCCCCACAGAGCACTATGGGCAGAGAGGAGGGGGTGGCACTTTAATGCCAGAGACAAACTCCTCTCTAGCTGGAAAGATTTGCTCCCATCTG
Source organism: Phaethornis superciliosus (assembly GCA_023637945.1). Taxonomy (NCBI): domain Eukaryota; kingdom Metazoa; phylum Chordata; class Aves; order Apodiformes; family Trochilidae; genus Phaethornis; species Phaethornis superciliosus. The sequence goes on along the minus strand of JAJQWJ010000002.1, from coordinate 65,954,407 downwards.
TAGCAAAGGCTGTTCTTATTCCTTCCATATGTTCCCAAACCCTTTCTTTGATGGCGTTCCCTCCCTCTCCTATGTGTTTCACTGCGTAAGAAAGCATACTGAAACCAATTTTCTTGCCAGAGCAAGAAGCAGCAGCTCCCCCTCACACCCCAGGGACAGCAGAAAAAGCCACTGGCCAGCTGCAACCGGGAGCCATGGCATCCTTCCTCACAGGAGTCCCAATACCTCTGATTTGCCAAGCCTACAGCTGCGGGTCACAGGCGGTGACATGGAGATAAGGCAGTGTTATTCAGAGATGCTAATTGAGCTCACCACCTCCCTGTTCATATCCACAGCTGCTCTGAAGACTTCACATCCAAGAGTGTAACTATTATTGGGTGTCCCAAGGAGATCAGTGTGTCCTCACAGAACTGCTGTGCAAGAGTCCCCTCTCATCCTGGGATGAGCCAGAGCTGTCGCAATGCCCTACTTTCTTGCCTAGCCTAGATCTGCTTCTAGCTCCAAGGACACAGCTCACCCACATGTCTTCAGGTTCACTTTGTCCTTTTCTCTAATGATCTCATTCTTGCCCTTGCACCGTGTTCTGCCAGTAAGTGTATTTTCACAGCAGCTCACCAGATCAGATTAGGAACTGGTTCATCTGGGAATAAAACACATTGTGTTCTCCTGATTATTGTTCGGCTGGATTTTATTTTTCCCAACTTGGTCTTCAAGATGACCACAGAAATGTTTCCAGTAGTGTTAGCATGGGGCTATCTAGGGTGAGGAACAAGCTAATGAGGCAGCGTTAATTAACTTAGAGATGGATCAGCTCCTTGAACCAGGTCTCAAGTTGTCCATTTCTGCACCAGTGTCTGCACAGTGGAGGAAGCAGAAATACAAGGTGGAGAAAAAGGCACTGGCCAGCAGCCTGAACTTGCACTGGATTCATCAAACCAACTTTAATTACTAAGAGAAAAGAATAAAAAAGAGATCTATCAATTCCTTTAATTTACTCTATTTTCCAGAAAAAACACTTCAAAAGGTTCAGTAGGCAGCCTCCAGTGAACAACAGGCTTATAAATCTTTTTTTTTATTCTTTCCTGTTGTTTTGTCAAACCTGATGAACATCCCAAGGTTTGTCTACCTTTCTGATTCACATCACCTGATGTAACAGATGTTACACCTATATACAAGGTGGTCTCTGTTACTATTCACACTGATGAAGAGCATGAGCTTAGTTACACCCGTGGGCTGAAAGGCAGTTCCTGGCTTAAGAGATTTGGGACAGAAACAGAGTGGGAGAGAAAGGTATCAGAAAAATTATTTTGGATATCAAACTCCAGCGAACAGCAATAGCAATTAAATTCATAACTGAAAGATGGCCATAGTGATATCCAAATTTGTAATTGCTCATCTTTTGGCTAGTTTAATGATAGCATGACAGACAGATCACAGGTGAAGTCGTGCTCCCCAATGCACCTTTAGTTAAATGCAGGACATCAAAGCTAACTACAGCCTGCTACAGCTACAGCACACTGCCCATGGCATGGAAGCAACAAAAAGAAAACACAGCAGACTCACAGACACTGATCATTAGCAGGTCTCAAACAGGGAGAAACGAAACAAGGAATGGTCATTTTTTCAGAGCTTACTTAGAGCTCCAGAAAAAAAATTATCCTCATTTGTTGAAATCTGAATAGGATCTTGAAATAACTAAAATATGCCCAATTTACCAAATGACCTCTGTTAATGTAGCTAATTCTGAGTCTCGTGGGTTTTTCCAAGTCAGACATACGCCAACATCTGCTTGCAATAAAAGCATATGGCAGTGCTGCTACATAAAGCTTCTACATAAAGAATACTCTGTAAAATAAAAGCACACTCCTCTCCATTAAATAGAGCGTAACTTTTCACTTGCTTGATACATAGATCAGTGGATGTAATGTTCAGGGTTTGAGAACTGAAACAAAACAGACTGGAGATGATCTGTTAATAGCCTGTGCTATTAAAAGTGAGGCTCTTGCCTGCTATGGATAAGCACTCAGGTGAGTATTGCTGCACAGAAAATTGTGCCCTGCTCCACAGCAGGCAAACCCACACAGGGCTGAGGAAGGTTGCAAGTTTCACGAGCTGTTCAGAGCAGGAGTGTAGTTTTTACCAGCCAGCTCCAGCCTGCCTGATGAGGAGTTAACATCCCATTTTCCCTATGCTGTCAAAGCCTTTGTCACAGTAATAGCCTGTTTCCTCTTTTTGTTAATATCTCTGTCAAGAGAATGAAGCAGCAGAATTGAAAGTGCCATGATGTGTGATAGCACCGTTCTGCTCAGGCTGCCCTGGCAGCCTGCTGTGTTTTGATTAACTGCATGTTCCTCTAAAATTTGTATGAAATTATTTTTCCATAGAAGCATGGGGTGATGAAGGAGGAAGGAGCATCCTTAGGAGTGGGCAGGGCTACTGAGGCTCCAGCAGCTGGCATCTCCTCTTGCTCCCTTGCCCATCACCTGGGCTCTGCTGAGGAGAAACTGCTCTTGTCCTTGCAAGACACTCCCAGTTCTAACTCAGCTCACTCAAGGAGAGCCTGTCAATTAATGTAAATTGTGCCCTGAGATTTGTGGAAGGTACTTCGGAATGAAAACCTTGTGTCTCGGAGTTTTACAAGATCTTTAAATACTTGGCAAAGAAACTTAGGACATCAGCACACACAGCTGCTGGCACCCCCACCATGCAAAAGCCCCAGAGTACAGGAGGAGATGTGCTGATTTCCTGTCCTTCTGCACATTTCTCCAGGTCTTGCTGAGATCAGTGTGAGGCCACTTGCATAGCATTCCTCCCCTCTACCCCTTCTGCCAGGAAGGGGTTTGCAAGTGGGGGGACTTTGATCTCTTTGCACATCTGTGGGATGTACAAATAAACAAAAAGAGGGCCCTTCATTTTGCCTGTTCTTGATCCCCGAAGCTGAATGGGACAAAGCTGATGAACGTGGAACTCTAATTTTATTTTCTGTGGCACCTCACTTCTCTGTAAATAGGGATCCAGAATCAGGGATCCCAGTTCCAAGATTAAGCATAGTTCACTGGCAAGCTGCAATGAATCTTAAATGTCCTGCTGTAGAAAATGACGGTGTATCACACCCTGTGTTACTTGCTGCAACTCAGAGAAGTGGACAGAATAGTCCAGTCTGTAACTTTTTAAATCTGATTTAGCACCTCTGCAAATGACACAGGATGTAAGGCAGCTGGGACAAGGTCGTTTCTTTCATCAGTCTCTGGCTTTACTGCTCAATTGAAGTTGCAGAGGGCTTGCATGTTACAAAATGATCTGTTTTCTGCTCAGAATTCATTAGTAAAATAGTTCTGGCAAGTGCAACATCCGTATCATTCCTGTTGACTTACATCTACCCATTACTCAGCAATCAATGGCAAGTTGATACAGAATTAACTTTCCCATCACTTACAAACTCAAGCTCATAGGCATTTTACGAAATATTTCAAAGTTTTTCTAACTAGTTGGCTTAACTTTTCAGCCTGCACACTTACTACAAATGTTTAAAAATATTTTATGTATTGATGTAGATATCTGAAATACATTTGTGATGACCACTCCCTCCCTCTTCTTTTCCTCGGTTCCATTACTTATTACACAAGCTTGATAGACTCTATGTACCACAGCAGATTTGTAACACATATAAAAAGTCTGAGACGTGGACTTTGTTTTGGTAACTCAAAGAACTATATAAATAGATTTAAAGAAATGTAGAGGATTAGAGAGACACCAGTGAAACCTGATGTCTGACTATCTCAAGTGTGACACTTAACTCAGGCAACTCCCAGCCCAGTATAGAGAGTTCTCCCTCACCTTTCCTCACGCAGAGGATTCTGAACACTCAGAATGGCTTAGAACTCTGCAACTCACTCTAAAAGGACAAATTATTTTATCCACCAGCTCCCTTTTTATTGACGAATTCAATTCAAAGGAAAACTCTGCTGCAAAAAACTTCATATCCTAAAGCAGACATTATAAGTTGTTGCCCTTTATGAGGTTTGACTACTGCTAACTTGTATTAAACTCACTGAGACTTGGTTTCTACTTCCTTTTTTTCTTTTTCTTTTCTGTTTGTTTTGTTTTGTGTGTGTGTTGTTGTTTGGGGTTTTTACAGACAACAAATATTGTCATGGAATGAAAAAGCAGGATACTATTTATATGACACATTGTACTGTAAGGACTTTTACTGGAACATTGAGACATACTGCCAACCATTTCTTAGTCAAGTAATAGTAGGCATTTAGCTGAATCTTTACTGTAATGTTTGAAAACCACTGTTTCTTACTAAAGATCACGGGGACAAAGACAGAAGTGGGAAATGTATTCAACAAAACTGCAGTGTAAAAATAACACACATGACATATCTAGAAAAGACATGAACCATGGACATAGCAAAAATGGAATATCAGAAATAAAACATAGGAAACAAGTACTTACAGATATTAAACCCAACAGAGGTGCACTAGAAGAGAAAAAGAAAGATTGATTTACAATAAATGAACTGTTTCTTTCCTTTCAAAACACCGGATGATGGTGCTGGATAGGAGGAAACAAAAAAAAAAAGGGGGGGGAAATATGTGGAAAAACAACGAAGGAAGTTTTGCAAGAGGAAACTGCCTTGGCAGGGAACGTGGATAGGATAATATGTGAATAAGGAGTATAATAGTAAACTACCATAAAGCCACTATGGCTCATAGTCAAAAGAAGCAAACTATCATGGATGGGCTAGAGCACGCGAGTGAGCATTTCAGGTCACAGCAGGAAACATCACACACTGTATTTTGTTAGGCTGCTGCAGTGTTTTGCAAACATGGTGGGGAGGGGAGGTTTGTAGATATGAAAAGGCAAGGCAGGTTGTTTCATTTGTTTATATTAAAAATAAATAGCTTTTGAAAATATGACTGAGTCAGTAAAGAGTATGAAACAGTCCTCAATTTGTTATGATTTTGCACGAAAAGTGGAGAGAGGTAAAATCCATGCAACAAATGCATACTATAGCTTTCAAAATCCCACTCAGTCCACAGAAGTGCTGGTATCGTTCTAAGAAGACCAGCTTGCCTCAAAGTCCAGCAAAAATAAGCAGGTTTCCCTAAAAGAAGAGGCTGCCCCTGCCAAAGCTCAGGCACAGCACACACTCTGGGAAGAAACACTGAGTAGCGTGACGCTGAAGGAGTTCAGTGGTAGGAAACCTCTGGCAGTGCTTGGTGTCAGGCAGTGACAATGGGGAATGCTTAGGGACTGCAAAGCCCTCTCAACTGCCCACTCTCTGGTCTTATTTGTGTTGGCTGAAGAGCATAATTCTCAAGTTCTTTCTTCTGATACCACCACAGCTTCGCCTAATCTCAAAGAGTTACTCTGTCTGACCTCCAAGTGGCAGGACTGTGATAATCTCAGGATATAAGCAAGGTAAAACTCATAGGAAAATATAATATCCTTTATTAGTTTAACCGGCAGGGCTGAAGAGACCTGCCAAGTATGGACAGAGCCTACATTCATTAGGAGCAGATACGGTGATTTCTAGCTTTGTGTGCTACAGGAATGCTGAGACTGCAGTTTATATGGGTCACAGGCAAGCACACCAGCTCAAGCATCACGCCCAACCTAGCTAATTCCTCATGGAGCTTTTGCAGCCAGGGTCTGAAGGGCTGGACTGCTGCAATTATTAAGCTGTGTAGGTTAAGGCTAAACTGCATGCTCTGCATTTTGTGAATGGAGACTGGAGCACTTGAGCCAAAGAACAGCAGTAACAGCCTGATGCAGTGATGGGGTCCTACCCAACAACCCACTGGAGCTGCAATCAGGCAATGCCTGGGAGGTTCTGCCTGGCCCACACTCCCACTGCTCCTGCCCCACCTATCAGCAGGACTGAATCAAGACTGGCACCAGCGTTCACTTTCGCTGAGCCACTTCTCTGAACTCACTCAGCTACTTCATTTCTATTTGCACATCATTCAAAAGCTCCACAAATGTCTTGGTCTCATTTCATAACACCTAGTTTTTGGTAATGATACCAGACTGGAAGTTCAGGTTGCAGTGATCTCTGTTCCCACAGGATGAGGGTGGTGAAGGCTCTCTAACAGTTACCTCTTAAAATAAAGACATCAAGAAATAAGGAATTACTAGAAGAAGGAAAAGATATATGAACTTTTCATTAATAGAAACCTTTGAAAACCTCCAGAGCTACTTTTTGAGCCAATAAATTTGCAGCATTTTTTGTGCATTTTGGTTTTCTTCTATGGAGATGGTGATAATGTGAATTCTAGATGGTAAGGTCTCTTTAGAGTTTCCTTATCTGAAGGCCACAGACCTTCATCTTTGCAGCATCCTCTGGTGCAAATATACGTGTAAAGACTTACATATATTTATAGATACAAGTAAAACATATTTCAAGAACAAACACATGTTATGTGTGTGTTTGGATGAGTCTTGAGAGTTATGACACTAAAGTTTTCCCTCTGCCCTATGAAGTAGTAGCTTTGAGGTACAAATTACCACCAACTGCCTTTTTTCTTTACCTTTAATTAGAAAGCACAGGCCTCAAGGTATGGCTGCTCAGAACTGCCTCTGGTTCTTTTAGAAATATGACTTCTGCAGGCACACAAATTATGTAGATGAAGTCACATCTCTCATACATTAACTTGATGATAGACTCAGGCCAGGATTTTCTTCCTAGGATCACATAAAAAGGGTGAAGAATTTACCACAGAGAGCTTTTAAGCAGTGATCCTACATTTCAAAGGAGGAAATGAAAGTGCTCAGTGCTACCAAGCTTCAGCTTTAAAAGACTGAATCCTGTTTAAGCTTCATTACACCAATAAATGACTAAATTGCCCTCAGACTATGCAAAACCTGAAGATTAGGGTTGCTAAATCTCACTGACATAACTGCAATGGAGAAGAGACAAGAGGGGCACCCCATGTTGAGAACAGTGCACTCATTTTAATTTTAGTTTAGAAAATCTTAGCTCTGCAGAGGTCAGCCTACAGAGCAGATGTGTTGGTTACAACTTGCATTCTGAATACAAAACTGAGAGTGATCTCTAGAATATGAGCTCAGGAAAGAATGGGTTTGACTCCATAAAGCCTCCTCCCAGCTCACAGAACTTCCTCTGTAGGTGTCTGGCTATTGATTTTATTTATTTATTTATTTATTTTTTCCTCTAATGGAGACAGGGTTAGCTGCGGTAATTCAGAGACTAGTAGCTTTAACTTTTTGGAAATCCTGACCTTTGGTGGGTATCTGATGCATACATTTTTAAATTTTTGAAAAGTTAGAAAATATAATTAAGGTCAACACACCACAAACATACATATATATGTGACCCATATATATAACACCCAGGACAGACTGTGCTGGCATGATATTTTTTTCTAATTGGTTAGTGTATTGTTAGCACTCTAACTCTGCTGTGTTACTTTAATGAAAGTTAACACTGCAAAAATAATTTTGAACCTCCCTCCTCCCTTTAATATTCCTGTTAATATCTGGTTTTTAGACTAAACAATGCAAACTGTTTACTGGAACATAGCCATAAATTATAACTTGCAGCTTGTGCTTAATTTTAAGTCCAAAGAAATACGGAATGCAAAATGTATGCTTTTAACTTCACATACAATTGAGTTTCAGTTTTAAACATGAGAATATAATCTCAACTATCTCCCCACTCCACCATCTGGTGATATAGATAGGTGCTTGTATACACACCTCATCCTTCAAGAGTGACACATCACCATTTGTGTTGTTTTGCATCAAAAAAACCCAACAACAAAACAAACCACAACAAAAAAGTAGTTTTTCTCCTGGGCTCTTACAACAACAATCCTTTTAAGCGATTTTAAGGGAGAGCCCTGTGATTATCACTGAGGGTCACAGAGGTCACAAATGAGGTCAATGCTTCCCTTGAAAGCTTTTTCAGAGCAACACACTGATGAGTTTGCATCCCAAGGGCTAAGCAGAGCAACCATGGACCGGGTTTTTCTTGTCTTATCACCCCTTTCTTCCTTTCTTGACGTTTTAATGAACAATCAGATATTTCCTGATTCACAGTCTGTAGTCTTAGTTGCAGCATTCAGAGACACATTGTGTGTAGCTTTAAAAGCATGCTTATTTTATTAATTAACACAAGATTCATTGCTCCTTGATCATTTAAATGAATTCCAGTTCCCTTACAACAGAGGTTTGGTACTACACTTATCATCAATTGAGTTTCAGCTAAATAAAATATTCAGTTTGTTTCTTTATAGGGATGGCCATGTTTAATAATCTGTAATCCATGCAAGTGTTAACCTCCCAAAGCTCACAAAACCACAAGCCTTTAAATGTACAATGTGACTCTATTGGTAAACTTACCAGGAGTCTGACCTCTGTTCAAAAGGTTATTCACAACATACCCGTCTCTATAATTTTAGTTAGTTTAGTTATCAGTTTATTTAATGTAGTTATTGACCAGATCCAGCTGAAAAATGGCTTATCTAGTTTCCAGTTACAACCACATACACACGCTTCTTCCATCCACTATTTCTCAGCCTGAAATACACTAGAAATTCAATCACATCACATTTTCCTCTTCAGTTACATAGGCATGGGAAGCACATCTTAAAATAAAAAAAACCTCAAAATAATTCTCATAAAATGGCTGCTAACTGATAATGTCTGTCTCTGAATAAAGTAAAAAGACCTTATTACTATTACGCCATGCTTAGAAAGAAGTCCTAGTGTTTGTAGTCACCCTCCTGTAGCAGACATAGTAGCTTTATGATTAGATGTATCTGCTTTCACTGACCATGGTGTCACCTAGCTGTCACACTAAGCAGATGCTGCAAACACTATCTGGAATTATGGTGTCTGGGAAGAGTTAAAACCCTGCCCCATACTTCCCTCCCTTGTTGCCCTTACCTGTGACCTTATCTTTGCAATGGGAGTCTGCAGCTGACAGTAAAGACAGGTATTCTTGCCAGCCCCCTACTCTTTAAATAGAGCTGTTCTAGAAGAATCTGTACCAAACAGATGAATTTTCAGATTATCAAAATGTTGTTGTCCTGGCACTTGCCCTAATAAAAGCAGAACTTTACCTTCAGGAAGCACTGTTAAAAGCAATGGCAACACTAATCCGTGAGGATTATCAAATTAAAATTTCCAAAAAGGTGCCAAAATTGAAGAGGTCACAGAACAGTTTTATTTATAAAGCCCAGGAAGAAGTAGTACAAACAGAGCCAAGGTGCTGGAAGACCCAGAAGCAGAAGCTGTGAGAAGCCAGGCAGGCAGCTCATGATCTAGTTAAGCTGTGTTTAAGTGCTGGACCATAAGACAAGAGCAAGTATCACTTTAACCTGTCTTTATGACCTATCATTTATGTTTTCTATAGTGACATCTTCACAGAGACACAGCACTCCGTGTCCTTCTAGCTGTGCTCTGTTACAGAGCCACAGGACCTAACACTCAGCTTCTGCACTTGCTGCATCTGATGAGGAGACTTCCCCTGCAGGGAACCCATCAGCACTGATTAATGCAAGAGTACTGTTTGGGTAACAGTACTCAAACTACCAACAGTTTGAGTACTGTTAGTCAAAACCTTGAGAGACCAACACCACCCACCTTTTTAGTTTTATATTGGGTAGCAAAACCACAATGCATTACAGAAAAGCATCTGGACAATATGAAATTGGGGGGATCAACATCTGACTACCAAATCTGGAAGTGTTTGCTCGACACATTCAAAAAGGGTTAAATCTTTCCCGAGGAAGGACCATGGGATAAGTAGACCAGAACACTGAGTGAAAGTTTACAGGCTGCAGGAGTTCCAGCAGGTGAGTGTCACTACTAGGAAGCCTTAGTATTTCTGTGAGGGAACTTCCTTGGGGAATTGCAATGTGGAAGCTTTGAAATTTTGAGGAGAAAACTTACTAGGATGCTGTAACTTTAACAACATTAAAAGACAAAAAACTTCAATGAGAGCCACCTCTTCTTGAGTAGACAATCCTGCCTCCCATTCCTTCCCCATACTTACCCCATGCTTCCACCTTACCCTCACATCTGTGTCCCCAGGTGTCCACCCTCTCTCACCATCACAAACCACATTGCTCTTCCCTTTCAGTCCACTCACTACTCTCCCTCATAAAATCCCAACACATACGCCAGGTGCCCACTGCTCTCTCTTGTCTTCTGGCTCTCTGCTGTCTATTCTGGTAGTAAATGGGCAACCTGGCCAGAACCATTTTCTCCACAGTGATCCTTCTTCATTCACTCTCCTCCAAAAGGAGTAACAGGAGCCACAGAAATCATATCGCCCTTCAGAAACTGTGGTGCTTTGTCACCTGTGAGCATTTTACTTTCCTTTCCCCTCTCAAACCAAATGAAAGCAAGATGATTAGGAATAAATCAGAAAATAAGCAAGAACTCTCACTCTGACTACTGCTGGATCCTTTCCAGAAGTAACACAGCAATAGGGTCTCATAAGGTATGAAAGAACAAATCAAGTGTTTCCAAAAATTCTAACTTGTTGAAGTTGAGTTTAGTTATGATTGTAATCTTATGTGATAAGTGAAACAAGAAGCTGGCTCCAGAGGAACCCATTTGCAATTACTGGCAGAGCTGGTGCATGCCAGCTGCTCCACTGAGCCAGGGTCATGAAAAGTGTCAGTCTCTGCTCTTGGGTTTCACTCCTTCCTTCTCCTGGGCGAGTCGCTAGCCCAGCATAATACCCTTCTGGGATATGAAGGGCTGGAAAAGCTCAGCACAACTTTGTTGGCTGACAGGGCTGAAAATGAAACGCTTTCTTTTCAGATCCAGCATGTTACACACCTGACTCCAAAGCTGTCTGACAAGCATTTATAATCTTTTCATTGGCAAAAGAAATGCTCTAATAGTGTCTTTGAAGGCTATTAAATGTACAACTGGCATCACCGTGTTTTAAATGCTGTGGGATTAGCTGTTACTGTGATCACTGACAGCAAAATATACAGACAAAAGTATCCCCTTTCACCACTCAAAAGCACATTGTGGAGAACAGATGGAATCAGGGAGGTCAGGAATGGTAGAGAAAAGCCAGCAGTGGACCCAGCAGCCTGAGAGGGATGCCTGTGTAGGGTTCTCCACTCACAACAAAAGGATGGTTTAGCTGAGACCCTCGCAGTAACTGTGAAGTCCACCTTACTAGTGAGCATGCCCAAGAGAAGGCCTGATGCTGCTAAGTAGGCCTGTTCTCCAGTCATGTCATCGAGGTCAGATAGTTTGTGCCATCATCTCCAAAACCCAGGGGAAATCTCACAGGAAAAATTGCCTGAACTTCTATTACCTCTAACTGACAATAAAGCAAACAGTTTCCACCCCTTTTTGGGGAAATGATTGACCCTTCATCCCTCCCTACGCAGGAAGATGCTTTCCTAGCACACTCTTGTCTCCTGCCTCCCTCTAACATATCAAAAAGCTGGAAAACAGGTTACAGGGACATCTCTTTCCAAAGGGCTTTTGCAGTTTACTGGAAGAAGTGCTTAACTCTTAGCAGCTCAAAAACCTGGCCATGATGGCAGAGCAGAAAGAATAGCAGCGGTGGCCATTTTGCTCAATATTTATATTTGCCTTTTTTAAGAGGCATAATAATTAAATTTTTAAAATAAATAGGCCAAATTAATATTGCCTCATATCAGAAGGATTTTGATGTTGTGCAAGTACAAACTATGTTGCTTTTATCTCTTCTAAATTAAACATGCAATTGTATGCTTTGTTTATCCATCCACATCTCATCCCTTGTAGCAGTTCACTTGGTACAATTTAAGCCAAAGTCAAACCCCGTGGAAACAAGTTCTCTACTTTAAATGTAAATATTTTATCTTTTCTGCCTTTAAGGGCTTTATTTTCTAAATAAGTCTTTATTGGTCCAAAGCCACTTTGAAATACAGCCCTCACAGTGCTGTGAATTCATACTGGGAAAAGTATGCCACTGTCCATGTTTAAACACAAGCTTAACAGTTAACTACTTTAAGATTCTAAAAGAATGGCACAGCAGTTTAATTGGTTCCAGCCACATTAACAGTCACAAAAATCTGTAGGATTTCACTAAGGAAGTAATGGGTTGTGAACAATTTATTTTTTATTCCTCACTCACAGGTGATAGGGATTAACCTGGCTACTTCCAATAAGGTTTAGGTTATTTTAGAGTGCTGAATAATATCCTGTTTGAAGGCAGCATAAGTCAACAAGTCAATGTTTGTGCAGTAGGTCATTTAGAAGTGAAAGGAAATTCTGACCACATACTCAGAGTTCAAGTGCTGGATATTTCATGAATATTGCCTGTAATTCAGGGAATAAACTCAAAGTGCTTTTCTTCCTTCCAGTTCTCTCCTCCCCTAACTTCTCTTTCCTTTATGCCTTTAATGCCTGTTGTCACCCTTCTTCTAGTCAGTGACTGAACATCCAGCTCTGAGGCAATCCTACATGAAGTTAAACATTGCTGCCCTAAATAAACTTCAGTGCCTTATGGTTATGCTCACCAGGGATGAGGTGTGGCTGATCTCAGAAGCAGCTGTCCTTGCTCACAGAGCACTGCTTCCAGGGCACAGCGGGGCCTTATGGCCTGGACCTGGTGAAACCCACCCTGTGTGCCTCCAATATAATTTCTAGCAAGGTTAAGTACATGGAACCAGAGCACGCCTATAGAAATCCTTCTCAGAGGTCTAGATATTAATGAAAATTATTTTCCTGATGGTTTTTCATACCTAGTAGAGCAGTGCATTATCCTGCTTAGCTCATGTTAGGAATCAACACCTTTAAGCTTTCCTCCTTTCAAAGAGTTCCTCCATGTCAAATCAGTCATTTGAATATCATTTCAGTCATTGAACAGGAGAAGCTTCTGCAGTGCAGTGCAGCCAGGAAAATTTTTCTGGAACTAGTGGCATTGGTAATCTAAGTTATTTCTCTCCCCATTTGCTGAAGCAGACTCTAGAAGGGTCTCTGCAGGGCTTTTGAGGCACATTTCAATGCACTAAGTTCAGTTTGCATTTGATTACTGACCTACAGAACCTTTGATCTCTGTTCAACATAGTTCAGTCACTAGCATTAGGTTTGGTTTTAGAAGTGTGTAAGTATTAAGATCATCCAGGGATGGACTGCTCCTCCTCTTTAGCTAATGAGAGAAATGAGTAAGGAACACTGTGCACACTACCCTTCTAGGAAACTGATACTGAAAGAGAATTCTTACTGGGTGTAACAGGGAGAAAAGTAGCCAGCCAGCCTCTCTGAGCCTGGCTGGGTGTAGGCAAGAGCAATAATGCCACTTCACCCCAAATTATTTGCTTACAAAGAGATTGTGTGTTCCTAGGCAACCCTGAACCTCTCCGGGAGTCCCCAGCCCATGCTGTAAGGAAGTGAGACCATTCTGCTGAAGGCACTACGCATTTCCCCAGTGACATTAATTATTTGTATTTGCTCCCATTTTCTGGGCACTGAGTTGGTACCTGAACAGAGGCAGAAGGTAAGACAGAAGGCAAGCAGAAGGTAAGTCTTACCTCACTGCACAGAGTCACGGAGGGGAATGGGAGTGGCGACAGGACTCAACACGAACCGCATCTTGACTCGACACGTGCCACAAGGTGCACGTTCCCAGAGAAGGCAGTGGGGGAGCCTGGGGAAGCACTGCTCCATGGGGAACAGCCCCTGGAGCCCAGCCAGACACCAAGCCACTGCCTGTCCATACCTGTCTTTAGGTGACTTAATTCAGGCCACAGATGACAAATGCTGAGAACACCACGTATGCCAGTTCCAAGTAAGGTGTGGCACCAACTGTGTTTGAGCTCCCCTTGACCAGGGCAGCAGTGGGAGCTGTGCTGGTTTGAATTACATACAGCAAATTGTTACAAGCCAAAATTGTCCCTTTGCCAAGTGATTTGCTATAAGGTGTGACACGCAAGCACTGGTTGAAATAGTGGCAGATTCAAGACTTCCTGGCCCATATCTCGCTTCGTGGGGGCCACTGTCCCCATGTCCTAGACTCTGAGAGGACTTAAAGATTTCTGGGGAGTAAGGACAGTAACTTCAACAATATCAGCTTGCCTGAAAAACTGTGAATGAAAAAGCCTACTTTTTCCCAAGTATTTTAAATGTTTTCAGTGCTCTAAAACGAATGTAGATACATATGTATTTTTATCTACCTGTATATGTGTGTTATACATACACGTTTAGCCAATCCTTATAAATCCTGTTTGTGGGCATAACTGCAAGTAAATCAGTTCAAAATGAACCATACTTTTCAAACGTTATTAAATGTACAGGGAACCATTTTGTTTATAATGGGTACTAGACCTATTAGGGACTATTTGTAGGATGACACATTTTCAAAAGGCTTTTTTATACTTTGAGCAAAGATCAGAGCCTGCTAGAGGCAAAATAGAGGAAATTAAAAATACCCTGTAGCCATACACAAATTAAAATCAGAAGGGGACCTTTCAGACATTGCCATTCCAGAAACAAAAGAGGTATTTAGAACATTTCCTCATAGGCAACACAAAACAAAATATTAACAACAGGAAGAAAAACAAAAATAAATGTTACATAGCAGCCCATCCTTTCAAACTTGGTATTTGAACAACCTCATCATTCCACAGGGGAGGTGGTGATTTCGCAAGCAGGCGAAGTCACTGGCACTGCTGATGGCAGAGGAAAGACGACTTCATACTGAGGAGGGTAAGACAAAAACACACACACCCTCCTCTGCCTGCCCCCTTCCCTGGCAGAGTACCAGTGAACAGCAACAGTATTCCACGTCTTCAGAAGGAAATCTCTGGAAGGAATCCAGAGCCATATGTATATGCCTTGGCTTGCTCCCTTTCTCCCTTTTCCCATTGTAAACCTGGTGATGTATTAACCACCTGACTGGTTTCTTGAATTTATGCTTTATGCTTTTTTTTTTTTTTTTTTTCCCCCCTGCTTCTCTGCTTTCAACTGACTGGGATCCAGAGGGAGGGATAAAGTGGAACAATAATGACATTCTCATTCATTCTCATCTCATTCTTCTGGACTATGGCTGTGCATCATTCAAAAGCACCCTTGGCACCAATAAACTAGTCAAAACAATTTATCATCGTATAAATGTTCAGCACTCTAAAAATGCTTTTCCTGAGAACCTCACCGTTGTCCTTCCCAAGCCCTGGAGAACCGCACCCAGAAAATGAGCTCGTTTGTCAGCTATGTTGAGTGCTTCAGAGTGAATTTCAAAACAAAGCAAGGATCTCGGATCAACTGCTCCACATCGCCTGAGAACCAGCCTTGCAGAGTCACAACTGATTATGTCAAGGTTTGCATTTCAGCTGGTCACATCGGGTGCTGCAGCTGCTGATGCTCCCAGTGATTACACCAAGTGAAGAGGAGTAATCCATTACCTTTATCACAACACTTTTGATCATGACAGACAGAAGTGCTCTAAACATAGTACATGATTTATTTGCAGTGCTTTCTAATTTAGCCACTGAGAAAAGCTAACTACTGAGACTGAATATCAAGGATATCTTAATGTGACAGGTCAGCCTAGAGAAAGCTGTTTTAATTTCTAGAAGGTAAAGCTGCTTCTGGGGAAAAAAAAAAATCAGTGACAATTAAGTCTCTGTTCACCGCTTTGCTATTTTTCTCAGACATCAAGAGATTTCTAATATACAATATTAATTAATATATTAGCAATAAGGCTAATTTAATATAATTATCAATAAAAATATTAACGCATTAATAATAATTACTATAAATTTAAACACAATTACATCTGTTGCTTAGTACCACTGCTTTCCTACCTATCCAGACGGAACAGTTCAGGAGCTGTTCAAATATAATCACCTAATTTGTGATTAGGTGATTTGTTACCTAATTTGTAACTCGTGGTTTCTAAGTTTGTTGTGGACTTTTTTGCCTTCCACAGTTTTTACAGAGAAATGGCACCTTGTGAGAGAGTGTGTATATGTTCAGAATATACATGCCATTGATGCAAAGTATTTTGCTTGAAATCTTCCTTCAAAGTCAAACACTTCCAGTCCTAAAATCCCATTGGTATGCCCCCATGATAATGCTTTCTTTAAATCATGTGCAATAGTATTTACAGTGTGTATCTGCCACATGCATATATGTGCATCATGCTTATACATACATATATATGTATAGAGATATATATATATATATAAAAAAAAAAACACACACAGATGTTGCTGCATCGGAAAATTTTAGCCCGAGTCTGAGTTTTTAAAGGACTTCAAACTAAGGCTGTCAAGCAGCATTTGAAGAATGACACATCACATGTTTATAAACCCCTTAAGTGCTTTCATCATTTTGTCTGGTGTCTAAAGATCTCGCTCCAGCTTGGCTTTATCAGATTTCAGCAGTTAAAACTTAATACCAGAAAAATGCTAGTAATTGCTGCAAGTCTGTAAATGTGTGTTAACTAAGCACTACATGTGTTATTACATCAATAGTCTATTCTGCCGTGAAATGTTTTAGAATTCTCCCCCAAGGAACAAACAAAGAAAAAAAAAAAAGATTAAAAAAAAAAGAGAGAAGACGTATTTCTTCCAGTCTAGTGGGAATGCAGTGAGTAAAAGGGCAGACTCCCAATAGCAAACAGGAGTTACATCAATGACTCTTGTCACTGAAAGAAATTATTATTTTTCCAGTTTTATTTTTAAAACTATCTCTATACTTCTACTACATTTCTTATTACCTGTTAATATATAATTCAGTTTCTTGGAAAATTTTGTAACTATGAGGTTGAGATTGTCATTCAGACTATAAAGTAACTGCACCTGACTTTTGGAACTTGAATGAAAACACTTAGCAGAGTGGGGTACATTTTCTTTGGAAATCATTGCTCTAACACATAAAATACAATTTCTTTTTTTTTCCACATTTCATAATAAAGGCCAAAGGAGGCTGCCAACATTTCAAATTGTTAACAATTTCATTTGACTTCATGTGAACTTCCATTCTCTATAAAAAGCTAATGTTTAAGAAGGAAACACAAGCAGTCAATGCAAGCCCACAGGCAGGCATTCTATTCATCAGAAATACAAAAAGCTTAAGATGGGTCATCAGAATTCAACAGGAAAGGTGAATATGAACTCACCAGTTCAGGTCAGTTTTCTGTGCAAGCGGAAGGTAACCTCTGTACACCTAAAATTATGCCACTGTTACTGTACAGCTCCATGGAAAGTGTTTTTCTTCATTTTACTTCCCAGAAGTGACATTTATAACCTGTTATTTGATGTTTGATATTGTTCACATAATTTGCCTGCTGTAAAGTTGTTAATGGTAGCAGAATGATCTAATCCTTTAGATCTTCCAAATCTTACTTTTTTATGACATGCTGTTAGCACTGAATTTTGCAGAATTATTTCCTTTCACTTGTTTCAAGGATATTCACACTGTTGCTGCTTTTGACTACAGCTTTCATTTTCTGGGAACCTAGAGCAAGAGTCTCTCATTGCTCTGTTTGTCCAGGTGAGGCAGGCTGACCTGCTCTGAATAAACAATGACAAATCTCTGCTTCTCAAGGAAAGGTTCCTTGTTTAGATTCATAACCATCTGTGAAAAAAACACAGGTTTTTCTTCCTCTTGTACTTGAGTCTGTACGTATACAAGTTAAACTGTACATATTATTTTGTTGACTGAAGTAAGTTTTTCTAGATTTGTGTGTTCCTCTAGTTTTTCCTAACATAAGTAGTGATATGACCACATCTTCAGTCTTTAAATTACCAACAAAAGTACCAGCAAGATTGTACAAGAACAATCCTGGCACAGATCTTTGTATGCCACTGTTAGGTCACCTACATCTGGAAAACCAGTCAGGACTTAAAACATTTGATGTGTAGCCAGTATTTAATTAGGGATAAAAATTTACCTATCTAGCATAACATAACTTTTTCATCTGTATGTCATCAAAATCTCCCCAAAGCCTGAATGACATATGCCAGATTTTTCTTCTCATTATTTTAAATAAAGTCTTCAAATAACTTCAAAAAACAGCTAAGGGCTTTAGGCAGAAATAGTGTTACTGGTCAGATAATGTAATTGTTTTCTTAAGTATATATTTCTGTGTACATGCTTCCCCTTTGCATAGGATATTGTGCATTCACCTGCAGCTCCCAAGGTCACTCTTAATTCTATTTTGGAAGTGATGCTCCCTGGTGACACTTTTACAGCAACCAGGAAGAACTTCTATTTTAAGGGATATATTGCATGTGCTTGCCAGAAGCTTTCTAGTTTTGGAGCTGAGACCCCTCACAGTTTGAGATTAACACCATCTGGTCCTGGCAGTTCACTAGAATTAGGATTCCCACATTGTTTCATGAGTTCCTCCCTTGAGGTGTGTCCCCTTCTTAAGAACATAGTAAGGACTCATGTTTCCCTTGAGTGAATTCTTCTCCGGATGAGATTTTCAACAACACACATCTTTAGGCTAGTTTAACTTCTTCAGGCAATTAGCTTAAGTCATGTCATCTGGTTTTAAACCTCCATTCCTCATTGATCTCTCTGTACCTAGAAGTCCTTGGAAACCTGTAAAATCCTTCTGTCTCAGACACATGTTAATACATGTGCAGTAGCACTATGTGTTTTTTTAACGTAAGAAATGAATTCTTTGGGAAAATTTTTCACTTACGATCTTAGAAACTGGAGTGGAATTGTTCATCAGGATTGAATATAGGACACATCTTGCAACTGGAAAAAACACTGATAGAGTTCATACAGATACATGAAATCTGAAAGAACCAAAAAGGGCCACTGTGACCAGTTGATTTAACTCTGCTGCAGCACAAGATGAGTTGCTTTCTGCTACCTGAACTTACTTCTGAATCCATGTTTGGATTGGGATAATGAGGTCCAGAAAACTGCCCCACAGCATGCTCCCTTCTAGCCCACAGACTGCTTCCCAGAGTAAGAGTGGCTTACAGCTATGTGGGTATTATAGAAGATAAACGTGGCTTATGTACATTCAATAGTATAGCAAAATGAAAACAAAAAGGCCAGAAGAGGCAGAAGGTAAAGAGAACCAGCACTGCAAAGAGAAGAACATGACTGACCAGTGGATGCATATAAAAAATCCTTTTGGTTAAAGAAGACAAAAATATTGGTGGCAAGGCCATAAGGAAGGGAACTGGAGGAAGTTAAAGGCGATGTGTAGTAGGCTAGAACAGCAGACACACTTTGGCCAGATGGGTCAGCATGCAAGGTAGCCAGCAACATGCAGTGGTTAACCAACTTCACACAAAATACACTACAACTTCTTCAAAGATGAGGACTCCCTTACTAGAAACTTTAGAGAAGGCTTGGCCTTAGGAAAAGGAAATTTGGAGTACTCTGGCTTATGTTCTCCCAGGTACATGAGCGTGAACACTCCTAAGCTCCAGCTGCCCCTACTGAGCTCCCAAGTTTCTGAACACTGCAGCTGTGGGAGCCTGTAAGCAAGACTTGCTGGCTATCAGAGAAGCTGTCCTCCTCCTTTTCTTGAAAATCAAGTCAGGCATCAGACCAATTTTCTTTAAGAAGCCTGCTGCCACGTCCAGATGCTCCCATAACTGACCTTGTTAGACTCAGATATGACAAAAACTCTGCTGGCCTCTGTCTTTGCAGACCCCCTGAGCGCAGGTCTCCCACCTCAGGAGTCTCGGGGTTGCTGCATGTATGAGCACGTCAGTCTCCCTTTCACATTTAACCACTCAATTCTCCACACCCACTCCTCTCTCTTCATCCTTTTACCTTCAGAATAATGACTCATACACCGTATTCAAAACTACTTTCCAAGCTTCTGAGTTAAACAAATAGTCCGTAGCTTACTGAACCATGACAGAGAATTTAGAGGCAAGCTGATAAAATCAAAGACACAGCAAGAGTGTAATGGAAACACAGAAACCTCTGTGTGAAAGGACTTCTGAATAATGAAAGCATTTTAGGAGCAAGATGGAACTTCTCTCCTAATAGCAGATGGTCTTTTCTATTCTACAACATTTTTGTAAATACACCTAAATTAAATCCACTTAAATAACACACAAGTCTTTCATCTTCTTTGAATACTAATGGGACAAAACTTTAAAGTAGCCCTGAATTACAGTTCACACATGGCACTGACATAGCCACACATTTCACAGAAATACTTCACATTAGTATTAATACTTGTACAGAACACAGCAGTAATGATATTAATGGGCTCTAACCAGCAGCATTTAATTCAGCATCATAACACACTTTAAGCCCAAGACTAGGTGCCTCCTATAAAATTTACATCACTATTTGACTCCAAGTGCCCAGAGCACAGTTTTTAGAGATGTCAAGCACTAGTAAAGTTGGGACAGGTCATTTTAGACCTGGTGTTTCTGAGAGCTAAACGACCCAGAAAAACAGGCTGTATGCTCCTGGAGGCTGGAGCTGAAATCAATAGATGTTTTGTCTTGTTGTTGTTTTGTTTTTTAAATTTCAAGTGCAAAGCAAAATAAAAGGCAGGTACATGGAGTCCTCAGCAGAGAAAGGTAACCTTGTGCCTTTCCCTCTGTGTACTGTGTTCTGCTTCTTACCCACACCCACAGCCTGGGGACTAAGGCAGTTGTTTTGGTTATGTGCCAGTAAAATCAGATTGTTTCAAAGTGACCTGCCAGAGGACAAAATTAGTGTCTCTAGAAGCCAAGGGAAAGGATCCTCATTTCAGATTAAGCCACAAAACCATTTTTCTTCTCTCCATGAGACAGTATCTCACATGAAGGATGTCTCCTCTTGGAGACACTGGACTTATTCAGAGGCAGTTGTTTCACAGCTGAGATGGTGGTGAATGCCCTTTAAGCAATAGATTTTAATAAAAGCAGCAACAGAGTTTTGGCTCTTGAAGCTGCATCACGTCAGTAAGTCCAAGGATTCCAGATATTTATCCAAAGAAATGTCATGGCAACAGCCTCTCTGACACAGCTCCTCTGTGTGGCAACAGGGGTTGTCATCATGACCTTCTTGCTGCTGTTCCTCTCCACTCCTGTCCCCAGAGGCTTGCAGCTTTGGCTGACCAGGCCTCTTCTCAGCACCCGGACTTCAACACAACTCCTTCAGAATTACTGCTGTCCTGTTCCAGGGCCCTGGATTGTTGGAGACCACATTTCATGTAAGAAGCCACCTACTTGAGGAATGACTTCCATACCTCACTGTAAGCTTCCTGGGGACTAGATGCTTTCAACTGGAAAGCTGAGCTGCCAAAGATTTTCATCACATCAGAAGACCCTTTGGTCACTGGGCAAATAGTACTGCTCAGCTGCTACTTATATACAAAGATGTTCCCTTGCTTTGATTTATGGAGTTTCTCACACCCCTGACTACTCCTGAATAGGTCACAAAGCCCATATTGTAGGTCTACATCAACTTTTACATCAGAGTGCTCAAATCCAAAGGGACTTGATGCCATCTATAATATAGACAAGAGGCTGAGATAACCATGAAAATGTTTTCCACATCTCTCTTGAATGATCTAACAACTAAAAATCTGATCTAAATGATCTAAACTTCTGGTTTGTGCCCATTTCCTCATAACACTGTGTTACTGTTAGGAGGCTACAGAGAGAGAGGGGGGGGGAAAGGGAGAGTATGCTTCAGTTGGAAGGGACCTACCTTCATCATCCAGTCCAAATGCCTGACCAAGTTTACCCTGGTTATTAAGGGCATTGTCCAAAAGCTTCTTAAATACAGACAAGGTTGGGGCACTGACCACCTCTCTAGGAAGCCTGTTTCAGTGTTTGACTGCCCTCTCAGTAATGAAATGCTTCTTCATGTCCAGTCTAAATCTCCCATAGCACAGGTTTGAACCATTCCCATGTGTCCTGCCATCAGATACATGGGACAAGAACTCAGCATCTCAACCTCCTCTTCCCCTTCTCAGGAAGGTCCAGAGAGCAAAGGACTGTAAGAATCATATTAGGGGCAAGCTAAAATGAAGAGGAGCTGGAGTGACTTGCTAGGAGTGTCTGAATCATTAGCTTGAGACATACAGTTTATTCTGGTAGTGTAGTCTCACATTTTGTGTTCAGGGTGGCCTGTTTTAGCTACAAGCAGTTAATTTTCTCTAAATGGGTCAGACTTTTTGCAATCCCATGATTTCCTACTGTTGCTCATGCATCAGTGGCTTTTCCACTTGATTGCCCAGTGAGACTTCAGAGGTGCAAATATATGATTCAGACTGGAAAGTGTAACTTCCAGTAACAGTAACAGATTCATCCTTTGAGCAGACATTCCAGTGACACATGGGAATCAAACTTACAGCAGCTACAGGATGCCATGTCCTTGGGGACTGTTAATGAGATACTCTGCATCCTTTGCAGTCTCATGATACATTAATCTTTCCACATACACCATTTTTTTTGGGCAGCTTTTTACACACGCTTTCACGGAAAAGGCCTCTGGGTCAAACTTGGGATAGGGAAAGGGACAGGGGAAGGGAATCAGCCCACTGCTTGTGTCTTGTGTCTTCCTGGTCTCAAAACAGACACTGCTCTTCCCAGCTAGTCTGCAACAAGGCTCTTCAGGCACTGCTCTCCAAAGCATTTCCAGTATCATGTGGCTGAGTGTACCCAGAAGCTTAACATGCTGCTGGAGCATGTTTCTATGGAATTCCCATAGGCTTCCTGTGACACAACCCTGTAGACAGGAGGAAAGCAAATCACTGACCCCAAGGCGTCTTCGCCTTTGCAATTACCACAGAGCAAATGGGCACAATCACATTGTCTGTAAGCTCTCCCATGGACATTTCAAGCAGGTTTTTTCAAATGACAAGGGACTTGCTTCTTAGCCACAAAGTGTTTGTTCTTCAGCAGCGCTGTTCCCTTCTGTCAGTTTTTCATGCAGCCCCAAGCTGGTGCTGGGTACCACAGCTGGTATTAAAGGGCTGACACAATGTAAGAGGTCAGCTAGTGGACAAGATGCGTATGAGAAGCACAAATAGCACATTCTAGGTAATAAAAAAGGCACAACTTGGCCCCTAATTGGGGTCTGCTTGCAAAACAATCATCTGATGCATGAGCAGGAGAATCTTATCATGTCCCCTACCTTTGATTAACAACCACAGCGTGATATCTGAAATATGCAAACATCAGCTAAAATCAGCACAGCTCCTCTGTTGAACAGAGAGTATCTACTTTCCTACTGTTTCATTGGAAACTTGAAATAATCTCTACAAAGACCATATCACAAAAGCAAAATTTAAACCACAATCCAGCAAAAAAAAAAAATCCTGGAGGACAAGTGGCTAAAGCTGACAACAGAGGCTTGATACTTTAGCAATGTTAAATGTCTTCAGCTCCTACCTGACTTCTTGTGAGTGGATGGTGGTGTTGCAGCTCAGAAATGAGGGCCTTAGGAAGACCAGGAAAAGAGGTCAAATGGAGTGTCAGCTCCCAGGGAAGCTGGTGGTATAGCACTGATGGGAATGAGATGGCTGTCAGCCTTCAGCACAAGATGAAGGAGTGCAAGTGTCAGAAAAGAAGTTGTTTCTTGCTTTAACACACAGTCTTTAAATCTAGGACATCTTAGGGAATAGGCAGAAAGGTCCAGTGAATGGCTCCAAGGACAGCTTGGGCTATTGGTTCTTTTTATAGTTATCTGCTATCCATAAAACTGAATTAGTTAAAATAAAGGGATATGTAAAAAAATTTGGAGAACAGAAATACAAGATTTAAAAAATGCTTGTTTGGGAAAGAGGTTAAATAATATAATTTATTTCCCAATTGCCCTCCAAATTTTATTCTCAGCTTCTCTTAACTCACCCACCCCACTTACCTATCCAAACACAGGAGAGATTTGTTAGTTCTCCATAATACTTGGTAAAAATACAATATTTTCATGTTTACTCTTGAAGAATATCTCTTCCAAGCCCACAATTTCCTTCACGCTCTTCTAATTCCTCCAGGCTTCTTAAAATATGCAGTACTGTTTTATCTTAATTACTATCTCAGTTGGAGTAACCAAGCTACTATCTTCTTTGATTTTGTCTCTGCAAACACAAATAAAACTGTACTTCATTGATTCTCTATTACAAACTAGACAAAATGTGCATCTACCTCTTACACAAAGAGAGAAGCACCAGGCACAGTATTCAGTGAGAAGTACTTTTCCAGAAATTGGAGTGGGGGGGGGAGGGGGCAGAATGACAATGACCCACAAGACTATACCTCTAGGATTGTACAAAATATGTTGGTATATGAAAAAAGCTAAGGTCACTGTGTAGAACAAGTTGACTCAGTCCATATTACTGTGAATGACAGGAACATTTTAGTAAGTGATCTTTTAAAGTTCTATAATTTTTCAGATTTATCTCAATTTGGCTTCATGGAAAGTGAAACTTTCAGAGCAAAAATAACTTTGACATGAAAATAACTTAAAAGACCTTCTAATAACCTGGGACTCCATTTTTCATCTTACCCAATATGTACCAAACTTTCATCTCTGCTGCATAATGAAGACTTACTAATGTTGCTTCTATCTCAAAGTTTCATACTGCTCCCCCAGAATCGACGAAACAAATATTTTTTGTTGCAATGGACTTGAACTCAACCATCTCTGGAGGCTTATCAATAGGGAATGCTTGGTCCTCAGCTCTCAAGAAATTCCTCCTTGCTTTTTGTGGTCCATTCCATACATCCCCAGTAGTGGGGAGTCCTACCCAGAGCACAAAGTCTGATATTTGTTTAATGTAGCTGGGGCTTGGTTGTTTTGAGATGCTTGGCTTCTCTTTCTTTCCTCCCTCCCTCTTCATTCCCAAGCTTAAAATTTAAACATAAGCTCAGAAGAAACCCCCACCAACCCACAGTCCCTGCTTTCAGGTCCATTAATCAACAAGTGCATAAAACCCTAAATTTTTATTATTCAAATCACACAGGCACAGTCAGGGCTGCAGGGCTTTACCAGCACTCCCTGCTCAAAAAGCTGACAGGTAAATGGAAAATAAAGATGTTCCCCGATGTTTTCTAATATTTTTCACATTTAAAATGTTCATTTTAGATGCTCAGTGAAATCTGCCAGATGTTCCTTATGTTTTTTTGTTGATTATCCCAGAATGCTGTGTGCACCTTTGTTATTCAAGAGCCATCTCAAAACCTTTTGTGCTCCTTCAGTCATGTGGTTTGCAAGCCCCTTCTCCTAAGAATTATGCAAGTCCTGTGAAATTCAGAGGTATTTGCATCCCTAGCAAGTAAAAGACTGGCAGAATTCAGCACTTCACAGTATTAATGAATATTCACAGATTCATACAGTTTACATCTAGGAAACATGGGGAAGTGTAGAGAACAAGAGGGAGAACTACTGTTTGCATGTGTTCCTTCACAGAAGGTCTGGAGAAAAATAGAGATCAATGGGTAAGACAGAAAAAAAGAGTTATTTCAGAAAGTGTCATTAAGGGCTCTGGAAGGCTACAAACTGTAGCAGTAAGAGATGGTTATGAAGCCCCAGGAGTGAGCATGGATCATTCTGGAGGGCAGAAGGTTATATGGTACTCAGCACACAAACCTATAATCCATCAAGTCTCATCAAGATCCACTTCATGACATTACAGAAATCCTGCTCATGCTCCACATGTAATTGCTATTTCTGACACCTCCCTGTTATAAGAGCACAGCTGAGTGGCACTGAGTGACCAGACATCTGGGTTGTGCTGTCTGCAATGTTACATCCTATGCACTTCTCTCACAGGCCAACTACCTGGTCATCTGGTGTCTCTGGCTTGAGCAGGCATCCATGCAGGACAAGCATCATATTGGATAACTGTCCCCTAGTAACAGGGAGACACATGAGAACTTCCTGCTTGCTTTGCTGGTAGGGTCTGAAGTAAAAAGCAGTAGGGCACAACACTGGAAGAAAAGGCTTTCTTTAGCTGAGGACTTACAAAAGTGTAAAACTGGTATGAAACACTACAAAAGTAGAATGGTGAGTCAGCCCACCTTGACCAAATGTCAGAAACTATAAAAGTCCTTTTGTTTTCAGAGTACACACTGTGTGCAGTTTTCAAGCCACCTAAAATTCTACAATGTGTCAGATCCATTTTCCCACCTATTTGTAGGTACTATTCATTCCTGCCAGTCCGAGGGAATATATGTTTTTGTTTGGTGGAGAGTGAAATGTTAATCACTTTCACTATTATGCTGTCACTGAAGTCGACTGGAATTGTTACAACATGATAAATTTGAGGTGAAATATTCTTTTTCTTGGATAGTATTTGCTTCAGATACACTTGCCAGGGCCAGTTCAAGGAATCCATGAATTTCAAGGGCTGCTTGCCAACACAGATTTTGTCTTTCTGATAATTTGTTCATTGAAGCATTTCTCCCATCAGTATTATCAGGATAATGACCATGACCTGGATTCACAGAGAGAAGGTTTGCAAAGAGAGGCAGCACCTTAGTAGAGAGTGATACAGCTGAAGACAGGAGGTGAGTTTTCAAGGGTACAACCCTGATGTCAAACCCAATTTCACAATGCTGCTTTCCGCAATCTGAGAGTCAAGCTCTCCTGCCAGAGACAGGCAGGGCCATGGGACAGATGCACAGGTTTTCTGAAGCCAACATCAGCTTTCCATCTTCCTACAGAGGGGAAAACCCCAGTTCCTACAAGAAGTTTCAGCTCTTCCACTCAGGTGTCTTCTCTGTCAGCTCATATATACATTAACTTTTCTTTAAATGAGTCACAAAATTACAAAACCTCTCTCCTTCCTGCAGCTTGGTCCAGATCTACAAGCCAGTGCTTGCAGCATTTTGTTGTATTCACCTTTTCTTTTTTTTTTTTTTTTTTATAAAAAAAAAACAAAAAAAAACAAAAAAAACCCCAAAACTAACTACTCACTTAATACAGAAATCCACAAAAGAAGCCTTTCATGAACCAGCCAAGGTCTGATGGTCTGGCTGCATGGTGGCCTGTCTCTTTAGCCCCAGGTACTGAAAACCCTCCACTTTCACATTCTGGGCCTTCTTGTTGTTACCACACAGTTCCTTAACGAGCAAGTAAACAGTTCTGTCACATTAACAACAATTTTACAGCATATGCAGCTTGTAAAAAACACTAAATTGAGGGAAAGAGCTTTCTATCAACCCAATGCTTTCAATAAAAAACAGGCTCTGTGGGTCTATTAGAAATATTCACGGTACATTATCTAAGGCTTACTAATAGCAAACTAAGCTTGAGACATGAGTCAAAACTTCAAGCTGTAATTTTCAGTAATGGCATAAAATGCATTAGGCTTTTCAACAAAGCTTAGCTGCAGCAGCAAGGTAGGAGATGAGATTTCCTTACCAAATTTTCCTCGGATTCTTTAATTACGGGTGAGCATTAACAATTCAGCTTCTGATATTGGCCGTAAATGCACAGCTGTGTAGCTTCAACTAGTCCAGACTTGTCTGAATCACAAAGTCAAGGTCCACTCTGGCTCCTGTTTCAATCAACAAAAGAAAATGTTTCCATGTTGCTAGGTTTAAATTTTGAATTGTGTAGAAAGACAAATAGAAATGTCATTTCAACGAGTAAAGGGGATTTTCATGCCCCTGTAAAACTTGAGCAATGCTTTTGCATAGAGGAAGGAAAACTATCATCTTGGAGATAGTGAGGTTTGGTCTGATGCTAAAGCTGTGTTTTTTTTCTCTTACCTAGAATTCTAAGCTAGTGAACTTTGAGGTAGTCAAGCTCTTTGTCATTATGTATCTAAACACTTCTTCTTCCAAAAAGTCTTGTTACTTTTTGGTTTTGTCCCTGGCTTTGTTATATCAGATGCATTTGTGATAACGGCTACTCTGCTAGCTTTGCATCTTCCCAATTTTTGAGTGAAAAAAAAGTCATAGTTTATAATTCCATAATTAAAAAGACTTAAATAGAGAGTTATTGTTTCAACGCATATAGCAGATAAGGAAACAGCAACTCCAAAATCCAGTCTACAAGATCTTCTGCAAAGACCTTTCAAGCATGCTTTAAAATTTAACCAGAAAGATTGAATCATATTGCTCAACAGTGCTGTTTGTGGCAGAAGTCTGACTTAGTGAACATGATTTGCTACTGATGATCTAGGCTCAGTTAAAATGCTAAAGGATCACCTTCACTGCATTGTGAATTTGGAGTGAATCCCCTTTTCTGGCTCCCACAGGGTCAGACGAATAATTTTAAGAAAAAAAAGAGTCCCAATGACATTGAAGTTCATGTTTAGACTCAGCTAAGTCTCTTTTAGACTGCAGGATTTCTTTTTCTTCCTTTTCTAAGGTATTCCTTCCCCCTAGCTACAGCAGCTATTTATTTGTGAGTTACTTTAAATCTCTCCCATTTTATAAGCAACTTCACTTTTGACAGCATTGGAAAAAATGCAGCTTTGCCTTCTAAATTTAGTAGAAGGGGAAGAAAAAAATCCACAACAAAACCCAAACCAGATTGTTTTCTGGTCTCTTTGCTTCTATTCTGCTGTTCTCCATAAGTTCCTGTCTATCGCCTTTAGTAAATAACAACTGCTTTTCAAACTCCATCTGCTAATTAATCTGAATCGTTTGTAAGCATAAGTACTTATTTAGAAATGTAAAATTCAAATCAGCATTTAGATCAATTTCCCCATTAGAACTATGTAAAAAACAAAAAACAAACAAGTCCCTACACACAAAAAACCCATCAAAACCCACCAAACCTAGAAAATTTGTTGGAGGGGGCGGAAGCTGTTTCAAATGTACGTATTTGGGTTGACACTGCCAAATACTTTCACTCTTGAGAAAGATTTTTCTGGTGATATTAATTTACTAATTGCCCCTCTTATCTCTTTTCTAATACATTAGCTGGTTTGGAGATATCTCCCCTCTGCTGTGGACAGCTTTGACCCACATCCTTTTCTTTCTCAAGGGAATGTCTCAACTCCATGCTACAACTTAATCCCCACTCAGTTGTTTTCTGTCCCCATGAGTATTTAGAAATTTCATCCAAAACAAAATGGTGCATATCAGCTCCATCAATACACACTCAAGGAAGGATGTTCTGAAGTACTTATTTCCTGATTATTAAGAACTTGTTATTAAGAGATGGGAAACAAATGTATATCTACTTTGCCCATAGCAAAATATGGCTTTGAACCAAAAATGTCCACCTTTCCAAGGTAAACTTCCTCGACCCCAGGATTTCACAAATAAATCCTAAAATAAGTCCAGTCCTAATGGTCTTTCATCAGCAAGTTCCACAGCTAAATTAAGCACACTGAAGGACAGAATAGAAAAATTAACACACTACTTTGGTTAAAGCCTGACTAAGTAAAGTTCTCAAGAGCCAGCTGGAAAGGGAACCTTGAGCCGGAGCTGTGTGATGGGGGATTCTCTACAGCTTTGCTCTTGGATGTATGTTTCTTTCATATGTTCTATGAATGATCTGGAGAAACATGTGAGTGCTATCTGTGGAAAACCCAAACAAACCCCAAAAAACCAACCTGGCTGTACACCACTTGTAAACAGCAATGAAATAATTACTGGAACAGCCAGCTACTGGATCCCCATCCCTGCAAAATCCTAGCGAGATAATTAGTATTTTAGATAAATCCTTGAAAGCTGGAGCTAACGTAAGCACTCACACAGCTCTGGTTCCTCATGTACATTGCTGTCTCTTCTAAAGAACATTGCATTTCTGAATCTCACTCTTCTGGCTTCCAGTTTAAGTGCTAGAGAAGCACATAAGCAATGGTGTCATACATGTACAGAAGTCAGAAATAGACAGACATTGCTAATTATTTGAAAACAACATCTCTAAAGCTCCTTTGGACTAACGCCTTTGGAGAAAAAAAGGAAGTTTCCTAGGCTTGGGAATAAAAGGAATTCTCATTCATCAACTGTGGCAATTGAAAACGGCTGAAAAGCCCCAAATAGCTCATTTTCTGCCACCTTATGTCTAGCCAGGCCCTCTGACAGGTGATTTCACTGCTAAGGTGGTTCCTTGACATCAAAGCAAAAGAATGTCCATAAGAGTTCAGTTCAAGAGTCCATTTAACCCAGCATCCTAACTCTGAGATTTATGGCCATGAGCGGCCACAATGGGAAGGAACGGAGCAAGGCATTTACAATCCTTTCCCTGAGCATTTTTCCCAACTTTCAGCTCTTGTTCAGGTTTCTTAAGCCTGATGTGGTCTGTCTACTCATTAAACCCAAAAGGCTTAAAATGGAATAGTCTTCCAAAATTTCATCAAGTTCCCTTGAAACCTATGGAAACTGTGTGCACTTACAACCTTCATCCACTTCTCCAGGTCTGCTATGAATCATTTCTATGCAATGCAATGCAAACACATCAGAACCAGCTTTATACCCGCTTGTGTAGGTGCTGACAGAAGTTCAGCCACAGCCTGGATTGACACTTTGATTATTGACAGAGCTTCCCCAGTGAGTTTTGCAGCTACTTTGAAGCTCTACAGTGCCACAGTGACACTGCTTGCAGATCACAGCTCAGGTCTGTGGGCACAGAGCTGCAGTTACACTGACTTAAAAAGCTTACTCCTACATAAAAATTGGTAAAGAATCACAAATTTCCTACTTGGCCACAAGCCACAGTGGTGGAAGTCCCACAGTGACATAAGAGGGAGCAAGAATGATCTGCTAAGATCATTGTCATGAAGCACTTAATGAGCAAAGACCAAGAGGTAAATTACCATCCTGTCCTCCCCAACTACCAGTAGCACATTCGAGGGCAAAGTTTGACACTGACTTAGAAACCATCCAACTGCAGAGTAGTACTCTGCTATTTCTTCTGGATCCCATTTTGCATCTTTTTCAATCATTATAACTTGAGCTCAGATCATCTCCGTGCTCACTAAAGTTTCTAGCTGATTAATTTATCAATTTATCTGAAACTGTCCTATTTTTTATCTCCATTTGTCACATTTATGGTAACATGTTTACTACTCAATGCTCATACAAAGCTCAGAAGGTAGCAAGTGCTGTCTAACTGCTAAATGTTGTCTTTTATACAGTTCCTAAAATATCCAAGGCAGGCAGAACACCTAGAGGAGGCAGCTTGTGATGTCTGTCTTCCAGCACACTGCACCGAGGCACAGTTACTCAGGGGCAACCACCACAGGTAGATAACATAGCCCAAGCAGGGGTGCATCCCACAGCTACCCCTTTTTTATGGCTATGTGGGTAGTTCTTTAGTGACAGCCATGCCACTGAAAGGGCTGTCCCAGCGTCACGCTCCCGGCACCTGAGCCAGCGTTGTTTGGCACACAGAACGTATCTTTGTGGTGCCATATAAATGATTCATACCTTATTAGTTCAAGAAAGAATGAATTATTCCTGTGAAATGTGGTCTATTAAGTAATAGTAATGGATCCTGATTACTTAAAAGACCTCTAATTAATTTCTATATTGGCAATGCCTGAGTTAAGAGGTCAGTCAAGAGATGAACTCCTGTTCTTTCAGCCTTGCTCAGCCTTTCAGAACCTATTTCCATGAGCCAGGCAATGCTCCAGAAATTAAAATACTAAAGGGAAAAAAAATGATCTAAACCAGCTATTTTTATAGCTGTTCCACTAGTTGACAGGAGGTATTGTAATGCAGAAGACTAGTAGAGGGGAATAGATTAAAAGGTTTTGCTGTCTAAAGATACCTTCCTTGCTCTGACATAATCCTCCTGATCTATTTAAATTGCTTCCTTCCTTAGCCTCCCTCTCCATTTTGGCTGCTCGTTCATTTTGAATTTAATTCTGAATTGCTCTCCTCCTCTGCTGTTGACTGAAGAGTTCTAAGTCATATTCACGAGTTAAGATATGTCCTGATATCCTAAAACCATCTTTTTCTGAAAAAAAACTAATCTCTTGTCAGCTGCCAAGCCTGAACTTTAAGGCAAACTGTACACTGAACTTTTCTGTATGCACTTTTTATTACAGAAGCATACATCAGCCCAGGGATGACAGGTGAAGCAGTTTCAACTGGCACATTTTCATTGTACATTACTAAAGTACTTACATCCCACTCCTAAGTATATATTACCCTACACAGGGTATGTCTATAATATACATTTACAGTGTAAGCACCAGGACTATAATTTTTAAACAGCGGTTGAAATCCTCAGTCACTGATACAGTTTTGGCAATATCCTGCCTTCGTTTTTCACATCACTAACTCTACTTTAACTTACATGCTTTCATTTTTAAAGACTGTTTTCTCACAAGTTCAGTAGTTACATCTCAGGCATCTCCTGCAGCATCTAAATTGAATTACGGAAGCTCATTAAGATCCAGGAAATCTGCCTAGATGCAGAGTGTAATTATATGACTTAAAAACTGCTCAGCTAATAGAAATAGATAGCTGAAAGTTACATTAAGCTCAGACTCCCCCATTTCTAATAGAACCTTTGACTGCAGTGAGGGTCTGATGCCTGCTGTCACAAAACATTCTTTAAAGGACAACTCAGGAATATGGCTACAATAAATAGTTAAACTTTCTACATTAACGCTGCCATTACCAAGTTTCTGAGTCTTCACTGACCTCATAAGATCCAGACTAGCAACACCACAGCTTCTGACAGATTGTTCAGTTGAATTAGTCTTTGATTTTGCAAATACCTCTTGAGATGTGTTCAGCCTAGGCCAAAGACCCCAGCTGGCAAGCAATCTGCAGGGACACAAGCCTTGCTGGACACGAAGCACAGGCACACTTTGTGCTGCAGTTCAGATGTAACTACCTTCCTTTCCCATCTCCCAGCTGCTGTGTTAAGATCTCCATCTTCTTTGTCACTCAGCTTAGCATTACCTCTTACATCTTGGCTTCAGAAAAGCAGTGCACTGAAAACAAAGGACCTAAACCAGTGAGCCACTTGATTTCTTGACTGGTGCACATGAACACGTCAGCAGTGGGCATTGCCATGAGGCTTCTGCCTGCGACTCCTTGCAGCCATGGCAGCAGAGCAAACAGGGATGCTGGAGAGACTCAGAGCCTTGCGTGGGGACCAGCCTAGTGACTCCCTCACCAAAACACAAGCACTCCTCAAACTAGCAGGATGGGGGCAACAGGGTACCGAGTGGTGGAGTGACTATTTTATTTTTTGAAAAACTTGTTTTATTTGCTTTCATGAGCCGTTTTATTACCAGGTCTAAATTCAGTCTACTTTACAAGTAGTATTCCTTGCTGGCTTAAGACATTTGCTTTATTATATCCCAAAGCTTTATATTTTCAGGAGAACAAGGGGATAACTTCATATCTCTTCTGGCCAAGTTTGAAGGTTGGGTCTTTTTTTAAAGTCAGTACAGTACAGAGCTTGACTGTGAATACAAAATTTTGAGGACACAAACCTAAGAAAAAGTTTTTTATAGCAGAATTAAGAACAAGAAAAATCTGCTTCTACTCAGTTGTTGTTCTTAATGGGGTGCCTGGTGAGCCAGTGTATTTAGAAGTCCTTCTTCATTATGGCATCTTGTCTACTTTTATGTTCTGATCCTACTTCAGCTTTCTTTTAGATATAAGTACTGTAAACTTGAAAGTCAACCTGAGGTCAAGCTCTGATGACAGCAGTAAATACATTGTGATAGTCACAATGAAGTCATGTCCTACAATGCTGTCAGACATAAGCTGAGGGTTTAGATGATCATGCTCCTGCTCCTTGTGCCTCCTTGAAGGCTGAAAAAAAAAGGGCAAGACCTCACAGAATATAAGTCAGAGCTCTGAACTGAGATCTGATAAAAGCATGATCTGGAAAGCAGAATAAAATTCTATTACTTCTACTAAAAACTTCAATAAAGAGTTGTAACTTACTCAAGGATCCAGAAGCACTATTTTTTTTTTGAATTACAAAAACCTAATAAACTTCAACAGAGGCAATATTCTTAAAACAAACTGAAACAGAATGGTCATTTATTAATTTCTTGCCCTGCAAATACTAGAAAGGAAATCAGCTCCATTAATTTGGGAGCAACCACTACTGCAAAGGAGCTATTTTTTTGCCTATTTTGTGTGCTTTGTTTTTTTTTTTATTTTAAAAACCCAAGTCACACTAACCAATCCCAGCTGTGATACCAAAAAAAGGTGAAACACTTTCCATATGGATCTCTCTGTGTACAGCAATATTTTTGAAACAAATTTTGTATAAAGAATTCCAGAGAGTAAGCGGAATATTCTGAAGCTAGTTTCTAAAAAACCCTTTTCAGAATTATTTAAAGCATATGGAAAAGCTGGTCTTTTGGTTAAACAAGGTTCTTGAATTTGAGATTCAGTTTTACTCTTAAAATGGTTCTTGGTAGCCTTTCAAATAAATTTCATTTTCCTGCTTCATCATTTCTGACTCTTGAGTTACAGACCCTGAGAACACATCTTTTTTCTTCAAGACTAACCATAGCTGCAGTAAACAATGTAAAATTCCCAGTTCTGAAATGTCTCAGGAAGTAGGGAATTCAAAACAAAATTTCAGTGGCCTAAAGGGTACATTTATAGTTTGGCTGTTACATAAAGTACTGTCAAAATTTGAATATCATTCTTATGCAGGCAAAACTTGCAGCTGACATCAAATTACAACTGATATAAATAAGCTTGCCTGACACCAGCAATATTTATAAGTGTGCTTAATACCCACTCACATATTCCATATCTGCAAGTTCTCCCTGATAAGACTTTCATAATTTTGAATGTATGTTCTGCAAATAAAGGAAAATATCTATAGGTCAACTATTCTATGACCTTAAGTCACAGAGTTCAGATATGGAAAGCTTTGAGGTTTGAGTCCTTTCTGCTTCAGGAATCAAACTTTTTTGTGAGTTCATAAATAACTAAGATAGCCAGCAGGTTTATGCAATATTTATCTTATTTAAATTCAACAGACAGTTCAATTTCTTTCAAGTCTACCTATTTCTCTGTGCTCAAGATTCAACAGCAAGCAGGTTTGCCTCCCTCATGCTTGCTTGCATGGTTCAGAAGACCACTGTGTACAACAGAACCTCCCAAAGCAGGTTCTGTGGGCCAACTGGAGACAGCTCCCCTGGGCCAGATGGACCTGGACCTGGACTCTGCTCTTCCTCTCTGGGTCCTGCCTGTGAATTGAAAGATCAGAGACTTTTTCACACTGCTGTTCCAGGTAGCCCGTTGCTGTAATTGCCATCAGGGAAATGTTGTAATCTCATATGGGAGGGGATATAAATAATCTTGAATGGGTTATGAAGTATCCAGGAGACAATTTGTCTATTAAGACACAAGCTGTACTGTGAGCCATGCATAAGCAAATCTTATTAGGTTGGTTATGAACCATTAAGGATTTTTCAGTCTCTTAAAGGTGATACCATTACTAAGAATAGACTGTACTTTTATATGAGGGTGTATAATAGCTAATCTGCTTGTATCAAAGGGTAGACTCTTCACCAGCTGGGCAACCTGTCCTAGCTCAGATGCAAAAGCTCAAGATCTAAATACAGCCTGAGGCCTGTAAACAGCAATGTTTAAGGTTTACCACATTTCAAAAGCTTGCTTTTTCTTCGTTATCTTCTTACACAGATACATCCTTCAAGTTTGTGTTCAAACAGCCTATATCTGATGTAGAGTTTACTGGTGTTGCTGTGCCACCAGTAAAAATTCTGTGGCACAGCAACCAGCTACACTGCCTTGAGACTGAGGTCCATTACTTTTGGCACTATGGAACACCAGAGGTGCCTTTAACCAGTGCAAAAAGCCTTTCAAAGTGTTTGAGTGTTTTAGAGGCCATACTTATCCTGTCAGGTCTCCAGATGCAGGTACAGGAAGTACAAGCAGCAGGAAAGACTCAGGAAGATCTAAGGAAAGAGCTAGAAGTGCAGCAGCCAAGGAGGCACTGAAATAACCAGCAGTTTTCCATGGAATTCTCTAGATCAGGACCACAGGAAAAAGATGAGCAGGAGCCCAAGATAAAACAACATTCTTAAACAATTGCTGTTGTGGAAGGAAATTAAAAGTCAGAGTGAATACAGAAGGATTCAAAATCAGGTTAAGTTGTCTTGGGCAAGTTTTAAAGGGTCACAAATCTGTACCTCACACCTGCAGCAGACACTGAACACAGAGCTCCCCTTTCTCCTTCTCTCCCTTGCTTAAGCTAAGCACTGTTTTCTCCTATCAGTGTACTAAGCAGGCAGAAAGGAAAATCAGACTCAGCTGCAAAATAATCTCCTTAGTCATAGGTATGAGAAAATGGTTCACTACAGACGGGAAAAGGGAACACCCATTCTCCTCCCTGTCACCTTCTCTTGGGACCCTGGGCTCAGCTAATGAAGAAATATCAGGGGACTGTCTTGTTAGAATTTAAATGCTATGGGGGAAAAAAAAATTGCACAATTTTTCTCACTGCTTTTATTCTTTTAGCTTTTGGTTCCTACATGTATGTACTTCATACCTCTAAAGAGATATACAATATATCCAGTACTATGAAGCCCTAATTATCACTACTGTATACTACCAGCATATCTGTATTTGTACGTAAAAATATATTATTAATATCCATCAGGACAAATGCTTCCCTTGTTCACACTGGTATAGCTATTACTATCTTAAAAGTAACTGGGATCCATGTTCAATTTTCTCTGCCATCATGTAAAGTTTAAGTCTTTCTTAAGCACACATTTTATTACTAGGTCTCTTCCATCTGCTCATACTGACTCACACAAAAAGTGTCTCTTTAGGGCATGCTACAAACTAACTAAGGAGATGAATGCAAACTGCAGAAGCCATTCTTCTGCCACAGCCTTCTCAATGCAAAGGCCTGTATGTGGAGTTACATTTCCCAATCGGAGTGAGGCTTTCGTTGACTTAAATAAAATATTCACATTTCCTCCAAGAGATGCACAACAAAAATTTTTTTGTGTTACATTGACTCCACTCACATATACATATTTTAAAATTAAAAAATTAGTGACAAGTGGTGGAGCTTTCATGGTATGAAGTGGCCATCTCCACAGAAGCTCCTTGGGGTCAGCTCTAACTATATTCCTGACTCAGAGATGTGCCATTGACAGCAGGAGATCTATAGTGTGTAGCCTAATGCCTGACACGTCTGTTGGCCCAGTCACTTACAGAGCTGAGCTGTGTCTCATGATCTCTGTGACTCCAGTACCAAGGCCCCTGACTGCCTCTGGTTTTGCACCGTGCTGAATTCTCCTAAATGTTCTTTGCAAGGGCTGCAAAGCAACGATCTGTGAGTTGCCAGAATGGGAGAGCAGAAATCAGTAGTGACCAGGTTTTCGCCAGAGGTAAAAAGCTGCAGCCATGGAAGGTGATATTTGGGATGATTCATTTGAGGTGTAGCATGTTCTCATTTATTCATCAGCTGTGAAATTCACATATTGCCACTCCTTCAGAGAAGCTGATACTGATGCTAAGGAGAAGCCCTCAGCCATCTGGATTTCCCTTCAGCAGAACAATACGCTTTGACCTAAATGTTCCTTTTTGGGGCAGAATGTTTGAAGTATAAGTAAACAGATGTATTTTCCTCTTTTTTGTCTTCTAAATCTGAACAGCATAAAGAAGTAAGGAGTGAATAGGCAACTAATCAAATTCTTCCTTGGAAGAACAACTGCAACAGCACAAAATTTTTACAAGCCATATGCTTCTGAACTGGCTACTCCACTTTCTGAGTCTTTAGCCTCCTCTTTTTTCTTTTTTTTTTTTTTTTTTTTTTTTCCTTCTACATTTAATATGCAGTTTGTTAAATACTGGAATTAATTATCTGCACAGCAATATTAATCAAAGTACTCTCACTTATATGGAAGCCAGGGATTAAATGCTAGTAGGCAAATCTAAAGGAAAAGTGCACCCATTGGATTCCTACAAGTAGGATAAATATTCACAGGATACTACAAATAAAGCTGGAGCATTTCTTCCAAAATGTATTTTCTCTCAGCTGATGTCTCTCAGTAGTGCTAGTTTTACCTATTTTGATGATGAACATATTTTCAAGAGCATTTTTCTGCTAACAAATAGACATTCTGAGAGGTACCATATGTTTAAGTGCTCCACAGAGCCATGGTCTGAAAAAGGAAAAGTTCTCAAGGAAAGTGCGTCAAGATAAAATTCTGGTCCACGGAAGTCAGTAAGAATTTTGGTTTTGATTTTAATGAAGCCACAATTTCACTCAAGAGAACTAGAGAAGGGTCATCCTATTTAGAGAAAAAAAGTATCCAGATGCCTTATAGCATTATGGGATATAAATCAGAATTTGCTTTAACACTGTGAAACCTTTTCTCACTCATTTTACTTCATGACAGAATGCCTTATTTACTTTTTAAACAAAAAAACCCCAAAACCAATAAAATGAATATAAAAGAATGTACTGGAGAAGAAATGTAGGGCTACCATAATGTGAGACATACAAATACCTGTTGTGTCCAACAGCTTAATCTTCTTGCATAGAGACAGATTTCTCTATTTTATGTTGACAACCACATTTATTTTTACTTTTACAGATTTTTATCAGAGTTAAAAGAGAGCAATGAACCTCTGGACTTGATAACACAAGTGGCATTTTGGTTTTGTAGGTTTTATGGTTTTTTTTCCATAAATGGGAGGGTGATAGCAAATTAACTAGCATTCACAGGTATGTATGGCTGCAAGGCTAGTCAGAGATATTAATGGCCTTCTTCATTCAGCTTTCTTAACTATTGTTTTAAAAGCCAGACACATGAGGAATTTTAATCACCATCCTACTGTAACAATTCTATTCAGCCTTTTTTTTTCCTCCCAGTCCTTTCCAGACACTGCTTTTCTGTTGTGTTCAGACAGTATCCTGTTGGGATGCTGACATTCTGCCGTATCTTTACTTAGAAGTATTCACCAGGAGAATATAATTCCTACCAATGCTCTCATTAGTTGTAAAGCAAAAAACGTCCTCAAAATTTTTCATCATTTGCAAAATTAAACAATGTTACAGTCAAGGAAATTCCAGGTATTTATTGTGGCTTGTGTTTCAGTTAGTGTCTCCTCCCCAAGAGGAACATCTATGGAGATGGTGGGCAGTAACCTCTCCATTATCATCAGGTTTTTGCTCAAGAAATCCAGCATTGCAAGCCCAGGCCCTTTGACTCACTCGCACTCAAGCTCCAGTCTGACAGTTCAATCTGTCAATGTCAGCCTACAAGGAGAGGCTGCCAACAAACTGTGCAGTAAGTAATCAACCCCCAAATTCTTCTACATGTTTTCCCACTGTAATTGCAAACCTTGGAGCCTGAAAATTATCTCAGTTGCATCAGCATAAATCCTGACTCACATCATCAAACTATGCAATTACCAATAATAATTTTATGGTAAAAAGAACCCAGATTTCAGCACAATGAGTTCTAAAAGCCAGACTTAATATGGTCATATTATTTCATTTTACGAGACAAAATGCAAGTGAGCAGCAGCACTAACTGACCCACAGTGTACACTCTCATCAAAAACAAATTACAGAATATTACTATTAATTTTTCATTAGTGTTGCAAAGAACGATTAATTTTTTTTAATCAGCTGAGTGCCATTACTGTGTAATCACTAGAAATAAGTGCTGCATTTGCCACGTGTTGTTTGTGTAATTACAGATTAATAACAAGGGTACTTGTGCAGTACCACAAAGCAACACTCACTAGAGTTACTTTTGTGTCCAGAACACTCAGGCACTGAGAAGCTCTCTGACTGGATTCCAGACCAAATGATATGGCCATACAATTTAATCACTACAGTGCCTATGAAAAAAATACTTCTATGGCATTTTTTTTTTTTAATTGGGAAAGGAGTTTGATTCCTCACTACAAAAGTAACTCTGACAAAAAGCAGAAACGCATAATTAAAACAGACCTCCCACTTCCCAGGGGACAAAGTTCTAGATGCATTTCAGTACTGAGATGCTGTAAGCAAAAAGACAACAGTATTGCTGAACTGGGCAGGCCTCAAGTCTGAAGGGGCTGGAGAAAGCATGAAAGAAAAAGCCAACCTGCAGCAGCATTACCTGTGTTCCTGGAGAATGACCTCTAGATAAGAGAGATTTGCTTTATTCTTCTTCACACCTGCTCAGCAAAACAAGTAGCTTAGCCAGCTCAGCCTCAGCATATGTAATTTATCCAGAAAAAAGGAATCCTGGAGAAGAGCATGAAACACAGATCTCCCTCTTACCAAAACAGATGCCTAGAATTTGCTTAAACATGAGACTCTCCCAGATAGTTGCTATCTTCCTCAAGGCATCCTTCCATTAAGGAATCTCTCGTGAGATAGATGCAGCTAAACTGCTGTCCCTAGTTCACTGAACCATAGAATAATTTGGGTTGGAAGAGACTTCTAAAGGTCATCTAATCCAACCCCCCTGCAGTAAGCAGGGACACCCTCAGCTAGATCAGGTTGCTCAGAGCCTCATCAAACCTCACCTTGAATATCTCCAGGGATGAGGCCTCAACTACCTCCCTGGGCAACCTGTTCCATTTTTCCACTTCCCTCATGGTAAAGATTTTTTTTCTAGCATCCAATATAAATCTCCATTTCTTTAATTTAAAACCATTGCCCCTCATCCTATCACTACAGGCCCTTGCAAACAGTCCATCTGCACCCTTCCTCTAGGCCTCCTTCAAGTATTTCTGGCCTGCTTTGAATGCACGTTGCCATGGTCTCAGGCACTGACTCTTCCCTGAGGTAGAATTTTGGTTCCAGAGCAAGAACCATAAAAGCTAACCATACATACCATCTACAAGGCTCACCTACTTATATTTATTTCTTTCTTGCAGGGGTCCCCAACCATTCTGCTTAAGATGGATTTTAAATGCAACAGAGAGTGCTCAGCACAACAGAAAAAAAATTCTGACCCCATGTAGCCATGGATTCCTGCTCATAGTATCTAAGGTTTCAGCAAGATCCTCTTACACCAGCATGTCTGTGGTGTAGAGGAAGGACAGGCTGGTGCATCTAAGTCTCTGCTTCTCCCTCAGTATTTTGACCTTCTCGTGGCAGTTCCTCTCAAATTTGGTACACACAAGTGGAAGCATCCAAAATAAAACAAAGCCCTAATTATTCTCCTGATTTTTACACAAGGGTAGCAATTAGTTTACAGTCTGCTGCAATGAGCTCCTGTGTGGCCTGTGTAACAAATGAGGTCCCTTCAATTAGATGGTCATTGCCAGCAGTGGCTTAAATGCCAGTTGTAAATTATTTTTGTTCCAAACACATTACTACCATTACTCTATCCACAGAGCTTGCCTTGTGCTTTCAAGATTCAGGGGAAATTGCTATTTGCTATCCGTGACTGGTACACTGAGAAATAAGGACAAGATTTTTTTTTTTTTTTAATATACTTAGGTGCCTGGCTCTCATTTTTAAATTGATGGAAACCTTTAGAAACCTGGCTCCAAAATGACCTAGTGCTTCTGTAGTCTGCATCTGCTCTATTGCTTTTGGGCACAGGCTTAGCCAGTTGGTATACCAACTGCTACAGGACTCACAAAACCAGCACAGTACTGAGTCATCGTTTAAGCAAAAGCAGTTTGTCAAACCACATTAGGGGGCTGATGAGGAATAAATGCCATAGTCATTAATATCATATCTGAAAGCTGCTTCTCTTCTGGATTTCATATCCATATGGAGAGCACCATACAGTAATAAATGTTTAGCATTCAATGTAACCCAAAGCACAGGAGAACTCTGACGTAGATCTACCAAGTGCACACAGTGTAAGAAACATGATTCATTTAGTTAG
Source organism: Phaethornis superciliosus (assembly GCA_023637945.1). Classification (NCBI taxonomy): domain Eukaryota; kingdom Metazoa; phylum Chordata; class Aves; order Apodiformes; family Trochilidae; genus Phaethornis; species Phaethornis superciliosus. The sequence goes on along the minus strand of JAJQWJ010000002.1, from coordinate 65,912,754 downwards.
TACCAGTGAACATGATTTGTCTGAGAAGAAGGGAAAAGCACTACCCCAGGTCTCTTGTCAGCACCACCCCTATGTGAATTCCAGCATTTGTACCCTCCACTTACCACCTAGAAAGACACACCAGTTCTGCTCAGAAATATTTATAAACCTGAGCAGTTAATATATTGGCAATGCGGCCAAAAGATCTAGAAACTGAGTCCTGGTCTGTGCAGGTCTTACAACCAGAGTACTTTTTCTGACAAGATTTTATTACTTTAAATCAGTGGCAAAATTCCTGATCCCTTTAGCATGAGCAAAACAAAATCTAAACTCTATGTGTTGCCTATCACTGGAAACCAAGAAGATGCAATTTTACAAAGCTATGATCAATTATTGTTCATCTACTTTGCCTCATAAGTGCCTTTCTGGAAAGGATAAATAAATCTACTCCAACTAGAGCTAAAGGAAGAAATGTACATACATACTAAGTTTAGACTAGACTTTGGACCCAAAACTCAGTCAACAAGTTCTTGAATCTGAGCTGGAATACTAACAGCAGAACTGAGCACTCTCACTTTTCTAAAACATTCAAGTACAGTCAGTAACAAAAGGGTAGAAACAATAGAACTAGGACTATTCTACTGATCTGAGAAAATACCACAATGATACCTGATAAAATGACCACTCAAGAATGAAAATATATTTCCTTTCTTCCCTGTTTTTGATACAACCATCTTGACAGAGACACTAATTTCAGACAGTATTTTAACATGTATTGAACAAGAAAACTTGTCCCATTTTACTTTCAGAATAATCTGACATCTGCATTGCTACAGATGTGGATACAAATGGCAGAACAGCTTTGACTTTACGACATTTTCCAATGGGCAGGAAGTAATTTAGAAGGGGTTCTCAACTTCTGCTGTGTAGTCTTTCAAAGAAAGATCTCTCAGCAAAGACTTCTGCATCAAGATTGCAGATTTTTGATGCTTTCTACTCAAGTTGCTGGGGGATTGGGCAGGAGAAAGCCATCTCCTGGACACTCAAACCAGGGGAAAATCCTATAAGAGGGAAGAGAAATTCTTTCTTAATTACTGCTGCAGTGTTGCTTTGTTTTAATGAGGGAAAAAGGCAAGCGGAAGAGCCCCAAACCAAACAACACTTGGTTAGTGGATTTAAAAAAAACAAAAAAAAGACTGGAATCTTGCATTTCAAAAGCATTTTGTTGCCATTTAATGGCAGGGGAGTAATACTTGAAGACCAAAGTGCATCATGTGGACCTTCAGAACCTTGAAGCAGGAAAACTGGTTCCTTCACTGCTGCTGGTGACAGATTCATGGAAACATACAGGTAAACATAGAGACCTGTCAGGTGATGCATCAGCCTACTTCAGGCAAAAGAAAAAGTTAACCCCTGTTTTCTTCAAAATAAAATGTTATTGGTCTTTGTCTTTAAAAATAGCTCTGAAAATGAGAAAAACCACCACCCAAATCAATCATTAAGGCTGCAAGTTTTCCCAAAAGCTTGCTGACACTGCACCCTCTGTGGTATTTACAGGAACTATACCATACTTCCCAACTCCTGACTTGCTGATTTCCTGGTTAACTATACAGGCCAGTGGTGGGGGACATGGAGGGGAAACATGAAAAAAAGTAGAGGAAAACAGCTACAACTTCTTAGAAAAAATGAACAAATCTTGTCTTCTCTGGATCTGTTGCTCTGTTGAAATAAAAAACTTTTCAAGGAGAAAACTCCCCAGCTGGCAAGGGTCTGACTGCATGCAGACCTCTGAATTTCTGCTCTGCCTGTTACTCTATTCCCCCCACAGTTTCATCTCATTTTTTCACAACCAGTGGAAGATATCACCTTAGTGACAGATTGGTGGCTTAGAAGTATGATTATATTTTGCAAAACACACATCTATAAAAATAATAAAAAGCAGAGAGAGAATCTTCAAGGATAACAGAGAGCATTGGCGACTCTTCCCTCATCACCTCCCCAGACTGGGACTGGAAACACTGACATGAGCCTGGTTTATTGCATGTAGTGTATTTCCTTTGTATTTCCATTCCATAGGCTCATTCAACACACCAAGAAATCGTCTTCATTCAAAGGCACCCATAAAAAGAGGGAAAATCCTAAACAAAAGCAAGCCAGAGATACTGCTGGGTGCCTGTACTCCTTCCAGAGGCTTGGCACATCCCGCAGCAGGGACAATCATTGGATAGGAAGGATTCAGCCCCACCTGACTGCTTCCATAGCTGGGAACACCACTCTAAGGGCTTTGGAAATGGAGCTGATGTCTCCTGCCAGGTAACAGATGATACAGAGAACAGCAGCCAGCATGGATTAAAAGCTTCTAAGGATGCTGCCAGGAGAAACATGCTGTTCGTTTAATACTTACAAATATTCTTAGGATGCAGTTATGTTTTCACCACTGTATGAAAGCTGTTTTCATTAATGAGAGCCTACAGAGAATAAAATAATAATACTAAAAAACCCCAAACCTGTTGGCTTAACATCGTTTTTTTCTTAGAAATTGTTTAATCAATCATGATGAAATGCACTGAAGTGCAGTGCTGATAATGTTATGAGAAAAAAAAGCAATGGTCTCACAGCTCTCAGACAGTGTAAGAAGAAATCTGTTTTCCCCACTGCTTTTCTCCAGTACTTTTTCTGTGATGCTTGTGCTGAGATTAGACAATTGTAGGCTTTGTGCTGTGGATGTGTTTTGTACATCACCTTCCAAGCTGATGACACTTCTGACCAGTTTACTTTGCTGAAGGCCCCCTCTTTTGCTACTCAGAATGATGCATGAGGTAGAAACAATAGTTTTACTGTCTGACTCCAGCAATGAATTCACTGGATGGGCAGGTAGGAAAATACTGTTAGTAAGAGTGAATTGAGCAAGACCTAGGATTGTTGCCAGATAATAAACACACATCCCCACAAAGCAACAATAAAGAGTATAAGCAGGCTTCAGTTCTTTCTGTAAATATGACTATTAATTTCCTCCAACTGTGCAGAGCTGGAGCTTAGTGACCCACAGGATACAACAACACATTCTGGAGGCTGTCTGTGAAAATTCTTTTCTACAGTTCATCAGGCCACCACCACATCTTATAACTGAGTAGTAGTTTGATCATCAAGGCAAATTATTGTACGCTGGGCATTTGGGCTTTTACATTTGGCTTTGAACTCAAGAGTGCAAAACCACTACTTGCAAAACTTTTGTGATTTGTGGATTGAATTACACTTTTTGAGTAGTTCTTCAGAAGCGTCTATCTGAAATGTCTCAACTAGCATCAGAAAAATCAAGATAATAATGTGAAATGAAATAATTCCAACTTCTGATTTGATTTTGCACAAGTACTGCTCTGTACCTCATCAAACTTAAGAATTCCCTTTTTGGAACTTAAATATTAGCCCTTCCAGCCCATATGATAGTTTGCATCTGAGCCAGCCAGACACTTAACAGAAAGGCAGTAATGCTTCCCCCCTGAGCACATAACACCCATAGAAGTGTCCTTCTCCTCTCACATGAGGAGACCATTCTCTCTCTCACCTCTACCCGAACTTGGATGGTACTGCAAAGGTGTATACATTAAATATCCCTATCATTCATTTCATCTTCCAGGATCTCTTCAACTTTATCAACTAACCCATAGAAGTATGTCAGAGTACAGCTGATTCACAACATTATAACTGAGTGCTCCAGAGCCTGTTTCAAGTCTTCTTGCTTTCAGGAACCAACCTTAGTCAGCTCACCCAGACACACAGCCAGGCTCAAATCTGGATCAGCCCTGCACATAGCAGGGTCCTGCAGACAGAATTTGGTATTTCCATCTCTGTCCTTTACAAATACCTCATCAGTTCCTTCCACAACACATTGTGCAACAGTCATCCTCTACTATGAGCTTTCTGACAGAGAAGGTATTTCACCTGCATACCGAATACAGATCACAGTCATCAGAAATACCATCAGACTGGTTCACAAGTTTTTCCTTCTAAGGCTGTTGTTAGATATCCTAATCTATCTTACTGTCCTGGAGCCTTGGGTAGATCTTTAATAACCCTTTGCTAAACCAGAGACACTCTGTTCCTTAGTGCCATGTCTAATTGCTCATGTCACATTTCAAACATACTACATGAGTTGCACAGCATAATTAGTTAGTCATTCTTTCCTCTTTTTAAGGTCTTCATAGGATTTAATTAACTGAAAGCCCTGTCACAGAAATAACAGAAATAACAGAAAGCCCTGTCACTGAAATAAATAAATTTTTTTAAAGCTGCATTGTGATACGCTGCTACGGTACCCTGGTGTTCAGGACATTGAAGAAACATCTAAATGTGGGTGAATAAAACCTCGCAACCAAATCGTAAATCAGGTTAGAAAGGGAATAAACAGATGGACAGAAAAGCAAATAGGCATGCCCTAAGTTACACAGATACACTAAATATCATTCTAGCTGTTAGTCTGTCTTCTTTTCACCTGTATGTGGATAAAAACAGAGAAGAAACTACTAAAAGTGTAGAAAATGTTTAAATATTACAAAGAAAAATATAACTATACTTAGAAAAAAGTAGCAATCTTAAAAGCAAACATTCATCTGCACACTTACTCGTGGATTTAAATACCACGAGTGAAGAATGGATTAAGGTCATTTCTGCATCCTTGGCTCTGCTCCTATACAACTAATGGTCAGTTCAGCTCAGCATACCTATTTACACCATACCCTATTGGCCACCTTAAATGTGCTAAGGCTGTTTTGCCAGCATAAATTTTCCAGCAAGCTATGCTCTAAAAAACTATTGGCTTTCAAGAATGCATGCAGCTGATAAGCAAGAATGAGACTGGATACCCCCTTCCCATATGCTCCAGAACTTAATTCCTTTTTTAGGAACACAAAGAATTCATCAGCACTGTGAAGCCCTTGAGGTATTCGGAAACCATGTTATTAATTATATTAGTGCTCATTAATTCTGCCAACAACACCTCTGCAACTAGTCAAGACATCAGTCTTTGCCAAAACCAACACGCTGAATAAATTTTAAGTTCTAGGACAAACTATTTCATAGTTATAAGGAGACACAAAGAAAAGTTAGGGAAGCACTGAAAAAATTAGGTAATATTCAAACCTTCACACTTCTCAAACTTTCATGTAAATGCTTTTTTTAATTTGCTTCAGATTTGGTGTGAATTTGCAGCTGTATAGGGTTAGCTGTATAGTGAATAGATGTTGCAAGTGAAGAACAAAATTACTATTATAATATACATCATACTTTAGTTCTGAAACACATCACAGTAATATAACAGCAGTTCCTGAAAGACACAGGCTCAATATTATTATAGAGAAATCTGTGTAATGTTACATACACAATGTACATAGTGTGAACACATTAGATGAGACCATACATAATGTAGAACATTCAGTAACAAGCACGTTAGATGATTTTTGTACAGCAGTCACGTTTCTCTGAGACAAGAAACAACAGAGATGATTTATGTTTGCATTTCCACACCTTTGCAGCAGATTGTACTCGTGGTATGAGGAAGTGACTTTTAACTGTGACCTTACCACCTTTTCAAGCTATTCTCCACAGGACACCAGGCCCAAAGCTCTCTGTTATCAAGAATGGTTGACATGATTCTCGTATCTGAAGGACCCTGAAAGTTAGCTTTAAATATGCACCTAAGCAGCTCTTCAAATATTCAGTGAATTAAAGTCTCCTTTAGAAGCTGGTAACTGCTCCAGAGGAGAAATGGACATTAGCTCAGAATTTCTCACAACACCCTCCCAGCTACCTCTGCATACAGAGAGAAACAATGGAAAGCTGTGATCCAGCCAGACTCATATTTAGGTGTAATCCTCTAGTTCTTTGTAAGCATCTGTTTACAGCAAACTAATTAGCCAGAACATGGATCATCCCTCTTTTCCAACAACTCCAAATTAGGTTTGAAGAAGTGATGGAGATAAGATGGTGAGACAATAAAGTCAGAATTACCATCCTACAGACACACTATGATTCTCCTGTTCATTTCTAGTCACAATAACCTAAGCTTAGCTTGCACTTATTTGACATGGTACTGCCAAACTAGCCTTTGGCATACAACTCTGCTTTGGTACATCAAGGCCTTAAAAGCATGTGTCTATGTTAAGGTACAGCTTGGCCATCCTTGTTCACATGCACCCCAGATCACACACGCTTTCCAAAGAGCTCATCTGCATTACTTCACCAGCTTCATGTTTCTGCTCTGCTTAAATAAACTAACACCACTAACACTAATATCTAAAGGGAGCTGTGCTGGCCTGACCACTCTGCTATTAAAATATCTTGTATTTTATTATCAGGTTGCTAACATGTGACTCTTATTGGATACCACTTTAAGCTCTCCATAAATCTGAGTTACAAATAAAGCTATATATGAAGGGAACATTGGTCTCTGTAATTTCAAGAAATCTTCCTATGAAGAAATGGCTAATTTAGGAAACATAGTGGGAAATTCATGCTGGTCATGATCCAGCCACTAATTTTATTTCTAGCCCAGTTTACTACCCCAAAAGAAGAATGTATGTCTTCCTCAGAAGCGCTAAAAATATGAGCTATAGATAACACTGTTTTCATCCATCTGAAAATGTAACCTGGACTACGGTGCATCCATTGTTACTTCTAACCCAGCCCACAGTAGGCAGTTACCTTCCTGCTCAGTAAGAAGCAGCTGAACCAGTTTGTATGTACAATAAGTGCAATGTAGACACACTGGCTTGCCTGGGATGACTTTCTAATGACTTTTTTTCTGCACTCAAGCTATCAAGCTTGGCCTCTTAGCACAATAAAGACCTGAGCTCTTAAAGGCTCTTCTGTTCCCACCCCCAAGCTTGGGCAAGACCCTGCAGGCTAGGCATCTGTTTTCTACATCTCACTACCTAGAACTGACATGTGCCCTCAGAGATCACCAATGCTATGGTGTGATTTAGAAAAAAAGGCATAAATGAATCATCTTTTACATGTTCATGCAAGATGTTATTTGTTTAATTTGTTGTGGCTTTTTCCCCCCCCCCCGAGTGTTATGTTCATTTAAAAGCAGTGGGCTACTCTGAAAGGACAGGTAATTGAGCTTGCAAAGGGAAGAGAAGACCGCAGGCTTGAGGCTGACTTGAGAGGAGAGAGGTGCAGCACTAAAATGGGAGTGTGAAGTTACAGAGGAGGCTGAGAAATTGCTGGGAGGAGCAGAAAAGACAACAGGCCTCAGAAGCAATGGAAAGACCTTCCTATGGATGAAAAGGGACTTGGCATAATTCGAAACTACACAAAAAAATAAAACCCACTGGATTGACTAAACTATATCCTGGGAGTTGAGACATGATTGCAAGACCACAGTAAACAGGTAGAAAAAGATACTTAGAAATTGTGTTTGTAATTTCTATACTATCTGATTTAGGCATTCAGAGTTTCAGAAATTCTCAGAAGTTTTAAGTTTCTTTAAAAAAAAAAAAAATGACAGGCTAATGAGACCCAGATTCTCTCTCTTTTCTTTCTTTCTTTTTTTTTTTTTTGTTATCTTTGGTGAGTTAACTTAAAGGAAAGGTTCAGATAGAACCACCTCAAAGTATTCAGTAACAGGGACAGACTGGTTCTCTGGACAAAATGAAATGGCAAAGTCAGAAAGTGAGAATTATTTTACCCTGTCTAGAAGCTGATTGAGACTTTGAAAGCTTCTGCAATTTAGAAAGTGATACCTAAACAAAACTAAACTGAGTTAGGGTTCATATCATGCTTCTGGCCAACTCTGTAAACTATGCTACACAATGAAGCAGAAAATACTTTCTTCTCAATTTATGCGCTGAAAAGAAAGAATTGCCACAACCCTTACATATCTTTGGTCTACCAATTAAGGCCTCAAGTGCTACTACTATTTATACAAATCCCTATTTCCTTTTTTGAAAACTTGATGACTATTTACCTCAGTAACATCCCATGTCAGAAAATCCCATGGGTTGATTATATGCTACATTAACGAGTATTTATTTTAGCGCGTTTAAAACCTTGGTGTTTTTTTACACCATTTGCAACCTTTCTAGTCTCATTTCACTCTGCACCCTCCCAGACATGTTCCTCTTTCCTCTCCAAGAACACTGTACAGAGTGCAGGGGATGCTCATGCTTCTCATCTTCCCATGTCCCATTATTTCCCACGGAGTAGGTTTAGTACAGGAAAACAACCATTAGTTGTTCCCAGTCCAAAAAGCAATGAGATGGGACTCTAAAAGTGTGAGCTGTGTAAGCACAAAGGTAAACATCAAAATATTCTAAAATCAGAGAAAGTGAAGTGGCAGAGTGTTTGTATATGTATGTTGTATATGTATGTTGTATATTTGTGCCTGGTGGAAGCTACTCACTCAGGGTATTTAGTAAGAAAACATCTCTTCTCAGGACATAGATTAAAGAAAGTGTTATAACCCTTCATTCTATTGCTGTTTGTCATCTCTATGTTGAAAAAGTACTTGCTGAAAAGCGTGAAATAGAATACCACTGAAAAATGCTGTAAATTTCAAAAATTAATTCCCATATGGCATTCATGTACTTGATACTATCACACAAAATTTTTAAACAGCATTCATTTCAATAAAGTATAGCCACTACGTGGTATGTTGCCCTTGTGCTTCATATGGAATTTATTTTTTAGATGTATAAATTTACCATTTCGTATGCTTATTCTTTTTACTTTCTTGGCAAAAAGCCAGACCAGTGATTTTAACAGTGTGGCACCTGACAGAATTCCTCAGCTACATTTCTGTTACAACAACGTGAAACAATAGCCACTTCATTAATATGTGGCTCATAGCTTAACAAAATGCTAAATTATCAAAATTAGAGACTTTTACACCCAAGCAGCATTTCTGTCATAAAATCTAAGTATTTCCAGGAAAGCTGTATCAGGCAATAAACTACATAAACTTTTATATCTCCTTTGCATCAATGAATTCTGCCAGGAGATGGAAAAATGTTCTTTACCATCCACTCTGTTGAGTTGCCAGTCAATATTTAGTGATCATGGATCAGTGATGAAAATGCAGGATGACTACAGGGGCCACATGCCATAGACTACATCAGACAGTACTTTGGAATGTGGAAAAGCTGTCTTAAGAGTGGCCTGAAAATCTGTAGTTTCATTAATAGGATGGAATAGGGCCCGTGAGAGCCTGAAGCCTTAGAAACTGAGCAAAAAAGTTGGATCTTTCATTCTAGTCTCCAGAGCTAATAGAGCTAAATGTGCAGTGATGCCTGTTAGTCCAGCTTTAAACAAGAGAAAGCAGTTGCACCATAAAATCTTATTTCTGTGACCCACTAAGTATGCACACATATGGCTACTCAGATAACATATATAGCAATTGTCTAGGCAGACAATCCACAGGCTTGGTAGCAGCTCCAAAAGAAGACACTACACTGGATTTTCCTCTCCTTTGAAATGCTTATTTAAACAACTTACTCTAGTGTACCACTGATTTCAAGTACACAAAGATGTGTGTCTCTCTGAATAAAAATTGAGACTTTTTTTTTTTTTAATCAGTTTTGTAGAAGAAAATTACTCCTGAACTGGATAGAGAGAATCCATTTATTGTTTGACTTCTGCAGAACCAGATGATTTCTCCACCTTGAAAATAGTTTTCCCCTGAAGAAGAAGAAAATTAAATTCTTGCTCTTGCACAAAGAACAAGGGAAAGGGTTAAAAGCCAGAGCACCTGCAATGAACTCACAGATGAAATAAACATAAAAAGGAGAAATGTCAGGCAAAGACTGAAAAAGCTACACAGAAACAACAGAGCTTTGGTCTCTAAAGGATGGATCCATGATCTAACTTGAAACCCAAAAGGGCACTAGTCTTTGTCCATCAACTTGATCAATATAGCAAAATTCTGTCAAATGTTCTAAGAAACTAAGGATGTACACTACAATGCAATTTTCCTTTTGCCATCACCAGTCTTTATTTGTGATTCCAAGCCCTTATGACTCCCCCTTGAATTCTTTCTTTACTGATTATTTATTAACCTTCTAGCACTTAACAGCGTCAAATATACTTACTACTACTACATAAAGATTTTTCTTTCTCATGAAATACACTAGTAAATAAACCTTAAAAACTTGTTCTGGAGGGTTTAATTCACTGTTGCTATGGGGCCATAATGAGCAATTATACTCAGTAGTGAACAGGGACTCAGTGGGATTCCAGGAAAACTGATGTGACTGTTCATGTGTACCTGGTGGCCCAGGATAAAGTAAAAGAAAAAAAAGGAAAGGAAAAAAAAAAAAAAAAGAAAAATGTCTAGAGCTTTTCTGGAAGAATAAAAAGCCTTTCCTTAGGGAAAAAATTGTTTTGAAAGCAGCAAGAAGGATTCAACTAACTTGACATTTCTGGTACATCCTCAGTTGATCTGATAAAAGACCTTTTCCTCTATTTATTGTGTTTACTGTCAGCATTTAAAAGTACCTTTAAAACATGTCCTCTCCTCATTTCGGTGCTTTGGAATGGCTCAGCTCAGCTCTTTCTGCTAAGAAGTCATTAAGATAAGAGGCTAATGGTCAAGACCATTACATGAGAGCAAAGATTTTTTCTATGGCAATTAACTTTTATTTAGGAATGATTCAATATTGAAATGCCCAAAGCAATGGTGTGAGGAAAGTCAGCATCAAAAGAGCCAAGCAGGAAGTACATTAGCCTTTAGCCTGTCAAGACTTCACAAGAAAAGGTGGTTTGGAAAATTCAGTGGGAAGAGGGAAGCACAGCAGGAAGAATAACTCTCACACTTTGCCAGGAACAGACATTCAAATGGTGCATATGAAAATGAGTTTTCCAAATCACATTTATATACTTATTTAACTATTCACCCCATTAATCACTTGAGCCTGTGAATTATCTGGGCTTTTCTTCAGATCTCTTGTATTTTTTTATTGTAGTGGCTTGCCTGCACAATAGGTACAAGGTAATAGGTCCTTTTCAACATAGGATCATTAAATATCCACTACGTTTACTGTTCAAAAGGAACAAATCCAAGTTAATCTTAAGCACGTAATCCTCCCACCCAATTATTCTGAGGCACTCAAAAGTATTTCTCATGGAAGAAGAGTTGCCAGAGAGCAAGGCATTTGCAGGGGTGCAGTAGAGAGGCCCCAAGCCATCCCTAGCACACCCCAAGGACCATGATGTACCTGCATCCATCAGCAACCCAGATGTCATCACCAGGTGCCAGTCAGCGCAATGGAAGGATCCTACACCTCAGCTGCAAATAACCAAAGAAAAACATCCAAAGCCCTGTCCAAATCTACTCTCTCGTAACTCTGTAAATTTTTTAGCTCAGTATTGTCCTTCTTTCATCTTTAATGCTGAGATAAACACAGGCAGAGAAGTCACCTAAGGCGTTTTCAGAAATACAGCATCACTACCGTCGGACATTTTCTTCAACACATAGAGGTGTCAAGGTCTTCTTGCCCTTTTTAAGATGATAATAAAATACAGATCCAGACATGCCGACTCACACATCTCAAAAGAAATAGGCAGCATCAGCAGGTACGTACACTTAGATCCTTAAACCATTCCCATGGTTTAATCCCCCATTTTCCAAATGTACAGATACCCCACACATCTCTTCTCTGCAGCAGTACTTCATAGTACAATCAAACAGATGATTATACATTACTGCAAAAGCAAAGGAGCACAGCTTCCCCACCCGGGGCACTACAAAACACAAACAACAGATGTCTACTAGTCCTTTCTTACCCCCTATTTCTAGCCAGAGGAGCTGTTGTGAACATAAAATGTGGAGGCCTTTGGAGGTTGTGGCAATGCCACCCGCTCTGTTAATCAGCTTATGTGTTGTGCACATGGAGAACAGGAAACTGGATCAGAGCTCAAACTCAGCCAGCCTGCTAGGGAAGATACTGGTTTTATTAATACTTTGGGGCTTCTCTCTTTTTCTCTTTCCAACAACTGCTGGTCGACATCTGCTCTTTGTTTCTTGTTATGGCAGACAGTAAAAACAATGGTACAGAATCACACAGCGTAGACACGCATCTTTATGTGTCACTAGTGATCCATATCGGAGGCTGGGTGCAGCAGATGAGGCCACAGGGAGATCCTTTGATTGTCTAAAATGTAACAAAAATGAGAGCTAAAAGTTTTCTCCATCTGTCTGGATCTGAAGAGAAACGTGTGTGCATACAAATTTGGAGCTAAAACAGCAACAGCCACGAGATGAATGCTTTTACTGTAGATAGCGATTATATCACTCTTCTCAGCAGAGTCCTGCTAATCCAGTGCCTGTGAGAAAGTTATTCCATGATCACACAGGGCTCTCTGGGCAATCCAGTGCCTGCCACCCTTTTGGCCACCTCTTTCCTCACTAGAGGATAAACCCTTCCACTTGAATGGCAAGCACTAATCTGCCAGCACCAGACACAGCTCAGACGTTACACAGAATAGTTACAGACCAGCATCCCCTTCTCGTGCCCCACATCTTATAACATAGTCAGGCATCCTTGCTTTTACCTTGGCCTAATGTAGAGCATGTCCAAATTTCTTTTTTGTTGGAAACAATTCAACTTTGAGAAGCTTAAAATTAGCTTAATATTCTCCTCCCTGTTAAAGACTATGCAGATATGCTTATGGTATTAAGCAGAGAACAGATTTGCAGGGAGGGATTAAAAAATTATTATTTAAAATGCCTCTGGCCTGTACCTTAAATAACTTCTTTCTAAAACACATGACACGCACAAAAAGCAGTGATTATGGCATAAAGGATTTTTTGGACTTTAGTTAAGATGACCAGGATAATTCTTCCAAGGCTTTTTCACCTTTTGGTAAAGTACACATTCCAAATGACTGTCAGAAGGGTCACCTGAAATCTTCCCATCTGAACAACTTCATATGAAAAATTCTGCTTTGATAGGAATTAAAAGATTTAGCAGAAAATATTAATTCCTTTTTGTTTGGGTTTGGAAGGAAATTATCTGACATTTTATTATGATAGGTGAAAATAGGTTGCATTAAAAAATACCAGAATAGTAAAATCAGAATGAAATGTAAAATATAGATGATGAAATGAAAATAAAATTAAGAAGAATATTTTTTTTTAGAATTTTTAATGTAAAATATTCTGCGAATTGGAATTTTTGTCCTCTGTGCAACCTCAAATACTCACTTTCAGTGACACTATGATTCTTTTCATGTTCTACATCCAGTGTAGCAATACATACACAATCCTAGCATACTGCTGGACTTTTAACAGCTTGTGCATTCACAACTGTTCTAAGGTCATCTTTTCTGCAGTTACAGAACCTGATTCCAGTATACCTGGGAGAAAGAAGACCTAATGTTTTGTTGGGTTTTGTGGGCCTTGGTAAAAATCCCCTTGGATAGGTTTCTGACAGAACTGGATCCACTGCACATAGCAAGGGAGAACTGCAGTTTCCTTAGCAGAGGCAATCTACTTTTAATTTTTAAGGCGGCCACCCACTAAGAGACATTCTGGTCCCCAAGTGCTGCAGAAACTATGTTCTCCCAGGTCAGCCATGACCATAGAGGAATGACACTGCTCCCTGCATCTCATAGCACTGCATTGTCAGGAAGCCTCCCTATGGCACAGGTAAAAAGGATACTGATAAGAAAAGGACCAGATCTTCATCTAGTACATGTACATCCATGCTCACCTCCTCACAGAGCAAGAGACCATTGTCCAAGCAAAGAGGCCTTCTGCATGAGAAATTTTGAGCACAATTTCCCAGCAAGGTGGTGCTGTATGTCATAAGGCTACAGTTTAATCTACCCAACACAAGCCAGAGTTTGAAAAAGAACTTTTGGGGCACTGTACTGTATTGTTTAGACCTGGTTCTGAGCAGTGCATTGTAATGGCTGTCTCCTGCTACTAGGAGACAAGTGTAGGGAATGAAACCATTAACAACGGCTTTGCAAATTATTAAAAACCCTTCTTTATCCCAGCTGAGGAAACAAATGATTCCCATATTGGAGGGCACACTGTTCCTTTCCTAGCAGCGGTGGGCTTCTCTCACAAGAAGAACATTTTTATTAGTTTTTCAAAGGGCCTGGTATAATACTTCTGCGCTTACCTCTAATGTACTGTAAAGAGACTTGAACTGCTGCCAGCAGGAGGGCTGTGAAGGGACTTTGGAGGCACTGTGACAGGCCTTCAATTGACTCTACTCACAGCTTTTACACATCTCTTTGGAGCTCCATTAAAACAATTTATTTAGTGTTATTCCAGTTGCTTTCATTAAACACTTGTTTTGTGCTGTTCCAGTTGAAGAGCTCTCTCATTTGGTACTTCTCTGAGGTTTCTGACTGGGATGAAAAAGCTACAGCAGTTATCCTGCTGACTGTGGATTGCTTAGTTTTTAACTAGGTCCCTTATCTTCACATAATTTGTAGTACTTGTTCTTTGCATGCAAACCATTCTTACCCAAAAATTAAATCTGAATTGCTGCAGCAGTGCTGGAAAGGAAGTAAAGAATACAGAATGTATTTTATTAGACTTCAGTAGGCATGGGCTCTGGTTCTGCTTTAGAATCATAGAATCATAGAATCATAGAATAGGCTGGGTTGGAAGGGACCTCAGAGATCATCGAGTCCAACCCTTGATCAATTACCACCACAGTCACTAGACCACGGCACTGAGTGCCATATCGAGTCTCTTTTTAAATATATCCAGGGACGAAGAGTCCACCACCTCCCCAGGCAGCCCGTTCCAATGTCTGATCACCCTTTCTGTGAAAAAATTCTTTCTAATATCCAGTCTGAACTTACCCCGGCACAATTTAAGACCATGCCCTCTTGTCTTACTGAGAGTTGCCTGGGAAAAGAGACCAACCCCCGCCTGGCTCCATCCTCCTTTCAGGTAGTTGTAGAGGGCAATGAGGTCTCCCCTGAGCCTCCTCTTCTCCAGGCTGAACAGCCCCAGCTCCCTCAGCCTCTCCTCGTAGGATCTGTGTTCGAGTCCCTTCACCAGCTTGGTTGCCCTCCTCTGGACCTGTTCGAGGACCTCAATATCCTTCTTGAACTGAGGGGCCCAGAACTGAACACAGTACTCGAGGTGTGGCCTCACCAGGGCTGAGTACAGGGGCAGAATCACCTCCTTGGACCTGCTGGTGACACTGTTTCTGATACAGGCCAGGATGCCACTGGCCTTCTTGGCCGCCTGGGCACACTGCTGGCTCATGTTCAGCTTCCTGTCAATCCAGACTCCCAGGTCCCTTTCTGCCTGGCTGCTCTCCAACCACTCTGTGCCCAGTCTGTAGCGCTGCATGGGGTTGCTGTGGCCAAAGTGCAGGACCCGGCACTTGGCCTTGTTGAAGCTCATCCCATTGGAGTCAGCCCATCTCTCCAGTCTGTCTAGGTCTCTCTGCAGAATCCTCCTGCCTTCCAGCTGATCAACACTTCTCCCCAGCTTGGTGTCATCAGCAAACTTGCTGATGATAGACTCAATCCCCTCATCCAAGTCATCGATGAAGATATTGAACAGGACTGGCCCCAGCACTGATCCCTGGGGGACTCCGCTCGTGACCGGCCGCCAACCGGACGCAGCCCCATTCAGCACCACTCTCTGGGCCCGACCCTCCAGCCAATTCTTAACCCAGTGCAGAGTAGGCTTGTCCAAGCTGTGGGCAGCCAGCTTTCTCAGGAGGATGCTGTGGGAGACGGTGTCGAAAGCCTTACTGAAGTCCAGATAGACCACATCCACAGCCTTCCCCTCATCCACCAGGCGGGTCACCTGATCATAAAAGGAGATCAGGTTGGTCAGACAGGACCTGCCCTTCCTAAACCCGTGCTGGCTGGGTCTGATCCCCTGTCCATCCTGCAGGTGCTGTGTGATTGCTCCCAGGACGATCTGTTCCATAACCCTGCCAGGCACCGAGGTCAGGCTGACAGGCCTGTAGTTTCCCGGGTCTTCCTTCCGGCCCTTCTTGTGGATTGGCGTGACATTCGCCAACTTCCAGTCATTTGGGATGTCCCCGGTGAGCCAGGACTTCTGGTAGATGATAGAGAGAGGCTTGGCGAGCTCTTCTGCCAGCTCTCTCATCACCCTTGGATGGAGTTCATCCGGTCCCATAGACTTGTGGGGATCCAAGCAGCCCAGTAGATCACTGACAGTTTCCTTCTGGATTGCAGGGGTGGTGTTTAGATTCTTGTCTCCTATAGGCTCCAGAAGCCAGCTGTCCTCAGGATTGCCCGTTTCACTGTTAAAAACTGAGGCAAAGAAGGCGTTAAATACCTCAGCCTTTTCTTCATCTTTGACAATTACATTCCCGTCCATGTCCATTAAAGAATGAATGTTTTCCTTGCCCCTCCTTTTGCCACTGATGTATCTGTAGAAGGACTTCTTGTTATCCTTCACAGAGGTGGCGAGATTTAGTTCAAGTTGTGCCTTTGTGTCTCTAATTTTTTTCCTACATAACTTAACTGTATTCCTGAATTCCTCTTGAGTAGATAGCCCTTTTTTCCATAACCGGTAGGCCCTCTTCTTGTTCCTAATTTCCTTCAAAGTCTCTCTGTTGAGCCAGAGTGGTCGTCTTCCCCGCCGGCTCGCCTTTCGGCACACCGGGACAGCCTGTTCCTGAGCTTTCAAAACTTGCTCTTTGAAGAATGTCCATCCCTCCTGGACTCCTTTGTTTTCAAGGGCTGTTTCCCAGGGTATGCTCTGGACTAGTCTTCTGAACAGGCCAAAATCTGCCCTCCGGAAGTCCAAAGTAGAGGTTTTATTGACAGCCCTCCTTGCATCCCTGATTATTGAGAACTCTATTATTTCGTGATCACTAAGTCCCAGACGCCCTCCGACCACCACATCCCTCACCAGCCCCTCTCTGTTTGTAAAGAGTAGGTCAAGTGGGGCTCCATCCCTGGTAGGCTCATTTACCAGCTGCATCAGGAAATTACCCTCAATACACTCTAGGAATCTCCTAGACTGCCTCCTCTCTGCTGTGTGAAATTCCCAGCAGATGTCCGGCAGATTAAAGTCACCCACGAGAATAAGGGACGACGATTTTGAAACATGTGCCAGCTGCTTGTAGAAGAGTTCATCACCCTCATCCTCCTGGTTGGGTGGTCTGTAACAGACTCCCATCACAGTATCAGCCTTGTTGGCCTTTCCCCTGATTCTGACCCACAGGCACTCCACCTTATTATCACCTACTTCAATTTCTATGGAGTCAAGAGAGTCTCTAACATACAGGGCTACCCCTCCACCTCTCCTACCCTGTCTGTCCTTTCTGAAGAGCCTGTAGCCACCCATTGCAGCACTCCAGTCATGGGAGTCATCCCACCACGTTTCCGTGATAGCGACTACATCATATCTTTCCTGCTGCACGGTGGCTTCCAGCTCCTCCTGTTTGTTGCCCATGCTGCGTGCATTGGTGTACATGCACTTCAGCTGGGCTGCTGGTTTGTCCCTTAACTTGCACTGTCCACCCTTGGGCTCCTTTCCAGAGAATCTTGTTTCAACCCCTTCCCCCTTCGAGCCTAGTTTAAAGCCCTCCTTATTAGACCTGCCAGCTTGTGGGCTAGAGTCCTTTTTCCCCTATTAGATAGTTTCAGTCCACCTGGTACGCTGAAATTCATCCCATAGTCAAAAAACCCAAAGTTCTTCCGGTGGCACCAATCCCTTAGCCACCTATTGATGAGGTATGTTTTCCTGCTCCTCTCCTCATTCATCTGCTCTACTGCTGGGACTGAGGCGAACACCTCACAACAAAGAGGATTGGTGTTACTTAGAGTCGACTCTGGTAAACTCAAGCCAAAAATGTAGAACAGTTAGGACAGAGTCAAGTCTAATGTGGGGCCTTCTGCTCTTGGAGGAAGCCATTCAATGAAAAAAGGGGCGTAATGGGCTTCTCTGAGCCCTCCCTAATTCATTACCACCTGGAATGTTACCTTACAAGACATTCAGACAGCTCTGTCTAGTATGGGACAGACCTGCAGCTCCTGGAAGAGCCAACTCTGAAATTAGTCCCTATCTGGCTTGCTTCCACCTGGGATCTGGAAAGCTAACATTTGTTCTAGTCATTTCTCCCCATCTTTCCCAGTTTTCTCTTTTTCTCTTTCTTCCTTTTCTATGTAAGCAAGCATTTAAACATCTGAAAGAGCTCTGCTAGATTTCCACTAGAAAGCTACAGAACTTCCTTGGAAGTTTCCTACAGTGCTGCCCCCATGTTCATAACTCATAAAAGTTTCACATGTTTCAGCTTTCATGTTTTCTGAGCAAAAGGTGTTTTTTCTTTTTTTTTTTTTTTTTTTGGTAATTAAATTCACGCAAGGCTCATGAACCTAAAGAATCATGACAACTCTTCTTTCTCCAGAATTGTTTGTCAATCTTTATTTAGAACGAGGAACTTCTTTGTCAGAAATAGCTGTTGAGCAGATCTTCTTTACAATATAAAATAGCATAAGCTTCATTAGTAAACACTGCTGAATTGCTGCCTTGGGCTTCATTCCTTTTATAACCTTTCTGAAAACTGGCTTTCCTTAGAAAGATCCTCACAGCAAATTCTCAACTTGTTTCCAATGACAGCTGGCACCTCCCCAGCAAAAGCACTGACTCTCTACTTCAGGCTGTTCATGTTCTTTGGCATTTGCTCTCCCATGAGTGCATTTGTTGGGGGAGCACTGCAGCTTGACTGAGTATGTGAGCAGCCAAAATATTTGAGAAGCTAAGCAATAACTCTGGTGTCATTTAAACAATTTCAAAATCTGTGTTTGTACTTCACAGATCAACTGCAAAACACGCAAGTGATGCAAGTAGAAAGGAATATTAAGCCTCTCTTTCTCCCTCTCAGCTCCCTTGTGGAACGTTTAAAGGAAACTCAGATGATTTTCCAGCTCAAGAGAAAATGAGGCATTACTTATATGATGGGGGCCCAATCTCATAACCTCAGGACATGGGGATAACGCCCACTGACATCACTAGAGATTACTCATCTGCGGGGTGGGAGAAAAGGAGACAAAGTTATTTTGTACAGTCCCTGACCTTCTCCTCATTTGTCTTGAAATTTCCAGCCACCGAATTGCTTTGCCAAACCACTCAGTTTGTTGGCCTTTCAGCTCACCTGCAGTCTTGCTTTTTCACTATTTCATTAGCTGAAGTTTTTAAGGTGGGTTTGGCAAAACTTTATAACTACTCAAAAAAAAAAAAAAAAAAAAGACAGACATACAAATTATGTTCTAGGTTGCTCCAAAAATAAGAACCACAAAGACCTACTTACAAAACAAATATTTTTTTTTAAATTATGGTGAAATGTGGAGTGTTGCTTTTTAAGCAGCTAAACAGCCATCCCTGAAAATAAATTGCTCTTTGGTTGTTAGAAAGATTGCTTTTCTGCTTATGTAACAACACAACTTAACTTTTTTTAAAGGGAAAACCGGCAAAGTGCCAGGTCTTAGAAATGCGGGGAAGAAGTTAAAGAAGCAGGTAATGTTTGGTTAGGAATCCACGTTCAAAGAAGGAGCATATAAGGTGAACAAACATGGCATCTGAAAAGACAAAAAATATGCTTCCATCTAAATATTTTCATCTGTGAAAGAGGCTACAGAAGGCTGGTGATTTTTTTCCTTCTAAAAACATTACTTAATTGTTGGTCACATCACTCTTTTTCCTATGGAAGACTCCTAAAAGTTGTGTTTACACCCAGAAAATATCAGATGGGCAAATCAGAAATATATTATTTTAACTATATAGTTAAATTTATTTGGGAGTGTTCCATGGACATAGCTGCTAGCTGTTAGTCAGTCCTCTATTTTTGTTTTTCCTTCTTACCTCTCTGGCTTTCAGTCATGTTTTATTTATCCTTCTCTCAACAAGCATTCTTACATTCTTCCCCTTCCCACAGAAGCTTACACCAATTCCCTCCCAACTCCATTAATTCACTTGTCCTCGCTGCTGCTCCCCTCTACAAACCTTAAGTCTCTCCTGTTTCTTCCCTCAGATGCCTACATTTCTGACTTCAAAAACAAAGCTGGGACTGTCCTCTTCCTCATCAGCCATGGAAGTCATACTCTACAAGCAGCAGCTGCCTTCAACAGGGCAACCCACTTCCACCACTTCTGCAAATGAAGAATGCCTCATGAGTGGAGGACTTTTTGGGAGGTCTGATGGCATATTCTCCTGCCATGCTTCACAGCTCTGCAGGAAGCTCTCACGCATATCAGCAGCTAAGGCAAATGGGTCAATTCTTCTGTAAGCCAACCAGGGTCTTACGATCACATGCACAGTAATATAGATCCCAACAGTGGGGTGGATGTCGATCCATAAGGATCCCTAGGTAAGGTGCTGGACTCTCAACTACACTCTCACATTCTGGTTGGTGTGGCTCACTGAGGGAAAGGACAATAAAGGAATCCTGTCCAACTATGTAGCTGGAAAAAGCACAGGCATGGGCTTTGTAACGAATGCCAAGAAATAAACCCCACACGTTAACCCCTCTTAAATACAGAAAAAATAAGGAGGCAAACCAATAGCACTTCAGGCTTCCAGATAACAAAATCTTACTTTCCTTAGAAGCACGGTTTCAACAGTAGCAAACCAAGGGGGAACAGGATCCAAACATCAGCTAAGAAAAGCAGTATTACAGAGTAGAGGGCAAACATTCAGTTGCTGGATAGCCAAGGTTTACCATGCCAATAGGGTGCATTACCTGAGCACGCACTGCTTATTACACAGAAGCAGTACTTGATTCAGTACTTTTTGCAGTGAAAATCTTTCTGCAATCTTATACTTCAAGCAGAGATAGGAAAAGAAAAAAATAAGAAGAAATGAGCCTTGTGGGCTAAGAGGCATTTTTATTTATAGAGAAAGCTTATTGAATCAGTGATTCGAGGGCTTTGCAAGGCTTGCTAAAGTCAAGATACCAGGATGTCTTTGGCAAAGACACAGGAGCACGGGGTCAGACAGCCTGAATGATACTACTGTCCTTCTATGCTAGTGGCTGGCTCTAGGAACAAGGTAGCATTTTATCCACCTGACTCTGGGCCAAAATGTATTTCAGTCTTTCTTGCACATTGACATCAAGCCCTGGGATAATGATGATGACTACAAATTACTAGAGGGAGAACAAAATTAAGTCTTCTCTTCACCCTAACAGCACTTTTTTGTCTGCTTAGCAGTAACACAATCAAACTGGAACAACACAGAATGTAAGGGGATACTCCAGGCCAGAGAGCCCAGCAGCCTGTTAATGTGAGCGCCCCAAGGAAGGACACTGAGAGATCATGGCAACTTGTCAGTAATGCCACCAGCTTCAGCCAGGGCAGGAATTACCTGAGGATGAAAGAAAGAACTGGCTGACTGCAACCACACGCATGCTGCCTCCAGCCTAACCACTCTCCCCTTCCCAAAGAACTTCCAAGGTGGAAGAGGTCCCCTGATACAAAGCAGGTGAAACAGTTTCTAGGGTTTCTATGACAAGCCTGGTCTTATACCCATCCTTCCCAAGACAAATTCATGGTGTTCCTAGTCAGCCTATTCCACCACTTTGCCGCCCTTATAAATACAGGTTTTCTCATATCAATCTGCCACAAACTCACTGGGTATTTTTCCCTATGATCAGGAATCCTGGAGAACGAGGCATTGCTGACCTCTTTATAACAGACATTGCCTTTCTGGAGGCCATTTGTATAGACCTTCTTTCTCTTTTCTGGAGGGGGAGGGGAATAAAGAAGTATTCTTCATGTTTCTTCATAGGTGCCTTTCTCTTACTGTTACAGTCAGGACCTCCTCTGATTTACCTACATCTTTATCACAGTGCTGGGAAAAGCTGAGGACAGTACTGCAACTTGGCCTAACAGGAAAAGGGCAAGTAATCTCCTGTCATGAATCCTTGTAAAATACTTCACCCTCTTTTTTTTAGCAATAAAGCAAACCACCACAAAATCTTCACTGCATTTTCTGTTCTACTATCAGAACTTTAAATGAAAAAGACTCTGGAGGATCAGGCCCAAGATAGAACAATGAAGGATTTCACTGGAGATGGCACTGATGGGACATCAGAGAGGAAGAAAGAGGAGACATGAGAGGAGAAGAGTGCTTTCTTTAGACAATCAGCAAAAAAAAAAACCAAAACAAAACAAAAAAACAAACCTATCTTCCAGGTGGCTGAGAAGATTAGTAAACACAATGGCACAATAATACCAAGCTTCTGGAACAGACTGGAGGATGGCAGAGAGCCGATGGAAGAGGCAAAAAGGAGCAAGAAGCACACAGGGAACTGAAGAGGGAAACAGAATGAAATAAAAGAAACTCCTGATGGTGAGTGTGGCCTAGAATATGTGTGAGCTGCTCCCATTCCACATAAAGTTATTACCATGTTGTTTCATAAAGATTTAACAAAGTTCCTGGAGCATTTCAGCCATTCATATGCAACGATAGACTCCATTAGGCAAGATAAAAAGTGGGGAGAATTTCTAATTTCAAGTCTGTAGAGAATGAAGAATGAATAGATTAATTATCAGCACAAATCAACTAACACACACTGCTTTGCAACCACAAATCAATAGTTAGCTTGGAATGTACAAGCATGAACTGCACCTGTAATTTGGAAGCTAAATTTAAAAAAAAAAAAATACATCCCCCATACACACGAGAACTGTAGTATCACTGTAAGCATTCGTTTATTTGACTTTGAAGAACTTGCCGGAGGACTAAGAGTCTGGCAAGCCAGCAGTGAAGAATTGCAATTAAAATTGCCTCCCAAGGAAGTAACTGAGACATAAAAGGTGTGGGGAAAAAATAACTTAAAAATACAAAAAAGAAACAGATTATTAACCAAACAAGAATAGAGGAAGTATTAATGGTTGACTTTTGGGGGATGGTGGATGAGGGACAGTCTGTAAAATAAAGAGATTATGTTTTCCAGTAAAAAGTTTGCAACCTGGAAAAAAAAATTGCCATAAAAGGCAAACAGTGCTGGCAAAAGGTTCCCAAAGTTTCATTTTTGTCAAAATGCAGCTTATGACTTCTCATCAGGTCTTCCCTTAGGCCTTTCCCAATTCCCTTTGAAATTCTAAAACTGCAGTACATGTTTCTAAACAGTAGGGATTTGTAATGATTTGAACAGTTAATCACAAGGTGTCAGATTTTCCAGCAGTAAATATACTTAAGATCAGAACCAGACTGTTTAAGTAGAAATATTTTTATTCCTTCTTGACCCAAGAGGTTAGTAGAAAAGAAATTCAGGGTCAAAGTGTCATTTTATTCTAAAAAAAAAGTTGATATAGACGATGCACATCTCTTATGCTGTCTTGCTATTTACAGTGAGAGTACATGAAAATCTACTTCCCTGAACACAGTAGGAGATAGCTTTTTGCTCATAGTGCTCAGCTTCCATTTAGATGGCAATGAACTCAAAAACCTCTCTATAAGTTTCCATCCATCCCTCGGGGTTTCCACTTAATGCTTGCTCTTCCTGACTTCTTGCTTCTTCTCTGTCCAGTGTCCTGGAGTTATAATTGCTTCTTTTTCATGTTGTGACACACTGATATAAGTGCATATGCATTTGTGCAAGCAATGACATACACCTGTGCCTTGTGTGGAAACTCTGACAGTACCAGTGGTTTTGTTCACTGAACAAAACATCCACTGCTCATTATACTTGTGAGTATCAAAAGATGACAGCAGTTCACCTTCTGGTTATAAAACGACTTAAGAAGGCCCACAGTAATAAATCTGCCTTCTACAACAAGTTATTGAGATTGATATAGGAATTATTAAATCACATTCCAGAGCCATAATAGTCCCTAGCCTGAACAGCTAAGAATGTCTGTCTGCAATAGATGAAAGACACCCTCAGGACAGATGTTAATTATTTTTTAAAATTCCATTTATATCTGTCATTTTCAGGAAAGAAGAATTTTTAAAAGTGACTTCATTGTCAGGTGAGTAAAAATAAAAGAGCAATACTTGTGAGGATCTGTATTTCTGAAGGCTGACATAAACGCCAGTTGGAGTTAGCTGCTGCACTGTGTAGAAATGAAGCAGGACTCTGTTTGAGAGATTATAGACTGCCATAAAATAGACTAAAGGAACTAAGAAAAAACAGTGGTTTGAAATCCTAACAGAGCTGAAGTACTCTCAAAGTGGAGAAGACGGGAATTTAAAAACAGACACTTTAGATTTGTAAGTGGTGATACAAACACACACACAGAGTGAAGGTGATTTTTGACAACAGCTCTTGTAGGAGGGCTTTCTCTTCAACTTCCTCTGAGACTGTTGATGAAGCTGCATTAAAGAAAGCTGAGAAGCCTTGCACTCCATGTAAAAAGGAAATCTGTGACAGTACTTGAGAGTTCTCTTTAGAAAGAGAACACAAAAAAAAGAGCAAGAAAAATTAAACTACACTTTTGGCCCACATCTGGTCAAAGAAACACTTTACAAAGGAAGGGCTCCAGAAGGAGGTGGTGAGGACACCTCGACTCCAGGAGGGAAAAGCTTTTGCTGTAGATGGCTTGTCCCAGTTCAACAGAAATGGCTGTGAAAAGCCATTTCTAAAAGATAGTCTTGCAGCTCCCTTGCAGCTGTCTCCAATAGAAGTGGCTCAGTCAGACTGGTTGGTAGTTGGCAGTATTCTGAAAAAGATGGATATGTGCAAAGGATACTATCGCTTTGCAAAAACCAGAAGTACACCCCATGGATAAAAAGATAGAGCACAAATGACTTGAAAAAACAATGGCAAAAACTGCAGCCAAGGTCGATCATCACGACAAACCCCATTGCTCAAAGTTCAACTTGCTTTCAAAATAGATGTTTAAGTCAAGTACTGTCAGAAAGATGAATACTGAAGCATGGGATGGAAGAGGGCAGGAAAAATTAAAACAGAAACACAGGCAGTAAATGGTAGAAAAGTAAACCACAGATCCTCTAGTGTTTAAGTTCTTCCTTCATTCTCCCTTCAAAGAAGTCAGTTTCCAAATTAATCAGACAAATAAATGAGGAAAGATACAAACTGACCTTAGAGACTTTCAGCTTCTGTGGGTGAGAGGTGCATCCCCAACCACACTGTCAGGAAGTTAAAGGGTCTGATTAAAATTCTCAGCTTTCACATGTCTTTGCCTGAAGCATCTCACAGGTTAAAAACCATACACGTTGCTTTGTTTTCCTAAGATATTCTTATGATTTTCTTCTGATATTTTCCCTGGTTTAGCAAGGGGCTCTGTTGATCTCAAATCCCAGAAAAATAACTGGAGAACAGACCTCAGAAATCTTAGCCTGAACTACAAAAACCTATCTAGAATGCATACACTTAAATTCCCACTGTGTTACAATTGCTCCTTGCTATTTCTATTTTGGTTAGGCACCAGTTTCCTAATAAGACCACATTAGGGCTTTATTTAGTGGCTGCATACATTTTTCGGAGCACTTGACACAAGTCACAGTAAAGGTCACTGTATTACGCGCATATCTATCTGATTAAAACAAAATATAAGAAATCCATCCAGACATAAAATAAAGTATCACAGCTAATCCTGAGAGGAGGCTCCATATAATATAATTAGCACCTGAGATTGCAAAATGAAACGTGTACAGATCTCCAGAGAGAATTTTGTTCAAAGGCACCAAAATGTCCCATAAATACGGGTTTTAAGAGGACATGTGAGGATCATTTAAGGATTAAAAAACCTGAAACCAGAGTCAGACATACTTCATACTGCCCTCAAAGGTGCACTTACAGATATTAGGGAAACTCTTATCACACACATTCAAAATGCAATCTGACTCTCACAAAAAAAATCATGTTTGTGATATAGGAAAAAGAATGAAATCTCTCCAGATAAAAGTTGGGGCTGGATTCTTGAAGAGCTGGAATTACCTGAAAGATTGCTCTCTAGCCTCTCATGACAGCCTTCCTACAGATACATCAGCTAGCCAAATATTTCCTGCATCTGAAAACTATTTTTACCCAACAACATATAGTTTCTCACATACATACTGCTTCTTTTCCTGAAGTAGTTATCACTAAAGCACAAGTTCAGCAAAATTGTAGCAGCTTTCCACTGTCTCTAAACCTAGGAAAGTATAATCAAAACAAGATCAGACAGCTACAAAAAGTATGCATGCTGACAATGTGATCCATATTTAGTTTTGCTAAATTGCAGACTGGCAAAAATGAAAGAATTAAGTGTTATAGACTGTATCTCAATACAGCTATGCTAACTATAAGGTTATGGTTGTTTGGGTTTTTTTTTCTTCCAGATTAGCGTTAGAAATCTTCATGAGAGATGGAGCAGATTCGTGATCAGGGGCAGCCAAAATAATTCCACAAAAATCTGCACCACAGAAATAACTGAGAACCCAATATATGAAGGAGGAATATCAGATGAAATAGACTGTAGTCATGGGAGGCTGTCACCTGGATGGTCACCTATTGTTAAAGATGGAGGAACACCTTCTCCAGACCACAGGGCAATCAGGATACAAGCTCAGTTGCTTTGCCTGAGAAAAGATCAAACTGGCAAAGAGTGTAACAGGCTCAGAAGGCTGAGCCCTAAGACACAAGCACAACCAGAAAATTTACCACAATTTACCATCACCCATCAATGCTTACGTCCACCTCTTGGTGAAGCCCCAGAGGGCTCTGTACTAGAGCAGGGCAACTCAGTGCTGAAGGGTTTAAACAGATACTTCCTGACAAATTTCAGCAGAGCTGAGAAGTTGTTAAAAGTCCAATGGGAACATGTCCTTGCTCCTCAGCCACTTTGGTCCCTCTCCAGCATTTTAGTTCAAATCCTCCATCACGGGGCTTTACGCAAACCCAAGCTTTCTGCCAAAGCCTTCATTGACACTGCC
Organism: Phaethornis superciliosus; assembly: GCA_023637945.1. Lineage (NCBI taxonomy): Eukaryota > Metazoa > Chordata > Aves > Apodiformes > Trochilidae > Phaethornis > Phaethornis superciliosus. The sequence continues at coordinate 65,885,939 of JAJQWJ010000002.1, read as the reverse complement.
ACTTAACAAAGCTGTTTATGTCTACCTGAAATTCTGTACTGTGCTAATGGTGACCATTAACAGGACTGTAGATAGCCCTCACACGTCCTGACCACTGGCAGTACTGCTATACTTTTCTACTTGCTACTTTATTGCTGTGCTGCTGAACACACATGACTGCTGTTAAAATCCCAGCCAGCTGCTAACAACTGCTGAATTTTTCCCAGTTCATTAGGAGGCCACAAATAGTTTTAAATCATGAAGCTAATTAAGCAGAAATAAGACTGCCAAATGGTCTGGCCCTCAAACAAAATACACATCTAGAAATTGCTGACCTGGTAAAAGACCAAAGGGAAGAGTTCAGCAATATTTGCAGACTCTGTCTCAGCTCATCAGCTTCCCCTGTGCACATGTTTAAGTATTATCTTTGTGAATCACAACCTTGGTGCTCCTCAGCACTGGCCAGAAACAGTAGGTTTTGGCATCATAGTTTGCTGGTAGAGAGGGTCAGGCACAACTTCTGCTCCCAGTTAGCCCATCAGGCACACAGCCCCTTGTGAACAGCACTTCAACACCTGCACAAAGCCTCCAACCTCTCCTGGTAGAATGATATCCTGAGAGAACTTCCCTAATCACTCTTGTAAGAGCAAGGTGCAGATCAACCAGCACCAGTATCAGCAGGTACACAAGGCAATCTTGATGCTGTGAACTACACAGCCAACAAATTTCCATCTTGAAGATAAGGGCTCTGGCAGTAGGTATCTATTAGTCTGGCAGCTAATTGATAAGCACAAGACAAACCCCAGTTCCTCGACTCTGGAAGCTCCACAGTGCAAACAGCCACAGACAGACATCATCCAACAGGGCTGGAGGGCAGTTTTGATGCTTTGGAGCTGAATTTAGCACAGCAGAAGAATCTGGCCTGGGGCTGTTCCCAGGCAGCCATGTGGCTTGTAGCAAGTGCTGTGTTCCTTGCAGGTGACAGACACATCCTCTTCCAGAGCCTCCACAATCAGAGATGTGAGCACTGATGTGATTACACAACTACATGCTGTACTACATGGATTTCTCCTAGGTATCAGATACAGATTCTTTTGTTCTTGTTGTGTTTTGAGGTTTTTTTTTTTGTTGGTTTATTGTTTGTTTTTTTTTTTTTTTTTCTCAAGTTCTTTGCCCTGTTACAAACGTACATTGAGGGCAGGTTTCGGAGAATGCCTTCCAATAGGCATTAATACTCATACTCATACTCACTGCATGAGTATTTCCCTCCTTCCACATTATTTCTGTGGAAAGCCAATACAGATCAGTTTGGGGTTCTTTACAGGTGATAAAATAGAACTGACATGATTTATACCTGCAAAAAACCCCAGACCAATAATTACTTAACAATCTATGAATTGTACTATATATTAAACAACAATATTGGAAAAAAAATGTAATACTGTTTTGATGATTTTAGAATTCAAAGCTCTTAGCTATACCACACCAAAGAGCAAAAGATTGGATTTAAGGAAAAACAGCTTTTAAAAAACCAGAGATAGGAGCTCTCAAATTGAGAAGCAATATTTTTTGTCCCTTATAGTTAGTATGCAAAAAACCCCAAAACAACCAAGAAAAACATGGAAAGCAAAATGCTTGGGGATTTAAATTTATCAGCTGCACCAAAGTAAGAAGCAAAAGTTCTTCTAAAAAGTTTAAATAATTTAGTTAAAATGGAATGAGAAAAGAGATACTGTATCACCCATATTTTTAAGAGTGCAAGAGACTGTAGACTGTAGAATATAACAAGCAGCATCTTACTAAAATCGATGAGAGTCGAAGAAACATCCTTAGGAAACAGACATTGGGATTCTCCTGCTTCCCCAGAGTCCCAAATACATTTGTAATTTCATTCCTCCTTTAACTGCTGCTTTGCACACACACAAGTACTGCTTACAGTGATCTGTTGAGCTGTATGCAAGATGGTAACTCTGATCCATAGATGGGATTTAGTTTTTAGAGGCTGGTAATTTAATAAAGACTCTTCAAAAACTGATTCTCAGAAACAATAAGAAAAATGACCTGTGCCATGCACATCACAACCACCTGAATCTGAGACAGAGAAGGCTAGGTTCCTTAAAAAGCTGAATGCAACTTGCTCTCCTACATTAACACATTAGAAGATCCATTTATCAAAAACTTTAGACTAAATACAAATCTTTGTGGTAAATCTACTCCAAAGCTGATTAAATAAGCAGACAAACTTTTCCACTAGCCAGAAGCCAAGAATAGGAAACAGTTTTTCCTGGACCTGCAACTACACTCCGTCCTAAACTGCAGTTTTATTCAAGGGTGGAAGTGGAGGCTTAGAGCAATGGAAAGAAGTTCCCACTTTCTCTTGGGATAAACAAAACATGGTTTTGGTTAAGGAGAGGCCTGAAATTTTCTACTTTAAGGTGTCAAGGTTTTTGCAAAAGTGAAGACATTTTAAATTTCTAAATCTGTCTGGCTACCAGCTAGGCATAACCTAATATGACATTACTCATATCAAGTGTAGGAAACTCCAAGAAGGTTTTCTGCCTTGTGGGAACACAGCCTATCCTGTCCCTTGTGGATCTCCATGAAATTGTCTCTTGCCTACTGATAGATCAGTTTGTCAGAGAGCATCTATTTAACACAGGATTCTCAATTCTTTCCAAGCCAAACTATTCATAGAATGGTTTGGGTTGAAAGGGACTTTTAAGATTATCTAGTTCCAACCTCCCTGCCATGGGGAGGCACACCTTCCACTAGATCAGTTTACTCAAGGCCCCATCCAACCTGGCCTTGAACACTTCCAGGAAGGGAGCAGCCACAACTTCCTTGTGCAACCTGTTCCAGTGTCTTACAACGCTACCAAGAAAGAATTATTTCCTAAGGTCTAACCTAAAACTCCCCTCTTCAGGTTTTAAACCATTGCCCTTTGTCCTCTTGCTACATATGCATGCAAAAAGCCCTACCCCAGCTTTCCTGTAGGCCCCCTTCAGATATTGGAGAACTGCTATAGGTTACCTTGGAGCCTCCCCTTCTCTAGGCTGACCAGCCCCAACTTCCTCAGCTTGTCTTCACAGAGAAAGTGCTCCAGCCCTCTGGTCATTTTTGTGGCTTGAGGACATTTTCACAACCTTATTCCACACTGCTCCAGCCCAACAGAACAGATAATTCAGTCAAATGCTAAGTAAAATAGATAAATATAGACGCCCCCCCCTCCTCCTCAACTCCCCTTCCCATACAAAAAACAAGCACTGACAGCAGCAGAGAGGCATGGAGACAGCTGATCTTGGCTTTCTTTTTATAGGTGGGTTGAAAAAGGCCAAACCCAGCTTTTAATTTCTGTTTTTCTCGCTACAATGCTTGTGACAGGAGTCACAGACCTCTGGAGTCCAGCTTTGCTAGCAGAAGGTTTCAAAAACAAAACACAGACGCCTCTTTCACAGAAAAATATTTGTCATTTGTGGCACATAGAGGCTGGATAGGTATGGCACAAAGATCTTAGTGACACTCATTTGGAACTATACTAATAATTCCTGCTGGGTTCATCTATTCACAAGCACTCTGACTGTCACAGAAATGGAGGCTGATAAAATCTTCATCCAGTAAAGGCTTCTTTCCCTCTGAGTGTACTGCACACATACCTAGAGTAAAGTTACAGTGCTAATGGATTGCTTGAACCAACCTAATTCTCTCCTGTGGATTTCTATCTGTCCTCCTTTTTCACAACACAAAACTAATGATTCTTAAGCTTGCCAATCCACACTCATTTGGAATAAGGTTTATTTATTCTGGCTCTACTTTTAAGGTTGTCTTTTCATAACTACACAGTGGTCCCAAAGAGAGGAGGTTTACAGTGCACTTTAATGAAGATTTTAGAGGTTTTGCAGACTCAGAAAGAAGAATTGAATTCACATACAAAAGGCAAGCTGAGTTGCTGGGTGCTAGAGGGGACATCTCTTCTGTGTGCTTGCCAGAGAATGCAACAGAGACAAAAAAATACCCAGACTCCCAAAGATTTATCAAAGTGATCTGTCTTTGCTAGGTTAAGTCTGCTGGTCACTTTTCAAGAAAATGAAACACACACAAATTATTCTTGCATCCCCTGGCTGACTATACATTGATATAATCAGACAGGGGATGCAAGAATAATTTGTGTGTGTTTCCTCTGGAAAGTTCCCTTATACTTTAAGAAATGCATGTCAGAAACATAGTTGTACATCTCTCACCCCATTATTTTCCCAGAACCACGTTAACACTAAAAGGAACTCTTCTTTTGATTCCTTGCATCAGTCTTCTCTGTGATTAGTAAAAGAATTAATCTGAATACCTGCTGGAAGACAAGAAGAGGAGTTAAAGGATGTGCTCACCAGTGATCCTGATGAAAAGGATGGAGGTCAGAATCAGAGGTAAGAAGAGAGGAATGATAAATTACAATAGGGTGAAGGCAATATGCAGGAGAATAACGGGACAATTTGAGGAAAGTCATTAAAGATGGCACACAAAGACTATGAACAGGGTGAATAATGCAAGAAAACTTAATAATTTGTTTGTAGAGAAACAAAGCTGTGACTGTGGGACTTCATGGGGTAAATAGATGAACTGAAGCATGTATATAGAGGGAAATCAAAACAGGCCAATCTGTTATACTGTATCTTAAAAAAAATTAAAAAAATAAAATTAAATTTTAAAAATTCTGAATGAGCTTGCATAAGTAGATGACCAAGAACAAGATGGTGGGCTTTATCACCCCACGTACCTTCCAGGTAACCAGTATCCCAGGACCTTATATTTTCCTATTGGGAAATATTAGGTGATTTTATACTTATTTCAGAAGGCAAAGGAAACTACTGAGTAACAGTTATTCCAAATCTACATCTAGCTTGGAGGAAAGGTTGTAAATCTAAAGCCTTGAAGCAACTGGAATAAAGTATCCAGAAACAGTAGAGATCTTTTCTTTTTAAGAAAGGGAGAAAAACAAGAGTGACAGAGTAAGATTTCATTTCAATGTCGCATGCAGAAGCTTTTGCTTAAGGCAGTGTTGATAAATAGCCTTGCAATTTTCATCCATTGGTTATTTCTCCCCTTTCTATATGTTAGCTGCTCTTTGAAACTGGAATGGGAATCAAGTTTCCAGACACACACATTTCCTCCTATTGTAGTTGCACTCTAGTCAGAAAACAGAAATTCTCATCGATTTAAAATTTACCAGCACTGCTATGTTCACTCAAAAAGTCTGACCTAACAGTTTAAAGGTGGCTTTTCTGCTGGGGTCACAACCAACAGATGCTGTTAGGAGATCCCAGTGCTCATTTTCAAGTTACCCATGTCATTTCCCTTAAGCACGTCTCAGCTGCACTCTATCCAGGCTCACTGGTCACCCTGACCTGGAGTTGGCAGCTCTGTCAACTCCCCCTGCTGTCATTCATTCTCTGTTTCTTTTCCCTTTGGCAAGTTCAAGTGCTTTTTCTATCCTTTCAAAACCTTTTAGGCACCTATCCTCAGTGGTGTGGTGGGATTCATCGTAAGTCCATGAGCTATGTGGACTCAGTTCCTGTGCTGACAGGTTTATCCAGCCGCAGACATTTAAGCTGCTATGAGAATCTGCTGACTAGCTTCCAGCCCAATGTTTTTCTCCCAGGAGTCAGAAAATTTCATGTTCAAAAACTGATCAGAAAAGGGTGAATAACTCTCCCATCTCAAAACTGGATCAGTAGTGGGATTTAGGTGTGCCAGGACCATCTCCATTTCTGCAGGAGAAAGAGCCAGCGTCCAAAGCACTGAGCTAAATCATAACTTCCTGGGTACCACGGGGAAATACAGGGCAACAGCTCCTGAAACCATCCAGTTGCTGCAAAGAGCAGAGCCCAGGAGACACGCTGTAGAGGGTAATAAAAAGTGAGCAGACCAAAGAGGGAAAATAAATGGTAAAATTGAGCTGGCAAAACACAATCTCAGTCTACCAGCTTGTCTAGCTTTTGTTTGCTGTTTCATGGAAACCTCTAGAACAGAGAGTTACAAAAAAACCCAACACCCCCCCTTCACAAAAACTTCAAATCTCAACCCAAAAATGTGTGCATATATACTCATATCAAAAGCTTTAAGATAAAGCAGCCAACATCTGCTTTAAAAAAACTTGTATTTTGCCTGCATGAAAGAGATGTATTTTAAAAAGAATCCAGCAAATAAACAGCTCCAAAGTGTCTTGGTGTCTTTACGACAAGCATAGTCATAATAAACATATAGCATAAACAACGTAATGAGAGAAAATCTGGAAACTCTTTTTTTATTTTTGCAGCAGTAAGCCAGAACACACCATACCCGGTTCTCTTCCACCCTGCAGTGTCCTCTGGCATATACAGGAACTTTGTGCAGGTCAGATATGGCCCCAGATGAAAATTCCCCTCACAGTTACAGTAACAGCAGAAATTTACAACCACTTCATTACATGTAACTCCCAAAATGAAAAAGAAGGTAATGAAGGATTGAGCTGACAGTTTCAAGTTTAATCTTCAAGCAATCTAGCAGTCATACGGAAGGTGACTATGAACCTGAAATCACTTATTTGTTCTCTATGTCTTTGTTTCACTCTTTGCAATGTTTTAACATTAAAATCTATCATAAGTTTGGAGCAAAAAGAAGCCATCATGCCTAATTTAAGGCCTATCAGTTCCCATAAATAGCAGGTATACAGCCAGGGAAATACAGATTAATCCTACTGCACATTTAAAAAGTGAAAAATAGTTGATAGGTGTTTTTTCTTTCCATGCATTCCCAATTTAGTAAAAGATTCACACAGAAGAAGATGCAGCAGCTAAAAAAGCAGTTGTATTAGAAGTGACTCTTGTGTGAACTAAGAAGAAAAATTCAAAAAAAACCTTCCCCAAATCTTTTCTGGGTACTCCTTGGTTGCCTTCAGTTCATCTGAGAGGCAGACTGAGAAAAAGGAATCTCACAAATGAGAGGGAGATTAAAGAAGAGGAATGTGGCAGCCAATAAATATGCTTATGGGTTTTAAAATGTTCCCATCAATAACTGAGAGTACTGAGCTAAAATCATCACTCTAGAAAGTACAAACAAGATTATGGAAAAGCAGCTAACAAACTGATGAGACCAATACTGAAAGCAGTTGCAGAGGATGCACATTAAGCCTGGCTCAAGACACAAAGGATCCTTACCCTGATGCCAAAACCACATTAATCTAATGACACGCTCAGTTTATATGAGGATATCCAACCTAAGAATGCCTCTTAGTAAGGAACTTCTGCCAAGTTCTTCTCCATTCACACTGGTGACAGAAATTATTATTCATATCAAAATTTCACTTGAAAAAAATGTTAACACTTAGATTTATTTAAACACAAGGCTTCTTGTAGGTGAATACAGGAACTACTTACTCACAATAGCTGTAGAATTTATACACTATTTATAGACATGTAAAGGCAAGTAAAATACTCTTAAAGCCAAGTATCTCAGGAAATTTTGGTTTCTTTGGTGGGCCCATAATGAGGATTGACACTGACATCAATTATGAAGGGAACTTGACAAAGCTGAAAACTATGTAACAAATTATCCTCCATTACACAACTCCTTTAAGCCAGCAAAAATGAAATGACAGAGTGTAAAAGGATGAACTACCAAGCTGACCAACATTTTTCCCTCAGTGTCTCCACCAACTATATTATTTATCAGTTTAAAGAAACAAATTTCATATTGCTGTAACATTTTAACAATGGTAGTAAGAATTTACTATATTAGCCCCAGCAAATCAGATCAGCAAAAAGGAAAGAAATCATCTTTGCATGAGCATTTTCTAACATCACCATGAACTTAGGTTCAAAAAACTGGAGGTGGCAATGGATTTTATGTATCTGGGACAAAGCTGCATCTCCCCAGCCTGCAGGAAAGCTGACCAAGATCCCCTCTGGCACTGGGGCAACAGATCCCAGAAATTAGGGTCTGGTCTAGTAACCACAGCGGTGGAGGATCAAGGGTTGGACTTCATGATCTCAAAAGTCTCACAAGTCCTTTCCAACCTGGCTAATTAATTAAAAAAAAAAAAAAAAAAAAAAAAAAAAAAGAGTGAGAGAAAAGTACAAAGGCATGATCACTTCCCTTCTCCTGCTGGCCACGCTATTTCTGATACCAGCCAGGATGTATACAGGCCTTCTTGGCCACCTGGGCACACTGCTGGCTCATATTCATCTGGGTGCCACCCAGCACCCCCAGGTCCTTGTCTGCATCTTTCCAGCCACTCTTCCCCAAACCTCTAGTGTTGCAGTGGTGATCTTAGAGGTCTTTTCCAACCATGACAATTCTGTGATTCTGCAACACCACCTATCAAGAGGACACATTCTCTCACTGTATAAAAGAGGGCACATAGAGAGCTATGTCCCTTCTGAAGGCAACAAAACATTGGGATGCACCTCTCAGGCCTGCTTTGCCTTTCTGCCAGTAAGGACAGCAGCTGTGTATGCTGCAGATCTCCTCCTGAACACTATTGCTTCAAAAATAAGAATGGTCAAGCAAGGAGGTGAGGTGTACCTAGGTCTCACCCTGTGGTATGAGCAGAGCATGATCTGGGTGTACAGCCAGGTGACCATGGCTACAGGCACATAATGAAGGGCATCCATCTAGCAATAGAGCCACAGAAAGCTACAATCTTGAAGGCAATGGTGGTTCTGGGGTCAAGGGAAATACAGAGACTGCTCACTGGAGAGGTGGCTCAGCAACATGCCAAGGAGCATCAGAAATACTGGGGAAAAATGAGGGGACTACAGGCCATGAGCATTAAGAGCAGCAGCATACCAAGAGTGCCTACTGTGAAGTAGCAGACACTTCCCTAAAGCACTTGCTGCCTAAGTAATTAGAAATAAAAAGTTTTACAAAAGGCAGGTGCAACAACAGGAAGCTGCAGTTACACAGAGGAATTCGCTATGGAATTCCATATCCTGCCCCACGGAGTCTCCATGTCAAGGCTCACCAGAGGGGATGTCCAACTGGCCCTTACTTGGGTTGCTAGACCCACTTCCACTTCCTGAGCCAGGGAAATGGAAGTCATGCTGGCACAGATCCCTTCAGCTCTTTCCTGGGTATGTAACAAAGGAGCTCTGCAAAGCAGGGGATGAAAGCAGCTCTCATCCAGCTCACTTTATGAAGCACTGCTAGGGTCACTGAGTAAAGAACTGCACTTACCACCAAACTTCTGGTACTTTAATACGATGGAAAACTCAACCCAAATGGCAAGAAAGTATCTTCACCAGAACCCTACTGCATGATAAGACCATACATTTCTCTTCCTAGCACACAAAGGGCAAGTTATGTGAAATTACTCTAAGCAGAAAAGCACAAATCTGTCTGCCATGTCAATCACAGATCCTCTTTTCCCCCAGATATGAGTATGGACATGAATCCAGTGTTCACGGAATCAAGCCCAGAGAAACAAGGCCCTCACTGTAGATGAAAGAGAATATTAATTAAAATTCTAGCATACAATTCATGAAATAAAAAAATAATTTAAAAAATCAGGATGCAAGAGATTAATTTATTACGGGGACGCTGAAATCACAACATTTGTGATTTTAAGGTGAGGGGAAAATGCATCAAAGGAAAAAGATTTCCATTTGTAAACAAAAATGTTTATTTCAAGAAGATTAACTGGTCTCTAAGGGAAGAGAAGTCTTCCTTAATACAGACTAGAGGCTTTTCAGTTTTAAACTTTGAAGTTGAGGGTGTGCAGTTGGGGACCTCTGTAAGAATACAAGTACGCTACCAGAGGAACAGTATTTTTTTTTTTTTTCCCTTTAATTATCCCTAATACAAAATTACCTCTGTCTACGTGAGGTAACCAAGTAAGGTAACAACGTCAGTAGTAGATAAATTGACTTTTGCTCTTTTACCTGGTAACAAATATATTTATTAGCTGGTCTGTGACCCAATTCCTGACTTCTGTCCAAAGAGAGTACTGCCTCATTTCTTATCTCTCCCTCTTCTTATCTTCAGTATTTTCCAGCCACTGCATTTCCTACTAGAAAAACTACAACGAAGCGTGGCATATCCTCTCTACAATTACTATCCACATTTCCTAAGTTGCTACGTATGTAGCTCTTGCTTTCAAAACTACCCTGTAATATGTCTTCTATTACCTTATACTAGATAATGCACTTTGATTTCTTAAAAAGTTATGCTGGCATGTCAGGCTTATGCTCACTCCTCCACTCCCTGGCCACTGCACCAGCACAAAGCAGATCAGTCTGGGAATTAAACCAAACAGTACCAGCTGCACATGGCCTCACTGGAGTATTTATCAAGTGAAGACACTTCTCATGACACAACAACTAAATGTGTTTGCAAATACAGTGCTCCCTCCACTTGTGCTCAGACAAAGCAGTCTTCAGATGCAGCTACAGTTTTCAAAGTGTATTTTGTAAGGCCTCTCCAGAGCATGGTTGTTTATACTTCACTAATCACATGAACCAGCATGGTCACTTTATTCCTCCGGCGAAAGCAAAGCTCACTCCATAAACCAAACATCCATCCTGCAAAAGTTTCGAATTGAAATAAAAATCAAAATTGTCACTGATGGATCTTAAGAGGCCAATACAAACAATCTATAAAACATGAAACCACTATATGAAAGATCAGTAGGACAGTAATTTCATTTTTTAAGTACAAAGGGTGGGTTGGTTTTTTTTTCCACAGAAAAATGCTTTTGAGAATGCAGAAAGCAGCATCTGTCTGAACTCAGGATAATTCCTAGCGTCATTGCTGCCATCACAGCTGTACCACTCCTGTGTTACCCGAGTTCCAAAGAGCAGCACTGAAACTGTCAAAGAAACTCTTTTATTCAAAAGTTGCTGGGATCCCAAATAACATTTCTCACTTGAAGAGTTCATGTAAACCTTTTACTATGTTTCCAGTGGAAATATTACTCCTTTTTGGTTCTTTATTTCTTTCTCAAGCCAGTTAGACACTGCAGCTTCTTTTCTCCTTCTACATACAGTAGTAACAGCACATCAGTACCTCAGCTGCTTATCTCCATCTGCAGTAAAGAGATGACAGATCCCAGCTCCAGGAGTCGGTCTGTCTTTTAAGAGTTAACACATCCAGCAACAGCTGCTGTCTTTGGCTAGCTTCCTATTTTTTTCTGCCCATTATATCTCTCAACTTCCTTAGCATTGCCAAGCAGGTGAACTGGGATACTCAGATCTGTTTTCCAGCCCCTGAGCTTGAACAATCCTGAACCAGGAGTTTCCTCAAGTGACAAATGCAGAGGAAAGTCTAAAGAGCAGACTTTTGAATGAATCACTCTTTCCAGGGACTGGAAGCAATCTCAGGGTCTGCCATTTCAGCCCAAGAGTTCTGCCTGTCCAACAGCTTTGAGCAGTCAGTGTTTAGGACAGAAGTGGGACTGGACCAGAAAATGGATTTTATAATTCCAATGTCAGTAAGCAAGAAATTCAACTGTATTGAGCTACAGCAGCAATTAAATAAAAAAAGCTCAAAGTGCCTTGCACATGCACTATAGCATATGTAGAAGCTGAATATTATGCCTTCCAATTTTAATCAGTAGGGAGGTTAAGCAGTAGTTACCTTGGTCCCCATGCAAGTAGAAAAGGGGGCTCTATATGCTTTCCTACTCCATGCCTCTCCAGAGCAGTCATAACAACTATTTGCTTGGGCATTCACAGATTTGCTCCTTTTTGCAAGCAAACTAGAATGAGCTTTAGAGATAAGTGAGAGAGAAATGTCATTCCCTCCTCCCCAGTCAAAGAATTTCTTTGAGCTACATTAAACCTGCCTTGCTGCTTTGAAATCCACATTAAAAAAATAAATAAAAACTAGAGAAAAACTCATCTCTTTTTCATTCCCCTTCCTCTGCACACTCTTCTATCCACACAAGTGTTCCTCCATATGATATATAACATGCGAAAGAGAACTGATCCTACAGTTTCTTACTTCATTGTGCTTTGAGAAAATATGGTGCCAGAAAAGCTCAGGTCTAAACTGGACCACAAGGACAAGAGATCCACGCTGATGGTAGTTAAACCAGGGAGCTCTTTTCTTACATAGTGATGTTGTCCGGACAGTTTGAGTCAGGGTGAGAGACCAGATCACATCCAAGGGAGAAAAAAAAGCTCCAGATGAGTAAAGCTGATGGTTTGGTAGGACTGGCTGAAGGGCTGGGTAATTTAGGAGTGGCAGATTAAAAATTTAATATGACAAGGAACCATTAAAAAGCCTTCTAACTCACCCTGTACTTGTTTTAAATTTTTTGTGGGCTAGAACAAACTGTGACTCAGTGTTGAACCAATGGCTTTGTACAGCCAAGACTATAAATAACTGCAGAACTGTAGTATACTGTAGGGAAAAAATCAGGTTTCACAAGCCTTGGAGAGACTAGTGGGAAGAGCAGCTTTCAGACATGTAATGGTTCTAGGATGCTAGAGCTAAAGATTTGAAGAACATACCTTAGCCATGCAAGCAACCCAGGAAAACCCTGTTTACTGCAATGGATGTTGGGAAAGTGTGCTGCATTACCAGTAACACACACATCCATCCTCAGCTAAGGATCTCCACACAACAGAAGCACCATCTTTCAGGCAGTGCACACAGTGGGACATGAGTTGGGAAAATATTCAGAAGCTTGGCAAGTTTTCTTGCAAGTGAAAACCAGAACAAAAGTTGAAAGAGAAGAAGAGCTGAACTTTCTGCAGGATCCAATTACATTAGGAGAGTGAAAAGTTCAATCTCCCTTTTCTTGTCCACTTTCTTCAGTTCCTTCAGTCCTCTCCTTCTGGACACCTGTCTTAGCCACTTAGCATCAGCTGAGATAATGGAAAAATAAGCCTGGAATGCACATGGGAGAGTGTCGATTTCCCTTGCTTTCTATATGGAATATACACACACTATTTTCAGACAAGCATGGACTCCAAAATGCTGAACTATTCCAGCACATTCACTGAAGGCTGCAGTTTTTAATGTCATCAGTGGCATTAAAGCCAGATGCTGTTCATATTTATTGACCCATTTCCTCTGCACAGGACTGCAAAGGTTCTTAAGTGATTGTTTTTTGATACACTGTTGACAATACTGAGGTCTGCAATTTAAAAAAAAAAAAAATTATATATGATACTATTAGCTTCTCCGAGGATTTAATTATGTAGTTGGCTAGGTGAACTAAATGAATTGAGTCCTGGGAAAATTAATACATTCAACACTCTACTTTTAGCACAGAAGGTGGTACTTGTTCTGTGTCCATTGGGTAATAAAGCCATACAAAGAACTAGGCTGACAGACCAAAGTGTGCACAGCTTGGCATCAAGCATCTTGATCAAATAATATCATTACTTTACAAGCATCATGCAGCAGTCCAGGTGACAGTGCCAGGGCTGCAGTGATGTAATGGAACTTGAAAACAGAATAAGGTACTCTAAATACGCCATGGAGAGAAATGACCAGGCAGTTTTTTTAATCTGTGTATAAATTAGATTATTTGGGAAGTTCAATAATAAAGACAGAAAGCTTTTTGACATTTTCACCTTTTCCTTTGTACTCCAGTCCCTAAAACCATTACCATAGAGTGGGCTGGGCTGGAAGAGACCTTGAAGATCATCCAGTTCCAAGCTCCCTGCATGAGCAGGGACAGCACCCATCAGACCAGGCTGCTGAGAGCCTCATCCGACCTGGCCCTGAACACTTCCAGGGAGGGGGCAGCCACAACTTCCCTGGACAACCTGTGCCAGTGTCTCACCACCCTCACACTAAGGAATTTCTTCCTAATGTCTAATCTACATCTGCCCACCCCCACACTAAGGAATTTCTTCCTAATGTCTAATCTATCTCTACCTTCTTTCAGCTTAAAACTGTTAGCCCTTGTTCTATCAGTACATGCCCTTGTAAAAAGTCCCTCTCCAGTTTTCTGTAGGCTCCCTTCAGGTACTGGAAGGTGCCTATAAGGCCTTCCCAGAGCCTTCCCTTCTCCATGCTGAACAACTCGTCTTCAGCCTGTCTTCATAGGAGAGGTGCTCCAACTCTCTTTTCATCTTTGTGGCCCTCACCTGGACTTGCTCCAACAGCTCCATGTCCTTCTTATGCTGAGGTCCTCAGAGCTGAACACAGTACTCCAGGTGGGGTCTCACAAGAGCAGAATGAAGTGGGAGAATTGCCTCCCTTGAACTTCTGATCACACTTCTTTTAATGCAACACAGGATACAGCTGGCTTTCTGTCTGGGCTGCAAGTGCACATTTGACAGCTCACATTGAGATTCTTCTCATCAACCAACACTCCCAAATTCTCTCCTTAGGGCTGCTCTCAATCCATTCTCTGCTCAGACTGTATTTGTGCTTGGGATTGCCCCAGCCCAGGTGCAGGACCTTGCACTTGGCCTTTTTGAACTCCATATGGTTTGCACAGGCCCACTTCTCAAGCCTATCCCTCTGCATGGCATCCCTTCCATCCAGTGTGTCAGCCACACCACACAGCTTGGTTTCTTCATGGAACTTGCTGAGGGTGCACTCAGTTCCACTGTGCGTGTAGCTGACAAAGATGTTAAACAGCACTTGGTCCCTGTACCAGCTCCTGAGGAATGCCACTTGTCACTGATCTCTACTTGGACACGGATCCATTGAAGGCAACTCTTGAGTGACACCACCCAGCAAATTTCTTGTCCACCAAGTGGTCCATCAAGTCCATGTCTTTCCAATTTAAAAACAAGGATGTTGTGCGTGACACTGGGAAATGTTTTGCACAAGTCCAGGTAGATGACATCCTTTGCTTTTCCCTGATGCACTAAACCTGTAACCCAGTCACAGAAGGCCACAAAATTGCCCTTAGTGAAGCCATGTTGTCTGTCATCACTCACCTCCTTATTTCCCATGTGCCTTAGCATAGTTTCCAGAAGGATCTGCTCCACAACATTGCTGGACACAGAGATGGGACTGACTGGCCTGTAGTTCCCCAGGTCTTCCTTTTTCCCCTTTTTGAAAATGGGGATTATGTTTCCCCTTTCCAGTCAGTGGGAACTTCACCAGACTGCCACAGTATCTTAAATATGATGGACAGTGGCTTAGCAGCTCCATCCACCAGTTCTCTTAGGACCCACTGATGTATTTAATCTGGTCCCATGGACATGTGCACCTTCAGGTTCCTTAGATGATCTTGACCTTGATCTGCCTCTACTATGGGTTGTTCTTCATTCTCTCATTCCCTGCCTTTGCTTTCTGCAACCTGGGTGGTGTGGTTTGAGCACTTGCCTGTGAAGACTGAGGCAAAAAACTAATTGAGTACCTCAGCCTTCTGCATATGCCAGGTAACCAGGTCTCCTATTTCCTTCCTTAGACCTCATCCACTTGGTATTCCTGGTCAGGTGTTCTGTGGCAGACCCTCATTATAATGTCCCTGTCCTTTCTCTCCCTTTAATGCTGACCCATAAGCTCTTATAATTGCCTCCCCATCCATTTCTAGTGGAGCTCCATAGACTCCCAGTTGGTCAATGATGTAGAAGGCAACAACTCCTCCTCATCTCCCCTGCTTATTCTTCCTAAAGAGCCTGTATCCTTCCACTCCAACACTACAGTCACAGGCACCATCCCACCATATCTCTTATGTCAGTGAGATCATGGCCCTGCAGGCACAGTTTTCAGACACCTTGTTTTTCTACTGGGAGGTCTGTATCCCTCAGTACCACTCCTTCCTTCATTTTCTCATTCTCAGAGAACAAATTCTTGGTAAACAAATAAACAAGCATCTCTGTAGAATCTGTTGGTCACCCAGATTTGGGCTTAAAGAAAATGCAAGTGATACAGAGTTCTACATAATACAGTACCAAATACTCCTTTAGTCTGTCTAGGGCTGTGATTTTTTAAATTTTTTTTTTCTTAGGCCATATGACTGCTAGAGTCATAACTCTACCACTGTTGAAAAGATGAGGTTTGTGCAATTTTCATCCTGTGATGAGACAACGGTTGTCCCATAAAAATAAAAGTGCCAACACTATGATGGATCTGCAGCTGAGAACATACCTTCTGTGTACCATTTTAGCTCTGACTGTCTGTGCATATCTTAGAAAATATTCAATATCCCCCTCATCTCTTCCCCTCCCCCTCTCACTTTCTGCAGTTTTTGATTAAGTATGTGCTCTACACTTGCAATCTGATACCTAAATCCCATCTCTCAGTGCAGTTACACTACTATTCTATTAAAACTAGCTCCACACTGCTCCCTCTTCTATCAGAAAGATGTCATGGTTGCATTAAAACTTCACCCTATAAAGCCACATCAGTTCTCCAGGGACAGCTACTGCTGGATCTTTCATCCAGCCAGGGAGTTATCAGTGCCTCAACACTGTTGGGTGAGTAGCAGCTGGCTACGTTAAGCCTCTTCAAAGGTCACTGTAAAGAAAAGTGTTCTGTCAGAACTATCCTGTTAGCTACAGCAACAGAAGAGAGTTGTGCTTGACCTCTGTGGAACAGGAAGAACTTACATTGCAGAGGCACATTGTCAAGGTAGCTCATTCTTCATACCACCCCTTAGAATCCTGGATTCTTTACAGGAGAACAGAAAACAAAACTCCACATTGTCAGATTCTGAATCAATATATCTTTGGTATTGTCAGTCTCCACAGAAGGAAACCAAGAAAGGTAAGATTAAGTAAGTTCAACAAGGTCATTAACATCCAGCAAAGAGTGAACTCAGAGATAAGAATGTAAGACCTTTAAAAGATACCTCTCCCGTGAGGGCAGAGAGACAAAAAGACATTGATTAAATGTGACCTTACCCAAATGAAGTACCAGACCCAAATTCTTGTGCAAAATGGAAACCTGAACTTTACCAAATACATCTGGACTGCTACACAACAAAATCAGGAAATAGAATTTCTTCTGATACACAAGATGCATTTAACCGTTTTACTCTGCAGCTGTTAACATCACTCTTCTGGTAGAAGCATTAACAGTGCCCCTGCCACCTCTAACGACAGTCATTAACTTTCCACAACTGTGACTTTTTAGTTCTTGAAAACTTATTCACCTCTTTCTCAAAGCTAATTTTTTTATTGCTACCCAAAAATCAAGAGTGCAATATTTATCATGATTTTTGCATATGCCTCCAATATAAGCCCTGAGCATATGAAAGCAGTGCATATGCCACTCTGGCTCATACTGACGACCCATTTTGTTTTCACAACGCATCTCCTACTTCATATGTAAAACCTTCATTTTTTTGTTCACAGTGTCACGTAACTCAGCTGCTACTTTGTCTCAGAAATAGGAGGTTTTTTCACATTTTCTTTCCAATGCACTGTTTCTACTCCTTCAGTCATATAAGTGAACCAAGGAGTCTGTCAAAATATTTTGTCTCCTGCTGCTCCCTGAACACCTCTGTTAAGGTAACACAATTGGGGTTGGATCTACAAGCATTCAATAAGAAAAACCATATTCCCCATAGTTATATCTGTAAGAAGTGTCTATAAACTAATGGACTAATGTTGCCAGATAACACAACCAGAACACCTATGTGTAAATGCAAAATGTTTCAAGGGCCTCTCCTCCCATGTTCCCCTTTCCACTGTTCAGCAAGGGAAAGAGTCTCATGCCCCCTGAAAACTGCAAGTGGACAGACAGAAGTAACTGCAGTGCCTACCAAAGAGCAAACAGCCCACTTAGCTCCCACTTAGCACTGCACTACTACAGTCAGGCATCAGTGAAAATTAGGGACCCAGGAACGGGGCTACACCCATCTTTTAATGTCTCCTCCCTCCTCATCCCTGTTAGCCGGACACATCGGTTTCATTCTGCTTTAGGATAGTGAAGCTTTGGACCATTACTCGAGCTCTTCTGCAGGCTGCACAGGCACTGCCCAGGAGGCCCAGCTTTGAGTGACTGCCCTGCTCAAATATGTCCCAACCTCTGCTTTCTCTCAGGACCCACAGGGACTTCAATAGCCCCAAACAGCCTCACTGGGGACTCCCACAACCCCCTGCCATGGGCCTGGGGACTCCAGCTCAGGTCACATCAGGACAGACCATCCAGCCCTGCCCTGTCAGGCCCTCACTGCAGGCTGCTTATCTCCAGCCTGGCCTCGGGTTCTTTCTCCTCAACAGATAAGCAGACACACAGTCTGAGAGGGTCTAACTCCAGCCTTGCCTCCAGCTCTGTCTCCTGCTGCTCCCAGCTGGATCCTGGAACTGGCTCAGGCCCAGTCATACCAGGGCTGTCATTGGAACCTGTCACCTGTTCCCAGCTCTGTCTGCCAAGCTCTGATCCCAGGGGACAGCACCCCACCAGCAAGGGCACAGCCTGTGATGGGGTCACCCTCACTCTTGGCTCAGCCCACCTCATAGAGCAGTCCCACTGGCACCAAAGGGAGGATGCAGACGAAAGAGCAAAGTCAGAGATCATAAGGATGAAGACAGTTTGACAAATAAGCATCTCAGCCTCCAGTGAGTTTTCCCTCCTGGGGCTAGCACACTTGACAGCTCCTTTGAGCCAAGCTTCTGTCAGCTCCTGCCTAGTCCAGGAAAACCTGCAAAGCCAAATCCAACTATAACTAAAGGCTAATGAATTCTCTAGCACTTGCTGTTGCCAAAACTCAGGGCTGCCTGCCCTCTGCGGTGTTATTTTTTCCTCTAATGCTAGATTAACCTGGAATGAATTGTGCAGCTTATGCTAACCATGGGACTGCTATAAATTAAAGATGTTGTTCTATAGCTTTGCATCCTCTACTCTTTGTGCCACAAATCCTTCCAGCTGCATTGTTGATATACTAAGTACTTGGCAAATAATTTGCCTAGAAACATATTTCTACAGCTACAGCTGTGTCCACAGCTAACTTGCTGTCACAGCCTATGCCTGTATTCCTTCTCTGCTCTTTTGAAGCTAGCACAGGATTGTCAGATGGCAAACTTCTCTCAGCTCCACAAGCAAACAGCAAAGCACCTTTAAAAACTTCTACCCTCTCACTCTTGTTCCAGCTCTCTGGCAACTACCAAGGGCTGATGTCTAGAGTAAGAGCCCCCAGATACCCAGCCATTGGCTTCAGACACACAGATGAGGTGTCTTCTACTCTTGCCTTGTCATTGCATGACATCAGACCTACAGTCCCAGCAGCTGCCCCCTTTATGCTCTCATTTTTGAAAGCAGGGATGTGACAAACAGTAAAATAACTTTTCTATAATAGGTAACAAAACTAAAGGCTGATAACTTTCCCACAGAGGCTTTCTCTCTTCTGGTGCTGCATCTTTGTTGCTCTCTTTTTTTTCTTCTTTATGTTTGTTTGTTGTTTTTGTTTTGTTTTGTTTTCAATTGAATTCAGTACTTCTAATGCCACAATAATATGAATGAAATCAGTCATAACAGCCTTGCTAGCCAGAGCAGCAGCAGCAACACTGTCCTTGACCTTTACTTCAAGAGTAAAACAGTTTGCTTACAAAAATACTGGTTTTTCCCTGGAGCATTTCCACACAACTCTGAACAAAACTAAATAACTTTTGCTGTAATTTCAACTATTCTATTAAACAAAAAGTAGTACCTTTTTAACTTCCCACTTTAAGAGCACCAGCCACATAAACTACAGAGTATCTCCAGACTTAGTACAGAACATCCTCCTGTCAATGGGCAATCTAATTCAAGATATGTAAAAGGTGTGCTGACAGCCCCACCACACACCCTGGAGTTAATATTCTCCATAGGCTCACAGTTGAAGCAGGCTAAGTATTCCCAAACATAATCATAGGATTTACCTATCAAATCATACCAAAAAATGTCCTATAATCAATCTGCTCTCTGACCATTGCTAGCTAAACCTAGCTCATGTGACATTTCTGATTACATGGCATCATGACAAGAGATACAGTATAAACATGAGAAGGGTGTCCCGAGATCTCCATCAGCCAGAATGGTTTTATGAGATAAAAATGACAGTGCTCTTCAGCTTCTCTGCCTCACCTGCACCACTTCACTCTCTGCCACCTAAAAGACACTTAGAATATAACCCAAAGAAATGACAACCAGTCCTCTGAGTATGTGGGTCTGCAAAACAGCCTTGACAAAAAAGTTCAAGTCATGAGGAGAAAAGAAATTATTAAATAGCTGAGAGATTATACTTTTCCTCATCAATCCAGGAGACAACTAACCAGTGGGTATTACTTTCCCTTTCATTATGAAATACCAGAATAAGGAATGGAGTCACACAGGAGAAAGGAAAGGTTGCCCAGAGACCTGCTGTCACCATGGTGATGCAGGCACACCACTCACACCTTCTCAGCAGCTGTGGCTCTCCTTGTCTCAGCAGCAGCCAGCAAGACTTTGGGGTTTTTTTATTTGGTTGGTTTGGTTTTTTTGGTTTTGGTTGGTTGGGTTTTTTTATAGATTGCAATTTAGTCACTGCACAGAAGCAAGAGAAACCTCTCCTTTTATTCTTCAGTTGATGCTGTGCCCTGAACAGCTTTTATGCCGGGAATTAGGCACTAGGGAAGAGGTATGCTGGCATGTGCATCCCTCCACCCTGGAAAACCCATGGGAGAAACCAAATATGCCTTAAGAACCTGCCTAGAGAAGCAAGGCCTGCAGAACATAAGTAGTCTAAGAAATACTTGTCTGCAACATCACAAAAAGGGAGAACATATTAAGTGCATCAGGTAAAGAAAACTACAGCATGCACAGAAAAGAATAATAACCATTGAAACAGTAGCTGCCTTTTTAATAGTAAATCTTGACACCTTGAGATGAAAAAGAACCAATGGACGTGGGTCCATCTCAAGGTGAAAAAGAACCAATGTGAGCAAGCCCACACACCACACGAATGAGCTAGCATCACACCAGCACATCCTGGCTCCTTTCATAAGATCACTTCAATGGCACTGAAGGAGCATCTGGCCTGGTCCCTACAGGCATCCTAGTCTCTGCACCTGACATTACCTGGGAGAAAAACTCTATGGATGTCTAGTGAGCTTACCTGCAATATCTCCAACCAAAAAAGAGTTCTTTTGCTGTTTATCAAGGGATGCATGGGCCTTTCTTTCCCACCACCTTGCCCTCCATCCCTACTTCTGGCCAAGGGGTGCCATCCCTTCTGCACCAAGCCCCAAGGGAGAGTGGAGGGGAGGAGACAGCCTGGCTTCCATTGAGATGCTATCTTCTCCAGCTGGGAGGGGACACTCTCACTTCAGACCATCCCCAGCATCAGCCCCAAGAGTGATCTCAGGTACACCACTACTAGCAGCTGCCCTGTGGGTGAGCTTTCTCCTGCTGAGCAGTGCTCTTACCATAGGGCAGTCCCCTCCTCCTGTCCATGCCTCACCCATCTGGATGCTGTGAGAGGCTGTGTCATGGGCCTTGCTAGAGTCAGAATCCATGGCAGGCACTGCTCTTCCCTTGTCCCACTGGGACAGTCACCTCCTCAAAGTGAAGCTCTTCTTGATCCCAGCACAACTCATCCTTGGTGAAGCTGTGCTGGGTGTTAAATGGTGTCACTTTGTCCTCTGTCTGCTTCCCAGTCACCTTATGGCTGATGTGGGCCCTAATCTTCCCAGAGAATGAAGGGAGTGTGATCAGTTGGTTGGTTTTGGGACCCTCTTAAGAATGATGTCTACTTTCACCACTTGGCCTTGTGCATTCTCTTTTGGCTCACCCTCTCCCTTGCTCTATCTTCTGTAGGCAACACTTCATATCACAGACTCTGCCAGCAGGCTTGGAAACTGGAGGCCTGAGGAGATACCCTAATCCTTGGAAGTGAGGGAAAGCATTATTTGCAGTTTGTAGGTCTAGTTTTTTCCCTCTGATGACACCAAGACTTGGTGTTAGTGGTATTTTGCCTCCCTTCTGACTTAGACAAATACATTTCCTTTCAAAGAGGGAGAGAGGCATTTGATCTCCCAGCTTACAGTGGGTAAACTCTTCGCTTCCTTTTTCAGAACTGTTGTAGTCACAACAGCTGCATCTTATTTTGTTCAGCTTGAGGATATCTGCAGAATATTTCTTTTACCAACAATAACCCTAGGAATACACACAGCAACCTTATCAGCTCATGGGCGAATTCTGATGTTCTCTTTCATTACAAAAATTTATTTTTTGAAACACAAAAAAACAGTACAGAATTTCATTCCAAGTCCTCCTGACTGCAAATAGAGCAGGACACATCTTACATAATTGGTATCTTAAATAACTCTTTCTATATTGTTATTCCAGACATTGAAATTGTTTCAATACTGTATAGAAAATAATCCTTTTTATCTCCTACATGCACTTCATTGTGGTGTTCAAAACAAGAAATGCCTTTTGTCAAGAAAAAACAGAGCTTGATTTCTCTAGCTTGCATCCCTACTCCCTATGATACAACCAATGGTGAAATTTCTACCATCTGCTTCCCAAGTATTAATGATCAAAAAATTTCAGCTGGACTGCTTTTTCTAGCTGTACTCCTCTCACTTCAAAAGACAGCAGGCATCTTGTGCACATATTTTCAGCTCCACATATTCTGCCACAGTAGCCTTACTAGATTTGTTCAACAACAGTATTGCTTGAACATTTTGGGGGTCACTGCTTTCCCCAAGCTACATAAATAACCGGGTTAGACTGTTACATTTTTCTTAAAAAAAAAATAATCCAACAAAGAAAACAACAACAAACAATCCCCCCAAGCCCCATCTAAAATTGCTAAAATAAGAAGGAACTGAGGCACTCAAAGATTATTTTGAGCTTATGGTATATGGTTCAACTTGGACAACTTGTAGTTTCCTTTCAAGAAGCTCTTGGTCTGATTTCACATGCACAGGAAACGCTTTGTGCCCACTCACACATTTTCCAATTCTGATAAAACTGTTTACCTGCCTCAAAACTTCAGTAAAACATCCCACACTTGAGGAGAAAATGAAAAAGGAAAACCACAACTTAGAAGCCATTACTGAAGAGCACCAAGTATCTTCAGATACTTCAGATACTCAGTACTACAGACATGTAAGAACTCTGCAAGTCCTCACAACATTTAGATGCATAACTGTTATTTCTGCACATCCATAAATATATAAAAAAAGTTTCAAATAAACTGCTGTTCATGCCTCAGCACAAATAAGAAATTACATTCTTTTGCCCAAGTCTATGAGTGTTCAGTCTTGTCACAAGTCTCAGAGTTCACTCGATGTTCCTCAACAACATCCATGTCCCACCAGGTTACAGGGTTTTTGACAGTGAATTCACAGAAGAGGTAAGGACCAGAAAATCCGCTGTTACAGCTCTAACTGAGGAAATGGGATTCAGAGGTTCAACTCATTCCTCAATTTTTGCACAAGTAGCTATTCCTCAGACAAAGCCCAGATAATAATTTTTAATAATACAACTTATTTTAAAATGGCACCTGGAGCTCTGTGAAATTCAAGCGTGGAAGGAGTACTTACTGCTCAGTGGTTTCAGGAGAAAGGCATCACAAAGAAATACAATCCACCTCAGGTTTTTGGTTTTTGCAACAGTAAAGTTTTTGTTCCAGTACCAGCCTGACTTTTTACAGCATTCATCAACCTATTTCTACTGTTCTGACTTTAAAGGAAAACCTGAAAAACCCTAGGTAATCCAAAATAATCTAGTGCACAACAAAAATCCTTTTTTAACTATTCCAGTACACCTGTACCTTCCCATAAATGTAGGGTATCATTTAAATGCTAATCCCCTTAGACTGTTTATATCCTCTGTCCTCTAAAGCACAGATAAACTTTGACCATAATGAATTAAACTCATTTAATTTATATACTAAGTATTTCTACAAGGCAACTTCATTCATTTCCAGATGACAGTCTTTAGTCATTGGAACACTGAGATTTTCTGACTCCTCAGAGTGTCAATCCCTGAACTAAAAAAAAAAAAGTGGAAAAGCAATTAATTTTAAGACACTTCAGTTTCACTTTGAAGTATGGAAAAAAGTTATTTGGGAGATAACAGTTACAGTAAAGGTGGCAATTTCTATTCCTAGCCTTCCATGTATCACATAAACCAACTCATACCAGGCTTTTATTTTGGGATTTTGGCCCAAGCAAATTATCTATGTCAGTTTGTTTCTCCCGGTTCTTCCATATGTCACATTTGCAAATTTTTGGAAAGGAGACAGATAGATACAGCTTCAGTAGACTTTTTAAAGTTGTTTCCATTTCAGTCACCCTTCTACTTGGAATCCAAAACCTTTGCATTCAGATTGCCAGTAAAATCCAGAAGTACTTCTATCTCTCAGCTCCAAAACCCCCCAATTTTTAAATTCACGATGTCTGCATTTAAGGAGTATTGTATTTTACAAATAGGACTGGCAGTGAGTATTCATTCACTCCTTCAAGCTTGCTCTTTTACACCATCTGCTCCAGAGATACCAATAGTACATAATCGTACATTTTTCTTAATGCTTTCTCTATCATATGCCAGTGTAAGAGCATCAAAAATCAGATTTACCCATATGTCAACAGGCAAGAGACAGACAGGATTTGTTTCAAGGCCAATAAAATTTCTCACTCATCAAAAACATGCAGACTCTGCAACACTCTGCCACTCTATCTAATATTAATTTCCAAAAGCCTAAGCTAAAAATTTCCTAATAACATGCTCCATTTCAGACTGAATATTCAAATTTATTCTGCATTTACCTCATTTACCCTGCTAAGTGGGAAATTAGCACTGCCTCCTACCCTAAGAGCTGTACTGGTGGTGCAAATGTACATGACAAAAGTTCTGAAGTGGCTCATAAGACATGGAAATGTCAGTTTTTTCATATTTTGTCAAACTCTACCACCAGCTTTTTACAATTTTTGTCTCAGATCTTGAGGTGTTTGGTGGTTTCAAAACCCAGCTCTAGAGAGAAAGATCAAGTGGGAACAGCACCTTTCAATCAAAAACAAACCAGTGCTTTCTTGTATCTTACATTTGTGAAGAATGTGGCCATACCTGGAAGAGGAGGGGGAAAATTCCAAGATGTATTTCATTATCAAAAGTACATGATTGATTTTTTTGTTCATTATGATTGTGGATGGCAACACAAACCACAAAATAAGTGACTTTATTATTTACCATCACAATGCTACATTCACAGCCAGGCAAATTGCCAGATGTGGCACAACAAGCTGTGTACCTAAGTTGTGTATTCCTCAATGCACTGAAAATCCAGACTGCTTCCTACAAAAGAAAAGCCTTAGACCAGATCTGTCTCACATCTCTCACTGAAGACAAAAACTCTGTTACAAAGACATTCAGTGCTACTTTTCAATGCCTTGTGAAAATACTGCTCATCAGTCTTGATGATGTACACAGAAACTAAGTCTTGCCCCCATAGGGGTATGCTGCCCATAACAGAGATTAAACTGAAAGAAAGAAAAACAGTGATGACTCCTTCTCAAGCTGATAGAAGAAATCAGGATGTTTCCCTCTAATTCCATGACCAACCATGACATTAACATCTACTCAGGAATTAGCTGGGATGTTCAGCAACAGACACGGGCTGAGTTTCTTTCTTTCTCCTTGTCATAAGAAGCCTAGCAGAGAAGGCCATTGGAATTTGGTTTTTTTTACCTCTTACTATAATGTATGATAGAGTTTCTTTGCAGGCAAGATAAATGCTGGAGCAAAATAAGCAAGCAGTCAGCAGATAGCAGCCAACATAATAAAAAATACAGACTGATTTAGAAGTACTTGTTCATTCACATTTTTCCAGTGTAAGATGAAAAGCAATGCCAACTACAAACTCTACACTGAAAATAGTGTAGAGTAGAATCCAGTCATTCCACAGGGAATGACTAAGAAGTCTGGCTGGAAAATATAAGTAAGCCAATAATGTTACTCTAACAATAAAAGTGGGTCCATCTGTTGACACCCCTTTCGTGCTTAGTATTACAAAAACACATTTTTCTGTTGCTTTTCCATAGGATAGCTACGAGAAAAAAAATAATGAATTTTTAAAACATTCCAAAATTGCATTATTCCACCACAAATTTTGAAATCCTATCCTCAAGTTAAAAGACTTGCACCACTAGTGATGCCAGAGCAAGCTGTGATGACTGAAAAAGTATTCTATACATCCTTTCCAGCTGCACATCACCGTTTACATCAGTTTCTTACCATGATTGCTTAGCCAACAGAAAAAAAATTACAAGAGTGATTTGTACTCAGCTATAAGTAAAAGCTGCTGTTGGCTGAGCTCAAAGGTGATCTTCCAGTTGCAGGTCAGATTGTAACATCAGGAGAACCCAAGTAGTAGTCAGCTGGTGGTACTTACTATCCACCCCAGTCTGCTCTCTCTTTTTCCTGGTAAACTTTATTTCCTTCTCAGAAATGCTGGTACAGCCTTGCAGAACTATTTCAGCCTAAATGGGCTGAGTTGCTCAAAAAGAGCATGGACAGAAACCTCTGTGGACAGGTCCTGGGAATTCATGCCTGACCTCAGCCTTGACCAGTTTCAGCCAGTAAACAGGACCTGGGAATCAGAGTGGGTTTAATGGAATGGCTGAAAGGAGCTGATGGCTTGCTAGTATGGAAAGGACCAGTCCCATTTCCAGTCATACATCCCCACCCCTTCCCTTGGACAAGGTCTGGCAATAAATCATCTCAATATGGGGTTAAAAGAACTCAATGAACAATTGAAAAACTGACAAAAAATTGGAGGGTTTTCTGCCAGCTGGTGTGAGGTGGGACAAGCATGCTGCCAAGAGCTGGGAAGAGCAGGTATCAGGTCCACCTCCAGAATGCCACTCTGCCTCTCAGAGAACAACATCCTCTGTCTTGGTATGAAATATCCTACATAAGAGTACGAACCAACAGAGCAGGAGAAATTTGGAATACACGGAATACTGTGTTTTTATTTCTATTACCCTGAAACTCAATGAGGCACTTCCTTGCACCCATTCCTGGTGCAACTGGGAACTGCTCCCTGTGAAGTTCTGTCACAGCTTCTCCTTTACCTTAACTTTTCTGAAGAGTGCTAGGTCTTTGAAACTCTCCAAGAAATCTTTTGCTTCCCTCAGTTAAAGTCAAGGCAGCCAAACCATCCTGGGGAATATTTGCCATCTGCAGTCCCTTGATGGCTGAATCTGTCTTTGTTTTTTGTCAGAAGATGTGAATACCAGGATAAATGTATGCTATTCTGAACTTATTTCCTGGCAAAATCGTTAGATAATTAAGATTATGTGCAGCAAACAAAAACTTGTTCAGCACATGGTGTTTATAAATTAGTCTCTGCAGCTCCAAATCTGTCATGCTAACAAATCAGTAAATTAAGTTGTTTAGTGATCAGAGCCAAGAACTCAGATCAGAGACTGCTGAATACTGATCTAATCAGCAATTCAGTTGTTGCACAGGAGCTGAAAACACACAATTCATTGCCCCTTGGCAAAACGCAGCATAATCATCTACGAACAGGATGCATTGCCTGCTTTGCAAACATCCTGTGCATTTAAACAAATTAGCCTTGGGATTAAGAGCACCTAAGAACCAAGTATTTCTCTTAGACCCAGTTCAGTAGATCACCTCTCTTTAAACACAAGTAAGGGATGCTTTGAAAGAACAGATTTAATTTTCTTGAACAGTTCCAACCTTGTAGAATGCCATATATTTTCCATATGCTATTCTTTAGTAAAACCATTTGATGGAAACAAAAATTTTTCAAGTAATGGATAACAGTCCTACACACATTAAAGGTAATAGCATAAATTTTAGGCTATATTATCTGAAATTGCTTTCTGGATCATGTTAAAATTGCTAAGCACTCTAAAACCCAAAAAAAACCCTTGAAGATCCTTTTTTCTTCTGAAGACACAGTAATGTGAGCACCACTGCAGAAGTAAGCTGGCTTAACTGCCAGAAATTGTCAGCAGCCCAGAATGAACATGTTGCAGCTGGTTGTCAGTACCATGTCACCTACCTGATCGTAAGAGAAAGGGAAGTGATACTAGTGGCCTTGCAGCTGATTGGAGCTGGTGACAGAGTGGTCATGAATAATAATCATTCACATGACAGAACAGATGTTGCAGGAAGCTTGTGGTTTCACTTCAACACCTGTCATTCACAGGCAAAAAATGATGAATACGTTTGACACGCCAAAGAACATATACGCACAGGAGATTTGGCAAGTTTTCTTTTCTCCCCTTGCCCTGCCCACCATACCATAGGCTGCCCAAAATTTTCATTAAGAGAAATCAATGCCACACAAGCTGTGGGGCTGTGATGTGGCACACTATTAGCTCTCTGTGTCTGTGTACCAGAGATGCTGACGTCCCCACAGCTAATTGAGGAAAGCCGGATTTCACAGCTAGGACACAGCCTGAAGACTACACTTCACACCTAAAAGGTCACAGGAAACAGCTTTGCTGTATTTGTGTAATATCTACTTCCCATATGGAAGTGTTCAGCCAAAGCTCTCCAAGTAGGGAAATTGGAGGGGTGGGGTGATGAGACAACTAATATAACTTCTTACAAGTATTGCCATTTACACCTTTATACAGTTACAGCTGTCTGCAGGGAAAATTCACACAGTTTATGTTCACACATCCAACTTAGGTGGCTGAGTGATAAATCTAGACTTTCTGGTCAGGGGAACCAGATTCAGACCAGGTCTGTCTGTTTTGGCTCATAATCACAACTGACAAATCCAATAGGGGAAAAAAAAAATGAGTGAGCAACTTTTCAGCAGTTTGAAGCTTTAAATTCTCACAGAAATAACACGCCAACACCTATTTTATTTCACACCACCTCTGACTTGCAGTCCCAGTATCAACACCTTCCTTCTGTTCCTGGCACTGTTCCTCCTGTCCCTGACTTTTACCTCTGTTCCCTTTTGTTCTTCTTCATCCTTCCCATCCTCCTTCTTTGTTGTGCCAGTGAGGTCTAGGACCCAAAAGTACACTTGGGAGGAATAAAGAGGAACATCCTGAAGATGGGAAATATATCTTATAGCAGAGGCAGTGCTGTCAGTCACGATCCACTTATAGTAAAATGTGTTAGCAGTTAACAGTACAGGGAGGTTCTCTGAACCACACAGAGCACTCCAGCTCCACTGATGGGATGGCCTGAACTCCTACTTCAGGCATCTAAGTAGAATGACTCAGTTTGGAAAGTGTTGCTAAGACCTGCCAGTATATCTCCCTGCCATGGCAGGCTGTCTCTCCTCATCTAGTTGACTAATGTTTCTAAAAATTATTAAATAACCTAAGAAAAGATCTCTTGGAGAGCATTCCACTGTAGTACATTTCATAGCTGGAGACACTCTGCATCTAACAGCATGACTGACATGTTCACATTCTTTCCATGATAAGGAGCTCCAGTTCTATTCTCCTTCTCTGATCTTTATTCCTCCCCATCCCTATACTCTCTCCCTTAAAGACAGGCTTTTCCCTTTCCCCACTCCACTCCTCTATGGGAAACTGCTTTCCCATGCTTTTGTGAATGCCCCCCCAAGTTTTTGTCCTCTAGATGTGTGTATCAAAACCCCCCCAAAAAATTCAGGCACACCAGTAAATGCTGTGTGCACATCTCTTGTCTTGACAGTGATGAATGTTCAAGACTAGCAGCTGCACTTGGGAAGTGTTCCTGGTTTAAACATACCAAGCATGATCAGTATCCTCACTGAAATAGATGTCAAGCAAGACCCTAACTCTTAGGGTACATGTGCTGCTTTAGAGGTTAAGACTCTACACTGAGCAGCTGACAAATGTGACATGGGACAGTCTCCATCCCACACTCTTTAGCATTTATCCTGTAAAAACCATTGAGGTTTCCATGGGAGACAGCACAGCCACCCCTGCTCCACTCACCCTCAGGGGCTCTCTCACTTATTTCACAGCAAATTCCAGCTCCACTTACTGCTGATATCTTTCAAACCCCAGAGGAAAGTGGGGGGACTTCACTCCTACATAGGAAAGAAACAAACAGTCCAAACACCAAGCAGCACAATTCAAAAGAGTTGTGCTTCCTTTTTTCCAACCCAGAATTCATGGAAGTGAAGAAGCCTGGAATGCAGGTATGCTGTTCTACATCCATCCAGTTCAGGTTTATGAAAGAAAATCAGACCAGAAAGAAAGATTTCCCTGGAGGAGACACCACAAGTAAAGCACTATGCTCCTGTTCAGTCTTCATCTTTTCTTTTTACCATGCCTGGCAGAGTTGTATGCTATAATCTTCTAACAGCACAGACTACTGACTAGTTCTCTCCAGCAGGCAAGTAACTTCTCCAAGGATCACATTTGCTGAGATCTAGGGAGTAAAAATAAATTTGAGACAGTTTGAGGGCTGAGGGATCAATTATGTAAAAACTCAGAAATTTTCCTGTGCCACTTGGAGTCCAGGCTGTAACTCTCAGCATCTAGCCAGGCAAAGATCTCACTCTTCCTAAAGCTGCTGCTGAACACCACCTCTGCTACTCAGGGCAACATTTCAAAATCATTGCATTTGTTCTTACTGCTCCAAATGAGCTGCCCATCTTTAGGAAGATGAGGAGGCCAAATTAATCTGATCCTTAACCAGCTCTTGATGCCTGCTCCAAGGCTCGAAGTCTTTGGGGTTGTAAGTCACAGTCCCACAGGCATATCTGCAGGCACTTTGCACTTTATAGAATCCAAAAGCACAGACTGCAGGCAAGATAAAGATGAAGGTGATGATTTAGGAGGATGCCGATTCAGTAACAAAGCAGAAATTCTCTCCCACAGCTACAACAGGTCACACAGAGGTTCCAGGCAGTCAAGGCCTATGTAACCAAATTCTCATTACACCCAGACCTGTTCTACTTCAAATGATGCCCTGGAAGCCCTTATTCTGCTCCAAGCTACATCAGTATAGCTTGAAATCACTCACCTCCATTTCCCTGGTGTTACTATGTATTTATTCTGATGTAATCTAACACTTGACATGTAAACAAATAGTAATTCATTACGGTGACCCTGTATAAAATCCACCATTACTGTTTACCTCAAAAGTTAGATCTGTGGCTAAATTTTCAGTATCCATGAATATTTATAACAGGCTACCAGCATGTTTTCAGCCACATCTCTGAAAAAGTTTGTTACTTGTACTTTCATGTGATTTCTCGCTTGCAGGAGCAGGTCAGGAAAATTCCATGAATATGAACTCACTTAGGAGTAAGAAAACTGTATCAGTGGTCATAAACAAGAAATTCCTAAATTTCTGGTACTTTTCAAGAAAAAAATGTGGTAATAACTTATAATTATTCCAAACCAAATGTGCAGAGAATTTAACTTGATCAGATTACACAGCTAATAATAATTTTTCTAAAAAGCCAAAATATAGGTAAAGGAATAAATAGTGAAGCCACAGGAAAATATTCTCTTTAATCAGGTATGGAAGACTCATTTTGTCCCTTCCTGTTTTTCCTCTGTAAATTATAAATGCTAATGATTCTTCCATAGGGATGTCTGCTCACCCTTAAATTCGTTACTGTTGGAGGGAGAAAAGGAACCAGCATTGAATATAAGTCAACACTATTTGGAATGGCATTGTCACACAGTAACAAAACACAACAAATTTCCTTGAAAACAACCCCCACTAAGAGACAAATCCTGGAGTAGCCCTAATTAAAACCAGACAAATAGGAGAACAAAATGACAGAGGGTTTGACCTCAGCATTCAGTTGAGTCAACAGCATTCACGCTGGAATAAGAAAACAGGATCACATAAAACATGCTGTAAATAAAGAATGCCTGTTAAGATGAACACCTATTATCAGCATAGATGTGGGCTCTTCCATGGCACCTTAGCCTGTGCACTTTTTATTGATGAGCACAGCTGAAAGCTACAAAGTTCTTTAATCTGTCACCCTTCCTATTCTCCAGTCTCACAAACTGTGTTTGCTCTGGTTTCACTGGTGCCTATATCTGCACTGTACTGCAGTGCTTAAAACACACCAGGGATGTGAATTTGAGTGAATACACCAATATCAATAATACCAATCAGTACAAGTACTGCTGTGAACTTGAGTTGGCTCCAAATACCAAACTGCAGGCTTGGCTCTGTTTACACCTTGTCACACAGAGCTCAAACTCTCTTTCCATTCCCTGCTCTGAGTTGCAGCCCATGTTCTGCCTCTGCTGGAACCCTGTCCATAAGGACTGCTCTGTTTGGAACCACAGCAGCACACCATACATCTACAGGCAAAAAGGCAGTTCCCTAATATGTCACAAATTATTTTAAAACATCATTATTTTCTTTTACTAATTAATTAGTTCTTATGTAGCAAAAGATAGCAAGTCAGAAGTGCATATATTTGCCAGTCAGTGAGGACTTGTCTATGTCCTGTAAAAACAGATTTCCCAGTTGAGAACACAATTCCTACGACCCTAACACTTTTACTTCATTCTTTCTTTTTTTATTATTATTTTTTTTAATTTTTTTTTATTAATATTTTTCTCTGCTTTGAATTCAGATTCACATTGTAAGGTGACATTAGCTGTTTCTGTGCTGAATCACGTTAATGCCTTCCTTAATAAACCCAAAACCCAGCTTCTTGATTTAAATTTTCTTTTGGGGAAATCTCCCGACTTCCCAATTAGCTCAGAGAGTAGAAAGTTGATTAAAATTCTAAACACAACAAATACACTTCTTGCAACTATCTTAGATTATGACACCTTGTTCTGAGAAACATAAATATTGGTCTGATACACAGTCATTTACCAGAAAGTCCATCAATGCTTTCAACAGGCCTAAGATGAGAACCTCAAATGTGTGAAAGCTCTGGTGCATCTTCTTATTTTCCTCCCTGATAAGAGCATAAACCCACTGACAAGAAAAATCTAATACTGTACAGATCCATGGTACATGCTATCATTTATTAAAATATTCTTGTCTAGCTTGAAGGGGGACAGGCTGGGGAAAGCTCTTTTACCATGTTGTGCTATGTTTCTATGGATATAAATAGAAAACAGTATTATTGAAATTTCACTCAGCATCAAGAGAAAGTCAAGCCATTCTTAGCTAAACTCATCCAGGACATATTTAATATTTAGCACTTCAGAAAAGGATTAAAATGCAGCTTTCTAGCTACCCTATATCTATGGATTCCAAGAACCATTTTTTCTAATTTCTAAGCAAATAAAGTATAACGACTCTGAAATCACACAGATTAATTTTAATGGGCATTTGCCCATTGGCCATATAAACTCATACTAAAAAAGAAAAAAAATCCCTATCTAAAAATTGGCTGGGACTAAGAATACTTATTGTCTGTATTTGCTTAAGATAATAACTCTTGAAGATGTAAAAATTATAAATATCATATTGAAATAATTATATATGAGGTGCTCTGTCTTTCTCAGTGTTGCACATACCTCTGTTTGCTTGCCCCATTCCCCTGAAATCCACACAATTCTTCAGAGGACCAAAATCAGATTAAAAATGAAAAGACACAAACTGTGTTTCTTTGAGTACGGTTTTCTCCTCTCAAATAAGATCAGCTGCCCAACACAAATCTTTCTCAAGATTTTTCCACAAAGGAGGAAATATTTGCACATCGTGAAATCTGAGGTCCATCTGCTTGGAATATGAGCACCCCCTAACTTTTTTGGTGTTTTTTTCTTTGTTTTGATGTTTTGGTTTTTTTTAAACTTGCTCCCCCTCCAGCTGGACAGAAGTTTGCCATGTGCTCTAGTTATGCTTGCTGGTGTAAGCATGCACTTCTTGATTAAGCCTTATCACTGAGTATAATCAACTTAGACCTTCTCTGTACATTCCATTATCTCTCAGGCTTGATGGAGTTCTGTCATTACTCAACTCATTTTATGATAAATGGGAACCATTTTAGCAATCATTTCTGTGGGTCTTACATTAACTCTCCTGATAGATTTTTATTCCTTAAAATTAGACATGATGACCTGGCATCTAGTAATACATTTGTTTTTTCTTCAACTAAGTTTTCAAAACCTGGCAGGCCTAATAAGAACAAATGCCAACAGTATTTCACCCCCTTTAGATCAGATTTGAGTGAAAAGCTCACACCAAGATGATTCAAATTCAGAGAACCAACCACAGAAGGTACTGTGCACTCCTCTTTTCCAAGTAGTGTCCCATTCATCAATGCTAGAAACCCTGACTCCATTTCCTCTTGAGTATGTTTCAAGTAGGTGGACCGCTTTTTCCAGTAAGGTCAATGCTGAAATATATAATGGAACCATAGGATAATTGAAGTTGGAAGGGATCTAAGGAGGTAGCTCAGTCCAAGCTGCTGCTCAAAAGTGGGCTGGAGAGCAGACAAGGCTGCTGAGAGCTCTAGCCAGTTAGGTCTTGACAACTTCATATGGTAAAGACTGCACAACCTTACTGGGCATCCTGTTCCACTGTTAATCATCCTCACGATGAAAGAACATTTCCTGCTATCCAGATGGACTTTCTCTTGCTTCAATTTATTTCTCTTGCCTCTCACTCTCCTACCATGTATCACTATGAGGAGCCAGGATCCATTTTCTCAAAAAAAATCTCCTCACAAGTATCGAGGAAGATTTCTATTAGGTCTCTCCAAAGTCCTCTTCTTCAGGCTGAAAACCAGCAGTTCACCAAGCCTCTACTGAAAGGGCATGTTCTTCAGCTCTCTGTCTATGTAATGGTTCTCTAAGCTTATTCCAGTTTCTCAGTGTGTTTCTTATATTGAAAGGCCCACAGCTGTATACTGGTACTGTAGAAGTGGAGTAAGAAGAGGAGGTCAGTAGAGGAATAATCCCTTCCTTCAATGTACTGCCTCCTGTTAATACAGCCCCAGATGCTGTTGGTCTTCTTGGCTGCCAGGGCAATCTGCTGACTCACATTTAGCTTGCTGTCTACCTACAGCTCCTAAGGTCCTTTACACCAGAGCTGCCTCCAGCCCGTGGTATTTGTTCCTCTTGAAATTTGTGAGATCCACTGCAGCCTGTTCCTCCAACCTGTCTGCATTCTTCTGAATGACAGCCCCAGCACCGGTCATCTCAGCTGCGCCTCAATTTGGTTTCAACTTCTAACTGTATGAGAGAGCATTCTTGTCTCCCTTAGGTTAATTACTGGAAATTTCAACTTAAAGATGTTGTCCTCTCAAAGACGGTATCTTCCTGTTCTGGAAGGAAATTGAGCTGTAGAAAATTGTGCTAATTTTTTAAAAATCAGCAATTCCTAAAGAAGGACAAAGTAAACTGCCAAATCATTTGCTGAAATAAGGTCCAGACCACCTAATTCTTGCTCAGTTTGGTAATTATGTTATGCTTGGCAATGAAGAACCGATGCTTGCAGACTCAGCAGTTACTGCTAGCACAAGCACACAAAGCAAAGAGCATTTTTATTTCTGCTAGAGAAACGCTACCCACCTTTCCAGTCTTCAGCCAACCATAATGTGCTGGAACATAACATTCCTTTGCTTTGACAGTAACAAAGGCTTGATAGCAAAAATTATGTCCAATCTTGGTTTCCTTTGGGAGTTAGTTGAGTTGAAAGAAATAAAACCTAGACCCATACAGAGGACAGAAAATATCTTTGAACTAGAATACACAGAGGCTGTCAACTTCTGTCAAAAGAAGCAGTTAGGGAAATGATACAGTGACGATTGCGTCAGAGATAAGGATGAAATAACCTCAGGAGATTCCACCTCATTCTAACACGTTTCCTTTATTATTGTGCAATAAAAGCATTATATTTAACTGGTGGCAACTTACCATTTCTATCGCTTTTCTGTTTTCCTTTTGCAATGTCACAAAGGGTTTTACAAAACAATTTACAAACAGACATCTCTTCTTCACACACAGAGCCCCCACTTATAATAACAACATCACATTCATCTAAGGTTAAACCACAAAGGGCACTGCCAACAAAGCTCTTTCTGAATTCAAGCCATTGTATCTTTTCTGTACCAGAACAAGAGCTGCAATTGCCAAGAAAGTTGTGGTTGTGACTTGCATAGATTTTTGTTTTTCCCCAAGGATTTTTCTGCAACTAAAAGAACATTTTACGGACAGTTTAATTATCTGGAATCTAGATGGTCTGGCTCTTCCAGAGACTCTAGGAGATTTTGGTCACATAATACACTTTTGTGCTTCTATTTCTTCTGTCCTCTTTCTGTCTGGGCTGAAGACGCTGTGTGACAGAATCTCTTGTTACATGTGCAGGCCACATACAAACAATGGGGCTTTTATTGGCAGCTGTTTTGCAAACCACATGGTCTATGAAATATTATTCCTCCAAAGACTTGAGATCAGCCACCACTTCTGACACAGGAATGCATTAGCCCTCCTGAAATTACACTACTCATGAAAGAAAAAAAAAAAAAAAAGAAAACTACTTTTTGCTTATTCATTCCATCAGGTTATAGCCTAGAGAAATGGCAGAAAATGTAGGGTGCATCAGTCATCT
This sequence comes from Phaethornis superciliosus, assembly GCA_023637945.1. Lineage (NCBI taxonomy): Eukaryota > Metazoa > Chordata > Aves > Apodiformes > Trochilidae > Phaethornis > Phaethornis superciliosus. The sequence continues at coordinate 65,849,624 of JAJQWJ010000002.1, read as the reverse complement.
TATTGGCAAGAAGCCAGCACTTTCAGGATCTCTTTCTCTAAGACACAAGGAAGCAGCAGCAATATCATCTGCAAAGTACAGGCAGAGTAGGACACCACCAATCCTATCTCCTCTTCCCCCGGGATTAAAACAAAACCAGCAGCGCAGACAGTACAATTCTGCAGTCTGCCAAGTAAGATGCATTCAATCATCTACTTGGTATGGTAATATCCTTAAACTCTCTCTTTGCAAAACATTTGTTCAAAATGAACTAAAAATCTAACTTGCATACTTCTATCCAACCTCTTCCGGTCATGTCCATCCCCTATACCCTGCCCTCCCCTCCAAAAAACAACAAATGCTGTAAAACTTTAGGGCCATTTCTAGTAGCAAACACAAGTAAACACAAATTGAAAATCCTTATCTGAATTAAATGAATAATAAAGTAGGCCAGCAAGTAAGTATTTTGACGTTATCTCTGTGATACACCTCCAATTTTTGCCAGTCCAGCATTTTTCTTATATGAAACAAATATTAGGAAATGCTATTGTAGACAGAGTGTCAAGGAGATGGTGAGCTTCACATTGCAAGCAAATTTGTGTATTTTGCTACTATAGATTTTGTGTGATCCCTACCCACACTGCAGTAAAACTGCAGCTCATAGTTTGCTCACTCATGCCCCAAACAAAAAGAGGCATTCAAGCATATCTTGCATTTATATGCAACCATAGCACTCAGCAGCTGAAAACATGGAGTGCATGCTATTCTCAGAAGCGATGCACACTGAAGCATCACAGGAAATGTCAGCAGGAAAATGTATACACACTGAACATTTGTTTCTTTGAGAAATGTTATTCAAAAGGTACACAAATCACCACTATCATCAACAAGTCAAAATATTTGTTATTGACAGTATTTCAAGGTCTAGACTTGACTTTTTCTAAAAAAAGGGCACCCTGACGTGCATCAGCTCCACTCCAATGGCATAAGATAAATGATATTTTCAGTAGTCAACCTGTCAAATATCACTTTGAGTCAGCAAGATGCAAAGATGAAGGAAGACCTACTGAAACACCAAGATGTTAGATGGATTTGCTAAAAAACTTTTCTAAAGAGCACTGTGTTGAAACAAAAGAAACTTAAGTGAAGGATGTGGTTAATACAAAAAAGCAAGCACACAAAGATTAGGAGATAGAAGAGGTGCAGCAATACGAATATGACCAGGAAATTGGGTCCTACTCACTGTTGAAGATAATGAGTGTAAAGAAGGCTTTATTACCACACTGAATAGCAGACAGCTAAGATAAATGTACTAGATCTAAAGGTCTTTACATTAGCAGCTACCGGTATCCATTTCTAGAAATTCATGTCATTTGTTGCTTTTGATTATTTTGACATAAATGCACTGATTTACAATGTAGGCAATATTAAAAACAAAAACAAACAAACCCCCCCCCCAACGAACAAAAAACCCCCCAAAACCAACCAACCAAACCATGTCCTTCTCCTGGTACCACAATGAACTATAGAAAGACAAAGAATGAGGTCACTACAGCTTGAGAGAGGCAAGAAGGTAGAAGCATTCAGACACTCCTAGAATCCAGTGTTAGAAAGGATGCAAACTGACTGGTATGAAGCTTGACCCACTGCTAGAGGCAGAGAGATGCACAGAATACATTTGCTGCTGAAATCTTAGAATCTTCACTATTGAAAAGCAGCAAAGAGAGACCAGGACAGCATGATTTTACCACTCAGCAGTTACATTGGAAGGTGGCAATGCCTGCCACCTAGTGAATCTTAGTCAAAGATAATCACAGCCCTTTGAGGTATTATAGGAATGAGGCTTCAACAGCAGGTTTTAGACTTCTACATAGAGGCCAATTGCTAACATAACTTGGCTTTGCAGATGGTGGAAGGAAGCAGGTACTTCTCTCCACAGATTTTAAAATGGCAGTCCTAGAGACCAGACTACCAGGTGTAGTTAGAGAAAACAATCCTCAGAATTTATACAAAGCAAGAACCAAAAAAATTGCCAAAATACCAACCTTTGGGTGACCTGGAAAAAAAGGGGCTACCATCCCACTCCATAACATGTGCCTGCAACATAGTAGAGCCAGGTGAAAAATAAGGAACCTAATTTCAAGTTGTGAAGCCTTGCTATAGCTTACACATGCGTCAGAAACTAAGTTATCAGGGAGCTATGAAAAACAATCACAATGCTTAGACAAAACTTAGACACTTACTGAAGAAATGCAAAATCTGTGGGCCTTGCAGACTGCCTCCTATTGTTCTCTTCTGTGTTCTGGTCGAGAAAAAAATAAAGAAAACAAAACAACTGAACAAAAAAACAAACAAAAGCTTATTAAATTCACAACTACCTTGCACTCATGACTTTCTCTGAGGAGAACAATCTTCAGAAGTCCCAGGTACTCACTGAGTATTGAAGCCCAACAGACAATAGCATTACATGAGGCAACCAACATGCAGATACATGCTTGCGATCACTGTATCTTCACCTCTAAAGGATTTCTTGTAGCAAGTTTTCATAAAGTGCTTTTATTACTGTTATTGGACCTTGTCCAATCCTGTCAAGAGGGGATAAGTCTGTTCAGATGTATATTACTCTAAAAGCAGAAACTGAGAATACTCAGTGCTTATTCATCAAATGGTGATAGTGGAATTCATCATATTAATAAAAATCTCAAAATACATTATGTTGGGATGACAGCTTTAATTATATTTCAAATAGCAAAATAGTTAACAGTTTGTCTATTATTAATTAATATCTGCAGTTAACACTGCCATGCTGCATAGTGATTAATCTTCCTAGCATCATCTAATGGATGGTATTTTTACTAGAGGGCTTCCCCAAACACTACCTAAGAGGGAATTTTTGAAAGGTCAGTTGATACAATGGAAGCTCTAGCAGTATCTTGTATTTGTAAAATACTGGCCTTTCTTAATCATCCTTTTAGGATTTAATTGCATTAACTCATGCTACAATGACCAACATTAGCTCAGGTTAAAATAAAAATAATTTGGCTTAATATTCTATGCTCTATACTACACAGTATTATCTCCATTATAATTTGCCAGGATCTATTAGGAATGCTATTAAATCTCTCTATTTGGAAGTCGGGAGCACAGATAGTAAATAGCAGCAATTATGAGCTTATTTCACTGATTCAAGCTATGCGCAAAATACCAACAAAACATTGGCTGTGAGGTGTGGATTTGTTGTACCTAATAATACTCCTGTCAAACTCAGGGATTTAGAAACAATATACTTACAGCAACAATTGGAGAATATATTTTGTCAAATCTACTTTACTGAAAACATTTGAACTTAACTTTAAAATTCTTGGATGTCTTATCATCTCTGAGAAGTACTCACTAGGACTTTGCTTTTCATACAAACTGGAATTTGGAAAGAGATTCTACAGATGAATAAAAGAGCCACAATAGTAACGAAAGCTTCATTCTAGCAATGAAGCCTTTTTCAGATCAGTAAGATCTGGAGATCACCCATTTCTCTAAAGTCAAGTAATTGATTTGACACTGCTATTGATAGCTAACACCATCTGATCCTGTTACAAAGAATTACTGAAGCAATTATGTGATAGACCTAACATCTAATATTACTGTGAACCACAGCATATGATACTCCACCTAAACCAATATAATTATTATTATCTACTAGAAACAGCTTTATATTGATGACAACAGGAATTTGAGAACAAATTAATCTGAAAGGTATGAAAGCAGCATCTTATTTACATGCACTGTAACAATAATTTTTAAAAAATTGAAGCAAATTAAACATCGTGTTCTTGTACGAGGACACCATCTCTATCTACACATCAGGGTGGTATAATGGCATTGGAAACAAGTTAGATATTTAGATAATTTTAATTAGTAATTTGGAAGACACATGAACCAGAGAAAATTCTGTGACAGCTGTTTAGCCAAATCCAAGTGTTTCACCTGTCACAAAGATTTAATAATAAGTTTTTCTTTGTTTAATAGATACTAAATTTTCCTTCCTTGAATGACTCTACTCTTAACTTGGAAGCACCAAGAAATTATGACCTTCAGTTAGAGAAAGGGGATTAAAAATTCTGGATGTGTTTGTAACAGGGTACCCACTGAGTAAGACTTAATTCTCATGAGTCTGATGATTTAGATGCTCACCCTTGCCTGTTAATGGGTCAGCAAGTTTCCAAACAAAACAAAAACCCACAGTCACCAAGACTCAGACTTTTTCATGACAAGCCAAGTCTCCTCTGCATTTGCAAGAGATATTTTTTCCCCAAGAGGCCACTACCAGGTTTTATATCTCTGCCTTAAGAAGATAGCCACTGATTTTTACCTAAAAGCTTAGGTTTCGCATGTTTGGGTTTTTTTTTTTTGTTGTTTTTGGGGGGTTTTGGGGTTTTTTTTTGAGGGTTTATGTTTGCTTGTTTTTTACGGTTACTAACTTCAAAATAATGATACATAAGATACAGGTCTGTCACAAACTTTTGCATTGTGCTTCCCACAGAGAAACATCTGATAACTGCAGCCGGAAGCAGTTCTACTATTTCCAAGCCAAATTCACTCTAAGCTAGGAAAAACATCAGTACATAATTTTTTTTTAGCATCTAATCTTCTGTGCCCTTTTTCAGTCACCATCATTTTTCTCCCAAACCATCTGTTATCACTTCCTTGCACTACTTGGGACTTTTGCACCTCCCTTAGAGCTATACCTGCCTCTAAGATTCCAGCTCACAGCTTCATGTCCCAACTGCCTCCTATCTACACACCTCCCAAGCCCTGAGGCCATCTCTGGCTCATAGAACAACTTCTCATCATTTCCATTTCCCTCTAATGCCACGAGGCCATCCTTCTGCACACTGCCTACTCCATGGCTCTCCTTCCTCAGATTTCTTCCTTGTGCTCCCCATGCTCCAGCTGTTACTATTTCTCACTGTAAGATGTTCATAAATTCCACTCTTTGACTTCTGTAGCCAAGCACTGTAACAACCAAAACGTTTGCCACATCTTGCCAGCTACCAAAATATGGCTACTTATATTCATACTTCTTCTCATCCTCTGCCCTACTCCAAAGACCTTCTCTAACTAATTATATACTGCCCAAAATAATGGAATTAAAAAGCGGCCTCTTTTTTAGCTTGTCTCTAAATAATTCCATCAAAAAGGGAGACAGGACTCAAGCTCTGCAGAATGATTTATATCCCCTGCTGTGTTCTACTACTGACATCATTGCTGCTGAGACAACTCAGCAGGTTACATCACCAGCTGATGGCATGTGAGATGATCTTATAAGACCCAAACAAGACAATCATACTGCCCAATTACCTGTATTTTCCCACACTGCACAGTACAATTGTCTTTAATTCCGTTTGCACAAACTCATTTCTACCATATTTTCTCTTGTGGTACATCTCATTAGCACCAGCCAAGCCAGATGAACTGAGCAACTATGTATGACTTGTAAAGAAAAAGTAAATAGCAAAAGTAAATTTGGAGAGCAAGACTGACAAAGACCAGTCATTTTGGTACTAAAATGAGTTGTGGGATGAGTAGATTCAGAAGTCAATATAATTTTATGCCATGGTAATCTACCCAAGGTGCATGCACACTGAAACACATCTACAAGTTCAAAAAAGGTTTGCGTTGATTATATGGCCTAGAAATTCCACTTACACTATAAACCTGTTTATGAAGCCATTCATTCTGTGTTTGCAATGTTCTCACTGCAATTTTTATTAGCCTTTAGGGCATGCTTTCCATGTCTCCTTTATAAGGAGACCACAGGGTAACTCAGCAAGCAGTTTGCTGCAACTCTATTGCCCATAAGCCCATTCTGATCTAATCAATTTAGCTGTCTTCCAGTGAAACAACCTCATTGTAGAAATCCCTGGAAGTCTGGCTCATGAGACACTGTGAATTCATGGTTCAGGCTTTTAAATAGTTACTGCACCCAAGACTGAGAGACTGGAGCTTTATGGGAACAACAAAAAATAATTTGTAATAAGATACAGATAATCACTGAGGGCTGGAAGGTGACACGTGCAATTTTCGAAACAATTCTACTCCTACACCTTTTCTGATCTTTAAGAATGGAGGGAAGAGGATTTTTGACAGAAGAATAAATGCAAATCAGTTTCTTTATCTCCTTACCACTGAGACACCTAATAACTGTGGGGCAAGTGCACTGTCATTTGAAAACATGCCTGGTTTTGAATGTCAGCACTCACTTGAGCCAGCAATATGCCTCTGAGCAGAACTCTGAGATAATGTATATTTCTGACTGCAAATACAGAACAAAACAAAATTCTCCTGTCTTCCTGGAATTACCTTGTTCTGCGTTTCCCAGTTGCAATGAAAGTCTGTTTCTCAGAGGCTCCTCTCTGCCTCAAACAAGGGCTCTGCAGCTTCCTCATTGCTCTTTCCATGTTGGTAAACAGCTGTTACACAATGTGCTATTAGAAACCATATGCCACCAGCACAAGGCCAATATAGGATGTGATGTGGCCATATACAGGTTGAAAGCCTGGTATTAACAGAAGATGCCAAAATGTTTGCTTGTCTTAGGTTTGGCCAGAACAGTATCTAGTAGGGAGAAAGGTTTTGCTATTAAAATATATGATAGGAAGACAAGAGGCTGGCTGCAGTGAAATGAATTAACACCCATCAGTGCTTCACTGAGGAGTGCTTTCTATCTTTTTGTTTTATTTTACTTTGAAGTATTTTTGTAAGGCTGTAAGGAAAATTATGTTTCTCTTTAAAATAGCATGAATCACGTACTAGAGAATAATCTGCAGTGTATTCAGTCTAGTTCAAATAAATTAATTTTGCTAGACAAGAGAAGAAATTATACATAAGACATACAAGTTTCTACAACTAAATATCTAAAAACCAGATTATATTGCACTAAATAGTGTGCTCAACATTTTAATAATTGCATAAACTACAGAAACCAGAGCCAAATTCTATCAAATACCCTTCAGATTCTGCAAACAGCGTGAAATGCTCCCTAAATTCCCCAGTGGGTTGGTTGCATTGTACCAATCAGTTGTCTAATCCCCACACAGATTTCCATTTCCACAATATATTATGCTTATCAATAAGACATGCTTTTAACAAGAATTACTTTTGCAGTTTACTTAGATCCATGAGGCTTTCCATGTCTCATAATGCTCAAAATTGCCACCATTAAATAAACCATTCCACTGCATTCAAACGCCCTCCCCAAGAGACAGAGTTTATTAACACAACCCAAAAAGCTTTCAAATCCCCACAGGTCTAATACACATTGCAGTCCCTAATCCTAGCTTTCAGAAGCTCCATGGATATTTATGACTTTTATGTGAATTAAGTCAAGCCCCATAACCCATAACGACCATGTCATGATATGATATATCCCTTGACAATTTATATTATCAGTCTGTGCCTCTACAGCACTTTGTTCTTCACCGAGTTGCTTAAGACTTGGTATGGTTTATAAATAATACAGAAAAGATGTAGAGCACTTTGCTGCAAGCAAAAAATAAATTAATGCATGAAAATTTGGACAGAATTTATTTTTGCCTCATGAACTCATCCTTCCAACTTCCCTACTGCAACCATTTCCAATTGGACCATATTGAAAGGCACCTCAGCTTGCATGAATAAAAGCATTTGAACTGACAGAAACATGCAACTCCCCGCCCAGTGAAGCTGACCCATAGGTTTTTTGGACTGTGTATTAAAGGTTAAATTACCAAATTGAGCAGAAAAATAAAATTTTATGTATTCAATGACCTCCTCCAGCTAGATTCTCCAAACATGAATATTATCAGCTGTATTTTACATATCATTCTTGGCTACAGAGACCAGCAGGAACAGTCTTCTTCCTCGCCAACTATAACACATAAATGAAACAACAAACTCATCCCAAATTTATACAGTGTTACGAAAAGGATCTATGCATAACAAAATACTACATGACAGGCTACATCTACAGGAAAAATAATGAAGTGTAATTGTACTTAACGGTTGTCACAAGCTTCCTGGGACTTCCGAGTTCCACTAACAGCTTTTGATTTAAGACCAAAGGGTGTTGTTAAGTGCAATCTAAGATTGTTCCACAAACAACCACCATTTTTACCCATGTGTACTGATGAAGGTACTATAAGGTACCTCTGTACTGAAGGTACATCTGACTTTTCACGTCTTCAGCTCACAGCACATTCTTCACAAATTTTTGAACCAGCATCCTAGCTGAGAGCTGAAAATGAATGTAACTTTTACTTGGACATCAAGTCTTGACTTGAAGACTTGATTTCCCACGACAGTTTATTACAATGTCTAGTTATCCTTCCTGTCAAAAAACTAGTTCTTTAACCACACCATAGAACAACTTGAGCATCTGAAACAGAATCACTTCTTTTTGTCTACTTTATTTAATGGTTTTAGATAGCAGGCCTGATGTGAGCACTGAATTGAGAAGTCTCTTTTATATCTTCCTGTTTTCATAAACCACTTTAAAAAATACCAATGAAGTTTTGCTGTATTAAGATTCCATCTGTGCCTCAGAGCCATGACAAACGAGCCTGTGTCTGGCAAGGTAACACCCCTGCACATGACAAGTAGGGAGCAGGGACATCTTCAGCTAGACCAGGTAGCTCAGAGCCCTGTCCAACCTGAACTGGAATGTCTCCAGGGATGGAGCACCTACCACCTCTCTGGGCAACATGTTCAGTGTCTCACCACCCTCATAGTAAAATATTTCTTCCTTATATCTAGTATCAGTCCACCCTTTTTCAGTTTAAAAACATTACCCTGTGTCCTGTTGCTACAGGCCCTGCTATAATGTTTATCCTCATCTTTCTTACAAGGCTCCCTCTAAGTACTGAAAGGCTGCAATAAGGTCTCCCCAGAGCCTTTTCTTCTGCACTCTGAACAATACCAATTCTCTCGGCCTGTCTTCATAGGAGAGGTGCTCCAGACCTCTGATGACCTTGATGGCCCTCTCTGGACTTGCTCCAACAGCTCCAGGTCCCTCTGATGTCAGAGGCCTCAGAGATGAACACAGCACTCCAGGTGAGGTCTAACCAGAGTGGAGCAGAAGGGAGAATCACCTCCCTCTACCTACTGTTGATGCTTCTTTTGATGCAGCCCAGGGTGCAGTTGGCTTTCTGGGCTGCTAAGGGCTCCAGAGCTGGACAAACACCCCCATCTTAACAGGGAGGTCAGAGAACTGGTGAGAACAGACATGAAGATATTCCTTTAAGAGTAATCCTTTCCCACAGAAAACTGTATTGTTGCCTTTCTTTTTCCAGTGACCATGTTGCCTATTACCCCAAAGGATCAGACCCTACACAGCCTACACACTGGAGGTCTTAGGGTGAAAGTAGGACCCTAGCTAACCTCTCAATGCATACAGTTGCCAAAAATACCTATATGAAACATTTGTCATTAACTATAAAACTGTCATTAAGAGATTCACATCTCTTATAAATATAGGAAGTTTTTTGGTTTTGGGTTGGTGTTTTTTGTGTGTGTAAACCTGGTTACATTCACCTCTTTCTCCCTTAAGAATCTCAGGTTCAGTCCACCAGATCACTACCAGGAACCTAGCATATGACGTGTCTTTTCTGTGCCCAAATACAACATTATTTGAGCAAGATCTGTATGTTCTAAAAAGCTTAACCTCTAAGTCCAGGATAAATTGCTGGTTTCAGTTAGTAAGCCAGTTAAAAATTCAGGGCATTCATGCATGCATGTACATACAACACACACTCAGAATCAAATGTCTCCCAAGTGACCTCAGAATGTCAAATGTTAGAAAAACTGTTTCTTCCTTGCTCCAGAGTAAGCAGAAGGCTCACAAAACGGATTTTTTTTTCAATATACTCAGTCTTTGTGTCAATAACATTTAAAATGGAAGATAAAAGGACAAGAAAGTCAAAAGTCTCAGTGATTTAAGAAAGTGCACAAACTTATATGCCTCAAAGGCTATTGTAAGATATGTTTGTCTTCATTAAATGAAGTCAAAATAATGCTGCTGTGAGCAACTTGAAAGGTTGTGTGCTGCAAAGCACTAACTGAATATTAACATCAAGGATATGGTATTATATGCTATGAAATAAAGCTATAAAGTACATTGACATGAGCTACCATCCCTCCTTCAGAATTTCTGTAATCACAGAGTAATTATGTGAAGAACCATCAATGTCAATCCTCATTTCTTTAGCCATGTGAAATAAAATTAGTAGCAACAGAAACGATAAACCACCCATGGTAGGGCAGGCATAAAACAAAGAAGAGAGACTAAAAGAATATGTTTTTTTTTTTTACAAGGCAACATATGTTCTTTCTTAAACAAAGTATTTATCAACCAAATTAGAGCTGTATGTTAACCACCTATTCACAAACAGAAGAAAAAATATAGGACTTAACACTGAAGCCTCACAGAGTATATATTCTCAGCTGCATATGCAAATCAGGACTGTCTGCAGCTCACCTTCAGCAAGACCTTCCAAAGAAGCCAGCTGATGCAACCATCTGACCATAAACTCAACCCTTAACAAATGGAGTACAAAGTACTACTTCTATTGTGCCATAGCAACACAGGTGGAGACTCTTTGTGAAAATATCTTCCATTTAAAAAACCTGTTATTTATCTAAACCCAGGCAAAATGCACAGGGTGCGCTTCTCCTGAAGTACACTGGACGCAAGACACATTGAATTTCCTGACAGCTTTGAGTTGCATCCTTCCAATGGTCAACTGCAAAGTACTCAAATTACTGTTAGAAAGGCTTCAGAAAAACCTATGCAAACCCACTGTTCAAGTCTGTTTTTCAGAGGCTTTTAAATGACACATTCTAGGGAAACAGTTAATGCTTTCAAAGAGTGAGGGGAAAAAATTAAACACAATATTAATCACCTGGACTTGAAATATATTATCTTCTATAAGGACATAGTACTTTTGGCATGTTACTCAAACAGAAAAACATGCTTGCCAGGTGTTTATTACTCACTTTAACAGAATTGTGCATAAGAATGAACACTGAACATATCATTTATTGATCTGATTAATCTACAGCACATATTTATGTCTCTTAGACTTAGTAATGTAAATTGCAAACAATGCTGGGTTAAAAAAAAAACAAAATCAAAGCAAAACAACTGAATCAGGTGACTAGAGCCTTTTAGTGTATCCTGAAAATCTCTGTCACTCAAGCACTGATGGGCTGATGAGGCAATGCAATTCTCCAGGTACAAAGCCTTGGAAAGAGGCCATCCTGCTGCAAATCATGTAAAGGGACTGGTTCTGATCTCACATCAGCATGGGATCTAGAACAACTCTCCCTAACATCATGAAGCATTGCAAATGAAATCCTGCATTTTCCCCACGTGTTGTTGGGCTGTTCAAGGTTTTACAGTTCTCCAAATGAATTCTTCAGACTTAGCCACAAGCTCATGAGCTGCTTGTGAACTTCCTCCAAAAAGAAAACATCATACAGTTGTATTTGTGGATGAGCACTATCTTCTGCTTCTTCTGAACATTTCCGTGGGGAAACGCTTGCAAGCAAAATGATAAGTAGATGTAGATGGTGGTCAACATGTTGGCTTTACTTACCTTTTCTGTTTTTAAATTCTTTGAAAGACAAACCTAACAGATCCACTACAGAAACTGCAAGTGAACCATTCATCTCATGAAAAGTAGTTGGAAAGCCAGAACTTTACTTTGACAAATCTGTTGTTTGGTACATGGATGCAGGGAGCCTTTTATAAATATTTATAGACAAGGTCTACATGTAATTCTTTGACAAATTCCTAGCATAACTCTGACTGATGATTTGGGTAGGGCTACATGTTAAGTTCATATTTCAATTCTATCACCTTGTTTGGTTTGACTGAATTATCTTGACAGCTTTCTGCACAGAGCTTCCAGTTCTTCAGAGCAGAATAAAATTCACAGGGGATTCATTCCTCCTCTGTGCTCACACCTTACCACCAGTGTAAGTATGTCTATTTTTTTAACTGCAGGAATAGGCCTACCTTATGCTTTAAACTAGCAAAAAAGAGCCATAGGAGGCAGGCTGCAAAACATGTTCAGTCCTGTCAAGCACCACCACCCATTTAACTACAGCACATCTCAGCATTCTGCTGCTGGATAAAGCAGGAAGAATCCCTCATTACTCAAACAAAACATTTCTTCACAGCAAATAATTTTGGAAAACTAATTTCTGCAAGTGGGCCATGGGCCACACCATCTCATCTGACCAAAACCAAAGCCAGCCTATAAAATACAGTCATGAAAGAGATGCCAACTTTGTGTGTTTGTGAAACATTGTTTTTAATGTTTACTTAAGTTGCTAGAGTAGACATTGATTTTACATGGAATAAAGTAATTTCATTCTACCCAAAGTTTTAACATTATGCATCTTAATCATTTGCAACATAATGTGCTTTTACTTACTCTAGGTAATATATCTTCTGCATTATGATACATCAAGCCAGGCAATAAAATTATTATGCAGGAGACAGCTTAACACTTATCTTTCATTGCTAATTTCCCTACTTGTCTTCTAAGCCTGTGAGTAATTCTCTTCTTTAACTGAGTCAGTTGCCTGGAGGTTTTTCTAGAAAATTTTGAGGACCTCAAACTTCACTGAACACAAAATGGAAAGGACAGGCCATGCAACTTAGGCTTAACAATTTTATTACTGATACGCTCATCTCTTGATGGATCGTTTTGCATTAGCCTTAATTTTTATTGCCTTAAAAAAATTATTTAAAAAGTTAAAAAACAAGCCTTTTGGCTAAATAAAAATAATTTTGAATTCCAGTAGCATGATGACTTAGAAATTTCTTTTCTCCTTTGTTAATTTAAATTTGTTTTTCCCTTTGGTACTCCTAAATTTTAAAGTGTTATTGTAAAAGAAAAAAAACTTATTACTAGTGAACACAGAAGACTTCTGTAAATCATACATTCCTACAAGGAGTGTTATTGTACAGAAAGGCACTACAGAATTTTAAATACTCAAACAAAAATTTGCTTAAGCTTGGCGTTGAACAAAGAACTGCAATGTTTACTAGATGTGCAGTATTTAACCGCTGAAATGCCAAGGATTTAAAGTTACTCCTTCTAATAGGATGAACGCTGAAATACCACCCTGAGGACAGAAGTAACTAGAAAGCCAGGGTGAGAGCATGGCTGTTCTGCAATCCACAGTAAGAGCAGAAAGGGACACCTGTGTGAGACACAGCAAAGTTCTAATTCTCATCATGAAGGTCACCTTTTTTCAGTGATTTCAGTGGGCTCCAGATTAGGCTTTCTCACAGAAAAATGGTGGAGAGAAGGAAAATGAGTGTCCATATACAGTGCATACACATGCTACCCATGTGTGCACACAGAAGAGAGACACACAGGTGGTCACAAACACGTGTGACTCCTAAATCTCACAGCAGTTCCCAGGCAGCTCAGATGATCAGCGTCCCTTCTCATTCAACCATGTATCTGCCTCCACCTTTAGCCTTATTTTCCCTCATCCTCCCTGCTAAAGGGGAAGGAAATGAGTTCCTACATTTCCTCACCTTCCCCTACATTGCCATTATAATCCAGTCCCGGCACTGCTAGGGGGAGAGGGTGGAGGCACACAACAAGGGCAGATGTGCAGGCAGTGGGAATGGGTTTATTGCTTTAAGTGCTGGGTGACAATGCTTGGGAAAACTGTTCTGCTGCTATCCAAAACTGAATTTGAGCTATTCAGATTAGAAGATTTCAATCACTCCTTCCTTAAATTAATTCGAGGATAGAAGAACATAAAAAGAAAAAACAAAACCAAAAGGTTTGTTAGGGTCAGGGAGGAAAGCAACATCAGGCGGGGGTACTGCCTTTTAAAGAGAAATAACTAATTCTGAGAAAAAAATCAAAAAGCTGTGACTGGAATAGGTAAATTACAGGCTCTCTGAATCAAAGGGTGAAGCACAAAGCTAGCAGACTGCAAGGACAACAATTCAATTATATTTGCTTTTCATATCATTTCTATTTGCTAAGGATCTGTATTGAAGCAATGCACCAAATACTATGATCTCAGATGTAAAAATTCATGCTCTGATAAATTAAACACCTCAGAAGTGAAAAGAGGGGAAAGCTGCAAGAAATCTTTAAAGGAAAATAATTATGCCTGACAAATTTTGGCCAGACTGGCTTAGCTCAGTGTTGTGTCCACTTTCCTAGCTGCAAGCCTGAAATTGTCACAGCTGACCAAAAACCAGTAGACAGAATTATTCTCTGTTAACCTTCCACCCCCTCAAAGGGAAGATAAAAGGAGAATAAAGAGGAGAGACTTAAAAGTCGGGAATTAAAAATAATTGTATTTACTAGATTTAGTAGAACAGCGGAAAGGCAGTAACAGGCAGGATAAAGAACACAAATAGAAACGTATACAAATACATATCCCCAAGCCTATATGGATGGTGTCAGGGAGAGGTGGCTGAGGGCCCCTGGGAGCAGGGCCGCCTCAGGAGAGGGCTCCACGGCTCTTCCCAGCACCCGATGGATGCGGATTCTGAAGAGCAGGGGGAGAGCTGGGGGTAAAGGAGCGCAGGGGAAGGAAGCGAGGAGCGGGCGATAGAGAGGGGGCTGCGGCCTGCCTGAGCCTGAGAGGGGATGGATGGGCGGGAAGGGCAGGGTTCTGCCTCTCTCAGACACTAAAAACCCTCCTCCTTTAGTTCCTCGTAATCAGACTATGACAAATTCAAAGTCACCAGGAGATAGAATAATATTTTTTTTTCTTTTTCATTAATCATTTCGTTTACTTACTCGGGAGAACAAAAAACCCTTCCTGAGCAACACTACTTAGCCAACACAGCTAACTTTCCTCTTTTGCTTCTCAGGACAATTGACAGAACCTTTGAAGAACCACTATGCTGGGTAAAGAAACCTTATCCTCTGAGGATAAGGATAAACCTTTCCCTGAGGCTGATAAAATTCGTCCATATCTTTTAAATTTTCTTTGCTTGAAATATCTCTTTGAGAAATGAGCCTGGATGCTGTACTAGCATCTAAAGATCTGACTAGTTGATGACAGGAAATACCCATCTGTCTGTAGGGGTTTCTAGTTCTATTTTTTCGTTAGATTAGTGATAGAAGCCTCACTCTCGCTGGCTGAAGTCTTCAGTCCTTCTCCCATCCACCAAATATACCCAGTGAGAACCCTTGGAATTTTCCTTGGGGTGCAAAAGTGATTGCATTTTCTTTGTGCCTCTGTGAGGGCACACAAGAATTTCAACGGTTTGAGCAAAGTTACAAGGGGAAATGTAATGGTATTTGGAACTTTTAAAACAAATCACCTTTCATGTGCAGTTCTGAGCTCATCTCAGAGACTACCTTTTCACAGTCAATCTCCTCCAGCCATCTCTCAATATACAGCAAACAAGATTAATCTTTTGTTACTGTCTCAAAGTCAATCAGGGTCATCTGCAGCAAAGACTGAAGGTGTTTTTTTAAGTTGCTCCTTATCTTTTGGCTGTAAGGTTCATTTCTTTTCAACTACATTCCAAATTGGGGAAAATATTTTTCCTCTCACACTTCTTTGCAAACTTTGGAAGCTTCTTCCTTTGGGGCCAATTTACTGTGAAGAACATTTGTCTGTGGAACCTCAGTTTTTTAACACTGGCAATGGATGCAGCTTATTGTAATTACATTAACACACATGTATCCAACTCTCTCAGCTTTAAGAGCTTGCTTCATCTCCTTGATGCTATATTAATTTCACTGATCCTGCAAAGCTTTGTTATTGGGGTTTTTTGCTTGTTGCATTTTTAAAGGACCTTGGTTTGCCTTTTAGATACAGAAGTCACCCACTGCATACCGCGCATTCCTTGAACACAGTGGTTATAGAGCCAGACTCTTAGAGAAGACAGCTGAAGATAATAGTTTGCATTTCAAAGGGATATTGAGCTGGGAGATATTTACTCCTCCCCTTTTCTGAATAAATATTGAAGGGACTCGTCATTGAACAAGCAGTTAATTATCTCTCTGGTTTTGGGAAGTCACACAAAATGCAGATCACTTATGTCTACTTTTAGCATAAGCTGAAGAGTCATCTCTCTGGCATCTCTCACACACAGGTCTGCTTTAACAGCAGAGAGATACAGGGACAGAGAGATGCTACCACAGTGAGTCGCAGAAGGTACATCTCTCCTAAGCATAGCCTGAAGCTCAGAGTGATCCAGCTAAGACTCCCTTTCCAAGCTTTAAGCAGTCTTGAAGTTTCCTCCCTCACTAAGTCTTCACGCACTGACATTAGCAGAACACCCACCCAATACCATGAGCGAACATACAAGGATTGTCAGGATAGAAAGGCTCCATGAAAGAAACTAGGTTTTTGGCCAGACTCTGTCTCAAGTGAAATCAACTTATGTAATTAAATAAGTGATACAACATCTGGTGTGTTCTCTGACCCTGCTAGGAGTTGCATGCTTTATTCTCTTGGCTTCATTTGGCCATAAAGTGCATCAGGCTTTCACTATATGAAGTTAGATATTTTACTGTGATACTGCAGCCTTAAGTTGAGGGCTTATCTGCTAGATGTAAAAAAGAAGAAATCATTAAACTGTAACAGCAGAAAAACACTCAAGCTGCAAGGAGGATGGGTTTATAGTTGAAAAAAAGAATGTTTGGTTTTGCTTTTCTTTGCTTTTTCATGAACTGAAAATCTTTCTTGAGAAGATTAAGGCCTTAAAAAATGAACTCTTGTACAGTTTGTGAAAGCATCTCTTCATTTGGAGAGAACAAAACCTAAACATAGCAATATGCTGACTTGAAACATACCCCATTACTTCTTTCAGGGTGCAGTTCTAACATAATGCAATTAACACAAATCATCACACATATGCACACTCAGGAGATGCAGAGTGAACCCCGCTTACATAAACAAAATGGTAACTACTTTCATTAAAATTTGTTTGCTCACTTGGCTTTCAATTCCAAAAACAGTAGGAGAATTAAATGGCATAAAGATGCTTTATCCCACAACAAACTACCTGGCCAGATTTGGCTCTTACCACCTCTTTCTTCTCAAGGCTAATCTATGTCTTCAAATTGATTTTAATAGGATTGTGGGGTGTAGCTGAGTAAAAATGCATAAACCCTGATTTCTCAGTGTTTCAGACAGATTACTGCCAGCAAACAGAAGCACTGAGCCATTGGCCCAGATCAGGTGCTAAGTGAAAGAAGGCTACTTTCCTCTTACATGAAGATGCCTGTGCCTTTCCACATCTCTAGTAGCTTGTGTATCTCCTAGCTTTTCCTCTTGGTGTTTCTATTTTCCTTGCCATTTTCAGCATCACATGTCAAGTCAGACTGAAGCAAACAAAAATATATGTATGCACACACACGTAACCATGCATAAACAAAAGTATGTAAAGCTGTAAATATACACTGTTTTTTAAATGAATGTCTACCAAAGATGATAGTTGGCATTCTCACTATGTCATGCTCTCCACTGCCATCCCCTTGAGATTTTTATTCCCTCTTTCTTTCTCAGCAGGCATATACATATGCATGTGCACACACATGTGCATGTGTTCATATGCATGTGTGTATACAAAATTAAACAGCAGGGTATTCACAGCATGTAGGAAAACCAAGAAGCATGAACTATCCTTTTTGATTGCAGTCCTGCTTTAAAGCAAAGCAAAGACTGGGTTTATCCCTCATACACTCCCTTGAGACAGCAATTTTCAGAGACTAATCTTGAATCCTGGCAGTAAGATTTGTTATCTTTGCTAATGAAGGAATTTGCCTGGCAGAACTGGCTGAGTTACTGCACCACTGCTTTGGATCCCTGTTATTCCCTCCAAGGTCAGCTGTCCACTGTAAAAGACTGAAAACACCCAAGCAAGTTCAGAGCCAAGTAGAAGTTTGAGCTCTCTCTCCTCCACTCATTCCAGTGGTGTGAAATGACTATTGCATGGCAAAGTGGCAAGTCAGAAGAACAGAAAGTGTGCAGAAGTGTTCTGGAATGAAGAAAGCAAAAAGCAATAATTTTAGCTTTAGGTCACATTAAGTTGGATTTTTTTTTAAAGCTGCAGACAGCAATTGCACCTGGTCTATAGCCCAGCTCTGCACCACCAGACACCACTTGTAAACGTCCTTCAGTCATAGCTAGAAGGAAGATGATTCCCATCAAGAAAGGAAAACAAATGTTTCCCAGGTGAAAAAACAAACAAACAAAAAACCAACCAACAAACAAACAAAACAAACAAACAAACAAACCCACACACAACAAACAAAAAACAAAACCAGGACAAGTTCTCAACTAGATGCTGGGTCTCAAGGGATGCCTTTTCCTCTCCTACCTCATCAGTTTGGCCTTACAGCATTAGTTCTGAGCAAAGTGAAGATACATTAGTGCCATTATCAAACTAGGCACCCTCAAAATACAACTGTTTCATAATACTAGAAGAAGATACAAACCCTGATTGTTCTTCAAAAGTCCATCTCTCTTCATTTAAGCACCTATTGCTATTACCAAGTTTCACAAGATCTAACATAAAGGGAGCCCATGGCTATGATCCTGCTTCACCTGGCATTTGAAATAACTAAAGTAACAACCTTGAATATTGACAGGGAGAGTTGCCAAAAGAAATTTAATTAAATGCTTGGGGACATACTTCTTCACTCATTACTCTCTAAAATTGCCCTGTCAGTCAAAGAAACACAAGCTTTTCGCATGGAGGATTCAGAAAAGTCATACTGAGCTAGAACCAAAAGGACCTTATCTGCTTGACTTACAGTTGCTATTCATTACACGGCACTTCCTTCAAGGAACAAAACCATGGTCAGAGAAGAGTACAGTGACAGCCTGACAAATCTTTTTAATCCTCCTAATCACTGCAGTGGGATACAGGAACTGGGCCTCTTGAACACATTACACTGCTAAAAAAACCCTACTAGCCACAGATGAAACAAAACTCCAGACCATCAAATCACCACATGTATGACCTCTGATAAAGTTATATTAAAGAATAACAATGTTAACCAGTCATCGTATCATAGCATGTACTCACTCATAGCCCCCAAAACACGAAGATTTCAACCACTCAGAAATTAAATCCTTTCAACAAATGAAGTTTTTCTATAATACAAAAAACCAAACAAACAAAAAACCCAGAAGCTTTCAAAATTACAGTTTTAAAATTGAAAAAAGGAAAGCAGAGACCAAAAATATTTTATTATCTCCTCTTTCTCACAGTTCCTGGAACAACGTAACTGGAATAAGCCAGTGCCATTGCTAATTTTTTTGTGTGATGTCTATCATATGTAGAGCTGATTAACCCAGCAGAGCTGATCTATAGAGTATTTCTGTGGACTGTGCCTGCAATGCACTGAAATGTTACACATTAAATATGGAGCCTCTTCATTGGAGCTGCAGAATGTTGGAGGGGGGGGGGGGTGAAGAGAAGGAGGAGCAGATTTGTGTTTGGGAAGGGAGCGTTAGTTTCTTTTTTAATGTCTGGAAGCTCCTGCTTGAATTCCCGGTGTTGGCAGCAGGCACTTGAAAGGACAGTGCACTGAGGGAGAACTGAGTCTCACTGCTGCACACGCAGGCATGTCTGGAGATGGTTTTCCAAAATGCAACTCTGTACAAGTCAACCTGTGATGCAGGAACCCAGGAGAAACAGAAAATTTAGGTGCTTGGTTCTTTGCTTTATGCCTTGCAGCACGCTGCAGACATACCCTGACGGTGGTTCCACACAGTGCTTGACACAGTTTAATACATCAGAAACTTGCTTGGGCTGGCTGATCACTGCCAAGAGCAGCAGCAGTTTTATTAATGTAGTAATTAACTACATTAATTAGTGTTGTAATTAACAATGGGAACATTCCAGGAGAGGGAAAACAAACAAAAACCCATGAGGAAAAAAAAAAAAAAAAAAAAAAAAGAAGAAGGAAAAAAGAAAAAACAACAGTCAAGGTGAAGCTTTTGTGTGCTTCAGATATACTAATATGCTTAAAGGTGTTAGCATTATGCTTCACGTGACGTTCTTTGCAGGTAAACTTACAAAACACAAAATGTTTTCCCTTGACTTTCTCTGGATAGGTCTAAGTGCTTAAAAATGTCAAATGAGGCTAATTCATAAAATGATGCTTTTGTAGAGAATTATCAAGCAATCACTGACATTTAGGATTCAGTTCTCTTAGAAATGCATCCTAAATGGGCACTTTAAAATATTTAAAGGCTTATTTTTCCCTCGACATTGCCTCTTTGTGCAAAGAAAAATAGATTCTAAAGAACAGATAAGGCTTTGAAATGTTGCAGACCTCACCGCGCTATTACACTCCTATAACACTTGCAAAATGTCAAGTCTCTTCTTGCCTCCCCACATTATACCTTTGCCTTTGAAGACAATAAACGTTAGTAAGATATGATAGCACTCTATACTCAACGATGCTGTTTGAAAGAGAAAACAGTTTGTTACTTCTGTTTTTTATAGTAGTACAGTAGCTATTTGCTAGGGCAGTCTACACAGCAGACATTTACAAAACATAAAGACACATCTTTCTTTTTAAAGCTGTATGTTCAAAATCATTTGGGATTCTCCAGCACCCATGTCATGGCTTCCCTTACAAACCAAACTCCTACAAAGCAAATCAGAATGTGCATTTTCATAATTAAAGACAGCATCCCATCGGGTTCATATTCTTGTGAGAAGGGTTCACCCTTTCCAAGCTGTCCTGGGAAAAAAACTAAAGATGCAGTGCAGCTCTCCTTCTCCAAGACAAAAGCTGAATAGAAGTGAGGAGAGCAGTGGACTGGCCTTATTAGAGATATACTGCAGATGACCAACAGAAATATCTGTCAGAGACATCTAGTACCTTGTCTTTCCAGGAATGCCTCAGGTCTCTATGTGCCATTTTATTTACTAGCTATATTCATTGGAATCTTATTTATTGGGCTGGGGCTGATCCATATCACATCTGAAAAGCAGCAAGACAGTTCACCTAAACTCATGTCTTGAGTCAACCTAAGCCTATGAGGTATTATAAACTTCTTTACCCTGAATTTGAGGTCAAGAGAACCTTAGTCACCTGTTAAACAATGATCCTGTGTAAACACAAACAAGCTATTTGACATCACAAGGTTTCTAGAAAAAAAAAACTTAAGTATTTTGGAAAATTCTTCTACTTTGATACCAAATGGCAAAGCTATTCAGCGTTTAAAAATGAGCACTCCCATTTCTAGCACAGATTTTTGGATCTGGATGTGTAACAGGAACATCCATGACTTGCTGTTGGCTGTGGCAGACTCTGACAGACACAAGACCTGGAGGCAGCAGCCTGAAGATTGGTAAGTTAGAAAAAGGAATACCAGAGAGGCATGGAGAAAAACATACTGAATTCTGTCAATGTTTTTACTACAGCCTAACTTCTCTGGTGTGAAGCATGACTAAAATGTAATGGGTTTTGAGATATGTATAATCCCACTGAAGGACACCGTGAGAGAGGGTGCCCGAAGTTTCTTCTCATCCTCTTCCTTCTACTCCCTTTAAAGGATCCCCAGGCTTAATGCTCAGACACCTTATTTGAGTGTGAGCAGCTTCTCCATTCATCTTTGTAGTCCTTAAATGCACTTGAAAGCTAGAAATCAAGACAAAGTAAACCTGAGATCTCAGAGCAGTTTAGATTAGAATTGCACAATGATGAAAGAGCAATTAGTTTCCATTTCAGGAAGCTGGGAGTATCTCTAACCACTTGTTAAGCAAAACAAGAGGGGAGAAGTAACCTTTAAGCTGAGCTAGCTAACACTTAAACAAGACTAAGTACTTATATTCATTCTCACTCTCTAATGTGTGCTTAAGACACATTAAGTTGCTATCTTTCCAGCTGTGTGAGCATGTTCTGGGCTTTTCACTGCAAACATTTCACACAAAGGTGGGCAAAAGATAAACCAAGGAAAAACTTGATGTTCTTCCATAAGAACATCAAATTATACAAGACATCAGCTTGGGCAGGTCACCAGTGACACCAAACATTTATGAAGATACAAGCACACTCAGCTGTCCCAAGGAGTAATGAGTCCTAAAGTGTGCTTAGCCTCACATGCTTATGCCAGGATTCACTAATGTGATTCAGCAATGACACTGTAAGCAGAATTTAGATCCTTCAAGTGATTTTGTTGGCTGCTGAGGCAAAGACAACTTGAAACTCCCTGTGCCTCTGTGAGGAAATACAGAAGATCTTGAATAGTCTGTAAAGCTTCTGTCTGCTGACTGCTCTACACCTCCCTGTAACACACCTGCACAGTGCAAAAATTCTTGACTGACCAAGTCTAGATAAGAAAAACTAAAATAACTTTTTGGGTGATGGCAGCTTTCTCTCTGCTGGGAAAAAGAAACACATTAAATGACAAAAAAAAGTATTTTTGCAGAAGAATACTACTTTACTTTTCTTAAGGAAAAGACAAAGAAAAATCTAATGGAGAATGAGAAGCCCTCAAAGGGAAGCTATCATTCCAAAATCCTTGTGATTACCCTAGCAACACAGACCATTTCCTTTGTTCTGGTAATGCCTGGGAGCTCCCAGGACTTTGTATATCTGACAAAGTTTCAGTACCTTCATTATCCCAAATAGTTTTGAACTCTGGGAGTCCAGGCTCCAAAGCCGGGAACAAGAAATCCCAAAAGCCATGGTCCAAACCAGGCCTCTCATCCTACCTGCTGCCCAGGTCAGAAATCCTGGGGTGGCCTATCTCCCCAAGAGCCAGTACTGGGACTAGCTTCTCACCTCACACACTGGTAATCAGCTTCTCATGCAGCCAGATACCAGCTTCTACAAAGGACATGAGAAAATTTCAGATTTGCTCATATTTCCAAAAGAAATGTTTTACAACATGGGTTACTTAAAAGCAATCCCTTTCATACTCAGAGGAAAAAAAAAAAAAAAACAAGTTCTGAAATGTCAAAATTCTACCTCTTTAACTTTGCACAGTAGCCCTGAATTTTGGGAGGAACAGGCAAGTTCATCAAGTCTTGAACTGATGGTTTCTACAAAGAAATAGATTTACCAAAAGGGTTATTTCTCTTGATTTTGTGGTTGATCTCTCATTTTTGGACACAGATGGACATTTGTATTTAAGTTTGCAACCATATTCTTCGTGTACTGTCAAGGCAGGTTATCTATACTGTACACAACTTCCATGTTTTGATGATATGTCATTCCTAAAAAATCATTCTTTGTTTCATTATTTCACCAGCAGGTCCCATTAGGACATTCTCTGTAATCATATCAAATTCTCTTTCCCAAGAAGGTACAGTAAAGAGGCGAAATGATCAACACAAAAGGCAACCAATAGTCCACTTCTATAAAGTCTTAGAAGTTGTCGGGCAGTCACCAAAAACACAGTGAGTGCCTGAAAGGAATTAGATTCTCAGTCCTGTATGATCATACAGAGTTGATAAAGGCAATCCTGGGTCTGTCTCACAACATGGAGATTGGATAACAGACTTTAAAGGAATTTAATGTTAGAGAAGTTTTATATACCAGAGAAAACCCATTCCAGAGAGGTTTTTAGAAATAAATTTAAAAAAACCCAAAAAACAAAAAAAACCCCAAAACACCCAACCTGAAAACATCTAAATATGCACAAGTTCAAATTTTAAGGCAGGAACAATCGGACATAAATCCATCAAATGTGCAAGTGACCCATAAAACTCGATTCTGTTGCTTCTGTCACCACAGGTTGGTGGACAGGATAAGGATTTGGTGGGAAACATGCAGGAAAGGGTTATCTTATGCTGCATGCACACCCCAAACAAAGGTCTGTTTAGGGTATGCACTAACTTTGCTTCCTGTAAACACTGAAAAAAATAAAGAATTTAAGTGTCTTCTGTGGTGATGTAATGTTATCTTTTTCCCCCCTGACTTTTGTTCTGACATTTCCTGGCTCACATTTAATATGTCCACAGGTAATCAAATGTTCATTAAGATATCAAGGAAACTGATACAGTGAGAACTTTTAGGGGAGCATATTTTTGTCCATAAATGATTTAAAATTCACCCACTATTAAGAAGTAAGCACAAGAATGTCACAATGAATATGTCTCCCTTAAACAAGACTATTATCCACTACATTTGGAACCAATATGGTAACACTGCAGAGGTGACCCAAAGGGACTAAGACTAGAGCATGACCTAATGGTTTTTAATTACTCAGGTAGAAGAGGCTAACAGGGTTCCTGGCTTTGCATTTCTACCAGGTACAAACAGTGTAGTAGCCAGCAATGGAAGAGAGGGGAAAAAAAATTAAAATAAAAACAGATTGTAACAGTGGAGAAATTAGAAAATCACAGCTATATTTTGTTTTCAATAGCTGAGAAAAAAAGGCATATAAAAGAATGAAAGAAAACAAATACTGTACTTTGTAATAACCAACACAAGTTAAAGAGGTCTAAGAAATAATGTAGAACACTGGAAACCAGAACTATCATAAATCATTATTTCATATTTTTGAAAAATTCCAAAGCCTAAGAGCTACATTTTCAAAAGTGGATATAAAATTGCCAGTGCTCACAGAGGGGTTTGTGATTTCAGTTTCACAAATTCCCTGTCCTGCTTACTTATGTGCTTAAAATTCTGACAACAAAAAGTATGTGAGAGTGCACACACATGCAACTGCATACAAAGAGCCATTTCTGTATCTACATTCACATCAAGGTCATCTTTAGGCACAGACAAAATAGTTTTCAAGAACTGATATCTGCTGGAAGTGACAGAAGGGAAAAAAAGGAGAAAAAGGTCTAACTGCCTATTGTTGGCTTTCAAAATTTAAATAAGGCTATTGCTACAGACAAGGGAGCAGTTAGTGCAATTTCCTATAAATCAAGTATGACATAAACACAAATTTATAAACATTGACCACAAGAAAGCTGCGCAGGGATATTTTACAAGGGTAGTGATACAAGAAAGAGTAATGGTTTTCAACAGGAAGAAGGTAGATTTCAGTTGGACATGGGGAAGGAAGTCTTCACTGTGAGGGTGGTGAGACACTGGCACAGGTTGTCCAGGGAAGCTGTGGATGCCCCCTCCCTGGATGTGGTCAAGGCCAGGCTGGATGGGGCTCTCAGTAATCTTGTCTAATGGGAAGTGTACCTATCCATGGCAGGGGGCTTGCAAACAGATGATCTTCAAAAAACAAAAAAAGTAGCTATGTCCTTGATACAGCTGGTTTTCCCTAACTTCTCTGGAAGGAGCTGGAAGAAAAATTTCTACAGAAGCAGACCAAAGGTTCACAGAGACCACAGAGCTTAAAAGGGGAGGCAGGGGGTGGAAGGCAGGGAAGAGGCCAATACTTGAACAAAGGATGGAAAGTTGAACAACACGGAAAAATACAGTGACTGTTTGCCTACAACAAGAGGTGAGGAAGAAAGCAGCTGTCAGGTTACACTCAGGCATGCAATTCAGACAAGGCAACACACAGAAGGGAATCAGAATCCTCTAAAAGTTGTGCTACTATTCTCCAGTGAAAGGAGAACTGCACAGCTCAGGTATGAACTGCATTGCTTAGGAAACATCACAGAGCCTCTTTTTGTCTCCCATATTATACCAAACTCAGGAGCTGGCATATACACCAAAGGAACAGTGGGATACACTGCTACCTACACTGGGCTGGGGAGATAGCAAGGCAGCTGTATCATGAATCCATTTGCACGTACAGTGAACAGAGTGACTGTGACTAAAGAATCAAGCCGGGATGCCAGGGAAGAGAGTGGTAGGGTTTATATAGGCTTGGGGCAGTGAATAAACTCACCTAGTCTGCTGAGATCCCTGTGAAAGTTCATCTGGAACCTTCTCCTCTGGGTAATGACTGCACAACAAAGATATTCAGCAGAGCCTGGGATGAACCACTGGTAAATCTCTTTAATAGTAAAGTCAAATAAAGATCACCTCTAGCAGTTCAATTTCTGAACTTGTAATTGCCTCAAAATGCCATTAAACTACTCTATTATAAAAGCAGCAAGGAGAAAACAGTTTAAGGAGATTAAATTCTTTCACAAATATACATCATGTAATTACCAGTGAGATCCAGACACTTAAACCCAGGCATGAATCTCAGAAAACAATGAGAGGGACAAACACCTCAACAAGAGCTGAACTTGTGCGGGGCTTGGTCAAGCCTATACTTGCAGGACTCATCCTGACCCTGCAGCACTGAAACCCAAGGAACATCAGAGTGGTGCATCCCCATCTTCAGTCTACAAATGCTATGATTGCCAACAGCTGTGGCACAAAGATACTTGCTTGAGGATTTTGTGCTTACAGTGCTGCCAGGCAGTAGAAGCACTAAATTCTATTGCTTTTCCACCAAGCACCCAGGTAGTGTGGAACACAGGTTGCAACTGATGCTGGGAAGCAGTGAATGTTTTTTGGTGCCATGGATATAGCCATCCAAACCACCCCCAGGCAACCCATAACCTGATACATACAGCATAGCAGAGCCATCAAGGAAGCAATGGGAACAAGGGTCAAGCCAATTGGTCTCCTCATTCCCAATGACCAGGTGCTTCAAATCCAGGTGCCCAGAGCTTTGCCCCAAAGATCCCCCAACAGTTATTTTAATGAACTTGACTCTCCCAAAACACAGGATAAATCCGGAATCTTGCTGCTGTTTCTTGTGCAGCTGCCTGGAGACTAGGGGCACCAGAAGACATGTCCCCCATGATACAAACTGCACAAGGCTTAAACTCTGTAAACTGGGCATGTTCCAGGTGAAACACCATCCACATAGGTACTGTCCCACCACCACCTGCTCCGATTCCAGAGCCAGCTCATTCTAGTCAGCCTGCACAATGCTGCACAGCACAGGAACGTGCACAGTGTTCCTACCATAAAAATGTCTAATTAACACTACTGAGAGGTAACTACAATGACCGGAAGATTGACCTCATCATAAAAAAGTTAGCTACTTTTTTAACAGAGTACTAAAAATGTAGGCAAAGTCCTCCAAACTGAAATGGTACATTCAAGTAATAAGCATTTCAGAGAAAACTAAGCAGAGTCAAAGCCCAATTAAGATAGATAACTCTTACGGAGATAGAATCTCCATCTTCCTGCAAACTCAGCAAAGAAACCTACTATCAGTTCTCTGGGGGCAAATTACAATCAGAAAAGTGTTTGTTCTCTTGTCAGGTCAAGTTCTGCCAGAAAAGCATAGCATCACCCCAACAGCTCTGGTTCCATCCAGAGCAAAAAGGGCAAAAGTAAATAAAACATGGGACTCTTCCCTTCCATCCCTCAAAATTATTTTTATACCAAGAGAAACAAAGAGTTCACTGGAGAAACCTGTAATAGTCTTGGAATGGGTGAAGCAATTTGGGCTGAAAAGAACACAGTGTAGCTCTTTACTTCTAGGATGAGTTTACAGTTTGCTCAAGAATGTGAGGGTGAAAAGCTGGATGAGGAACCTGAACATCTTTAAAGTCTTCCCATTATGACCAGAAATATCTGTTCCAGAGCAGAACTAATTTTCTGGATTTAGTGCACTTAAAGGAGATATGGCCCAGCTTTTTCAATCATAGCAGATACATTTTCTTCACACTTTCATTAACTTGGCATTTTATTTCACTGAAATGCTTTAGGCACTCCACATAAAAAATGTGTCTCACAAATGCAGTTCTCAACTAAGAAGCTTACTAAGTGCTGCTTGCCTTTGAGTTTATCCCTGTGGGGGCACTGAAGGGAGAGGAGTGTGTGTAGGACTCGTATTGAAGAAATTCTCTGAAGTAATTTCAGCAACACCATACGCCTTATGGTGTGTAGTTTCAGAGCATCCTGTAGCTTGACTGTATGCTAGAATTTATTAAATCTGGGTATCATATTAGAACAAACATTTGTCTCAGCTTTTCATAGCATGTTCATCTATACCATAACTACAACTACAGGCCATTGGTTTAACTGCTGTTATCTGAAGATCCTAGGTTGCAAATCCTTTAGCAGAAATATTCAGCACACAGTCACAGTCTCACTCCAGTCTGCTTTTCTGTTCATCTGCAAAAATGGCAGGGTGCATATTCTCAAGCTGCAATATCAAAGTAGCCAAAGAACAATAGCCCTTCAGGAACTGGCTGAAAAAAAATAATAAAAATACCTGTGCTCCAGCCTTGCCCCTTGATAGCAGTCCTTACTGCTTTACCCTTCTGTGAACTTAAACCAGTCTTTGGGTTTTAAATTAAAAGTTGCCAGTGGAGTCACAGCCTTGGGATACATACAGACAGCTGGCTTGGCTATGCGAGGGCAGCGAGGATCATTCTGCAGCTATTTAAAAAGCATTGTCAGAGCAAGCAGCATCTTAAATAGCACCTGTTGGCTCTTACTGTATCACAAAACAATTCATGCAAAATATGACAAATACCCTGCACATTCTGGGTTGTCTCCAAAGATTTTACTACAGCATTTGTCAGGGAAACTCTACTGCTGGGTGAAATGTTGTGCACTGTAACAGAAAAATCCTCCCACTAGGAAATGCCTGGAAACAAGATCAGTGCCACCAGCAGACATGCAAAACTACAGAAAAATCCAAAGCACTGCTTAAAACAGAGGATGGGCAGCAGACTTCAGCTCCAGACTTACCTACTGAAGTCACTGAAATGGTGACAGAAGCAACAGAAATCCCTCTGGGTTTAACAAAGGAAAGATGTGCTTCCCCCATTTGGGAACACCCTGCTCTGCCATTTACCCAGGCACAGCAGAGCCACCACAGGGGAGGGAAGAATGTTCATCTATTCCCTTTGAAGCAATAGTGATGACAATTTCCCTCACTGCTAGCATATTTTGCTGAAGATAATTTATTCCCCTCCCCTTCTTCTGGTTTCTCTAAATGCCACTTCTCCTGTCCCAAAATTTCTTCTAGGCATTAATAAAATATGCCCTAGACAAGATGAGAGGAGCAGCATTTGAGGTGGAGTAAGGTGTCTACCATGTAACTTCACCATAGAGAAATAAAACTGAGGATATAATTTATGCAAAAAAAAAAAAAAAAAAAAAGTTTGAAAAGAAAAAGCTGGTTTGAATCTATATAGTTCTCAGTACTATAAAACAGTTTTTAAAAAATACTAATTTCCAAATTTCTTGGTAAGCTAAACTTGCTAAGAATTAAACAAATCTTAGCAAACTGCTGCCAGCAGCATAAGTGGTCAAGTTCAGGTATCTAAGTGCTCCTCTTATGATCTGAGCAGTGATGGTTTGAGTCCCAAACAGACACCTGGAGAGTCTTAATTTCTTTCATTATGAGTATTTAGCAGCAACACTCTTTCAATTCCAAGGGAAGAAAGCAAAAAAAAATGTTTTAGGTGGAAGAAAAAGGAGCCATGAGGGAAACAAAATTAACTTGTGAAAGCCAATGACTGGTATGTCAATAATATCTTCTAGATAAGTAACTCATATCCCCAGGACCTCTTGACAATGCATCTAACTTCAGCCTCTCTCTCAGCTGTGAGTGGCTACTGAACCAACATTTCAGAACTAGCATGAGCCATATACCTCATTTTCTGCTGTCACAGCTGCAGTTTGCTATTTAGGTTCAGCTCTGGGCACTAAGAGATGAATGGCTCTGAAGGCACTACTT
The DNA here is from genome assembly GCA_023637945.1 of Phaethornis superciliosus. Lineage (NCBI taxonomy): Eukaryota > Metazoa > Chordata > Aves > Apodiformes > Trochilidae > Phaethornis > Phaethornis superciliosus. The sequence goes on along the minus strand of JAJQWJ010000002.1, from coordinate 65,820,017 downwards.
AAGGTTATCTCAGCTGCAGTGCACATGCTTTTATTTGCTGATAAGTAAAAAAGGAGAACCTCACTGGAGGCCAGCTCTTGATTCAATCATTGCCTTCCACAGCTTCAGCGCAAGCAATCTATTTCATGACAACATCCTCAATGCCACAGATGCTCAGTATTGAATTGCCAAGGAGGAAAAAATAGGTACATGAAAACTCTTAAAACAGTTATTTCTGTGATAACAGTGATGCAGAGTTAAAAAAAAAAAAAAAAAAAGAAGGCAATAAATGCTATTATTTTCTTCACTTAACCTGCCTTGCCATAGAAATAAGGCCAATGCAATCTTTGCTTTTGTCTCTTCTTTTTAGCTTCTTGCTTTTTATTCTTGCTTGTCTCTAGCCCCAATAACTTCAGAGACCTCTACTTTTATATGTAGATTCTTATAGATTTCATAGAAAACAGCAAAAAACCCAAGCACCTGGGTAGAGGAGGAATATCCTGTAAGCCATACAAGTGAAACAATGCAATGGAAACTTGTATGGTTTAAGGCACCAAGAAAATCCACAGAAGGTCTCACCCATGCTGACTGGAGTTTAGAGTCAGAGAACAAGAAAATGAAGGAAACTAAAAACCTCTTGGTACTGGTGTTATTGGGCATGTTATATACTGCCTTTCAATGGCATACTTTGGGCACACAGAGGACAACACTACTTCAGCAAGGAGGAACACGTATGCACAGCTTTGACAGTGACTCTCTTGGAATTAAGGGCAGTGGTCTGATGTCTGCAATCACTCTCCCTTGCACACACTCACCAATGTCAGCAATGATTTCTTTTCCTCCATTCCCAGTGTGTCCCATTGGAGCTACAAAGCTGCCCATCCCTTCTCACCAACAAATGTAAGCAGCAAGCTTTAGGCCACAAATTTCTGGAGCAAAATACAGGAAGGAAAGAAATATAAAAAACAAACAACAACAAAAAAATCAAACAACCACCAACAAACAAAATGCAACACACACCAAAAAACCCACAAATGAATTGAGAGTCTTCTTTTTAATTAGCTACTTCACTGAACAAATACGGTTTCGAGGCACCAAAACAGAAAGGAATGTGCAAACTTCAGAAGTACAAAATAGCTACAAAGGAGTTCCTACTAAGAGGAAAGCCAGCCAGACAGAGAAACTGCTATTTCAGTCCAGGAAACATAAGTGACCAGTGTTCCAATACGATAGTGATGCAGCAGATCTCCAGGGCTCTCCACTGAGTGGGTGAGACAAAATGCAAGACTCCTCCCCTTGTCATCCTGTATGGAAGGATAAAGATGCTACAAGCAGGTGGAATAAGTCACAGTGAGACCATGGACAGACCAGGTTGACAGGTTTTTTTATGAATTTATGGGCCAGGCTGTGTACAGGCATCTCAGCATACCAGCAGAGGACTGCCCCTTTAGAAAGAAAAATTACTCTTTCAGGACAATCAGTCATCACAGTTCTGTTGTGGGCCCCATAGGCAGCTATGCAATAGATCATTACCACCTAACTTGTAACAGTGTCTTGAGTGAGGGTGTGTGGTTTGGCTCAATCTCAGGAAAGGGATGTTGTGAGATGCAGTGCTGAATGGAGGTCTGAATCAAGTCTATGCTCCATCAAGGTCCTACAGCCATAAAAGATGTCTAGCTGTTACAATTTGTTATTTTTTTTTCCCTGGAACAGAGTCCTTTGATATACTTCTGGAGCACACCATAAGTCAGAAGAAATACATCAGAATTTTTGTGGTGAAAGGTTACTAAAAAACACGTAACAGAAAAAAAAATACTGAAGACAACATTCTCAGACCCCGTTTGTAAAAAAACCCACAAACCTCTCTTTCCCAACATTTGCTTTGGCAGCTGTACAGTTTAGTATGCCAGACAAGTACCTCCTAGTAATATGTTAAAATATTTTTGTGCTTACACTATTTTAAAGGCAATGGTTTTTTGGGGGTGTTGGGAAGGCTGGAGGGACCAAGAAGAATAAAGAAACATGTGTCTAAGCACCAGCCTGAAGTGCCATGGTGTGATGAGCAGCTCTGGGCTGGCACCAGACATCAACAGCCTGACAGAACCCATGCATCTGGAGAGCCAGACCCTTCCAGCCCTTTTAATTAACACAAACAGGAACTGTGTGGCCTGGTAGTGAGTGTTGAGGTGTTGCCTCCTCTGTTTTCCTGTGGGTTCCACTGGGGTTTCCCACTCCACATCCTACCACAATTTTCACTCCTTTCCAAAAAGCCCCATACCTCAAAAATAAATCACCATTTTACAACCAGATGTGACTCAGTCTGCGCAGGGTCACCACAGACAGAAGTTTCCTGAAGAAAAAACGTTTAGCTGTGCTTACTCACTATAAACCAAAAAGAAACGTATCTGACCACCTGTGCCAGGGCAGCACAGCCTTGCCAGAAGAGGAGAGCTCAACTTCACCCCCAGAGCTCCCTTCAAAGCCTGACACTGAAATCCTAGTAAGATATACCAATGTCTGTCTCCGAACTCTGCTATGCAGGGATGACTCTTCAGCTGGCTGGCATTAGAAAAGATCCTAATGCCTTCATTTCAGCCAATCAACATGTATTTAAAAAGGTAGACCATCAAACCATTTCTCTTAGAGCCTCTAAAGCAACTCTAACATCTTTCAGCTCACATTAAGCATGAGCAACACTATGCTTAACACACACACACTCATAGAAACCCTCAACTAATTTTAAAAATCTGTGCACTAATTTCACCAGAATGAACTTGACAGATCTAGCCAAAACATGGGCTGGTCAAGCACTGTCTATGAGGTCAAATGAATGAGCTGCTCTGTTTTAGTGTAATATCTCACCACAATATTTCACTGCATCACTCCATGAAATTTTATGCCTCTGCATTTAGAAATGCTACCAACAGAAACTATTGCTCCACCATAACTGCATTAATGGTACACAGGAGCATGAAAACTTCACTTGATAAAAGAGCATTTTAATCTGTCCCACAAGGGAAAAGAATACACTTTTATTTATCTTGGTCAAAGCATAAGCTTACCATTTGATTCCAAGTTGTTTGATAGCAATCAGCTAATGTTTGTATAAGGGTCCTTGAAGAATCAGAAGAGCATAAAGAAAAGAGAGCAACATAAAGGTAACTTCAAGACACCTGGTGAATACCCAAGTAGTGGGTGAAGTGAAAATGATTAATGGTTTAGTATCAGCACACAACAGCCCAGTGGAAGATAGCTAGGTTTTAGAAAGCAGGGCCATTAACACACAAGGTGAAATGGCTGTACAAACACTGGTTGCTGAAGGACAAGGTACTAGGAAACAGAACAACTTACTGTTGCCTCTAACACCTGGTATGAAAAAGCCAGGGCAGTGGGACAAAATCCTGGTAAGAGCAAAGCATGGTAATTATTTCTCTCCTTGCATGACAAAGCAGTGGGGTTAATTTTATCCTGGAACAAAAACTATAAGCCATTGAAGGAGCATTACAGGATCAGCTTAGTATTAAAACCTAGCCATCCAATAGCTTTTTTTCTTTTTTTTCCCCCTGAGCACTTAGCACTGAAAAGCAAGATCACATGGCATATTGCAAATTATTGCAATTTTTTTCTCACACGGGCATTTAAAAGAGAACGAAGGATTTTAAAGTAGGACCCTATTAATAAAGAAAAGTTCTGCTCCCTTTTAAAGTTCTAAACTCCAGATGATTGACCATGAACCAAAGGAAATTGTGAACTTGGGCTCATATTCTGAGCAAAATTCAGAACTGGAATAAAAAACACAAGAGCTGCCTCAGTTAGGTCATTTCACATTCTTTTAAGATGCATACCTCAGGAGTCTTCCATGAAGTGAATTTAAAACAGCCATTCCTCTCTTGCACAGCTAGGCAGCAAGATCTAATACATTTAAATAAAATGAACAGCATCCTTACAGCTTCTACTTGGAAGAAAATCTTCAGGATGCAAAACAAGTGGAAGTCATGTAGCTACAACCTTGCTGTGCTGGCAGCTATACCCACCAGGATTCAGAATGGACTCCAACTTCTCACTGGTGGTATAGGACAGCTAATGAAGATTCAGATATACATAAAGGAAATGGGACTTCGTAGCAGTGCAGAGTGGAGAAACTGCCCTTTGCACATTAGTTTTACATGTACTCTGCTACAATCCTCCATTTCATGTGTTATCTGATGAAAGCATATATTTTTGAGACTGCTGCTGAGCTCCCCTTGGAGTTACAGATACTATGATCATCACACCAAAGGTAAGCTTCCTACAGAATATGCAGCACTTGTGGAGACCTGACACCTGACCTTTAATACAAAGGGACTTAAATATATTGGATTAAGCTTAAACCTCTTGCACTAATCAAATTTTACCCTTCTTGTTACAGATGTACATACAGCAATCCACCACATGGATGTTTTCAACAACCAGTTCTCTCTCTACTGTTGTTTTCTGTGCTACCTTTAAAACAATAGATAATAAAAGTCTTATTTTTAAGATTTTTAAGATGCTTTTTTAAGATGCTTTAAAAAAAAAATCTTATTGACTAAGATTTTATCAATCTTCAAGAGCAGTGATGTTGGAACAGTCACAGTGACATTGCTATCTAAAAAGGTTTTAAAATGCTCATATAATGTAGGCGTTATGTAAAGAGTTGCTGCTAAAGTGAAACACAGTAGCTTATCTTTTTCATTTCTTACTCTGTTACAGCCAGACTGCTCAGCATGCCTCTCTACCACTGCAGCCAGTGCAGTGCAGAGCATCATTCCTGCTCAGTGACTGGAACCACCATGATTACATTGCCTGCTTTTATATTGTCTTGCAAGCTTGTTAAATCTCTTAATGGTGAAGAACTTGGCTCTCCTTATGACCTCTTTGTCCATGACCTTCATTCAGCCACATGCATGTATTCTAAGATCACGGTTCACAAATTCCAAGGCAAAAAAAAAAAAAAGGTCTTCAAAGTTTTTACTGAGACTATCTACACACTGTGGGGATTTGCTGTTTAGACATCTGCCCCACACTATTCAAACTATTTTGCCGTCTACTGCATGTTCATTTTACATAAATAGGAAAAAAGGTTGTAATTATATGTTCCTCATTTCTGCACTAGATCTATTTTAATACCAAAGCGTGCAAAACAAAAACAAACAAATCAAAAACCAAACCAAAGCAAACAAAAAAGAAAACCCAAAGACCACAGATATTGAAGCCTTTAAATCAAAAGTTAAAAGCCAAGTGTGGCTGAGCCCAATTAAAACATGAACAGATGAACTCTTAATAAAAACGATCTTATCTTCCACAGCTGCTCATGATCCAGATCCTTGTTTTCCTTGCCTCTTACACAGGACATGAAACAGAGGGAAGGTAAAAGGTCCAGACCTGTTAATATGGTAAACATCTTGTTTAGTCTCCGGCTCCATGATGTCAAAATATTATGGACCCAGCTTGAAGTAAATGCACTTTGTTTCAATGAAACAGGATCATTACTGCTGCTTTTAAATAACTATTTTTAGCCCAGGATAAGGATCTGACACCACACCTCTTCTAGGCAGAGGGTGAACTGTGTCTAAGCAGGTTGGAGCTTGTGAGGACCTACAAGGTAGCCAAGAGATGAAGTGCCTTCTGTGGAAGGGCTGCTGGCACAGCCCCCAGGCCAGCTGTGCGAGGACCTGTGGCTGCCTTTCAGCAGCCCTTCCCTCAGCCACTGCAGATGAAAACTGATCAAATACTCTAACCCTTCCACTCCCAATTTTTTCTGGCAATTGTCATGTTGACCCAGTGACATCATTTAACACTAGCAGACTGAGCCTCCCACCTAGGGAATGTATACACTAATTTCTGTTTTTCTCTTGATCATGAAAGATCTTTCCTGTTTCCTTCATATGCTCTAATACTAATCAGATATTTGTTTGATACTGGCAGATCTTCTTGCAGTCAGAGACTGATAAGAGTTAGAGAATTGTGTGACTGTCTTGTCAAGGGAGATGTTTTTCACTTGAACCTAATTTAACCTAAATTCCACCTAAACTTTGTGTTGCTTCATCATTTTTATAACTGTAACCTACATATATCAGATATTTGGCATCACAAAGCTATGATTATGGAGAAGTTAACTGTATTTATGTTGCTGACAGAAATGATATATCATTTTCTTGGTTGTTTATCTTTTTGAACACTGATATTTGAAGGAGAATTTTTCAAAGGCACAAAACACAGAGGTAGCTTTCTGTGAAAGGAGTTATTTGAAAACTGCCACTGCACTTTAAATTTAGCCTGTACCCTAACTTTCTCAGCCTTTGAATAGGCTTGGACATGTGATTAATGGTTTTGCTTTTAAAAATTTCTCCATTATCAGTTTTGGAAGTTATTTTCCTGATAGCCAAGGGGAACATTTCAATGGCTGGTGCTTGATCATTAATCTAGAGAGTGGGAGTCAGAACCTGCTTGCCCCTTCTCTATCCTCCTATCTGATTTTTAGCCTGTTATTTCTGCCCTCTCTGTGAGGGTAGTATTTGTGAAACAGTGCTGCTGGAGCTCTGTGTTGCCAGGGAAGATTTCCAGCTATCTTGATAAACTTGCAAGTGTGGCTCTAGTTATTAAACTAGAGCTTATGGAACTAGAGCTTATGGTTGTAAGTACAGTGTATCCTGAATTAAAACCAACCTCAAGTCTGTTGACACAAAACAGTTCTAATAATAATTTAAAAAATTGGTATAGAATAGTCCTCTTTTTAAAAACATCGAGAGATGGAGAATCCACCACCTCCCTGGGCAGCCCATTCCTATGCCTGATCACCCTCTCTGTAAAGAATTTCTTCATAATATCCAACCTAACCCTCCCCTGCCAGAGCTTAAGTCCATGCCCTCTTGTCTTACTGGGAGCTGCCTGGGAGAAGAGACCAACCCCACCCCCACCCCCCTCCTTTCAGGGAGTTGCAGAGAGCGATGAGGTCTCCCCTGAGCCTCCTCTTCTCCAGACCAAACACCCCCAGCTCCCTCAGCTGCTCCTCCCAGGACTTGTGCTCCAGGTCCTTCATGAGCTTTGTTGCCCTTCTCTGGACACTCTTCAGCACTTCTGTGTCCCTCTTACAGTGAGGTGCCCAGAACTGGACACAGTACTCAAGATGCAGCCTCAACAGAGCTGAGTACAGAGAGATGATCACCTCCCTATTCCTGCTGGCCACCGATTTCCGAATACAAGCCAGGATCCCATTGGCCTTCTTGGCCACCTGTGCCCACTGCTGACTCATATTAAGTCGCCTGTCAACCAATACCCCCAGGTCCCTTTCCAACTTAGCTCTCTAACCACACTTCCCCCAGTCTGTAGCTCACCATGGGGTTGTTATGACCCAGTTGTAAGACCTGGCATTTGGCCTTGTTAAACCTCATACAATTAACCTCGGCACATTGGTTGAACCTAAGTCCTGCTCTAAGGCTTTCCTTCCCTCCAGCAGATCGACACAGCCACCAAGTTTGGTGTCATCTGCGAATTTACTAAGGGCACACTCAATCCCCTCATCCACATCATTAATGAAGATATTAAAGATGTCCTTCTTATCTGCCAAGTGTTACCACAGCATTCCTAAGTCACCTCTTGGCAGATGCTGCTGACACAGTCTGCAGATACCCTGTCCTCATGTACAACCTACACCGAGGTTAGAAGGCTCCTTTCCATCTCTATCCATGGAGGATATGCACTGTGCTGTGAGAGTCCTCAGAGTGCTCATAAGCACAGCAGGACAGCATTAGCATCATTAGTGTCATTCATCTATGAAAAAGGAAGTTACTAATATGCCACATTGTATTGTGATGGCTGAAATCTCCCCTTCTTGAGGAAACTCCGTTCTGGTTACTCCAAAATATTAGGCTTACACGTACAGTCATTTATTAGCTGCTCTTTTGTGGTTTTTATGAAACAACATCACGTTCTGATAAGATTTGATTTGGATATTACTTAGGTAGCTCTCGACAGGTATTCTGGAATAACAGCTGAATACCAAAGACCAGAATTGTTCCTTGGGTATTTTTAGAGTTAAAACCAGGGTAATCTCAACACACTCATCAGGACGGGATGCACACGTAGACCTTTCATTGGTATTCACAGTATGTAAAAGTTTCTTGATTTCTATGAAATTCTCCCATGCAGGAAAGCATATTGTTGCTTCAATTTTTATCATTCCCCATTCCCACCACCAAAATAACGTGAAGGTTAGACATAGGCTGTTCTGTATGACCAGATTTATCCACATAGATTTTTATTTTTTTTTAACAGGTAAAGGCAACTCTGTATGAGGTGAGGGCAGTGCCTGCTTTAAGTATAAGACAATATCCTTATATTCCACTTCACACTACACAAGAGAACTATATAACGGGGATCTGTTCTGGCTCCAGTTGTGCTCTTTCTGCAGTCTAGAGGAAACCTATGATGTGGTAATTGCTCCCTCTGCTTTCTGCCTCACTTACTCTTACAGAAAGCTGAAAAACATACACATTTTTCAATTCACAAGCCTGGCAAGATGAAAAGACATTTTGCAAGTTGATTTTTTTTCTCAGACACAATGCTATTTGCTCAACACAAACACAGCTTTTGGAAGAAAAACTTTTACTTATGACTACACTTCACCAAAACAATAATGAAACTACAATTTTAGATCTGAAAAAATTGCAAGGCAGGACACCTATGCCAAAAGAAATATAAAGTGAGGAAAAAAATCACCTTGATTCCACAGGTGATCTCACAGCTGCACCCACTACTCTGTTCAGCCAACACTGGGCTTCATTGGCAACATAAAAATCACTGAAAAATTAAGCATGAAGATAGTGAATTCACCAGTGTGAATGACTGACATAAGAAGGCAAGCTGAAACTGCAACACTACCCCCTGCAGAAGCATCCTTTGCAAGAACCACTGGATGTCAGAATTAAAAAACAAACAAAACAAAACATCACTTCAGACTAATTTCAGCTCACCTCAGCTGGAAGGAACTATTTGTACATTTCAAGAGGTCAGAGAACTGCTGCATACACTCTACTTAAATCCTTTTAGAAATAAGGACACTATACTTCTCTGTTTAATGCCCTAAAGAACAGCTGTCTTTTATACCAAATTTCAGGTGTGTCTTAGGACATATCTCTGAAAAGGTGCTGGCCATTTCCTCCTACATTATCCTTTTGCAGCTCTCTCTGCACTAACTTTGCATCACCAGCAAAGGCTCAAAAAAACCCCTTCTTCCTCCTTCAAAAAAACCTTCCCTCTTCTTTTAGTGTTGCTACCTGCCAGCCTTACCTCCTCTGTAAAGTTTTTTCTGAAAAGAATTCCCATCCTTTGCATTCCTGTTTTGACACTTACCTGCTATACTTAATTTTGCCTCACTAACGGAGAGTTTTAAGTCAGTTCTCTGGCAGTAAGATGCTATGGCAGGAGTCACAGATACAGAGATTAGAAACAAATACCTTTATCCCAGCTTCCCATAAAAGGTCAGCTTTCAAATAAATTACAAGTGTCACAGATTTCTGTAGTCATTTTAAGCCCTGTCGTATTTTCAAAACTATTTATAAAACAAGTATACCTGAGCAGATTCTCCCTACAATGGATGACAGGGCTTCTGCTTGCTTTGCAAGGAACGTCTGATGAGTGAGGGCCTGTCTGTGGAAAACCATTATGATGATCCATGGATACAAGAAATACATGCCCAGAAAATCTGATTTCCAGCTGCCAACAATGCTATGCTACCTCAGAAACCAACCTCAACACCACTGTATACAGGATCATACATCACTTCAGGCATAGGGTGAGCTAGTCCTGCAGCAAGCATCTGTACTCAACACCACAAACACTTCAGGAGGGTTTTTACTGTCCTAGAAAATCCAGGGGACACATGGTCTTCACAGCTCATGAGTATTCTTCCAACATTAATTCACTGTACATTAACTGGAGTTAAGATATCCTCCTTCCCTGTGCTAGACTAAATTCTACAGGGGATAAATTTTTGCTGCATTGCCTAAACAAGAAGAAATGATGAAAGGACTTGTCTCCTTTCCTTCTGAGGATGCCTTCTCACCTCCAATGCTTCCCAGCTACTGTGGAGGCACTAGCAACAGTAGACTACAGCTGTACCAAATGATCCTATTTTTGAAAATAAGCAAATTCCATCTGGTGATAAATTCTTAATCTGTATCTGATTATCAGCACTCACAAACCTCATAATTTCTAAATGTGATCAGTCTGATTTGCCTTGCAATAAGAGACAAGAGGGATGCATTTCCCTCAAGTGACAGGAAAGCATCTCACAGAAGAAAACACACAAGCACACAGAACCTCACATCAAATAAACTGATTCGTCAACAAACATCTGTATTCAGATTCACAGCCCCGAGACAGGAAATGCCACATACCTGACAAGAAATAATCTGCGGCAATTCAGACACAGCTCTTTGTAGCAGATGAGAAACTACCAAACTGCCTAGAAAATTTCTGATAAAGAGCACTAGAGAAAGGAAAACAGTACATGTATATATACATTGCAAGCGGGGAGGAATGTTCATGTTCATGCTTGCTGAATTCATCAATGTTTCCTCAGGAATGCACAGAATTCCTCAGGCTCAAGGCACACAGAGGGACGAGGGACTTTAGTAAAATACAAAGCTCTTTCCAGTCAGATTTTGAGTCTCATCGAGGGTCCCTACACTTTTCCAGGCTTGTTCTACAAATGTGTCACCATGTTTTTGTCGCATCTTCCTCTAATTTTTATATGGATGACACATAATTCACTGTTACGTGCTATTTGACAGCCAGACTTCCATGGAATTAACAAAGAGGTAGAAATTTCCTGGTAAGAACCTTTTCTGTCTGGCTACCACACTACTTCTTGAGTGTGCACGTATGTATGTGTACATTGTTTGACAACTACATTTTTTATGTAACACCTCAATTCTTTCTGCTCAATAAATGACTCAACTAGAGAGATATTTACAATTTAACCTTCTGTGATAAATGCATTTCAAGCTTTTGTCTGCTCCTTTTTTTTTTTATATATTATTATTCCAATTTTGCTGATGTCCTTGATATTTCATGGTATCAGAGATGACTGTCTTTATAGATTGTCCCAACAACTTACCTTTCACCTTTGAAGCATGTCCTCTGGGCTCACATTCCTGTACACATGATTTTAGGCCATGTTACTGAAATATTTATTTGCATATTTCATCGATATTCCCTACCTAAGGAATATGTGCCATGGTCACTCATTGATTTTCCCTCTTGTTACAGTTAGGAGAAAGCATATTTTACTATCATCGCTGAGTTTCCAAACAGATTCAGTGATCTAGTTAAAGTTTTTCTGTACTCATTTATCTCCAGACTAAGATTAGACCATTAAATTAAGGTGGAAACAAATACCACTATCATCAGGAAAAACAACATTTTAATTATTACATTAAAAGAAAGCTAAATAGACTACTCTAAAGGAAAGTTTATGTTAAGGAAAGCCTTTTAAAAATACACATTTTAGAAAGTATAGAAATGCTGTAATTGACTTTTTCACAACTGCTCATTTTCCAACATATAATGTTTATTGATCATGTTTCTTTGCAGTCTATATTTGTGATGGAAATGCACATCATGGCCCATTTCAACCATGCTCCACTCCATGTACTGGCTACATTATCTGCTGGCACACACCACATCCATATGCAACCAGACCACTTTTATATTAACTTGATTCCACTAGCTAACTAGCTAACATTTCACTTATAACAGAGATGCTCCCCAAGTTATTTAACCTCCTAGCAGCCCCTCAAGGGTTGCAGCTCCCCAAAACATGGGTGGGTAGTATGCATGACTTCAATGGTCTTGACTGTAGTCTCTTACAGAGGGCAAAACCTCTCCCACTTCCTTCTGCCTTAAGGCAGAGCAAGCTTTACTCAACAGACAAGCTGGACACATTCCTCTCACCTCCCCATTAGCAAGTAGTAATTGAAGCAGGGTGCTCTTTCTGGGTAAGTTCAAGGAAGGAGCTCACACATGACAGCAAAGAGGTTAAAAAGAGGAACATTTCCATGACAAGCTAATAGGTAAATTAAAATGACAAAGAAGCCATACTAGAAAAGTAACCTTCCCGGTGCTAGCTATTTGACCATGATAACAACCATCTTACCGTCTATGATAAACAGCTTCCATTGTGACCGCATGAACCATTTTAGGATTCCAATGCCTACACAGCCACAAATACAATTAAACCCAGCTATCCCACAGAACATCAGCAAACCGTCAGATATCTAGGTCTCCTGGTATTACGTAGGTTTGTATCCAAAATACACAACTTCTCATATTTGCCATAGACCTACGACTACTTTTGCACATACTTATAAGACAAAAAATAAAAGACATATGGGTGATATCATGTGACTTTGTTTACTCTGTGTCTACATTCACTAAGATTTGTGACATCTGAACTCTAGTCACAATTTGGTTTTTATGGTTAACATAATATCTTTCACACTGCCGTTTGTTTCCCAAAATCACTTCCATTGCCATAGACTTGAGATTTACTGCTGAAGCAGACAGAACCATTTCTGAGTGCTATATATCAAGCGAAGACAAAAGAAAAACAGTTCATAAAGAAAAGCTGACTACTGCCTTAACTATTGAGAGGCTGCTACTTCACAAAAGTAGTGACAAGATTTTTTAAAAGTAGCCAGGTCACAAAACTCAATTTCAGAAGAACCGTGCATATTAAAACTCACCAAAAGTTGCATTTGCCACCTGCAGCCTGATGTCTTCACAACTTCTTATGATTTTACCCTGTGTTTCTCACTCTGAACCAATTGTTCCAGCATTTTCCTTCTTTGTTCACCTCAAGCTGACGTCAGGCCACTGGCTAGTTGTTTGCATTTCTTTAGCTTCCAAGACTAAGGATGCCTTTGTTTATACTTCATCTGCCTTTTTCTGTGGGGAAAGAAGGAAACATTGTGAGGGTTGGGATTTTTTCAATTTTGCTACACTACTTAGTACATTATCCAATCAGATTACAAATCAAAATCATGACAAAATGATCTGCATGCTGTATACTTCACTGCCATCGGGCAAAAGTTTCACATACTTATCACTTCATTTATTCAGCTGCAGATAACAGTCTGTGCTATCAGTCAACCCAATTATACAATGGGAAGAATATTAAAAATTTTTAATTTCCCAATTCATAAGAGGAATTGGTATAGCCCCCCTGTGTAATGCATATCCAACTAAACAGAAGTTTGAAGATATACAAACACATTGATTTATAAAGAAAAAAAATTGCATATTGAAGGTCTCTCACTGGTACCAGAAACTATTTATCTAAGTAGTTTTTCAATTTATTGACGACCCATTATGAAATAACACTGAAGTAAAGTATTTAAAATAATTAAACTTTCAAAATATCAAGCTTCACATGCGTTTTTGCAGAATACACACTACCATTTTCTGTCACAACACAGAAATACGCTCAGTGCTGCACACACACAAGAAGAACAGAGACTGCATGTGTGATTACTAAGCCCCAGCATCCACAAACTTGCCATGGTTCTGCTATGCAAACTAGGGATCTACATGCACTGTAAATATTCTTGCTTTGAAGTTATACCCGGCTCTACAGGAGCACGTGATGTGCTATATAGTGAAGTAAATGAAGCCAGATAATTGAAAGACAGCACTTAAGTACTTGCAGTTCTTCTCGCCACAGGGAACATGAGAACACAACCCAGGTGGTGGGATCAGCTTTCCAGCCTGGTGACCTGTCACAGGGCAGGTGACAGCAATCCTCAGTTTATACAGTGATTTCAGTACCTTTGGTGAAACACTAGCAAGCACAAGTTAAACTCTCCCTTGTGAAATTAGCCATTGACATGGAGCCAGCCATATGGCACAAATTTTGCAGGTGGGCTTTACATGCCATCTTTGAATATGTTATGTGCCTCTGCTATTAGAAGTAAGCATGTAAAAAGAGTGATGGTTTTTATTTATATGGTCATATTCTTTGAAAACTTTAAAAGGTTATTAAATACTACAAATATAGCTGTATATATAGCTGCACCTCTGCTTTGTATGTTATGCTATACGACTTGCCCTCACCCATCTGCTTATGTGTCACAATGAAGAACACTTACATAAATTCAAGCCAGTGGAGAAAACAATGTTCTAGGAACTTTTGCATGACTTCATCCTCAATGTTAATCCTGCTCTTCTAATGTGTGAAAGTTTCCTAACAATCTGATAGTTTCCTAACTATCAGCCACATCTTGGTTTTGCAAACAAAGCTGAAGTCAGGTCCACCTTTATGCATGAGTAAATGCATTTATCTTCACTTGCATCTTGAACAGGATGAGCAGCTACTTAAAAGTTAAAGAAGAAATACAAAGTAGTAATTTATAAAGACAAAAGAAAACAGTATCAACCCTAAGGAAAAAAGTAAGGATTTCAGAGACTGCACTCTTACAGAAAGAATCTATATAGAAATACAGATTCCAAAGAGAGCTATATTTCGACAATAGAGAAAACTTGACAACTTGAAGATGCAGCAAGACATTATTTTGAGACTAACATCTAAAATCAGCCACTAGAAAGGGCTGGTCATGCTCTAATGGTGAGTGCTTCAAAGGCAGACTCTACATTAGAATGGCAAGAAAATGAACAATGACATCCAGAAATCTAGTGGGAGCTATGCCAAGGAACCTTAAGGAGAATTCAGGATAGACTGCTCCTGGGAAAACAACAGCAAAACCCAAACCAAAACAACCAACCTATGCATTTTGTTGCAAGAAGCTTGGGTGATGTGTTTAACCTGCACCTGTTCTACACCTAAATACAATGCCCTAGAACCACAATGATTTGAAAGCATCATTCTCCTCCCCAACAACACAATGAGCTAGATGGAAGACACTTTTCTTCAATGGATTAAACATAGTATTTTGGTTCTGTGCTTTGCAGACGTCCACTGTGTGAACACAGCTTTTAAAAGTCTCATCCTTTGGAATTTGCAATATGAAAAGTTTCCACCAATTTTCTTTGTTGGTAATTAAATGTTGATGTCTTTTTTATTTGGCTCTTGGCAAATCATGAGCCTTGTAAAGGCAAGCAACTTGTGATGCTTCTTTATTTGTCTCTAACTAGAGCTGTTTTGGAGCTCTGCCACCAGTCCTTTAATATGGTGCTCAACTAACCAGCATCTTTGCCCCATTTTACTATCCATCTTTCACTGACCTTGATTAATCTGAGGAAGATTACGTTGACAATAAAAAATTAACCATTCAAAAAGACACAGTAAGAACATGCTAATGTACCTTACCAGCTGACACTAATAAGCACAGCTGACTGCTCAGTCTCATTGCCAGTGTGACAAATCCTTCAGAGCAAATAATCTGTTCAGAGAAGGTAGTGTATCTTGCAGTTATCTTTCCATCTGTTTGCAGATAGTATTGTCATCAGTCTGCTGCTGTGCATCCATGGTTTATGCTGCATGTACTGTCCCTGAGTATTTAAACTGTGCATTTCTTAAGCCTTTGCAGGGAGGCCCACCTCTCTTGCATTAGTTCTTCTGAGCTCAAATTGCCTTGTAATCCATCAAGCTGCTAACCACTGGGCTTTTTCAGGGACAAACCCACAATGGCAGTGTTACACAGCAGTACCTATGTTTCTGTGCATGTTCCACAGCTCTAAAATTAAAGTCTTAACCAAGTCTGTTGCATTATAGCAGCAAACCTCTCTGGCCATGGTTTTGTCCACATTAACCCACCCGCTGATCAAACACCCTATTTCTCCATTAGCATCTAAAGAAATGGACAAGTGACTTCAATATCTGTCAAGACTCTCTCAAAAAATATTCAGTGTTCTTCCCCCCGATACCGGTTTCACTAATGTCCTGGTTTAGGCCAGGATAAAGGTGATTTTCTGGTTTGTACTTTTGCTTTCAGCTAAGTCTCTCGTAAGTAGTTGCACTTGCTGAAATTAACAGAAGTTTCTCAGACAGTGTCTGCTTCTAGGACTGATAACACTCGATGTTTATAGTTACAGCCAGAGACTGGTATGCAGAGCCAAGGACACTGCTCAGCTCTGAGGAACATTTTGCCTTCCAGAAGGAGCAATGAGGTCCCACCTGAACCCCTCCTTTGAGGAGGACCGGACAAGATAGATGCCAGAACTGACCAAACAGAGTATTCCATCCCATACACCTCATACTCGGTATAAACTTGAGGGATCACAAGGGTCAAACAACTTCTTCCTTCCTTCTTCCTCCCTGCTTCCTTCGGCATCCTGGGAGGATTCCATCCGTCCCTCTGCCTGTGGTCCTGCTCCATGCCAGCCTGAATCTGTGTGTTCCTGCCTCCAGCTCCCGACTGCTGCTGACTCCAGGATTCCAGCCTGGACTTTCCCAGGGCTGCCCTGCAGCCTCGGTGGTGACGTGAGAGTTACTGGGGAAAGGGGGGAGAAGCGTGGGATCATTTTTCCTGTATATTTGTATATATTTAGTAATTTTTTCCTATTTATCATCACTGTGTCATTAAAGTTATGTAGTTTAGTTTCCAACCCATAAGTCTCTCCTCCTTATTCTCTCTCTCAGTGAGGAGAGAGAGATTAATATATAAATCTGTTTCTCAGTTTAAATCTGTTGTTTTGCCGGGCCAGGGTTAAACCGTGACAACTATCAAAGGGAAAGGTTGACAATGTCAATCTGATGAAAAGGTTAGTTCATAAACCCCAGAAAACAGCTAGTTGTGGAAAACAAGCAGTCTCACTTTTCACAAGGCTGACATGGGCACTTCACCTTTAAAAATGCACCTGTCAGGCTTACCTCTCCTACACCTGCAGTGCTCCTTGCAGCCCTGACACCCCTCCCCAGCACACTGGCATGCATCAGAAACCTGCTAGCAAACAATGCTGTGGTCTCCTGTTGCCCTGCTGAGGACAGGACTACTGCACAGCCCACCTTGTGATGTCACCTGAAGTTGTGGGTGTCTTGTACATTCTTGAAATAGTGCATTTTTAGTGATGCACTTTTTTTTGTGGTCATCAAAACCCCCCCAAAATTGCCCCAGAATTTGCGTTACACATTATCACTAAAGAGAGGAAACCTTTCTGGTACAGTAGACATTTGGATCTCATCTCACACAAGCAGACTTTTTAATTCTTTAAGACTTCCAGTAAGTTTGTCACAAAATTTGTGACAAATCTGCTTCTTCAGTAACAATAACAGGAAGAATTTGTGAGTTAGTTACTACAGTTATTTTGGTTTTTAAAAGAAAAAACTTCCATAGTCAATGTTTCCTAGAAGGGCACAGCATTTGGATATAAAATGCATTTACACTGATATTTTGCTTTAATATTTTGTGTTAGCCTGCTAATAAATCACTAAATGATGTAATTAAAGTCAAGTCTGTCATTTGAAACAAAACAAGCAACACAATTCCTCTTGCAGCACTTACACATTTCGAAATGGCCAAGTTATCTAGACATTTAGTAGTAATTATTGACACTAAATTTGTCTTTGGGCTTGTGGCCTTCACCAGTATGTAGCTACATACATGTTTTTTTCAATAATAATAGAAGCGTTTTCTAAAGGTATTTTAAAATTCCCTTTTAAAAATACCTTGGGGGAAGAAAATAAGTGCTTCTTTTGAAGCACACAGAATCTTATTTGGTTAAATAACAATATTTTCAGAAGTATTTGTCCTTAAGTATAAGTAACCAGAAAGCAGCTGTCCTCTAACACGGTGGTTCTTATAATTTAATTTAATGTTTGTAATATAAACACAGCAGAATTCTAGGAACAGAGAGTCAAGGAATTCATGTGGACAAAAAAAATAGTCCTTGACCAATATATAATGATCTTACACACACATATGGCTCAACCTGGCAGCTGTCTAAAGCTTAAGATTTGACATTTTGTCTAAGCTGTACCCTTGAGTTCCAAACTCCCAAATAACACTGAGAAAAGTGAGGAAAAGGGGTGAAAACACACGAGAAACTGAAGGCAAAAAAGGGATAAAAGGGCAAAACTGTCTATGTGAATAGAGAAAACATAAGACAACATGGAAAAACTGTTGAGGTGCAGTGGTAAAATTTCCTGTCTTTATAATGTCTGTTTCATTAATTTACTGGACTGCTATGAAACCACCCAAAAAAACGAAAACAAAACTAAGTGCAACCTATTTCCAGTCTGTAAGGGGAATTCACTGGTAACTGTAGCCTCTTGAAAGTTTTATGGACACAGGAAAGTTAAAATCTGTGGAAGGTTCGATTGTGGGGTACAGCCCTTAGTTATCTCAAATGGCATTTGCTACCTATGTGCAAATGACCTGAGGTGTTCTGTTGGCCAAAGGAAAGAGCGAGACCTTCTTTGGTGGCACACATGGGTGTTGGGTTTCTCCCTGAAAGTCTGCAGGATCTTTGACCACCCAACAAAAGGCTGTCTGCTTGGTTTGAAGCTGTTTCTTTCATAAATATAAAAGCATTAAAGTTATAATATTGTAACTTTTAGGCAAGTTTGTTTGCACCATAATTTTTGCAAAATAATTTTCATGGGAGTCTCCTTACTGTTGCAAGACAAAGCTTTCTCTTTTGATCTAAGCCACCTTCCAGGTATGTCTAAGGCAGGAAAAAAAGTTAGGTAGGAAATTTAACAAAGAGCATTGTCTTACCTGAAAAATATGACAGAAATCTTTATGTCACTATTCCTTATTCTGATCTATGGGCAATTTAGAGTCCTAAAGCCACTGGTATTTTCAACAGGCAAAACCATTACTATGTATTTACTGTAAATAAAAAGGACTTAAAATTTTGGGGAAATCTACATTCTGCGAGCTGGAATCCAGGTTTCTGGAGCACCTTGAATGCCTTGATAGTCTAGGAAGTCTGCAACCTAGGGAATGGCTTAAAACAAACAAACAATTTTCTGGCAACATAACTGTTTTGTGGGGATTCTCCTGACAGATATTTAAAATACATTTTAAAATGTTGATTTTATAAGGATTTAATACAATTTAGTAATGAAATACCTCATTCTTCCAACCCCTTTCTCTGCATCAGCTAAGGAGAATATTTTTCTCCCCCCAAAAAGTGCATGGGAGATAAATACTCTTTCCTAGCCAGCACCATCTGGATGTTAAGCTTAAAATGTCAAAGGGCATAGGGAGAACTGCAGCAGACCAGCAAGTAGATGTGGAAAGCTAATGTTAATTCGCATATTCATTGAAATTCTGCATGCTTCAAAGAGATAGAAGAAAATTGAAGTTGATAATATATAAATGCAGTAAAAAGTAACAAGTAGAGATAGTCTAAAACCAGGGGCGGGGGGGAGAGAGTGGAATTACTGTGGACACCAGGGCAAAAAAAAGATTCAGTACTTCCAGTTGAAAAGTTAAACCATTTGAGAGACTGCTGAAAACTCAGATCTTAATGCAACACTTTAAAGAAGAAAAAAAAAAACACTTTATATGGAAATCCAGAAAATACTTCTAAATCAGCAGTTCTTGGGCTTGTTTGGACTGAGTCTTCCTCCAACAGCAGAAGCTATTTCCGGACTCCAACCCCGTGTCATTCCTTTAGAAGATCAAAGCTGCTGAATACTCAAGACTCTCAATGAATCATCATCACTGCTCCCAGTCAGTGCTCTAGAAGTTCTTTCCCAGTTTGACTTTATACATTTAGACAGTAAAGCACAGTAAGTGCAGAAAAGACCATTCTTAGTGCAAAGGTGCCCTGAAGCTACTAGAATTGGTCCAAGAAGGATTTCCTCAATTCAGGGAAGAGCATGTAGCAGTCACATCCATTTTCATAATTACCACAGAGAGCTAGAAGGCCCAGGGTGTCCACCACCCCTCATATGAACATGCAGGCATCTTTATAAGGCAACAGTCCCAGTTCCATAAAGGCACATTATATAGGTTTCTCAACACCTTTCTGTGGTATTTACACCAAATTCCTTTACCAGGCTCCAGAATCAGGCACACGGGAAACATTTTTGCCATCTTTCTCCATATCACTGTGTTGTTCTGCACTACAGGAAGAAGAGAGATCACTCTGTCATGCAACATGGGATCTCGGAAGCATAATGAAGCCTCTGGAGCTTGCTGGCAACAGCAATTTTATCCTTCTCCCTCTTCCTATACTGGAACCAGTCCAGAACATAAAATTCACATTGTACAAAAATTGTACAATATCCAACAAGGAAAATTAAATTCATTTAATCTTTAAAGTTTTACTGAAACTCTGTACAATTAGCTAAATAATCACCAGAACTCAGGAGAACAGTTGAAAGGAGTCTAATTATATATGTGGTCCACCATCAGTGTCCAAATGCCAAGCATGCACAACCATAAAAGCCATCAATCAGAGAAGCAGAATTTAGAATTGCTAGAGGGGGAAAAAATCCAGCAAATTGTGTCAGTATCAATATTTTATGCACTGAACCACAGGATACAGCAGAAATGTTTCTCCAGCTCTTCTCACCAATATCAACCACACACTCCTAAATCAAAAAAGGATTCACTGCATCCTGAAGATATTACTACAATGCAGGATAGTGTAATGGAAAGTGCTTTACAGGCTTCATCATAACTTGCACAATGCACCCCTCAAGATACTTCCATTAGACAGCTATGATGAATTCAAGAATGCTTTCTACCTTCAATGTAGAAGGTAGAAATTATACATGGAAAAGCCTCCATAAACACAAGTTGGTGCCAAAGTAAAGCTATGGCACAGCAAAGAAACTGCTGATTGTGTAGTAAGAATATCCTCAGGCAGACACATAGGAAAAGTAGCTGACACTAGAATAAGCCTGATCAGGTCTTTACCAATCATTTTTCCATCAGGAAAGCTGCAATCAGCACCTAACTCTAGGAACTAGAGGCTTATTCACAAAGGCATCCATAAGCACAAAGCCTCTCTGATATTGCTTCTCAGGGAAGGGTCAGTGTTCCATAACAAACCCAAAAACATGAGTATGAAGAAATGTGGCATCATGTCTTGGAATAGCTAACATTTCCACAGATCATTATCCAGGCCTCCTCTCTGCCACTTCATTCCTCAGGTCTTCTTGTTTACACTGCTCCTCTTCTTATCTTGCCTAACTTGCTTTTGCTAGATGCAAAGTTGAGACTTCACAGTTTTATTAGCTTTAAATCATTAATATTTCCTTCTTATAATCAATATTAATGCTACCCAGCATAAGAAAGTCAACACTGATGTGTGTGCCACGGGTGCTGATTTGGAGTTTGCTGTTTTCAGAGGGCAGTTTTTGTTTTGCCATGAAAAATTGGGAAAACGACTAAGCCAATCCCAACAAATTGCTTGTCTTGGCAGATTCTTCACATGGTAGTTTGCACTCAGTTATAACTCAGAACTTTGTAAATTCAGAGGATCAAGGGGCTCCAAGCAAACACAAAAACACCTACACAGTCAACTGAGCCTGAATAGGGCCAAGGAGGTGCCAGCATTTCACAGTAGGATGCCCAGTGCAAGCTGGAAATGCCAAGTCAGCAAAACCAGCAGCTGCTGCACAGATTCCAGATTTCACTACTTTTCATCTCAACCCATTTAAGAATTCCCAGGGCCAAGTAGATCCCAAATTCAACCCCCACATCAGCAAAACAAATCCTGTGGAACAAAGACTTTTTCTGGGGCTCACAAAGCCCTCAGATTTGTGAACAGCAGAGTCATTTGCTTATTACAGCTTTCAGAGCAACTCATGACAGAAAGTTAATACTGTCTTTATTAACAAAGGGCTTAAGCACAAAAGACTACAAGGTAAAAGCACCAGCATTTTAGAATGAAGCTACAGTGAGAATTTAAAACATTCTGGCTCTCAAGTCTATAACAACGTGGTACCAAGTCAGCAAGATTCAAAAACCAGCAAGATTCAGCAAGATCAAGTCTACACAAGCCACCTCTTCATTTGGCAGCTTGTATGTCTTCAGTCTCATACTCCTAAGAAAGTAATATCCCCGTGTCCTCATTCTGTCACTCTAAATTTCAATGGTAGACAGTTTTGTCTGTTTGATTGCTGACACACAAAAAAGGAAATGGTTTGAATAAAATCCCCCTAAAATATACCTTTCTTTCTATTGCCTCCTCTCTCTATTATTAAAAAAAGCCTAAAAAGCTAACTCCTAGGGATTTTATTTTTATTGTTTTGGTAGGAGTCATGATCCCTAAAGAATTGATTGCAATAGCAGAGATAAGGTGCTGAGTTTCACAAAAACATGCTTATAGATCATGGAGCTGCATTAATTTATTTCTTATCCAGAAAGATATTCCTATAATTGATACAAACAACACTCAGAACTCTTGACTCCCAAACATTATAGCCAGTAATTTTACTGTCTTGGGCAACCCTTCCTCAAGCTGACATACCACCCATTCTGTAACATCTCAGGGGCAGACACAGCACTGTCGTCAACTGCAGAACTTACATACTGAACATCCAAAATATAATTCAATAGTCTCAAGAGCATGCAACAAATCATAAATATGTACAGCTATTCAAGCTTGCAACAGTATCTGTATATACAAACTAAGCTTGGTTTCATTCAAAAACTGAAAGCAGCTTATGTTTGGTTTCCATATAAATAGAAAGGTTTTAGCCAGGCAGGGTATTATTAGAACAATGTAAAGTTCTTTCACAAAGAACACCTACTAAAACTCCATGCAGTAGTTTTTCAAAAGTCTGGTTTAATCCTTGAATTAATCAAAGCAAGTGTATTTCAGGGTACTCAGAACTAGACCTACAGAACAAATTGACTTACTGGTTCAGTAGTTGAAATGGGAGGTTGCAAAGCAGGGAAATCAGTCATCCAAAACAAATGTTTTTCACTTTCAGATGACAAAAACCTGAAAATGTTTTGGTTGGGGTTGAAACCTTTTCCTTTGGGAATGCTTTTTCTTTTTAAAATTATGCTTACTACAGGCTTCTATAAAAAAATACCATTCAGAAAAATAAGATTTAATTTCATCACTGTTACTGTCATTTTGACTGCAGATAAGCCTGTTTGTCTGCAACAAAACCCATAGGTGGTTTGCAGGCTTGAAACTGCATCTTATGGCAACAAAGCTCCATACCAATATTTTTGCTTGATTTTATTGGCCAGCTTATGCTACTGAGTCATAAATGCCCAGTAACAACCTGTCAACCAGATTCACTGCAGGGAACATACATGCAGGTAACTGCATTAGCATGCTACATTATATCAGTTATGGACTCAACTGGATCATGTAAACCAGTACAAGGAAGGGAGAGGAAGCTGAGGTTGGGGGGGTGGCATGGAAAAGTTATGCATATAGTACATCATCCCAAAATTTTGTCCGTGCAGTCCAGCAATACTCAGTGTGTGTTACTCATCTTTTTGCACTTCTCTTAAAAGACCTCTTTCCCTGTTTTCATTAAAACCAGTAAATGATAATAAATACAAAAACCAACAACCTTCTGCCCCCAATAGAAAGCCAATAATGTGAGAACAAA
The DNA here is from genome assembly GCA_023637945.1 of Phaethornis superciliosus. Classification (NCBI taxonomy): domain Eukaryota; kingdom Metazoa; phylum Chordata; class Aves; order Apodiformes; family Trochilidae; genus Phaethornis; species Phaethornis superciliosus. The sequence continues at coordinate 65,796,523 of JAJQWJ010000002.1, read as the reverse complement.
GATTTCATATTACAGGGATGAAGCATTTAAATTCTTTCCTGTCATTACACCATTTTGTAGTTCAGGTGGGAATGGCTACAGTAGTAGGGGGCAAGAAGGCCCGACACAAGGGAAATTAAAAAAACATCTGGAATTCTGGGAGAGATGCTGGAAGCATGATTGCAGTTTAAAAACACTGGTGAGATAAGTAAGCATGAGAAGCAGGAGGCAGAATAGAGAAAACAGAGTAACTTTGCTGGGAGGAAAACGAAAACAATAAAACCCAAAACAAATTGTAAAGAAGGAGCAAATACATGGATAAAGATCTTGAGTGCTAGAAGAAACTTTTGAACAGAAAATAATTCAGTGGTACAAGATTGTACTGTAGTGTGCAAAAAAACCTTGATCTAAAAGCACTGTCCCTTAGGGAAACAAAGGCAATGGTGCTGTCAACAGAAGGACCACCTGTACCTTTCAAAATGCAGCACAGCCCCTTCTGAATTTTGCTAAATGTCTCAGTCTATGCAGGCTCAGAGGCCTCACACAATGAGATGACCCTTGCTGATGCTGCTGATCCCACAGATGAAATGGTGTTTTCTGTGAGTCATCCCACACTTCCTTCAGATTTAGATTCTGAGGGCACCCTCTTCAACTGTGAGGTATGAAGGAAATCTGGCTTACCAAATGTGGTAAATTTTAAAAAGCCCACATGTATTTTACAGACATTAGTAATTTTCTATTGTTTCCTTGGCCAAATTTCACTTTTGGGGAACCATGATTCTCTGTCCTGCACTTTCAACCATCCGTTCTTGAATATTTTCTATCAGTTGATGCAATTCTGGCTGGTTGGCTATAGAAGTTACTGTGGCTCACAACACTATCAATCCTCCTCAAAGAAAGGCATCTCTATACAATTAAGATGGCCTGTGTGGAAATAGATGAAAACCATTTGTCACATCTTTCCCTCTGAAAATTTCCTCTTTCCTCTGGAATATTCATTGCTCCAGGAGTTAATCCATATAACCCTATCTACAAGATGAAACACCTTCTCTCATTTTTTTTTATAAATATCAAGAAAATATATTAGATTGTTTGGATTTATATGGAGATATTTGGCAGGCCTTTCAGGGCTGTCAAAGATAAATTGAATATGTGGTTCTTCCACACAGAGTGAATTACCTGAATAAATAATGTATTAGGAGAATTTAACTTCTTATCTATATCTGGTTCATTCTTAGATAAATATATACACATTTGCACTGATGTCAGTGAGGCTGCATAACATAAGAGCAGAAAATAAGCCCTTAGGCTCTCTGTGTAATATCCACCATAGAAAACTGACCAATAATACTGATATAGTAAAACAAACAGGAAAAACCCCTTGAGATATGGGAAAGAAAGTAATTTTTTTGTTTCAGCTTTTTATTATTTTTGGTTTTAGTTTGACTGTGTAATGCCTTGACAGAAGAAACGCATAAAAAGCAGTAACACATTTATCAGTTGCATCTCACAACACTGAAAAGCACTTTCCAGTAGCTCTTATTTATGGAAAGCCACCACTAGGTTTTGAAGCACAAACGTCTTCCTACTATTTTTGGACATCCATCTTTCCACCAGGCCACTTGCCTGTGAACATGGACAATGCCACAGCATTCATAAAGAATGCACAAACCTATTTAGACAGACAACTGATGTGTGTGCAGAATCAGGCTTGACATACACTTGTCTCCACAAGCTGAGAGAAACTGTGAAGGTGCTTACCTCTGAAGGAATACTTTACAACCTTCTACAAATTTTCTCTTTCAAACAGGAAAAGATAATCTTTTGTTAGGGGTATCACAAAAGTGTTCAGTCTCACATGGAAGACACAGTTCCTCACACCAGAGCTACTGAAGTCAGTGACAACTGACTGTTCCTGTCTTGAGAGAAAAAAAATGGTGCAGTTGAGAAGACTGTTACTGTTCCAAATCAGAAGAGAGAAAACCCACCTAAATTGCAAACTGAGATTGAAATGGTGGTAGTTGCTTTACTTTTCCAAATGACACTTCAAATATATTAAAGTTCTGTTAGGGACGAAACCATATATGCATGGTCCTCCTAAATCCTTTGTTATATAACTGCAACATTCAGCTAATACTGACCTCGTCTCTATGTTCATCTCAACGTTAGGTCATGCAATTAAAATAGAAGATCAGACTTCTGTCAAAGATCTTTCTTGAGCATTTTTTAAATATTTTTTTTTAATTGCAAGAAACATAGGATAATTATGTCTTAAATCCATAAGAAAGAGAAGTGTGGATAAGAAGATGGTTTTAAAGACAATCTCTTACCACCTCTGCACCAGATGCAACCTTCTTTGGTGGACAGCATAGTAATGCTTGTCATGTTTGTCAATGGCTAGTTCAAAAAGTGAGAGAATCCTCTATTTCCCATGCTTAACTGGTTATATCCACTACATAAGTAACAGGATTAAATTGCAAATTCAGATTTGACAATATGAAATTTTGAATGCGCAAAAATAGCAAAGTACTAGACAGATCAACTTTAGTCTGTGAGACGATCTTCAGATTTCCTGGATAGAAATCTCTATGTTTTTGTAAAAAAGATCAGAAGAGGGTAGGTCTACAACACCACCATGTGTACAATGCAGCTGCTCTGGCTAGGCTTCCTCCATATCAGTGAAATATTAAAAGTCCACAATAACTGCCTGAACAACAAGTGTTGGCAGAAAAATTGAGGTTGCTGGAAAAACTCAAAGACAGGCTAATATAAATCTCAGTTTCAGAAGCCTGGAGCTTGGAGCAAGCAACTCAGCAGCCATAACTCATCTGGCTTGGCCAATGAGAATACTGAAAAAGACAGATGGAACTGAAGATGAGATCTCCAATTCTAGATCTGCTCATCCAGCATTAAGAAAAAGCCCAAACATCTGGCTGCATCTTCCATTAAAACACACAACAATCACAAACATTTGAAACCAAAGAAAAAAAAAAAGTTCTAAATTCTTTTAAAATTTCATTTCCATGCAAAACCTAACCAGGTACCACTAATTAGCTTTCTATTCTTTTTGCAATTGGAAAAATGAAGTGCAGTACAGCTGCCTGCTGCAGCACTGGCTTACAAAGCCAATCAAATACTGGCCACCATAGGTGACAGGAATTTAGATGAAGTAAACTTTAATCTGTACTTTACATGCCAAAGATACAGAGTATTTGTCACAGGTACTTTATATTGAGCATACACAGAGAAATCAGACTGGCTGACTTCCTCCTACTCTCTAATTTCTCATGTTTTAAAAAGTTGCAAAATGCTCAAAGAAGTAGAACTGTTCTGGATTAAAGCAACAGAGAAAACCAACAGCATCTTACAGACTGCTTGTCAAACAGAGGTCTAAAAAATCCAAACTACACTAAAAGACATGAATTCTCTACCTGCAAATCTTTAATGTTCAGCTTTCTCTTACCACATCTATAAAATAAGTAACTATCTGACTGTCTCCCAGGACATTTATGAGAATTAGCCATAGATTGAAAAATACACTAGATGTATTGAATACTTCAGAAAACTAGAAAACATAAAACAGAAAAGTAATTTAAAAAGAAAACAATCACATTACAGAAAAATATCTCTTTCAAAGGAATTCCCATCACAAATACCACTTGCAAATTTCAAAGCAAGGCCTCAACACTACCTACGTTCAATATGGATTTAGGAACAGTCATATAGAAAAGAAAGAATGAAGATTTCCTTTTCTTCTGTGGAAGCTCATGCTGCGGAATTTTAAAAGAATTTTGCTTTAAAAGGAAGAAAAACTGTAGGAGCCTTTAGATTTATTTCCAGTGCAAGTTTCCCAGAATAGTACTTTAAATGAGACCTTCAGCTCTTCTTCCAGGGGAAACAACAGAGTCACTCAGATGACACATGTGCTTTACCCCTTTAAAGAAAATTAAGTTTTGTTCACAGTTAAGAAACGCCTTTCAGTTTTTATACTTTTTTTAGAATAAGAGTACCAACAGGGAAGTACAAGAAAGTGCTGCCATCTTCAGTAAAAATTCCCTGCAGCAGCCAGGGCACATTTGCTTTGGGCACAGACTTTTTGAAGCTGAGGCAGCACAGTAGAGAGGACTTGTATTCAGAGAAACCTGTCAACACAACCTACCTGCTTTTGGCTGTCAGCATGAGTGTGAACCAGATACAGCTTTTGGGTGAGAAACTGACACAACATTATGGTTTGCCAATAAGAAAACCTGAAGAAGTCCTGTTTTCTGCCATTCCTACTGCATTCCTATTGGACGTGGGTCCTTGCTCTATTTGCCTTCCTACATGACTCATTGATTTTTATTTCATTTTAAAATATCCCATCCTAAAATATTCTGTGAAACCTCTGGATGACTGCTTTCCTTCTAAAGCCATTCAGATGTCCAAGCTCAAAGATCTATATTTTACCAGCTATACATATTACGTCCAGTAACATGCATACATGTCCAGTATCCACTGTCTTATGTGTCCCAGTGCACATCTCAACATGATTTCTCTGTTCTGTTTCAATTTAATTGTAAGTAGTATTTCCACATCCTTAGCAATGCTTCTGTCTAAAAGAGGCAGTTCCCAAAAATTTGATTTAAAAAAAAAAAAAAAAAAAAAAATCAGAAAACTTGCTACATTTTCATACACACATGCGTAGAGAACAAGTTCTGGAAACCACCAGGCTTTTTCTCCAGCCTATTCTGGGTCCTTAAGCCACTGACTGTATTACTGGAATGTGGGCAGACAGCCACTCAAGTCTGCTTACAGGGAAAACAAGGACAATAATTGGAGATGTGGAGATTTAAAGGTCTGTGTCTCTCCACATGCCAATTATTAGAGGTAATGAAGCAGGTTATTTGCAAGAAAAGACTCCTTTTGAGTGACACATTTGCAATGCAGAGTTCCACTTTTTAGTGAAGACAATTGCAGCCCTCAGTTTAAGGAAAAGCCATCGCTGTTTTGGAGCTCTTCAGAAACTACTAGGAGCTTCACAAGGCATGACAATTACCTACCAACAGTTTAGAGTATTTTTTCCATTCACTGTTTTGAAAGAAACAAATTCCAGCCCCATGCTGTAAGGAACAGCCATAAAATGTTACATGCTAAATCAACATAGCAGCTTACTGCTGGGCAGACCCATTCAAAGGAGTGAAGAGGGTTGCAGACACTGGTTTACCATAATTTTCCCTTCATTTGGCTGGAATACAGTCACTCTGCTGATTTGTACTCCCTACCCCAGTGACAAATGAACAAATAGGATTAAACACAGTTTACTAGTATTTTGTCATATTCCTGGCTTCCTGGCATTAGTTGCTGTCTGTATATCCTGAAGCACCAGCAGATCTAAGGCCCAATAAAAGCAGTTTCCCTAATTTGATGTCCAAGGAAAATGCAGGCTTTATTCTGCAATGCATGTATACCTGGCAGATTAAAAGAGCCCAAAACCAAGCAACTCCTGCCCACTCACCCGTGCTGGATTTCATAGTCCAAAAGCATTTTGTAATTGTCCTCAAGTATAACCAGTCAGTCAGCACACAAAGTTGCTGCCCTTGAGCGCTGCTCCATAGTAAGTTACACTTGGTGCACACTTACACTTCAAGCACTGAAGAATACCTGGGTGAACCACAACACATACAGCCAAGATTTTCTTTTAAAATTGTTCACTGAAACAGAGAACGATTACAAAATGCCAAACAGCAACAGTGGCCCACAAAACTGGGGTAAGTTAACCAGTCAACACACAAAATCAAAATCGGAGTCAGATCCAAAAATGCACTTTAGTTTGATATTTAATTTCCACAGCAATACCTTGACAGGATTTGGACATTTAACAATGATTCTTCATATATGCTGACCCTAAGCTTTCTTATGGAGCCATCACCTTGAAGGTCACAAGGCTTTAGTTTTAGCAGATGGTGCTTTTAGCCCACTTCGGTCCCTGAAACTAAAGAGAGCGAAAGACAAGTGTGATACATTAACTGGATGCCCATGCCTTACACAAAATTAATGAAATACTTTTCAACCTTCTGCTTTCAGATTTTCTTTGCATCCCAGCTCCTAGGGACTCCTCTTTTATTGTATGCTGTGACCATAACTGCACTGAGCCATTTCACTATAACAAGCTCATTTTGTAACCAAGCACAACAGTAACAGCTGTTCATTCTAGAGCCAGCACAGACATGCTGCACCCAAGTGGCACGCTGAAAACTGGCACTTTAGCTACCCAAATCAAAAGCAATAACACCACCAAAAAGGGCCTCAGCTGATTCCAAGTGGTCCAGGATAGCAACAAACCTTATTGTCCATGACTGTAACAATAAACAAGATTTTTTTGTAGGGCAAAATTTCAAATACGTTACAGTGCAAAGAAACAAAGTTTGTTCAAACTAAGCCTATGAAATATCATAGAAAATAAAATGGCTGAAAATCAATGTGAAGAGCGCCTTGTAAATACTCAATACTAAACAGTAAAAAGTATCTTAAGTACACTAGAAGTAGGATGTCAGCAAGGTAGATGCTAGGACTATTTGATGATTATGTCATGACAAGGCCAGAGCCAAGAAACTCAAGGCATTCTTTTGGTCAGTTGTTACCACACATTATACACTCATTACAGCAGACAGCTCAGAGGGGTTAGAACAGTTTAAAGCAAGTATATGGGAAGTATTAGACTAAATAGACAAACATGAAGTAAGTTCATCACCAAGAGTAGAGGGAATTTACTTGAGAGCTCTGGGAAACTCAAATGTGGAACTGTAGGACTGCTGGCCACAACTAGGTGCTCTGATAGAGGACTGTCAATAGACTCCTGTTTATGAAACAGGCTCCAAAGGACATCATGGGCACAACTGGAAAGTGATTTCCAGCAGCTGTATGACTGATACAGTCTATAAGAAACAGTAAGACCAGAAAGCACTCAGGAAAAGAGTCTATGTTAAGAAGTCACCACAATGAAATCCTTCATAAACTGGCTGAACTTGTACAGTGGTGTCGGTAAGCACACACTGACTTCAAGAAGACAGCACATTTCTTCAACACACTGCTCTCTCCACTTGTTCCATAATGAACACATGGGCAATAAACATCTTCTGGTCTTTGACAATCAAATTTTCCACCCTTTCGTTTTCAGTGCTGAAGAAACAAACTAAGCTACTGTCACTTGTTTAATTCTCTGGATTAACATTTTATGCTTACTTTATCAGTTGCTTTAGCAACAGCGTGAACAACTCTAGAACTGGGACATCACAGCAATTCCTAATAAACCTTACTGGTCTTTACATAGGCTGGTTTAATATTGCTATCGGTAGCAAACAACACTTCAACATTAAAGCTATGCAACTTGCTTAAGTAATACACCCCCGAAGGGTCACTCCCAATGTCAGTGCTACCAGCCTTTGCATGCTGTAACAAAATACTAGATGTCCAGCCTCCCTGCATTCAGCCAAATCAGTAATGCACCATTTTGGCAGTGATGAACCAACAGATGGTAATTCAGCAAAGCTTTCCAGTTGAGGTCATTAATAACATCAAGTTAATTTGATACTTCAGTCATAGCTATCCCTTTGGAAGAGCTATGGTCATCTATCCTTTCCCCCAAAGCAAGAAAAATTGAGGGACTACAAGCCAGTTCTGCTCTCCTAACTCTCAGTTCTTTTGAAGCCGAGAAGCTTCCTGACAAATGGATTCTTGAACTCGCTTCCAAACATTATAATTTCATAAAAGACCCTAAGAACTTAGCATTACAGTAAGAACAAATTAGAAGAATATTTAGGCTGGATCCAAAAGGTCTCTTATTTTCCAAATCTTTTCTGGTAAAATTAACAGAAATTAAAATGAAACATTTCAGAGCTTCTACAATCTCTATTTTCTAAGTTTATTTCTAGTTACCAGCTTCAGTCTCTCTTTCCAGATCCCAGAATTTCTCAAAAATGCTGATTCTAGCTACAAACCAGCATTTGTTCACATTTTGTAGTGGGAAAACAAGAATTTGGCCTGTGTAATTCCTTTAAGGGTCCATGATTATGTCTTGTAACTACTTTACATATGACACCTAGGATCAATCACCCAGTTTTAAAGCACTCTAGCATAGGTCTATTGCCCTTAAACAACTACCCAAAAATCAAATTGCTCAGATTTTATGGATAGTTCTGAACAATGATGCATTTGTGATTTGTTCAAGACCCAGGAGAAAGCCAGTGGCGGAACTGGAAATACAACCCATCTTTCAGATCCCTGTCCAATATTATAAACAGAAAAGTCATTCTTTATGAAAAACCTTTTCTCTCTCATAGAACTTTCTTTGATAAGAAATTTCACTCAAAAATGAATAAACTTCCCTGACAAAGCTCCTTTAAATAAACCTACTGCTGACAGTAAGCTTAAATGAACTTGCATTTTCCAAACAAATCTGCTTCTAGTATAATACAGATCCACTGTCAAATATACTCTGCTGCTAGTTTATGACAATACTTACCAAATTACCATTTCTCTGGAGAAATTCAAAGACCTTCAAGCCCAGACAGATGAAGAGACATCTTGAACACAGAAAATGAAGTTACTTGACTGAGAGTTTGAAAATGTAGCTGGCTTGGAGGAATTATTTGTATTTTCCTCTTTCACTCCCTTCGTTTTCACAGATGTACAATTTTTCCTTGACAGACTTAAAAACTACTTTATTTGAATAATAACTTTGTGCTCATATTTTTTCTCCAACAAAATATTTTTCCAAGAAAAGGTGAAGCTTTTTGACTGACAAAAACACCCTAGCCAGTCACATAGCATGAGTCAGACTGCAATGTTTAGACACTCTTAGCTACTGAAAATCTTGTCAGACTGTGGTGCTTGGTTTCTTCATATTGGGTGGGTGGGGTTGGAGACAAGCCCAAATGCCTTGACACTGCAAGACAAGTGCCACCTCTTCCTTCTACTAGCTTATATATATGTTCTGACTATTATCCAGGTATGCCACACTGCACTTTAAACTCTGTAGAGTTTATATTTCAAATATTCATTCAAGCTGACTCTACTTGGTAGTTCCATAATGAAGACTAAGAAAAATACCTGTCAAGAAAAAAACCCACATTTCTTGCACATTCTGTTCTATTTTTATTTTTTTCTTTAATATATATTTGGGGCTAAATCTGGGCTCGTGTCAAGTACCTTCTGATGGCAACCCAGGATTCTTAGGGGAAATTACAATTTGTCTCCAGAAATTAGCTCAGCTCATTCACATTTCATGACCTGGTGGGTCTCACAGCAAACCCAAGAGGCCACAGTGATAGAACTTCCTTGTCTCTTGCCATTGCCTTTGCCTGCTCCAGACTTCCCAGACAAGGTCAGCCTTTTCTCTCTCTCAACATTTTTTTTGTTCCCTTCCTTATCACTCACCTTTTTCTCCCAATAAGTGTGTATTTCCTACATCTCTCTCACTAAAAATAGAGACCAAACATAGTTCCTCCAGTTCTACTTACCATTTTGCTTCTAAAAGTATAATTGCAAAAGCTCACTGAATCCCATTGTCTTGAGCTTGGTGTGCATGCATTAACAAATTTGTCAGCCAAGCATTATACATAGATGTATTTCAGATTAACAGCTCCACACATAACTTTATTTTAAGTTGTCCCCACACAGAGTCCCCAGTGTCACATTATCTTCTCACAGCATTCCTTGGCCTCCATCCACACTCATGCATAACCCTGACTTGGCACAAGAACTCACTCAAGTCATGCTTTGGAGAAGCAACAGCCAGTAATAGGTGACTGTACCCAACTTTCAGGGTACCCTCCCTCTTTCATTTTGATTAACGGAAAAAAAAAATCTACCCAATTATAACCTCCATAGGTAGACAGACCTAAGCTTTTTTTAAAGTTTTTCAATAACCCTAAAACGTTACTTCTTAGCAAGAGGTTGGTTCCATTAACTTTCATTCATGGGCTCAAAACTCAGTATAAGAAGTCATGGTAGTTTAGGGCCCTTACTAGGTTCTGAAAAACGGTCTGTTTCCCATTTTGTTCTCTAATACAATATAATTTACCTTCAGGCTAGTCCAACAGAAATATTTTGTGAACTATCTTCAAGATCAGTGCTGTAACAGCAAGTAACTTAGAATCATAGAATCGGCTGGGTTGGAAGGGACCTCAGAGATCATCAAGTCCAACCCTTGACCCACTAACGCTGTGGTTACCAGCCCATGGCACTGAGTGCCACATCCAGTCTCTTTTTAAATATCTCCAGGGACGGAGAATCCACTACTTCCCTGGGCAGCCCATTCCAATGTCTGATCACCCTCTCCATGAAGAAATTCTTTCTAATATCCAACCTAAACCTCCCCTGGCACAACTTGAGACCATGCCCTCTTGTCTTGCTGATAGTTGCCTGGGAGAAAAGCCCAAGCCCCCCCTGGCTCCAGCCTCCTTTCAGGGAGTTGTAGAGAGCGATGAGGTCTCCCCTGAGCCTCCTCTTCTCCAGGCTGAACACCCCCAGCTCCCTCAGCCTCTCCTCACAGGACTTGTGCTGGAGTCCCTTCACCAGCCTGGTTGCCCTCCTTTGGACCTGCTCCAGGACCTCAATCTCCTTCCTGAACTGAGGGGCCCAGAACTGGACACAGGACTCGAGGTGTGGCCTCACCAGGGCTGAGTACAGGGGCAGAATCCCTTCCCTGGACCTGCTGGCCACGCTGTTCCTGATCCAGGCCAGGATGCCATTGGCCTTCTTGGCCACCTGGGCACACTGCTGGCTCCTGTTCAGCTTCCTGTCAATCCAGACTCCCAGGTCCCTCTCTGCCTGGCTGCTCTCAGCCACTCTGTGCCCAGCCTGGAGCTCCCCATGGGGTTGTTGTGGCCAAAGTGCAGGACCCGGCACTTGGCCGTGTTGAACCTCATCCCATTGGAATCAGCCCAACTCTCCAGTCTGTCCAGGTCCCTCTGCAGAGCCCTCCTGCCTTCCAGCTGATCCACACTCCCCCCAGCTTAGTGTCATCTGCAAATTTGCTGATGATGGACTCAATCCCTTCATCTAAATCATCAATGAAGATATTAAACAGAACTGGGCCCAGCACTGATCCCTGGGGGACACCACTGGTGAGCGGCCGCCTATATGTATAACAACCAGTAACACAGCAAGTCATTTGGTTCTTCTTTGTCCATTTTTTTCCTCCCTGAGAAGACCTCTGTGGGTTAGAGCTGCACAGAACTGCAATCAGTAAGAGGGAGCTAAAGGGCCACCAGTCTCTGACTCTTTGGAGGTACTAAAATTAATATGATGAGAAAAAGGAGGAGGAAGAGGATAACAGTCTTTCTCTTGCCGTTAGGTAAGAAGCAGCTGAGCAGTGACACAGAGTACTGGCTGGCAGTCATTTGGCTTCTGAGACAAGAGAACAAAATATCTAAGCACTGCCTTGACAGCAAAAGCATGTTGCTTCCTTATCTTTGCAGGATAAAGAATCAATAGCAGCAGCTTGCAAGATACTGAGTTGGCAAAAACTCCTGAAATAAGACTTAAAAGTTGCTGGGACACTTGGTCTGAGCTGGGAGCAGTGATCATAGCAGGGTAAGAGATCAAAGAGCAGGGTAACAGGTCAATCTATGAGACAATACAGTTTCACCTGGCTCTTAGAAACATATACTTGGTGTGACAGCTTCCAAGCTGTCCCTTCTCAGAAATACAAGTAATCTAAACAGAACACAAAGATGGGAATAATAACAAATGCCTAAATATCCTTACAAAATGTTGGGCAGTTAAAAGTGATTTGGGGTTTTTTTTGTCAGATGGATCAAATCCATGCCAAGTGCTCTTAACATAAAAGGTAATTTAATTCTTAATCTGCCTCCCCAAGAATCCTTGCAGCTCTCACAGATTAGTCTCTGAACCAATTAGTCACTGAACTGGGGAAAATAAAGAGACTCCTACAACACGTGTCTCAGGGTGCCTCATCATATGGAATTGAGGTCACAGTCTCAACCATGCTTTCTGGGGCTACAAGTACACACAACCCACACACCAGCTCCTCAGCTGGACTTCAACATTATAGGCCTCTCAGTGACTGAAAAGTAAGTTGTTCCAAAACTGTGGCGGTGCTCAAATTAAGCTCAAATCTCAGCTCCATAATCATACATCCCTTCTTATACTCCAAAATAAAACCCAAGTCTGAAACCCTTAGATATTTTTGGATAGTAATAAAAAAAAAAAAAAAAAAAAAGAGCTAATCAAATATCCAAATAGGAGTCAAAGTCATGTTTCATTCAAGTACTGCCCTTATAACTGCAGCAGCTCTCCCAAATGGCTTGCACAGCAGACCTAGGGCATAACATCAGGACAAGCTATCCCATTCACATCTTCTGAGAAGGTTTTTGCAGGCAGTGAAGGTGAGTAATTATGCTTTCTGGTGCATCAGCTACCTTAGGTTAGCAATTACCAACCACACAGGGGATGCCTACAGAACTGTAAGTATTTCTAGTCCTCTGTAACAGTCAAAAAGCTTTTACAAATGCTTCCTACTGTTCTGTAAAATACACTTCACAGAGCAATAAGAAAACTATCATAAAACCATAGAATGAAACAACTTAGCTTTATGGAACAAATTACATTTTGAGTAAGTTTGGTTTGGGTTTTTGTTTATGGTTTTTGTTTTGTTTTTTGTGTTTCTTTTTTAAAAGAAAGTGACAACACTGAGTCAAACCAAAGTTACACTGCAGTGCCTATAATGAGATTTCCTTAACTATCAGAGCCACGAAGCAAAGGTCACAGTGTTGATACTCCCTGAAAGCCTGCAGCATTTAAGGCATTTTGAATACTTTAAAAACACTTTTGTATTTGCATAGAAGTCTTCCCAAAATACCTAATGACATTGTCAGTGTGAGGTGGTTCATCAACATTTCTAAGATTGATACAAAGCTGAGCCCAAGGGCACTCTCTGAAATGTGGTTTGAACACAATCCATCAATATGTACTTCTTCTGTTCTGTTACCCACGTAATCACTAAGCCCGTTTCACCATAAATCTGTTGTTCAGAAGTGTTCAACAATGTCACAGTATTGGTCATCTGTGTCAGTTTCTCAAAAGTGATTTATTAAAATGTTTGGCTGAACAGGTCATCATCCCAATGGCACACAATAAATTGAGAAGCACTCAACTATATTGCTGTTACAGTAGGTGTGACTGCTAGTGGTGCCAATTAGTTCAAGTTATCAAAGCTGTCAGGCCATTTCCATGAGAAATCACTGTTTTCAGTTACTGCAGAAACTTTTGTCAAAATATTTAAGCTGAAAATTTTTGTCAAAATATTTAAGCTCTGCCTTAGACTGATTTTTATTTTGCCAGAAAGTTTTAGCCAAAATAGCTCACTCATTGTGCAAGCCAGCCAGCATACAATACGTTTTGTTTCTGTTAAGAAAAAGAGAAACAAGAATGTAGCTTGTTAGAAGCTCTAGTTTCTAGTGGGTTTTTTGGGAAGCCATCTTGACACTGGGTGAGGATGGTTTGTACTTATGGTTGTGATCTCAGCTACCTAAGCTTCACTCTAGATTAGGTCAAGTTGATGTCTTGAGAGAAATGGTTTGTACAACAGTTTAGTAGGTGTTACAAGCATCATAACAGTAGCACCTGCATTCCACGTGTGCCTTCTGACTGACCAGTTGTGTTGCCCTACAGGATCAGTGCCTGGCTGCTTTAGGCCAGCCTGAACAAAAGCACTCATTGAAGACTGAGAGCCTGGAAGGGGGGAGCTTCCTCCATCAGATCTTAAAAAAGCAGAGTTATTAAAGAGAGAAAGTGAGGTTAATTAGAGAAGAAAGAAGCAGTTCTGTGATGCTACCAGCAGAAACAGACATCTGAGGGATCTGTAAGCTGTACAGCAGGCACTGACCTGGCTCTACTGCAGCTGAGTTTGCAAGGAGGCTCAGAAGCTATTGGAGACTTCAAGGAACCACTTTCAGCCAGTGCTTGTGAAGTAAACTCATCAGAATTGCAGCTGCATGACAGAATCACAAAATCAGTCTTGTTGGAAAAGACCATTAAGATCATAGGGACCAGCCACTAACCTAAGTCTGCTGTGTCCAGTGGTAAATCATATCCCTAAACACCACATCTACATGTCTTTTAAACACCTTCAGCAATGGTGATTCAAACACTTCCCTGGGCAGCCTCTTCCACTGTTTATCCTTTCAGTTAAGACCTCCCCTGGCACAACTTGGGGCCCTTTCCACTTGTCCTGTTGCTTGTTACTAGGGAGAAGAAACCAGCCTCCACCTTGCTACAACCTCTTTTCAGTTACCTGTAGAGAGCAGTCAGGTTTGCCCACAGCCTCCTCTTCCTCTGGCTAAATAACCCCTCAGCTTCTACTCATAAGACTTGTTTTCCAGACCCTTCACAAGATTTGCTGCCCTTCTCTGGGCATGCTCCAGAACCTCAATGTCTTTCTTTGTATGGGGGGGGTGGGGGGTGAGGGGGGCAAAACTGAACACAGTATTTAAGGTGCAGCAGTGCTGTGTACAGGGGTACAATGTCCCCCTAGACCTGTTGGACACAGTTTCTGAAAACAAACCAGAATTCTGTTGGGTCTTCTTGGCCATCTGGGACCCATGACATCTTTAGATTTAATTTTTTGCTACAAATTCAAACAGAAATTTGCTCTGCTGGCCTCTATGTACAGTGATCGATATCCTCTGCTGTGGTATCTCATGTTCAGAAGAGCAAACAGTTCACAACCAGCACCTTTATCAAATCTGTGGTTACTGATTAAAATAAGATCTCATGAAATACTCCAAAAAGCTGAGGTATTAAATAGGAGACAAGGAATGAAAAAGTCCTTTTCATAATCAACCACTAAAACAAAAACTGCATTTAGACTGACAAGGTTATCAATTCTAGACATATTACCAATCCCAAAGCACCTGGGCATAAATTGACCATCAGCTACAATACAAGAAGGGCAATGCACTAATTCATTAGCTCAGCCGTCAAAAAATAACATGTGAGTAGCTCTGAAAAACAGTCTGTACCTAAACAGGCCTACTAAAGCAGAGGAAGTAACACATCCACCAGAGCCTGAAGCCTCTGCTGATAGACATAGTAAAAGTCTATTAACAACGTGGCTCAAATATGCTCACTCATCTTCAACCTGCACTGACATCAAAACTGCCATCCCACAGACAACCACACAGCTATCAGGGGTGATGAAGCCCTCAGTCATGATTAAAAAACAAAAACAAAAACAAAAAACAACAACAACCTAGAGGCTAAGAGGCAGAAGGATCCAACTGCATTCTCTGGAAAGTGCTACTACCTATACATTTTACAATATTAATTAAAACCTTCTTAAACTAAGTGCTCAATAACCTCCAATAACTTAGACACTAATTTATCATAACAAGCCAGTGGCAGGTCTCCATGACTTGTGCCTGAAGACAGAACCGAATGCAAGTGGTCCAACAGCTCAGTGCCTCACCATCACAATGTAGTTCTGTCATGTTTCTAGAGCTGGATGCAAAAAGTCATCATTGTTCATAAAGTAAATACAGGCACAAAGATTCACAACCATGGAAATACACAATCCAAATATACAGGAATAATATATTACTCTTAAGGAACACCTTATTTAAACTGTTTTGTTGCAAGTTTAGTCTATATGTCAAATACTGAGAAGTCGGGGAGCTGCTGGAATTGCTAAACTTGTTCTGAAAGTATATTCAGCATCAACAGAAAAGGCACAGCTTCCAAAAGCCACAGTAAAGAAAAATCAGCAGAGTGCCTCTCTGTGGAATGATACCAGCTCCCAAACTTGTCTTTAAATAAGACTTTTGCACCAAAAGCCCCCATCTTCCCTTCTCACCCTAGAAAACAGTAGTAGACGTAATGTATTGTGTTGATTAAATATGATTTTTCTCATGCCCAGGAGGAGTACACTTAATTTACAGCAGAACATCTAAGAAGCAAATTGTACAGCAGCAGTGAGATTGCTTCAGGGCTTCCTCCCCCAAGAGAAAATAACAGAAAACCCGCTGAAAACAAAACCCAAAACCACAACACCACAAACAAACCCAAACTTATGTCCTGTTTCCTTGAAACCATTTCAAGTCATACTCTGTAGAGCACTGGGTAACACTTCCAACAGGCACTCTGCTCTCCCCAGCTTAGTTAACTCCCCTGGGCCCCTCAGCTGCTGTGTCACAGCTCAAGGTTGTTTCTTTTCACTGATCAGAAACACAGAGAGTTTATATACGCTGAAGGCAACGCACCACAAGAACCTAGAGTCTAGCAGTATAGATACCTCATAATAAAACCCCAAGTCTGTGACAACACAAGTCAGCAAGCACAATCTCATGGTTATTTAAATAGAGAGTATTGAATTCTAGGCACTGGTAGCCAATTTCATGGAAGTGAGAATTTCAACTGAACAGAAAAATATAAATTTTTTTTCTACTTGTAGTGATGCATTTCTAACAGTCACAGGATAGGCTATTGATGGGCAGGTATCAAAACAAGAGATTCACAGTTAAACAAGCAGATCTCAAGTTTCAGGCATTTAAAAATCCCACACAAGACGTTCAGCATTTCCAAACACTGTGGACCTCCCTGCATTTACCACTCTCCCAAAGCTACCTCTATATAATATGCCCTTGACTTTTCCTTTTAATCACCAATTCAAGCCAAAACTTAAATTGCCAGGTTTTGGCAACCCTGATACCATGCCCTCCTACAGAATCCAGACAATTAATTTATTCAACACAAGATATGTTACCAGGCTTCTCAAATTCAAATTATATGGCACTTCAGATCCCTCACTTACTTAGGTTATACATACCTATAAGAAAATAAAAAATTTAACTTGGAAAAGTTATTCTTGCTAGTTGTTAGTTATTTTAGAAGAAAAAACAAACAAACAAACAAAATCCAAACCACCAAAATAAAATTACAAAAAAATAAAACCAAAACAAACAAAAAACCCAAACCCTAAAACCACCAATCCCAACACCAGTCCCTCTCCTCTCTTTAAAAAATTTTCTTGCTAAAAGCTTTCAAAATTCATTTAACGCTTGCTACACCGTATGCGAAATAGTCTTTCTATACATCTATGTTCAGGAATCTGTTGTTAAAACATTGTAGCAGTTAGGAGTTAAATACAACATGCTAATGAAAAACAGCATGAAATGACAACACTATGAAAGTGGCCCACTGTACCAGAAGGGATAAATTAATCCAATTCCAGGTGGGATTTAACCTGCAAAAGTAAATGTGGGCATTTATCAGCACTGCTCACACCCTTCCTCCTCCTCTCTTCTGCTAGATTAGAAGTTGTAGAGCACACACCATGGCAGAGCATAGGAAACGGGATGACTTACAGTCGACTTATGGGACAACGACAACGAATTGCAGCCTTTTAGACACCACACTGGTCCAAACAGAGCACACCCAGAGGCCTCTTGTACATTCCCTGCTCAGTGAAACAGGAAGATAATGAACTTCCATTCTGAGTTTTTTCCAATCTACATTGGTCTTAAGAGGGGAAAGGGCCCTGCTAGTGACAGACCTTTTTTGCTACCTGCCACACAGCCTTCCTTTCAAGCACAGGTTGTCTGGGACTACCAAAAAATTTATGTGGATCAAAACAGATTTGTTTATGGGTCTGCTTATAAAACCTCCCTCTCAGGGAATTTTCATAACACCCTCAAGTGAATAACGCACTTCTGAAGAATAACAGCTATACTTAGACAGATACTAAATGACATTAACTGCTATCATACATTGACATGCATGAAGTACAAACAACACTAAAGGCAAGTGAAAGAAAAACATCGATGTTCTGATTTTCTTTTTGTTCTTTAAAATTTCTCACAGGACACATGAATCCTTAAAATTGCACCTGTTCATGGATGTAGTGCCTAAAAATATCCCTGATAGTGTATTTTAAAATCCTGAAATCTTTGTACACCAAGAGGAAAAGAAAAGTGAGACTATTTAGAGAAAAATTTTTCTACAGATTTACAAAGAGAAAGTACCGGTGCATTACCTCTAGACACAGTAATAGTACACAGACTAATTTCTTCAGAAAAAAAAAAAATTATCCTGTCTAGCTCCCCATAATTAAAATAAAGCAACTGTTATAAGTTGATGTTACTCATTATGCGAATAGAGTTCAGAGGAACTTGTTACCTGGAGATTTTAATGTCAAATATACTTTACTGTAGGAAACAACAACTATGAAGTTTAGTCAGTACCACGATCACTTACTAAATTCTTCAAAGTTCTCATCACTTCAGTGTTCTGGTCTTATTCTGCATGAAGCCTTTCACCTGCATGTCATGGAAGAAGCCCACACCAATCTGGCCTAACCTGACTAGAATTTGGGAAGAGGCTTTTCTCTTCCCAGGGTCAGAAGCCTGGTATCACTGGATGGAGTCAGCTTAAAAGTCTACCAACAACAAATGAAAGAGTCAAATATCCTTGCATAGTGACCATCAACGCAACCTTTGCAAAGAGGGGATTAGTGCTCCTTTTTGTAATACACTGGGGAAAAAGAAAAGGGAAGGAAGGGCTTTAAGAAAGTGCTACCTTCAGGAAATCTTGCCTTTCCTCCCCTTTTTCTGGTACAGTGGGCTTGCAGAAATTTGGGGTCAGCCTACTCAGCCCAAGACATACCAACCTCATTTTGTCTCTATGCCTGACCTCTGGGCTTAGACACATTTTGCCAGCCCTATCCCTCCCCCAAGGTACACTTCAGCCTCACTAGCTGAGACTCTCTTTTCACTCTCAAAATCACTGACCTGATGGCCCAAGAGAACTGTTTTCTGGCAGCTATGAAAAGAAATACGAAAGCTCCCGCTCTTTTTTGTTAGTTATTCACCGCAAAGCTGAGCACTCTTCACAGCACTGCTAGCCCTGGATCTGAAATTGGCTGCACTCTTAGTATTAAAATATATATATGTATATATATATATATATAAATCTGACATTTGCCTTGATTTTCATGAAACAGACTTTGCATGTCTCTCTGATTTAAACTGAGTGTGGTCCTGCTGCAACAGCTCTTACATGAAAACTGCTTTTCCTCAGGATCTGGTTGCATGATGCCACCCTGACAAGTGCTAGAAACATCCAAGCTCTGCCTCTGATATGCTGCTCCTATATTTTCTGTAACACATGTACTTCCCCTTTGCTCTTGGATAAATGTGGACTATCTTCCCCTCTTGAGGATTCATTCTGCATTCAATGCACATACTGCAAAAGCCATCCTTTCCATCTTTTCACACAGAGGTACCCATCACATCTCCCTTTCTGAAGGCATGAATGGCTATTCACTGCATACGAGCTTTTGTCAAGCAGCTGCAGAAATGTGATTATCTCTTATTGTATGGCAACAATCAGTCAATTTCAGAAGAAAGGCCAGTTCTTCACTAAGACCCTGTCTGTATCTACTTTTACAATCTTAGGAGCTGACTACCCAGTATTGATCGGCAACTACACTATACTTTCCTTTTTTAAAAATTTATTTTGAGTCATTCATGCACAAGGACATGCCTGAAAAATACTCTCATTTGCACTACCAACACAAAGATTTTTCTGTGATTTGAAGCCAAGAAAATTGCATTAGTATGTAACCTGTTTTATCTAAAGATTTTATCTGAGTTTTATAAAGATCATCACTAAAAAAATCCTTACTTTTGTTTTCTTCTGGACACATTAAGCCAGATTGGTTTGCTACATGTTATTTAGCATTAATATTGCTACCAAGACTTGTTAATATCCAAGACGACCCCACTTGATTTCAAGCATCCTTGATGATGTTCAAATGAAAAGCTATTTAGAAAATGCTTCAATTACAATTAAAAAAAAAAACAAACCAAACCTTTCAAGGTAACATTTCATGTTTGATTAGCTGGCTGGAGGCATCAATGTAGTTGCTTGTGGCTGTTACATTACTCATACATTACCCAGAAATTGGGAGGATGTGTTAGTAAATTACTCTTTATGGTTTAATGTGTATATGAATAACGCAGTAAACAATATTGCAATAAGGAATGAAAAATTACCTGGTTTTGCTTCTTTTTTTGCCATCAGCACTCCATCTCTGTTTGGATTCCAGAGTAAGAAAGCTGTACACTGCTTTTGTAGCTGCCTCATTTTTATATGGACAGAGAAAAGACAACCTTACAGCAGAGTCTAGAACTCATGCCAACAAGAGTTGGCATCATCTCAAATACCACGTAAATATCAATAATGACAGTTACTGTGTGTCTTATGCTGAATACTGAGTGTCCTGGTTAGAGAGGAGCAGGACAGAAAAACCCCAAGTAATTACCAACTGAGGACAGCAAGTTCCATGTTTTCATATTTCATATACATTTGTAACTCACTAGTACCACTTCATTAATCCTACCCTATTTTTTCCTTCCAACCTTAAAGACTCTCTCCTGTAATTGACTCTTTCATCTTTCTCTGGGAGGGTAGTAGAGAATAACAGAGAGCATCTGCCACCTAGTTACTTTCTAAAACTGAGACACTCAGTGTTTAGGAAGAGTTGGCTGTACGTTACCTTTGCTGTGCTAAGCTTCCTCTGAAAATTCTCTTCAGGACCCACTGTCTCTACATTCAGAGATTTGAAGATGCACTTCATTCTTATCACAAACTGCCCAGCACAATCCCTTGCTGTAATTCCTCTTTTCTTTCAATTCCAATACTATTTATTCTCAGATGGCATGGATAATCCTGTGACAGATAAAACCTCTTCCTTGCTTTCTTTGCTCTCCTCCCCATTGGCTGCTTCTACTGCTGTCTTTAATTTGGTTTCACTGAGGAATCCATCAGGAGTAAAGGTTCAATCTCCTCTCCCCCAGTTAAATGAATCGTAACAAGTGTCCTGCAGCCTCCAAATAAACTGTACTTTGCACTACTTCTGATTACCAAAAAACCTACTCTTGTCCTTCCCTGTCATATACTTTGAGAAAGTTGTGGCACTACAAGACTGACACCAAGTAATTGCTCCAGTGATCTCCTGCTACTTGAGTGACTTAGATCCCATGAGTCCTATCTATTCCCTCCAGTCTTGGGAAAACAACAAACAACAGCTATCTGACAATCATCATCCCAGCTCCATAACTCCTCAATTATTTAATGTCAGGCTCCCTCCCCATGCTGCCAGAAACATGCTATAAATACAGCTGCTAGGTTAGCTACAGGATACACTCTATGCACCAGCTTATTTTCAACCAGAGAGAAACAAGGAGCAACAGTAGACAGCAAAGTTTTTCTGCAGTGTGCAGTAACAGTGTTTGAAGATTATTCATGAGTCTAAGAGCATAGTGGACTGTCTCAGACAGCAATGGGTAGTCTTGTCTAGAGTTCCAACTAAGTATTATTTTGGGACTTGGGGGTTTTTTGTTGTTGTTTTTAAGGGATGAAGACATTAATGTTATAAGTAAGAAACCAGCAGCCTCATGTATCATGGGAAAACAAGATAATATAGTTTTCTCAAGTGTCTGGAGGGATCAGATTATTTTCCCTACTTACTGTGCTTCTTCAGGCAAATATTTTCAACCTGTTATGAAGGAGATAAACAGCATTTACACAATGCCCAATGCAACATGATGATAAATCAAATCTTTTTGTATTTTTCTCTAGTATGGAACTACAGAGTACTCAATGACTCTGAAAAGAAAAAAATAATAGCTAATTGTAAAAGAGAAATACTGATTAAGAAAAGTGTCAGCCACCTGATTACATAACAGAACAGATTCTCCACATGAGAGCAGAAAATCTTGCATTCCTGCACTCTTGTTCAGTCTTTCCCACATTGCAGTAGTCACAAAATGTTTATTGCAATCTCACTGAAAAGCAGTAGTCCTCTATTACCTGATCACTAAGCAAGCACTATATTATTCCAGAGGCACAAAATGTAATTTGTAAACTTAACTCTTCTTCTTTGAATTAATACAAGACAGAATCACACGAGAGAGCAGTTAAACACAGTCAGACCAATATGCCTGTTATACATCTGCCTTCCTGGTTCTATAGAGACACAGAACAGCTCCCTCTCAGATCTATGACCTACTCTGTCCTACGTGCAGTCAGCATCCCAGCTGTTCATCAACTCCTCTTATTCTACCATGCCTCAGTACCACTGGGAAACAGAGTTCATCTCTTCTGGCTTTCTAGCTTCTCACACAGGTGTACAGACAATGGCAGTCATTTTCTTTTAGCTTCTAGTCTGACACGTTCATTTTACCTGTGTGCTTTGATATTTTAACTCCATGATCTCCATCTGTTCCTCCTCCAGTTCAGCTGTTTATCCCTGTACTCATCCTTACCAGGCTGAAAAGCATCTCTGTTTTATTAATGTGTCTGTCTGACCTAAATGCTCCTCAACACCTGTCTGCCTTTCCCAGCTCCTAATTTAAATAATTCCCAACTAGGCTCTTTTTTCTGCTAGAAGTTGCACCCTGGCTTAATGAAAAGCCAAGCAAATTTGACAGGCTAAAAAACCCAGGATTCTGCAGATCTATCATTTAAGCAAATGCAGATCTACATTTTAAAAATTAGAAAAGCTTGATTAATAAATTTTTATTTCTTCTACTGCTCACCTCAACCACAAACTACTTTGCAATATTTAAGAAAACATTTATACAGCAGAGGTGAGCAGAAAATATGTATGGTGACTTTTCAGCTGAGTTCATAACATGAAGACTAATGTCAATTAAAGCTAATCAGTTCAGAAAAGCATCAGTCTCAAAGAAAATAATAGCTTGACTTTACCAGTTAAAAGAAGCAGTGCCTATGCTGGCATTAGATTTTCTCTTTGTTGGCCAAGCCATGTGAATGAGCCTGCCCCTTCAGTTTCTTCATCTGCAGGTAATGTACCATTTTTTCTTCCTCTCTATTTTGTTGCTATCAAAGAATTTGGTTACAGACAGTTATCCTAAGCTGCACAGCTATCACTGGCTAGCTTTCCAAAACAAACCAAAAAAGGCTCAAGGTTTCTTTGCATTAGCAGCTTCTCCACCTTTTCCAGCCAGAGACACTGTATGTAATAGCAACACGAGAAGAGCAAAAAACCTGATTCTATAAGAACAAAGCACTTCCCAACACATCACTAAACATCAAAGCGTAAAAAAAATGCACTGAAGTGCTAAGCACTGAGGCAGAAAATACCTCCCTCATGATTAGTACTCAAGCTCTGTATCATCCTTTGAGAGAGTCTCAAAACTCAGCACATGCTAATGGGTTATAAACACCCAGCTGCTCAGGGATAGCTTGTATGCCTTGCATACAAGCTGCTTCTACAAATGTCCACAAAAACATATGAAGGCCTTTCTCAAGGGGCTGGGAAACAACAGGCCATCTACACAGAGGACAGAAGGAGGTCAAATTCAAACCATCACAAGAGAGAAGAAACCGAGAAGTGCACAGCAGTACTTTGAGGGAGAAGGAAAGAGTTCAGTCTAGTCCCACAAATCTAAACAAAGAGCAAGGCAAAATA
Source organism: Phaethornis superciliosus (assembly GCA_023637945.1). Lineage (NCBI taxonomy): Eukaryota > Metazoa > Chordata > Aves > Apodiformes > Trochilidae > Phaethornis > Phaethornis superciliosus. Next base: position 65,773,050 of record JAJQWJ010000002.1, on the reverse strand, counting down.
CAGAGGGCAAGATTAAGAGCCCAGTGACCTGGTGACTAGCAAAAAGGTGGGGAGGAGAAAAAATGAAAACTTATTTGGGACTCTTCACATTTTTTCCAAGATAGCATAAGATTATGGCTCTGCACACACAGCTCCAGAGGCTGTTGGTTCCCCTTCTCATAGAATGATAAAATGTTAGAGGCTGGAAGGGACCTCTAGAGGTCATCTAGTCCAAGCCCCCCACCTAGAGCAGGAAAGAATCCAGGCAGGCTTTGAAAGGCTCCAGAGTAGGAGACTCTCCAATCTCTCTGGGCAGCCTGTTCCAGTGTTCTGTCACCCTCACAGTAAAGAAGTTTCTCCTTGAGTTGAGGTGGAATTTCCTATGTTCTAGCTTAAACCCATTATTTTTTGTCCTATTAGTGGGCACCACCAAAAAGAGATTGGCCCCTTTGCCTTGACACCCACCCCTCATATTTATAGACATTAGTAAGAACCCCTCTCAGCCTTCTTTTCTCAAGGCTGAACAGCTCCAGTTCTCTCAGACTTTCTTCACAGGAGAGATGTTCAAGTCCCTTAGTCATCCTTGTAGCTCTCCATTGGACTCTCTCCAGTAGACTCCTGTCTCTCTTGAATTGGTGGGCCCAAAATTGGATACAGTGTCCCAGGTGTGGTCTCACTAGGGGTAGAGCAGAGAGGGAAGGAGAATCTCCCTAGAGGTTTCTGCTGGACACACTTTTCCTGATGCACCCCAGGATCCCACTGGCCCTCTTGGCCACATGGGCAGATTATTGAGCCATGGAGAATTTACTGCCCACCAGGATTCCAAGGTCTTCCTCCATGGAGCTGGTCTCCTCATAATGCTCATTTCAGTAGCAGTACATTCAGTGGCATCTTTACTGCTAAAATCATGCATTTAAGAGGAAAAATACTAATATACACATACAGCTTTTAAAAACTGTATGAAGCACAAAGAGAAAAATAATCCATGAAGACTTGTGAAGTTTCTTGTGAAACTACAAGTGGCAAAACAAAGAAATTAATTTTGTCCTATTATCTAAATTTAAATAATCTGAATTTAACAGCAAATAAAGTATAGAGCTCTTCCACTGTTAATATCTTTCTAGATCCTCCTTAGTAGATCATGAAGACTTACTGGCTCTGAAAATCAAAAACCATATTCCTTTTTCTCTATTAGAGAAAACAAGCCTGATTCACAAGAACTTGTACTTAAACCCCTTTAAGCAAGTAGCCAGAAGACCAGAAGTTAACAAATGTCATAAGTTTCAGAATGGAATACTTGAAATGAATGTAGAAAAGGAAGTGACCCAAATAATTCCTGAAAACAGAAATTGTTTTTAAAAAGCAGCCTTTAAAGTTCTTCTACCTAAAGATCTTCCTGTCAGACTGACCTAACTAGAAGAGAAACCCCTCATTCAAAAAGATCAAGTTATGTCTCTCTAATACCAATGCCTTCTACAACTTTTATACTAGCGTACCTAGGTAACAGTAAGATGGGATGTAACAAAACCCAACCTCTAACAAAGACAACTGTGCCTGATCAATCGATGATAGCTCTGTAAGTTCATCAATAAAATAGTGAATAAAGGACAATCAGATTACATTTGGTGATGCAGAATGAGTCCCATTTATTCCTGGCCATTACAGATCACCAAAAAAATAAGAAAAAAATGCCCACTTACAGTGGCATAGAGAATGCATATTGTTATCCTACCACAGGTTGACTGTTACACCTGAAGCATGACATTCAACTCAGACATCAGAATGGGCTAAAATGCTGGTTGATGATAAAGATCGGAACTTTTCTGTTTGATCAATCAACAAATTTTTAATTTATTTGACAACACATTTGCATGACTGATGAACAAGTTGGAAAAGGGGACTTTACTCATTCATCCCACAGATGACAAAGGGACAAACAAAGGTTTAAAACACCATCATTTTCCTATTGCTGTTTGATAACATACCCAAATATTTTCTCCTAACAGTGCAATGAATCAGCCCATTTTATAGCAAACCCTAGCACTTAAGGCACATTATCTTTAAGTATTACACAAATTAGCAAGTCTGGAACAATTCTGACCTCCAAAGGGATTCTGAGCACTTAAACTGATCTATAGATACAGATAAATATCCTTTAGCCTGTAGAGCTCTTCAATATATTCAGTAGATTCAGCCAGACAGTTCTCACCTTGGATTTAAGAGCCAGAGTGAGCAAGAAAATGGGGCAACTTTAGGAAATGCTGGAGGGTCAAAAACAATACAGCCTCTTGACAAACGAGCCAGAAGCTTTCTATTTCAGCACTCAAGTGTATTTATTGAGCTGAGAACCATGGGATGCCAGACATTAAGTGTCCTGCATAGACATTCTTCCTGTATTAACTGCACTACAGTAGAAGTGCAGATACTAGCATTAACAGTGACCAGACCTGCACAGGCACCAGAGACTGTGAAATCTCATCAATTCACTGCTTTATCTAAGACAATTAGCTTTGCTGAGAGGCAAATCATTTTAGCTCAGAGTAATGCTGTGCTAACAACATGGAATTGCTTCCAAGACCTTATGTATTATCTCTGCAGAAAATTGTGATGAGCTGCATAAATACATAAACCTACTCAGGAAGCACTGTATTGCACTTTGCTACAAGATTTGGACTGACCTCAGGGGACACTCACCATCATAGCTGTCTTCAAAGTAGCCACACACCAAGATCACAAAGAAGCTAACTAGAATTGAGTTGGCTTTAGACTAAACAAATGGTAAGGAGCTACCCACAGACAGACTCCACAGGAATAATTGCTTTTTCAGTCTTACTTTTTCCACAACAAGTTTATTACATGCATACACAACCAAATATGCTCAGATAAAGACAGATAAATATTTAAACCTTATTTACAGATAATGGTAGCACATTTCTGGAAGAGCTGGAAGCTTTTTTTCAGTGCTCAAAAAACATTAAGAGCAATGCATGAATGTGTAACTTTCTCCTCTTCTACTCCATCCATAATTTCTACCAGTCAGTGGTACTCAGATGTGACTTAAACAGACTTGATATATTTTTTTTAACTGTGAATGCTCAACTGTGTTAATGATGATTAATGATGAGTGCTTCCATTGATTTACTGTATCTTACTAAATAAAACAGAATGAATGCACTACATACAAGTCTTTGCCCAGAACAGCAGGAATCAGGATTCAAATCTTTTCTAGAACAGATCTGAAGGGTCAGAATGACAGAAAAGAATAAGAGGAGTCAAAAGAGTTCTAAATTCCCTTGTCAGCTAGCTGCTAATTCTTACTACAAATAAATAAGTTTAACCTACTTTCAAAGGAACATGACATTACAGAGAACAGTTTATTTCCTTTTAACTCTTTTACCACTGTTAAGTAAGACCCATAATTAACAAACACTTCTTTGAGCCCTCTTTCTGTATTCTCCACAGGCAGGAGTGCCAGGTGGCACTACCCACGAGGTCAGCAGAAGAGAGCTGCAAGCATTTATTGAGCTTTAGTAAGGCATATGTGTGGTTTGTTTGATGCCATATGTTGTTCACAAAACAGATTTAGATGTACAGTAATAAGTACCTTCTTATAACCCTAGATTTAGATGAGAAAAATATTCAGTAGCTCACAGTATTAAATAAACAAATAAATATATCTTGATTACTGCCCTGATATGTATATAATTTGTCTTGTCACACCACCACTCATTTTCTTCCTTGACCACCGGCTGCTCTGTGTTCTGAACTTCAGGCATTCTCTTAATTTTGAAGGTGGACAATGTGGCCTTGGAAATAAAGACCATGCCCCAACCCCCCCCATAACTTAGTGTAATTCTGCAGCTTTCTTTCAATGATATGTAAAGCAAGAAGGAAATCCAGTCACCTGCTTATTTGGAATGGCAGCATATCTGACTCAAAACTTCCATCAGGAATAATTTTCCTGTGAATAAAGTCAAGGAACTTACATATTCTGAAACTAAAAAAGGAAAAAATCTTCTATGCAAGAGCCCTAAAAGCATTATTCCTACTGCTCCAATTATTCTCACATTCATTATTAGCTCATGTCATGAGAATCTGGCTGAATATTTTATTCAGGCTCTAACACATCTTCAGGTACTCCCTGAAGAACAACCTTAACAACCCATTCCACAACATCTGTCAGACATACAGACTAAAACAACCATGTTTCAACACTCTGCCTTTGTCACATCTGCTAGAAACAACTGGCTGAAATGAAGGTTATTGCTTTGTTTTTGAAGAGTACCTTAGGACTTTTCAAATCCTCTCAAAAGAGCTCTGTGTGTGCATAATGAACATCCATCTTTCTCCCTGTTCAAGTTTTCCTCCCATTGTCACTATCCTAACTGACAAACAAGTCAATGATTTCCTAAGCCATCTCTCAGCATAACTTTTGCAGATCAAACAGACACAGGAGTGTGGAACACACTCACAGAAAAGAGTTTACATACACAGAAATCTTAAATGTGAAAATACATACCTGCAACAGAATGAAAACAAACAATTCCTCTCTCACACAGAAAACAGCTATATAGGCACAGTACTTTGGTAAGGCTTTTGTTGCTTTTTGAATGCAAGTTGTACTACATAACAATTTCAGAAGGAGATACAGTGAATGTTTCCATGCCCACCCACTCCATGAGTTAAGTTAATAAAGAAATCCTAAAAGCAAGCTGCAGGACTGTTGGACACCACAGCATACTTTACCTCACCAGGAAGCCTAGCCAATGGCTAATACAGGCATAAGCAACCACAGCTAATGATGCTGCATGACAGTAGTGCTTCCAGCACTGCAATTATTTTTGGCCTAACTACTTTCATTTTCACTTCTTTATCTTCAAAAGAGGAGATTTTCTCTCAGAGATTTTATTCCCCAATTAAAAATCAGTTCCAAATTTTCTGAAAAATTCCAGGAAAAAATTCCAAGAGTACTGCTATTTTTCATTGACCCTTGCTGTTATTAGCATAGGCTACATGAATTTACTGAGCCCCATGTTCCAGTTTGGATGCTCCGAATTCCAAAGCACTAGCATTAAAATGGATAATAATACTATCTCAATAACTGATTCCAAGATAACAATGCTGTACATGTGCTAATGGAACATCTGCCAAGGGATAAGGCAGGAAGAAGCACAAGCTGCAATTCACTTTACTCTAACAAGCTTTCTGAAACTGGATAGAGTAGGTATATTTCATATTGGGATAGTCAATAAATCTAAAAACCATGTGGATCTTCCTCATAATATTAAGAGTATACCCAAGGCCCAAAGTGAGGGACTTTGTTTCAGTAGGGAACTAGAAATACAGTGATCAAGATTATATTATTTCAGGGGGCTAAGGGGAATATCTATTTATTTAAATCAACTTTTTCTTTTAATCTTTATGAGACCTGACCTTCACACAATGGAAGGGCTCATATGAGCTGAGAGCTTAGCTAACAGGTCCTCTGACTTACAGCAGAACACATTTTCTTGTTCTTCAGCTCCTGGCACCAAGGGGTAATCCCTTAACCTTGCTATGGTACTGGCACTATGCACCCTCCCAGGACACCAATTTCTTCCCAGCTTTCTTAACATCCCACTTTCTCCACACAAGATCAGGAGACTGAGAGAAGCCACAGTGCCACCCTAAAGACTTGAAAATGGATACAGCTGAAGGAACAGGACAGGCACACTTACGCCCTCATCTAGGGAAGTTTTAAAGCCATTCTTTAACATGCAAAAGCAAACTTGCTCTTCACACACACAGTGTAATAGGCAGATGCACATTGTTCTTGGGACATTTCAGGAATACTAAACTGGAAGTGTATTGTCTGCACGTGCACCAATGCTAGTTTTCTCTCAAACACCTTGAAATATATGTGCATGACACCAAGCAGCTACTTCTCAGTGACAGTAGGTTTAACTTGCTCAGAAGTACAATTTCTAGGTTCACACATGAACAAGAGAAACTTTTATTTCCTTCTTTTTAAAGTAATAAATATTGCTGAACCTTATATTGATAAATGTTCAAAAACATGACATATATTCTTGATGTTCAAAAGACAAATAAAAAGAACCTTGTGTTGTTAAAATCTTCTGATTTCTACCCCAAGGTTTTTAAATACTTAAAAGCCACCAATACTATGTTAATTATTATCATCAGGTCCTTACAATTTACAAAGACAAAACCTTATTGTTAGGTTTTGATGTTCAAACATCCTGAAAGGTAGGAGGACTAAAAACATCTCCCCCCACAGCACAAATATTCCAGAGAGTACTATAACTCATGTCAACCTCAAAAAAGCAGACAGCTGGCGTCACAGATATATAAACTTGTTTAGGATACATGACAGTCATGTCACGTCATGTCAGTAATACTGCATACCTGAGAAATCTTCCACTGATGAGTCACTGGCCTAGAGCTCAAAAAAAAAAAAAAAATAAAAAAAATCCTACAAAGCCATTTAGAAGGTAGGGAGGGACTTGGATGAAAAACCTGCACTGAACTTCATGCCCAACTGATTCAGCAATTAAAGTACTCAAATTCACTACCTCAGGTGCTTCTGTATTGTACTGCTTCCCCAGCATTAGCCCAGGAAAACCCAGAGCTTCACTCATGTTAGGACACTGAGGACTGTCTACCCTAAGCAATCAGCTGACAAATTATGCCTTCACACCCTCATGTATTTAGAAAATCATTACAATCTCATCCACATACTGCATTGCTCAGCCCTTACATACAATGTTTGTAATGGAACCTCACTTGACTGAATTTCAGGACTAGTAGGGCTATGGGGGTCTGCTAGTGCACTCAAGAGCTTCTGCAGCACCAGTACAACTTCAACCATTAAACAATTCTGGCATCCATTTCAGCACATGAACAAGCTTTAAATAAGCAGCTCCTTCATTACCTTATCTATCACTATCAGTCTATCATTACCTTTTCTTCCATTTTTGTGATTCTTCCTCTTTCCCCTCCCCCCTCCATCAAGGAATAACTTCCCACAGATGTTTCTTCAGATGAGCTCAATATCACACAGAACAGTCCAGTGGGAAAAGCACATATATTCCATAAATTTGTGAAGTCTGCCAAATTTCAATTCATGAAGGAACTTCACAGAAATTCATCTGACTAATACAAATTACAGATTATCTCATTAGCAAAAGAAATTGAATCAGTGAGTGGTTTGGGGTTTTGTTTTGTTTTCAAACTTTCACTTTATTTCCGAAAGGGAATTATTCCAACTTGGGACATGCTGCACCAAGTTGGTAAATATTGTAACAGTTAGCACAAATAATAAAATGTGTGCAAAACTATCTCCCTTGTCAGTAAAGAAGCAGCAGCAGAAGATAAATGATTGTTTAGTTGCATCCTTCTCTCTCTGTATCTGTGTTGAGGGCTGCTGACTGCTCCAGGTGTAGTACCAGCACAGTTCCATGAATCACATGAACAAAGGATGTGCAGTGGCAATATCAGAACTCACTGCTCCCATCTTTCCCACAGGGTATGAATGCACCAATCCTCTAACCTACTTTGCTTTTGACTGGTTTGGCAGCCTGTCAGCTGCTCTGCTGCCAGTAGACATTAGAACAGAGGACTTTCTGAATATTCAAAGAATAACAACAACAAAAAAGGTTTGAGAGCTCACCCAAGCCTATCCCACTGCCTCAGGGAAATCAGCTAGACATAAACCATTCATGACAGATTTGTCTCACCTGTTCTTATCAGCCTCCAACGAGGCACTCACAGCTTTTCTAGGCAACATAATCCAACACCAAGATGTCTCTCTCACCTAAGCCTGGAGAAATGTCTCATGCTACAATGTGGTTCCATTATTTCTTGCTCTCTCCACAACAGCCATAGAAAACAGACTGTTCTTCTCCTCTTATGTCTTTTCGATATTCCAGTTCTCTCCTGACTAAGTTTGCTCCTCAGAGCAAAATACTCAGGTCTCCCTTGCTCGTTATGGTCTGGATTCTTTGTATTTTTCTTTGGGCTTGGAATCCCCAAACAGAACATGACCTGATGCAAAACACATAGCAATGCCAACTGTTAAGGGCACAGTTTGTTCATCACCTGCATCTCTCCTATCTGTATTTTACTTGCACCAGTACGAATATAATGATTTGGCAACAGTTATGAAAACATAACTTTAAAAAAATGCAAAACAGTGCTTTCCCTATGGGAAATCTGAGAGAAGCAAAGCATGTTAGACTAGGGGCTAAATGTTATATCACTAAACTTCAGAAACTGATGAAACAGAGGTTAAACTTAAACAGGAACTGTTCTATTTTAATTATTTGTGCAGGGATAGGATAACTTCTAACCACTAATGTCTCGTTCTTCAGCAGCTGGAAATAGCATGCTAAGCAGCTTCACCTGACATTCCAGCCTGGTCCTTCACTGAGCATGTTTCTCATGCCTCTGTTGCTGCTTTGACAAAACAGCATAGCTGTGAGAGTCCAGTGCCAAGTCCCACACTATGGCCACCCCTTTTCAAGCGTGGTCAAGAATCCATGAAGTAGTTGTTTGTGAACATCTCCCAGTTTCTTAGGTCTGACCCAAAGCCTCCCAGAAGGTGTGACACCTAGCGTAACAATTGGTGGTAGGAGTGAAGTAGCAAGCAGAATATAAGGCACCCCAAGTCACAACAGAGGGAACTCAGCAGAGGGAGGTTATTACCTCTGGTGCAAGGGTCATCAAGATTGTTTATCAGAGTAAACAAAAGAGGCTGCTGAGAGTTTTGCCCATTTACCTCCTGATCCACAGCACTGCAGGGCTGCCTTGCCTGAAACCATACTAAACAAGACTTAGGCCTTAGAAATAATAAAGAAGTCTGACTGAACAGTTTACTTACAGAACTGTAACACCTGCCCTTGCAATGCCTAACCTTAGCCAAGCAGAAGGGTTTCCATTATGTCTTGTCTTTCAGTTACCCAGACTGGAGTACTGAGTCCCTCTTCCGCATTCCCCTGCCCTCACCCCCAGGGTTCCTCAGGCTTCCCACTCTTTTCCAAAGGCTGCTTAGAACAAGCACCTGCTTCTTCCAGCTGTAACCCCAGAGATGCTGATGAGTCTGTCCACATGAGTCATAGTTGTCAGCTGCTAAATTAGCCCTCTCCTTCAGCCTTCTGCAAACAATTTCCAAGACTTAGATAAAAAATATTCACCAGGAAACCATTAGATATTAGTCATCCACAGGCAGAAAGCATTTTATAAGCCACTATGCCTAGACAATGATGTCTAGTTTCAGAAGCAGGACAGTACTACCAGGTAATACCCTCCCTCTTCAAATGTAAGGAACAATTTTGCTAAAAATTTCATATATAAAAGGACTGCATTGTAAGTAGGGAAGTTCAGAAGCAGAAAAATGTTAGATGACCAAGTACATCTAACGATAGTTTGAGTATGCCTATGCAGACTCTAAAAAAGTCTCCACTAAGACTTTTAACAGATTAATTTTGATGTCATGTTGTCCACTGCTTCTATTCCCATACTTGCGATCAACAAACCACCTTTCCTGTTCATCTGTGTCCTGGTTAGAGAGGAGCAGGACAGAAAAACCCCACCTAGGACACCCCCAGCAGCTGCCAGGCTCTTGATGTGGCAGCTGTAATGGGGAGGAGCAGGTGGCTCCGGTGACCCAAATGGCCCAACCACAGCATTCCTTCCCATGGTGCTCAGTATAAAATGGCTCCCAAGAGAGCCCTCTGGTACTGTCTCTGCCTGCTGTGCTTGCTGGGCTGAGGCCAGTTTCCTGCCACTGCTCCTTGTTTCCTTGCTGGAGAAGAACATCACTCACCAAGCCAGGTCCCCTTCTGCCTTCCCAAGCAGGACCAGCCTGGCTGCTCTAAGACTGCTGCAAACTCTCACTGGGACCCCAGACTTGGGGACCCCCATCTGCTGCCCAGTCCAGTGTGGGACTTACCAAGTAACTATCAACTGAGGACAGCAAGTTCCATATTTCATATACATTTGTAATTCACTAGTACCACTTAATTAAATCTATCCTACCTTAGTATCTCTCCATTATTGCCTTTTTTATCTTCCCCTGGGAGGCTACTGGAGAGTATCAGAGTACATCTGTCACCTTGTTACTGTCTAAAACTGTGGTTGTCTGGAAGTGTAAAACAAACACTTAAGATTAGGAGCACTGCTCTTCCACAGATACAGTAAGCAAAACTATAAAGTAAATGAATAATTTAATTAGGGAGTCACAGGAAAAAATTACATTTGAAGTAACCTCAAAAATTACATGCAGAATATTTTGCTGTCAGTTCACCAAACTTGAGAGTTCAATTGGCTGAGTTATCCAGGTTCCAGTATAATTACCAACTAGTAACCTCTATGCATACACCCAACAATATTGGCATCTCTTGGCTTCTTTTTATTTCCTGTTAAAGAGCTATTATGGTTTACTGTGAAGGCAACTGAGTACCAGTGCTGTCTGTGAAATTCCTTTATACATTACTACACACTATATACTGCTTTACAGTACTATTTCATCCAAAGATAAGGCATCTGTTAACCAAGACATGAACTCATGTGCATAAACAATTCTGGATTTTGGGGTGTGTGTGATGTCTGTATGCACATCCATATAGATACATGCATATTTGCATGTGCATACATGTCTGCACATGTATGTACTAGAAATGTAAAAAGCTACAAAAATCTACCAAGGAAACTCTTAGAAACACAAAGCTGGTACTTCTATTAGCAGAATTAATATTGAGCTGTAACTAACAAAGAGGTTAACAGTCTCTGGTAGTAAGCAACTAAAACATATGGACAAACTCTTATCACACCAAACAATCTGACTCCAACATTAAATCCCAATCAAAGAGCACCACATCAACTTTAACAAAGCTTCTGATCTTTGTCTGTTTTTGGTGAAATGTCTGCAGAGCAAAATCCCTTCAGATAGGGATTTTGGGAGGCCCAACCCTGGAACTAGGCTTCCTGGACTGAGCCCTTTTCTTCCTGCAGTCTATGAACTTAAAGAACTTGCACAGAAACAACTTAGTTGTTTCAGCAGTTGCTGCTAATCATAATGTTACAGACCTACAATTAAAGTAAACTTTAAAAATAATTTGGGCATGATACTGGAAAAGAGCCTTCTTGGGCAATGAGAGAAACACTGCAGTGAGAGAAGCATTTTGCTCAGTAAGACCAGGCCAACACAGAAACCTTGCCTGTACAGTTCTCATTTTTTGATATGAGGTTTGAAAAACAATCTTCTAGGTTTCAATTTTTCATCTATATGGCAACCACATGCACTGGTCTTTATTTGCCATGGCTGTAGACAAACTGACACTACTTCAGATCCCATTTTCCTATATTCTAGGCACCTAAAAGCACCAAAATAAAGAGCCATGCTGAGCTTTAATGAAGTCTAAGTAGATATAAGTTTAAATTTTAACTTATGCCTTACGTTAAATCCTGTTTAATAGATTTCTCATGGCTGGAAAACTTTTTACATGAGAAAACACTTAAGGGAAGAGGTTTTCAGTACCTGTGCAAGAAGTAAATTATATACAGGACAGTTTAGTGAGGATATAAACAATAATAATAATGAAAAAAAAGTATTAAAAACATCAAGAGGAGAGTACACTTACTTTGAATTGCTGTATGATGAACAAGTTTTCAAGACTTAGAGTGACTCAAATGCTAATTCTGATGCCTTATTTAATCTGATAAAAATAGTAGTAAAAAAAGCTGTAGTAAAGCACTTAGAAAGAATAAACTGCCTAATTAGGACTTCCTACAATTTTGACATAACAGAAAGGAGATTCATTCCTCTCTAAATCAGTATGTCATTCTGAGTTTAGATATGTGAAATAAGGAAACATAAAATGGAAAAAAGAAGCAGTAAATACTAATACACCTCTTTCACACAGATTTTGCCTTTTGGACTTCACTAATGTTCATTACAGAAGTGACAGACATTACTTCAGTTTTAATACATGTGTATAAATGAAATTACAAGTAAAAACTACTATCAATGTTGTTATAACATGGGTCAAGTGTAAGTGATCTTTTCAATTAAATTTTAGTAAATGTTTCTCAGTAACTGAAAATAACGGTGGCTTTAAGGTCAATTGTAATGAGATTTTTAAGGTCAGTCCTCCTCCTCTAGAATGAATCCTAATTTTCACCCAGTGAAAAATCTTCAGAAAGAAAGCCATTTCCAAACACTTAAGCATACTTATTACTCTCATTTCTACCCTAATTATGCACATTACTGCCTAGAATAAACTGATTTGTTGCCTGTTCTAACAAGGGTGCTGTTATTGGCAACCCACTTCAACTGAAGGACCTATGCTGGCAACTTGCCCACGAAGTTGCAGAAAAGACAAGATTGCTGCTATCACCTTTCTAGCACAAGGACACAGCCTATGAAAGATAAAAGCCTTGCATAACTAGCCCAGGATCCAAATCTGTGTGCAGCTTGTGGTCCAGGCTTGGCTTGCCAAATACAGGAATATCCTCTGATTCACAGTAAATGCCAACAGTGAAAGAGAATCCACTTACCGTCTGCTGCAACAGGTGGGCCTTTCTGTCTCGTTGGTTTTTTAGTTTTCAGATCTCAGAACCTTCACTGTATCACAGGTGGAAAGGAACCCATGTTGTTTGATTTGTGCCTGTGGGAAACCATGGTTAGGAAACTCAATGAAGAAAAAAATAGAAACCAAAACAATTTAGGTGGGATTTGCTGCTTGAAGTAATTATCCTTTCAATAGCTGAACTGCTGAGCACTCACACGTTTGAAAGAACATAGTGGAGAACTGAGAAAAACAAGTTCACATTTCTTTACTAGAATGTTTCAGGAAGACTTGATATCAGTGACACTGGAAAAAAAAAATGAAACAGCAAAACGGCATAAACACCCTGCACATCCCAAAAGCTTTCATCTTGGAGCCTCAAACGTTTTTGCCAATCATGCACTAAGCATAACACCTTCATAAGTCAGGAGAGTAAACAGTTAAATAAATCATGGCAGCATAAGCAGCACCCTCTGTCACCAGCAATGTTACACAATTGAAAGAAGGCAGGATGAACACTTCTTGAATACACGCTGCGATTCTGGGATTCAATTTTAAACAAATCAGGGAAATGGAAAGCCACCTCAAAACCAAATCTCACAGGAAGCAATTCCTGGCAAAACTTAGCTCTACTGCATGTCATGGTAATACAGCCAGAGAAAAAACGACAGTATACAACTTGTTCCTGTGTATGGTACAAGAGAATCCCCTTTGAGAATGACCATTTGAGAAAGGATTAATCTGATCTTTTCTAGTCACATGCAGGCTATCTAGTATTTTATGCACAATTAACACATTCTAAGATCCAGGCAGTTCAGTAGGACTTGCAAAATTTTAAGTTTCAGTGTTTCAAATGCATTAGTGTGCTGTAAACAAAAATAAGTGTCCACGAGCAGCAACATTACAAGGTAACAAACACAAAACAGATTCAGAGATTTTGAAGTTGGAAAGAGGATTTTACCATCCTCTATTCCTACTTGTGCACTATTAAAGAACAAAAATCAAGATGTTTTCGGGCACTAAACACCCAGTTTGGTGACATGATGGTAAAGGCAATAAACAGTGTATTGCTAAAACAGCAGATATCTGCAGAATTTATTATAAATAAAAGTTAAAATAAGATGAAAATAACAGATAGTATGAGTCATTAAGAAAGGCACATCCATAAACCAACAGATTTCACCAAAGATCAAGACCAATGAAATGGAAAGTAAGGCAAAGGCTGCTGAAAATGCAAGAATAAATCCAGAGTAAAGATACAGGAGTAGACACCCAGCTCCAATACATTCACCACTGCTTTTGTATGTCAAAGGATTCACACACAATGGAAAACAGAAAAAAAAACAGAAAAACAAAACAGAAAAAAAAAAACAAACCAAACAAAAAACCCAAAACAACTGACAGTAAACCCTTTCACTTCTTAATGAGAACAGTGTTTTGGAACAAAGTAGATAAAAGAATGGAGAAATAAAGTGACAAAGCACTAGAAGCAGCAAAATCCAATTGGTCCCTATTTAGCCACAAACACTACACACATGCTGTGTATTCCTCACACAGCCCACATACAGTTCTGATGATTTGCTGCCACCTAGAAAAAGCTCCATCCACACAACCCCTGTTTGGCTGGTCAAAGACTTGAATCTCCAAGTAAATCAATCATTTTATCAGTTCCTTTTATTGGCACTCACATCTTTTGTCAATAATTTTGAAGAGCTCGATATAACAAAACAAAAACCCACAAACAAACCCACCCTAATAAATTTGACATGAAGTTAATTTACAGCAAGATGTTAGCAATAATCCCAAGCTTTTCACATTGTTCATAACAGACATTCACTTGCTTAAGCATGTCTTGTAAGCACTGTGTGTCTTCATTTCACCTCATGACACTTGAGAGCATCTCAGGCATGTCTGATGAGGCATGAAGCTTGTTCTGTGTGCTAACTGTTGAACTATTAACCAATTCAGACATGCATTTTCAATGTGAAACAATTTACTTCTTATACACAGAAAATGTGGAAAGGAATTTCTGTTTAGAAGTAGCCCCAAAGTCCCCTCAGAGTTACAAAAATAAGCAAATAATCCCATGGATTAACACTCTTTTACTTTTTCCTTGAAAGCAGAACTTGGACTGAACATTAGCAGTGTGGTTTTCAGCACAGCACAAAAGCAGCAATATTGTACTTTAAGGACTGCTTCATACTAGCAAGCTGAAGTTCATTTTCTCCTCTATCTGTAAGATGCCCTGCTTTGTAATACAAGTTTTATTTGTGAAGCAAATTGGCTTTGGTCTTTGCTGATAAAGCAGATGAATTCCAGTCAAACATATTTCTCATACCTGGTGTTTTGTGGAAGTTTAACAGCATTTTTATTGTTTACTAAGCAATGACTAATAACATTAGTCAGACACAGCAGTGTGACACAACTTCCAGCTATCTAAAGTCAGAAGATATGAACGCCACCCTAAATGTCTGAAAGAAAACCATAAAGCTTCTCAGTTCAACCACTGAGTCATCACTTTGGAAAGATCACCAGATGGTAGTGGCACCAGAAGGATTTTTCTACTTTACAGCATATTAAAGATTTCCCTGATTTTTCCAATTCTCCCTCAAGGCCTCCACTCTGAAGACAGTAGCCAGTTGACCAAAGCAAAATTTGTTTACTTTATCATGCTGCAAATTAATTACATAAGGCTGGTTATTCCAAGCTATTTTTATATAAAGTGCTTCAGGGTCCAGGGAAAGGAGAAAAAATGAGAAAGCTCAACCAAAAACATTCAAAGAATGACTGGTGCTTTTAAACAGGAAGTTCAACAGTTAGAGAAAGTGTTCTTAACCTCTTATTTCTAGATTATTTACTCTCATTCACTACAGCACAAGCCCAAGCATGCTTTAGTCTCAAAAGGAAGAACTGTAAGAAAAAAAAATGTCACTAATCTGTACTTTGCTATAAAATTTATTTCTCTCTATTCATGATACTCTTAGTGAGTTTCAAAACATTTCAAAAACAGTAACAGATGCTAAGAATATGCTACATCAGTACTATATAATTCCTTTGAAATATTTATTTTCCTATTGTTCCTCAACATCACAGTAATTAACTACAAAATACACATCACTATATCTGCTTAACTGTCCCCATTTAAGGCTAAAAACAAAACACCAAATAGTTTCAATTTCAGAGAAGCAATGCAGGGCATCTGATGCTAACAGAGAATTCTATTTTTAGAACAGAATTTAGAATAGAATATAATTTGTTCTTTTAATGGAACTGAACAGGCCCTTGACAACATCCACTACATTTTCTCTGCCTATAAAATTTATCTTCTTTCTTACCATTCCCTTTCTTCAGCTAAAGAAATGAAGTCACAAGGCAGATTAAATAGCACTTCTTGTTCTCATGATGGTTTTTTGGTTATCTTTAATTCACTCTCCCTACTAGTTTCAGTACTCTGGTAAGTACATGAGAATCTCATCTCACTTCACATCTACAGATGACTGGAAAATGTGGATTTAAAGTTTAGATACGTTTTTGAATAATAATAAAAAAAAAATCAATCTTAGAGAAACTGCAGCAAAATATAAAGTGAGCTGTCTAAAGTTATACCACAAATCTGCTAAATCCCCAGGGCATCTAGCCAGTGCTATGTCTAGTGGCTCTCCTGTTCTGCTTTAAACAGAAAGCTGTTCCAAGCCCAGGAGCTCAATCTGACTAATACTGAGAGCTTGAAATTCCAGTCAAATGATTAACAGAAAAAGTTGAACATCTCAATTGGATGTATTTTAGGAGGAACACCTTGAAAAAATTATTACAGCTCTGCTTTTCTTCACCTCCCTTCCCCCTAGCACCTACAGGCCATGTTCAAAATTTATAACACTGCCTTTAAAAGGTGCTACACCACACACAGCAGCAGTTTTACAGCACAATGAAGAGCATGCACAACAGTTTTGCTTACAGGCACCTAGATCAATTTATAATTGCTACTTCAAGGAGCATACAGCAGGACACTGCAACTATTACAGCAATATCCATGCACAACTAAAAAAAAACATTGAAAAATCATAATACTGTGAAACTGTCACACTAATAGCAAATGTTCCCACTTAAAAGAATCAATGAGAACTGACATTTTTTTCCTTAGAAGCTTTCCTTTCCTGACTGGTTTTTTTTGGGTTTTGGTTGTTTGTTTTGTTTTTTCTATCTTCACTAGCTGAAATAAGAACTTTAAAAAAAATCAACTGACAATCTTCTTCAACTACTGCATAATAACTATGCATTTCCACCGTGATGCAAAAGCACTTTGTCCCAAGAGCATGATGTTTAAATTAACACAGAAACGTAAAAACAGATTTTTGTAATCCCAGATGTCCCCTTCTACTCCCACTGCAGCAGTGACCAGCAAACACAGCCTATACATAATTCCTCTGACACCCACTACCTTTTGAGAGGTAGAGTGTAAGCCCAGGAAAGTGGCACTAAGATTTAAAGATTTTTGAGCAGTATCAGCTAGCAACAGTAAGAAATGTTCATCAGAGCTGTAACCAGCCAAGCTCTTTCAGTGCAAGAGTTTTATAATTCTGCAGCTCACTTGAACCGTAGTTGCCACTGGTTATGTGTGCACTTAAGCAGCTGTGGCACCATAAAACTCCCCAGTGAGCCCCTGGTCTAGCAACACAGAAAATTGTTTCCTCGTGTCTACTTGATCTCCGAATCAATTTTTTTTCTTTTTAATAAAGTGAAAGGACAGGCCATACAATACATCTGAGAGATGACAGCCTATGTGTTACAAAGCAGGGACAAAATTTTAGAAACACCAGCTATTCGTGGTGCAGTTTTACTATGTAGACTATCACTGGACAAAGCATCATCACAGAGCAGCAGTTTATGTACAAGAGAGCAGGAGTCAATCTCTCCCTTCAAGCAGGAATTATTGTTACTGGCTGATCCTAATCACAGAAGAGACACCTTTATTTTTTTCCTGCCATTTGAAAGCAGTTGTATGATAAAAACATAATGTAGACCCTTTCAAATATTCAGGTCACATAAAACATATAAACATCTAAAAAAACTTGTAAACTCTGCAGAACTCTCTGCGATGCAATGAAGTTCCTAGTCCAGAAGCCCTAGAACTTTAAAACGTGCATGTAAGCAGGGTTAATTTAAAATGGTGACTTGTGACAACTTTGGCAATAATTACACTGTCAAAAGAGCTATTAAGACAAGGCAACATCAGTCCCCAGAACACAACATCGGTATCATCCTTCCATAAACTCAAATGAGCCAAGGACTTAGGGACTAGGAAATGCAATTCAGTCTCCTACCATCACTATATTAAATGACTTCTGAAGTGACACTGGAACAAGGCAAATAAAAACAATTAACTAAATCACTATTTCTGAAAAAGCAGCTAACAGAACTGGAGACACTGCTCCCAGGACTTGCAAATTTTTCCTCAACACAAGTACTGGTGTCAAATAAGGTTGTTGAGGGTAAAGTCCCCCATGCTACTGCACATAACAAGAATGGATTTATAGAAATTATGCAGTGTATTTGAGTACTGATGTCAGAGGTATCAAGCTGCTAAAAGACATTGCTCAAAATACAGCTTCCAAAGCATGAATATTTTGGATTTAAATCAATCCATATCAAATAAAGCACCAATAAATACCTTGATTACACCTATATGAACTCTAAACAGTCAAACTGATCTAAAACCACAGCAGCCACAGAAGACCAGCCCTGTCCTACGCCAGATCGATTCACATGTTCAGGGCCAGCACATTTGCTATAAAAAGAAGTGAGTGAGCAGAGCTCAAACATACATGGTTAACTTTGAAAAAACAGTTTCCCTAGCTTGCCAAGTGAACATACAATGGGGTGGTATTGTCTCTTTTATCATAGTATCCTGTTTTGTTCTACTTCCAGTTAAACTTCAAATACATTCAGGCCAGATGTACCTGTCCCCATATTTTTTACGTGCCTACACTGAGAAGTTAAAATCATGAAAAATTAAAAGTTAAATACACAGCTGTTCACCCTCACCTCCTTTTTATAGAAAATGGTAAGTGTTCACAAAGAGAAAAAAAAAATTAAAGTGCAGTCAAGCAATATGTTTTTTACAACAAAGACTGTCATAATACAAAACCACACAAAAACCAAAAGATCAGTTTGCCAGATACTACTTTGTTGGGACACTTAAGAAGCAAAAGTCCTATCTATACAGGCTGAGAAGGAAAGTTGGTGGATATGAGTTGCGATGTAGCTTTTTCTATGGGATAGATGTAAAAGACAAAATGTTTACGAGGTCAAGGGATACATAAACATCAAAAGAATAATTAATATTTGCAGCAGAAATACTCTCCCTAGCAACAGAAAGTAAAATGGCTTGGTAGACAAAAAATGTCTGGGTGAGGTCAGATAGCAACAAACTATCTGACAACTAACAACTACCAGGTTGAAGATAGTGAGGGATTTCCACAGCTCAAACACAGGCTGGGCAGTCAGAACAACTGAAAATCATTGGTAAAATTTTCAAAAGCACTTTTGAAGCAGACTCAGGTTCTTCATTCATTCTACACGATTGCATGGTCTGAATACGAAGTAACAACTTCCACTAAAAACAGGAGAATCACAAGCCAAGGGTTTTGTCCCATCCAATATAATAAGGGTGATACATAAGCCAGTCTACTTTTTCTTCAGAGTAGGCAGGATTTTTGAGATGTGCTTGAGGAATTGCTGTAGGACCTGAATTAACCTGGTACTAGAAGCGTTTTCAATCAATGTCCCTTTCTCAGTCTTGCAAAGCAAACTGTGGGGACCCTTTTTAATGTGTTGTTCTGATCCGGCAAAGAAAAAATCCCAGAGACCTTAAATTGAATAAATGTGAGGCTGCATGAGCCAGGAATATAAATAAGAGAATCTTCTCCTAAAACTTAAAAAACTCTCTAGGATACCAAATTTCTGATGACTGAAATTGAAACAAAGAGAGTAACTATGAGTCTGTAGTGTGTTACATTGTCTAGCAAAGTCAGAGAAATGTGAGACAGCAGGATTCCTGGAGGCCTGAGCAAACACAGTGGCATCCAGAGTGCTGGAGCAGCAAGGCATGTCTTTGGAGACCCAGAGGCACAGTAATATTCTGAACAAATTTACTGTCAGTTGACCATAATTAAATTCTCAGAGTGCTGGCTGAGGACAGATGGTGACCAGGAGAAAAAAACATTTCGGAACTTAAGACTGGAAAGCTGTACACCTTAATGTTCAGAGTGCTGGATCCCATAAAGAGTTTGGGTGTGCATGGACTAGAGGTTGCTATCTCCAATTTCTAGTGCCTGGCATTGGGAATGAGAGGACGATACACTTTGACAAATGACTTATAACAATCTAAGAGAAGAATGCTGAATAGCAGGCTGCCCCTCTACCATACTTCCAGAGATTTTCCAGTACACTCTCAAGAATTCAGTATTCCTACCTCATCTCATGGAAGAATTAGTCAACCTGTGACCACAGTCATATGAAAATGCATTCCCACCACCATATCTCATTTGGTTACTAATCAAAACAAGGAGACAATGCTACTCCCTACACATCAGTATCACTAACTACACTGATAGGAAGAAGGAAGCAAAAACCTACCAAAGCAGAAGTGTCAAGGAACAGCAAGGCCTGACTGTTCTTGAAGAAATGGCAAGCCAAAGGTAACCCAAGTGTAGGCAGTGTTCTCACCAACCAGGGACAGTCCCCCAGCATCTGAGTAAAGCACAGGCCTGAGCTCAAATGGAGCTCTTGGGAGGAAGCCTCAGGTGAGGCTGATCAGGATAATTTCTGTGTAGTCCTGCCCTGAGGGCCCTGTTAAGAACTTCTCTGGCAAAATTCTGAGCACCTGTGCCAAGATTTTGGTTGGGGGTGGGCTGTAGGCATGGCCTCTGTGGCAAGAGGTCAGGGACTGCCCTGTGCTGAGCAGTCAGCTCTGCCACAGCCCCGCAGCTGACCAAAGCTGAGTCTGCCAGCCATGTGTGTGGTGCTGGGCAAAAATTTAAGGCAAAGCAGAAAAGATCAGACAGAAAAAAATAAAAGTGAAGAAAAACAGGGGGAACACCAAGGTCATGGAAGCAGGGTGAAGAGGTGCTCCATGGGGCTGAAGCAACTACTACTGTGGGCTGTGGAGGAGAGCTTGCCAGAGCCAATTTCCCCACTGCAGCCTGTAGAGGATTCCACATCGGAGCCATTGGATACTTCCTGAAGGAACTGACACCCATGGAGAGCCCACACTGGAGCAGGTTTTTCCTGAAAGACTGCAGCCCGTGGAAGGGCCAATGGTGGAGCCAGGGAACAGTGTGAGGAGAGAGCAGCAAAATGTTATGCACTGACTGCAATGCCCCCATCCCTCACCCCTCTGCACCACTCAGACTGGAGCAAGAAGAGCCAGAAATGAATGACTGAAGTTAAATCTGTACCAAGGACCAGGGGATGGGGAAGAGTGGAAAGGTGATTTTTAATGATTAGTTTTTTGTTTTCACTACCCAAATCTCTTTTACTTGAAAGAATTGAAGTAATTTTCCCCTAGTTGAGTCCGTTTTGCCCATGACAGTAACTGATAAGCAATGTCTGTGTCTTTATCTAACCCATTATCTTTCTTAATCTTTTTCTCCCCCAGCCTCTGAGGTGGGTCAATGTGTGAGCAGCTAGGTGGGCATCTGGCTGCCAGCCAAGGCCAACCCATTACAACACCAAAAATCAATTGCTTCCTCATCTG
This sequence comes from Phaethornis superciliosus, assembly GCA_023637945.1. NCBI lineage: Eukaryota > Metazoa > Chordata > Aves > Apodiformes > Trochilidae > Phaethornis > Phaethornis superciliosus. Next base: position 65,751,750 of record JAJQWJ010000002.1, on the reverse strand, counting down.
CAAATGCTTTCCAAATTTACTAGCTCTCTTCCCCAAAATCCTACAGTTTGTGCAAAGACATAAAAAGATCAAGTTTACATATGATAAAGCGCAAAATAATTACTCCCTTAAGAAATGGAAACTAAACAAAATAAAATGCAATTAAATGAAATAATTAATATAATTTAAGGTATTAATTAAAGTTAGACAACAGGACTAAGAGTTGTGAGCAAGTATCTCTTCAACCCAGAGTCCCAAATCCTTACCTGGAAACAAAATATAGCTAAAAATTGAGGTGGAAAAAACCAAAACAAAACCTGAGAAAGGCTCAGTATCTTCTTCGGAGAAACAAGAGAGAAAAGTGTCACAGTGGGCTACCTTTAATCACCTCCTTCTTAAAACGGTAAGCCAGGAAATGAGAGACCTAAGGTCAGTGCTTCACTGAGCCTGAGAGGATTCAAATTTATATTTTCTGCCTACTGAAAGCATACCTTTAACTATGTGCTAAGTATGGCTAAATGGGGGAAAATTTGCAGACACTCTGGGCCACCATGCAGAGAAGAATACAATAATCAGCCTGTTAAGTCCTGCTGATGATCATGAGTTCTGCTTCCTCCTCCTGCAAGGTCACTGAAGCAACAGAATGGTCCAAAGCACAGAGCTTAGGGTTTTTCTCCCAGCTGAAAGCCCCAGTCCCTATAGTTACATTGCCCTTGTGCTCTCTATCTTTTGATCAGACTTTTATTGTCTCAGTCATATACTAACCCTGTTTATGGGAAGGCAGCCTGATTCCAGCTGGGAAAACAGCTTCCACTCAGCAGTTTTACTCCGGTAGATGACTAACAAAAGTTAAAACTGCTTCAGGCTGAGGAAGGAATTTATCCTGGTCCCACACTCACTCAGGATGTGTTCTAGCCAATTAGGCTGTAATACAAAAGATGTGTAAGTGGACTGTCACGCCACTCTCACAGCTCTAGAAATGATGTGGGTCAAAGCTGTTTCTTGTAAAAGATTCTTTGTAAACAGGCATTAATGAAATCTATTCAATCTGATTAAGCTCCAGCAAATTGGAAGAATGCTCATTTTCTGAATCGTTATTGCACCTGGGGCACCTCAGCGATAACAGATCCAGCTTTGGAAAGCAAAGTTGAAAACCAACTCCAGGTCCCCGAGACTGCCACAGCAACAGGGAACTATCCATAGGGAAAGATGCTTAAAGTCCTAGCTCTGATGGGCTGCACTTTTGAAAAGGACTTGACCCTTATAATAGGTGCTTCTCCAACACTGGATGTTCCTGTTCAGCTGAAAAAGCCCACAGATTAACTTTGACTGGTTTATCAACCATCTTGCTTGCAGCTTTATCCAAGTATACTGATTGTTTACCAGCTCTTTGCTGCCATGTAGTTTGATTTCCAAACAAAAAGATATTAGATAAGCGCCTCTTTCAAAGGAAAGAGCAAGCAATGATAACTTGGAATTTCTAAATAATCAAGGGGTTACCTCAGCAGCGGGCCTGATCCCAGCCTTTCCCTTAGCATCTTAACGTTGCTGCTTGGCCAGCATTAGTTCATTTAAAAATTTCTCTCCTAATTACATCTCATTAACCAGGTTTGAAAGAGTCTAATTGCAGGCAGTCCTGTCCCTGGGAAGAGGAAGCCTCCGTTTTGAAAATATTCTACTACATATACTAACAAACACAACCACAGCTCTGACAGAGAGAAAGATGTTCTTAATGATTTCAGTACAGGTATCCTTGTCTGCAGTTTTTTCCTTCCACGGGTGAATTCTCTGCCCATGTGCACACAGCACAGAGTGAGACCAGAATGTGCATTCTTCCCTCCTGTTCTGGGGTATCACTTGGAGGAATTTGATGGCAAAAGCAAGGAAGGAGCCATGTGCATTGTAATATCTCTTCCCTGATCCTCTGGGAGAGTGTTCACCCACACTGCAGAACACAGCACAGGACAGTATGTCCAACATCCTTACTGGCTTTCAAAGCAACTTTATCCTACCACTTCAGCCTCAGGCAGAAAGGCAGAGCATTCCACTTAGGTGTGTAACAATATCTCAGACTTGTGCCAACCATCATCTAAATCAAACAAAGTTTTAGCAAGAGCATCCCAACTATTTAGATATACCAGAATCCTAAAGGGCACCTAGCACACCACTCTGCTCCCCCAGATGCTCCTTCATCTATGTTTCTCTGGAAGTCTTCCTAGTTCTTGTCCATGCTCATCATCAAGTCTCAATGCTAGAGTTCTCAGGTTTTTTTTTTTCTAACTATGTTTTAGAGGAATGCCACATCCAAGACAGAGTCTGCTCAGGCTCTGCTGTCCATGTAAATTGTCATGATTGTGCTTGGAATGGCTGCTGTTCTCTGCATAAGAATTTATCTTAAACCATCCAGTAGTTTCACATACGTCCACGGTCTAACAAAGGAAGGTGAAGCTGCTTGAGAACTAAACTGCCAATTATCAGAACTGGGATGAATTATGATGTTCCAGTTCTGCCTCATTTCAGTTCAGGTTTTCTTTTCATACAATTGTAGCCTACCATGCATCATCAGTCCAGGAATTACATGGATATCAAACATATAAAAATAACCTGGAGAGCCTGAGTTCTGTGGAACACAGAGAAAAATCACGGTGCAGGGACTACAGTGGCTGCAGACAAGGTCAGGTTGGGTTCAGCAGACTTTGCCAATCTGAGCTGTACACTGACCCTGTCAGACCTGGACTATCTCCACAAGCCAGTGTTGTCTCTGCTCCAAGCTACTGAACCCCTCCACTTTCTAGCAAGGCCATTAGCTTATCCATGTGACTGGATGAGGCCCTTAGATAACAAGCAAACCACACAGACCATGCAGAAAGAATGAAGAGCTATTTTTTCTGCTACTAGGCAAGCAATTATGGCAACTAAACAGCTAACCTGGACAGAAACTATAATTTTAGGTGGCTTCCAGACAGCTAAAGAAGAATCTTGGCCTTTTGCTTTTTTCCTGGGCTTCCTCTTTTTAATAAATAATTCACTGCTTGGACAGTGTTCAGCAGAAACAAGACTTTAATTAGAATTTAACAAAATATATTCCTTATGCTAGCTGGCTGGACTTCCCTAAACAGTGTCATTATCCTTCCTTGATGGAGTAAACAGTGCAGCTACAGTTTTCAGAAGCAATTTAGTATTTTTGCTCTTACTACAATGGGCACCTTCATGTTCATTTCCTACCCTGGAATCAATGCCTGCGCCACAAAGACAATGCAACTTTCCTGTAATAAAGTTAGTTTTGCCCATGATGAATTACCTTTGGGTCTTAATGACTCTTAGCATGAGGTTTCTTTTCCTCCTGCTTCACTCCTTGGAATGTTTGACTTTTTAACTTTTTTTTTTTTTTTTTTTTTTTGCTTTCAAATGATGTCAAATATCACTGCTTTGGATCTTAATTAAAGCACTTAATTGGTGAGCTGATTGTGTTCCTTTCTAAGGTGGGACAAGACACTGATGGCCCATTATTATTTTATCTCTCTTTTTTTTCTTTATTCTTGCAAACATTTAACTAGATTTTTCTACTAGGGGTGGGTTTCTCTTTTTAAACACATGTTCTTTTCAGATGTTTCAAGTACACTGTCTCTAGTCAATTATCTGGCATGTCTCAATCCTCTGTTCAAATCACTTCAAAAAGGATTCCAAGCAGAATATTCAATTATAATGACATGATTGAAAAATAAAAATTGAAGTTTAATGATCTAGCTATAGCCCACGGCTACCTCAGTGAGGTTATCTTCAGTTCTTTCATGAGCTCAACTGTATTCAATCATTTGGGACACAAACTGTTCTGGCTGTCATCTCTTTGTTATTAAAAAAATGCAACCAAACAAAAAGCCACAACAAAACAAAACACCCCAAAACAAAGACTACCAAACAATAAAACCCAAAACCAAACCAAACATAACAACAAACTCTAAAACCCCTAACAGACAAAAGAAGCCCAAAACAGAAATAACAGGAAAGAAAATAAAAAGCAAGATGCCTGATAGTTGCTCTAGAAAAAACTGTCCTAACTGAAGCTGTACATTCAGTCATAAGAAGTGACAATGACATGGGGAAGGGGACTTCACATTGATCAGTGTTTATGAGACAAGTGAGAGTTAATTCAATACTTTTCACCATACTGGCTCTTAAATCAGCACAAATGATGCACTTAATAGTCTCTGCCCCAGCATGACACAAATCACTGCATGGATTCTAGCTATGCCTAAGAATACAGGGGGCAGAACCATAGCTCACCAAAAGCAAAACAGATGGATCCCATCTCAGCAATGATTTCCTTTTTGCAGCCAGCAGCTTTAGAAGATGTAGCACACAGACACTCTGACCTGACTGTCATATGGTTATGATAATCTACCAGATTATACTCTGGCAAGAAAACTGGAATGCAGAGCTGTACACCCACAGGGCTTCTGGCAACATCTTACAACAGGATCACCAGGGATAATAAAAGCATATAGAAATGGCAAAAGAGGACTTCCTCCCATGTCTAATTACATATCTTACTACCATTAGAAGCTATAAATATGATTACTCAAAACAGAAACATTCAATGTAAACTAGAGAAGTTCAGTGTGTTGGTAGAGGACAGACCAAATCATAAAAATTAAGTACGAGGGGAGGTAAAGGAGAATTCATTATATGTCTGAGATAGGCAAGTCATCAAGTCTGTGCTGTGCTTCTGAGGTCTAATGAACAAGGTGGAAAAAAATCTCAGCTGAAATAAAGTACCACCAGGGCTGTCTGCCAAATATAATAAACAGTGAAGGCAACAGTAGGAAAATCACTCCTCAACAACAGGATACGTGCAAAATGTCCAGGGCATGATACCAAAAAGCTGTATGCAACTAGGAAAACCACAGGAAATAAAACAATCTACCTTGCTAGAAGATGTTAAAATATCAGTCTTGACAGAAAGTTAAAGAGAATAGTAATCATTAAGGACACCAGAAACTGCCTGACACCACCTTTCTCACAGGACAAGGAAATTACCTAGCCTAGCCTGTTTCTGCATTTTGTTCACACTGGTTGTTAATAGCAAACTGGTTAAAATGTTATTTAAGGCATTACAAGCACAACAGTTAAAGAGATACAACACGGATATGTATCCCATGCCCCCAAAAGCCAATGCTGTTGCCAGAAGGGGTGTGGGATCATGGCACGGAGCACCGAATGTGTAGCAGGTAGAGGGACAGTACAAGTGTATGCCACAGGCATCACCAGCTCTCACTTCAGCTCTGTATTATGTAGTCTTACTTGGGCTCCAAAGACTTCAGCAAGGAGATGAAACTGAGCACTATAGAAGGAATGAGACAGTGAGGATATGGTAAACAAGGACTTCCAGAAATCTTTGGTTTTAGCACTTCAATGGCATAACACATTGTACATTCTATGGCAGAACTGGTCCATAAGCTTAGGAACTTAATGGGATGAAATTAAGAAGAACCTGCAACAAAGTAAATTCCAAAACATTATTTTGTTGAAGTCTTAGTTGTGTGTAGTACTTTGCAAAACCCAAAACTTATTCAGATACTGTATGATTTCTCCAGAGGTTTGTGTACATAAACATAGGACAGACACATCATGAAAGAGATGGAGAGAGGAAACAAAAAAAGAATGTAAAGGTTCTGGCATTGATGACAGATATCATTCAGGATCACCTACATGTCTCTGACAGAATATTATCCATGTTGCAGACAATATAATAAGCCATACCATCACATTCAACAGCCAGACACTGACTGGGGCAATCCACTAGCAGTTTCAGGTTGCAGCATGCAGCAGTGTTTAGTATGCATTTTTCTTCTTCTGGTGTAAAGATTTTGTCCATTTGGGCTTTTTAACCCAAAAAGTGTTGTTTAGAAGAGGAGAGCAAAATGTTTAAGACTTGCTGAATACAGGAAACAGTTTTGGCAGGGAGAGGAGAAATAAATTCTGAGCTCAGTTTCTGAAGCAACTTTGAGAAATCACACAGCACAGATAAAAACTTGCTTAGCATGGCTAAGCAAGGTTTTGTGCGTTTCATATCGCTGACAATGAAATTATTCATGCCTTCAGAGATGAGCCTTTAACATGTCAAGATCTAGACTACTTCAATTTCTGCTAAAATACCTCTGATTTGAGACATATATTTGACCTTTTCTGGCTGTAATTCTGTTCTTGGCATCTTTTTCCACATTTCTGCAGAGCACCCAAAGCACTTGGACAGCCTGAATGGCAAAATACCTCTGATTTCTCTAATCCTTGCATTTGAGGGGAGAGGTCACACTGTAATGATAAAACCATGCTGACAAGTAGGAAGCTAGTTATGCTAGAATTAAATTAGAATTCATATTCATCCTTTCTGGAACAACCTGTCTGCTTCTCTTCTCCTTCATTAGCAGAAAAGGCTGAGAAGGGAATTTAAGTATGCAACAGTATAATTTAAACAGAAAATCTGAAGAGGAAAGAATGTGAGAAACAGGAGTAATCTTTACCAAGGGTGACTATACAGAAAACACCAGCATACAGTAATTTCACTTTCATATATTTCCACTAAGGAAAACAATATAAACAATATAAAATTGTATAAAAATTAGATGTGCAAAGTGTGTGCAGTTTCAGAAAAAAATTCCTCTTGGAGTAGTCACTCTGAACATGTACCACACAACAGCAAAAGTATTCCAGCATTAGCTTTCAAATTTTACACAATCTGCACCTTAGAAAAACCCAAGGAAACAAGTCACAGTAGACTTGTTTCTGCCTAAGTCACCTACTTATAAACCAAAATACACAGAAACCATACACAGTACATCATCTAACTAATGAGAACTTTGACAAGGAAAAAGACACATTTTAAAATTATATTTTATTGTGAACTTTGGGCATCTCTGATCCCTTCTGAGCTGTTTGCTCAGAACAATTTATACAGAGATCCAAACATAAAATGATGAAGCCCAACAAAGCACATACCCTGGAGACATTCTTGGGAGTCTATTAAGAAGTTAACTCACCCAGCTTGTGCCTAGATGTCTGCTGGCAAAGGGCTGTAAAGGGCATACAGCCAAATGTCACAGTTGGTAGCTGTGGGGGTCCTACAGGGCCATTAGAATCTGACTCTAAGCTTCCTAAATGCTGCACAAAAGGCCATCAGTTGTCTGACCAGTGTATATTTTCTTTTTTAAAAAGGAAAATATAGTAATCATTTTCATCATTATCATCAAATAAAATTAAACGTGTGATCTTCCACAAAATAGATTTCCTTTTGAGGAAACAGCTTCATTGATGTGCAAATCAGAACTAGAAGGATAGCCTATGGATTTTCTTCTCCCATTGTATGTCTTCACTGAGAGGACAGATATGTATCTTGTGAAAGGAATAGAGAAATCTTTTAAAGTAACATCAGTCTGTTCCCATCTGTGATTAGTTTCCAGCACCAGTAGCCTACGCTAAACCAGAGGGATGAGCTACTTAAGGAATATTTCCATACATATTTCAGGGATGAGTAGGAATCATCGCCCACCAGAAGGATGGCTACTTTCTTCAGAAATTTCATGGCTGCAGCAAATTGACACCCCTTGAGCAAGAGTTGAATACCCCTGTTCCTTTCTCTCTCTCTCTCTCTGTATATATATTTACATGTACACACATATATGCATGTAACATATATACTAAAGATTTTTTTATAACACACATATTTATGTTGCTTTGTTGTTGAATAGTTACAATCACTTTAGCTCCATAGTACTTCTTGGACAAGAGACAGCATCACTACCTGTATTTCACAGGCTAAGAGACAAAGCCAAACATCTGCACAAGGTCATGCACAAAGTCAGTGTCAGGGCTGAGAACTGAACTCTGTACATAAAAATATCTTTTGCTTGCTGAGGGAAAACCCAGAACATTCATATTTCTAACTGTGGAATGAATAACAGCTGTTTCACTGATACAGATTTGATAGACCAGGAATTACAGTAAGACTCAGATCCAGACCACAACAAATTGTGTCCTGTCTACAGCTGCCAAGGTAACAGCAGCCTTAGGCATTCTAGCTACAGAGGAACTCTGGTAACTCCAAATTCTTCTCTTTCTTCTCTTCAGGAAGTACTTTTTGGCTGGTTTATAGCCATCCTCACTGATCCTGCTCTGAAGACACTAAGAACTTTTAATTTGCCAAAGAATGGCAAAGGATATTGGAAAGTAACTCAGAGAACTTATAGCACAGTTCAAATATCCCACATGCTGAAGCCAAGAGTTACATATATACTTGAGCAGCAATGCCAGAGAGTGCATTTCTTGCTAGGAAAGCCTCTAGTCACAAAAGTGACAGAAAAGTTACAAGGATAGTTAGTTCCCCCTGTAGCCAAGGAAGACAGACAGCTTTCTATTTCAGAGCATCATTTGGAGGTGAAGGTAGACAGTGATGAAATGGTGAAATGAAATGAAGGGTAACAGCACCAGGAAACCAATAGTAGCTATCCCTCCCCGTAACAAGAAGATCTAGTACCATTACCAAATCTCTCAGCACTTTGAAATGGGAAACTTCAGCCTTGTTGTCTTTCAAAGCTTTATTCACCTAATGGATATGGGACAATTTTCTAGGAGAAGAGACCATCATCCAAGTGTGAGGCTGCAAGATGGCAAAAGAACCACGTTACTAGGTGGTGGTTGAGGCACATACTTTAGCTTCCAAGGATTTACATGACCAGGGACCCTGGAAAAGAGAGACCTCTCTCTGCTCTTCATGCTGCCCTGTGGTCCATTCCTTATCCCATGACCAAGCACAGATACGCAGCAAACCACAGGTCAAACAGCACCCAGCACAGAGCTGGGCTACAGCACTGCTACTGACCTTGCAGCAGGACAAAACGAGGCCAAGGCTGACTGTGGGATACTGATGTTCATGCACAGCATCTGACTTACCCAAAACACATGGAGTACAGCACAGGTCTATACAACTGATAGCAAAGTTCACAGCAAGCAGGTTTCGGTTCATAAGCTGTCATATTTATGTCCAGTTCTGGGCCCCTCAGTTCAAGAAGGACAGGGAACTGCTTGAGAGAGTCCAGCACAGAGCCACAAAGATGATAAAAGGAGTGGAACATCTCCCTTATGAGGAAGGCTGAGGGAGCTGGGTCTCTCTTCTGCTTGGAGGAGAGGAGACTGAGTGGTGACTTCATTAAGGTTTACAAATATGTAAAGGAAAAATGTCAGGAGGAGGGAGCCAGGCTCTTCTCAGTGATGACTAACGACAGGACAAGGGGCAATGGATGCAAGTCAGAGAATAGGAAGTTCTGTGTAAATAAAAGCTTTTTCACTGTGAGGGTGACAGAGCACTGAACAGACTGCCCAGCAAGGTTGTGGAGTTTCCCTCTCTGGAGACATTCAAAACCCACCTGGACATCTTCCTGTGTGACCTGCACCAGGTGGTCCTGCTCTGGCAGGGGGACTCGATGATCCCGTGAGGTCCCTTCCAACCCCTAACACTCTGATTTCTGTGATATGCCACATTCCCTTGCCCCCATACAGTGAGGCAGAACTGTGATACTATTGCAGAGTAGCGGTAGTATTCAGACCCTGCTAAGCCTCCAAAAGGGAGTGCTTTCTTTTTCATTTTTAAACTTAATGCATTTCTTTCAGCACAGACACAGAAAATTAATTTAATTTCTGCTTACACTTACTGCCAACATAGGGTCAGTCCTTTGGGATGTGGGTTTCCACAAAGTCCAAGGAAATGCCTGATGTTTTGCTTTCATCAGACTTTGTATTTTTTGCAGGTTATTTGTACATGATGCTAAGAATGGGTGAGATTTAAGTTGACAATGTCTCCTTAAATTAAAGCTAATTAATTCTACAGTCTAATAAATTTCAACATTCCTATAAATATATGAACTTGTCCTTAATAACAGGACTAGCTTGATTTTGGTTGTTTTTGAGAGAAGGTCCTCAGGACCCTTTACAAAGCTGATACAGAAAGGGAGATCCATCTTAAAGCTGGACCACACTTTGAAGGGAATCTCACTAATATGATGAAAAGAAGCTGCTTTCCAGATAGCATCAGTATTAACGTGTCAGATTCATAGAATGGTTAGGGTTGGAAGGGACCTGTCTCCTCCTCTCCTAGCACTACAATGGCACTAGTACTAGTAATATTGACCATTGAATGGAGATTGTTCAGCAGGTCAACAGGGAAACAATGCTAATTTTAAAAGTGGCTTAAGAGGTAGCAATATTTGGCAAAGTTACTAATATACAGCTGCTGTTTAGATAAGCCTGAAGAGAAACTTCCTGGGGGTGCCTTTAGGCTGCTTTAATGTTAAACAGATACTTTTAGTTTACTGTCATCATCACTAGCAATGGCATTATTGCATTCATCCTTCATCCATGGATCTTTAAGAGAGGAAGAAACTGAGACAGATGGGTCACGCAAGGCAAAGCATCAGCAATGTAAATAACCTAAGCAAGCACCTCGTGTCCTCACTATGTGCTGTCTGCCTGGTACATTTCATGCCTCAGGTAAGAGCAAAGGGGGGGCTAAATTGACTACAGGGTGCATCACATTTATTTGCATCCAGACACATAGAGCAGAAAGACTACCATTGCCTGTTATTTCTTGCCAGGTAAATACTGAGATGCAGTCCTTGGCTATTTGTGCATAAAGAGTTCAGGTGCGGGTGCCCTTTGGCTGAGTCCTACTGTTTTTGCACTCAAACCTGTCATTCCAGCCTAAATCTAATGTGCAGCTGTGCAGTTCAGAATGAATGATCTATTTTAACTTTACAAAAACAAGTATTCACATCCTTTAAAAACATCTAAGCTATTTGCACTGCCAAGGTCTTTCCCTGTCTCCTTGACACCTCTTCCTGCAATGGGATGTAGGATGCAATTCTCTGCTACTTAGAAAGGACTGGAAGGAGCTAAAATGCAAGGAGAGGAAGAGGGGTTGCTCCTTACTGCTTTAAAGGACTGTCCCCCAAGTCTCCATAATTTGTCCTCAGGTCTGTCCTTGCTCTTTGCTTCCAGTCCCCTCTGGCTTTAGCAGAGCTCTGCTGGAGGGCTTCCAATAATTTACAGGAATGAAAAGTTTAAAAATAAAATAGGAACTTTGATCAAGAAAGAAGTTCAGCTAGGAAGGAACATAAGCCCTGACAACTCGGGCGGAAAGCAGAGCAAAAGCAGGTTCATTATCACAGAATCACAAAATCACCTGGGTTGGAAAGAAGCTCTGAGATCAAGTCCAACCCTTAATTCCACTGCCACCCTGGTTACCAGACCATGGCACTGAGTGCCACATCAGTCTCTTAAAAACCTCTCCAGGGATGGAGAATCCACCACCTCCCAGGGCAGCCCATTCCAATGTCTGATCACCCTCTCTGTAAAGAATTTTACCCTAATATCCAACCTAAACCTCCCCTGGCAGAGCTGAAGTCCATGAGAGAAGAGACTGACCTCCCCTGGCAACCACCTCCTTGCAGGGAGTTGTAGAGAGTGATAAGGTCTCCCCTGAGCCGCCTCCTCTCCAGGCTGAACACCCCCAGCTCTTCCTCACAGGACTTGTGCTGGAGTCCCTTCACAATCTCCTTGCTCTTCTCTGGACCTGCTCCAGGACCTCAATCTCCATCCTGAACCGAGGGGCCCAGAACGGGACCCAGGACTCGAGGTGTGGCCTCACCAGCGCTGAGTACAGGGGCAGAATCACTTCCCTGGACCTGCTGGCCACGCTGTTCCTGATCCAGGCCAGGATGCCATTGGCCTTTGATCAATGAGATCAAAGATTGAGCTGACAGACACTTGTATGCCTGCCTACCAAGCCAAAACCCTCCCTGCTGTTTGTTCTTCTTCAAAATGCTCTGCATTTATAGTGAAAAACGTGTTTTGTTTTCACCTCTGGCTTTCCTCCATGTGCCATAATTCTTTGCATTTTCAATTGCAAAACATTATTTTGCAGGAGCTGTCAACTGTACTAAACAGTGTGCATGCATACACAAACAAGCATAATTTCTTCCATTTCTGTTTATTCATGGCCAATTCTCCCATTTTCCCTCCATATATTTATGTCTTCATTTGCAATAGTCACGCCAGCTGCTGCTAATGGAGAAATCCCTTCACTATATTTTTATTATAAAGGAGGTAACAAAGCCGACATGAAAAGTTAAAGTACCAGTTTCCTGTCAATTTTTTTGTGATACACACAACCTAGCACATTTTGTATGACCTATTTCAAAATCCTCCACCAAATTCTAAACATTCAAAGCTAACTCCATGCAAGCACCTTTTTTGCATTTGTGAAAAAGACTTAAAAAGCCTACTCCACACATGCAGTCTGTATCACTCAAGACCTCCAAAAATAGCAGTGGTCAGGGTATGCCCTAAAATGCAGACAGGGTGAAGAAGAGATGAGCTCAGGAGAGTACACTTCCAGCACCTGAGATGTTTATACTGCAGTCACTATGTGGGGGGGGATGAGGAGGGAAGGAGGTAAACATCTGCAGAGCAAGCCTGACAGAGAAACCTTTGAACAACAAGGAAAAGCACTCCTATCAGCACCTGTTATTAATAACAAAAACAGAACCACAGGAATTTTACTTTTAATCTTCATATTTTCTTAAAACTCAAATCTGCAAATGAATTGAGCGCTCCATCTTGAGCCCTTATTTTTTTTAAAAAAGACAGCACAATAAAATTACTGCCACATCAAATGAATCAGATGAAGATTTTCCTCAAAGTCATAAAAGCTACAGGGCTCATATGAATAATTAGTATGTTTGTTACACTTTCAGATCATGTTTTGATATTGAAAGGATAAAAGAATACATAATCCAAAAGACTATACTGCCCTTCAAGAGTCTCAGTCTTGAGACACTGGAAGAATACCCTTTCTTCAAATTCAAATACATTGTTTGACCTGGGATTATATTTTTGCTTGTGTTTGGTTTTTTACATTACCAGGAAAAAACTAAGTTACAAGAAAGCAAAATTACGGCAAAAAAATCAATTAAAGAAACTACAGGTGTTGAAAACAAATGTTTTTTACACAACGCTGCATTTCCATTTTGACAATTACCTTCATACACAAAGAAAATTCTTTTTACTCCATTTATAAACTAAATCAGTATCTGCTCTGTACTGTGTATTTTGTAAAAAAAAAAAAAAAAAAAAAAAAGTTAATTATTGTGGTAGTATAAACTACTTGCATAGTTCAGTATTTACTATTTTTAAATTACTACATGCATATATAGGGTTGAAGGGACTTGTTATGTGCATAGAGCTCTGTATTTTAAAACCAGCAATTACTTCTAGATCATTTACTTCAGAACCTGCCGAGCCTGCTTCAATCTGACAATTTATAAGTTGCTATGGTACATCTTGCAAAAAGGCATCACATTCTTTCTTGAAAACTTCAAGGCCCTGTCAGTTTATCCCAGTAGTTAATTACTCTCCCTGTTAAAAACAAGTGCAGCGTTTCCCAAAGTCAGTAATTTCCCTCTCTAATGGAGTTTGTCTGCCTTTATCTTCCAGCCTTTGATTCTTGTTATGATTCTCTCTGCAAGATTAAAAGGTCTTTTAAGCACCCAGTATTTTCTTCTCATAAAAGTACCTGTGAAATGCAATCATTTAGTCACCTCTGTGCAATAGATCTAAACAAATAGACTTCTGGAAGTCCTTAAGTGGAAAATGCATCTTAGTTTTCCCATCATACTTTGCATCCATTTCTCCACTTCTTCATTCACTGAACTGTACACAGGAAAACCAAGCATGCCATAGCAGCCATCTGAGTATGAAGCTATTATAAGCTTCCATATGTCAATAAACTGCTACCTATTTTGAAAGTGACAAAACCGAAGCATTGAACAGGAACGGCTCAACTCCTTGAGCGGCTCAACTATTAGTACTGGGATACAAGAATAATCTGCTCACAGACCTAATTCTCATGCCATGTAAATGCCTAAAATTTATGCTTCTACTATACCATGTACCAGGTAATCTGGCAGAGTGATTCTTTCCATAATTTGTTTGGTTTGTATTATAAAAAGTAGCAAAGAAATCACTGCACTAGACAGTGAATGATTTTGTTTCCCCCTTGCTAAGCTGCCAGCAGAAAAGTGCCTACTATTAGTGACAGATTAGGTATATTGGGCTGGAATTTAGAAGCAGTTAAGACAGGTGGCTAAAAGCAGTAGCTCCTTCCAACCTCCAGTAGGTGCCTGATCCCAGTGTCCCTTCCCTCCCCCATGTGCACTGCTGAGGAGATCTTCAGCACATCCTGATCCTAAAAGCAGCACAAGACACACCATTCTTGTGCTCATTTTCATGCCTAGACTCCACCAGCTTCAGTCATCTATAGCTAACCAAGAGACAACCTTAAAATACAAGAATAGACCACTTACAAGGAGATTTAAATGGCACTCATTCATATCTCAACCTTATCTAGATTTACACACGCTACAGAGGAAGTTTTTGTAACTAAAAAAACCCCAACAATTAAAATACTTAAAATTCAAGTATCTGAAAAATAGCAAGTAGAAGGGAGGAAACTGTGAATGGGAAAGCTCCAGCATAACAGATTATCTATTTTAAATAAGAGTAAGGTAGTAGCAAAAGGCCTCACAGACTGTCATTAGACTCAACTTGGTTGTGTCTGATTAAGGTAAAACGGAAACTGCATATGCATACAACTGCAATCCCGTTTACTGTCAGTATGTAACCACCAAAAGCCTGGTTACATTCACATACCATTTCTGTTTGGGTAGTGGCTTCCACAGGACACTGAAGAGTGCTAGAGAAAGCTCTCACAGCTAAGTTAGAGAAGGTCACAAGTGTGCCACTTCAAATGCCTAGGTTAGTCACTCTTGATCTCAAAGCCTGCACTGGTATTTGTGGCTGTCATCAAGAAATTGCTCCTACAGTTTAACAACCACTCAACTCCACAGAGCTGATACTCCATTTTGGTTTTTTAGCCCACTCTGTTGGATTCTTTACTTACAGCCATAGTAAGTGCTGTGCAAAACCTGGAATGTCCTTTGCTTCTCTAGATGTCTACTCTAACCCCACACACATCCCAAACCTCTGTACCTCTCTGGCACGCAGAGAAAATGTTTGAATCCAGCAATTTAGAAAAGGTTATGAAGTGCACTGTACATTTTTTTTTTTTTAATGGAAGTACATCTCTGTGGTGTAGAGAAAGACATTTAGAAAATCATTAGCAATCTCTTCCTTTTAGAAGTCACAAGTTCATAGCAAAGAATCTTGGGAATTCATTACTTGCAACCCAGCAATGGGATCAGCACTCCAGGTCAGTGACACGTCTTTGCAAAGCAGGATAAGACACAGGAACTCATTGTTCTCCCAAATGATACGTGAGAAATATTTTCTTATAGTGGTTCAGAGAACAAAATAAAGCACAAAGAGAATGTGTCATCTTAACATGCTATTCAGCCCCTGAGAAGCAAGAGGTGACCAGTTAAAAGATAATGTCAAGACAACAATGATGTGCTGGGGTGCCTCAGTTTCAGTTGAAAGATCCCTATTTAAGACCTCACCCTGGATGTTCTGGCTTCATTTGTTCTTGTTTACAGGTTTAGTACTCATAACATTTGATGCAAGAAAAGATTTTTCAAAACTGTTTGAAATTATCTCCACAAATAACTGCCTCCAGCTAGGGAGGAAACAATGTATTCGTAGCCAGTATAAAGAATCATAGAATCATAGAATAATTTGGGTTGGAAGGGACTACTAAAGGTCATCTAGTCCAAACCTCCTGCAGTAAGCAGGGATACCTTCAACTAGATCAGGTTGCTCAGAGTCTCATCAAACCTCACCTTGAATATCTCCAGGGATGAGGCTTCAACTACCTCCCTGGGCAACCTGTTCCATTTTTGCACTACCCTCATGGTAAGGAACTTTTTCCTATCATACCTATCATATCTAAATCTCCTCTTCTTTAATTTAAAACCCTCGCCCCTCATCCTATCATTACAGATCCTTGCAAACAGCCCCTCCCCACCCTTCCTGTAGGGCCCCTTCAGATACAGGAAGGTCACTATTACGTGTCCCCAGAGCCTTCTTTTCTCCAAGGTGAACAACCCCAGCTCCCTCAGTCTGTCTTTGTAGGAGAGATGTTCCAGCCCCCTGACCATTTTTGTGGGCCTCCTCTGGACCTGCTCCATCAGGTTCATGCCCTTCATGTCTTGAGGGCTCCAGAGCTGGACACAGTACTGCAGGTGAAGTTTTACCAGAGCAAAGTGGCAGAATCACCTCTCTCCATCTGCTGGCCATGCTTCTTTTGATGTAGCCCAGCATACAGTTGGCCTTCTGGGCTGGAAGCATGCACTGTTGGCTCATGTCCAGCTTTTCATCCACCAGAATCCCAAAGTCTTTTTTTGTAGAGCTGCTTTCTAAAACTTCATCCTTCAGCTTGTGCTGATAGTACAAATTGTTCTGACACAGATGAAGAACCGTGCACTTGGTCTCACATGATGTTCACCTGGGTCAGCCTTCCACTTTGTCCAAGTCCTCCTGGATGGCATTCCATCCCCCTGGCTTATCCAGAGCACCACTCAGTTTGGTGTCACCTGCAGGCTTGCTGATGGTTGATCCCACAGTCTATATCACTGATAAACATATTAAACACTATAGGTCCCAGTATGGACCCCTGAGGGACACCACTTGACACTGGCCTCCATCTGGACATCAAGCCATTGACCACTACCCCCTGGATGCAACCATCCAGCCAATTTCTTATCCACTGAATATTCCACCCATCAAATCCACATCTCTTCAACTTGGTGGGTAGGATATTGTGGAGGACTGTGCCAAAGGCTTTGCAGAAGTCCACACAGATCACATTCACAGGTCATTCCTTGTCCACTGATGTAGTTACTGTATCACAGAAGGCCACTAGCTTTGTTGTTCAGGATTTACCCTTACTGAAGCCATGCTGGCTGTCTTGGATCACCTTCCTGTCCTCCATGTGTCCTATCAGACCTTCCAGGAGATTCTGCTCCATGATCTTCCCAGGCATAGAGGTGAGGCTAACACGTCAGTAGTTCCCAGGGTCCTCCTAACTACCCTTTTTAAAAAGAATGTAATGTGTCCCTTCTTCCAGTCACCAGGACTTCTTAAATATCATGGGAAGTGGCTTGGTGACTATATCCACCAATTGTCTCAGGTCCCTGACATGCATCTCATCAGGTCCAATAGACTTAGGCATGTTCAGGTTCCTCAGGTGGTCATGAACCTGACCATCACATACAGGGGGAAGGATTCCACTGCCCTCATCCCCAGTGTGTGGTTTTTTAACTTGGAAGGTGATGGGAGAGAGGCTGCCAGTGAAGACTGAGGAAAAAAAAATGTTGAAAACCTCAGCCTTTTTGTGATCTGTTGTTACCAACTCACCTAACTTGCTTTTCAGGGAATGTTTTCTTTAACCTCTCTTTTTTCACTGATGTACCTGTAGAATCCCTTCTTTTTACTCTTGACATCCCTTGCCAAGTTCAGCTCCAACTGTGCCCTGGCCTTCCTGATTTCATCCCTACATAATTGGGCAGCATCTCTATATTCTTCCCAAGATATCTGTCCCTGCTTGAACTGCCTACTCAGCTCCCTCTTGCCTTTTAGTTTGACCACCAGGTCATGGCTCAGCCACACTGGTATCCCTTCCTGGGTAAAGGCCTCTACAAAGGTCATGGCACTTATACAAATAAGGGCTTGTATCTCCCTCTGCAATGATGTATCACTGGTTTTCCAACAAGTGAGATGCTGCCCAAAGGCATACTAGAAACAGAAATTACACCCAAATATACTTACTTTTGCTATATTACTTTCAGAACAAACAGGCCATGCCTACAGACCTGCATATGATGCAAGTCTGTGTCTAAACACAGCTTCAGCCATCATGCTACACCTCAGCAGAAAGTGAACCTACTGTTTATGAGTGTTTCAAAAACATGCTGGCTACCAAAATCCTTAAACTTAGAACGAAAGTTTAGAGGTAAGTCCCCACACATGAGAGAGAAGCCTTGATCTGTTACTGTAGTTATGTTAGTCAAGTGACAGAAGCTTAGGACAGCTATGTGGAAACCATGGCACATTCTCCTAAAACTAAGGGCAGTGACTATGCAAGTTGATCCATGTTTGAATAAGGATCGCACAAGTAACCTTTCCTCTGGCATTCATTGTGTTCAGCTACACAATTTCAGTGTTCTATGGGAAGTTACTGGCACTGTCCCAAGGGCACAGATAATCACCTTAAAGCCAACTGTCTGTGCTTTACCTATGGATCACGATTAAATTCTGTTTCCAGTTAGGCCAGGTGCTGGCATGTGGATGCGATACATTTTCTCTGTCTCCAAACCAGCTTTTCATTGCACTTTCCAGTAATAAGGAGACTGAGCAGAACAGACCAGGCCTATACAGATCATGGAGATTAAACTAATTATTAATTCTAAGAAAATTCCTTAAACTTACCCCTCCCAAGAGGCATGCTTGCATATTTATGTATGACAGTCAGATTAACCTTTTTCCACAGGTCTATCAAGAGGACATTTCTTACCAGCATTACACTCACAGTGTTAAATAAAAAGGGATGGATGGTATGCATGAGAGAATGGTCATTTGTGCAAGAAGGGTATTATCTTCTTGTATATCATTTCACACACAGAACTGCACAGTACCTGGTAGGCAAATTACTCCAGAAGTGTTATTTTGTGGCTTGCATTTAAATAAATAGGTCCCCAAGAGTTCTGGAGGTCTTCCCAAGTAGAAGTTCAGATGAGATATGATCAGCAACAATCAAGAAAAGAAGCCTTAAGAGAATAGAACAGTCATAAAATACATTGCCCAGAAAAGACATATAAGACCTGTAAACACACCGCAGACAGCTTTTAAAAAAATAAAGCTCGGCCCACAAAAAAGCCTGACCCATGCCAGACTTTGTTTCTTCTGTAAGATCAACAAAAGATAGGTCACAGCATTGCAAATATATTAATATTTCTTCCAAGAAGTTAGGTGCAATTGAAAAGAGAAGAAAAATGAGCATACCTCAATGGATGATTGGTGAGTGGTTCACTGAGCATTGTTGCAGTTAAGTTACAAAAACTCTGACTTAACTCAAATTTACACATGATAATTGAGAAAGTAAACAATATTGATTTTAGCTCACTATCTTCTTTCCATCAAGGACAGGGAGAAGTGAGACTTGAAATGTTCTGACCAAATCAATTTAATGTAATTACCCTTGAAACATCTCTTTGCCATCATGATTGTATCATGATAGTAGGAAAATAAGACTGACAACTCAAAGCATATTATACAAAAAGACAGTCAAGCAATACAGATCCATCACAAATAGATACAGCACCCATGCATGCACTTTACCAGCCACGAAGTTCTCATCAACCTGTCAGTCCTCTCTGGAACAATGTCACAAATACCTTTAGAAAAAGGACAAAAAAATAACTGCAAAGCATCTCCAAAAACTGATGCCTCACCTGTCAAATTTGCCAAGTCTCTGAAATATACTTCTGCACATCTCTTTAAATATATATAAGACAATAAACTATGACCCTCATTCTGACCTTGGGAGTATGCCAGCAGTGTCAAAGAACATTACTTTTATGGAAATTAAGCCTTACATAAATGTGTGTAAGCAACTT
Organism: Phaethornis superciliosus; assembly: GCA_023637945.1. Lineage (NCBI taxonomy): Eukaryota > Metazoa > Chordata > Aves > Apodiformes > Trochilidae > Phaethornis > Phaethornis superciliosus. The sequence goes on along the minus strand of JAJQWJ010000002.1, from coordinate 65,732,095 downwards.
TCTTGATGAGCAAGTTTTTTCTTTTTTCAAAAGAAAAAAGCCAGACCATTTATGTTGCATTTGTTAGAGAAAGTTGAAACAAAATCCTCCCTCATCATGCTAAAATTTTTGTCTAAATGCAAAGAAATGCATAAGCAGATTAAAAATTATCTGCCATGTAACTACATGTATGGAAGCAATGTTTCTGAAGATGAATTTGTTTGGGCTTTCTGAATCTTCTGATAACGATCCTCACACAAGCTTTATTTGGAAAGGTCAGTCAGTCAAGCCTCATCTCATTAACTCACAGGATAGGACAAAAGTAGGAAAGTAACAGAAACCAAACAGCACTTGAAATTTTGTGACAAACTTCAGGATATGACTGTGATAGCAGTGGTAGGTCAGTAAGAACATTTTCATGAAAACTGTGGACAACTTTGCAGCAGCACTTGAACACAGCTTTAGTCTGAAAGCAACTGGGATGTTCAAACTGGGTAAGCACACAATTGATGAAGTATCAGAAATAGTGACATAAGCAATGAAAAAGATGTCACAAAAGACGTTCATAGGGTTTGAAAGCATGCAAGTAAATAGCAAAGCTGAAAAACTACTGGTTTTAATACTTCTAGATTTACTGGATTAGAACATGTTCATATCTAGGTGGTACAGACAGTGAAGGGGCAAATGAATACACAAACGAAAGAAGTCTTAGGAAGTCTGTCAGCAGCAGCAGAAGTCTCTGAGTACAGTACAGGTCTGAACAGCAAGAACAATGCTTGCACTGGGAGCTGCTGGCACTTTGTTCAACAGGAAATAGTAACATCTATGTTGTTAGAAACATGGAAGGATTCTACAAACATTTAAGACAAAAGAGACAAGCAAAAGAAAAACAAGTCACTATAACTTTAAGTCCTATGAGCTGCCATCAAGTCAGGTAATCAATACTGACCACAATTCTCAGAGGAAACAGCAGTTAAGCTGTTAACAAAAGCAAGCCAGACAACTAGAATACCCTGTAAAGTTGTCATAAGAAAACAGGTATGTCTGAAGAATCAGGTGACAGCACAAAATGAAAGATAGAAGGCTCCAAGAATCAAAAAGGCCTGCAACAAGCAATAATCAGATCTTGTGAACTTGTAAACAAAGAGTGTTGCAGGAAAGTCACACTGATCCATGGAAAATCATATAAACCATACATTGAAATATGCATATAGATTGAAATTCACTGATGAATTTAAGGACTCCTCATAACTCCTGTATTTATTAATTGTAATGTTTCTTGTGAAAGGAAAACACACAGAACTGTGCTTGAAGATGCTCTTGGTAGTCACCTGGAAGCAACCATTATGTTATGTATGTTCCCTCTGGATATATATCAAAGATAAAGGCAAAGGTAGACTGCATGGCATATTTACAAAGATACTGAGAGGAAGCTCATCATTTAACACAGGTGCCTAAATTATCCAGATCCCTTTACTTACTGTTACAAATGTACAGGGCATTTACACACTTTTCTACCAAAAGCAAAGGGAGTTTTTGACATGAATAGGGATACACCTCAGGCTATTTCTACACTTGTGGAAAAATCACAATGAATACTCATTCCATTTTCCCATTCACACATACACTCCTTTATATCAGTAGGCCACTAAGCACTCCAAAGTAAGTTAAGTATTGTTATTCCCATTTTGCACATGGAAAACAACAACTCTCAAACTCTGAATATAAAATTGTTTCATCAGAATCACCTAGCAAGGGAATGGCAGAAAGGGAAATTAAATTCAAGTTGGAGGAATCTTAGTGAACCAGCAGAGTGAACACAAAGATGTATGTCACCCTGCCAACATCAAGTGCTTCAAAACATCAATAAGATATTGTAGACTGTTTTCCATTCCTTGCCTCACAAAACCAGATCAGTTCACAAGTGCCATTACCTAGGTTCCTTGGGTCATTTTCAGGTATACTTTCAAGCTTTATTTTTTGTTTTCAAAAGAAAGCCAGTAACCACTGAAAGGTAACAATAACACGAATGGGTTACCATGCCTGCCTTAGGGATGGAAGAAATTCAATTGCTTGCACTGGATCTTTCTTTATTGACTGTTGTTTTTTTCTTTTACCTTGCTTCTGTTACATTCTACTTCCATGACTATCTCAGTGTCTGTCAACTCTATTACAGAGATTTTGTACATATCAGATTTTTTTTATTACAAGGTCACAAACTCAATCTGCTTCTGTGACCTCAAAGAGCAGTTGAACAAAACCTCAGAGGCCTCACTCATCCCAAGCTTCTGTTGCCTTTGAAAAGGCCTATCAAGTGTCATCTCAGCATTCCTCTCTTTCTCAATGCCCCTTACATATACTGACATACAGAATGTAGTAGCAGTTACATGGATCTAACATACCTTCCTTCTCTTCCTGTTCCCATATGCAACATAGCTGTGTCCAGCCCTCTGTACCTCTTGAAACGCACTTAAATGTCGTGTTTGGTACTACAAAGTATTATCACAATTTGACAATCTTGGGCTTCAATATCGGTTCCATAAAATTCAACACAGCCAACCGCTCCTGATGGTTCTAACTCTCCTAGCCTGTAAAAGAGAAAAAAAAAAAAAAAGTCCTCTACTGTACAAATCAGAAAATTGCAAAAGGCAGGTTCTTTTCAGCAAAGTGCTTTCTAGGTAATGGTCACTTTGTGCCGTTGCCAGAGATATGAGGCAGCTGCTCCCCTAATAAGATTAGGGTATATGAGAACCCCGGATGCACCCTGTAAGCTATTTATGATTAACAGTTATTTGAGGTTTGTTGACATTTCTTCTTTCTCTCCCTCTTTACAACATATCAAAGTATTTAACTGACTGTAAATACAGGATCAATCTTCTCCTTTCATTCTCCCTCCCCATGTAAAATTTAGAAACCTGGAAGTTTAGAGATTTACCACAAACCTGCTATATACCAAGCCTGGATGTCACTTTGTTCAAAATGCATATGTATGTCATATGTATTATTAAAAAAAAAAAAGATATTCTGAAGGATATAAATATCCCACAATCTTTGCCTCTGTTCTTCAACAATAAGGGTGACTAAAAAATGGTCTTGTATTACAAAATCTGGCCTTTTTCCATTTTTCCACACTTAAATCCTTTGTCTCCTTCTCTGCATCCACCTCCTCCTTTCCAGTTTCCACACCTGTTCCACTTCTCTCCTGTCTGGCTGACAAGATGAACAGCCAAACACAGCAATATGTGCCCTGCCACTGCTGCCACATCACTTTATCACTTCAACTCCCTTATCAAAGTGCTTTTGCAACATTCCCAGCCTTAGCTACTCATTCAAGACTGTCCAGTTACACCAGAAGTGTACCAAAACTAATCTTCCATAAGTCTTCTTGCACTCCATTGCACTCACATTTTATTCACCACTTTCAGTCACAATTCCATGAGGTCTCCCCTGCTGCACCTTTGGTCAGTGCTTCCACCAAGCTTTGGTTCCTCTTCCCTCATATCCTACATACTCAGTCAGACTCTTTCAAGTGATCTTGATCTGAATAGGGCCCATCACAACAGTCAGCAGACCAGTGGGCTTGTAATCCAATGCAAAGGGGAAAGAAAAAAAAATTAAAAATCCACTATTCAGGCCACTAAGCAACACTGAAAGGAGGTGAACTGAAATGCTTCCTCCCAAGTTCACCTCCATCTCTGCTTTCAGTGACACCATGTTCACCCTCCTCAAACCATTGCCTTTTCCCAACTGCACAAAACAGACTGAAGAGACCTTGGGGAAGTATTCAGCTTGCATTTGAAAAAAGTCATGCAGATCTAGACCGTAAGAGGTGAGAGGTGACAGAAAAGGCTGTATTTATATTTAGCTCTAATTTAAGTATTATAAAACAAAATTAACACAAGTCCTAATACACATGCATGATAAAACCTATCACTGATCACTTGTCTTCCCCTCCACTTGCTAATATCTCTCTCCTCAGCACACATTTCAAACATGCTTGTTATCCCAGCATAAATGCAGCATGCAAAGAACATAATCCCAATAGTTGCTGTGGCAGAAGCTGAGCTGCTGGAAAAGGCAGTTTAAAAACTTGAGGCAACGTTTGTCCTTAACGATTTGTATTTTTGCCACACATCTTCACAGCAGCAGCAGACTTGATCTTCAGACTTGAAGCTCTGGAGGTACCAGAAGAAGCTGGCACGCAGCTCTTGCCACTGGGCATGTTACTCTTCTTGTGGAGCTGCACTCTGAGTCATTGCCCACAGAGCCCCTGCTCACAGAGGCAGAGCCTTTCTGAGAAAAGAGACATTACAGCCTTGCGTTTGTACACAGGCTGATGTGCTCTGCCCATTTCTCCCAGCTGAGCTCATGAAGCTGAACTGGCAATCAATCTCACACGAACAGCAGACTTAGTCCTGTCAAGGGCAGCATGACCCTTGATAACAGCAATGTTTCTAGACTCCAAGGGAACTCAAACACTTCAGATGCTACAGCAGAAAAAAAATGAAATACAGCTGATCACAGGGATTTCTGTTTTGTTAAATATTCTCTTTTCTTCACATTTGCTGAGCAGAAAGCGACTCCCCCTTGCCTTAAGCTCCTTTATCAAGTGTTTCCCTAAGGAAGTATTTCTTATTAACCAAATCAATATCTACTGAAGTGGATTTAAGAATTTTAAAGGCCTGATGTTTGCTGTTAACATCAGTTTGGGTTGCTACTCTATTAAACACACATGCTTTGAGTGGTGATTCATTTGCAAGAGTCTGTGTACTCTGGCAAGTGCATTTGTTTTCCACCAGAATATTCTGTACCAGCTACCAGGAGGCATTACTAAATTGTGTTTGTGACCAAGAATTTTTTATTAGTAAATAGAATGTTTGCCTGAAAGCATCAGGCTTCCTCCACCTCTCCTATGCCATCACCTTGAGACTCCTACTTACTTTTGAGATGCTGGCATGAGCAAATCATCCACTGCAACTAGATCACCACGAAGCATTCCGAATATAGAAGAAAGTCATAAATGCTTTACATAATGTAAATATCACATTTTCCTAAATTTCAAATGAAGGAATACCTCAAAGGTTTATGAAAATGTACACTTTCTTTATAATCTTCTCTTCACCTAATAAGCTGGATTTATGCCCATGTTTTCTCAAAACCTAAATAAAGTTTAATAAGAAGGTATTGTGCCTCTGCTATCAACATTAGTATGTCTATTACATATGCATTTTAATGTAACTCATGTATAGTACAACTAATACCTAATGCCTAAGCAGTTTCACACCATACATGTGCTACTTTCACACATTCATGCATCTTTCTTCATCAGTGCAAAGCTCCAGTCACAGAGGGCTTGACCTCCTGAATGCTGAACACTCCTGGCTGCTACTGAATTCCCAGAGCTGCAGGTGTTCAACATTTCACAGAACTGTGATCTCCATGTGTATAAAGGGGTTTAAGAATAAAAATACATGTACAACAAGGCATCAAAGATTAGCTGTATACAGGCAAGCATGTACTGATGCTACTCTATAGCTGTGAACACTGTATTAAGCTATAAGCATTAATACATACCTATAACTAAATCTAAAAGTACATGTTAGTTTTGATTTCTTATGACTCTACTGCACCCTTTTTCCCACAATCAAATGCAAAAAGCTGGCTGGATGACAGGAGAACCTGTTGGTTACAAAAGGGCCAGTGTGCTGCCTCTATCTCACAGCCTTCTAGATCATACAGCCCAGGAAAGATGTTTCTGTAGAAAGCAGCTCATGATTGAATGAAGGTACAACCCAGCCCAATTCAAAATTCAAGCCTCTACAAGCAGATGGTCACAGGAGTTAGGTTCTTCTGAAGACTTTTAAAAATTTTGGTTCTAAAGGCTCATGAGACTGGGGAAGGGCCCCATCTCAGATGTTGCATGTATAAATCTGAAGGCGAAAAAGTTGCTAAATAGGAAAAACCTACAAAGTCTAGTATTCATTACAATCTGCTAGGCCAAGAAGAACTTAACTTGCACTTACAGACTTGCAGAATCTTATCAAGGGTTGGGATGTTTCTCTCTGTATTTAAATCTATCAGCCTGAATTGATTCCAAAGAAAATCTTACCAAAATAAGAACTTATTTCCACCCTCATACATACCTCCTCCTTCACAATGTAGAGAAAATAAAAGCTTAAAGACAGTATAAAGACAATTAAGTTCACATCACTTAGCCATTCTGAGAAACTGAAGTTCTTGTTTACCAAGCTGCATGTATTTAGATGGACTCCTATATGGTTTTAATCTTTTAAAACTTGCTAAATTGTTCTTAAATGGCAGATTAATTATTTACTTCAATCTTTATCAAATTCCTGTCTGCAAATACTCATGTGGAAGAAACTGAAGGATTAAAATTAAGGAATCAGATAATCAGTTCCATATGAAACCTTCCAGATGTGGAATGTGTTCACTGTGTCACTGATGGTGCCACAACAGAGTTTCTAACCCAGCTAACATAAACAGAATTCTAGCTAAACAGAATTTTATTTATCTAGCTAAATAAAATTTCACATCACTAAAATTTTGCTGAATATTTTGAAATCAAATATAAAATATTAATTGCACTGTATATAATTAGCAAAATGCATCAAAATCTTTTACACTATGAGAAAAAAATTCCTTTAAGAAGAAAATAGAGCTGTTATATTTACATAGCCTCAATATACTTGCACTTGTGTAAAAAAATAGATCTCTAAAGGTAGTTTAACTGCTCATGAAAGATAAAATGAACAGTGACTTGGTTTTCTTCCATAGCACCTCATAAAAAATCCATTCAATCTATTTACAGAAGAGTATCATGAAGTATTTTGGGGATACTCTTTTTGCTGCAGTACTACTTTACACAATTTTTCAGATAGGGGAAGAGTGAAACAGAGAAGTCTATTTGTGTGCCTGATGATTTACCACCCTTCATGGACTCGGACCTACATTTTGCTAGCTTTATTTCACTTGTGAGCAGAGTTCATCTTACAAAATCTTCATCACCCACGCTCCACATGCCTTTGAGAGGAACAGTCATCTGTAGATGGTGTTCAGGCAGCAGCTAACCAGCACGGAATCTATTCACATTATATAGCAATTACTATTGCCGTCAATAACCAAAGCTTCCTTAATTCACTGATAGCACCTTGGATTCCTCCCTCTCCTTAAAACTGAAAGCTGCTGACCCTCATTTTAGAAGGAAAGGAATTTTAAAATTCTGTTCTTACACAATGCTGGTAGATTATTGTGAAAGGATCTTTTATATCACAGCTATATGGAAGGAAGCTTTGGACTCAACAGCTCATATTAATGGAAATCAAATCAATTGAGGGAAGAGGAAAGATATTTGAGAGGTAACCATGTAATAAATATTTTAAAAACATACAGCAAAGTGTGTGCACCACACACACACACACAAAAGGTATAAAGTAGGGAAATTTGAACTTTTTTTTTTTTTTTACTATAATTATATAATCTCTAGTGAAGGGATATTTGTACCTTACCCACATAATTCCCAAAGCTAAAATCTTTACCTAGAAAATGCTAACACAAATTTAATTATCTAGATGCCACGTCCATAGCTAAAAATTAGAACAAATAATTCTTCAAATGCATTGATGTACTTTTTCATTTCAAAACCTGTTCTCAGTGAAGAGTCAGGCTAATCAGTAAATAGGTTAAGATGAAATAACAAATACCCTGATTGCAAAATCACATTTTCTTATACCAAATATTGAAGCTCTCAAGAAAGGAGAAAAAATTCTGGAGGGATTGTGGGATGTTTCTTTCTAACAGAGAAACAGCAGGACTGAAGTTCCTTTCAGTTGACATTTCATCAGGCAGCATGTAACTTGGTTAGTTCCATAACAGCAAACTGTACTTTTAAGACTATCAAAATCTAAGCTCTTCATTACACTGATTCAGAGGGATGATTGGAAATAACCAGTTGCATACACTAGCTACATTCACTGAGATGGAAAAATTTGCAGATGTTTGATAAACACACAGATGTAACTATCACTTCAGATTTCTCAGCTAAAGCTCAAGAAATTCTTTATTCTTCCTGCAATGCAGGCACAAATACTCAATAACAATGATATCACCTGGACACTGCCCTCCACTTCTCTGCTCATCCAAAACAAACAAACAAAAAATGTATAACTTTTGATAATTACACTTGATAATTAAAAAATATTTTTTATTTCCTTGCAAAGAATGCAAAAAAATAATCTCATCCCTGTTGTCCATAGATCTCTTGCAGCAGCATAACAAGGCAAGAGACAACCAAGATAAAATAAAATACAATTCAGTCAGGTTCCCCTTTTTCTTGAACATCAGAACAGCCCTTTGCTGAAGTACATGTTAATTGCTGTGTTTTCTCAAATAATTTCTGAGACTTTAAGATTATTATACAGAAAGGATATATGTTAGCAGATCCAAGCCAATTATCATGGGGCATACCACACAGTTTCTAAATAACAGCATTTAGACTTCACAGAGAGGGCTGCAAACAGTATTTTAAAAATTCAGAATTTTGAACACTTATATTTTTAAAATCTAACGATGACAATGTAAATCCAGTGCTCTCTGCTTCTGTTTAAACATAAGGTAGGGCATAGAACATGTTTCTGTCTTTTGCTACACATGTAAAAAATATAGTTCCCCCTCGCTTTTCCAGAGGTGACACCCTAGGGCTCAGACACACAATCAAATTGCCATGGGTCCTATGAACACTAAAAATAGCTGATGGGCATGCTCTAACACTAGTGAAAATGCAAGGTAAGGCAACTCTGCTGAAACACTCTTAATTCAAGCAACTTGTCTTGCCTTTGCCCCGGGCTAAGGGTATGGAGAGAAACATGCAGAAATGTAACTTGGATCCAAGCCTGAACACTTGGCCTCGACAGTATGGCTACTGGACAACTCCATGTTAACTGGAGTGAGAGACTGAGGAAAAAGGTAAATCCCTGGCCTCCACCTAAAACCCAGTCATCATACAGGCTGAGGTCTCTGGTGCTACATTTCTTTACTACTCAAATTAACTGTTAGAGACAAAGGCAGAAACCAGTGGTCTGTCTCTAATGCAGGGAAGCACCACGCTACCTACCTGTACAAGAACCTTTCCCCTGTCGCTAGGCTCAAGCATAGGCTAAATGTTAATTATGTGTCAGACAACACAGTCTTCCAAGCTTCTGCTAAGACAAAGCAAATCAATAGATACTTTCCCCTACAAATAACAGTCTTACTTTACTACAAGGTTAAGTCTGCTGACAGCACTGCATACTAAATTCTGAAATAATCCACTGGAAGTAGTAGTTTCTACAATACTGTTGACTTAGGAGTTACTCAGTAACTGCACCTGATTAGTACAGAATACTCAGCTGTTCCCAGGATGAAACTATTTGCTGACACCGAAGATCTTGAGATTATTATTATTTAGCAAGTGTCAAGGAGATAAAACTGTAATATATGCAAATATAGCACATCTCTCCCAAGGTATTTACAGTACAAATTAGAAAAATAAAATAATACAGTTTATCGCATCACAGCAAGTAATTAGATAAACTCACTTCAAATCAGGATCTTTTCTGTGGGAGCTGTTTGTTCTAATGAGGTAGAGACCAGTTTTGCAAACCAAATTTCTCTTGAACCAACGGAACTACCTTTATTTTCAAAGGTCACTGCTGATTCCCCTATTTTAAAAAAAGCTTTTAGATTAAAGAAGTATATTAAATATGTAAATACTTGGAAGTTTCTTGGTTGGTAAACTACTACAACAAACAGCATATTCACAGCCATTTTTTTCCCTAAATAGTGTATTGGTAAGGTAAGGATAGGCTTGGTAGCAATGCCTTTACACAAAAGTACTTCTATTTCCAAAGTTCAGAGCCTATTTCTTGCCTTGTTGATCTAGTAGCTTTTTGTTTCTAAGATAATATTGGTTTCCTGGGCAGCACTCTTCTGTTAAGGAGAAAAATGTACTGCAAACTAAAGTAATCTTTGATTTGTATCATCAGAAAGTTTTAATATTGACTGGCAGTATGTACTGTGCATGTTAAATACAAGCATTAATGGGATTCTTACAATATTACTTCTCTCTTTTTGTTTACTGAAGTCTGTGCATACTTCTGAAACATTTCTATAACCAATCATATTACATTATTTTATCAACTATTGTACTATTCATGTGTTACGGCTACAACCTTTGCTCGCAAGTAACTGTTCATATTTAATGTATGTGGACTTAAGTGTTTTATTTTTTCCTTTTTGTTTTGGGGTTTGTTTTGGTTTTTTATTCTTTTGTGGGTTTATTTATTTATTTATTTTTGTTTTGTTTGTTTAACAGTTTTCCTAAATACTCATTTCAGCTGCTGTTCCAGACTGGTCTAAAGAGGAAGGTTGACTTCAATGGATTTGTTGGTTTCTACTATGCAGGTATTCATCCTTACCATTCACCACATTCCAGACTCTTATTTTAACTCTTTGTTTACTTGACCACACATTAGTCTAGGTCAAAATTATCAAGGTGGAGTAATGCAAGCATAAAGTTTTCAAATTTTCTTTCTTTTCCTCAAAGTCAGCTCTAGACTGCCATATAAACATGAAGTTGTATGCAAAGCATCTCTCCCTCAGTCAACAGCCACTATAGCAATACACAGTAACACTGCCTGTGGCATTGCTGCTGCTTCCTAACCATAGAGGAACATTCGTCTAAAGGAAGCAAAAACACAAAAAGCACCCTGAAGTAACAGGTGACAGAGTAATCCCTAGGATTTTTCAGAGCAGAATCAATGAGAGTTTTGACTTTCTGTTTCATGAAACAAGAAGCCTACTAAGGAACCATGCCATGTCTTTTGCCTGTTGAAGACAAAATTTAATTTTAAATTTTAATCTGGTGTGCCCCAGAATTTACCAGCAATATATTTTTCTCTGCTGCCCTTCTTTGGTTGTTCTCCCATGTCCTCTGAACCAATTCTATCTTCCTAATAGGGATAATTAAATTTTTTGCGTAGCTAATCTTCCTCACAGAAGCTTCTTAACTGAATTTTTCCCACAGGAATGTGCAATTCCCAGCAAACATTTCAGGTAACTGGTGAGTAATATTCATGTGATAATTATGGGTTTGACACAACTATTGCTTCAATACTCAGCCCGAGAATAATGACAAAGTAAAGCAAATCTTAATATAGTTTCCAAGCAAAAAGTTGGTCATTTCTGGTGGGAACTTTTTTGTATATTAGTTTTGTACCATTTTCTTCATAGCTTCACTTCCCGATTTAATGAAAATCTCATTTACAAACACCAAAATTCTTTGCAAGATTTTGGTCATCAGCACAGCTGCAAACAGCAACATGAAAACCTGCAAAGCATGAAGGTCTTGACAACTTTCTGTTATGTAATTTGCCAAGTAGATCTTCATTAGGAATTTAATTTCTAACTGTGCAGACTAACCCATCTGTGAGATAAGTTTAATCTTCTGTGAAAAGAGACCTGAAAAGGGGCTATACTTCACAGTCCATGCTATCATGACCGTTCCAGAACCTACCAAGTGGATGTTCTGGAAATGGCAAGTTGAATGAATAACCCCTAAATAATTCACTCATACCATTGTGACTTTTTTCTTACATTCTCCTCCAATGCATACAGACATAGTCTGAGCATTATCTACTGGACATTTATGCCGAGGATATGCTTTGCATCCATTTTCCCTATTGCTTAAGCAACAGTTCCCCAACTATTTGGGGAACACTCTTTGGCTTAGGGGCCTTCTCCTAAAAGCACATTTCTGATGGAGACCAACAGGTCTCCTTTCTTATACAACATCCAAAGCAAAGAAGGTTGTACCTAGCCCCTTTTTACTGAGCTGTTAAGGGTCTAAACACCTGCATAAGAAAGTGAAATACACTGTCTAAATAGACAATAAGTATTACTCTGTCCTCATCAGAGCTTCTTCAACCTAGAGCTGGAGAAGCCATTTCCTTCTCATCCGAAGGTGTTCAGTTGGACACTGAATATTTAACTAGCAATTATATCAGAGTGAGTATCAGTTTCTAGCCTAGGTATAAGTTCACTTTAAATGATGTTGCCACTAGAGGGGCAGAATCAAGTGTTAGGATTCTCTTCCAGACAGGCTACTCTCAGAAGAAGTAAAATGAGCTGGCATCCCTGATGAATACTTAAGTCACCAGGCTCCTTTACAAAGGGAAAAAAAATCCCCATATATAATGCCAGTATTGGCTGCATTTTATAATACAATGGCAACTAATTGTCTGTTGGGCCAACAGCCCAAATTTACATATACAGATACAAACTTAAGCTGCCTCAAGGATTAAAATTAACTCAGTAGCTCATCATAGCAATTGTGATATTGGGCATATAAGCCTCAGCTCCCTTTCCAGATCTGACCTTTTTTTAGCTCATTACTCCATTCTGTGTCTCTGCATGAATGTATACCAACAAACAAAAACCAGCTTCCCTTGCTTGCTAGTATCTTGAACTTGCTGAGGGGAAAAAAAAAAAAAAAAAGTTGCCTGGAAAGGAAATAGGAACGAAAGCCAATAGGTTATTAACGCTATCAATGGTTAAAACAAATCTGACGGAACTAACGAAACCCTGATGCGCCAGCACTGACAGAATAATCAGCAGGGCCGTGACTGCTTTTGAGCCTCTTCAGTGGGAAAAGGCAGCTGTGAAGAGCAACCGTCAGTGGGCAGCAAAGGATATTCAATAGCTTAGAACTGTTGTGAACATTAAACGAACCCAGAGAAGTTCCGAAGCTGCCCGCTGTGCCAAAAGACAAATCCAGAACCGTTCCAGGAAGGGTATGGCCAGTTCCCATAGGCTGCTTCCATTTCACAACGCCACAAGGAAAAAGAGGGAGAGGGGTCATGAGGCAGCCCCGTGCCCTCACACGCAGCCTCACCTCTCCAGGACTCTTCTTCCCTCAGCCCCTGGCCCCAAGATGGCCCCACCAACGGCCGCGGCACGTGCTACACCCCCCGGGCAGGCGTCGTTTAACGGTCAGTGCCTGTGGGAGGGGCGGGCGGGTCAGGTGACCCCAAGGGACCAATCACAGCTCCTGCCCGTGGCGCTCAGTGTGAAATGGCTCCTGAGGGAGCCCGGCCCGGGGTCTCTATGGCTGGGGTGGGGTCTGATTGCTTGGGTTTGTTTGTTTGTTTGTTTGTTTGTCCGTCCATCGTCCCCTATTGGATAAAACTGTGAAAGATTTATTTGCACCCAACATGTGTTGAGACTCAAGAAATTCTGAAATGCCAAAGAAACTGCTGGGCTCTAGCTGGCCATTTGTCCTGGCTTGAGAGGACAAGGATAAAAACTGTCACCTAGTTATTGGCTAAACCCATGACATTCAGATATTTATTCCTGAGAGGTAAGGAGAGTAATGCTATTTGAAAGTGTGCAGGCAAATTTGACGGTTTTCTACACTTACTGACAAATTTCCATTTAACTCTGTCATTACTTTCAGTTCAAGGTAGTTCATTCTGACTAAAACATTAAATATATTGTAAATTTTGTCAAGACAAGACACTCACTTGCTCACATAAGAGACCACAAATGCTTTGTAATGCCTGTAATGCCAGTATCGATGGCAGGCAGAGAAGCAAATTAATGCAATTTCTGTAGTTTTACAAGGAACCCATGGGCATAAGGTGGGCGCTTCCTTGGATAAATACATCTGGGAAAACATGTAGGACTTCATCAATTTTCAGTCACTAGCAATATTCCATAGAGAAAATAAAAGTTATTTTATCTCTGAGACAAAAAAAAAATTATTTCATTTAAATCTCCACAAGTAAATTGGTTTTACATTATTCAGGGAGCTTACGTTTTGTCAGCAGGTATGGAAAAATGAGAGTACTGTAAACACTGCTCAAATGACTGCAATAGCACATCAGTGACAGTCTAGCCATAACTATCTGCTAACTGTATTTCATAAAGCAAAGAATTAACTTATTATCTGTCAGTTACACACCACTGGGAAGCATACAAAAAATACGTGATGTTCCCAGTGTTTCAACTCCTGAATTCCCCTGCCACTGTCTCAGTTCTTGAAAATCTGCAGCAAAACCAGAATTTGATGAAAGCCATCAGCCTTGGCCTTCACTGGACAGAATTTCTTTAAAAAATTCTGTAGAGCATTAATAAAAAAGAAAAAATAATTTGTCTAAAGGAAATATGACATTGCTGCCTCCTGGTGGGAATATATATTGGTTTTATGCTTTTAATCAAGATATCTGAACAGGAAGCTGTGATTTTTACCTGGTGTAATTTAAATTACCAGAATTGAACTCTCTTGACCAAGAAAAAGTTCTGGAACACCTTCGGCAAAAATTATTCTTTTCCTTTTAGGACCTTTATTTGACAGGAATCTATACAACTATTTCCTTTGATAAAATCGTATCTACTTTCTATTTCTGAATTGTACACTGTTGTTTGTTTGGTTTGTTTGTTTTTTTAAAGCAAAATCTTATAACAGAATGCTATGCTATGTAGTCCTCTTGGAGCATCATGGGGTTTTCACTGCAGGACTGACATCCCCATTGTCACAAAATACTGCAGAAAGGTCTCAACCTGGAAACAAAACAAAGACACAACCCTTTATTTATCAATATTATTCACCCCTTTTGTCCTGTTTTATGAGATCCTGCATGTGGACACTGTTTGGGAACTGCTATGCCTTGACACCCGCTAGACAGCTGTTGTTTGACATTTAGCCTATAAAGCTTTTCTGTCATCAGTCCAGTGCCAAAATCCCTGGGATGGCTCTAGCTGGCAGAGTTGCCATCTTTTAACTTTGCTACCATTAATTTGAGTTCTAAAGGTACTCAGGTTAGGTATTTCCTTGAAAGTTCCCCTAGTTTGCTAAACCTATCTGGGTAAGGTCTCTGTTAAATAGTACATATATAAATATACATCATGACACCTCACTGTGTCCCCTTAGGAAAGATTAATTATATTATCTGTAACAGGCTGGTAAAACAGTGGTAGAAGGGAATTATTTAGAAAGACTTTTTTTACCACAGTGCTTCTTATTAATCTAGTGATGATTAACCTATTTATACCATTAATTTTTGAATGCCTGTATCAAATGCTCTTAGCCTTTCAATTCATAATCCCAGACTGAGGGCAGCAAGTTTAACTCATCAGCAGAAGGGTGAATGCCACAAGAAACTGCTAAAGTTCAACCATGCCAAAATTACTGGAGTATGCCTTTTCTAAACAAGTCCAATTACATTCACAGCCCTGCCAAATGGGGTTTTTTTCTTATGAAAACCAAGAAACACAGACTAAGATGTAAAATTTGCAACCTAACTTCTTTCCAGTTCAGTCACAGGATGTAGTCACCAAAAGCAGCACTGTAAAAAGGATGTGCTCAGTAGAGTCATGCAAAGGTTTTCAGTTAAACTTTCTTTCTCCTCTAAAAAAAAAACAAAACAAAAACCCAAGAACAACAAAAAGAAACAAGAAGGAGTTAAGGCCAGCCAAGATTATGTGCAAATTTCCCTAAAACTTGTCAGACAGCTTCAACTGAAAGATATCTATCAACACAGTATGAAAGCACCAAAGTTTTATCACAATGGTCTTCTCCCTGCCCTTTGCCTTCTTAAGGAAAAAGCAGGTGTTTTCCCAAGATGTTTTTTAAAAATTATTATTATTTATTAATAAAAAGATGAGATTCTGGTAAGAAAGGCAAAATTGAAGCAAAGAGCATCTTTTAGTTATCTAAGACATAGAATTTTATTTCACCCTTGAACGGAGAATGCAAGTGTGTGTATGCACTGTCCTATGTTTTCAAGAAAAGACCCACCATGGCACAAAGCCCATGCCACACAGCTGTTGGTACATCCTTGGACCCCAGCTTTTACCTGCATGTATTGCAAATACCTTCAGTGTTTAAATACAAGTTATACTGAGGGACCGGATGGAGATTTTTATAGCTATTACCGCAACACAAATGAATGGTGTGGAAACCAGTGCACTGGGGAGTATGAAGTATTCCTGCCAGACAGACCATCAGCTCTGTTGCATGTGGTCACAAGCACAGTTTTGGTTGGGGTGACAGTGAGAGCAATGTCTCCATAGGCAGCCTTCAGTCATTGTTTCTTCTACCCCACCTTTCCAGATACAAAGCCTGGTCCAAGTGCTACTCATGCATGTTCGTCTGCTCCCACTGCATTTTGGTTCTGTGCTCCTATCCTACACACCTATGCTGAAGCTTATTCTATTCTTAACGCTGGGGAATATGGCACAAAGAAAGAACATAAAATAAGGAGCCTAAGACACCAGTAAAGAGATTGGGAAACAAATCAAAATTATTTTATTCCTATGCTTCATGGCTCCCATCCTATCTCTTTCTCTGCTCTTCTCTGCTCCAAGGCAGCAGAAACCCATGCAACACATTACAAGGGCCTAGGGCCTACAAGGGCTCAGCAGGGTCTAGAACAGTTAGGGTTTTGCTTAGTTAAGACATTGTTTCAGCCCTACATGAAGCTATTCACTCTTATGGCAGACACCACATCAGTAACCCTTGTTGTAACTTAGAAATTAAAGTTGAGCTCTCCAGTTGAGCAGAGCCACGAGTTAGCTGTTACTATCTCGCACCAACTACAAGCATTTCTTATGTCTTCCTTGATCCATCTTGTATCCACCAACTTGACCAAAATGCTTGCAAGCTGTGCATGATCAGGATTTCAGGGAAGTGGAACTGGATCTTCAGAAAAGTAAGCACAGCACAAATAATGCCAGCATTAATACTATAATTTCAAAGGTTACCTTATATAAAGGAAAAAAAAGGAGCTACTTGCTATGATGTGAAACATGAGCTTCCTTGTGAAAAGGTATTAGCACTGAGTAGTTTCTGATTTGGGACAGTAGAAGCAAGCTATTTATTGTTTGATACAAAGCTATGTCAAACAATTTTAAAATCCTTTCGTCAAAGGTAACAAGAAACCACGTTTCCTATGGAGGCTCAATTATTTTACAGGGAATTGTTTAGCCTGGAGGAAAGGAAGCTGAGGGGAGAGACCTTATCACTCTTCGCAACTATCTGAAAGGAGGATGTAGCAAGAGCAGGGATGGAAATGTAATCACTTTTGCTTTATCATCAATAGAAGGATCTAAAATTGTATTTGGACACTAAACAACCATTTCCATTTCATAGTGTAATCCATAATGGGAGCAACCCCAATTACCTACAGGTGCTGAACTCAAACTTTTGGAGAGTTTCAATGTATGACTGTGTTACAGCATGCAGTGTAGTATGTTGCCAGATGTCAGCTGAACCCAAGTTACTGTTGAGGCACATGTCCTTCTTTCCTCCTATGGAAAATGTGGAAAGTATGAAAGTATGGCTTCTCTGAGAGGAAATTATGCTCATAGACTGCAGATCCACTGCCCCATCTGTACTTCATCTCCAGCAAACCTCTTATTTCACCAGATTAACTGCCTCCTCTCTGGCTCATTCCAAAGATCTCATCATTCAAATCAAACTCAAGTTTTCTTTACATTATCATAATTTTATTTCAAAATATATTAACCATTCTGTGCTTACAAAGGACTGCAGTGTGAATACAGTATTAAGTGAAAAGCTGCTTAAACCTGTTAGAAAAAGATTTTTTTTTTTTTTTTTTTTTTTTTAAGGAAGAGACCTGGTGCATACAATCAAAATTATTTAAATACCTCTACACAAGTTACTTCTCAATCTCAACTCACACATTTTGTTCTGAAACATACAGTCATAGGGGTTGTATTTTCAGTGTTATACATGCAAACCCAGGTACCATACCAGAACAAATTATAACCATTTTGAACACAGTTCCACCTGAAGATGTATCACGTGTACATTTACAGATAAAATTTGTGTCAACAGACAAGAGAAGTTATTGCTCCAAATCCCCCAAAATTCTGGGTAAATGCATGCTTTAGAATGACCCACATGCCAAAATGCAAAAGATCTGATGTTAGGTATGAGTGTGGTCTAGCAAGTGTTGGGACCCAATGTAAAAAATTTATTTGTATTTTGTTTGGTTAAATTTATTAAATGAAAAAAAAACACCTTCCCTAGTCTTCCGACCAAAACACCAAACACTGGTTATCATACATATATATATAGGTAAACACCTGTTATCATAAAAAGTTGGTTTCCAACCAGCACTGAAGCATAGACATTTTTAAAGGTAATCTGAATAAATTGTATGCTTGCAGAACATACCAATGATGACAAAACATTGTCCTACACAGCCAGTAAGTTATAAACAACTCAAAAATAATTGCTACTGATACTTCTCAAAGAAGCTTCAGTTTTGTGCTGGGACTGGCAGGAAAGAGGCCAAAAGTTTAGATTTTGTTTCTCCGACATTATGGCCTGGATGTCAGTTTTTAAGCTTAATGAATTTCTGTTTTGTGGCTATTTTTTAACTTTGTGATGCCTCTTAAATTTATTCTGTACTGATACCCTGAAAAGTTACTTTGCCTTTAGGTTCTCACTGCACGCAGTACACAAGTGGCAAAAGGTCAGAAATGGATATTTTTACTTTAAAACCATCATGATGAAAATTCTGATGCATAACCCAGATGCTGAAACACTTACTCTGCCATTATTACCCTGCAAATGCATCCTGCTGCAATCAAATATGCCCTGCCTCTAATTCAAACCTATCTTTTGTATATCTCTAATTCAATACAAAACTAATTATGTTTGTTCAAGTCCAATTCATATGCAGAGCACATCAAGGATGCATTTAATTGCTGAAAGAAATTCCTGCCTGAATTGGACATGCTACTTCAGTACAGACATTTACAGGATGCCCTTCAAGTCCTGGAATCAATCCCAAAAGACAGTAAGGCAAAACTCTCATGTATGAAACCTGACTGAAACCACGTACCAGATGAGGTGTGGAAGAGGTTAAGAGAAGGGGAAACTAAGGACATTTTTTGTGACCTACTACTTTTGGCAGCTCTTTAGTGGATGTGTGCAAATACTTTCAGAAACAGTAATCTTCTAGCAATAGATTACTAGATGGAAGAGCAGCTTTTCCCAATTTGGTAAGTCCAACAAAAAAGTTCTTGTCACCCTACCATTTGCTCAGCATTTGCTTAGCACTTCCATGACAGTTATCAAGTAAACATTAATTCTAAAAAATTTTGCTTGTTTACACTATATACAGGCACTATTTTGTTTTCATATATCATTAAAAAAAAGATAGGACAAAATTTCAGTTAAGAGTCTGTACAAGACAGACATTGCTTGTATCTATATAACACTGCATATCAGCATATATATTTACAAACCCCATGTAGACTCTCAGAATATGCTCATAACTTGTGGCTTTATTTCTGGTTTCAAAACACCAAGTTCATTTTCCACACTGTGATTTTTAAAAATATTTATTTCCAATTTTGTAACTTCAAAGCAATTTTTGAGAATTTTACCAGAAAGCATCAGGTGTTTTCCTAAAAGTGACAGGTTAGTATCAGGCTAAAGATCAAGCCCTCACTAACATTTGTAGAAATAAATATAAGACGGGAATTGCTAAAGTATGCTTCACCAAAAAGCATACTTCTTATAAGAAATTGTAAGAAGAAATTCTTTGAAATATAAGCCAAGATAGAGTTTATAAATATCCATGCATTTAAGAGATGCCAGCTATCACTCTGTACGGATTTCTCTTTTTAAATTGCAAACTTCAAGGCAAACAACTGCATGTCTAGAAGAATGCCATCTCGATTACTAAATATAATGAATACTAACTTCTTTCAGCAACTTCTGAAGGAAATTGTAGCTGTCTCTAAAGGCAGGAACCATAAAGGTGGCACTACCTGCAGTGACAAACTTCAGCCAATATCGTTTGAATGGTGTTTGAATAAAGGCAATTGTGGGAGCATCTTTAACACTGATGCAAGCTATGGAGTCTCTGTAGAATAATGGCATTTCCCCATCCTTATTAAATCTGTAAGAAAGGCAGCACTCTTTGCAGTATTCTGTCACCAGTACTAGGGATTAGCAGCACAGCAATTCTATTGCTACTTTTACTGGGGAACAATTTTAGCCATTTTTGTATTTGCAGGCTTTCTGAGAAACTGTGTTTAACATTGCAGGCATACACCTTTTTCAGAAGTTACAGTGATACCTAAAATGTGTATATAATATTGGAGACAGTACCCAATTTTCCCTATGCAGTTCTTTTTTTCATATTTTATTTGAACAGTTTCTGGATTTCCTTATCAAATAATCACTGACAAATTAAACACCAGTGCCTCAAAATTTTGAAGAAAAACTATTTAGTCCTTGAAATCAGGCAAGCCTAAATAGATGTAGATGAGCTACAAATCGCACAACAAAATATCTGTTGTCTCCACTCTTAGATACATAGTTATCAACTTAATTTCTGGAAAATGTATATTCTATGTACGACTACAACGTTAAACTTTTTTTGGTCTTTTAAAGCAGCCTTTCAAAAGAAGTCATTACTGCTCCCAGATGGTAACCATGCACCTGTGCTGAAAGTTACCATTCTGTGGTAAGGCTGGCAAAATGAAATTCTGGTTACTGCAGTTTGTTGCTTCACATATTCAATGAAGCCAGTATTTACAGTCACCTGTAGTTAACATGCTGGGTTATGAACTGGCACATACTCACTTCTGCTAGCTCTGCTATTGCACAGTGCTCAGCTATGGTACAGAAGGGGAGGAAGGGCTAACTTAGTGCAAAAAACCACCTACCACTATCCCTTTGGCACTGCACTTTTATGCAACAAGCATGACTTGCTAGAACAGAATTACAAAACCCAGCACAGTTGTACTTTTACAATACTACGAGACTACGTTGTCTTGCTTTGCTAAAAGCACTCATTCTGAGCTCTAAACTGGTTTTGTTCAAACTAAGTACTAAATGTACTAAATACAAGTAAATAGCTGCTCCTGGAATGACTGTTTACAGTTAAGCTAAAGAGCTAAAGACTATCAACTTCTTGCCTGTAAGCATTACAAGAAAGATGGTCTCTCCTAGGAAAACGGTAGTTTAATGCCACTACAGAAAAAGGGCTGTGGGGAGTTTCCCCCACTCCCTTTTTTTTTTTTTTTTTTTAAACTGGCCACCTAAAAGCTTATCTTATGAAGCTGCTGCTTGACTTTTAGTCACCAGAAGACAAAATGACCAATTTGGTTGTTTTCACATTAATGTGAGGTTGATCTAAACTAAACCGATCTTAAAAAGACTAAGTCTTTTCAGAAAAGAATATGGATTGTTAAATGTGTAAGGACAAGTTTTTCTATTTCTACTGATAACAAGACACTTAAACCAAACCCCGAATAATCAAGGTACACTTTTCATCAGGTGTTCTGTTTGGGGTTTTTTGGGGTTTTTTTGTTTTTTTTTTTAAACATGGAAAAATTCAGTGAATATTTCATATTCTAAGAACGGATTGCTGGATTTTGTGGTTTGTTTTTTTTTTTTTTTTAATTTTCTTTTTGGCAGCATCCTGTTAGTTTACTATGACTGAACCACACAACTCGTTCCTCAATCAGGCATGGCATGAAGCAGGAGTTCCTTAAATTACATTTACTGAGGAAGAATGTACCAAGGGTGGTACATGGTAAGTCTTAGCTGAATTTGAAGCAGGAAGCATCAATACGAAGCCTCACAGCACTACATCAGATAGGAATTCTCTGTAATTTCTCTTCATGTTGGGAAAGGAAAGGGTCAAAAATAACAACGTATCATCTCAGCTGATTTTACTGATTTGCCATTATTGAAGATAACTGTGTCTGAAATACCATTTCAATCTTCACAGCAGAAAACCTTCTTTGAGCTAAGGCAGCTGGGTGAAGGGGGAAGAGGATAACTTAAACAAAAGAATGTTGTATAATGACTGTTTAAAATGACTACAAGGAGTACCATAGGAATCTAAAATATTATCTCATAAATAACTAAGATAGAAAACATGGGCAATAGCTCTGTCTTCATCAGTGAGTAAAAAGGAGCAATGGAAAACTGGAAATACATTAAAGAAGTGTATTTCTTGCTAGTAATCTTCTTTAAATGCTGTCTAGGAGAGGCTATAATGAGAACACAACATTTCAGTGCACAATTCTGAACTAAAAAAAGTAATACAGTAAAAAAGTTTCCCAACTATCACAGTCTCATTCAAGTTGGTTAGAATATTGCAGGAATACTCAGGAACACCCTCAGGTTCTTTGCCATCTTCCACCTTAATTAAAACAATTAAAAAACAATTAACGTAACAATTAAAAAATGTGTTCATTAAAGATTTTACATATTCCACAAAACACAGGACAGTCACTTTATTCAAACAATGCATCCTTCCAGAATTGATGCATGGGTCTTCCAGAATTTAAAACATTAAATGGGATATTTCTGTATTGCAATGAACTTGAGTCAAACCACTGTATTAAGCCTGAGTCTGTCCTCCAAACACACATCTATGAGTTTTCAAGTGCAAAACCAGCAAGCTTGAAACCCTCCATAAACTGCAGCATCTCATTTTGAGAATCTGAGAAGTAGGTATATGTATCTTAATAGGCAGCTTGCTTATTGCAAAAACCTATGCCAAGACCTTCTTGCTTAGTAAGTAACTATCAGGGAACTTTCCAATCAATTCTTATGGCAATGTGGTTTTAGAATGTAAAAATACATGTAATATCATGACAGTAGGAGACTTCCAAATCTATCAGCACTTCCATAATTTAAGTAAAACAGACATCTAAGTAACTGAGAGCTGTTTGTACACAAATCTTTGATAATGTTATCCCTAGTTCAGAACAGATTTTTGTTCTAACAATTGCATTACTGTCAACAATAAATGCACGGCATGCCTGTATTTTGCATAACTCATTATCAATTAAACTCTGAAATAAATTTGAGAGAAGTTACTAGAAACTGAAAGGTGGTTCTTTGGTTAAGCATGTGCATCTGCTACTTTGTACCTACAGCCTCACTGTATTAATGGAAAAGCTGTTCAAGTACGAATTTCCTGCCAGAAACTCTTTGTACTATTTATAAAAAGGATCCACTCAAAGATCCATTTTGTCAAAATATTTTAACAATCAATACAAAAAGCCTTAATTGTCACAAAAATGGCAATTTAGGCAAAGTTATGTATGGAAGAAAAGGACTAGAGCAGTTTGATGTTGTGACCTAAGCAATTCACTATTTCAGGGACTTAAGAACTCTGTTTATTACTACGATGTATCTTCATATACAAGATATATCTTGTATTTTACTGTGTATTTAGCTAGATACTTACAGGGGGAAATAATCAAGCTAAACTAAAACAAAACCCATGCTCTTTCCCCTCCTTCATTACAAATAAATTGGTCTGAAAAGTCAACTGAACTCAGACACAGGATTTGAAAACCAGCAATCAATTTTCACTTAACTTCTTCCTTTTACTGTGAATACACGTGACAGTTGTACATTACTTGTTTCTGAAAAACACTTATGGCTGTTGATTAAATTTAGTTGACAAGATGACTCCACTGAGATGGTGGGTAAACAGCAAAACTACCAGATTTCACTGCACACGAGGGCAAGATCTAAACTATTTAAACAAGTCCTCCTATTTCAATATGAGGAAAACCGAAATTTAACAAATTGCATATAACCTCATTTCAGGAAGCTATTAGGAATACCATTCTCTGACATTACATTTCTGTGTTTTTTAGGAGGATAATATTTGTTATTACTAGTTACAGACAATGGTCAAAGCCTCTAAAGAAATACTTAGAGGAGCGGCAAATAATTATATTCTACTTTCATCTAACAATGAGTGGTTTCCATCTTTTTTGCCACCAGATTAACTAGAAAAAAATATTTTGGAATTAGCTTCCTTTAAACCTATTACCATTTAATAATACAAATAACCCAATAAATAAAACCCAAGTTAGTCATTTCAGCAGATAATTACTCCAGTGGGTATATCTGTCCACTTAACCATTCTTTTTGTAAAGACAAAATGCTTTCAAGGTCTTCAACAAGGCAGCTGAAGATTGCCTCAGTATGCAAAGCCATGGGAAATAGGCATTTTCTCTCAAAGAGGCAAAGTGCACACTTATGTAAGGCCAGCAGATGTTTGAGAAGTGGTTTCTCCTAAAAATCAAACTATGCTTCCCAGGGAGCTGGCCCTAGGCACAGCTGGAAGAGACAGGAGGCTGTGGCTGTTGTGAGCTCAGGATAGAAGACAGCAATTCTCTCATGTTCAATAGGTGCAGCACAGCACCTACATCAGTCTGCAGCCAATTTTATCTCCTCAGGGCTCTCTCGAGATGACCTGAGGGGCATGGGAGAGAAAAAAAAAAAAAAAAAAAAAAAAGGCTTAAGTCTGTTGAATGATTACAAATATCCAATTTCCTACAAAAGAAACAGGAAACACACATGCAGATTGTGTGTACTGTGGGAAGGTCTATTTACAGCCTATACAGAAGTCTTGGAACAGAACTTGTACAAATCAGAGAATACGGACAGGTCCAATTAGTGTTTTTGTTCCTAAGCACCCATATGAAAGATGACAACATTACTCATGTGAATGAAGCAAAGGATTATTTCTGACAAGGACAGAATCCTCTTTTAGTTATATGTGTAATGAGCTAACCTATGTAATTGAACAAGACAGTAGAGACATTTAAATGGCTACTGCCATTAATAACTTCACAATACGATTTCCAACTCTAATGAAATATTCAATTAGAAGTTTATTCCTCCCATACCTTAACTGTACAGTGTAATGGTACATTACTATATTCTACACTGGGTAACTTCAACAAAGAGATTAATCAAGATTATACTTTTAATGGAATAGTGGCATATAATGTTACCTCATTTTTTAAATTCAGGTATGTTTCTTTATATTTTACTGTATTAAACAGTAACACATAAAAATGCAGTATTTCAAGGCAGGCCTCTGAAGAACAATGAACAGTGACTAATAGATACTAATGAACATAGCTTTACACAGAAAAAAAGATGTTCAATTATCTCTTAGCACAATGGCAACATATAAATTATAGGATACAGAGGTATTATCAGGGAATTTTCTAAAAGACTCTTCAGTACGAAGCTGAGAGGTATTAAACAAACATTTCAAGTTCACAGGTTCCAGTGAGTATTTTACTTTATCTTATTTTTGATTTCTAGAATATAGGATAAATAAATCTTCCCCCAATACTTCAATATGCATATAGGTATGTATGCACACTCATATTTGAAACCCATGCACATGCTCTCTAGTACCTATCCATACATACACTGATCCATGTAAAGACACAATGCATACATCTTAAGACATAACTTACCGGTGCATCTGTAATGGCCATGCTGCTTGTGAGGGAGTGGGCACTGAATTTGTTGGACTCACCAACATGGCACTATATATGTTGGAAGCAACCACAAGTATACAAAGTAGAATTGGTCCAATGATGGCGCCTTCCAGTCCCAAGTAATATGCTCCACCAGCTACTGCAAGACCTGTCAGGTAAGGATGCCCACCTCTGGAATTATGGCACAAGCAGAATAAAATTAAATAAACAACAGCAACAATACTATCAATTATGAAATAAGAATTTTTTATTAAGCTTAACAAAACAACACAGTTATCTATAGATACCTATATTTACACCATAAGTTGCTGTCTGAATGAGTGCACAAATATTCCAAGCTGTGGAATTACCACACAATGCTGGTAATACTAACAATGGAACTGCTACTTCACAGACATCTGCTGAAGAATGTCTGAAGGAATCAATGGCAAAATCACTTCTGTTCTGATAAACAAAAGATGATTGATTATGAAAGTGTTCATGCTTTATGGTCACAAATTGTTAATTTTAAGAAAACTAGCAACATGCACTATGAGCACCCTGAGCGAAGAAATTAATTTACGCGATGGTAGCCATTTGTACTGCATCTATTAACAACAGTTAGTATATATTCTTTAAATAAACATTCATGTCTTCTCATTTTGCTACAAAATAACATCTCAAACTGAATGTTTGTTATCGTGAACTTTTAGCATTTTCAGATGAAAACCAAAAGATTTTTATGAGCATATTAATATTTACAGAAAAGTTGTGGCTAATGGATCTCTTGATAAGAGCTCTTATGGCAGCAAGTAAGTGATTTCTGTTTTCTTTTCCATGATTCAATGGGGATGTAGAACATGAATCCTATCAACAGCATTTACACAAACCTGCTCATTGGGCTTAATCATTACAGTAATGTGCTATTACATAAGAAAAGCTACTGTTGAAAAAAACAGCTTATAACAGTTTCTGCTGTTTCTGCCAGGTTTCTGCCATGGTCTGACTTCCACCCACCTCACTGTCAGTGTTTGCCTTCACCACGACTGTGTGTGGATTAAGACCATGAAACCTAATCTCTTACATCATACACACCTCAATGTCTTACCAAGATCAAACTTAACCTACTGGTAGGGCCAGAATGCTTTCCAAGGGGACAGACTTGACCCTACAAGTTTTATGTTTCTCCAACAGTAGACACGATTAATTGCTAGACCTTTAAAACCTTTAAATATTGCTTTTGGGTTTGAGGTTTTTTTTTCATTTTTTTTGTTTGTTTGTTTCCCCAAAAGCATTTGCATCATCTTAAATGTTCTTCTGGTTAGTTTACTAAATTAAACATATGGAAACACGACTGCAGCATGAAACCAATGCATTTCGAAAACCCTCCAAAACCTAATTACAGTTATTTCAAAGAGATTTAATCTAATTTGCTAGACAGCATAATGCTTACTATTCTGTTTAATGGGAAGAATAAAATTTTGCTATACCATCAGAAAATCTGTTCCTGATACATATATTATCTGGATAGTAAACAGAGCCTGCATACTGTATAGTTAAAAACATTCTGATAAGCAGAATTATTGGCTGGTTAAATAGTTATTAGCTTCAACTTCATCCACAATTTTTGGAAAAAAATTTTCATGACTTGATTACACTTCAACCTGTTAGCTTTACTGCATGCAAAGTAAATACTTCCACAGTCTATGAGAATTATTGTTAATTTTGTGTGTATTATAATTAGGCTCTTTCTGTTCAGTGTAATTGAACAAAAATATTAATTTATAACAACAGAGAACTGAAACATTTAATGCCATTATTCTACATTAATTCCACTATAATAAAAATTAGCAAAAATGAGAGACTAGTACCAATATCTAAGTCTGGACCATGAAGTTCTCAATTACAACAATTTACTAGGATTGTTTGTGATGATCAAGACTGAGGCAGTGACTAGAGGAGTGCAGCCTTCCATGTATCTTTTACGAGGCTGTGAACACATCCTGCACATAAGAAACTTGGCAGTTCATATCTTTGCCAGCTCTGTTAAACAGTGCTGCTTTATCTTCTCATCTGAATTGCATAAGGAGATTTGCTAGGTTTTTCAGCAGCAGAAAATGTCAGTGGACATTCCAGTTGCACTCCAGATGCAACTGCAGACATTGACTTTGTCTCCATAGTCTGGAGTTTTTTTCTCTGTGTACAAACTCAAAACTGAATCCAGGAGACATTTCAAGTCAGCAGAGGCAGCCAAACACCTAGCAAGAACTTAAATAAATCTCTGCCTACCTCCCACAACATGAAAGCAGCACTAGCCCCTGTCTCAGAAGGAGACAGTCTCCAGTTTAGCAATTTCATATGTCTCAGTACATTCAAAGAACAATCCATAATCATCAGATTTTTACACTAGGGTGTGGTGACATAACACAAAGGATGGCTTCAAAAATTTCTACAAACGATACTGAAAAATTGAAGTATTTTTTTCACGTCATGAATTTCTTGTTCATTCTGCAGCATCACCTGGCATTAAGTGATGTAAAGGAAAATGCTACCCAACTTTAGTCAATAATTAGATAAATAGCTAAGGTATTCTTAGAAATACTTTACCAACCAGAACAGTTAATTTAGCTGACTTTGAGAACAGCTTTAAAGAATGAAAACATTCAAAGAGGGCTGGGAAAGTCAAACCACTTAGGCCAGTAAGACTATGAGGTGGTACTCACTACACCTATTCCTATTGGTGTAGCACTATCACTACACCTACTGAAGGTACTGTTCCACATGGTTGAGGAAAAGCAAGTTTAAAGGCATTCATGATTGTTTAGCATTTATATAATAGTAACTTTAAAAAAATCTTCAATGTACTTACCCTGATATATCAGAATAAATTGCTGTATCTACAAAATATGTTGGCAAGAGGTGAAAAACCAAGAGCAAAATGGCTTTGCATCCCTGTCCTTGCACAAGCCACAAATCTAGGACTGCAGGAATGGCTGCCCAGTATGTCCCCAGAAATGGCACTGCTCCAAGGATTGCTGCTAATGCTAGAGCACACAGAAGCAGAGGTGAGAAAAAGAACAGAGGAATGTATTTCACACATATTTAAACTGTGACACTTTTACCACACTGGTTGCCCATCTTCTATCAACTGTTGTAAATATGACACTGAAAAAGTGTCACATTAAGGCTCTTGGTGTTTTTCAGCTCTGGTTTATGAAAGAAAGAAAATTACACTATTTCCCATAAAGAAAAGCTTTAGCAACTGTCAGTCATGGAGTTACTTCCAAAAGAGGCACCTATTCAGAAAAATTCAGTCATACCACATCATGCCCATTTCAAACTTTTACATAACTACAAATCAGCAGCTCTGTGCAAGAAAGTATACAAGCGTAAGTCTCATAACTTACTGGATCTCTTGCAGTCAGCCATAATAATGCAGATAGTACTATAAGAAAACAGTCCAATATGAAATCCATGACTTTTGTATTCTGCATGAACACATGTACACACAGATATACACCCTTTTGATGGATATACAACTAACTACCTGTTGTAACGTAAAGTGATACAGTACTTCTGTCTTTAGAATTTATTGCACAAAACATATTTAGGTTTTTTTCTTTTTTTTGGTCTCACTAACCAGAAAGCAAAAATCATTAAGACTTTGCATGTAGCTGAAAGAAAAAGAAATACTATTTTCTAAGTAGGTCTAACGACAACCAGTGCTCTTTATAATACAGCCACGTCCTATTATATTGATTTTTGTTGCTTTACGGCTTCCCCTTTTGTTCCCTCATATATGAAGATACAACAGTTAAAAAGTTATTATTACTGCCACTACTACTACTACTGTTAGAGGAGGATGAGCAAAAAAAGAACAGGGAAGATTTTTCAGAGAAAACTTTGCAGCCATTTTTAAAGATAAGATTAAAAGAGAAACAGAAAACCAGGGGTTGGTAATACAGTCAGGCAACAGTACTGACAATAAGAAGCATGTCTTTTTGGTGCATTTGCATGATACCACATCTTCCTGCATGTAGGCATCTTGAAAAAATCAGCAGCTGTCACCAATGGAAAAAGCAAAAGCCCAGACAGACAGAATGAAGCTAAAACCTGGAAAGTCTTGGACTGAACAGAAGGGAGAAAGAATTAGATACAGCAAAAGAAACAGACATGAGAAGTAAACAGCTGGCAGGGATGTGCTATGAAACCAAAAAAAGGCAAGGCTTAGAGGTAAGGCAGCCATCAGCAACTTCGCTGTACCCTGCCTGTGGCCATCATGAAACACTCCTGGAATAAGTTTTCGGCAGCACTACAAACGTGCATAATTATGTCTAAAGATTTTGAAAATGAGAGCTGTGAAAAGCTGTACTGTTGTCACAGAATAATTAGATCTATTGTAGTTTAAATTAAATTTGGAAGAATCAATCAATGCTAAGAAGTTCTTTGGAACCACAATGTATAGCATTAAATTATTAAACTTGTTATGCTGTTTTCATAGTGGGGTCCTGAACAATAAACAGGAAATAAAAATGAGGTTATGTATTGAACAGGAAATAAAGAAAACAATTGCTAGCTACTTATTAAGCTCAGACTATATGAGTTCAATGACAGACTCAGTTTTATGAGAAAAAAAGCAGTCAATTCTGTAGTCAGAAACTTTCTTAAGACATTTGCACAAATCAACAATATTAAGATTGCCTATGCAACTCAAATAGTTGCCAGTTTCTGAATTAATGTTCTCTAAAAATAATTTCAATACTAATCTTATCAGCAACATTGAATTCGACTGATGTTGTAAAATAAATAATTATGTAATATCTACAAATGGATTGTGACTGTTTACTTACCTGATGGTATGAAGACGATGTTAATTCCAAATATAGTGTGAGTCAGCCAAGTGTAGAGTCCATAGAACCCAGCCATTTTGAGAGAAGCATCAAATACACCTCTAAAACAATCACAAGAAATTCTGTTAAGTTTTATTGTCAATAGCATTCTGGTAACTTTTATAAAGACACACACCAGCTGCTTTGAGCAACTGCAAAGCCATCTGTGCTACAAATAACACAACCCTCATAGTTTGAGAAACTATAGTTTTGAGTGGGAGGACCTAAAGAAACAGATTTTAGGACCCTGAGGGATCCAAGAGAGGCGGAACCCGGAGGGGTCCATTCCCTGCCCTTCCCGCCCATCCATCCCCTCTCAGGCTCAGGCAGGCCGCAGCCCCCTCTCTATCGCCCGCTCCTCGCTTCCTTCCCCTGCGCTCCTTTACCCCCAGCTCTCCCCCTGCTCTTCAGAATCCGCATCCATCGGGTGCTGGGAAGAGCCGTGGAGCCCTCTCCTGAGGCGGCCCTGCTCCCAGGGGCCCTCAGCCACCTCTCCCTGACACCATCCACATAGGCTTGGGGATATGTATTTGTATACGTTTCTATTTTTGTTCCTTATCCTGCCTGTTACTGCCTTTCCGCTGTTCTAGTAAATCTGTTCCCAGGTTTTTTTATTTCCAACTTTAAGTCTCTCATCTTTATTCCCCTTTTATCTTCCCTTCGGAGTGTGTGTCGGGGAGGATAATAGCAATTCTGTCTTCTGATTTTTTGGACCACAGGGACTGCTAAAAACGTGGCACACAACTCAAAACGTAACACTGAACCTTTTATGCATTTGTTCCATATGAAAAGAATATGCATCCATCACACCTGTCATGTAAGGCATTTAGACACAAAAATGCCAGACTGTTCTTCATTGTTCACTAGGTTCCAGGGATAAACTTGAAAGAAACTGCTCAGGCATCAGACCACATTCTTTATCATAAATAACCTTTTATCTATCAGAAACAGTACCATTCTACATACAAACTACTTTTTCTTTGCCCTTTTCCACTTTTACCTGTTTATTCATTTTCTTTATCTGCTTACATTTCTATACCTGTTCATCATCATCGGATTAAAACCTTGGCTTGCAAAGTGCAATAGTCTTCTTAAACCCTACTTTACTGCTACTTACATGGCTTTCTGGATAGACCACTCATATTCATTATGGGATTTTAGCCTCAACAGCTTTCTGTTCTTAGCTTTTAGGTTGCTTACTCGGTTACATTAACAAAAGCAAACAGAACATCAAGTAATCTAAATTAGTCCTGCTGAATCTATGTCCCACACATGCTGGCCACAAAACAAAGTTCTCCTCTCCTAAGTGTGACCCCAGGTTCATGAGACAGCAAACAGGCAGCCAAGTGCTGTAGCATTCCTACAGCACCACTGCACTGACACACGCGGAGTATCCTAGAACTGAACTGAAAACTGTGCCTTAGGACTACAATCACAAAATGATACTCTAAAACTGGTATATCTCAACATTGCATTATGCCAGTTTTTCACCCTTATATGAAGAAGGCATGAGGTTTCCTGAAGCCACTATTTTTAGCTTGGATTTAAGTAACCAAATCTGAGTTCCTCTCCTCAAAACTGTTCTACGGTTCCATCACTGCAGAACTGGTGTGCATGCACCCTCTTAGAAAGTATAAATGCAAAGTTTGCTGATTGTAACTTCCTTGTTTACATATCATGGTTTTAGTTATACTGCTTACAAACTTTGCAGTTTTGGGAACTCTTATCAGGAGAGCAGAGAGGACAGCAGGACATGCAACAGAAATAATGGAGCCAGATGGCTCCAGTGGAAAGGCTTTCATTACACATCGAACAGGAGTACAGCTTGAACAGAAAACAGCTCCTTCCAGAACTAAAGCCTCTAAAAGCACGGTTTCTTTCCTTTGTTGACTTGATAAAGAAGTTTCTAGAAAAAAACCCCAAACTTTCTACTTTCTTTGCTATTAAACTATTATGTAGAATCTTTTCTTCTGAATTACCAGCAACAATTCCAGCATGCTCACAGTTTGGACACAATCCTCATTATTACTTCCATGGGCCTTTTTTTTGCATATCTTTGCCCTCTTTTTCCTCTTAATGGCACACACAGATACTCAAATGACTGCTGAATTAAAGTTATCTTCTTTCAAACTCACCCACTGGAAGTTTTAAGTGCATAATAAGCCTCACACATCAGCGGCAAGTTAATACATAATATATTTCAAGAACAAAATACCATATACCTCAAAAAGACTGTAGAACAGTATAGCATCTCTCTAGCTCTTTGCATCTAGCCCACACATCTAATAAGCTTAAGGGAAAAGCCATCATGCAGTGCTGAGAGGCTGAGAAGCTGCCAGCATACAAGCAGAAAGTGAGAAGAGGCTATAACTACTTTCATTCTTCTTATGTCCTTCACATTTCTTTGTGTCTGCCTCAACTAGTCAGACAAATACACCGGGAAACCTACTTCATGGCAAGTGTGGCCCAGGAGAATGACAGTCTCTGAAGACTCATGTTTCTTACTTCTGTGAGAAGAACTAAGAATCATAACTTAAATTCTCTCTAAATTCATATCCATTTGACTTCATAATTAAGGCAGTCAAAAAAATAATGCTGAAAACACTAACCAGCATCTTCATCAGCAGCATGCTTTACCTGCACTGCATCTGTCATGCCAGTTCTTAAAGATGATGTGGTGTGCTAGTGCAAACACTGAATTAATTTATTACTATCTGTAAAATGCAGACAGGAGAAATTACCAGAGTAAATTAATTTCTCCACTTAATATGTTACTGGCATACATTCCTTTTATATATACAAGAATAATTGCATGTTACAGAAATCAGAAAAGCCAATTGCTGTTTACGTCTCACTTTGGCACTATTCCTGGATGAACTATTTTACCTGCAAGAGCCATCATTTGAAAATTTGTAATTTATGAGCACTTCATGGCGATCTGGTATAAAGCATATTTAGACATACATATTCTATTTTGCTGAGCTTTGAAATGCATGTGTAATTTTAAAAAAAATTTTAAAAAATCAAAGGATATGGGTCATGCTTCACATTATTCAGATTAAAAATGAAGAAACTTCTGTCAGATTGTCAAATGTTTCTGCATAGCTGGCCAAAGTACTATTTTTGCAACAGTTCTTTCTACTTCACTGAACCAGTAGGGAATTTTCTTGTAGATTTTGTAAGGGAAAGTACCATTTCATTTTATGGGTTTTGTAGGTATTAGTGGATTTTTTTTCTCTTTCACCGATTTGCTAGGAAATTCTACAGCTTCACATTTTATTTTACATTAAATGTATGTCCACTTGAATTCAGATTCATTTCATGGAACCTACAGATAAGGTTTGTTCACCATGAATGACATGCTGACATTCCAAAAATTTCAAGCTAATGTTGCAACAACTCCGTTTCAAAGGAAAGAGGCAGAAAAGTGAAGACTCCTGGGATGCAGAACATACCTCAAGCTTCAACTCAGAGCATTAATTTTTTTTATTTCATAGCTAATTTTATTTCCTAGATCTCTTTATTCCTGGAGCACTGGATGAAAGAAATTATAAGAACTGGATTTTCCAGAAATACCAGAGCAAGCATAAATAAATTCAGAGGTGAGATTTACTGATTACTATACTAAATTTATAATGGAAGTATATTGACCCTGGCCACTGAACAGGTATAAGTGTCAAAACTATACAAAGGTGACTTTTAAAAATCTTTGTGCTTTGCACTAATTTTTTTTAATCTTTGTGCTAAGCACTTAGCACTTTCCTAAATACTTCACAAAACATGTTACAAGCCATACAATGGTTTACAATCCAATTAAAATGCAATTTTTATAACAGAAACACCTTAAGCAAAAAACAGTAGTAAAAAAAGAAAATCTCAGTCATTTGTCCTCCTCTTTACACCACTGATGCTTGGTATGTCTGCATATTATCTAATTAGACATTAGAAGGATTGTACTATATCTTTGTTCAAAAATAATCCTGTATGCAGAATTTATTAATTCAAAATGATGCTATAAGAAACTCCAGCTACTCTTTTTTGAGATTGCAGCCTCCACATCCTAGGAGTAAAGGGTGCAAAGTATAAAAGCAAATGCAATGCATCCCAACTTCACAGTACAGCTTCACAATTTATTTCAGATGAGGTTAACCCAGAACTGCCACAAGAAGAGAGCCCTCTTTCTCAAAACATTAATTTCTACCCCAGACTCCCTTCCTCTGTCTACCTGCCAGCATGGTCTCTTTTATGTGCAATGGCAGTTTTTATAATTAATTCAGCTAATAATTGGTGGATGGTTTAAGCTAACTAGCTCAGCTCTCTGTACCCATACAACTCATAAAGCAGTGGCACAAATAGCTGCTTTCTGCTAGCACGCTCACCACTGCAGGGCAGGAACTCTTCTGTGCACCACAGTGCTCCTATCCCAGCTAGAACTAACAACTAGTGTTCCCATAACTTCAAATAATTAATTCTCTTCTTTCAGACACCACCAAGATATCTTGCAGAAGTCAAGCTAGCACTGAAAAGCAGAGGACAGCCATTACCTTTAAAAGGACCAAAATATTATTCCCCAACAATGACCCCCCAAATTTCAAGTGATCACTGGGAGAACACCGAAGAATAAAATGACTGAAAGAAAAATGCAAAAAAAGAGATTTTTGCAAAAAAATCTCTTAAGCTGTCCTTCAACTCTCTTGAAGGGTTCTGTTCTTTCAGGAATAAAAAAGACCCTCATTATTTTTCAGTTACATATGAAAAAAGAGCACCAGGATACATTCTGGCAATGAATAATGCAGAAATGGCAGGAAGCAGTTCTTGACAGTGATCATCTCGGGATCAAGAGAAATACACAGATGCTTTTCAGAGTCAACTCTGTAACAAGATTTCAACAGTTTTGTTGCTGAAATTAATTTGTCCTTAAGAATCATAAAACCGAACAAAGAGAAGTAAAAGCTTCAACATCTGGAGGCAAGTAATGACATTAGTCAGATGAAGTGATACAGCCTTGAACAAAACATAGGTCCTTAACGTGGTGTAACTGATTCAAATATTACATCTCTCAAGGTAGGACAGGTCTCCTGTGACTGTATCCGAACTTCACACTTTTAAACAGTGGGAACTTGCCCCAGGGACACAGCAGCAAACAGGATTCCTTCTCTAACAGCCAAATACTTGCATTCTCTGAAAAATAACAATTGACATATAGTTGAACTCACAAATTTTTGATCTGATTATTTCTTTAGGAAACTTTGAATAATTTTGAATTACTATTTGGGTTTGGTTATCCATAGTTTGTAAACTTAATATTAGTCTTTTGAGAAATATATTTGAAAGCATTAGTTATTTCTCAAGCAACTATTTCTAACACTTCCAGATTTTTTTCAAGAACAGAACCACAATGCTTACTATGTGCAATGCCCAACTATTCTAAAAACGCATCTTTGAACATAACATAAAAAAAGCCAACTAGTTCAGGGCAGGTCTGTCTAGCCATCATTCCACCTCCATCAGAGGTCAGAAGCAGACACTAAATGAACAAAAGAATTACGAAAAACACATTTAACAGTCCCCTGAACATTTTTCCAGCCTGTATTTCCACCTCAGGGGGTATCGTGAACCCAATGCAGGGCGAGTATTTAGTAAACCACAATATTTGTTCTTAGCCCTGTCTGATTCTGCAAGTTGCTGCAACCTCCACATTTTTTGGCTAGACCTTCCCCACTGTCTGCTGGCTGTCACACAAACCAGTACACTTTTCTTATTTTTTGAAACTTCCTGCTTGTTTTTTGATGATCCCAAGATGTTACGTGGGAAGAGACTGAGCAGTTCAACCCCAGTCATCATACAGTTTTCATACTATTTCTGATTTTGCAAACCAGCTGTGTTAACATCCTCCTTCCAGGCCAAAGAATCCAAATGAGCTCAGTCATTCTTCATACGGAAATTGCCACCATACATTCATTCCTCCAATCAGTCTGCTGCCCTTCTAGCTTTCCAAGATGTAGGAAACAGGATAGCGCAAGTAATTCAGGGTATTGGCAAACCTTAGATTCATACAATGAGATTACTATGTGTTTCTGTTGTCTATGTCTGTTGCAAAAAATCTTGCTGTTTGATATCCTTGGTAGATGTCTTAAAAGTATTAAACACTGAGCTAGCACACCTGCCTGAAAATCCAGCTCCCCTACTGGTAACAGCACAGAGAACATCAGTTCGTGTGTGAAGTTAGGACTGGTTTTCACCCTGTGCAGTCCTTTCATCAGTCATTTTCCTACAAAGATATTGCTGTCTTCTGACTTTGTTTACAGTACTGCTGTAATTCCAAGATCAGTACTCATCCTTACTAGCTCAAACAGTTTTGCAGCATCAGTGAGGTGTCCTGCTCTTCTTTCCCAGGACAGTTATGAATAGACTGGACAGCAGAGGTCACTGTCCCAACACTGTCACTTATTTCTGCCCTCTCTTCCAAGTGTTTATCCATGCAGAAAACTGCTTTTCAACTACTTAATTTCCTTTAAAGTCTTTGGAAAGAGATGCTGTAAAAAGCCTTTGGAAAACTTCAGCAGAACATAGCCATATCAACTTACTAGTGGTTTTGCTTGCTGATCACTTCAAAAAACATAAAAAGACCAAACCTCTCTATGAAAACTCCAGTGTTTCTTTGCACCAGTTCACCAGTTGCTGGTATGTCCTTAACATTAGTTCCTGCCTGCACAGTACTAATATCCAGCTTACCTGTTTGCACTTTCTGGAACTTTTTTCCTTTTAAATTTTGCCCTTGAGTTTTCTTTGGTTAGTTAGTATCACCCACTCTCATCCTTTTGCTATTGCTATTTTTGTCTTTTCTTCTACAACCTCTTCTACAGTCACTGTAATTTCTGAGATATTCTACTGCAGCTCACCCATGAGGAATGTTTTACAATGTGACTCCATCTGCTTACTTTAATGGGAAAGAACAACACAGCATCAATTTACACCCGCATCTGCAACAGCCTGCAGCAGATTTCTTGTTTCTGAGTACTCCTTGTCATCCCTTAATCCTCCTGAGTGCTCTGTGCTTCTGCTGGAGCTTTGAGCAAATGGAGCAAACTCTCTCTCTCCCCCCTATTCCTTTCTGGTCTATTTCTATCTGCCAAAGTTTATGAACTTTCTGTTTCCTTCATTGAGGTAGAACTTCAGTTTTCCAAAGAATAGTTTCTCATTTCCTATGACCTTTGTCATTTTGCTCTTAAGCTGTACAGCCAGTCTTCCCTTTGACCTTATTCAAGCCTTTCTCAGCAGCTGGCACACACTGGCAATGTACATTGAACATTTACTGTTCTCCACATCACTTTTAAGGATAGGACACTTTTACATCCCCATTTTAGTTTCAAAAGCTCATAAATTAGGACAACAGCTTACTGGATTCAATAAAGCTTGAGATCCATTGCATTCTTGTGTTGAGAAACTCGCAATCTGTTAAGGGCTCAGTACTGGGGCTAGTTCTCTTTCACACCTCTATCTGGATGAGGGAATAGAATGCACCTTCAGTAAATTTGCAGATGACACCAAGCTGGGCAGCAGTGTTGATCTGCCTGAGGGCAGGAAGCCTCTAACAAAGGGATCCGGACAGACTGGGCCAAGGCCTGCTGCATGGTTCCACAAAGCCAAGGGCTGGGTCCTGCACTTGAGTCACAACAACCCCAGGCACAGCAACAAGGCTTAGTGAAGATTGGCTGAAAATCTGTCCAGCAGAAAAGGACCTGGGGGTGTGGATCAATAGCCAGATGAATGTCAGCCAGCAGTGTGCCCAGGTAGCCAGGAAGGCCAGCAGCATCCTGGCTTGTCTCAGAAAAAGTGTGGCCAGCAGGACTAGGGATGTGATTGTCTCCCTGTACACAGCACTGGTGAGGCTACACTTTGACTACTGTGTTCAGTTTTGGACCCCCTCGCTACAAGAAAGACATTGGGGTTCTGGAGCATGTCCAGAGAAGGGCAGCAGAGCTGGTGGAGGGTCTGGAGAACAAGTCTGATGAGAAGCAGCTGAGGGAACTTGGGAAAAGGGGCTAAGGGGAGACCTCTACAACTACCTGAAAGGAATTGGTAGTGAGGTGGGTGTTCTCCCATGTAACAAGTGACAGAAAAAGAGGAAATGGCCTCAGGTTGTGACTGGAGAGGTTCAGATTGGATAGTAGGAAAAACATCTTCACAGAAAGTTATCAAGCAGTGGAACAGGCTGCCCAGGGAAAAGCTTGTCACTATCCTTGGAGTTCTTCAGAAGATCTGGTGCTTAGGGACATGGCTTAGTAGTAGACTTGGCAGTGTGCTAGGTTAATGGTTGGACCTGATGATCTTAAAGGTCCTTTTCCAACCAAAATGATTCTATGAATCTGTTATAAAATTACTGATCACAGGCATAGAGAAGAGGGTATTTTGGTTGCTTATGCTGGTGGAGAGAATAAATAATGGATGGACCTTATAAGTCTGACTTCAGATTACTAAGAACCCAGAAAGCTAAAGCTATGATGTTAAATCCTTGAAATCCTGAAGTTCTCTATCAGCCTTCATGCGGTCTTACATTACAATAAAACTGGTTTTTAAATAACAGAAATGTAACCGAGGTTCTAATATGATGTACTGCAACATTAAATACACACATAATGAATTATTACATATTGCAAGTATAGAATCCTGCAATATGTTATACCAAGAATAATTCTCACAGCATGATTTTATTGTTGTTAATAATAGAAGTTCTCTTTCCTATATATTTAATGATTCTTTCCACAACCCTTGTCTTTGCATCTCTGCAAGTTACCTATGAGGCCTGCCTTAGAAGCAAAGAGAAAAATTGGCTGAGCTGAATTCCAGATGCAAGTGTCACTGTTTTTACAGATGACAGTCTATGTCACATACCAACTAAACTTTCAATCAAATAAAGATGGTATGGTCTGGCATCCAAATAACTGTTAAAGAAAAAGTTGGTGTTGTAAAAAAAGCAGCACATATACATAGTTGTGTAAGTGTAACATGTAACTAAATTATTATTAGTAGTAATTAACTAGATTAGTATCTAAGAGTCAATGTAGTTACATTATTGAAGATTGCATGCAAATCTGTTTATGCATACACACACACAATAACCCACAGCCTCTGAGTGTTTACAGATAGCATCAGTCTTAAACAAATTGGACAGTCACAGAAATACATATTACAAAAATACACCAAGAGACACTGCTGTTAGAACACACAGAATGTGCCATCTGGAATACGAAAGAAGCAAATGGCAGAGTACTGGAACTGCCTGATATGAACCAAGGATGCCCTTAATAACCCATCCATGTGTTTGAAAATATACTATAACACTCTGCATGGTGCAGAGAACAGAACTGTTTTATATCAGACTACGTTTTTAAGTAATCTCGCAGATTGGAAGTAGTAAACTCAAACTCCTACAGCTTTTGTGACTTGCTTGACCCAAATTACATGTGTACAATAACAAAATTTTTTCCATTTTCAGGTGAATTTGGAAAAAGTACAGATTAATCATGAGCAAGTCAATTATTTTCTGAAATTTTATTTTAATGTCTTTTTTTTTTTGACTTAATCTTTGGGTAACTTTGAAAAAAATCACGTGTCTGTAAAGCAATATATAGACAGCTGTGTTTAGCAAGAATTTTTTTTATATAAAAGCAAAGGAAATATAAGTAAAGACAATTTTTTTTTTTTTTTTTTTGCATATAGGACAATATTAAAGACTATTGGTATGAGCAAGTCATGCAGTTGTTGCTACTAAAACAATCAGTAAATAAATACTACTCAGGTTACAGCTACTGCTAGTTTGGTTTTGCAAACATACTGCAACACTGCGGCATCTCTTCCAGAGTTGTACTATACATTCTACTTTTTTTTTCCAGTAACTCAACTGAAGCTTTCCTTTGTGTGATTTTAAACAAAAAACCCCAGTATCTGTAACTCACATTTTTAGACTAGGAAATTATTAGGACAGAATAATTTTAAATTCTATTCCCATGTAATAACATACACTGTAAGTAGAGCTTATAAAATTGCAGTAAGGTCCTGTTAAGTGCATTCATGAATGAGATTTCTGCAGTAGATACTCCTGCTAGTAAAGAACATACATTGCATGCAAAAATTCAGTCAAAACATAAACAGTTAAC
Source organism: Phaethornis superciliosus (assembly GCA_023637945.1). Taxonomy (NCBI): domain Eukaryota; kingdom Metazoa; phylum Chordata; class Aves; order Apodiformes; family Trochilidae; genus Phaethornis; species Phaethornis superciliosus. The sequence continues at coordinate 65,691,714 of JAJQWJ010000002.1, read as the reverse complement.
AGTTGTCTTTGAAAAATTAATCTGAAAGGCATTATTAATGTTGCAGTAAATAAACAAGATCACACATTTTGCTTTTTCTAAGCATTAGCTTGACATGCTGGAAGATTATTGTTTTCTGTGGGAATTGTATCACCATCTCATTTTCTCCATCTTTATTGTCAGTATGTCACAGCAAACCAGCTAGATGCTTAAACAGCTGGGATTTGTTTGTTTGTTTGTTTGCATGGTAGCTCATTTTGGATCTCTTTAAATATTAGGACATGAAAGTTGAAAACCCAGTAAGAATTTATTTCAGCCATCAAGGCACTGTAGGTTTTCTTCATTTCAAATTTCTTTTCAACTTTCTGGCAAATTTCAATTAAGGATATAATTACTATTTTGTCTTTAGAAGCACCTAGTATTTTACATAACTTTTATATAACCAATGAAAAATCTCGTCAAATTTGAGGTGTACATGTCAAATGAAGAAAATGAAGCCAACAATGATAACCCTTCTCAAACTGAAAACAAGCAGTCCTCATCTTCCTGGCATTACAGAACAAACTTCCACTAACACATGTTTCAAGGCATCACTCAAAATACCCATCTGGGTTCAAGACCATTTCACAAAGTAATTAGGCCCCACCGAAATTGGAAGCTGCAGTAACTTTTAAGCCACAGCCATACCCGTGTGCATGCACTCATGTGAAAGTATCGCACACACTAAATTGCACTGAGGCCGTGACAACATGCAACTTAGTAATGTGCAATATCTCCACCAGAGCAAGCAGAATGGGAGCTTCAGGGAAGAAGGGTATGGTGCATTCAGGAAGAGAACGACATGCTGCTCAGGGAAAGGAAAATGGTTCAGGCAAAGGTGTGCATGCTACTACTTTGGAGACCTGCGAGTTGGAGAATTATTGATTCATCCATTCAGGGGGGAGGGGGAAAAAGAAAAAAAAAAAAAAAGAGCACCATCTCCCTATTTCAGGGGTAAATGATAAAATTTTCCTAATTCTGCCGTAAGGTAGGTGACATACGAACTAACTTAATTTTACAGGATCTTTTCTGAACAAAGCAAATCTCGCACTGATATGTAGAGATCATTATTTCCCCCCAGACTTCAAAATACTACATTATTAATATAATGCCAATGAAAATTTTCACTAACAAGTACTGAGAAATAAAATTATCTAAATGCAGTAAACCTGTCTCAGATTCTCACATTTCTAAAGCAAGTGATCTTCCTAACCCTGACAGAAGTGCTGCCAAAATAATTCCTGTAGCTTTACCTACTCTGGCATAACCCTTCTGCCATACTCACCATTTCCTTCCCTATTTCCCTTTCTCTGCTGGTTTCTGTAGCTGACTTTCAGTAGTTCAAGTGAAAGACACTCGTGTTTACTATACAGGCCAATAAACAACACCATTATTCAAGGGAAGCTCTTGTACATGAAGATGCAATCATATCTTCAGAATTCATCACATTTTTGTGCTGCTGATGACTTATGTAATATGGAGAACGGGAAAAAAATTTTTTAAAAAGGACACCAGGAAGGTCAAAAGGCAAATGGAGCATTTATCAAGAAGAAGAAAAATAATAATGAAGCGTGGGCACACCAAGAAAGTAAAAACTGCAGTGAGAAAGATGCAAGTTTGTGTGAAAACTGAAGGAAAAAAGATAAACCAACTAGGCATGAAAGACCAAAACTATTAGAGAAAAGAAGATATTTTGCTACTAGGGCATTAGCACTATTAGGGATAATTACTATTTTCCTAAAGTTTTATTTCCCATTTAATTTGCTGACAGTGGTTAAAAAAATTCCACCGAAGAATTTGGGAGTGTGAATTTTGAATGAGTTGCTTTATTTGATGAAACACCATTACATCTTATATCAGTCAGAAAATCCTAGGGTCACACGTGACACTAACAGTGACCTTCCTCGCAGGTTTTTAAAATGTTTTTTACAGAATGATCATGAAAATATTGATCTTCATGCTCCCCTCACAGATCTTCCCCAAAATGCAACCTATCAGGAAAAGCAATGGCAGTATATGGAAACAAAGTACACACAAGTGCATACTTTAAAAGGTGAGAGTATCACAGTAACTCAAAATAGGAAAAACTAATTTATGATCAGTTAAAAAAAATGCTTTTGCTCTTTTGTCCAAACACTCTTAATTCCCTTCTAGAGGATTGCTTAGCATCTGACAGGACTTCACTATAAGAACTGGGAAACTCCATTAAAGGCATCATTTCTCCATCTGCGAAAACATAACTGCCTGGCTTAGGGGTAAAAAATAAACTCTGCAACATGAAGAAGACCAAACAAGCACCAAGGAAGCCCTTGCTTTTTCCATTGCCTCATTGTCTAGTGAGGAGCCTAGAAAGACTGAATTATGCAACACTTGACCATCAGCAGTTCTTTTATAGAAAGCTAAGAGACCCTGTGCAGGCTGGTTGGGCTCCCTCTTGGCCAAGCAACGTGGTGGGTGAGAGGGAGACCCAGGAAAGGGGCTCCCACATTTGGGCATCTTCCAGGCCATGGACACCCCATGTCCAAACCCACCATATTTGGCCACAGCCACAGCTGACCTCACAATGGTCTCCTGCCCTATAAAAGCAGGAGCCCCCACACCCGACCCACAGTTCACCCTCGAGCTTCCAGGCCTCGGGATGCCAACCATGGGTGGAAGGAAGAGAAGCTGGAGCAGGGAGGAGAGTGCCTGCCCACCTCGGCAGGGGAGGCCACAGAGCTGCTCCCCAGAACCCCAGAGGAGGAAGACACCTCCCGGGAGGAGGAAGGGGAGGCAGCAGAGGAGGAGAAGGAGGAGGAGGAGGAGGACCCCTCCTGCTGTGAGCGAAAGTGAGCTGGTGTCTCTGTGCCGGGCCATGCAGCTCCTGTCTCTGTGCCCAGCAGGGAAGGCTGCGGAGCACAGGCTGCTGCCTGCCTGCCAGGAGCCAGAGCAGCGAGGGGCCGGGCCGCCCACCTTGCCGTGGGGCAGCACACAGAGGGTTCCGGCAGCCACCTCCCAGGGGCCTGGAGAAGGGTGAGCAGCAGAGGAGGAACATCTTCGGGCTTCCTACGGGCTCGCCTGCAACCTCTCCCTCCAAGAAACAGCTCCCTTGTTCATTACCAAGGCTTTTATGGACCCTTCTTTTCCAACCCCCACCACCACTGCTCGCCAACATGTTCCATCCCTTCTGCACCAAGCCCTGAGGGAGAGTGAAGGAGAGGGCCTGGCCTCCATCCAGCTGTTGCTGCACAGGTGAAAGAAGCAGCAGCAGAAGAGGAAGAACTATAAAACCCCTTGTTCCACATGAGTGCAGTCAACCAGACTTTTCTGTTTGAGGCCATGCAGCTCTTGTCTCTGGAGCCCAGGAGTGCCTGCCTGCCAGGCAGGGGCCAGAGCAGTGAGGAGGGTGTTTACCAGCTTGCCTTGGGGCAGCACAGAGCTGCTCCTGGCACCCTCAGCACCTGGCAGCATCCCAGCCACCCAGGCTCCCTCACATGATATGGCTCCAACAGCATTGCAGGAGCACCTGACCTTCTCTCTTATCAGCAGCCCAGCCTACTGCAGCTTTATTACTGGACATTAAGAACAACTAAAGAATAAAAATGCTTTCATCTTCTCTTCTTTGGCACCCTGGCAACTGTGTCTGCACTCCCATCACCTCTCCCAGTCACTGTCTTTGAGTAGGAGGTTCTTTTTGGAAACTTTTCTTTTTCCATGGCCATGTCTGTGCTTTGGTGGTGTCTTGAATTCAGCATTTTTTAGGCTATAGTACCAGGAATTCAATAATAGTTTTTTTTTATGGAGTAGAATTATCATAACAAAGGTACTGAGTTCCTTCTTACTTCCAAATTATGAATCTCACTTCAGTGCTAAGTAAAATTGTGGAGGTCAATCTGGGAGTAATTGAAAAAAACATGAGAGAATGAAGTCATTGGTCACAGCCAACCTGGGTTCACATGGGGAAAGTCCTACTTAACTGAAGACAAACTCTATGAACTTCTTAAGAGGCTCAACTGCAGAAATAAGCAAGGCAAGAAGTTCTGAAAATCTCAGAAAAAGCATTCCAAAGAATTAAAATAAGGCAGCAGGTACAGGCTACTCTAAGCAAACAGATTTGAATTACTGATTCAGGCTACCTTAGTGAACACACAGTCTGAGCTCTCATATATGACCAGCAGCTTCACATTCCATATGCTCTATGCACTGGCTTTTTCTCATCATATTTGCAGTAACTGATGCATGCTGGCTCTTTCCTATGCATTTTCCTGCATAAACACTATTGCATTGTGCATATATATGCACTATTGCAATGCATATATATGCATTGTGCCTGCTCAAACACTATTTTCTTTCTTTCCACCTTTCTAAACTGTGACAAATATGTTGGGTTACCTTTGTCACACACTAATAAACTATGAATTACATTTCCTTCTTGCAGAGTACCTATGCCTGGAGAAGCAGTTTATTTTTTGACATACTTTCCTTCCACCTACAGCTAAAAAGAATAATTTGTGCCACACATTTCAGTTTCTAAATCTGCTCAAGTTCTTCAGAAAAGACAGAATTAAGGCATTAACCATGTGGTCAATAAAGACTTAAAGAGTTGTCACTCAAAAGAAGGGCAAGTCACTTTTTGGCAGAAGTCTGGATTTGTTGCTTTCTACCTGGACTCTTCATTTCAAATGCCTAGAGCAGTTATAGTTGTTCAAGATCTTATGTGTGATACAACCTCCCCATTGTTAAAATGTACCCAGAACAGCTGAATTCCATAAAAGATAATGGGACTCTCTTGTAAAGTACATCTAATAATGTCAAATATTTTGCAATGAGTTTGGAAAGCAGTTTTAGTACATTGACAGTTTAAAGTTTATCCATGTTTTGCATGTAAGCACATGACATGTAAAGCAGTGGTGTAAGGGATAATGACTGCATAAAATTTGGAGTTGACATTGCTCAGTCCATCAGCTTTTTAAAAAAGTGAGCTATAACTTCAATACTTTAAAATCTATTTATGACATAACCAACATGCTAGTGCTTTAAGCTGCGAACGTGAAAGCTGACAGAAAGCTTCACCTGTGATCAATAAACCACATTACTGTACCACCCTAAAAAATTGCCTTATTGTGACATATGAGTAAGCTATATCGAAAAACACAAAAAAATCCTCCTTCAATTACTGTAGTAGTTTAAAGGTGACATAAAGGAGTGGTAACTAAGCATAAACACTGCGAATGCCCTCTGGAAGTGCAGCACAGTAATGCTTTAGGCAGGATAAGGAGAGTGCTCCCCTGTTGTTACCTTTGGTGTAAATGGTTCGTGCAGATCATGAACTAATTTTCTCTCAAATGAAACTGGACTGGAAAATGCAGTCCAGGAGCATATCTAACATACTCCAGCTGCAAATGGGTACTTAGTCCCCAAGATGAGACTAAAAATAGTTCAAATTAAGTTACTCTGAAAAGCGTATAGTACAGATGTCAGGTCCTCCATTTCAATTGTTTAACTATGAACCTGCTCCTACTTGAGCTGCAGTAGCTGTTAATACCAATGTAGCTGCAAACACACTGCTTCCTGGTAGACAAGGGATGTTATGGGTCAATCAGTTATATAAAATACTAGCATTAATTACAGCACAGACCTGTAATTCGTTTTAGGCAAGTCCAATTGAATTGCTTTTTTAGCAATCAAGGGGGGAAAAAAAAAGTCATCACTCCTAGGTTTTTGATTTCTAACTTGCCTTTGAAACATAAGATGCTGTAGTTGTTAAGTTTTTGTAGTTTAACATCAAGTTTAAAAACTAATTTTACAGAAACAGCAAGAAATCAGCAACATACCTTATTGCTTCTTCCACAGACTGGCCAACTATATTTGAGGAGGGACCTGGCTGAGACAAAGGTGTCAGGCTTATCACCCACTTTACTGGCTTGTAGTACTCATCACTGGAACTCAACAGGTAGAACAGTGTGGTCAGAAAAATCACCTGCAAAATAAATTGGAGTTCTAAATTAAAATTCAATACTTTCCAGAACTGTGGTACTCAGCTGTGCTTCAGATATTGCACTTTCCACAAGCGTGGGTTTAGAGAAACACACAGAGCTAGAAGAATAATTTTCTCCTCTATTCCACAAAAATCACGAAGAGCTAAACATGATGCAACTTCTAGCTCTGTGAAGCCTCTTCCTGAAGTCACCAGTAGATCATGCAGGTTTTTTTCCAGCATGTTTAGCAGATCAAAGAATTGCTGAGTAGTAACACCTACTCTTAAAACAAACAAAACCAAAAATTAAAATAAGATCTATCAGATAAATCTGAGTGTCTCAAGAGTCATTACGCAGCTGAATATCAGATATGAATTAAACAAAATCTCATGAACAGAATATTTATAATATTTATTAGGCTGGCAATCCTAACTAAAAATTCCTTTCAGAGTTTGAAGATGAGCCTCAGCAGAAGTGATGACACTTTAGTTATTTTCAGTTTAAAGACCACAAGATACAATTTTAACACAAGATTGTGTTAGCTTCCTGTATGTTACAGTCCACTGGTTTCCTTGTTTTCCTGTTAGTGTGCTCAGCAACTTCTTTGGCCATACAGACATCACAGAAATGTGTCCAGCTTGAAACAGAATACCTTGGATAAGGAAAATCCACTCTATATGCTCCAAGGGTGAACTATCACTTACATTTCCTTCATCTACAAGCCTTAGATCTTTTCTTTCTTCCGAAGATTAAAAAGAAGTATTTCACCTTCCTTACTTCCAGCCTACTTGTATGCTAGAATAAATCACATCTTAATCTTCTGATAAGTCAAACAGCCTGACCTCTGTCTCTTCCTTTCAAGCATTTTACCCAGTCTGCAGACACCTCACCCCCTTTTTTTGAACGATTTAAAAAAAAAAAAGTAGATCGTAAAAAATGCATGCAGTATTCCAAATCCATTTGTCTCTGTCCCTAATTTCTTCATATTTAATTAAATGTTACTACCCCTTCCCCACACTTTACCAGCCTTTCACTTGGAATTCACACCCATCTGTTCAGCTACTATGACCCTTTCCAAAATACCACACATAGGTGTAGGCTGTATTACATCTTCTCAGGTGTGAAGCTTCTGCCTTAGGTGATAAACCAATCTATCAACTAAAAAAAGTCATTACATCAGCATCTTTAAGCAGCATACTGTTATTAATTTTGAGATCTTATAAAAAACAACTGCACTAGGCCTTGCTTTAACAGGAAATAATCCAATGCCAGTATCAATATCAGTTATGTTTTTGTTACAGTTTGAAATGAGTAAGTCTTAAAACCTGAATCAGATTTTTATATCCTCTGTAATGCTGCAATTATGGTTATTTTTCTCCTTTGTAGGGTCTGACGCTTTACTTAAGCTACTGTAATGTTCCCTGATTTCTCTACAGAAGTCCCTGTTCTGAAGTAGGCATTCAGGTGGTGGTTTTGTCTGCCTTCCACTGGGATCCAGCTGCAGATCCTTCTTGCACGTAGTTTTCAACACAGAAAGCAGCATAGGCTCCAGGTACAGTATCTGCTACAGTATCTGACACCCACAAAAACCAAAGTGAAAAACAGCTCCACTGGATTTTATTAGGATATCCTCAGTTAACTTCTGAAGATGTTGCCTTTTGAAATTAATACGGTACCCAGGGAATGATCACAATAGCTTCAGCAAGCAGGCAAAGCTTGATTCCCTGTGGTATGAGAAACAGAGAGGGCTGACTTCAGGCAGGCTATGAGTAAAAGCTTGGGATTACTTCAGGTGGCAACACACACAGCACATGAACTGACTGGAAAAGCTGTTTTTTTCCCCAGTATTCACAGAAGAATCTTGCTTTCTTAAGGAGTAGCAGCATACCCACATACAAATACCCACCTGAACTGTACAAGCTAAAATGACAGCTTGGGGTGAACAGCAATGGAACAAAATGGTGTTAAACTGAACTACAGGCTAGGGAAAAAACAAAACCTAACTACATTTCTATTATGAGAAGATGCAATTTCTATTAAAAGAGAACCACAGCACCATAAAAACAACTGAATATTAGATTATCGGAATCCTGGGAAATTTAACATATTTGCTTTAGCTCTATGGGTACAGATAAGCAGAAAGAAGCAGTAGTCATGGAATATAATAATTTATCATCAAGTGGCTTATTGACTTTTCAAACAAGTAGAATAGCTTCAATAGCATATTCAGCAGAAAAGTAGTCTGAAAGTCTTCAGACCCTTCTTACAGGCTGAGATTTCAAACATTACCCAGATTGCTTCCTAAGCAGCAATTCAAGATCCTGCTGATAACTATGAAGAGGAACTCTCCAAAATATTAAGATTTTTACATTATTAAACCATTTATGGATTGCTGTTTCTTGCTGTAGAATTTGTTCTGCAACCCCAAATGTTAAATACTCTACTTTGACAGGGGACAGAACAAGTATCTTCTAAGACATCGTTTTCAACATGTCAACAATGGTGAAGCTGTGGACTAAGGAAAAAAAAAAAAAAGTATTGCCATGTAATCTTTTCTTCACTAACTGAAGGATAGCTAGAGACCAACACAATCAATTAGGTGGTAGTAATTTTCTCCAGAACAAGATGATTTAATTCAATTAATTAATTCGGGCCATTTAATTAAGTCTTAATGTGAACTGTTCTTCCTTAAATATTAAAAAAAACACTATGCAGCTGTCTTGGAATGCTGTTAAACATTACCGCAATTTTGCAACTTTGTCTACAAATACCTCTCTACTGAGCAAGCATCAACAAAGGCAATAAAGTTAAACTGGTGAAACACTTTGTGTTCTAACAAATGTTTTTTATTGCTGAACTAAAAATCAGGACATGAATTTCAGTCAGGCTTCCAAGATCAGTTTTGCTTTTGCTAAAACAGGAAGAAATCCCAGCCTACCGTCTGTTATCAGTATGATCACACATTGAGCTCTGTTCCAGCTATTACAGATTATTTTAGGAGATTTTTTTTTTAAGTAACTATTGTCACAGCAAATGAGAAGACAGAATTTAAGAAGCTAGGTCTACTATTACAAATTACTCCACACAGCTGTGGCACTGAGAAACAAAAGAAATTATAAACATCCAGTTCACATAACACACAAAAAAGCAATGCATCTTTTAAGGAAAGCACCTTTAATAAAAAGGCATCAAAGAATACTACTTGTTGTGGGCAATAACATTAATTAGAAAATCAGGAAACATTCAGCAATTAAAAGAGCTCACAGAAGTTGAATTAAAAAAACAACAACAAACAAACAAAAACCAAAAAAAACAAACATAAAAAACAAAACCACAACCCACCAACATTTAAAAAAGGGGACATAAAGTAATCCTTGTGCAATAAGTATTTTTGCTGACATTTCCCTGTAACAATTTTCACCTCTTCAGAGACCACTGGCTTGTTTAAGGATATGCTTGTAAGGCCATGCCACTAGATTTCAATAGTTAGGTAGTTACAGCTCAGCACGTTCAAGACCACAAAAAGTTCTCCATGAACAGACCAAGAGGAAGACTGTCAAGTCCTCAGTGTGGAAGTTATCCACAAATCTTGCCCTTTGCCTAGAATGCCCTTCAAGCAACAGATTTGAAAGCTAGGAAATCGTAGAGAGTTTTGGTATTAGGTAAGTTTGGAAGATGTTTTCCATGCATGAAGTTGGATTTTTCATTGTTACAACACGTGCAATTAGGTTCCTCCAGTAAAACAGACCATGTAAACCAATGACATACTACTTACCACTGAAAGCACAAAATTGAGAAGAGCTGTCCCACTATGGAAGAGGATTGTCACTAATGTTGTAACTGTAGTAAACAAGAGGCTCACATTGCGACTCATCACTATCCAGAGAGACTCCAGGATCTGGAAAAGGAGTGGGAAGCAAGGACAAAGTCACGATTGTATCAGCTAGAACAAAGAACTGCTTACAGAGTGATTCAACTCCATCAAGCCATACTAAGAAGACATTTTTCAAAAAACATCATCTTCCCTCACTTCTAAATTACAGCAGATAATATCAAGTGAAAGCATCTACTTTGCCAGAGACAAGTTTCTTGGTAAGTGGTTGTAAGGTTTTAGAATTTTTCTCTCGATGCTCCAAATTATAATCTGGGTGCAATGACACTTATTATTGCAATTACCATCACCATCAGATCTTGTTTGGGGGAAAAAAAGTCATTTTTTCAAATGCACAAATGCTAAAACATTAAGAACAAGGAATAACATCACAAGGTAGCAATAAATCTAAAGACTGCTTCAAATCAAATAATAGAATTACTACTTTAATAAATTTGTTTTAAAACTTCTTTTAATGAGATAAATAATTTTCCTAATATCTGCAGACAACTACTCAAGCTGTGATTCTGAGTAGGGATGCATCAGGTAGTGAAACAATTATGGACAACAAATCAAATAATGCTAAACAATGTATTAATTTTGTACTGGCTTACGGAACTAATTGTTTATTAGCTACAGACAGTAAAGAGCAGTTTTGAGACATGCCTTTAAACACAGAATACCCACTACAACCAAGTTAGCTTATGTGTGGATGAAGACATCAATCTGGACAACTTCATGAGATGGTAAGGAGATAAAAGCATGGCACTGCACACAGAGTCATCCTAAACAGGATGCACAGTAGTTTCATAACAAAGATTTCATTCAGAAGGAATACAGTAAAAATGTATTAGCCAAAGTGATTCAACATACAAAAGAAGCAAGGTTACAGACACAAAACCATACTTTCTTTCAGACTAACTAATGTAACTGGCAAAACTATAAAAGCTCTGACTCAAAAGCCCTTCTCCAGTTTCAAGGTTGCAAATGAACACTTCAAAACTAGTAACAGTTACTCCTGGTTTAAGATCTTAACCAATTAGAAAAATAAAAAAAATAAAAACCCAAACAACAACAACAAAAAAAACCCCTCACGAGTTGGCATTTGTAGAGCAGACATGATGGCCTGTCCTCTGGAACCAAGTAAAACTTATAGAATATAATTTATTAAGCATAAACTTGGGAGGGAGTAAGTGCTGGGGGAAGTGACAGGGATTTACAACACATAGCAAAACCAGAAAGGTCTACTTAGTCCATGCTTCTTAGTATTTAATGGGAACTATTGAACAGTTTTTACTAGTCTCTCAAGAACTCAAGTGAGGTTGGAAGTGAACATTCTGGTGAAAAATGTTCTCCCACTGGCACCTGTCCCTTTCCTTCTCCCATGGAATAAGAATTCATTTTGAGGTTGCAGCAGTGGTGTAAATTCCTGCAAGCACCATTCTTTAAATGTACATTAGACTAAAAAGACTGTAAACACAGAAGACAAATTTTTTAGAGGGAATCATCTGTAGTAAAGCAAAGGCCTTCCAGACAGCTTTCAGTAATAGTACTACCATTGTTAATAACAGGCCATAAATTATACGCAAACTGCAAGGCCCCAATCCCAGATGTTTGATTAAGCCTGTTACTAGAAATGAGTGTAAACAGTAGCTTGGTTCCCTGGGTCTCCTGTTATGATCTGGAGTTTAATCAAAGAACAACAGCAAAGGCCTTGAGAACAGGGACATGGGTTGAAAACAAAGCCCCCTGAAACATGAGGAGTTCATTGAGGAAGATGGTACTAAAGAGACACAACCTTAAGAGCCAAGAAAAAAATGCTTTTGCATTAAGAAAAAACATTAGCAATAAAAGAAGCAGCAGGAAGAGGAACCCAGACATGCAAACAGGGTAAGGCACTTGCTATGACCCAGGAAAGTAATGGCTCTCCAAGCATCACACAGCACACAGTCCACCGCAGAGCTCAAGGGGTGATAGTTATCCAGAAACAAAAAACAGTCTGTAAAAGGACAAATTCCAAAATCAGAGGGATGAAGATGTCCATTTCAGCCATGAAGGACAGTGGTGAGTAGTGCCAACTACACAGCATCACTGCAATGGCAATCACTCAGGACACGACACTTAAGAACTGACCACCTTGAATACGTAACAGTAACAGTTAGTAGGCAAGAAAACAAACTTATTAACATGAAGCGTGTTGTTAATGAAAGCTGGCCTAGTAAAATTTTGTTTTAAAGATTAAAACAGGCCTGATTTATCAGTCTTCTAAATTAATTGCCTCCCACACACACTGCCACTTGCAATACATCAGCTGCATTGATACTGGTGAGTGGTTCACAAGAAGAGGCGCTTGTTCCATCTGCTACAAGACACTATGTATCTGGTAGGGGCTGGGAAAGTTTCCTTCAAAAAAGAATGTTTCTCCAGCATAGGTTGTATTTAACACTTCAAGCAAGTGTTAAGCTTTAGCCTAAGAAGCTAATGAACAGGAGTATGTAAGTGTAGTTAGTTTGAATGCAGTTATCAGGTGGTTCAACCCATATTTTGGAGCCTAGAGAATAAGTCTTAAAAGGAGAGGCTGAAGGAGCTGGGGCTGTTCAGCCCAGAGGATGAGGTTGAGGAAAGACCTTACGGTTCTCTACAACTACCTGAAAGGAGGCTGTAGTGAGCCAGGTGTTGGCCTCTTCTCCCCGGTGACTAGTGATAGGACAAGAAGTGGGTTCAAGTTGCACCATGAGAGGTTCCGATCAGATATTAGGAAGAATTTCTTTAGTGAAAGAGTGGTGAAGCATTAGAACAGGTTGCCCAGGGCAGTGGTAGAGTCACCATCCCCGAAGGTATTAAAACAAAATGGTAGATGTGGCACTTTGGGAGATGATTTAGTGGTTAAGGTGGTGTAAGACTGATGGTTGGACTCTATGATCTTGAAGGTCCTTTCCAACTGTGATGATTCTATGAGTCTATATTGGGAATGGTTCTCCTAGAAGCACATTCTTTTCAAGTAGAGTCATTGATTGTCACTGTTGAACTAGTTATCTTTAGTATTTGCTTTAGAGTAGGTGCAGATAGTGCCTTTCATCTTCAGTATGTATTACGAAATCAAGTACATCTTTTAGGACTCATCTCCAGCTAAAAGAGTAAGTTCCTCTTTATATGTACGTCCCATGAAGATTTCAAGACACATGCTGCTCATTGCTAGGATGAGAGGACAGACACAGACATTAATCTTTACTAAATACTGTACCAGAAAGTTCTCCCTTACTTCACTAACAGTCAGAAAAACAAAATACACATACCTACCCCTAAGGGTTCATAATGCCATTTGATTCCCAGAGCATACCACAGCTGAATTACTGAACTCAGTTACTATGCATAAAAAATTCCTAACCCCTTGTCAGCTCAGACCAGTTCTCCAAAGCACAACTAGACTATTTATGCAATTATTTCGTATCACTGTTATTAAAGAACTGAAAACCCCACCCCTGTCCCCACAACACTGCTCTGTAAGTGGCCTTAACAGATCAGTTTTTAAGAGCTATGAAGCTGTGTGGAATTGAAGGGTCACTTCTGCAGCACGTCATGATCTGTGACCATCAGTTGCTGTGCCTTTCCAATCTACAGCAGGCAAGAAATCAAAATAGCACTTCAATGTTCTTAACCATCTAAGCTATCCTATTTGTCACTTAAAACTGCCTAATATCTGAAAGCAAGGTTTAAAAGGCACCTGACCAAAACAAATTATTTGCTGAGAACTTCAAGTCAGCAAACTTCTGGAACCCAGGTAAATTCAGGTACCTAATTTGATTTTAGAATTCAGTAACAGAATCACAAAGGGAATAAAACTGGACATAAAGAGGTGTTGGAAAAAACACTGTCCCCCTATATAATTACTTTTTTTTTTTTCTGTTCAGAAAGAAATGTTATCCTGGCAACTCAAAAATTAGAGCAATGGAACAAGTCAATACATCTTTGAGTGAAAAGACAAGCAATGGTCTTTGTGAAGAATAATACAGTATTCACCAGATCAAAGCCTTCCTGCTCCAATGAAAAGCTCATTTCAAAATATATGTTTACTCAAAGTTCTCAGGGAACCCCTTCCAGGCTCAACATTTTATTTTTGAAAGAACATCCTTATTGGACCTTTACATAAAACAGGAGACAAAAGAGTAGCAGAAAAGGGACTATCCAGAATCATGTCATTGACTTTCTGGTTGTAAAATAAAACCAAACTCCTTCTCTAAAAATAAGCACCAGGATGAATTTCACAGATCCTGAAAAAAACCAACACCCATTGTGACTAAGAGAACATTAAATCTCTAAACATTTACCTTACTAGAAAAAAAAAAGCACGGTAGTTAAATTACTACCAAAGAATGGACTGTATCACCTCTAAACTTAGGAGTATACCTGAAGAACTTCTCAGCGTCAGAGAAAACATGAGGATATATGGTTACTCAGTGAAATATTTGAGAAACTGAAACTAGGTGTCAGCCTGACTTGATTTGGAACACAGAGATCAGTCACACTGAAGGCATAGATAGAGAAATCTAACTGAGCTGAATCTTGCTGTGTACATCTTAATGGAAGGTCTTTTGTCTTTCTGCCTGGGAAATCTCTGAATGAGACCAGATGCTGTTGGAATGATGAATATTCTTCTGCAAGAAGCAAAAAGATCAATTTAAGGAGGCATTAAGCAATGTCTCATTTGCCATCAAGGGACTTCTGAGTGATCATTCACAAATTTAGCCAGCAGCAATTTACTTTTTCAAGGTTTCAAGTCTTTACAAATGGAGGAAAAGAGAATGAATGGAAAAGCAGGAGAGTGGGAGAGGAATGAGGCTTTTTTACTTTTCAGAAATTAAATCTTAATAATCTAGCTATGTATTGCATATTTCATTCACCTGAAAAAACACCTTAGAATAGAGCATGAGTTGCAAAATTCAAAGCATAAGTGAGCATGCACTCTAGTTCTTTCCCCAAACCAAGAACAGGATGAAATAAACCTTACTTCAGACACATATAACTGGATAAAGCATTTTATAACACTACTACTTCTAAAGAATACTGGAAAATTCAGAAGCTGAAAGGCAGCAATGTCGCTAACACCAAAGAATTTAGAAAAATGCAAACCACTGATTTGGAAAATCTTATCTTCGTATTAAATGTTCAGGCAATTTAGATGTTTATATAGTGAAATATTTTTAAATAAGGGGCTGTGTACATCAAACGAGCTTAGTAACTCTCTAATGAAAACCACATTTTGAGAGTAGTACTGAAGTCTTCTGTGCTTTATCTGATACTCACAGTTGAAGTACTGAATCAGTGCACATTGTTACAAATTAAATGAATGCCAGTAATTCTCCAGCACGGCTATGCCAGTGATATAATTACATGCTTTCAACTCTTCAATATTAAAGTTTCTTCCACTTTAGGAAAAGCTTGAACTGAAACACATCTGTCTTCTTTTAACATTTTTCTTATGGCAAATGCTCCTCTTACTAAAGAGGATTAACATTCCCTATGATTTCCATCAATGGCAAGGAGCTTATCTGCTTGTGACTGTAGTATGACACTGTCAAATAGCTGTATTTTCAGAGAATAATCCATACTATTCTGAAACATTTCACTAAGCCAAGAGCCTAGCAAGGCAGTTATACTATGATAAACTGTAGCCTCAAGCTATGCATAAGTATTTGTTATGTGCAAGTAGTGTAATCTTAGTTTATCCTTTCCAAAAGTGGAGGAAATCTCACTATAGCTGCATATCAGCACACACTTCTTTACAGCTACCTGACTGTCTTTAAATGGCTCCTCAGTACAAGAAGGGCACTGAGGTTCTGAGCGAGTCCAGAGAAGGCAATGAAAGTGGTGAAGGGGTTTGGAGAACAAGTCTTATGAAAAGCTGCTGAAGGAACTGGGGTTGTTTAGCCTGGGGAAAAGGAGGCTCAGGGGAGACCTTAGCACTCTTCTTTACAACTACCTGAAAGGAGGCTGTAGCAAGGTGGGTGTTGGCCTCTTCTCCCAAGTAACAAGTGATATGACAAGACCAATAACCTCAAGTTGTAACAGGAGGGGTTTAGATTGGTTATTAGGAAAAGTTTCTTCAGCGAAAAGGTTGCCAGGCACTGGAACTGCCTGCCCAGGGGAAGTGATTGAGATGCCACCTCAAAGGTATTTAAAAGACAGGTAGAGACATGGTTTAGTGGTGGAATGGCAGTGTACTAGGTTAACAGTTGGACTTTATGATCTTAAAGGTCTTTTCCAGCCTAAACATTTCTGTGATTCTAGGAAATGTTTGGGTTTTTAAAAAACTGTCAAAGCAGTTTTGGGACTGCAGCCTCTCTTGCTATGTTCTTAAGAATTGCAGGTTAGCATGGATTACAAGTGTTCAAATGCAATAACATCCTACAGTTTGAATTATCTTTAACCTGCCCCAACCATAAACAACACACTCAAGTACAAAAAATTTTTATCTGAACACTGATGTGTTGTCCATTTTTTTAACTCTGCCTCAAGCATTCACAGTCAACACTGAAAAAATATTAAGCAAATTTCACTATTCGTTATCTGAAAAAAAATATCAGTTCACTGCAACAAAAAGTTTTTCTCAACTTTTTCTATATTCTCATCTTCTGTGGTGGAAACCATAACCATTTAAGCAGCAGCTGAGGACAGACAATACACACATGCTGATCAGTCTAAACCAAGAACTGCCTCCAGGAAAATACCAACTTTAATTACATCCACAGAAATGTGCTGAAAGTTAGGTATAGATAATATTCTTCAAAAATGGATAAATAAAACTCTAAAGAAGCTTCTAGTCTATCAGGTCAAGTCAAATATGAACTATAGCAGGGACTGACTCTATATATTAAGCATTTCAAATTTATAATTTTTAGAGAAATGTACATGCTTCAGGTTGGATCACTTTCAGTGCTTTTTCTTTTTCTCTTCACAAGGTGAAAGGCCCAGTGCATTAATTCAGAAATTCACACAGTGTAAAATATTCATTTCATTTTCCACAGAACTTTTCACAAAGGAAGAGAAAAAATAAGCTGCTTTCAACTCAGTGAATAATAACTTGAAGGAAAAACCGGTAAAACTACAAAACAAAAAGTCATGTATTTTGTTTTCACAACCTCTTGTTCAGTAAGTTCCTCAATTATAACCTGGACAAATTGGTCTCTTTCTTATAAAGACAAGACTTCATAATATAAAGCATTTTAAACCAGCTTGCAGGTGACACAGAGAAGTCTGGCAAGCTAATATTAATGAAGATGCTGAAATGAGGAGGGCTTCTTCATCACAATCAGTTGTGCTTGTAGCATGGTTATATCCTAACAGGCTTACAATAATTGCTTAAGTAATTTTAAGTAATACTAACAGTGTTTCCATAATTTTCCATGTACCTGAATCCACAGCCTTAGTGGAAGTCCAAGAAGGAATAGTTATCAGTTAAAGATGAGATCAATTTGGTAATAAGGGCAAAAAATACACACCGAAAGAAACGTTTCAATGTTATCATGAACAAATGATGCCACATCTTGCCAGTCCAGAATATCACCAAGCCAGCTGTTCTGACGGGTTATGTGCCCTTTGTGTCCTTTGTGTCTTCCAGAATGGGTTACATTCTTAAAAAGAGAGACAAACACAAAAAGAAGCAGACATTTGAATCACTTATTGATATGAGAAACTCACTGACTAGTGTTTGCTTAATGAGGAACTGATCCAACATGCATCTAAAGACTTGGAGATTCTTTATTTGGCATTCTCAGCAATACCTGAAGTACTCCGTATGCTAGAAAAATTAAAAACTTACAGAATACCATAGTTAATTATCAGATATAAATAAAGTTCTGTATAATGTACAGATTCATCTCAGTTAAACATTAGCTTGCTCTTTATGAAAGCACAGAAGACAGAGGTAAGGATTTCAGTTAGTGCCAACACAATTTACTGTTTGCAACATACAACTTTTCCTAGTACCACCCACAAAGAAAAATACAAGCAGTAGCCAAAACAAGTAGTTTTTTCACAGTTAGTGCCTACGTCTCCAATGGTAATGTTCTGTCATGCAAAAGCTAAACTGGAAGCAAGAAGGATTTATTCTGACTACACAGCTTTGTACCTTCAACTTAGCAAGACAAGAAATGGCCATGAACCCAACAGCTAATTCCTTAAGTGGCCCCATCCCAATTATGAAGTTGACTATTTTCCAACTGAATCACACCTGATCACCAGCTAGCACGACACTACTTGACTTAGTCTAGAACTGTTACAAGTGTCTCAGAGAAGGATGCCACAATTCTGCTGTAAGCAAGTCTAAACAAACCCACTGACCACAGGAGGTCACATCCTAATCTTTAATAGCAAGAAAGGGCTCAAGCTCTCAGCTCAGATGTTTATGTAAGCATTCCACCTCTTCTGTTAGAATTTTACAAAAATTTTTAACCTTACCAGCCTGCATTCAAAAAAATAATTTTTTTTTTTTTTTTAATACATGGCAAGTAGTGCTCCAAGTGAATTCCGTGCACTGATTTACTTAAGAGCATTACATCTCATCTCCTCTTTACTATCAATTCTCCCTAGATGCATTGCTATGCTTCATGATGCACAACCAAAAACATTCTTTAACAATCCACAGCAACACAGAACTTTCTCCTGAGTTGGCAGTTTATTTAGTGCAGAAACATCTGAGTAGTCAAAAATCTCAAAATGTAGTAGTCTGTGACAAGAACCTATTCCTCACCTAGTATGATTTTCAAAGACAACTCTCACCATTAACTAGAGAATTGGGTATCATTTGCAAATTTTGTAGCACTGTCATTAACACAAATTTCAAGTTCTCTGTTATTCAGCAGCTGTATTGTTGTAGCACTTTAATTGCTGAGTGATGTCATCATCTTCCAGGGGTTTTATTAGTTTGCTAGTATTTACTTCACTGAGTACATAAATGCTATGGTAACTGATCTACCACATACCACATCACCTCCAGAACCTTTAAAAATACACAGCATTTGCTATCTATGGATCTTCTCAGAAAGCAGCAGTTATTGGTTCAATTCACATTTTGCTGGCAATTCTTCCTCAATTCTACAGCTTTCATTGAAGAGTATCACCTGAGCCCAGGTTCTTCAGTCACCTACAGACTATAGCAACACTATGTAGGTCTCAAAATGAGGTGCAATTATTATGTTAATACAACTGAAACAGTGAGGAGCTTAAAAGCTGTATGGAGAGAATTTCATATGGTACAGATGTCCTCCACACTCCACTCTCACCTAGCTTACCAGTTTTCAGATATACCAAAGGACAATGCAAGGCTACTGCAATGCTATAGAAAGAAACATCCAGATGAAAAGAACTCAGATGAGACATTCATGTGGATATGGAGTGCAACAGAAGGGGAAAGATTAGAAAGAAAGACTCCAGAGGAGCTACCTGCAGCCCACAGATAACCAGTTTCAGCCCAGCATGCCAATAACATAGGGTGTCTAGTATGAAACACCAGCCAGGGAAACAGACTTCAAACACTATAGGCAGCGACCATCAGTGCATTTATGCAGCTTGCTTCCATTCTGATTGCCAGGAAAGCTGTTTCTTACTCCATCAGAACAGTACCTACAAGAAGCAAGCCTCATTCCCTCCAATAACAGCTGCAACACTGAACACTGACCCAACCTGTGCTGCGTACTGCAGCAGAAACATTACCACAGCACACGTAGTGACACAGAGCCCTGCTGAACAATACAGTGTGGAGGATCATCTGACACACAGGTTACATGAGTAAAAGCTACAGCTTTGTCAGTATAACTGTATCAAAAGCAGGCAATTTTCTTGGTCAAACATTTAACACTGCATACTCCCAAGTACTTATGGCCAGCAAAATGTATTGTAAATACAGCTCTCATTTCTCCTCAGTTGTCCTGTATTCCTCAACACTGCCATGTTATCTCTCCACATGCTCCTCTACGGCATTATCTTGTCAGAAAAAGACACTGGTTCTTCCCCCCACTATTTTGACTACTATACTGAAACTCTGTTACTTATTTTAATACAGAGATCTTGGAATTTTAGAGGTACTATAAAAATGACTGCATAAAGAAAAATGTAGATGTAGTGTAATTGCAATTATTTAAACATAGAAAAGTATTTCAGGGGTATGACTTCTGAATTTTGATACTTCCATTGCACCATGGCTGATAAATTGCTTGCTTTTTTCCTGTGAAAGGCAAACAACACTGGAAGCATGAAAATTATTTAATTCTTATGACCTTTTCAAGATTCAGTGTGCGGAATCCATTATAGGAAGGCTAGTACAGCCAGTAAAAATGCATGGTCAGACACCTAGTGAAAGGACAATTACTTTCTCAAAATTTCAAATTAAATAATAAAAGTTAGAGAAATCATGCACAATACCTCTTTTCTTATCCTAATCCCGTGAGACCAGAAAAATTCAACTGAAAGCTCTAAGCTGTGAAGTACTGAATATAAAAGGTGAGCAAAGCATAAATTAAGCTGCATACATAATAACACACATAACTACTTAAGTTAAACACAGTTCTGGCTGTAATCAAACTGTAACTGTAGACTTATCCATTTTATACTCTCAATTTTTAAAAACTTTTTTTATTATGACCTTTATTCAGCGTTTCTCAGAAATGCATACTTAGCATAATTACCTCAAAGTACTAAGTGATATTTTATTTAAATACCATTTAAA
Source organism: Phaethornis superciliosus (assembly GCA_023637945.1). Classification (NCBI taxonomy): domain Eukaryota; kingdom Metazoa; phylum Chordata; class Aves; order Apodiformes; family Trochilidae; genus Phaethornis; species Phaethornis superciliosus. The sequence continues at coordinate 65,671,145 of JAJQWJ010000002.1, read as the reverse complement.
TAAGTTACCCACCTTCACAAACCAAGAATGATAAAGCCTGTCCCAGAGCTCTAGCACTTGCTTTTCAATCACAGCAGTGTTATTCACTTTTTCTCCTAAGATCTTATGGAGCTAAAACAAATAGAAATCTTTTATTATACAGGACAGAATGAAGCTGGCATTTACTGGTGAACTCCAAGCCAGATGAATCACATTGTCAGCAAAGGCATTGCTTAAAGCCAAATTATTAGAAAAGCTGAAGTATCAACATGGAACACACACTTCAGAAAACCTGGTTCACAACATGAAGATTTTTATCTGTAAAAAACATTCTGCTGCACTAAGCTGAGGACTTCGTTCTGCACTTGAAAAACAGTAACTCTCTAAAATGCTCAATAAAAAAATCCTTGATCATATTTAAAGTAAATATTTAAAGTCATTAGAGATGTGTGCTAGATATCAAAACATATAAATAATAATCTTTGTAAATTCTCCTGAGGTTAAATTATGATCTTAAAAAAAAATCCAATCTACCGTACACAGCCCACATAGAAATTAGAACACTGGTGGGGCAATAAAAGGAACAGCCTACACTGCCTACAATTGGACATCTAAAGCCAGATGAAAACAATTACTCATCTTTATTTGATGCATTTTAACTGGTGATCTTACTAAAATGATGAGATTTTTCAGTCCTTAAAAATAAATATTCCTCTGAGCAGAAAAGACTACTGAAATCATTCCCACTCTTCCTTCAACTCAAAAACTACAGTGGAAAGAGTAGATCTATCAACAGAATGATTAATCACACAGAAAAGAATCACTGAAAAACTTGAAAAAAATATTTTTAATGTTATGAAATATAAAAAAATTAAAACATTAAAAAAAGTGAGGGAGCTCACTTACCTTATGTGTAATCCATTCTCGACCATATTGGTATACATTATTAGCTGCTGAATTGAGAGCCTTCTGAATAACCTGAGCTTCTGGGAGCCAACTAGTTTTTTTTAAAGAAGGAAAAGAGGGTTAACTGCTACATATTTCATACATTTCCTTATACCTGAAACACAGGTATAATGTTACATTACTACAAGCAACATTTTTATTACAAGTTAACATTTTGAAACAACAATTAACAGTTAAGTACTGTTAACTGTATTTAACTATTAACTAACAGTTAAATACATATAAACTTACTACAATTAGACTATATTTCCTTCCACGTATCAAGGAACAGACTTTCAGTAAATAAAGCACAATTAAACCTAGGGCACATCACTGCATTTGGAATTATCCAAGGCTCCTGAAACCACAATTAAATTGGTATCTTAACTTTTTCAAAAGAGATCTGCTCTTCAATATGTATGTGTGGTATTCACATTACATTCTTTGAAAGTGTTCTGGTTGTCTGAAAACACTATGAAGCAGTCTCATCAAGTTGCATTGTAAATTGTTAATGCAGTTTCACTGCAAATATGACCAGATGAAGCAACAGGATTGGGCACCTGTTATTTCTAAGTCCCAACAAACTAACTGCTCTCAGATTTAATCACTTTCAAGCCAGGGTTCTACTGAGTTGCCAGCATTCTAACACTTGTGAATACAGAGCACACATTCTCTCCTTTAACTTTCTTTCTACATCTTGATTCAATGGCATATGTTGGAGCCCTTCCAAAATAAGAAGGTATTCAGGAAATGAAAGTGCTGTATTTGTTCACCTGACTGAAGATGAACACGGAGGCTTTTATGTCTGTATAACCCTTTAGAAATGTTCTTCATTGGAATTTCAAGATATTTCACTCACTACTAAGCATACCGTGAGCATCAGGCTCTGAAAGCTGGTGGAGCTTGATGGATTTGACAAGAGGTGTAATTACTCCTAATTAATTAAAAGATAGTGTTTTAGACATTTCCAATTTGGATGAAAAGATTGGATATAAGAATTTTTGCTAAATCCTTCTAATTACTCAACTAGTACTGAATGAATAAGCTTCTGACAATCAAATTTCCATTGTCATTAATCATACTTAGCTCATTCCATCTTATGGCAAAATGGAAAGCCAGACAACACAAGGGCGGCCATGAAGAAATAAACATTTTAAAGTATTTTCTCTTCATTGTGATTACTTAAATATAGATAAAGCGCATATTACTATAGCATTTATTGACTGCATGATTTTAGTTCTTTCACTCTTATAACATAGCATGCACTTTAAAACTTGTTAAATCATCATAGCTTTTGTTTAGAAATTGCCCTTGAAAAAAAGTCTACCATTCTTGTTCATGAGAAATTCTTTTCTTCTGGTAAGTGCCTGGGCTCGCCTCTAGTCAATGTCTGTTTATCTTAAGTGGAACTAAAGCAAACTGGAACATCCTCCCCTCAATAAAACACTCAGTCTTACCTATTGCCCCTCTGCTGTTCATGCAATTACCCCTTTGCTCACCACTGTGCCCTTGTTTTTCTCTATAGAAATTTCTCAAAATCTTCTCTCCTTCTTAGTATTTGCCTTGGTATTTGCTTTAATAGTTACATTGACCATATCTTACAAACTTCCCACTGCATACACTACACATATCTACTCTTAATAGGAATAACCCTTCCCAATTGATTCATACAAAGCTCTCTCCCCATCTCCCACTCTCTTTCCACCCTCATTTCTTGGTTCACTCCAAGAACATTTTTTGTGACAAATATTCCTTCAAAGGCATTTTGCAGTCAGCTCTCCACACTGAACATGTTTTTCAGCTCTCATTTCCCAGCCTGCTACAGAGAACACTCTTTGCTTTTCTTCCTTTGCTTTGCTTTTCTTACCTGCTCTTTTTAACAGGTAAAGGCCAAAAGAATTTTCACCTCTTTTTTTATCTGCATTATGCCAGTATTTCTCCAAAACTGTAACGAGTTTATACAGCTGTCTTTCTCCACCAAAATCCAATCAGTCATCAAATGAGATACCACATTGACAGTTCTCTAGAGTAATGCATAAGCACTACTGCTGTCATAGTGTTTAGCTTTTAAATCTCCCTGCAACAGTCACTCCCATTTCTGCTCACATAGGGGATTTTTTTACATTAAAAACTATGCATAAGAGCACCTGGAAGCTTGTTCATCCACCCTATACTATTCACTTAACTTCAGCATTCTTACTTTGCCCATTCTGGGTGACTGGCTACTGTCTCATTGATCAAGCTGCTTGTGACTTGAATCAAGTGAACGCTCTCTTGATGTACCTGAATTAAATACAAAGAGAAGAAATATTATGCAATGGAAACTAGAACTCTACCTACATTCAGAGACGCTTCTTTTGTTTCCCTTTTTTTTTGGGGGTGGTGACCAGTTGGTACGTGTACATTGAGAGAATGACTCTTCCAACACAGGCAACTCATTACAAAGAATGAAGTGCCATTAGCCCAAAAAAAGCAATTGATACAATAATAATCAGCCTGTCTGACAAATTTGGTCACATACTATGTGATGGGTAAGATTGAAATTTCCATTTGCTATTATCTCATCAGTGTAAAAAAAATTCTAACAATACAGTAGTGCTGCCAATAAAAGTACTAAAAAATACAAAGCATCGTTCAGATACAGCTTTGTAACCTGTGGATCAAAGCAGCAGAAAAATTAATAAATGCTTAGCTCTAACATGACCAGCCATGCTATGAAGTTCCTCACCAAATTAATTCTTCCATAAGGATCATAAATGACAGCTTTTATAAATATCTTAAGTTTTCTTTTATGAATATAAGGGAGGTTTAGACAGGTATATTTGCACAACTTTCAAAGCTTTCAATTGTAAGTACTCAAATATAAGCCTACATTTTGGAAAAAGGAGATTGACATCAGAATCCACTATTATTTTTCTGAAACTGAATTCAAGTCAGCCATTCAAACTCCATTAACTGCTTCAAGTATGAATATCACTCCATGAAAAAAAAAAAAAAAAAAAGTAAAATAATAATAATAATAAAGAAAAATAAAAGAAAGTACATGAGTGACCTCTTCTGGTGAGAAAAAGCCAAACTACAACACAAAAATCAATTTCAGAGTATATTCGGTCATGAATCTCAGCACATTTATACTCAAAACAGGATACCAGGAGGTTATTACAGGCAATTACACTAACAAGTTGGCAAATACACCTTAAGAATTTTGCAGATGTTTCTGATGCAAGGTAAATTGAAAAGCAAAAATTCTAAGTGGCTCTTGACATTGACAAGAAGTGTAACAGGATGCAAAACAAATCCGTTTCTTTAATACAGAATCTAGGAATTCATTTACTAGAATAAATCTCATATTTCCAAATGTCCATATACTAGTTCTCATATATGTAAATAAACATATACATTTAAATAAATATAAATACAGAAATTTTTATATTCAAGTGGTAACAAGTTAAAATACAGGTCATTGCGTTGCACAATTAAAAAAAAAAAAAAAAAGCTACACAATTTTGCATTAAAAAAACTTTCATTCAGCATTTAAAAAGAGCTCTACAATTACTTTCCTTAGCACACTGTACCTTTGCAGTAAGGAGCAGGGCTAGCAGAAGGGTTCCTATCACTAGCAAAAATATTATGAAAATGCTGATTATTTTATCTAGCATTTTCTCCAACCAGATGATCATCTGTGCAGAAAAAAGAAAAAAAAAATCATAGCATGTAAATCAATCTTCAGTGAAAGCAATGCTATATAGCAGTATTGTTATCTTTATTTACACTCAAGAGTGCAAAATCAGGCTCTACTCAAACAGCATTTATGTCCAAGCTTGGAGATGAACAATTAACAAGCAATGTTAGCATGATTAAGGCCATGGTATGACATGTGATTTTGCAAACAACATTTACACGTTACCACAAGACACAGCAAGCTCTCTGAAAAGCAAGCAATAAATCAGGTTACTTACTAAATCTAGAGAAGCTAGCATTCGTGTCAGCTATGAACCTAGATACTTGTCTTAGTTTCTTGTTTTTCAGCAACTTGGAAATTTACATATAGCATCTGCACAGGACTTGGAAGCTATCAAGCTATGCTGTTAAGTACAACCATGACTGTAAAAGCTGAATAGCTAATAGCCACCTAAACAACAAATAAGGTATTTCTGCAAGCAACCGAATTTTTAAAGCTGCTTATCAGCTTCTGAAGTGAAATGGGGCTGGAGGTTTTCTGCATTATTGTGTATCAGGCATATTACTCAGCACTGACTATTTCTATCCAGTGTTACTCTTCGAAGGATGCTCAGCATTGAACATGCATCAGCTAAACTTACTGATAAAGTAAACAGGCATGTGCTTTGTTCTGTTGGTTTATGGAAAGACTCATTCTATACAAGTCCAGAAACAAATAAGGATACTGCTTAAGATTAGAGAAATTCTGATAGTGTCATTTAAAACAATAAAACTGCCCAGCCTCGTGACTTTGCAAAGTGTTCAATAATAATGGGAACTGAGCTTTATCTCATACACAAATTGACTGTTGACATAAAAAACTGTGAAAGCCCATGCAAGTATGACCAAGTAAATTTTTCTAGTTTCTATGGTTCAAATATCAAGGCTGTTTTGACTTCATCTGGCATTACTGCACGAAAAAGCAGCAGCAGAAGTACAGCCGTAAAATTTGTGCTTTAAGAGAACTGAGGTCAAAGCCAACGTGCAGTAGATGAAAGCAATTCCAAGTGAGTTCAAGTTATATCTCAGTGATTAGGTTGGCACATTTTAGGTAGAGATCTTCAAAAACTACTAATATGCTTGCTGATGGTTCACATTAGTTCTCTCTTCATTATTTACCTTATCCCTACATGTAAATTATGCCCTGGAACAACAAAATTCTGCAAACTGCTATGTGCCGATTTAATTAACACTGAGGTTCTAACTCCTATCTGAAAAAAAAGTAAGGATTCTTTTTTTGTACTCAGCCTGTAGCATCTGAGCAGGCAACATACATTAAGCAATTATTTTTCAAGTTCTTGTACAACCAGGTCCTTGTTTCATCTAAATTAACACAAGGATTATTTTCAGCATTTCAGAAACTGTTGTTCGAAATGATGAAGAAAACTGGAATAAAGCACTATCTTTTTAAAAGAAATGTGTTAAGCCAGCAAGTTTTTGTAGCAAAATCTGCACTATATTATGACCTGCAGAAAGGAATTCAGAGAAACTGAAAAGAATCTGCAAAATCTTTGTTCCCAGGTATTTTTAATATTTTTTATCACTGCTGAAATATTTCAGTCATCAGAAAAGCCTTGCCAGTGCTGGAGGGAGGTTACCTGCCTGCAGCAATACTGAAGCTTTCTGAAAATCTCCAAGTAGCCACTACATGGGGCTGTTTCCTCTTTGGAAAATCAGACTGAAAACACGATTTTCTGTGCCCTTTCAAGCCTCACATACGTCTAAGGATTATGCAACAGAAGCAAGAAATAAAAGCCCCTCTTTTAAAGATCAGAAATAAAAATTAACACTGGAAAAGACTGAATAGCCAGAGGATCAACATTTTGTAGTATGGGCTTCAAAATGAAGGTACTAAAGTGAAAGCTGCCCTTGTTCTTCCTTAAGGTAACAAAGTTCAAACTAATTGCTATTCACTTTCTAAGCTAGTAAGCAAAGAAACCTATTAGTAAGTCTTATATATAGCACCTTAATCAGACTTGCTGAATCCAAGAAACTGGTAGCACTGTCACAGATTTCCAAAAATGTTGGCCTCTGTGACTGTATGAGTGGTATCCAGTAGGTGAAATCTCAGTACAGCTGACGCTGGATGCTTTAGGTGTTTCACTATGGTAGTTACTGGAAGATCAAGCTCCAAAAGATCAGAATGAGGACTTTCTCTGAACTGGAAGGTGACCAAAGCAGATCTTCCCTTGACACTCCTGACTGTGGGTTGGAGTGTGCCTACATTGCCATTGAGGTGTGGGTACAGCACATGTAAAGCCTTAACTACCTTTAATCTAGTTAGCAAAGTAATGGCAGCACTGATGTTGTAACACTACAGGCAGCAGCCTCAGCCATCCAAGCCCATCTTCTGTGTTTATTTACTTGGGCAAACCAAGCAAGCTAGATGAAAGCCCACTCTGGTATGCCTACAGGTTCTGCAACTACCTTTCTCACCACAGTCTTAAGGAAATCCAAGTTATACAACTAGTACAGACAACTCCAGGAGAAGGCTGAATTGGACTGATTATTGCAGAAGTAAAAGCAGATGCACAACATCTATTAAGGGTCATGTTTATTCCCTCAATTTCAATAGGCTTGCTACTAAACCTCCCTTCCTTCCTCTATATTTACCCACAATACTTCCTCAGGAAGCACTCACTTTGCACACTCAAGCTTAAATAATGCACAGGTGCCATGTTACTGCAGGTAAAGCTGGACTGTTAAATCCCTGTGGGCTTGTACTTACCACTTGAATGAGGTCCAAATTTCATTTTTACCCCCAACCCTGACAGACCTCCCTTTACAGCTTTCCTGTAAACCATGGGCATGCACACAAAGACAAACACTGACTAAATACTAGTCATTAGTCAGAGATCACGAAGTTTCAAATTCAGTTCCAAGATTCTAATCTAAACATTAGTCAACAGCAGGAAGCTGATGCTGCCACAACACCCAAAATTATGCAAAAGTAAAGGAAAGCCAGGCTCCTAAGCTACAGAAGGTCACACTTGTAAAATCAAACTGAAATGTTAGGGATTTATGACAGACTGTCTAAAAAAAATTATTCTTAATTGTCATAGTTTTGAAAGGAAAGGTATCAACTTTTGAAAGGTTTTTTAGATTTAGCTCACCACAGAAAAAAACCCAACCAAACAAACCTGTAGAGGTGCATTCAGTTAAAATGCCTCAATAATTAGCAAGTTCTCCCTGCTTTCAACTTTTGGGTGATCATACCAACTGTATTAAACTGAGCTGTAACAGAAGTCCAGCTCATGCTGAACAGTATGAATCTTACTGACAGATGTGTTGTCCATACCATGCAGTAAGATACATAATTTATGAATTCATATTTTCACATGTATCAAACTGCATAACTACCAGAACATTAGTTTTTCTAATATGTTTTATCTACTGCATTAACCACACAATGAAGCATACCCAGTCATCTGTTAAAACTTCCAATGAAATGTACATGAAATTGCCAAAAGGACTATTGCTGGTTTTGTTTTATTTGAACAGCTTCACTATCTAGCAGGATTTTTTTACAAGACATTTCTCAGACATGCTGACATATCCCTTTAGTTCAGTTAATATCATCTGATGAGAACAAGGGGCAGACTAAATCAGGACACATCTCATACTTATGTTAAAATGAGTCAGATGAGTAGTTAAGTAAGAAAAGACAACAGCCTAGGTAAGGTCTCAAATCTATTCATGCCCATGTCTCTCCAGCAGCAACAGAAAAATTTAGCATTTCTTTCTAAAGATTCCTGCCATAGATAATGTTAGAAAGAACAAAAAATAATAGCCCAACTGAACCTCTTCTATATTTTGGGCAATATGTATCATATTAAACTGTGATTATACTCTATTTATTAAATAAATAAAAAAGCCAAAACCCCAAAACTAACCAAACCATATAAATGTTTCAAGAAGCTCTTTGATAAAAGCTTTTAGAACAGGAATAAAAAAGGTTTACCACTAGGCAGTGATAATGAATTCAGATTTTGAACTCTGCCATCTCTAGGTGGTATTTTTAGTTTCTTGGTGGATTATCAGAAATTTCTCTCAGTGTTCTCACAACTACTTCCCTTCAAAGACAGGCAAAAAGGAGAAAGGTTCAAAGAAAGTAACCTTTTCACTGCATCCCGTGTTCTGTATTACAAATCTCATTTTTTAGCCTCTGGTAGAGTATATGTATTTTTTTTTCAAAAATGTAATTATTAACACAAAAAACAAACAAACAAACAAAACAAAACAAAATAACCCCCAACAAACAAACCAACAAATCAGACCCACAAGAAGTTCAGAAGCTGATACAGTTTGCATCGTATTTTTTGCCTTTTTTCCTTCATCTTTATTATAATATTATTCTACTTCATCATGCACAGAAGTAAGCACTGCATGTAACCTCTCCTTATGAAATTATGAAGCAAAACAGCAGTTTTCAGAAAGACCTCCCAGGAAAATAAAAAAACCTCCTGTTAAGAAACTGTATGCACAGGGTTTTGTACAGTAAATACAAATCTCTAAGTTAAAAATAAAATTAAGACATTTTAGAGTTAAAAGCAATTATAGGATATTACTTTTGCATCATATCAATTTTAAGGAAGAAACTGATCTACATTCGTGCATTTTCAAATGTGCAAAGGACAAACTCAGAGCCAGAAAAAAGTAGTTGAGACTTAACACCTATGGCTCACTGAACTCAGCTATTCATTTGAACTCTTTTAACAAACCATTACCCAACCAAACAGTTTATGAAGGGTTATGGTTGCACATATCTACTAATCATAAGTCACTCATAAAACAAACATTTCCAAGTCAGGAAATAAAAATGTAATTTTTAAAACAACAAAACTACATTCAAGGGCAAAGAACATTCAAAATTTCCCCGTAGTAAACAATTGTAACTGACCTACTGCAGTGGAAAGTGAGGATAAAAGTTGCTGCTGGAAGTATAACCCATTTCCAGATGATTTTTTTTCTCCTTCACTTATTACTTTGTTTTCATCTATTTTATCACATACATGTGCACCTTTAGAACCCAGGTTCTGCAAATGTACACATGCTACAGGCATTCCTGTCCAGCTCTGTCTTGTCTGAAGCAATGGCACTAACCCCAGTCTCAGAAAGGTCTCACTGGCACTAAATCCAGTCACAGAAAGGTATCACTGCCCTGAGAAGTTCTCCAGGTTTCAATCACTCATAAGGCCAGACACAGACTGAATCAGTTTTCATTTCAACTGGAATGACAGTTCCCCAAAGAACAATAGTTATCCCTACCTGACTGAGATGAACCATAAGAACATGGTACATTTCTCACAAAACATATCATACACATTCATAAAAATGGCTTTAATTATATTTTTAACTTTTTTTCTTAATAGTCCTCACTTGCCTTAAGACTGCTGTTAGATTCAGCAGCTCTGAGACCAGGGGTCTTCTCATTTCCCCCCTGCTGTACTGAATACCACTGGGTATACAGGCCAGTTTGGCACTTTGAATGTAAAAGATCAGATGCCTTCAGCCAGTGCACTACCTGCAAGTACTTAGGTTTACAGCTTTACAACTGTGCTTCACCCTCAGCAGCTCCATGTTAGTTCAGTTAGAGAAGATAACTGGTTTTGCTGTGCATACTACTGGAGAACAGGTCGAGATAACTGATTTTCAAGTGCCATTAAATCAAACTACAACATGAAAGGCTAATGCAATATTCTGCTGTACAAAACACTTTAACTATGTGCACTTGTTTTAGTAGAAGATGAGATCAGGTAGAACTATATGACCTTCAGTAGCTTATATCAAGAGCTGGAAATGAGACACTTGGGAGTGAAAACTAAGAAGCAAGGCATGTTATAGAGAGTTCATGCTGCAAAAAGCAACTCCCCAATAGCACAGTATCCATTAGTTGGAATCACAATTTTTATGTTTCTTTACCTTCTTATTAAGCCAGTGCCACAGCTTGTCAGTGGCAGAGGGAGATGGAAGAAAAGGGAAAAAAAGACAAGAACACAGTGGAAAATTATTGAAAAATGCAATAATAGAAAGGGGGAAAAAGCAATGAGAGGCAGGCAAAGTCATCCACAGAATGAAAATGAAATTGTTCCAGACACAACGGTAAATTGCAATAGGAAGAAAAGATAACATCTAACACAAGAATCTAGATTTTACTATTAACATGCACTTTTTGAAACAAAGAGGGATATAACAAGAACAACTATAATGATATTAACAGATCTATCAATATAATCTGGGCAATTTCAGTTCAATTGCACTAAGAGCTAGCATTTCAGATCAGGACTTGTAAAAGTTCTCCAAGAAAAGCACTTCACTGAAACATCAAAACTTAATACGAGATATTTGTTCGTTGCATTAATACTCCCATGCAGGCAATTTCCTATGTATTTCAAAACAGTCCTATTGTGTCAACTACTGTTGAGTTTTACTGACACAAAAAAATATTTTGTACATTATTTTGAATACCACATGCATATTACAACATTCACATACAATGGCACACCAAATAAGTAATTAAATCTGAAACACGCAATAGCAAGTCATAAATAAACTTATGGATTTCATTTGATTTTACTGGTTGTACGAAGGCTCTTTGCACTCCAGCAGTTAGATTCTCTTTTTGCACTACAGTTATTTTTCCTTACTAGTTCTCACCCATACTGCTCAAGTACATCCATTTTAGGATATAGTTTATGTAGGACTATACTCTTAATTCTAACCATTGGCAATCAGCAGCATAATCACAACAGTTAAAAACTTTAATGCTATTATTGATCTGTGTGGACTTAAGATGAAGTGTTTCTCCCCAAAAACAAGATCACTGAGTACTCAGTAAACCTCGTATTTCCACCAGTTGCCAGAAATTATATTAGTTCCCAATGAAAGAACATTTCAATTTTTTAAAATCTCAGGATGTTATTTAAGTGACATCACAAGCTAGAAGCAGATTTATAAAGAAACGTGAACATCAGGAAACATAAAAGTGAAATATGTCATAAAATACTAATTTTTACAAGCATGAGAAGTATCAGAGTAATAGAAAGCAACGACAATGCTTCAAAAGCCTCAAATTGACACTGTGAAATTTGTTTCTATTTTACCTCTTCACCTAAAGAATAGTTTATTACTGAAGAAAGGTAAACTTGTTTATTGATTCAACAACATACTCTTGCCTTCAGTTTCTCTTCTGCATATTGAAAGCCACTATACAATAAGTTAATTTTGTGAAAAAAAGCCATAGATCTCATAGCTCTACTTTTCCACCTTGCAACTCCAATACAACGAAAGCTAGATTTCTACTAACCTGAGATTGTAGTAAAATGTGAAAGGAAGTCTCTGGTATTTTTTCTAAAATTTCAGCCTCCTGGAATTGGACTGCAAATACGCTAACTAGGAAATATCCTTGTATGTCAGAAATAATTATTTTATTGTTACTGTTTAAGACAATATCTGGGAGGCTCTACCTGCCTACTGTCTTACTAATACTAATATTTAATTAGTTCTACAAATGCATTCAATCTACATATAAGAGACTATGGCTTAACTCTAATCTTCAAGTCATCCAAAATTATTAAGGTTACAGCCATTTTTCCATTATTTTTTTGAAAACTATGTTTCTATGAGAATATTTTCTAGAATAACATATGCAGTGGTAGAAATTCTGCACATTTTCTGTGTTTGCTTTAGCTAGGTTCTAAACCAGAAGAATCAAGCCTTTACACAATTATTATAGTTCTCTCTATATAAAATTCTAGTATTCTATATCTAGAAAACAAAGCATATGACTACATGATTTGCTGACATCTATGAGAAAGCATTCATTCAAAATACTAGCACATCCTAAGTCATAAAAGTCTAGTGCATGCAGCTGAGCAACTGCCAATATGCTGCTGAACTCCCTTGCAAACTCTAATCAAAATTATAGTCTCATTTTAAAAGATAGCAGTCTCTTAAAATTAGCAGTGAAGCAAATTACTAGTTCTTGACTGCTGATAAAAACATGCATGATACCCTATCTGTTAAGATGATGTTGTATCTCCCTACTCTTACCCCCAGGAATGACAGAATGTTAGGGGGGGTTGGAAGTGACCTCCAGAGATCATCTCATCCAACCTCCTCCAGAGGAAGTCTCTTGCATCTGAACTACTGCATCTGTTGGCTCCACGGGGTAACCGTGCCACCAGGGACTGAAGAATACACTTAAGGACACTCTATTTCCATAGTTCATATTTAAACCAGGCCTGCACATACAGGCAGAGCTTTACCTACTGTTTATAAAGAAAATGAAGAGAAATGCCCTACTTTCTTTCCTCTTGATCAGAACTTCTCTTCCATTTAAATTTGTCTGCATTTCCAAGATAACCAGAGGTCGATGAGTAGTGAGAAAGAAGTTATTTTCTTATTGCTTTCATTTAAGAAACAGACAGTAAAGCTTAATTATTTGTAAGCATGAACAGTACTCTCGCATAATTTCTCAGTGGATTTTTTTTCCAGATCATCTACACCAGTTTCCTAAATGTCACTTGACAGAAAAAGACATATCACTCTAAGATGTCCTCCTCATTCTCACTACCTTTTACTCAAAACTGGAATTTTTGTAACAGATCATACCATTTTAGATAAAACTACTAATACATTATATTTGTGGGAAAAAGACCTTGCCAATGGCTGGTTGTACTTAGCTTATAACCCCAACATATGCTGATCCTAAGATTCAGGTTCCAATTGACTCAATACCAGAATGAAACAAAAACAAAAGAAAACAAAAAATACCCCTAAGCAGTTTCAGCCCCCAAGAAAAGAAAGTACAAATAAAATATTTAAGAAATTAAACATCTAGCTGCAAAAGACATAAACCTTCAATCTTGGTTTCTTGCACATGTGTGTAAAAAGTTAGCTTTTAGCAATTTACTGTATGATTTTCTCTTGTGTTTGCATATTTTCTTTTCCTCTTCAATAGCACCTACTAAAGCAAAAGTGTTTGGTGATCAAACTTAAATGCAGCTCGTCCATCCTTTCTAAAAACATGCAAGGATATAATTTTCATTCCTCTCTTTTCCCTGTCCCCTCAAAATCACAATTGCCAATATCTATGGCATTGCTGCCCAAACTCACTTATCTTTAAGATTCATCTGTGATCCTACAATGCACAGAGTATTTAAAAGCATTAGTGTGACAAGCATTGGAAGACCACATATAATTCCAGCCACCAATGATAAAAGCCAGATAAACTGTAAATAGAATAGGCACAAATGAGGACAACAGAATCATGTGGAGTAGCATGTAGCTTTCTTATAAAGGCTAGAAGAGCTTGAATTGCTTCAGTACACACAGCACAGAGAAACAAATTGTGCCAGCGCTGTTCTTTTGCTTAGACAAGAACAACATGAATATAAACTGACCTTAAATACATTTAAGCTGAAGAGTGGGAAGTTCTGCTGCACATTATGGCAAAAGCCCTACCTTATTTAAGGAGAAAAGACTTAGTGGAATTAGGAAGGATAAGGCATCATACAGTTACGCAATGCAAGGATGCTAAAATTGACAACTCTCAAAATGTGGTACACAGTATTGTGTCTAAAGAGTCTTTTACAAAACAAAAGCTTTTCATGAAAAGCTTTGTACAATGTCAGCTCTGATCCAAGCAAGTTAATGCTTTCCCTTATCTTTGGAAACCCCTTTTATCTTTCTCACAGCTGTGTTCTGAAAGATGTTTTCCTTTTCCAGATTCTTCCTGAATGAACTCTGTGAAATTGTTACTTATTTCCTACTGACATTTTACCACTTTTGTTGACCTTCTGACATCTGTTTACCTGGAGCCCTATCTGGGCTTAAGGAATTCAGAACTATAAACCACAGATGGATCTGCTGAGGTACAGATGCTCTGACAAATGCACTTAGAGGGTGTTCAGCTCTTCAGTTACAAAACTCTGTGGTAACTGCTTTTTCTATGGCAGAGAATACTTCAACAGCCCAGTTACAAGAAGCATATTCCTACACACTATTACATAGTTATTACACACAAAATAAACTGACAGGTTAACTCAAAACTTAGAATTTTGAATGGAGGATCCTCTGTAAGTTCTATGGAAATTTCCAACTCCACAAAAGTGGATGCTTTCTGAGTGGGGGAGAAGAGAGCAGAGCACAAAAGCCATATTCTGTAGCTCTTTCCAAATACACCATCCCACATTTTTCTTCTCTTACAGAAGAAAGCTTCCCTTCTGTACCACCTTGCCACTGTTCAACACCTATACTTCTACATAGCATAAACAAGTATCTTCAAAATAGTTTAGGTCCTACTTATAGAATAAAATAGGTTGCTTTATAAACTAAGCTTTCAATTCAGAAGTAGGAATGGGTCATCCTGAAGATTAAAGCTTGTTAAGTTTTGTTTCCAAACCTTTGTAATCAGGTAAGGCGACTGAACCATGAGAATTTTGCCTTACTCAGATAAGGTATCTTCTAAAGCTAACTCAACACTTTAAAAGTGACTTCTGTCAAGCTTTGCATATATATAACCATTTAGTGGACTTTAAATGTGTACTTTAGTGTCGATCGTGACAGAAGAGACGTGGTATAAAAAACACCATAAAACAGATAAAGTTTTACATGAGAGACATGTCCATTAGTGACAGACATTTACTTTAGAATTGAAGCATCTCAGCATACAGTGAACAGAGAATAAAACAAACTTTCAGGTTGCTTAAGGAAGTAAGTAGAAATACCTTACTGTCAAGCTTTAGCATGACTCTTCCAAGTCCTCTGATGGGCCGTGGAGCAAGAGCTTCCTGACGTTCCTTCATAAAATTTTCAGCAAGTTGCCACCAACTTCTGCAATGGTTTGCCATGAAGTTCAAAACTCCAAAATGAACCACAAGTTTTTTAAGTGCCCAAACTGTAACCACAAGAAAGAAATAAAAGTATTAGAGATGCAGGGGCCACCACAAGACCACACTTCTAGTCAATTCTGAAAGAATGGATGAAAAGATTCTTCAGTCTCATTTCCCACTATAAACCACTTGCAGAATTATCAAGTGGTTTTACAACTAATCCATTCATTTTATAGCCATTCTTGTTCATATGGAATTTAGATGGCAGTAGAAGAAAGGTACCTGCACACTGCAGAATTAAGCAGCTGAGACTTGAGCAAAGCCTGGGATATGAGGATGCCATTCCAGTACAGTGGATTTATCACAGCTTTACACAATATTACATTCAAAACTTACCAGTACTTTAGACATAAAAGCATTTTTTTAGCCTAAATTCTTGAGTTCTATGCCTTCAATACTATTAAAGCTGTATGTTTACTTTAAGAACTGACAGCAGACCATGCGGAGTTTCACAGTAAAGCAGCATTCATTTAAGCTTTCTAATGAAATACAGCTATGGATTTATTGTGCTTTTAAACATTAAAAACACTCTGAGATCAGCTTTTTATTTTGGCTTGAAGATAACACAAAACTTCAGAAAAGTCCATATTGCCCCTCAAAACCCCACAAAAGAAAAAATATTCACAACTCTCAAAAAAAACCCCAAGAAACAAACAAACAAAAAAACCACAAACAAAACAAATCAACAAACAAAAAACCAACCCAAAACCCAGCATTTTGCTACCACAAATGGCTCTTCTCCAACTCTTATAAGGTATATCCACTCTAAAATAAAGGGCTACTTAACAACACTAGAAATTTCCAGCACTATAGTTTCAGAAATAAAAGCTCAGGCCTGTTTACTTGCCCAAAGAGTTCTGAATAAGGCTTATGGTTCCAGTTCTGCAATGCCACTGCTCTCCCTCACCTGCTGAGTACAAAGCTTGTGAATCATCATAATCAGGAATGTGAAAGCAAGAAACATGATACGTATAAAACTTCCCTTTTAAACTAACAGACCTTTAAAAGTAGTGAAATATTTGCTGTATTCTTTTTTAATTCAACAAAACGTTGTACCATTCAAATTGCCTATCTTCTTATCACTGAAAAGAAGAAAAGCCACTAGAAAATCTAACAGCAGAACACAGGAGTTAATTAGTTCATATTACAAATGAAGATTTGTATTACAACTGATTTTACTGGAGCACTAATGCAAACATTCCAGTTACAAAAAAATCATTACAAGATACATCAACTGAAAGGATCATAATTATTCTGTGTAGCAATAAAAGATTGCAGTGTCGCACAACCCAGTTCTGCCATGAACTACTCATACACAAACCTCTAAACAAAACTGTACTGCATGCCCCAATACTGAAAACTATTGCTCTAAATGAAAACAAAATGACACTATCAGCAACAGAATCACATAATTTCCCTATTTTCTCTCCAGTATTTTTTAATCCAGAATTTTGTAACAGTGAATGTCACATGTAGATAAAAAACTAGTCATTATTAAAAATTCTGCTTACACAATAAAATAACTTTCTGTGAAAACATTAGTAGCATGCCTCTAATGATACTGCATTTGTAGCAACATATGATACTGAAGTGCCCATAATTATATTAAAATGTGCTTTTAATAAAGTTAGGTTTTTTCTATTATGAAAAACTGGTCTCCAAACCAGATTCACTAGTTACTGACATATGTTAACATGACTCCCTTATCCTCAAAAACTCACATCACGCTTCTCCTTGGACCTGTGTAATATCCACAGGACATTTATCAAAGTTCCACCTGAGCCTATGTGTTACTTGTGTAATAGATTAAGTTCTTGATACCAGTAACTCAATTCAATAGTTCGATGCCATTTGGTTTCTTTACCCTCTGGCACCATCATGTGGTAAATACGGGATTTACTCTCTCGAAGAAATAATGTAATCATCTTTCTACTGAAGATCATGCGGCAAATACAGAAAAAAGGTGGGAGTGCCAGCACCTAACACTCGGGATTTCATACAAAGAAATGCAAGCCGTGCTAAATACACGAACTGCTCCTCAGCAAAACGGCAAACTTATATTTTACAAGGTGAACAACATACCTGAATTGGCATTCTAATCTGATCCTTAAAGTCCCTTCCAACTCAAAACCATTCTGTGATTCTATGGTCTCCTAAGGTAACTGAGTGTACACCCATAGCACAAGTGATGCTAGAAGGTTCTTCAGTCCATCACACAGCTGGAAGTAATATTATCTTAAAACGAGGCAAGAAAGGAAAAGCTAAAAGGAGGGCTGCTACTAGAAATACACGCATAAAAGAAGAGAAAGGCTGCATACTAAGAAATTCCAAGTATCTCCAAGAGGCAGAAAATTACACCAAGACAAAACCACAACTAAAAACGATGGACAAACAAGCAAGGAACTAAATGAAAGATCTTGAAAAAAGACAATAACAGGAGTCCAGGCCCCAATCACTGAACAAATTGCTACAAGTGCTCCACAACCTGGTTTATTGCTTAGTTTTTTTGAATTCATTCTTCATTTTAGAGCATAAATACAATTCAATTTTTCCAGCCTCCACTTTAAGCAATTTTAAAAGAGCATCTCATCTAGCAAAGTAAAAATGCATTTAAGATAAAGTATTAAAGGTACCAAGATACTTCTAATAATCTAAATGCTACTTCTTGGAATGTTGCCTCCCAATATAAGGAAGTCTGGTGAAATGAACACCTTTCTATTTAAAGCTTTAGAGGTGGTTCGTTTGGTATTTTTCGGGTACTAAAAAGATTTCCCTTAAGGTCTCAGAAGTGTTTTTTAAACTTGACAAGTTGCAATGAAACCTGCTGCCAAGTCTTCCTATTTTCCACTTTTTTTTTAAATCCACCTCTCTTAACAATCCAGGTTATCAGTCTCCACCTTCTGAAACTTAACATGATCCACCATTCTAAATTTGGCTCTGTTCATCATTATACTGCCTTTCCATAATATTTTTGTGGTGATCTAGTTATACAGTTATATGCCAGGAAAAAACATTAATGGCCTAGAGTACAGGCAACACACCACAAATATTCTCAAAATTCATTGCTATTTTGGTAGGAGTTCTGGTAGCTAATTTATACCTAGTGACTGACAACAGGAGTACTCATCCATTTCAGTTAGAGGTGCACTTTAACCTAGATTTGCTTGGATTAAGCCTAAATTCATTCCCTGCCTAACTTCAAAACTACTGCTCCCATTTTTCCTCCCACACAAGTAGGTATTTATAAACAATGGTTAATTCACTCCTTTACTTCTCTCTCCAACAAATTAAGCCCCATTAACTCTGCTTCTATAAGCCAAAACTGGGCAATTCTTCCATAGCAACTACATTGAGATGAGAAAAAAAAAAATAAATCAAATCCCTCTCTCACCCTTTATTCAGCTACTTTTGTTCCTGACAATCACATCACCCTTTAGCTGCTGCTGTGGTGTCACCACCAAATGCATGTCTGAACACTTGAGGCTGTTTGCTTCACCATGCTTCTCAAGAGTTCAGAGCTCCTCAGTTCTGTTAGCATGGGCCCCACAGTCACGATTTCCCTATGCACAACTGATGGTTTATAACAGCTTTGCATATTGGGTGTAAATCACAAGGTTTTGGAGGTGGGTGGCCACTAGAGAGGCCTCCATGGGGCAGCCCTGTGCCAGTTCCAGCTGGCTTTACAAGATTGCCACCAGAGGCTAAAGCTGAGCTGGGCATGGTGTGATGCCTCTGAGAAAAAACACTTGAAAAGGGGAAGAAAACAGTGGAGAAAGAAAAGAGGAAGGAACACAGAGAGAATAAGTGAATAGAGAGGAAGAGGGAAGAGAGGGGATAAGAAGTCTAGGGGAGTAGAAGGTCCCATAGTGGAGAAGGCACTCCACTCAGAGGGACCATGGCCTATGGAGGAGCTGTGCTGGAACAGAAACACCTCTTGAAGGGATTGTAACCTAAGGATGGGGAGATACCTGAGCTGTGATCTCCCCAAGGGTCTGCAGCTCAAGGATGAGTCCACACTGGAAGACAGGGAAAGAGTGAGTGGCTGTCTGGGTATCTGGTTGGTAGCTGGGCCCAACCCACCACACTTGATAGAAGGGAAAATAAGTACATTTAAGTTTTAGATACATTTTTAAAATGCTGACAAATAGCGTTTTAACTACAGTTTTAAGAAAATCCAAGCAAATGATAAAACTCACCCTTTTCTTTACAGTAGGGGGATAGGAGGAAATGTTTTCAGGTTCAGAGTAGCTCATGCATATTTCCAGAGTTCCCATCTCCCCTATTCACCCCCCAAAAGTGTACTGGAAAAAGTGGCACTCAATTTTAAAATAAGCTCTTTAGGTGGCTATGGTAACTACTTCTTGCTTAATATGTAAAACAAGAGAAGTATATAGATGTGAAGCAACAAAGCTAATTAACTTCAGAGCTAGAAGTAGAACTAAATTTATCTTATGACTTGTTCACAGAGCCTATCAACTGATTTAAGTGGAAATTAAAAGTTGGCATGAGCTATACTTCAGTGCTGAATAAAAGCTACAATATTCTTCATCTGTGGGTGCAAGAACATCAAAGACAAAACATCAAAAGGAAGAAAAACAAAGTATTCTAAACCAAAAGTATACTTGCAATGAAAAATAAGGCACAAAATTATTCCAGGTAACTATAACAGTCAACAGACAGAACAATTTTAGTGTCTTGCACTACATGGTAACAGAAAGTGCACATCAATCTTATTTGAAGCTACAATCCATCAAGGACATAATAATATTCAAGAACCTTATTTCATTCTTGATGTTCTTTTTAAAAAAAAAAGAATCTTGAGGAAGTTTTAAATTAGAATTCCAACCAGCGAAAAGGCCTTTCCTTCTATTTTATTTAACACAAAGCCAAAAGGTTATTGGAAGTCATTATCTAGCATACATTTTTAATAATTGCATTATTACCTGCAAAAGGAACTGGCAGTAGCTGCACAATCCAGATATTTAGCCAGATCTGGACAATTACAATGGCCCACACAAGTGTAACAAAGTAAATATCACTAGTTTTCTTTTTCCTAAGAAAAGATGCAATCTCAGGTCTTTGTCTGCTCGCAGAAGAGGATGAAGTGTTGGAGAAAGATGATGAAGCATGTGGGGGCTGATCACCTTCTGCTGCTCCTAAAACAAACAAATGCAAACAAAGAAGTGGAAACAATCAAATTAATGTTCTACCACAGAGCAGAATATGCTCCCTAGTACAAATGTAAGCTCTTTTTTTGACTGTTTTTTTTTGTTTGTGTGGGGTTTTTCTTTTTCCTTCTGTGGTGAGGGGATTGTTGTTTTGTTTTGTGGTGGTGGTTTTTCTTGCAATTTCCCTAAAAAAGGGACAGCTTTGGCACTTATCTAAATTTTTAAAAGCTTGAACATAGTTGTGTAAGCTCTCCCACATCATGCAACGCTCTGCCAAGCAGTGCTGGGAAGAGGAGAGAAGAAAAGATGCTGTGGTCTTCAAGAGGCCACCCTGCAGCTGCAGGTAAATTACAAGCCAAATATCTTTTATCAAATACCTTAAACCCTTACAAACAAGTATAATTCACTTCTTAAAAAATTCTGAAGACTTAAAACATCTTCGATTTCACTTCAAGTATTCAAAAATAAATCTAGGTTTGCTCACAGCTCATTTAAACAAACAAAAAAATACAGCACACATTGAAGAGGAAGCATGTATCTTACAGATTTCTTATCACAGTTTTTCTGAAAGCTCACATTCCAAATAGCACTCATATTGTAATCCTAAATTACTTGCTTGAGTAACATTTTAGAAGCAACAGCAAGCATAAATTAGTGGGTAACAAAAGTTGTCATACTCTCATTCCTAAGTTAGTAAACATGAAACTGAATTTTAAGATGTGAACTGATGTCTTAAAAGTATTTGTAAATAAACTGTAGTCATTTCACAAAAAGTATCCTTCCCAAATTAAAATTATTGTTTAAAGAACGTAATTATTTATTTATTTAGCTTCTTAGTTGGTTCATCTACGTAGTACAAGACTACCATGGGTGATACCAGATACATCTTCAGTCACGGCATGCAGAACCTCTTCCCAAGCAAATCAGTATTAATCCTTACTGAGGTTGCATGCTGGTGGTGAAATGCATGCACTTCCCACACACCATTACTGCAGAAAAATGCACACACAGGGAAACCTGAAAAGTTACTCTCTGCTGAAGAATAAAAGGCAATTTGTTACATTGGTACATACTGCAGCAAGTAAGCAATGAAAACAACTTTTTTCACTTGTCCTGTGCCACATCAACATTAACCACTTTCCTTCTCATGAAGAAAAACTGTAAAAATTATATTACAATACACCACATGCTATCAGTCAAACAACTCATGTCCCACACATGTAGTCTTAGCTGCATTGTGTCACTAAAGCCATTCCTAGCCTGAAGCATGACAGCTAGAATGTACACAAAGACAAGACAGATTTGTCATACGTGTACAGTAGTGGTAAGTGACAAATTCTGCAGCCTCATATAGTGGATGAACACTCTTCTTTTGTTGTAGAAATCTGCACTGGTGTTCTACAAGGAAAGGAACTATTTTTAGAGCCCTCATAAACACTCCCTCACTAATACAATAAGGTAGATCTAGTTTCACTCAACTGATAAGACACTGGGATGATGATAGAAATACCAGCTGGTTGATGGTAACATATCAGGTGGAAGTTCAGAATATTCTCAAAGGAATTACAGCATGCAGCCTTAAAGAATGAACTCTGCAAGGAGCTGAACACAGCAGAAGCATCGGATGGAGTGGTTCTTGGCTAATCAGTCCAGGTCTCAAAGGGATGAAAGTTGGCCCTATCATACAAACTACATTTTGAAGAAAAAAGTTAATTTATGAGTAAGTTACCTGTAAACAGAAATTTTCCTAAAAAGACAGTGTTTTTGTCTTAAGAAATAGAGGGTCTGTCATTCCCCTAAACTTCTCACTCTGATTTTGGCAGATAATAAAAATAACTAGCTTACAATGCATTAAAGGAACACGTTTTATTTGAAAATGGTGCACTGTTAACTAAGAATTCTCCCCTATCAATTCAACTTAGTGAACGCTTCTCTTTTTACTTTTTTTTTATCCAAAATTAATATAATAATTATAAGAACTAACATGACAACAAGCAGAACCTCATATACTTATCAAAGGAAAGGGAGTACTAAAAGCCAAAACAGAAAAAAACCAAAGGAATTTAATATGCTGAACTCTGCCTTAAGATTAAAGTTATCTGATGATATTTGCCCCAAAAGCCCTTCGTAGAGTCATTTTCTGAAAATAAAACAAAAAAAAAATATTCCTGCTTTGAAAAATTTGATCAACATATTCTTGCAATGAAGAAAACCTTAATTAAAATAACAGCAACAGTAATACTAAGACTAGTACCAATTACACTAGCATATACTCTTACAGTTTCCCTATTAACTTAAGCAGACTGTACACAGAATGCAAAACACAGATGGGAAAAAGCTGACAGGGGGAGAATACATTAAAAAGAAATTAAAAGAGAAATATTAAAAGCCCCTAGGACTTCTCAAGACAAGAAGGCTTTTTTCAGAATGCAGTTCCATGGCACATCAAGCCAAACTAAATTGGCACTGCCAATGACCCTGTATTCTTTTCATGACAGACTCCCTGGCATCAGAACTGCCATTCATATGACTGTATTGTAAGCCTGTTCATAAAGCTGAGCTACACTAAACACCCACAAATCTCTGCAAATGCAAAACAGATATTTTGTTGGCAAGATATGCTCTGCAAACCAAGGCATGAATTCTTTGTCAACACAAAGAGCAAAAAAAGGAGTATCAGAATATTGTTTTACAGTAACTTCAGGCTCTGTAAAACCACTTCAAGTGTGCTTCATTATATTTTTATAGATAAAACCTGAAAAACACCTATCTTCTAAGAAAAGATAATATGACAGTCTATCCCAAATGGTTAACATAATACCCAACAAAGCATTCTATCAAAATCTATGATATTTATTTGAACAATGAATGTATGGTACTTATTTGAATATAATAAAAACAATCTTAAAAGTCCCTTTTGCAGGCTGTCTTAAGATGTTCTTTTTCTTTACATGTATGTTCTCTGCTAAGTCTATTTCTTGAATTATTATCCCCTTATTATTGTCCCCCTCCTTAAATAAAAGGAATAGCAGCTTAAACAGGAAGGCAAGTATCTGTATCTCTACGGAAGAGGGTATCAGAGTAAAAGCCTCAGAGTTAGATGGAACAGTGATTTTCCTCTTCTTAATGCAACACAGTCCTACAGAAAAATAGGATGAAGGTAACCCTTAATGACTAACTACATCCTTCTGTAATTTCAAGAGGAAAATAAGGTTGGTGGTGTTTTTTTTTTTAAGAAACCAAAGAAAGGTTGCTGGCAGGGAAGCAAGAATAAGTGGCATTTGAAGATTTCAGTATCTATCAAATGTAGACCCAACAAGACAACAGAATCTTGCCTACAAGGAAGCTAACAAAATACTGCAGTGGGATCTGCTTCTTAAGGTGCACAGTTCTCATATGCTCTACACTCTATAAATTCTTGGGACACAAGGAAGGACAAATCAGACCACCTACACTGGTGTCCTTAAACTCCTCACCCCTCGATAACAATACTGAACAAAAAAATAAGGAAAAATATGAGTTATTATAGGAAAAACCTATAAAACCAATACAGCTTGTTTCCCCTTCTGTTTTTTAACCATTTTAATAATAAAGAGAGCAGCAAAAACATAAAGCATTGATTGTTCTACAACTGATTTAATACAATATAACCATTGTTATTGCTACTGACAATCAACCTTGACAACTATTGACATAACTAGAATAGAAAGAAGGAAGATCTCATCCTGAAATCTGCTATCCACCTGCCTGAAGATGTAAAAACTTTCAAAATCTTACATATGCATGTTACATTAAAATTTCCAAAGGAAGATAACAAAACATCCAAAAACCACTGCAGAAGTAAACCAAATGAGTTGCAATTTCTTAGCCCTACAGGTAAAAAGTCTGTCTCTACAAAAACAGTATTTCCTCACCATTCACACAGAAAATCCACACAAAGATGACCAAAAGGATGGAAAAAGCAACTTTAGACACAGTCAATTTCAGGCTGAAGTTTTGGAAATTATATTCTGTGAGGCTGAATAATCTGCTTCATCTACTTATGGGAAAGGGATGAAACCTTTCAATTTCCAGAGATCTGCATAATTGCTTCTTTTTCTATTATTTCATTTGATTCAAGGCCTACTCACAAAAATGATGGTAAGGTTCTGAAAAACCTTAGGTTAAGGTTCTAATTCTGAAAAAAAGCCAAACAATTCTTCTAGTCAGGCCTTCTAAATATAGTCTTGTGAACAATAATTTGAAAGCTTTTATATTATTGTTTTCTCAACTTTTAAAAAAATAACAGATATGCTTGTTTGACAAGGCAAATATAAATGTGCTATTTTTGACAGGATGAAGACAAGAGGGACTGTTTTGAAATTTGTTCTTAACTCTTTCCAACTTCATGTCTTGAAAGCAAATTCAAATGTTTTCTTACAGAGTATTCAGTCACCTGAGGGTTGTGAGGAACGTTCACTATTGGACTCATCTTCTGTCATTGAAATTGCCATGGCAATTGTTGAAGCAGCAATGGAAATCATCTGACCAGGAAGCTCTGCCCCTGTAAAATATATATGTGAATGTAAACAAAGAGAAGATTAATTCTTAAAATATTGTATCTGTTGCTCGGCAACCACTGAAGTTGTCAAGCAACAGAAATTAGTTTTTAACATGTATATATAGTCAATACAGGCACACAGGAATGAGTGCTATTAATTTTAGTACTACAGTACACCTGGAGCCAAAACAAGAAACCAGTTACTTGCTTAGCACCTTGCTTGCTAATGAACTGCTACCAACCACATCATTCACAGTTAATGGCAGTCTGATTAACCTAAAAATCTCTAGATCAGATAATCAATTTTACTAACCACGATTCAATCAATTTACTAACCAAGACAACTTTCAAAAAAACTATAATAGTGAGAGAGGAAAAAGTTTCCCAAAATAATCATAAAGCTAGTACAAGAAAGGAACACCTGATCTTTTACTTCTATGCTGAATTGACTCCAATAGGTAAAACCTATTTTTCTCCAAGTCTAAACACAAACCATAGTTTCAAGAAACAGTATTTTAAAAATGAATGACTGGATATAAGAAATTTCCTCAATGGATTTATATCTGTTTCTCCCATACTCAATATCATAGGAGCTACTAAACCCATATTGCTCATTGCTTTCAAAATTGGTCCCTGTTGTTAAATTTTGCAGGCTTCCTTCTATGCTTGAAACTTCACATGTGATAATGAGAGCCACTTCTTTGCAATGGAAAAGAAACACAAGTCCATGCCGATGATTTTCTCTAAAGCATTCACATACGTAAACCTCTTTAAAACAAACATACAAACAATCTTACATTAAATTCTTGCAATAAATAAATAAACTAGTGAATTTCTCCTTACCAGAAGAGTCCTTTCCATTCTGCTGTTCATGTAACATGCCTACAGTCATCAGAAAAACTATTACCAGAAACACAGGAATTCTCCAAGAACCTGCCACAGAAGCTGAAAGATACAAAGGATTTTTTTACAAGACAAATTACACCATTAATAAACTCTACATGTGGCCAAATAAAGGCACTATATCAACAACAAACAATCTGGGCAGAAACTAAGAAGTATTTTACAGGAAAGTTTGCTACCTTAATGGGAAGCATGAACAGAAAAAAAGGTGAACAGGTTCCTCAGTGAGTAAACCAAGTTACTATTCTTAACTTCAGTGACTTTAAACTACCTTTAAACAGATAGTTTAGTAGGCCACAGTAGGCCACACACAACCAGAATTACTAAACAGATAAAACAGGCTGTATCTCAGCTAAGACTCCACTACAGAGACTTAGAAGAGCAAGCAGGTAGCTTTGCAAGACAACAGAATTCCAGAGGACACATTAGAATAATAATCTTCTTGTTACTCACCTAAATGAAAGAGCAGCATAATCCAGACAGGGACAGAGACTGCTTTTAAGTATCTTTCAGTGCTTATATTCCACTTGAATGAAACCATCAGCAGGTAACCAACTACCAATGTCCATATCTTTAAGAAAAAGATACACAGAGGTATGAATATATACAGGAGTACAACAGATGTATTTTGATGCATGTGTATACACAAACATGCATGCACCCCTGTCACACACAGAACTGATGTTCTAACTCTTTAAGAAGCCTACATATCAGATCTGTCAAGAGGTTTTGCTCCGTTTAAGAGAAATGTAAAATCTGTGTGCAGCATAAAGAGAGGCTGACTTTGGTCTGCCATCACTCAATGTGAGAGGGTACACGCACTTTGCTGGACACAAACCATGAAGAAAGATGTTTTTGAAGAGGAAACCAAGCAATTACTCTGGAACTACTATTGAAAGGTGGGAACCTAAATGAAACAGGGCCACCAGTGTCACCAGTGAAGCCACAGAGAGAGAAAGCCAGCAGAGCACCATTCCTTCCTGCACAGAGCAGCTTGCCAGGCTCCTGTGTTTCAGTCCAAAGAGACAAAAGGGGTTTTAAGCCAAAGATAGTCATTAGGAAGCACAATAAGAACTGCTGTTCCTCAGCAGTGCTGGTCCACAAAAGAATCATGCCTTTAAGTGATTTGTGAGAAGGAATTTTATCAAGTATTTAACTAGAACCACAAAAAAAAAAAAACCAAACAGAAAAATGACCATGACAATGTATCAAGAGGCAGATGCAGTCATTTTGGTTTTGCTGCATAAATCACAACACAGAATTCTAATTAAGAATCTTGAGACGAAGAATTTGGGCTTAAAAATGCTGAAAAGAAGAAAGCAGAATCCAGAAGAGGCAAAATGAGGTGAAAAACTGTTATTCAACAGAAGATAGGAAATGAGAAATACGAAAGAGTGTAAAAATAAAAGCTCGTTAATGCATTCTTAAAGAAAAAAAAATATCAAAGCAATCCTAACATTTCTGGACCAAAGTCAAGAAATATTACCCATCCAAAACCAGTTAAGGACACCTTCAAATTTACATTAATAAATCCATAAGTCCTAATGAAGTTTAAACTTGCATTAACAGCATTTGCTCAACCAGAGAGATGTCACTGTAAGAATAATACACTGGTGCAGACACAGAAAAAGCAGTCACACAGAACATACCAAAAGCACTCTCATCTCTTTGCACTGTATCACTCAAGCTGAAGAAACAACAGACCCTGTGAAAAGCAGGTTTGTGTTACTACTGCCATGTATCCAATCAATGAAGAGAAAATTTTCATTGTACCTAATTCAGCAGACAAGCAGTGAAGAACCCTGTTAACTTCAGACAAATGATCATACACACAAGGTAATTTAAAAATCACTTAAGAAATGTGGCCAAGCCTTTTTTATATTCATCTTTCTCAGAGCTTGATCAGTCCAGCTTTTCACTGCTGTTTCCAGTTTTGCATCAACAGAGCTGAGTAATGCAAATGTGAACTCAAGACAAACTTCTAAATCTAACACAGCTCTGACATTCAAACTAGTCATAAACAACTGCATTAAAAAAAAGATCTGAAATGCACAGCAACACTCCTTTAACACTATAGCTTCCTAACAAACTCAATCGCCAGGCATATCACAGCAGAACTATAATTCCAAGAGATAACTCAGCATGAAGATGCTATCCTAGTCCCTAACATCAGCCACACAGCATCTTAGTAGGCTCAATATTGCAGAAAACAAATTTTCTCTTTAGCTTTTAAATTTAATGAAAAATAACAAGTGGAAGACTCAGTGAGATTGATAAATCAAACTTTCTTAGTAAAAGTATGCCCAAAGTAGGAGGCTAACAGAGCACATGCCTAAATTTAACAGCGAACAAAGCAAAACTCATTGCAGCACTGCTTTCAGTCATTCATGTAGCTGAACTAAAAGCTAGCTTTGGAGTGTTTAGGATTCAACATTTTTTGTTTTGTAAGTTACAAAAATTCAGAAATTCTCATGATTCAAGTAAAGGTATGTCATTGCTATTGTACAGAAATAGCTTATTTTAAAATAAGTCATCTTGTTTGAGACATCAAACAATAACAATTCTGAAGCCCTGAAAAAAAAAGAAAAAAACCCCAAAACTATGTAGCCAATTGACTGGTGCAAGAGGTTTAATTTCAGTGACAATAAGGAGCAATCAGATCTTTATTGGTTAGTATTATGGCCAAGCACTTCCCTATTCTGAAAAAAACCATACTGCATGGGAACTAGGGTAGCCTACTTCTCTAACTTGGGTAGCCTGCCTCCAACAATTCATAGCTGAAAGCAACTGACAAAGCAAATTAACTTAAATTGACATGGACTAGGATTTCATCCCATACTAACTTGGCAACAGCCTACTTTTTTTTTCCTTCCCCTTCTTAACCCTTTAAATGCACATTATATAACTTTCCCATTCAGTTTTTTCTGAATGGTCTCCAAAGGTTTTGGTTACAAGGGCATGAGCATATTAAGCCTCTTGACTGCTACATGTTCATCTCAACAACACACAACATGGAAAAGAAGAAAAAAAGATGCTGCTTTTGTTCATTAAAAATATGCTACTGTCATTATTGACTGAAAACAAATTCCAGGCTAAATGCAAATACCTATAATTTTTAAAGTTTGGTGTATAAGAGCATACTGCTAACCAGACAACTAATACACTTCAGATATTGCAGAATGCATTTGCAGCCAAAAACAATTTATCAAGCTGGAGTCAGTTGCAAATACCTGACTTTCACCACGTACACTGAGGTTTCTAATGCCTGTTAAATTATATTTACAGACATGCACAACTCCCATAAATCAGAAATTTAGGATGGTTTAATACTGTAAAGCTTTTTCTTTCCATCATATCTTCACTGTCTGAATAGACAGCATAGACCTAATTTTTCACACACCCTTTGCATTTTGTAGTGCCCTTTGCAAATTAGACAAAACTCGGTTTTGCCTTTAGACATAAAAAGTAAAAGCACCTGCTTCCCAGATTAAATACCTGTTAAGATTGCAGTCTTTCAGCATCCACTTTTGGGTTGCGGTGGTGAATTTAAAAGGCCAGATTCAGAGTTCACTAGGCAAGTCTGAAGGGCTTCAGTTCTCTTTAAATTGCCAACTGGAGGGAAAACTATGCCCTAGCAGCTTTCCTATTAAGCTCAAGTATCTGCTTCCATGTTTTGACTTTTCTTTTAAATTCTAGTGTTGAGTAGTCTAGGGTTTATGAGCATGAATGTATGACAATGTTACTGAAAGCCAGTTTCCAGTTAAAGCTGAGACAATTTGAAAATCTGAGGCACTCTTTTGACTATGGCACCATTTTTTGAAGAGAAGAAATTCTTTCTTACTACTCAACTCTTCACAAAATGTCTACTGATTTATATTGAAGAGTAAAATTCTTTATTTACACAGTTCACTCCCTTTTTTTTTTTTCCTATCAGCAAATTCATCTCTAAGGGAGAGGTTTTACAGATGAGCTCATGTAATAGCTCACTGCTTCTGAAAACAGCAGCTCGTTTTCTCCCACTGCCCAGTCAGGCAGTTCCACCTCTTCTGCACACCAGCTTCAACATTCATCCAGCCACCTTAAGCTCCCTAAGCTGATTTTAAAAAATAAATAAATAATAATTTTAAAAAAAATGACTACCTGGAAGAAACCCCAAGAGTTTATAATTCAACTCAGTTACAACTAAATAGATTCAAACTGGTAAGACAGGCATCAACCACAAGGCAACTGAAGTGTGTGTCAGAAATGGAATGAGCCAGAACAGCTCCTCACTGGTAGCAAAGCTGTCAGAACAACTCAGCCTTCTTTGGAATGTTGCCCAAAAAACTCAGCCTTCAGCAGTGAAGGCATTTCCTACCTGCTTCATGTAAACCATGCCCTGGTAAACACAACAGTGAAGGCTCAACAGAATAAGCAGCAGTTACTTCTTTTGATATATGACCTGCTAACCTTCCAAGACAGTCGTTTTTAAGAAGTCAGGACCTACCTAATCTCTCCCTTTTTCAGTTCAAAGTTCTGGCTTCTTTCCAGGCTCTCTTTCCCACTTGGAAATAATACAGCAAAGTTTTTTAGGGTTAAGTTTGGGTGTGGTCTTTTGGGGGTTTTTGGGTCCAATAATTTTTATTTCCTTAACTGCATGATAAAGCAAAGTAACTGAACTCAAGTGCTGGTGTGAAGTTAGTTCATGACATCTGAAGGTATTCTGAATACAGAACAATGTATTGACACAGAAAGCTCTAGAAAGATTATGCATTTCTCTGTAGAGCTTTCTTTCTGTGAAACTGGGAGTCATTCCTCTTAGTTCAGAGATAAAAGATCAGGCACATACTCTGCTGTGCTGTGACTCTGGTGGAAAAATGTCTCGTCTTGGGCAGCCTTCCATGGTACAGCTTTCTGGTTTGTTTTGGTTTAATTGAGAGTTCATTTTAAAGCTGTTTGATGAAATGACAAATCCAATTCAAAGAGTTTCCTGTTTTCCAGTTTGTTTCAAGCTTAGGACAAAAAAAAAAAAAAGCAAAAAACAAACAACCAACCAAACAACAACCAACCAAACCAACCAACCAACCAAAAAAACCCCCAAAACTCACTGTCTAACCACTCTAACATTTGAAAATAAAATTTTCATCTCTAAATAGAGATTTTCATTTGTTTTTCTTAAAACAGGAAATCCTTAAAAGTATTACCAAACATTCACTTGACACTTTTGAAAAGCAAACTTTTGAAACAGTGTTGCACAGAGCAAAGCTGTTTGAAGAGGTAATCATATGACAGCAGTTCATTATTTCTACCTTTCTCCTCACTAGCAATGAAGCCTGGAGACAGATGAACCTACCACAAAAGCTGAGCAGGATAGTGTTGGATGTGAAAAATGAAGCAACACAAGGAATTAAATTCACCACTAAAAGCCAAACTGTGCTTGCCATTATGCACAAAGAGTGTTTTCTTTGTCTGTTCATTTGAAACAGGTTTTCAAAACAATAAAAAAAAAGTTAAGGAAACAGGTGAGAAATTATGTAAATGTAATTTTGAATCCAGTTTTCAGAAATAAAATAAATTCCATGTGACTGTATATTCCACAGTACACAGGAGGAAATACCCTGTAACGTGCAGGCTTTGGCAGAATGAATGAATTGTAACAGCCCTTCACGTAGCATGGAGGCAGTTCTTGTCAAACACATACAAACCAAACAAAAATACCCCACCAAACAAAACCAACTAATCCAAAATTCTATTTTCCACCTCAGAGCAAACTTAACCATCTCTTCCCTTCACTAAGGAAGCCACCACTTACCTAAGAAGGTAACCACACATCCTGGGTTGTTTTCCTAAGTGAACACAAGTAACCTAAACCTGACAGACTAGGTTACTCCTAGTCCTAAATCCAAAGGACTGGAACAGCATACGGGTTCTGGTTCTTCTAGAACTCCCAACTGTGACATATATCCATGTGGATATGTTTGGCATTAACACACACAGACTGCTAAACCACATGAAACACAAGCCTGGTGTTTAGCAAGACTACAGCTTTTTGAAGGGATAACAGCACTTAAAACTGGAATCCTAGGCTAGGAAGGAAGCACCCATCAACATCAACACTGCCACACAAGTGTTAATTTCCTACACTGTGAATTTAAGAAAATGCATTAAATCTAAGATATCCAGAAAATTGCAGCTCTGGATGCTAAAAATGTTTTTCATTTAGCTCACTTTTCGTGTCTTAATATAAAACTTAGTTATGAGAAACTCCTGTCAATGAAAATGCTGTTCAGAAATCAAACTTTTCAAGATTTCCTTGTAAAGGGCACATCAGACACTCTCCCTGAAGACTGAGCACCACTCCTCTGACATGCTTCACGATGACACTTCCACAAGAGAAGGCTCCTCAACATAGGAACTTCTTCACCTCCTCAATTATACAGAGCGCTGTTAAAATTTAGCTGGACAGTTCCAGAATAACCATTCCTTTCAGAGGCAGTACAAAAAGAAATAGCATTGTGTTCAGATCATGCATATAAACATCAAAACATAACTATGTTATGTAGCATATAACATTAGGCTTAAGGCTAGCATCACCTTAGTGCCTAGGGCTGCTCTTAAGGCATAGAAATCTAAACAAGCTCCTAAGCCTCTTTAAGAAAGGTACCTCACAGCTGGTTCCTCTAAGGGTGGGTGTGGAAGGGAAAAACAAAGGTAAAAAACACAGCATTTCAGTCTTCTCCTTTTCTCCCCATCATGTTTTTAAATAAGCTACACTTGGTTGGTCTCTACGTGGTTAATCTCCAACAAGTTGTGAAAACAAATTAAAAACTTCAGTTTTTGTTAGATGTGTTTACAGTCAGTATTGGCTGCATTATTTAAAAGCCATGATACCAGCTAATGAAAGGATTATTATAAACAGCAGAAAGTATACTTTAGGACTTTTTCAGCTGTGGGTTTTGGGTTTTTTGTTCGGTTGGTTGGTTTGTGGTTTTTTTGTTGTTTTTGTGTTTCGTTTTAATTTTTTGGGGTTGCTTTTATTTATTCTGGGAAAGTTTTAGAAAACCACAAGCCTGCTCTAAAAAGAATGGGAAGAAAAACAGAACAAACAAACAAATAAAACAAAACAAAAACAACAGCAACCCTACTTGAAATAAAAAAAACAATAATAATAAAAAAACCCCACCAAAACAGAAATTATAAGCACCTCAAAAATCAGAATGGTGTTTCTCTCACTTAGAGTTATTCCCACATTATGGTCAAACTTAATCTTTTCTTTGGCTTGAAAAGAACTTGCCCCATCAGCTGAACTTGACAAAATGTAGATGCTTTTTTGCCTCCATAGGTTATATTCAATAGCACTGAGGAAGTCAAGCATCTTGGAGCCTGTGACAAAATATGTTTGCCAAAGCATGTCTGAGAATTTCAGTCTGCAAGGGTTACTCTGGGGACTGCTGATACCCAGTGCCATCCCAAATGGAGATTTTCCTGGTGGTTGTCCAAATGACCTGCCAAAACAGACAACTCCTACTTT
Source organism: Phaethornis superciliosus (assembly GCA_023637945.1). Taxonomy (NCBI): domain Eukaryota; kingdom Metazoa; phylum Chordata; class Aves; order Apodiformes; family Trochilidae; genus Phaethornis; species Phaethornis superciliosus. Next base: position 65,637,485 of record JAJQWJ010000002.1, on the reverse strand, counting down.
GACAATATCCCAGTGTAGCTGCAGCAGAAAACAGTGTTTCTAGATTTGCCCACTGATCAGGTCCTCTAACTGCACACAAACAATCAGAACAAAAGTACTTTTACCTACTGCAGAAAGATACAAAAATACACAGACCTACGTTCACATTCTGACCATACACAGTTCTGATCTTGACCACTAACTCTGAGAAACCAAGGAAGAAGAGTAGGCATGGGAGAAAGATTGACAGCCTTGTAACCAAGCTCACTCCAGAGAATTCTGCCAATTATGATTATATCAGATTCATCTATTATTATCAACTTTGAAGTCCATATAGAGTAGCTATATAATTAATTTCTGTCAGGATTACAAACTAACCATTTTCTAAACAAATATGATCACTTGAACCCTGAAGACAAAAAAATAAAAACAAATTAAAAAACCCAACAAACAAAAAAACAACAAATAGCTGAGGCATTTCCTGTATACCACTACAAGCGTGTAAAATTTCAGGCAAAAGTAGTTTGAACTCTCACTACAATGGAGAGGAATTTCCATATCTTAGGTACAGTGATGGCTACAAACATACTTCCTACAAAACTAGGACAAGGATGCAGTCCATGATTAGTCCTCAGAAGGTCCACTAACTGCAAGGGTAACCATGCTGGAATTGCCATAGAGTATAAACATGTCAAGGTACATTTAGTCCACTAGGGGACAAACTCCCTTTCCAAGAAATACAGATAAAAACATTCCCCTTCCCTATTATGTGTAACTGATGTTCACATGGAGTGCATGTGAACTCTAGGCAAAACTCCTGTAAACAACCCATAAAGAAGGCTGGAGCCAGAGCAAGGAACTCATCTGGGATTTATAACCTGCTCCCAGCTGCAAGGCCCAGCAGCTCATGACACTTCTTGAGCAAGCTTCTTCAAAGATGATGCAGGAACTGTAAAGCACAAAGGGAAACAAAGGGAGATGATGGAACAAGAAGCCTAAGATCTCGGACTTATTCTTCAAATGCTACAGCCCAAATCACAGGCTGGCAGACATTCTCTAACTTCTCTAGTACATCAGAAGGAATCAGAAAGGGAGAAGACAACCATGCATGTTCTTCCTCTCTGTTAGCAGGAGCACCATCCAGATGGGGCAAAGCTTCAAATAAGAATATACAGCTCAAGGCAGAATTGCTGGTGGCTGGAGCAAGGACATTCATAGCTCATGAGATGCAAATTAGAACAAACAAATGCACTATGCTTGTCAGATACTGGTCTCACACTTAAAACATGCCATATTTGCTCATCTCTTCTATGCTTTTAATAAATTATTTATATGCCATATTCTTGGCAAGAAAGTGTTCCTTGGTTTCTAAGGGTAAAATTTACTTATTTTATGCTAATTAAGTTATTCCATATCAAAATATTTCAAAACACAGACATCTAGTTTAGGTTAGTGGGCTGCTAAAAGAAACAGTGCAAACAATTAAATTACCATTCTTTTTGCTTATCACACAGTGTATCCACAAACAAGAACAGTTGTAATTGTCATGTAAGATAACATACAGAAGGATCCTTGGAAGATTCAGATCCCAGAGAAGAACAGTACAGTGGAAGAAGCTGATTCATAATATCCAGAAGTCCTGCACAGCTAAGAAGCAACCAGCGCACATGGAAACTCAGCCCTGCACTATACTATAACACAGCAATTAAAGGGCTTTAAAAAGATTAACTGAAGTTAAAGCAGATACTATTAACTGATCCAGCTCAAGGCTCCTCAGCAGCATGGATAAAATTAAGCTATACCATAAGAGCTCCGAGATAATACAAATCAAGTAACAGCCAAATTAAAACAAAAAATGCAATAGGAAAATACTGTATAAAGTGTATACATGATGCCAGGTCGAGTTGAGGCTATTTACAAAGGGAATCCCACAGTTCCTTTCTCATACAGGGCCTGAGAAAGAGACACAGACAACTGGCTTAGAAAGCCACTGTATCTACTTTGTATACTGAAGTCCATGGCCAGTTACTTGGACACAAATCCAAAATCCTCCCAAGAAACTCAAATCAGAAGTGTTCTGGGAGCTCACTATCTTCGCCCAGTTAAAATGTTACAGCACACCAATGAACGTCAGTGTTGTATTGGATACACAAGAAAAAGAAGTATGAGACATTGCTACAGTAAATGGCACTGATCAGGCACAGGCATCCAGCAGTGCCTTACAACCCTAGTTATGAGGCTCTATCAGTGCCATTTACCTTTTACTTACCCAATGTAAGTCTAGCTCAATTAAACCTGTTTGAATAAAGGACACAACTAAGTGATGTCCATTAGTGTAGCATTATCACTGATCTGTTCAAAATAAAGTGGGTAGGCCAATGCAATGGAAAGTCTTGAGCTTATCAAGTAAATGGTGTGGCAATTAATCAAAACTTCCCACTAGTAATAAAGCTATGTTTAGATTCTACCATCACTCAGCTGAAAGTAAAGATGGTTATATCTTGCTTCTTTATGAAAATAGAGTGTCTGTCTCTGTCTCATCAGTATTAATTACTCTTCTGAGGACAAAACAAACCAGAAACTCATCTCCCCTGATATTTTCCAGCATACGGTAACACTTCAGAATATGAAGCCAAGAAAATCTTCTCTTTCATTGTTTACCTTCAAGATACATAAGACAATCTCCAGTCCATCCTATTCACATCAGAAACTGCTAAAAATACCCTTCCACAGTACATTCAGGAGACCCATTATTTTTTTGTTTCTGGTATACAGCTCCAAAATTGTGAGATATCAGAATACACTGGTTCCACCAAAGAAATAAAATTAGTATTCAAAGAACATGTATAATTCAAAATCAGAAGCCTGGACAATCTTTCTAGAATATTTTATCTTCTTCACAGTTTCCCTCTCTTGACGAAGAGACCAGTCTTAGATAGTTCTTGACTTTTGTCTCCATGTGTATCTCCATTAAGCCAACTTCATATGTCATTTTATATTTAGATCAGTCTTTACCATAGAATTGCTCATCCTGGAAAAGACCTTCAAGATCATGGAGTCCAACTGCATCCTAACCCTATTACCCTATTCCTGATGACCTACCAGGTGACTTTTAAACAAGGATGGAGACTCCCTAGGGAGTCTGTTCCAGTGCTTAACAACCCTTTCTGTAAGGAAGTTTCTCCTGATAACCAACCTAAATCTCCCTTGATGCAACCTGATGCCGTTTCCCCTTGTCAAAAGTACAAATTTCTGATCTTCTATGCTTTCAGCATATCCATTTACTTCAGACATGTTGCATATTTTTTGCACTTTCATTTATAACTAAAATTTAGTACTGCCAGAGGTTTTCACCTACATATTGAACAACCCAGGAAAAAGCAATTTCCCACAATCTTTATCACCATAAGTAAAATTGGAAGTTAATCAAACAGCGACACTTCTGAACGTTCGAGTGGAGTTTGCAGTTTGATACCTTCAGAATAATAATAATAATAATAATAAAGAAATCAGCACTATGAGAAACAAGCCTCACGATGTCTTTCCTCCCCCACCTCACGTGTGGAGCTGATCTGCTTTTCCTCCACACCTAAAACGCTTCTTACAGCTCAACAAGAGGCGATGTTTGCCCAAGACCTCACTAGAATTACCTTGGACTTAACAGCATCCCAAACCTGCTGCATGGCTATGCTACGGACATGAAATATTGACCGAGAAAACCTATCTGCTCCAGCTGCACTCACTCACTCACACAGAGCAGCTCTCCACGCCGTGGGTTATAACTCGGGAGCTTTTTCTAAAGCTGTTTTACACGGAGTTTTTACAGTGAAGTTTAGCCTTGCCCCACACTGCCGTGACAGCTGCCGGTTTAGCCCCGGCATCCCCGGAGCAGAGCCCTGTGCCCCGCAACACAACGCAGCACCGCGGCCAAAGTCACACCCACATGTCGTGAGGAGAGTTTCTGCCGCCTTTATGGTTGGAGAAAAAAAAAAAAAAAAAAAAAAAAAAAAAAGACAAGAAAAAAAGAAAAAAAGGCTATGGCGACTTCAAACCGGTGCCTGATTTTAAATCTGCGCGATCACAAACTACCGCCTCGCCTCGCCCCCCCCCCACCTCCTCCTCCCCGGAGCAACAAGTGAGATGGCGGCCGGCGCTGCAGCCGCCCCCCAGGGCAATTCCACGGCCGCCGTCAGGCTTGGAAGCGGGAAGAGGGAAACGAGGGCCACAGCCCACCCCTCACCTCACCTCCCCGGCAGGAAGGAGGAAAGCGGCGGCCCCCACCCTCCACCCCGGCAACTCGGCCACCTCCGGAGCCCCTTCCCGCCCGAGGCGGGCACTCACCCACTGGCTGCTGAAGTAGTCCAGCCCCTGGCAGATGAGGCGGGCGGCTTGGGCCAGCAGCACTTGCACGCCCAGGGAGCTGCCCAGGCAGTAGAGCCCGTAGAGCAGCGGCCCCCCGGCGCCTAGGAGCAGCAGGAGCCGCCGCCGCCGCAGCACCTGCTCGCCCAGCGCCTCCACCCCGTAGTTGGCGAAGCAGATGGGGAGGAGGAGGGCGGCCAGCAGGACGGGAGTGCGGGAGCGCTGCAGGCGGCCGAGCCAACGGCGGCCCAGCGCCGTCAGGGAGCTCTTGAACGGGTGCAGGAAGGTGCCGCAGAGCACAGCCCAGAGCAGCGGCCGCAGGAAGGCCTCCAGGATGAAGTAGACCAGGACGGCGGCGCCGCAGCACAGCCCCGCGAAGAGCAGCGCCCCGGTGTTGTAAAAGGCCTGCTTGATCGGCTTCTCCAGACGCGGCAAAGACATCCCCGCCGCACCGCCCGGGCCGCCCAGCGGCAGCCGCGGCATGGCCGCCGCCGCCGCGCCCTCCGCCCTGGCGGCACCCGAGTTGGGGGAGTCTCCCGGCTGCCGCTTCTGCGTCGGAGAGCCCGGAGGGGCTGCGGCCGGGGGCTCCCCGCTGTCTGCCATGGCGCCCGCCCCCTCCCGCGCAGCGCCGGGCACGGACGCGGCTCCGGCCGCCGCTGCCAGGGGGGAAACCTCCGCTCCTGCCGCTGCCGCCGCCACGGGCGAGGGCGCGGAGAGGCGACCGGGGCTGTCGGGGGCTGTAGTGCCGCCGTGCGGCTCCGGGCACGGGCGTGCGCCCAGCCCGGCGGGGAAGGGTGCTGGGAAATGTAGTTCTGCTGGGAGAGAGCTTGCGGCTGCGCCCCGCCCCGCGGCAGGGCCTGCCGGAGTGTCCCAAAGAGCCTTAATTCCCCCACCCCCTTCTCGCTTGGGGTATTGCTGCTCTGCGGGCTGAGGCGTTCCAGCGCCTGGGTTACTTGGGCTGAAGAAAATTTGCAAGAGGCTGAAGCTTCAAAGAGCCCGTCGCTTCATCTCCTCGTCCCAGGAGCAATAGCCTTCTCGCAGCTCTGCTTGAACGCTCTCCCATCCTTACTGCTGCTTTTGTTTCTGGAAGCTGACAATGTTTGGAAATTTGCAGTGTCATTGCAAAGTGGTGAGCAGGACTGGTTAGGCTGGCTGCAGAATATCTGGCTTGTCTGAACCTGCTCTGGCATAAAATTAATTAACAAGGAGACATCTGCACTTTTACTGGGAATTAGGCCCACTGAAAAAAAGTGGTTTCTCTGTCCTTTTTTAGACCTGATACTAATTATATTATTTGAATCAAATGTTGGGGGTTTTTTTGCAAATAATCTACAAAAGAGCTAATTTCCTGCATCTGGCATAAACCAGACCTCTGTTTCCATGCAGGATGGTGACAGTTAACATTTTACAGGTAGTCCAAATGTCCAAATAAACGTGCTTGGTCTGAGCAAGTTTTCTGGAGGCTAGAACCCACAACATTTAAACTAGCATAGTAGTGCTGGCTATACGCTACTTAAAGTTTTCCTTTCACAGCATAACACAACATTTCATCAGGTACTAAAGCTATTGGTAATACTACCATAAACCCCACAGAAATACCTTCCTCTTTCTTCATGCTACAAGGCTTGTATATGTCTGAACATGTGAAAAGTGCAGAGATGGGGGATTTTTGATTCCCCTCCCCCCCTTTTTAGAATTTACATGAACATTTAAAATTACATAACTTCATGGCTGACTTGTGTACGCCAGGACTTTGGTGGAACGTTTCTTGCACAATGCAGATGTCTAAAAGCTGCAGTTCTCCTGAGCCTTATTGGTTTTTACTTGTAAAAAGGGAATACAACTGTCATAGCCCAGCTTTTAAAGGCAGAGTAATACCAAGACAAACAGAATATAGTTGAGACCTATCCTTATCATCATCCCAGGGAGGAAAGGTAGAGTTTTTTCCACACATTCCCTGTAATCTTGTACATCCTATAGCTGTAGGTGGGACTGGGTGCTGCTAGTTTCCTAGAGCTTTTGCAATCTAGTCCCAACTTCTTTGTGCTGCAAAGCTTTTCCTGCCAGTTACACATGTCCATGCTGTTAAAGGTGCCTCTTGGTTCCTGCAGCACTTTGGTTTTAATTTGCTGAACATATCGTGTGTAGGTTCAAAGTACATTAAGGCATTTAAATACATACAGGTACCTTGTTTGATCCTTATGGTGACAAGGCATTACAATTTGTCCACACAGGATACACTTACTGCATCTTAAAATGATATGGTCACTCACTGCTCTTTGATCCAATAGATCTGCTTCCTGACAGGGTGTTGAAATAGGTAACAAACATGCATTGCTACCTGAACCTTTTCAGTTCCCACAGAGATGAGGAAACATAAAAAAAAAAAAAAATCCTCTAATGGCTCATTATAATGCATTTATTGCATTAAAGTTCAATTAGCAAATGTAAATTAAATTTTATACCAAGGGAAGACGGAAGGGAGTTGAGAGTACAAATTTTTCGGTTAAACAGAGATGCCAGCAAATCAAGTCTTTATGGGGAAATCCTTTTTTCTTTGCTTTTTCTTAACAGATTCAGGCAGTCATGTTCTTCAGGAAAAGAAATGAAGGTCACCTCTTTGATTTGAGTAAAGCTATAAATAATGCCATATGTAAGCCGAGGATTTGGTCCATACTGTAGAATACCTTTCCTTTGCAATTCTGTGTTTCACTATTCATTATTAAAAACTAAACATATCAGAAATAAAATCTAAAAAACCTTAACAGAAAAAGCCAGACAACAAACACCAATATAACAACAAAACACCAATAAAAAGCCACCAACAAACCCACAATGCCTTAAAGATTTCTAACTCTTCTATTACCACAACATGAACACTTATTAAGAGAGACATGACCATAAGCATAGGAAAACTGTCTCTGAGGTGATAGTTGAGGGAGGATGCATAATCTTCACAAGACACACCCCTCAGGCTCTGAAAACTTGATTCCACAACAGATTTCAAGCAGTGACTGCAGTCTTAACAGCCAGTATTGTTTACAATTTGAAATTATATTTTATTTTAGATTAGATGCCAACTAGGTGTAACTTGCACTGCTGCATTGTGGTTTAGGCATTTTTAATGGACATTGGTAAGTAGTGCACCTCAGGGTCTGTACTAACAGAAATTCTCCAGCAGTCCCTTTAGGTGTGTTTTTGCTATTAGTAATTCTTCCAGGGTTTCTCAAGCAGAGGAATGCTTTTGTGTTGATGTAGAAAACAAGCATGTGTCTGAAAGTATGTATCTGTGTGGTAAATATTGATAGTATTTGGTGCTGTCATGTAGAGGAAAATATGAGGTTCTAACTTCTAGGAGAGAACTTGTAACTTCTCCTGCTGCACTAACACCCATGATTTTGTGTACTGAATCTTGAGTTCCCTTCAAAAGATCCCTGTTACCCACAGTTCTTGGGCACTCAGTGTGCAGTCAGCACAGCCCAAAGTTATAAACTGTTCTTGATACCAAATACTGGTTATCCACTAGAGGTGGACATGAAGAACAGGAGACAGGCAATGGTGCAACAGCAAGTTAATGATGATTTTTAACCGCAATAGCCATGCAAAACTATGAAATAACTCACTAACGAAGCCACAAGGTGTCAGCACTGACCTACGTGGTTAGAAAATCGGTCTGCCTGCTCGTTTGGGATTTATTTTCACCCGTGTTACTCAACATTCGGGTAAGGTTAATCTCCCTTCATTAATTCACCTCAGCTTAATAAAAAAGTAATATCCTTTTCAGACGAATGAAAAATACTCCTACGTAAACGACTATAGTTTCAGTAATAGCAGGCCCAAAGGGAAAAAAAAAATAAAATCCTTAAAGTTCATCATTAAGATACCAACTTTGTATCTCAGTGAATAGCACATATGTTTGCATTTGGGGCTAAAGAAGGAAATCTTTTATATGTATCAACTGCCGAGATGAAATGTTTCCAAATTAAACATCCATTTACAAAACAGTGGTAAAAGGAAAGTGAAAACTAGCTCTTGGAAACACCAGCTCTGGTTGTACCCTACGACTATGTCAGCGACTGACTTTATTGCAAAGAAAACTTTGTTCAGTGTCTCAGTTGCAGTATTTGGTATATTATCAGCAGTGTTATACTTGAAACTTGAATGACTGACGTAGAAGACTATGAGCTGTTCAGTTCACAAGCAGAATGAAATGCATAGTGGTATGGCAGAGCAGTCAACACCACCAACACAAGACATTCGCTCAGTGGGCCAGCATGCAAAGCACAGCACCAGTAAGACCTTGGTGTAAACAAAATCCAGAGCAGTGTCTTGCAGGGTTAGTCCCCACATGGGAGCTGCATGCACGGAAGAAGAGTCAAATATACAGGTCTGAATAACAGAAGGATATTTTGGCCTCATCAGGTTTGTGACAAAATGCCTTGCCAATCTGCCAAATGTTATATAGCACAGGACAAACTGAACACGATTTAGGACCCTTGATTGAGTGTATTTAAGGCTTCTGTTAATCACAATCATTTAGATAGTGCACAAGTAGCTGACACTCATGAGACCCATCCTTTCTTTCTAGTATTGTTACCCTGTAGCTGCAAGGCTAGAAACACAAGAGACTGAGCACAAAGTGTAAAGGCAATTCATTTCTTGGTGCCTTGAGCCAGCTCTTAGATATTTGAGCCAAAACATCTACCCATACCTGAGAAATCTCAGAAATTGAAGCATCCCTGTTTGAGAGACTTCTCCATCTGCTTATGCTTGCTGTGTGTAAGTAGAGTTCCTCCTCTCTGTTCCCCATCTCCAATATATTTTCATCATCTTTTCTCCATGGTCTGTTCTGACATCTTCAGGAGCTGCTCTGTCTGGTCAAATAATAGGGCAGTGACTACAGTAGCTAAAGAACACCCAAATTTGAAATATTGGCAGCTTAATTATAGTTGCATCAAATAAGTTGCAAAAATGGGGCACAGAAGTCACCACAGGGACTCTACATTCAGCTTACTTACGGCAAATGACAATTGGATGAATACTTTGTTAAAATACAGATGAATACATTTAATTGCAGCTTTGTTGTGAATCTGATGATGGGGGAAAAAATAGTCCCCCACAACTGTTACTTTGCTACTATGACCAGCCTCACTTAGGCAGAATTACTCAGGGTAACAAATTCTGACCCATGGCACAGAAAAAAACTGTTAAGACAGGGCTGCAGCAGACTTCTCCAGCCCCACAGAGACCTCTTCTTTCCCCCCTTTATAAATTTCATACCACACATTTCCTTAGACTAAAAAGGCATTTATTATAACAGGTTTATAAATATTGTCATCTGTCACTGTCAAATAGCTGACAAGGCTCACTTGAACACCAACACTTAGTATAAAACAAATGTTACAAAGCAATATTTTAGGGCATGCACTGATTGTAAAGCAGTTCTGTAGGTCACCATAATTCCATTATGTTTTCATTAAGTATTATCCTTCTGAAAAGACTAGTTCACAAATACAGAGAAGTTTGATGATTGCTTCGGGACTACAAAACCCCAGTTCTGCACTCCTACCAGACCAAATGCTCATTGACTCCACGTGGATGCTGGATATTGGCATACAGAACAGAGCCTAGCATAAAGAACGTAGAACACCACTCAGCACTACAGTTACAAGTTGCTTATTTTACCTATGATTAGTCTTAAGAATGCTGAACAAAGCCAAAAGATAAAGATGACATTTCAGGTTCAACCATTACACTTCATGTAATACAGAACAAAGTGGCAAGAGTTAACATAGTTACAACAGCCTGTTTATTGGCAAAGAGGTTAAAGCAAACCAGATGTCAGGGTATATTAATCAGAAATACCAAGGCATACCAGTTCTCTTTTCCAACCTAAACAGAACTCATGATGCTTCAAATACACTAACAAAATATATCTGCCTAATAAAAAGCTGGGGACGTCATGTACAAATATAAAGGTCCCACAATTACATATTTCTAGTGAGTTAATACAGTTGGAATTTCAGCTTTCACTATGTGTGATGATGCTTCCAGCTGTAGAAAACAATTGTGGTAATTTATTTTTATTTCCATTTTTTAATCACTGGCTTCATATCATGCACTCTGAAAAAATTAAAAAGAAATCATATTTTAACATGTGAGCAGTCCAGTATTTCAGAACCAGATATCCAATTTTGTACTTAAATAACAAGATTTTCCCCCTCTACATTTAAATATGGCATCTGTGCTTCCTTTCCTATTACCCTAATACTCTATAAGGCAGTGTTTACTTGACTTGAACTTACCCTTATTTTATCTGGTTTGGAAAAAAAAATAATGCTGTAATAATAACAATGTAAGACTAATTTTTGTACCAAAAAAGGTGACAAAAATTTATTGTATAAAAACTGCAAACATAATACTCTAGCAGGGAACACCTCGGGTTTCTATATATTCTGGATCACTTTGTCCTCCCTAAAATAAGGTAGTAGTCAGGGAACATATAGGATTTGGGGGGTTGTCTTCTTTTATCACCAAAGCAGAGTCTACCCTGTTGCTTTCTACTCTTGTGTAAATCTGGGACTGAACACACACTAAAATACCAAGCAAATTCACATTCCTTAAATATTAATTCTGAGAAGAGTATTTTCCATTAAGCTTTGCTAATCACTGTTGTGAACAATCAGCAAGAATATTTTCATTCCTTGGCACACAACCTAAGAGAATTGTTCCATTGTTCAGTCTTCTAATAAGCATGTTATGAAATGGAACAGAATTGATGTCAGGCTAAATTAGGCAACACATTGCCTAACAATCACTATTTGCCATAAAATGTTCACTGCCCTGAGTAGGCATTGGAGCCACAAAAGATTTGCAGCTGCTTGGCACTTTTGAAAAATTCACTTGCTTCTTTAAGTCTGTAAACATGAATTTTTTTAAGTTTTTCTGTAAGAAGCAGCGCAGAAAAGTACTGCTACCAGGTAATTCTCTGACACAAGACCTTTATAGAAAGTTTCTTAGGAGTGCCATATAAAAGTTCACCTTGTAAGGACATTCCTAAATAGACACTAATAGCTGATCAAAACTAACCTATACAGAGCAGCAGCTGTTCTAAAATACGGGCTGTGAAGTCCTGCACATGTTCCAGCTTCACGCTAGGTTGAAAGAACATTCTTACTTAGATAGGAGAAACAGAATTAGGGCAAAAGCAACAGTTGTGAATGACTCTGAAGCTGTGCCAGAGAAGTTTAGGTTGGACATTAGGAAAAGGTTCTGGTCACAGGACCACGTCTATCAGAGTTCAGGGAGCATCTGGATGATGCTCTTAGTTGTATGGTTCAGTTTCAGGTGGTCCTGAGAGGAGCAGGAGTTGAACTCAGTGATCCTCATTGGTCCCTTCCAACTTGAGATATTCTGTGAGTGCAATTTAATCTATTTTGCAATCCAGGTAAAAAATCTGCCCTTTTCCTTATGGCAGATAAATTGCTATTGCCAATTCAGATCAGATTTTCAAAGAAAATGTCTTTTCAGTCTGCCTTTTCACACCTATCAGCTCCACAAGCTGCACATCCTCCTGGACATTTCAAAATTATACTGTTTTGCCTCACTATCCAAGCCTAAGTTTATTAATTTAATAACCAAGTTCAAGCATACAAATTTTTACCAACCCCAGAGTAAAAAAAAAATAATCAATTAAGTTACTTAAGTGATTATTCCATAGTAATAAAGCATTTAGAAAATGAAGGTTTAGATATATTTTACTCTGTATCCGAAAAGTCAGAAGCCCTCAACATATGAATTGCACAGGCATAATTAGATTTTAAAAGTGTGCAAAGTTGACATACAGTCACTAAATTATTTTCTTTTGATTAATTTTTTTTTACTCAGGAAACAGGAAAATTTCTTTTAAAACCTTCCAATTAAATCCATATCTGTGCTGTGCAGATTGTGGGAGATCTGCATTAACACACTGCTTGAATTTTTAATCAGGGAACAACATACAATGAAAGCTGTTATGAAAAGACATAGGTAGAGTCTCCACCTTCTGATATCCCAGCTGCTGAAGCAGGGGTCTGTCAAATGGCCAGCAAGTAGGCACATCCACTGCAGCCGAATGCCACTTCTTTCCACAGCACCTTGGCAGGTTTTCATACCTCTGAAGGCAAGATCAAGCCTCCCACTCTTACCTGGCAGCTTGATGGCAATAGACATCTTGAGGCATACTTTGACTTTGTGCTCACACCAGCCCAAAGCTGGGCCTGTATAAAAGTTACATTTGCATTTAAGTCAAACTCTGTTCCTTTTATTCACATCAAGTAATAATTTGCTTGTGATTAAAGAGTGCCAGATGTACTCTGCCACATGTAAACTCAGGCAAAACCAGGCAGCATACCAAAACCCTTCCTTGTCATTCAGCCTTACTACCAATCTCTTTACTCTTCTTTCTCAACCTGTTTGATGTCACCTAGACCTCACTGTGCAGCATTCAAGCAGACTGCTTTGCCAGTTCATTACATGTTGTGAAGTCAGGGATGAAACAGAGGATGCCAATTCATGCAAGTTATGCACATACACAGCCCCATGAAACACCACAAGAACTGTAACATCTAAGCCTGTTCCCATGCCTATCCTAAATCTAAGCCTCTATACAAAGTCACACTTTCTATAAAATATTAGCTCTCTCAATAGTTCTCTCTGAAGTGACATTAGACTTTTTTGAACTATGTGAAACATGTTTCCTTCTCCTACAGATATTACCCAGTAGTTTTCTTTGGGGAAAGTATTTGGAAATGTTAAAAAAAAAAAAGGGGGGGGGGGAGAGAGAGCAGGGGGGGTGCACCTGCTTACATATCAGTACAGCAAATCAATCAAAACAGTCACAAATTTAAACACTAACTAAATTTATGAAGTTTGCATATAAGTACAACATTGTGCAAACTTCAAGCAGCCCCAGAAGAGATCAGAAAGCCCCAGAGTCTGTTCTCTCAAAGGAGAATAATTTGCTTCTCTGTACATGTGATGCACAAAACAGATGGGAAAATAAGGATAAGACAGACAAAAAATAGGGAGACCTGCATCTTCCTTTAAATTTTTAGCAGTCATTTGCATACAGAAAAGTGGAGTATCATCAATGACACAGATTTTTATTTGTGACCTGGATAATCATGAAGACGATTGTCAGCCCTTCTTACCCACTAACTCCTCCTCACAGCTGGGCTAAAACTTCTCAGAATCATCCTGCTAAATAGCAAAAGGCATCTGAGGAAACAGGGACAGGACACAGGCTAGTGACAAACAGCATGGTGCTGTCCAAGGGAAGATGAGATATTAACACTCACCGTAAAAATACTATCCACCGTTTGGCAAAAGAAAATACACCTGTTTGAAGGGTTGGGGTAGGATGGGTCATGCTGTTTGCTATTTCCATTTTGCTATAGCCACTGAGCACATGGAGACAGTTGCAGGGCTTCTCCTTTTGGTTCAGACCCAGGATACAGTGCCCTAAGCAAGCTTCAAAGCTGCTGCCTGGGTTTGCTGATGTACACCATGCTCCTGTCATTCTCTAATCCCTGAAGGCTGCAAAAGTCAGTGCCAAGCACAGCTGTGACAACATTTAACCCAAACGTGGGTTTCTCAGATTAGCAAGATCATGAGAATGGGTAAAACATTCTAGATAAGACGTACAGAATGAAAAGAGGGTAATAACATGGTCAATGTAACAAGTAACAGTAACATCTGGATTTTGTTCTGCATGGAGAGCCCAAATTCAAGAATTTCAATTAATGCCTTACAGTCTTTGCCAATGCTATCTTTCTAATTAACAATCAAAGTTAAATTTCCAAAGGACACAATACTCTAGACATACACCTTCTAACCACCATACCTTTGTATTAGGTCACTCTGCAGCAAGTAATTGTTAAAATAAAAGCACTTTGGAAAAATTTCTTTAACAGCTGCTTTCTAGTAGTCACCATATAGAACCTAAAAATTACTAGATTTGGGGAAGGAAATATCTGCCTCCTTTTCCAAAGGAGATTTTTTCCTCTAGTTTGTGTTGGTACCTGTTTTTTAGAAAAACTAAAAAAACCCCAAACTATTCGAAATGGCATAATCACTTGAAATTACTTTGAAAAAAAGTTACTTTGCAGTAACTTTGTATAACAGGCATTAGTTTTGCTTATCAATACCAAACAGGAAAAAACAAACAACAAAGCACATGAAAACCAAAATATCTTCCATGACAAGTTACTATGTCCACTCAAATGTAAAGGCTTACCAAGTATCATATGCAGTTAAACACCACTTGAATTAAGGCCTTCTAATTTCTTTTATGTTCTTTTTCATCTTACATTTCTTCCTGATTAGTAATTTTTACAAACTGTACCTTCTTTGTTTGTCAACTTTAATCTCATATTCCTGCTTTTACCTACTCAGAAGAGCTGCTCTCTGACAAACTCAATACTAAAATGCCAAACAATAGCTAGTTCTGCTCTTTGCTGGCCTTTTATTTCCTCCCATTTGATTAAAAATACTTAATTAGTGCTAATTAACTACTTTGAAGCCTGGGTGAAAGTTTTTACACAAGTGCACATTTCTGCTAATACTTCAACAAGAGAAAAATATGATGACAAAACCACCAAAACAGCATACTCACAAACTGGAAAAAGGAAAAGAAAAAAAAAAAAAAGTGTTTTTTATCCTCTTTGAAAACATGGATAGGGCTATAGACTGAACCACTTTATTCTTTGCAGCAGACATATCCTTAAGCAGTTCTGCCTCTGCTCTGAATGTGATGTTGTTTTAGAGCCTGAGCTTTAAACTATATCTGACTCCATGTAAGTGGAAAGCAGCTCTACAGGTGTTATCTTTATTATACTCCTGTGCCTGGGTCCAGCCAGACTATCCTAAATCCAGAAGTGTATTAAAAAAGAAATGAGGAGCCAAAATGGGTTACTATCCTACTTCAGTACCTTTCAATTATTAGATTAGCCCTTCAGGGGATAATCAGGTAAATATATGAAACTAATACAAGGCCAGAAACTAAAGAAACCCTGAGGCTACTTTAAATAGCTGTGATCTCTGAGAAGGAACTGCACTACCTCAGCTGCCTACAAATTAGCACAAAGAATTTCCCCTAATGATTTCTTCACTGAACCTGGTTGCAGAATATAAAACTCATTATCCAAGGCTTCAGCTCTTTGCTTCAGCCAATCTTAAGGCTAAATTTTACAGCCATTATGGACCAAAGCAGACCTTCTTTATTAGGTGATCTATACTATCTATTTCATTAGACGATGAGTAGGTTATCCAGCTTGAGAGAAATAATTTATCCTAAATAAAACTACTGTATGCAGTTCTAAAGTTTGCTCCGTTCTGAATTTCTCTTCGGCCTCCCGAACTCTTAAGCAAATAAATTCTTAAAGAAATGTATGGAAATGTCTGTTACTAAGCAATCTTTCAACTGAAATAAGGATAGTGTTTATGATGGAGATAAATTAATCTTCAAACCTAATTCATATACTTTAAGCATAGATTTGAAGAATGCTGAGCCTAAAAATTAGTCTACAAACTTCAGACAGTGAATAATAATAATGCAAACCCACCAAAGCTAGTTAATCTTTTTACTCTGTCCAGCAATGAAAATAGATATTAGGTGCATCACATACTTTACCAGATATTACAGAGTCCTCAAGTGTACCACATTAGATAAAACCTTGGCACAATCCAAATTTTAATTCTATGTAAATAGAATCTTAGTGCAAGTTGTGAAATGAAAGAGGAACTTTACCTAAGCACATTTGACTACTACGTGTACATGTCATATACTTCCCCTTATATGAATAACAAATTCTCTACAAGAAATCTACATTTTTCATAATATTTTGTGGCTTGTAAAACCCTTTTGATACTTTCTGTTTTGGTAATATTTAGCACTTACCTTTTTCATATGTTTTTTTAATAAAAAAAATCAAAAGTATTTCCTCTTCAGCTCATTTTCCGCAGTTCTACATTTTAACAATGGTTTGATGAAACTAAAGCTACTGGTTTTCTTATTAATCCCTGTCTTTCCTTATAAAAAAATCTCAATTATATTTCCATTTCTTTATAAGCTAGTGCCAGCTGCCCGTATTAATCTTTAATAAGATCAGGATATACAGTGATACAACACAGAAAACCAGATTACTTTGTAGTACTACATAACTGCTTAAAAATGTATTTATGTGTTGGCAATATTAATGTTTTTTCACAAAAAGAGCAAAATTCATTTAAACCATTGTGAGGGCATCCTATGGCTTGTTAGGAACTTCTGTATTCTCTGTGGTGTACATGTGTTTTTCTTATGTATGGAGAATTTACAATACTGTATTCTCCCTTCTCCTTGCTTACATAACTTTGTACCATAAAACATAAAAGAAGTAGCCATTTCTGTCAAGAAGGCTGTTGAAGCATTACTGTTACAAAGACATTCATCACCTCTTTTCCATCAGAAAAAAAAAAATCATGTTAATGATTGATTATGCAAGCCTAGTTTTGTCAAGTATCAGAGCAAGCAAACCCTGAAAACCATGAAAAAATCTGAGAGAACTGACCATTACTGAAGGGCAGGTGTTACACTGCAATGTTGGTATCCTGACTTTAAGTTCAGAAATTGCACTTGGAGTTGTGCGGTCTGCACCAGAACTACCAAACAGCATTATGTTTTTCCAAATTTGCTTTTTGGGAGCAATTTGAAAGGCAATTTGTTATTTGATAAGATGTCCATCACTGAATTGGCCTAGACACACATACAGACACTCCTCGCATACACACACATGCACACTGATTTTACAAGTCTCCTTTAAGTGAGCAGTCACAGCATGGAAAACATTCTTCTGTTTTTCACTGATTATTCCTAAATGATTTGTCATCACTCTGCCACTCAAAGGAGATGGTTATTTTGTTCTTCTGAGAATCTAACTATGACCAAAAGCAGCTAAATGAGGATGGCAGTGTGATATAAATTCAAATAGAAAAATGCATTGTCCATCTGTATAGCAGTCCATCCTGAGAGAATTCCACTGACAAATTCTTGCTATTTTCCATCGGTCATGGGGTTCCCATCAATAAATAGAAGGTCAGTGCAACAATGAGAAGCAAGCAGAATGGAGAAGAGAAGGTCTGATAGGCAGCTGATGGCATGAAAATATCTTCATACTTGTAAATACTGACAACACGTTCTGATACAGGTGGTGAGTCTATATCATGACGAGTTATAGAACCTTTAATAGGTAAGGGCAGAAATAAATAACATCAGATGCATTTTTTATATAACTTTAGCAAAGAAATAGGTAGAAAGCCAAGTAATTTTCAAATCTACCGGAGCATGCAATATTACACTGTCACTGAATAGGATAATTGCTTTCTGAAATTGAACTTCTAGATAAAATAAATTTAATTCAAGCAAACAACAAACATCCTTCAAAGGAAATCAGAGCTTTGTGTTATGAATTATCCTTAATTAAATTTATCTTTTGGGAGTGGGAATAATAACTACAAAAACCCCACAACAGGTAGGATTATTATTTGTTGGTGTTTTGTTCATGCCTGTTTTAATCCTCCTGCTACCAGAATTTTAGGTCATTTTAAAAAAAGGAGATCCAATAAGAATACTGTAATTGAATGACATTTATCACTTTGGCCACCCCAGTTCTGTCAGAAACATGAAAATCAACTTACCCTGAATTGCAGGACCCCAAGCAAACAGATAGTACCAACTCAAGTGCAGATCTACGATGGTTTCCTCTCGGGGAACATAAACAGGACGCTTGAATCGACACGTGACACGATTGTTTTCAAAAACCCCTTCTTCATCTCTAGCAGGATTTCTCTGGATTTCTTTAGCCCACTGACCGACATTATAGAAATGCTGTATCCTGACTCTGCCATTATCATCATGAACACAAGCCATGACGTCATCTCCTCCCTACATGGGAAAAACATATTGGTAGAAAAAGAACAAAAGTCTCACAAAGCACTTCCTCATTTATGTATATAATTTTAATTATTAAAAACTAACCAAGACCTGGGGCTTCCATTCTTTCTAAGTTACATATACATAAATTTTTGTTTCCCTAACCACGTGTCTTCAATCAGATGAAGTGGATAATAATATTTACTTACCCTTACTATCTTGAATTCTCATTTAGATCTTTCTGAGAGTTAATTTACCTAACATATATATATTCATAAGACATTATATCACCCTATCATCACACTATTGATTGGTGGAAGGCTGTTTTCTTTTGTAATTTGTGAAGTTCTGGGATCTTGCTTCATAAAAACTGGTGGTCTTGAACCGCTGATGTGTGCAAAAACCACTGCATCAAATCATGGACAGAAATCCAGCAAAATTTGGTAAGATACAGGAGATGAATCTACAAAATCTGTGCAAATAATAGCATAAATTGCAGTTTTTTCTAATCTCTTCTCACATTCAACTAAGGGAGCATCTCTTCTGGTATCTCTTAAGATAAAATGAAACAAGTTCAGCATACGGCAAGAGAATACAGAAGAACATCATAAGATACTAAGAAGAAGTAATCAGAAGAGTAATCAGTATGTGCTGCTTCACGGAGTATCAACATCCACCAAGCATTACAATCAAGCAAATGTGTGAGAAGGAAGTGTGAGACAATTGCTTGTAGAAATCATTCACAGAAATATTAAACCAATTGCTAGACGAGTCAAGCAAGGTCACTGCCAAAGTGGTAAAGCACCCACCGCATCACGCAGGGATTAGTATGAAGTTTAGGAGTACTACTTCAGAGAATCCATTCACATCTAGAGCCATAAAAACACTGTGCAGGTTGGGTGAATGGCATTTTACTGAACACCACTGCCACAGCTATCAGTGCCATATTGAATATAGGTCCTAATTCTCCAATACTTATCTTCCTGATATGTCATGCTGATGATGGATACAATCCTTGCTACCATAATTTCTGAGTTCTTTGTTACAGTAAAAAGAGAGCAAAAGGGTGCAGTTCAGCTCTCTGACAATACTGCTGTGTGGGTTTGTAAAAGATGTATTGAAAATGAGGGAAAAAGAGGACAACCAGGTTAAACACATGACTGAACAGTTTCTGCACCTTAGCACTACTGCTGGTAACCTTTCCAGCTTCTGTCTTGAGCCCATCCTTGCTCTTCAGAACTTATTTACCAATTTTAATTGTTATACATCTAACTACAAATCCATCATTCGTAAGTACAGAGGCAAAAATAAAGCTGTTTTCACATAGAAAAGAAGAAGGCAAGAAAAAAGCATTCTGAACTGCAATTAATAGATTGACTTTACAAAATCCTGTCTAGGCACAAAAGCCTGCAAGTAGCAAAGCAAGCTGATATTTCAGACAGAGAAATAGGTCACATGAATTTGAAAAAAAAAAAGTCTATTGAGGACACAAAAATTGGTTTTTTTCCTGAATTTCTGTAGGTATCCAGGCCACACCATTTTGATCAGCACATGGTACAGCCCACTTCTCACAGCCATTTTACCCACTTCTCACAGCTGTTTTGTTCCACAGCCATTTTACCATTGCAGCCTCTGTATCCCAGGACACCAAAACATCCGGGAAGTTATGAAAAAGCACGAAGTCAGCAGAGGAACAATAAAGAAAGACAAGTGCTAGCTGGTTTAGCCCGTCTGACTGATAGGCATTAATTTGCATACGCAGCAAAACTGGAAGCAAAGCCTTTTACTTTATACTTACTTTATTATTCTTACTGTACACAGAGACCTAACATGATGCTGGGTGTATCTGGGCTGAAATGTAACAGGTGCTTTTCAAGGAACTGATGAGGTAGAGGCAGTGGGACCGTGGGATCCACTGAAGTTTATAATCAGTTATAATCAGCTTATAATCAATTTATTATCAGTTATAAACCAGTAACACAACATCTGATAGCTTGGGGCCAAATACTTAAAGATGCTGAGCTGCTTTAAAAACGCTCTTGATTACTTGCATTGCCAGGTATATGAACTCTTCCCAGATTTTGGCTGAAATATGCTCCTCATAACATCAAAAATAAACTGTGTCTTAAGAATTCTTCTTCATGACACAAAAGACTGCCAGCTTTATTGGGTTTGTTTATATTGCTACATTAAAACACACACAGCAATGACTGAAAAACACCACTTGCCTTCACTTTCTGTTTCTTATTTTGGGTCTAATAACACTGCTCTTAAGTCAGTGTGCATCTTGTCACTGACTTCTGTGGGTCCTAGCCTAGGACTTCTAAATTCTGTATTTTTTTCAGACTACTGCTTACAACTATACAAGGAACACTCCTGTCCTATGATTTGTGGTTTAGGTCATAGGCTGGGTATTTTTTAAAATACTCAGGAGTGTTTCTGTATATGAACACCTACACTGTGAAGTGCATTTTTATCCTGAACATTTTACTGCAGACCACAGACAAAACATATTTGCATCAGTCATCTATTAATCATTCTTTTTAGGTCTGTACAGTATATGCTCTTCTTTTTCTCATTAACAAAGACTGAAAAGGGAAGCTTTTGAATGAAACAGGAAGTACAGGGAGAAGCATAAAACCAAATCAAATAAAATCTAGGAGAGCTAGAAGAATAAATCTCAACAACATTGCCGTCTAGAGCATGTACATTTAAAATATCAGTAGTCACTTTGCCACTTATTTGTGTCTTTTCTGGAACAAACACACAGGTATGAAAAATAACCCAAAAATATTAAAATATTTCCAAAGTTTAATGGCAAAAGACGTATCTATATTACTGGCAGCCAGCTGATTTACTGAAGAATAAAATTATGTGCTATTTAGTTTCTGATGTGCCTTTTGTCCAAGCTCTACTCACATAAAACATGACAGGATGTTTCCACATGAATTGGCTTATTCCTGGGGGCTTTATGAATATGAAGGGAGAACTTTGAGAAGTGAACCAAAATACTTCTGTAATTCTGAGTGAAAAATGGAAAAGGCATGTTAAGAAGGATGAAGTAGTTTTTTGGGAGGCAACAGAGATGGGTTTCAGCAAGTCAGTTTTTCCCTACATGCTCTGTTTCTGACAGATGAAAAATAAACCACTTACATCCTAGCATGTAAAAGTGTACACATTGTCAACATGAAGAGTTGTACATTTCTTACCATCTTCTTGTCTGAGGAGAATCCCACTGCCACCCAGCCATCAGTATCAGCACTCAACTCAAACTCAACATCGGCTCCTATTCTACGGTAACTAAGAAAATAGTCGCAAGTCTCCGCATTGCATCCAGGTTTACCGTACCTGCATGGAAATATACAGGTAACTTTTCTTTGCAATTTCCTGCTATGGAACTTAATCATATTTCTGCAAGAAAAAAACCTAAAAGAATGTATATTTATATAAAGATAGTAAAGCATACTACATTATGCTAAACACAAAGTACCATGAATTGTGATTATTACTCTTTTAGTGCGTATATGTATAGTATTTAAACACTATAGCAAGCAATTAATTACACAGTATTACTTTGTTGACCTTCCTAGGCCTGATTTCAGAAGTGCTTCATGAAAATACAAGACACATGAGATAACTGCAAGTCTGTAACTAAGGTATATTCCTAAATAGCCTAATTTCCTCAAATAATACTGTACATGCCATTAAAAGTACATTATTAAATAATAAAAATTTCTTAAAATGAATATGAACATTTATATGGTCTCTAAAGCAATCAGTCAACATCTACAAAAACAAAGGTATGTGCACTCTTATCTCAGACTGACCTGAAGCATCCCTTTGTTTTTCCACAGTCATCCACTCTGATTTTTGCAAATGGATCCACAGGAGGGGCAGTAGGGAAAGGGTAACCTGTACAATGAGGATAAATAATTACTAAATAAAATACAAAGAATAAAAAGCAAAAATGCCAACGCTAAGGATTCCAACATAATTTACTTTGTCTGTTGGTAACTGAGCTGTTCAGACAAGAGATTACTTTGTCACATACAGAGGTGGTCCTGGATCCAGGTACCAAAATAACACTGATAATTGAAAACAAAAAATTTCCCAAGTTTCCTCCATTAGTCAAGAAGGGGAAAGGATGCTGGAGCATGGCTTTGCTAACACTGAGAACAAAAGTAAACCGAAAGGAGCCGGAACATGAACTAGCACAGTCAGCTAACAATTAGGGATCTCTCCTCAGCTATCTCTTTGTGCACTCTTAGTGACCTCAGAAAAACCATCAAGAGAACTAAATCTGACTCCTTAGCTGTAAGTGACAGCATTGAGTATAAATGCAGGGCACCAGACTGAGAGCTGTAGGATACTGAAAGTGCCTCATAATGCATTCTTCACGAAGAAGTAAAATAAAGCACGCATCAAGTTAAGAGGTAAGAGTATCAAAATGGGGAATTGCCTGCAGTGATGACCTCCAACAACATCTGAGAAGAGATGGACAATCAGAATTATGACTCCAAGCTGTCCCATCTGCTGTATCATAGCACAGACACTTGAAGAGACCTTTTGTCTTGACTTGTAGAAGTTTATGTCTGTTGCATGAACATAGGTATTTTAATCAGATATCATTTTACTTAGCCAATTGAAAAACAGTGCTAGTCTGTGAAACTAGAAAGTCTTTTAGAAGTGCACTGAACAGGAAATAAAACACTGCTGTTAGTTACAGCACCTGCAAACAAACATTACACCTACACAACTTTAGGCACTTGGGAGCCCTGATTTGCTTTCCTAGATTTTTGACAGTGCTGATGGAGAAAGTATGCTGCAATTACCAC
The DNA here is from genome assembly GCA_023637945.1 of Phaethornis superciliosus. Classification (NCBI taxonomy): domain Eukaryota; kingdom Metazoa; phylum Chordata; class Aves; order Apodiformes; family Trochilidae; genus Phaethornis; species Phaethornis superciliosus. Next base: position 65,614,361 of record JAJQWJ010000002.1, on the reverse strand, counting down.
TTCCATTAACCGTGTCAGGGACCTTGGTGAATTACCCAGCATAAACAACATATAAAGTTGGCAAAATGTTCTCTGCAGCCTGTAGCAGAGCATCACCAAAAGACTGGCCAGGGGTCATCCTATATTCTAACTTCTCCCTTTTTGTCAAATGTATCAAACAACAGTTTTTCAGCTGCTTAGCCACAAAATTTGAATTTTATCATTCTGACATTTGTAATTTAAAATATAAAAGCTACAAAACCCAGACTCAAATACTATATTTCTTACCACTTAAGATATCACAGGGCATTTTGAAAACCAGACACACAATCAAAAAAACACCACAAAAAACCCAACAAAAAACCCACAAACAAACAAACAAACAAACCAAGTTGCATTTTAAGTCGGTAGCCAAGAAGGCTTTTCAAGCAGGGGTTTGCACCTCGGAAGGTGATCCGCCACCGGCCGGCCCCCCTCACCGGCTCTGCCTCCCGCCGCGGGCTGTCCCGGCCCGCCTGGGGGAGATGCCGGGGCCTGGGGAGAGCAAGGCAGCAGCCCTGCGGAGGGCCCGGCCGTCCCGCAGCGGGCACAGACGCCTCTCCGAGGGCTCGGCCCCGGCCCCAGAGAGACAGGGCTGGAGGCCGCCCGGGCCCCGGCGTCGGGTGGAAGATGGCGGCGGGCGCTGGCCTTCGTGCTGAACAGCCGCCACTGCTAACCGCCACCGCCAACCGCCACCGCCAACCGCCACCGCCAACCGCCCAACCGCCACCACCAACCGCCACCGCCAACCGCCCGGCCCGGCCCTCCCTCCCCACCTCCCTCCCCACCTCCCTCCCCGCGCCGGGTTCGCCCCGCCGGCCGCCGCACCCTCCTCGGAGAGGTATCGCAGGTCGTAGAACTCGCTGGCGAAGGTGCTGTACGAGGAGTCGTGGTGAGGCTGCGCCGCCTCCTCGCCTTGCTCCCCGCCGCCCGCCTCCCGCCGCCCTCCGGCCTCCTCCGCCGGACTAGCGGCGGAACCGGCCAGGAGCAGCAGCAGCAGCAGCCGCCGCCAAAAGCCGCGGCTCCGCACCGCCATGGCGGCGGCGGCGGCGGCGGCGGGGCGGGGAGGCGGCGGCGCCGGCAGCGCCCGAACGCGCCTCCTGCGCTGCCGGCGGCGGAGCGCAGCCGGCTCCGGGATCGGGCGGTGCCGGAGGGACTGTGGGGGTGGCTGAGGGGATGATGCGGGAGGGTATCTGGGGGACAAGGTGCAGGGGCGGTGTGTGAGGGGGAATGTCTGGGGTAGCGGTGTGTGAGGGCGGTGCGGTGTCACCCACAGCCCGTCCCGGGAAGAGCGCTGGCAGTGCTGAGCCCTCCCGCCTGGACCAGGGGGTGTACCACGGCCTTTCCCACTCACCAGATCCCCGCTTCTCCCCAGCCCCAGGCCGGGAGCACACCCCAGACAAACGGAACCCATCCGGCTCTGGGACATCTCCTCCCTCAGGCCAGTGTAAAATCCTTCAGGGAAGCAGAATCAACCCCCCCCCCCTCCCCCCGTGGCCTCGATACACCAAAACCTCCCAGCATGTGCTTCGACAGGAGGTCGTCAGTCCTCCTTGGTAATTGCTGGTCGAACTCATCTCTCTTCTTCTTTTTTACTTTTAATGACTTCTGAGACTGGACTGAAGGCACAGTGCAACTTAACACTCATTTCAGGTAAACCCCCACGCTAGAAAGCGTTTGCTATCAGATTGTGTGTTCTTGCTTTGCACTTTATGCTATATGTAACTGCAGCGATACGAATATGTTCAAAACCTGGCAGACCTGAAAGAAATCCTGGCTTGTGCCCCCAGAGCCTTGCCTGGACTCGTGTCTGACGCAGGACTTACAGCTAGGGTTTGGAGATATGCTTGCTTTCTTGCTGTGCTGTGGTATCTTCGGGTTGGTGGAGAAACAATGACCTTTGGTGCCTCATGTTCACTGAAACGGCACTTTCCTTGAGTTTGGGTTGCTGTCTTCTGGTTATAATTTCTTTTTTATGTTGCTATGCAAGGTTATACTCTGAGAGTCTGGAAGAAAATTCAGCAAAACATCCTGGGGGAAGGAGGGAGAGACTGAGGATGAGAGACAGAAGATCCAACAGTCAACAATATTATGAAAATTAAAATAACCCAAAATTTAAATACTTACTTTTTTAGTATTAGTATCTAAACTGAGTTAACTTTTGATGGGACACTGAGACTGCCCAAGACCTAGGCTGCATTAGGGATAGGTTCATTCTCTTGGGCTAAGCAATTGCTTGTAATACTGGATTGTGCTCCGCTGCATTAGGTGGAAGAGATTACTTCACATCTCCATGCTTTAGTCCACTGGAGTAGAATGCTGTCTGTCAGTGCAAATAGAGGAACATCCACAAAGGTATAAAAAATAAGGTGTAAAAGCAATTTTAGTGTCACGGAAAATCAACATGTTCCACAGTAGCATACGGAAAAGCTATGGGAGAGCAACACCAAGATCAAGGGCAGGTAATGGTTCCCTTCTTCCCACCTCACTGAGCCTAGCAAACTTTACCAAGCCAGAGAAAAGCAAATGAAAAAAAAAAAAAAAAAGCCAATAGGACAACCCTTATAAACTGGGCTAACAGGAAAATATGACTGCAGCTTATTCTTTCTGTCAATAATCAAGACTGATGAAGGCCCCCTGTCTCCTTTTTCAAATAGCTCACTGAGGGTTTTGATGCCTGTGAAGAAGCATTTGCTCAGCAAGGAAACAGCTTTCAGCTGCATGCTGGTTTTTTCTCCCTGGAAACCAGCTTTAGCCCCCCTGCGATACAGGTGATGCTTCACAGAACCACTGAACACTTAGGATATTTATCACATATTATGTGTACCTAAATGACACCTATCAGTTTAAATTGGATCACTAAGATAACTGTCTATAATTACAGTAGAGCTACATTGATTTTCTAAGGTAAAGGTATGGCTGAGACACTGACCCTGTTGCATGTGACTTCCTCCTAAGAAATCCTTAGAAATTAAAGTAATTCCAGACACCTTTTTTTCACCCAGAGCCCCTTTATTCTTCCTGAAAGTTATCCCTATTGCAGAAACAGGTTGCTTATAGGAAACAATGTTGTATCGAGATTAACGGAGCCCTAATGAGTACCTTCATTTTTCAGCAAGCAGGAAGCACTGCAACTATACTGCTACCCCCCCACAGACCCTTCTGTGGGAAAGGTCTTTACCTGATCAAGTCATTAAGGCTGCCATAAAAAAACCCTCAAACAATAGCATTTATATGAGCAGCCTTAATCCTCAAACACCTATACTTTCTGAATGCCATGCTTTGCAGCTTGCACATGTTGGTAATGTCTTTCTTAGGACATACACGTGACACATCATGTGTGAACTTCATGTTGGAAGGTATCACCATCCTCTGACAGCCAGAGTCCTCTTGCTTTTGGTGAAGTAGAGATGTCTTCATTTACACCACTTCATGTGCCATCATCTCCTGCCTTAGGAGAACCCAGCAGTTGAAGTTGCTACACAGTTAAAGCTATTTCCCAAATTTGGTCAACTATCTGATGCTAGTGCTTAGTTTAATGATCTTACCAGAGCTGAGACTGTATTTATCCCCAGCCATCTCTTGATGCCCATCCTACCTCCTCTCTTGGCTCTGTCACCTAACATGTGCCTTTCTCCTGGAGGCTTACATGTTTGGTGGTATTTGAACTAGAAATTAAAGCTTAAGAAATAAGTCACTTGGGAAAAAATATTGTCTTAGAGTCTCTAACTGCATTACTTAGGTGTGACTGCAGCTCCCATGGAAAGGTAAAATCCCAGCAGTCATGTAAGATGATAGCCTGACTAATGAAGGGAGGAGTGGGGAAAGGCCAATGATGCTGGCAGACCATTAGACTACAGAAGCCCCTAACATTGCATCCTTTTTGCCTACTCTTCCTTTGGGACCATCCATGTGAAGTTCTGCCAGCCCCCCTGCTGCTGTGGCCAGTTAGGCTGGATCCCTGATCCATCTAGTTGCTTTTCTGCTTCTGTGCATGAAGTTTTCTCCATTGGATAGTTCTCTTACAAGAGGCTCAAATTCCTTATTCAGCTCTTGATGAGTTCATCCCACCTCATCCAAAAAGTTGAAGCTGGCTAAATTCATACTGCCCTGTCCCCTTCTCAGCATATCTGTGCCTCAGGAATAGCTCCTTCAAGCTTAGTGCTCCTAGTTATTTCCATCAAATCAACATACATTGAAAAATCAGAATGTATCCACCAGTGCGGATGAATAAAATGGCTCCTGAGCAGCAGTTTTCTTACAATAAATTCAATGCCCTGAAGCAGAATTTGTAATTTGTATGTAGTTTTCTCAAACCCTTACCACAATCTTGTTCAATATGGGGAATGTATCAACTCTGCCAGTAATTTATCTTGAGCTTTCATGTATTAAACAACACAAATTTTAGAAATTGAGAAATCAACCTGATTTCATTAATAGTAATTTATCATGTGCTCTAGTTAACTACCTGTGACTCTACAGAAACATGCTTGCTGTGTTAGTTATTAAGACTAAGATATGGGAGAAAATATGCTAGGCATGTCTTGCATGTGGAGCTTATTCACAATGTTGTAAAAATGGATTGACAAGGGAAAAAAATGTCAAATGCCAGTTGACCAAGAATATTACCTATGAAAAAAGAAAAAACTAAGTGAATGCCTTAGAAAAAACAAAACAGTACAGAGGAAAATGGTGTGTGCTACTAAACAAAGAGATAAGTCAGCTTTTTGGAGGCATGGTACTGCTTCAAGAGTACTGCTACTGCTTTCTGGAGAAAGGCAAGAAAATATAAACTCTAACTTTGTTATAAACCAAATAAAAACTGTATTAGATCATAAGATCATCTTTTGCTCATCACTGATAAATCTTTTTCTGCCTTCACTGAGTTATGTACCTGATCTTGCTCCAAGGGCAATTGTGCCTCTGTGGACAATATTGCTCACAACAGCACTCTTTCTATAAAATTAATTTAATGTAGGAAAAAAACAATGTCTCCAAGTTCTTTACTGAAAGCATAGCATACAGCAATCTAAAGACTAAGACTATGTCCAGCAATAAGACACTATATCAGCATGCGTTTTGCTTCAGTAAGCACTATGGACCCTTCCCAAGGTATATTAAAACTCTGCAGCTCTTTTTTTCTTTTTCTTCTTTCTTTTTCTTTTTCCTTTTTTTCTTTTTTTCTTTTTCTCTTTTTTCCTTTTTTTTATTTTTTTTTTTTTTTTCCTTTATTTTCTTTTTCTCCTTTTAATTTTTTAATTTTTTTTTTTTTTTTTTTTTTTTTTTTTTTTTGTGTTCCTTTACATCAGGCAGCTTGTATTTTCTCCCAAGATTGCATTTTCTTACCTCTCTGGCACCCTTTGCTGCCCCAGCGTGAATGCAGTTCTGAGAGGTAAATCTCTCCTGAAAGCCAGATCTGCCAGATGGTGGCACAATGTGCACCAGGAGGTTTTGGAGCAAAACTTTTCACATTTTTAAAACAGATCTTGTTACAAAGAGGCTATTTATAGTGTTATTCTAATACGGAGCCAAAACAGAGCAGCCTTTTATTAGAACTTGCAATAGAGGGCATTACACTGAGGCCTCCCAGTGAATAAATACCCTTTACTTATTGTGCAAAAATTGGCCTGGACAGCTGAAAAAATCGGCTTGTATTAGCAAAGAGCTCATTTAGGTAGGAATGTTTTGAAGAATTTAGCACTCACAAAATTCAATTAACTCCATGTGTGACAATGTCATTTCATTGTAATTAGTTAATAACTTGGAAATAAGGAAAAAAATAGAATATATACATAAAACCGTGTTTCTTGATGATACTACATCCAAAGAATTATGATAAAAGTTTTGTAAGGTCTGTCTGTTGGAAACTAGTAATTCCAAACAGCCTTTCCCCAGCTCATACTCAGACTACTCTGGGTCTACATATCACAAATCATAGTAATAATAATGCCCCTATCTTCCAGGTGTATGTAAGCGGGTGGGAGAAATCATCAGAGAAGCTCCTCCTGTCTTGGTTTTCACTTCTGCAGTGAAGTTGCTTTCTCTATCTCCTAACTGAAGCAGCTCCTGCCAAGGAACCCGGGGACCATCACTCAAACCTTGTCCTCTCCCGATAAAAGCTATGGGGGTGCGTGCTTTGCTTCAAACAGCCCAGACATCTGGATTAGGGAATTTCTCCCAGGGATGTTGGAACCCGAGTGAAGGGTATGCCCCAGGCTCCAGGGACACACTCCAAGTCTGGCTTTGGGGTTGAGCACCCCCATTTTCTCCTGCTACTCCTGGCCCTGCTGGCTCCCTCCCCATGTACACTCAGTGCCTCCTCCACGTTTTTGTGGGTTTTTTTCTGGGGGAGGGGGGGGGGGGGGAGGTTGCAATACAGGCTCTCTCTGATCCGCAAATTAAATGTCTCATGCAGATTAGGTCGCAGCTACAAGCACAACTTTTTTCTTTTGAAGAAAGTGTAAGGCGAGCAGAGGAGGAGAAGAAATGGGTCAGAAAGAGGCGAGTTTCTCCAGGCCACATCCCGCACGCAGGCCTACGGTGGGCACGATGCCCCGGTGCTATCAGTCACTGACAGGGGCTGGCCTCCTGTCCCCCCTTCCAGGCACCTTCCCGAGCCCTCAGCCGTAGCCCAGCTCTGCGGCGAGGCCCGGCCCGGCCCGGCTCGGCTGTCCGGGCCTCTCGCCGGTTCCGGCAGTGGCAGCCGCCCGCCACCGCGGGGCACCAGGGCGCCGGGCACAGCGGGGTTCCCGAGCTGCTCCCGCTCGGCCGAGCGAGAAACGCGGCTTTTCCCCGCCTGTCAGCTGGAGCGGGGACACAGGGGACACAGGACAGAGCCCCACGGTCAGCCTGGAACCCGAAAGACGAGCTCTTGCAGCGAGTCTGAGGGAGCTTGAGGCAACCCTCTGCACCCCTGCTTCTTACCTTCCCTGGGTGCCTATCAACTGCTGTGTGAAAGTCATCGGCCATTAGAGGAACGGGCTCAGCCAGACCTGTACCCAAATGACTGGAAAACATCTGTGGGGCTGCGAGAGACAGATTTGTCTTTGGTTAAGCGGTAGGGAGGTAAAGGTTTCTCAGGAGGAGAGTGAGTTACACAGCGTTGAAGGAAAATCAACAAATCCTGCCCATCGTCTGACTATTTGCTTTGCTTGTAGTTATCTAAAGGGATGTCCATGCTCTGTATCTGCTCTCGTTTGAACGGCAGAGTCAGGTGCACAAATGGCCTCGATGACTTTAAAATAATCTGTTCTAGTGTTCATGTTTGAAACAAGTGGAAGTTAACAAATGAAGGCTTTGGATACCAAAGGGGTGCCCTGGCCACAGGGAACTGAGCCTCTGAAAAACCTGCCTGCAGGATTTGTTAACATCTATAAGGTGCATAAGGGTCTTTGAACCTTGGATATAGGGGTGAACTAGGCATAAAACAATTTGCTCTGATGTAGAAACCCCCTGGGGCTGCTGATGGAATAATAGCAGCAAGCAGTCTGAGGGAGCTTGGATATACTTGTAAGATAAGTAAGAGTTTGGAGATACTTGTAAACTAAGTAAAAAAAGAGACATTTTAATTAATTTAATATTGTAATAATTCAATGCTATAATATTAAACATAATATATAATATGATAATACACAATGTATATATTTATATAATACATAATATAGTGTATTGCATATTACTTATGTGATAATAGATATTCTACATATATAACATATATATCAGGGCATTTTCTAAATATATATGAAATATTTTATATTTGAATAATTTTCTATTATTAAAAATTGATAGTGTAATCATAAGTAATTTAAGTCATTACCGATATTTTAATTAGCACAGTCAGATTTTACTTTGCGCAATGCCAGTGAAGTCAGAGGTCAACATGGTTTATTTATCCAGAGATACTAGAATGCAGGATGTTTTATAAAAGTGTTACTGAACAGAACAAAATATTGCATAATGGCCAAGTTAGAAACACTTGTAACAGTCAGTATGTGGGTAAAAACATCATAGCCGAGGGCTACTAGGGGAGAATTTGCTTGCTTTAGAGAGGAGCTCTAACCACAGTTGTGTGTCTTGTTTCTACTAACCAAAAAGATTGTAGCATTGATAAATGGTTGGGATGTTCTTGTTGAGACCATGTGACACCAGCAATAAATAATAGTAAACTTACCTTTTCTTGTTTCTACTGTGCAATTACATAATATATCCTAAGGTTACTGCAATGTTTTTCATACAGATGTTTACAAGGAAAATAACCTAGTTATAGAACAGGTGTTTAACTGTCTTATCTTCATTTGGCAGTCAACATGTGCATGGAGAAAAGGTTTCCAACAGCCTGAGGTGTATTCCACACAATAACCCCTTCCCTTAGACTTCAAATGAGAGCATCTTATAAATTCTGAATCCATTTCGGTATGTTGTTAAGCTGATACTTTTGAGTTGTGTTCTGATGCTGTTGCTATGCCAGTTTGAACCAGGAAAAGAGTCTTTACAGCATTTATTGAAAACAATGGTCATCAATGGGTGAGGAGAGGAGGGAAAACAAGGGAAAAAATCCAGACATCAATCTGGTATTTGGAGAGAAATCCAAACTGCCTTGTTCTGACATCCAATTCACCTGCATGTGCACAGAGCCCTCTCTGTCATTGTCAAATATTCATATATGTCAACATTCCTGAAATGTGGCAGCAGGCAGTAAAAAATCATTAAGCTGAGGCTTTCTCACTGCTGGTACCTAACAACTTCACCAAACTCAGGCAATGCCAGTGTTAGGTCCTTTTTTCTAAGTACAAGTAGATGTACACAGACCCTGAACACAAACAGAAAAGAAAGCTGTTCAGGTGCTATTTGCTACATGATGAAGATACTTGAAATCTGCCCTCTGACTTTTCTTCTGATCACCCCCTAAGAGAAATTTTTTTGCCCTTTTGTACCCTGGCCACATACTGAAGAGGGCTGTCCCAGATGGACAGGTCTGTACAACTGGCTGAGGAACACTGTAATTTAACTGTGCAGGCTCCAGGTGGGATGGTATCTGTCAGGCAGGGACTGGATGCTGTTACACTTCCAGCTCTAGGTAGCCCCTCAAGGATGGAGTTCAAGTTGTGAGGCACCAGTGCTTGCAAAGCAGCATAGCTTTCCCTGTCCGTAGTGAATAAAGCTGCTTCTGCTCATGAAATGTCACAACATTTAGTTGGAGTATTTTTAGTGGCATTTGCTAGGACAACACACAGCAAGAAAACTTAGAGCTCATCAAAACCTCTTGTGTGGTGAAGTAATAGCAATAATATTTTTAAAGTGGTTTCACTTTCTTACTTTAGGGAATCAGAGTTCTTGTTTGATTCTAACATTTTGCTCAAAGTCACAACATAATACAGTTCTCATTATATTCCTAAATTTTTTTTTCCATTATCCAAACATTGTAGCAGTCTCATAAAACCATTTGGATACTTTAAGTTTTATCCATGGGAAATTTTGGTTTTCCATTTCCAGTTCAAAGGAAGTTCTCAAAGCACAAGAAACTCCTCCTTCTGACCAGCTCTGCTCTGATCAGTCCATGGTGAAGTTCAGGTTGCTGCTGGCAGTCACTCCAGCCCCTCCATCCAGCTCCCTGCCCTTGCATGATGACTCAGCTTCTATTGACACAATCATACATGTGTTTTTCCACAGCACCTGTCCCATTTGACAGCTTGCAATGAATGAAAGGTTGAGCAATGTTTATTTTTATCTTCTCTTTTCTGTTTGAGTTCTACTTTGGGAGCAACTGTCAAAAGGCAATTTAACCACTTACCTTTAAAAACTTGAATGCATTCTTCCAGCTTCCAGTGTGGCTCCAAGCTTATGAAACTGACCTTCAGAACTACAGCTAAGCAAAGTCACATGTTTTTTTAGTAAAATACTTTTTAGGTTTAGTTTTCCCTTCATGTAAAGGAGGGACCCAGTAGCCTTTCTCATAAGGGAACTGGAAGACTCAGTAGGCTTGAGATGCAGTACTGGTATTTCAACTTTGTGAGGGAGGAGGGGGCTTTTCCAGCTCTTCCACAGCACCATAGTTTTAACAGAGAGAGTCATCCTGCCCCATTTCACAGAGGAACACTTTTACAGGTGTTTCATGTAAAACATTTGTCAGGACAGCTGACCATGGGCCCAAGGGATGCTCACATGGCAACGCAGGTTCTGCCTACAAGTGCTATCTTAAAAAGTGTGTGCTTTTTCTGGTGCTTTCTTGATCCTTCTTTGAACAATTGACCTTCAAATCACTTCCTCTTTTTCTTCACTGGTGGTTCTCTGCCACCAGAGGTTTCTTCTCCTTATGCTGCTTTCCTTCTAACTTCCCTTTCTTGGAGGGTTTGACAGGTACCTGACCCCAAAAGGTGGCTAGAAGAGTCCCTGAATGGGAGCTGGGTGCTCTCTGTAAACCCTCAGCTTCTCTTACCCCAGAATTTCCTCTTCAGTCCTGGCTGTTCTTCCTGTGCTAGGCCACTCAACCCCTCCTGCTGCAGGCAGGAAATCTTCCTCTGGCTGGCTGTGATCATGACAGGCAGCAGCTCACCTGGCTGCCTGCTTTGGCTGGTCAGGAGTGCAGCTCAGCCTCCAGAAACAGCAAAGCTTATTCCCTTCTGTGCAGTGAAACCTCTGCTATGTAATGCAGGCATAGACATGAGCACAAGCATTTTGATCCATTCATCAAGTGCTTTTACTTCTCCATTTTTCCAGGAGGGGAGGTCTTGATGAACCTTGAGGGGGGTGCAGGGGGCTCAACCTTTGGCTTTGTGTACTCTGGAATAACAATTCCTATTTGCTCACATCAATCCCTGTTTACAGATCAGCCTTACAAACCTCTGTGGCTGGGTGGTAGAGGAGCAGTTCAGTCACGGAGGATCAGGTCATTCATTATCCCTGACCAGGTTCATTGCTTTCTCTGGTGTGCTGGATGAGCAGGCCAGCTGGTTTCCTAACACATGGAAACACCTGCAGGCTGTGTTTTCACAGCTGTGGATCCCTTAGGTGAGTTTCTCACCTAACCTGACGTTTTCACATCCTCAAATTGTAGGGCACGTAAGAAGAAAATCACTCCTGGATACAATGGTTTACAGGGCCATGGGACACTGAAAGTGATACCAGTTGTGCAGGTCCTTGCTTTCAGCATGTGAAAAAAGAAAAAATGAATTAGGTCAACATTTACGGTAGCCATCAGTGGAAAAAATGGAGAGGCTATATAAAAAAATTCTTCTTCCAGTTATTGCTCACATTCACATCTTACAGTAGTTTTTCAGCTACCTGCCTATCCTGCCTCCCTTTTCCCTCCCCCATATTTCTGCTCAGCAGGTACCACAGGGGAAAACATGGTCTTGGACCAAGATTGCTTATTTATAAGCTATTGGTGGTTATTGTCATACAAGGCCCACAAATTAGATCAAGGCTTCATTTTTCCAGGTGATGCATTTTTGTGGATATTGTGGGTCCCTGCTGTAGGACTGGCTCTGAAAGGAGGCAGCAGCTCACAGAGGGCTTTGAAATAAAACCTCCAACTGCTAGCTCAAGGTTCAGATAGGCCAGTGAAGTTCTCCAGAGAATGACATTACCAAAATATCTTGGTGAGCTGACTTCATGGACTAGAAAGGAAGAAAAATATTTCAACTAAGTGGACTGGTGGGGTTCAAAGGGATAATAAGCATTTAAATTCAACATGAAAGACATCCTTCTCTGTAGAGCTTTAGGACGGAACATAGGCAGATAAACAATTAAAAGCCCCTCTTATCAACACTATTAACATAGCAGTTTTTGTCTTAACTAAGATCATCCCCCTATTCAAATGCATTAAAGAAAAAGTGATACAAAATCTAATCTATTTTTCTATTTGAATTTTTTTTTAAAGAGCAGTAAAAACATTTTTTTTCTTGCAGAGAATCACTGCATCACTAAAAGTTATTAATTTGCCCTGTTCCACTGCTCGCACCTTAACTTGAACCATTGTATTCATGTTTCAATGAAAAGAGTACTTACTGGCTTTTCTGACCATAAGCAAGAGTGAGACAGCTTAGAGGTAAATTTTCCCTCTCAGAAATTTTCTGTAATCTCAAAAGAAGCTGCAGAAAACAATGTTAGCTCATGGGATATTTTTGCATTTTTTTTTCTTTTGGAATTAAACCATGTTAAAAGAAGCCTATTCTGCAGAAAGCAAAGTAGCCAGATTATTACTTCACACTTCTTTTCATCAAAGCCTTAGAGTGAGCAGCAAGAAAGGGCAGGCTGTGTTTCAGGGGACAGAGAGAACATCCTTCTTTCCTCAGCTAGGGACTCGGAGTCCTGCCTGCCACCAGGCTCCCCTCTTCCTTCCAAAGTAGCTATCAGCCATTTCGTTCCTGGTAATGAAAAACAAGAGAAAGATTAATAGGGTGAGAAAAAGCCTTACAGAACAGTCACAGCAGGGATGTTTCACATGGCATCTGAATGGGAACAGGCAGTCCTGGGCAGGACAAGAGTTGCTGTTCACAATATTTTCCACTGGGTCTCGGACCTGTGTGGTGACAGAGGAAGAGCAGCATATGAGACATGCGTGAAACTTCACTGAACCTCCCACATGGTGCAAAGGCTGCCAGCTAAGAAACCTAACCCTGGGCATGAGAAAATATCACAAGCTGATGGAGCTTTGCCAGGGGGAAACAGCATTTCTCACAGGCTGAGAAGCAGTTCAGTGGGACAGCCATGGTAAAGCTGAGGATATACCCTGCTGGTGTTACTAGATCTGAAGACATAGCAGGGTCATCTTGTCATCAAGCTCCTCAAGCTTTGTACTCCTCAGACTTCTAGGTAACATCTCTGCAGTGCATCCACCTTCCTTCTCAAGTTGATATGGACTCAACTGGCAGATCCAGAAGAAGGAGCATATATGGAAATATATCAGATACATCTGTGCAACACTACATCTGGTCTATAGCACAGCTACGTGCTAACTCAGCTGTCTTGCTTTGACCCCCAGAGTTGGTTGGTCAGCTTCTGCAAAAAGCTTTTTGTTAGATTGAAAAAAAATAAGTGTGTCCCATTTTCTGCATGATGTCTTAACCAGTGTAATGTCAAGGCACATCTTACCTTCTCATGATGACAAAAGTGATCAAACATCTCCTTACATGAATTGAGCAGTGCTGGAACAGCAGCTTTGCCAAGAATCTGCTTGATAAGGTGAAAAGTTTCCACGTAACAAACCATCCATACAGCCTGGTTCTCCTGGACCCTTGTCGGCCCTACCATGCTTTGCAAGACACGCTTCAAATAGCAAGCATTTCAGCTTCACAGTCTTGCAATAGTCACATTAATTTTGTCTTGGTATAGCTGCCCTGTTTGGGCAGGAGAACATGTGTTGGATAATACCTGTGTTCGGAGGTTGCTTCTTGTCAGGGCTCTTCAAAGAACAAGATTTCTTCCTAGAGCTCACAAAAAATATTTTATGTGTGTATCTTGTCCTCTAGATCTGTATAGGTATAGAGCAGGATCTACTTTTTGCTACCTTCAGCATATACGTTTTTGTTTGTTTTCAAAATTGTGATGAAATATGCTAATTTTCACCAGGTTCTATTTGCTCCTGTTTCTTAGAAGACATTTGTGCAGGCCATAATCTAAATAGAATTGTCCCAGTTTACCACTGCAAGCATCTGGCCCACACCCTTTTGTAACCTGTAGTAAGCAAGACTTGCTTATTAAGCCTTGAGTATTACCTTGTTCTGCTTGGTGCATTATAGACAACTTGTCCTTGAGCATACATTTCTGGAGGAACAGAAAAGGCAGGATCTGCCTGATGTGTTTGTGTGGTTCCTAAGCATTAAACCTATGTAGTTGCCGCTTGAAACTAAATCCATTTGAGAGTTGTTCGATGACTTTAGTTAATCAACCAGGTTTTATTTGATGCTATTTACTCTTAAATTCAATGTAAAAAAGATTATTTCCAGCATTGTCTCTTCAGATAAGAAGAAGTAGGTGCTTTTTCTGATATAATCACCTCTTAGTAAGTAACCAAGAAAGATTCACTATTGCCTCTTGGAGATAAAGAAACATCAAAGGTATTAAAACATTGACATTTTGCTGCAGTGAGATCTGTGAGATCAGCCAGACAGGTGCCTGAAGGCGAGCTCCAAGATTACTCACCTGACTTTGTTGCTGTGATATGGTGTTGTGGCACACAACTGCCATGACTCACTCCCTCCCCCGACAGGCTGCATCCAAATGCTTTTGTCCCATTTGTCGTTGTATGCTGGATTTGAAAGCCAGAGCTGCTTGTGGTTTTTGTTTTGATAGAGAAATAAGAGCTTCCTAAAATCTCTATTTCTTTTACCACTGCAAAATGTAACACTGCGTGTGACTTCATCAACAGATGATGAGAAAATCGATACTAAATCCTTCAGGTGCAGGTGGTTTGGATAGCTTGGCCATGCCTAAATGCCTTAAAAACCCATTATTTATTATAAATGACTCTCCATCCTCCCACCCTTCATCATCCCATTCTCATTTGTTACAGTCCTTTCCAAAAGCACTGAGAAGACAAAAGAAAAAATACTTGATGAGAAGAGCTCACCTGTTTGTGTGTCCTAGATGCCCATTCTTCTTGGTCTCCTACTGTGGATTCAGTATACTGTCCAGCTGTAGCTCTGTCCTTCAGCTTTGTGCTGGTGCCTTTAAGCTTATCACAGCCTGTATTTTTGATCTTGCTCTAATTAGACTGTACCAAAGCAGGCAGTGGTCACTGAGCATGTAGAAGCAGCCTTTGTTTCTCTGTATGCGGGCCAGGGCAGCCTGCAGGATGCCCTTGGCTTAATTCACCAGTTCTCCAGGATGCCTAAAACTGTCACAGGTCACAGCAGGACAACCATTTCACTGGCAAATTTCTTCCTTTTCTCAGAGTATATGTTCTAGAGACGCTGAATACTTATGGGTATCATTTCCTTTTCCACAGAAGGAAACAGGACAAATAGCTTTCTTGACAGTTTGAAAAGATCGGATTTACTTGTTTCCATTTCTGTGTTATAGGAGGTGGTAAGAGATCTGCTCTAGCAGTAGAGCTATGACATTCTGCTGGTACTCATTCCTTCCGCCTTGCCCAGCCATCTGGCTGGGAACACCATAGTGCAAAAACAGAGGTCTGAGTAACATTAGGAAACTGTGCCTTTTCTCTTGTTGCATTTCTTCCTTTGCCTTTGCCTTTGCAGCCCATGGTAGCTCAGGAGAAAAAGCAAACTGTAAGCCCTCCTCAGCAGAACTGGTGAGAAGCTGGACCTTGCCTGCTCTCACATGAAGCAGAGAGCTTTGCCTGCAAAAGGGCATTGTTCTCTTGTGTAGTTACCCCACATGTGACACAGCCATTGTACAGAAACCTTCAATGAAGGTCAAAAATGCCAGTGAACCATCACCTCTGAGAAGTACAAAACAGAGGAGACTGAAGGTATACCCTTTGGGCAGAAAGGAAATCAGTAGGTTAGAGAATATAGGTATCACTGTGGATAAAGCCTCTTCCAGTGAGTTTGGAAAACCACCAAAGCTAATACACCCAGTTATTTATTTTTCACTGGTATTGCATAGGTTTCTTCCCAGGGTGGACATGAATATTTATTCATATGTGGAGTGTTATCCTAATTCTGCCCTTTTATTTCCTAGGAATTTTCTACTGGTTTCTCTCTCAAGCGTTTCTGCAAGATGCTGGTTGTCCCATGATATGACCATCCTCGGCTAGTGCCAACCCTGAAAACTTTTTCAGGAAGAGAGAGAACTCTTTCAGTTTTGAATGGCAGGGTTTCTTCAGAGGGGAGCCATCTCTATTCCTCTCTGCATCCTGAAGCCTGATGACTGCAGGATGTATCTTATGCTTACAGGGAAGGGATTTACATCAGTCTCCGTCCCCCTGGAGCCACTCAGCCCAGGAAACTCAGCCAGGACAAAACCTCCTCACCCTCTCACAGACTACAGGTACCTCTGTGGTTACCCATTCTACCAACAGTTTCTGTCTATTTTAGAGTGTTTTTAGAGCTGCCTTGACTGTGGGTTTCAGCCTTGATCCCATGTTAATCACCAGCCTTTGCCTTTGAAATGATTTCCAACACCTCAACTTTACTGCAACTTGCTATACATTTCTTGCTGGGGCTACATCTACAGACAACAAGAGCTGAACCAGCATACTGTTCTTTGTATCTCACTGGTATTTTACCTGATAGAAACAACTGCAGTTTTCACAATTTCACAGCTTCAAGACAAATTAATGGCAAAATCAGAATTTTTCAAGATCAGCTCTTTAGACATCATCTCCTGTGGTGGCAGCCCAGCTGTTCCAGGCTGAGCCACAGCTGAGGAGATTGCTGCATTTTCTCACTGTCTTTTTGTTTCTTCTTAGAGTTCAAGCTTCTTTGGGTTCAGTATGGGCACCCAGCTTGGGCTGCCCTCATGATTTACTGCCACATAATGAGTAGCAACATTAATGCCAGCTGTGTTGCTTTGGGAAGGAAGAACTTTAGAAGTTGGCAGTTGGGCTTTATGAAGAGACGAGACCTTTTCCACACCATCCCCTGTCTCAAAGTGGTTCAAAGTTTGGCATAGCAATATGGAGCTGCATAATTGAAAAGCTCATCTAACTGTAGAGGGGAGAAAGAATGGGCATGGCTACCCTGCAGGAGTATGGCAAGCAGGTTGCTGAAAAATGCTACCTGAAGCAAGAAGGATGAAAGAAGGAAGACAAGGGTGTCTTTGGTCATGTTTCTTCAGGGTGCCTCCAATCACTTCTTAAAAAAGATCCTAACCCTTCAAAATGGGAAAGCAAAATCACTCTTTTTAAGGACTGAGCAAATACCAATCCCTCTTGTTTAAAAATACTTCTCCATGCCCATCCTGCTTCTGGTGCCCTGGAACAGGCAGGAGCATTGCCAAGGCGACACCCACAGATATTCAGGCAAGACCCAAGCAGAGCCCCTGGCAGCTGTGGTCAATGGCTGCTTGCCAGGCAGCTGATGAATCCTAATGAGGGGTCATTTCCTCAGTGGTTCCTGACTGATAAGAAGACCTCTCAGGTCTGGAGGGTATCCCAGATACCTGGTGGCCTGATAGCCAAGGGGAGGCATTGAGATGAGCCCCCTGAGGAGATGGAGATAGTTTGGGTAGAGGTGGGACAGATGGAAGGGAGGTGGAAGGATTAGTGAGATACAGGGGGAGGGCAGAAGACAAGTGTAAAGCAGGAGCACCTGCTGAGGGCCAGGGAAAGCAAGGGCTGCAAGGGGCTTCAGAAATAAAGATTTTCATCTGGCAAGTTGGAGGTGTTCAGGTGTTTGTGTGGGAGGGGAGGGATGTTCACAGAAGTGAAGGAGGCAGGCATCTGTGAACCAGTCAAGTGGGTGAGTACTGAGAAGAGAAGGGTGGAGGGTTAGCAGGATGGCATGGAGAGACAAGAAGAGGCTGGGGAGCAGGTGGTTCGAGGAGATACCTTCCGTTCCCGGTGGTTTGTGACAAGTGGGGCAAGTTGCTGAGCTGGCCAGAACCTACACTGAGCTTTGACTCTTCAGGCTGAAAATGGAAAATGGGAGCAGTCTTGAGCAGCAAAGCTCAGTCAGTTCCAGTGCTCCCCCTTCCTGCTTCCCAGCTCCAGCTTCTCCTTAAGCCAGCAGTCTTGGTGGAAGTACTTCTTGTGGCTGTCAACCTTACAATGGCACAAAAGGGCCATGAGCCAGTGTTACACCAGCACAGGCCCTGCTCTGGGCCACACTCTGCTCCCAGGAGGTTCAGCTGGAGTTGGAGAACAGAGTTTCTAAAACTCCATTGCAGGAGATGCCCCTGCCATTGAACCCCCACTTTCACACACCCAGATAGCGGGCAGCTCCGACTGACCTCCCTCCCTAAAGCCCATCTCCTTTCAACCCGAGGACAATGCAGCCTTCAAAATCTCCAGAGTCCCAGCTCTTGTTTGTACCTCTCACATACACAAGCGCCACAGTTCTCAGCCCCTTCCCAGATCCAAACCCTCCCCGGGCGACCCTGGAGCTGCTGCGAATCTCTCTCCATTTCCCAGCAGAGCAGAGGCCTCACCTCAGAGGTGATGCAGCAGTTGTATTGGCCACTGTGAGAAGTGTATCACAGGAGGGAGGGAATGCTGGGGGGTGTTGGTAGTCCAATCCCCACAAAAAAAACCCCAAAAGACCCTTGATCCCCTCCCACCAAGCCACCTCATGTTCTTGCTAAGCCTGATACTGCTGGAGGGGGCCAGGAGCCAGAGCAGAGCTAGAGATGGTCAGCACAAAAATCACATCTTTTTGGTTGTTTTTTTCAAAAGCAGAAAATAATGTAAAAAAAAATAAATTAAAACAAAACAGCAGATACTTGAGTTCTTCACATCATTGAGGCCCCAGTGATGCTAAGCATCACTGACTAAATATCATTAAAGGAAAGAATTTGTTCTGTGTTTTCTTTGAGTTTCCAAAAGAACTTGCTAATGAAAGGCTGAAGAAGAACAATGCAGAAGGGTAAGTGGCTCTCTGCTTCAAGGGCTGAACAGTCAGAGCATGAAACAGTCAAGGTCTTTGTGGCTTTTACACCTCACTGCTGTGCTAGGTACTCTTGTGGCAGAGCTGTGTGGTCACTGGCATTGTATACCACACACACTGTAGAAATATCCACTGAAAATGTATAGCATCAATTGTATATTATCTGGGTATGATTGAATTTTATGTATGTAGTTTTAAAATAAACTAGAATAACAAACATTGCTTTAGGCAGTGCTCTGCCATCGGGCCACCCTGAAGGTGATGGTGTGGATTGTTTGTTCCCTACTCTCATTTTCTCTTTTATTTTCCTCTCTCTCTCCTGACCATTGCAGACCAGCAAGAAGACATCTCACATACCATACTGGGTGAAATGGTCAGAGCTGGCAAACACATCTGATGCCACAGCTAAGCCCATCTCATGCCCAGTCTCTCACAAAAAGGGCAGGCCCAGTCTCCTCATCTGACACCAGGAGCTGGGGATACTCCCATGAACGTGGGCTGGGCTAGCTGGAGAAGAGCCATGGCTGGTCTTTTTTTCCCTCCTAATTCCATGGTGGCTCCTCCAGCAGGTGTGATGACAGCCCTGATGCTGGATTTGGTTGTAGGGTTGCCCTTCAGGGTAAGTTGCTCTTGGGCATGGGGATCCCAATGCTGGACAGCCCCAGAGTCTTCACTGTGGCTGGCAAGAGCATGGCCATTGCCATGGGATTTCTTCCACCAGCCTGAATCTTCACCCATGTGGGCTCCTTCCTGCCCCATTACTGCATCAGGATCTGTGCAACATGGCCAAACTGGTAACTATTGCCTCATTTTCCCCTCTGCCCCAAGTTAATAGTGCCTGCTTTCTGTTTTCTGCTCTAGAAAGCATAGAATAATCTGGGTTGGAAGGGACCTCTAAAGGTCATCTAGTCCAATCCCCCTGTAGTAAGCAGGGACACCCTCAACTAGATAAAGTGAGATCAGGGCACGTCCCTCTAGAAACAGAATTTATCTCAACCACCTTGCACCTAGTCCCATATATCAGTCATCTGATAATATACCACTGAATTGTTCAGATTTACATTTCTGAAGTGCTCATGTTTCTCAGTGCAGCCAAGTACACAAGAAGATTTGCTGGCCTTTTAGCACACAGCTGCTCATTCCTCAGCACCCCAGAATGCCACATTTTTAGCAAAGACAGGTATTAAGGGGAATTAATTAACTAGGTTTGCTGGCTGGATAATCAATTTTCTTAGTATAAATTGAGTGCTGACGAAAGAATGTTGATCTGTTGCTTCCCCTGCTTTCTCTGCACAGAGATTAAAAATAGAATACCCAGTTAGAGAAATTGAGATGGGATCATATTTCTTCTGAATAGAGAGTTTTTTTAACCTCAGAAAATGGGGTGAACTTTACTGGGATTTGATTTCATAAGTGCATTGGGAAAATTATTGTCAAAAACGTCCTAATTTGGAGTTCGTTCAACAAAAGAAAATGTTTCATTCTGAAACAACTTTTCATTTAGACACTTAAAGAATGGCAAAAACAAGGGCAAAAATTTAAGTGAAATGTTTCATTTCTGTTAAAACAAAAAAAAATTTACAATGAACAGTATTTGTTTGCTGTTCATTTTTATTTATTTATTATTTTTTTAATGTCTTTCATGGAGAAGTTTAATAACTTGGGGTCTCCCATCTCTTTGTGAAAAGGAAGGTTTCTCCCTATTCCTTCCACTTCAGTAAAGCTTTTTGCTATCTTTTGAGCTCCAGCTGAAAGTCCAGCAACTTGATGCCTTTCATGTTTCTCTACCTTGATCCTGATAGTGCTTTTCCAGCTCTGATAGTCAGCAATGCATGCTCCAACTAAGGACCCAACAGATGACTGACTCTACAGTCCTGCTCTGCAACTTTAAGCTGGAGGAAGCCCCTTGGGCTTTTTGAAGAAATCCTCAGTTTTGTCCTAGGGTTCCTTTTTTTTTTTAAATGAGGGTAGATCCACTTTGCCTGTAACCAAATATTTATTTTATTGGCATACTCTCCCATGCCTCCTAAACAACTGCTTTGACTACAAATTGCTCAGACTCTGATTTATTTTTCATCTCATTTATTGCAGGCATGAATACAGGAACAGGTAAACAGCTGAGCCGTAAAAGTTTCTCTCTAGGCATGTTTTCAAGAAAATGCCTTCATACATTTTCTGATGATACACGCTGCTACTCAAATGAAACAAAATGGTGTGAGCAATCTTACTTTAAAGCTGCTACCCACCAGTCCAAGCTGCAGCTGCCAAAGAAGCCTTCTCCTCCACTTACTCTCCCTTCCCTCCTTCTCCACGTCATCTGCAGGTTCTTTTACGGCACTTAACTTTACAAAACACAGTTGTGAGGCTGATCTTACATGCAATTACAGGTCAGCCTCAGTATATTTATTGCAAACTCCTTGAACATCAGGACATTAAAAAAAAAAAAAAAAAAAAGGAAAAAAAAAAAAAGAAACAATATTCCATTACATAATTAACAGTAGATTTTTGTAGCTAATGAACCAGAAATGTATTCAGAAAAAAAAAAAATTAAAAATAAAGTATACCTGTGAACAGTTCAAACAAAATATGATGCTATCTCCAATGAAACATTTCACAGCATTGCCAGCTCTGTTTCAGATGGGCATGTAGGCATCCTGTTGCAGGAGAGTTGTAATGCCACAAACTGGAACTTCGGAGGAGTTAGTTTTCAAATATTACACTTTCAGGGTCTCAGTATTTTTGAAACATGAAAAATCTCACACACTGTGGGATCTGATAGAGATATGGAATCTCAAAAAACAATCCTAAAGAAAGTCCGGTTATTTCTTTTGAAATAAAATAGTGAAAACAGCTGAACCACACAGAAACAGAGCACAATTGGTTGGCTTCCATAAGAGACTGCAATATGAGAAAAATATTTAACTCTTTGCATAGCTATTTAAATGGCCAATAAATTTTGCTGGAATCACCCAAACATGACAACATTGCATTGTGGCGCTTACAAACTTCACGCTGAAAAGCTGGGATCTGCTGACCGGGCCATGGCATCACTCAGGGCACTGTTAAAAGCCAGGGACACCCCTGGTAGGCTTTGCCATCATTATAGCAGGAGGTTTCATCAACCAGCTACTCCCAGACCAGGCACATCTATAATAAAGCCACCATGTTGGTGCCACTGTGAGTTACCCCACCTCTCTGTTCTCCCCAGATAAAAGCTGTTCTGACAACAGGGTGTTTCTGGTAGTATATTTACACCTAACGTGCAAGGCTTTTGTTGGCAGAGCTACATCAATCACAAAACATACCTCAAAGCACCCCTGGACGATGTAGCCATGTCGACAAGGGTTTGCAATATAGACCTAACCAGAGGGATGGTGAGCAGGATTTATCTCACTTAACTTTAAGCAATATAAAGGTAGAAATTTAAGACAGAGACACCTCTGGAAGGCAGTTCCTTTGAGCTCTCATCAGGTGAGAGTTGGGCATATTAACTTTCGGTGAGATGAACCCTTTCACAGGAGAGCTGAAGAGACAAACTCCTTCCAGCCA
Source organism: Phaethornis superciliosus (assembly GCA_023637945.1). Taxonomy (NCBI): domain Eukaryota; kingdom Metazoa; phylum Chordata; class Aves; order Apodiformes; family Trochilidae; genus Phaethornis; species Phaethornis superciliosus. The sequence goes on along the minus strand of JAJQWJ010000002.1, from coordinate 65,592,285 downwards.
CCTTTTCCTGTCACCAGCTCTGGAGACCTTGCTTCAGAAGGCTACTGATCAAATGCATTATCTTTACAAGTGTCAATGTACAAGACAATGATAGCCTGTGCTGGGCTTCATGCTGCCACAACTACATATGCAAGCTCATTAAAGCTAGCTCAGATACTTCTGCACTATTAATATAGACATACCTTCAGGCAGAGTATCCTCTAACACCTGTAAAGTTAAAGTCTAGGGGAAAATCTTGACTATTTCCCCTCAGCATATGTTCACGATGGCATTGTCTTGTTTACAGTAGCTTTGGGTAACAGGTGTCCTAACACTGTAATTCCCAACCAGAGGTGAGGCAGGAGTGTTTAGTCAGAGGATGTAAAAACTGAGATGCTTAAGCATGGCTGAAGAAGGTACATAGTAAGAAAGAACAGTGATGAAATTCTGCAGTTCAAAATTTAGTTTGATTTCAGTAAAAGAGTTTTTAAAAAGCTCCATTAGACTGCAGAATAGGAAATGGTGGCAGCCAGTGGATAAGACACTAAAACAAAACATGGCAAGGTATTTGGGGTTGTTCTGTGGAAAACATCCCACAGGAATTCAACAGGCATGCATGCTATTCCCTCTGCTCCTGGTGGGAACCAAGGAGGGAGGAGTTTCTGCTCTTTCTCAGCTATGCCAGAACATGCCTCAGCTAAAAACACTTGGACACTGTAAAGCAACCTTGACTCATGTTCCTTGTGTTCTAGTTTTGCCAATTTCAGCTGGAGAATTTTTATACAACAGGAGCAAAATGTTACATTTAAAATAATAAATTAATAGCTTGCTTATGAGCCAGAACATCTGATGGGCTGGTCTGACTTAAGCATTCAGTTTTGCTAAAGGCTTTTGCTTATGTGACCAGACTGCCCTAGTGCAGGTAATTGGATCTGTTTGCCCTCAAATCTGAAGGCATATTGTGATGTTCCCAAAGTATGCTCTGTTCCAATTGATACAACAGAAGTGTGCACTCTTTCTTTTTTCTTTTCTTTTTTTTTTTTTCTGTTTTTCCTTGGCAATTACTTTGTGAAACTGCTATCAGTTCACACATGACTGGGGGTTGCCTAACACCTGTCAGAAGACCAGATTCAGCTAGAGTCTAGTGCCATTCTCAAGCTTATTTTGCTTTCAGCTCCCAAAGCAGCACCTCTACAGATTTCTTTTGTTTATTCTTCACAATGCTCAGTTTTACTTGAAAAACTGCTGCTGCTTCTCCCTCACCCAGTACCTTCTGGGAAGTAGTAAGAAAAGAGTAACAGGACACAAAGGATGCATCCCTTTGTGTCTGTGACATATTACCCCCTTTCCGATTTCTTCACAGGGATTTAATGCTCCTAATCCATTTTTAATAACCTTGGATTGATGGAACAGGACATGAATACATAAGGAACAGAAGTGTCCTGGCATGGTAACTAGAAGGTGGACAGTGTACAAGTCGTGTCTGATTACCCAGCAAAGTCACCTGAGAACTCTGAAATCTGCAGTCCAGGTGTGGTTTTGTGGCTCCTTGTGCCCATTACTCATGTTGAGCTACTTCACTGCATTTTGTATTGTGAGTTTCTACCTAACACCTGTGCTGTTTATTTTCCTCCATTTTATGGCAGCCAGAAAGGTTTGGGTTTGGTGAATTTAACCGGCAAGTGTAATACTAGTTTCTCAACCCAGGAAATATAAAACAGACAAGTTATTTTATACCTCCACATTGTAATCTACAGTCCTTCAATGCTCTCAAAGAATTCTCATTTCAGAAAAAGAGCACAGGCTAACTCTGAAGGAAACCCAGTCCCACAGCAATTGCTTCCCAGCCTCCACACAAACAGACTGCTGAAGCTGACATAAAGCCATCATAATCAGTATCAAATGAAGGGCAATCTTTTATCTTAATACAAACAAGAGAACATAGTATACAGAATAACAGAAAAATATACATCTTCAGCCATACAAAATGCAAAAAAACCTTTCATGTTGGAAGAGTACCTTGTAGCTAACAGTCAGCTATCAGTAGCTTTCTAGATAGATGACCGTGCACTACTGAATCGAGGGGAATGGTGAACTTCTCTCTTCTCTTTTTTAAAAAAATTTTAATTTTTTTTATTTCCTAGGAAATAGTTGGTAGCCTGTATGCCATAAGCACCCTCCCTGGGGCTGCGTTTCTGCTAGTGCTGGACCACCCATCCCACTTGATTCCCGAGAGAGCTCCACTGAATGCAGAGGCTGCTTGCATGCTGGAGGTGAACAGGACGTATGGCCAGGCATGTCCTCCACAGACTTGCCAGTACACAGGTGCTGATTAGTAGAATGAAAGAAATGGGTATAGATACAGCTATGCTATAAACTACAAAAGTTATTATTATTTTTTAAAGTGATCAGAATCCACGTCAGTCAGGAAGGTGGTTTATCTACCCAGGAAAGAAAAAAAATCTTCCCTGGACAAGCTATGTCCACACTGCTGAAGCTCTGCAACTTTCAGTGCTGGGGCAGATGTCTGAGTGTGGGTGAGCCCTAATGCCTAGGCAATCCGAGGAAGGAAAAGCTTCACACTTTGTTAAAAAATGTCAGTATCAAGCTAGAAAGTCAGTAGCAAATTACTTTAAACAACTGATTTTTTTTTTCATTAATGGAAATACAGTAAGATCTAGTTGAAGATTTAGTTCAAGATGACAAACTATAGGGAGCATTGGGTGTGTAAACCTGTATGGCGGGGTCTCTTTCACCCTTGCAGCTATTTATATCTCTGAGTGAAGGTTAAGGTTAGGAATTTAATAAGACAGCCATTTATTCTTCTGTGGAGACTAACAGTCCTGGGGTTAGGTTGTAATAATCATTCTCCTGCCTTAAAAATGGTTCTTTAACAAATAGCAGTAGCTCATTGCAATTTTCCATTGTACAAAATGACATATTTTCTATGTTACTATCAAAATATTCTGCATAACATTAATTTCTGTGCACTTATTAACATATGTACAGAACAGTGTTTCCCAGTAGAAATCCGTATGCTCCTTGCTGATCCTTTTTGCCCTACATCTACCAAAACCAAACCTGAAATTAATTGTGTCAATAGTATAAAATCTCATGAGAGACAAAGGATTGAAGGTTTATTTCCCAGCAGCAAATGAATAAAGGAACTCCTTCAAGTTAAAGTCTAGCTGAGACTTAATTTTAACCAACCGTGGTGAATCCAGGCGAGCCAGGGATATCACACATTTTCCGGATGCATTATGTTGAGTACACAGAAGCAGAGGAATGTAAACAGACAGAAGGCACATGAAAGGCCCCAATCCATTCTCCATCTGATCGAAGTGCGAATTTCATAATTCTGTCATCAAGAGTCTTTTCATCATTTTCTCTCTCTCAAGTTCACGCCTCAGAGTCTCAGCGCTGTGTAATTAATGCACAAACAGCCAATTATGGGAACAACAATAAGTCTCAGATTTCAATTTAAAATAATTAACATTTTCAAAATATCAGTGGAGGGGAAAAAAGGTCAGACTTGATTCAGTGAAATGGCTGATTGCTGGTGGCTTATTCAAAAACAAGTACTGCTTGATATTTCTGAAGAGCAAACAGAGGCAGGAAAAAGGACATAAAAAGACCCACATGGCAAAGCAGTTCAGGATTTAATGTCACTCCCATTAAAGGCTACTGATTTCAAAAGACACTGGGCTAGGACTCTAAAAATGAAGAAGCTACAGCAAAAGCCATTACAAAATATTGATGTTACAGTCTTTAGCTCCTTGACATGGTCTGATATTGGGGGACCATGGTCTGGTATGCTCATCTATACATGCTGACTTTACTGCAGTTCTGCACACATGAGGGTGTGGGAAGCAAAGCCTGAAGTTCTTGCTCTCACACATTGAATCACTTCAGAGCCCACAGCCTCTGCAACACTAGGAAAGGCCTGGATTAGGGATTCTCTTTCTTCCCCCACAATAAACAGTGTGGGGGAAAAATATTTACTCTGTTTTTCAGAGAGTTAAGTATATAACACTTGTAAAACAGTTTGAAGATTTAAACTGCAGTGCAGAAACCTTGTAGCCCATTCATGGACCAGCAGGGGTGGAATCACCCACTTGTGCTTGAGACATCCTGCAGAACCTGAGCTCAGCACTACAGCTTCAGAATTACATTTATATCGGACCAATAAACTTTTAGATAAATGAACAGTGTTGAACATGTGTGCAGGAGCAATGAAACCAAGCCCTGCAAAAAATAATTAACAAATGAAAATAGGAATTGACTTTGAGTCAAGAAAAGGCTCATTTATTATGATTCCAGAGAAATACGTTTCAGCATAAGCCCAGGACATTTTGTCCTCCAAAAGTATTGAGTATATCTTCTCCTACACTTGTATTCAGTAAATTATCAGCTTGGGAAATGCAGCTTTTATTAAGTTCTACAATAAGAAGCCAGAATGCAAAACCAGCAGGATGGAAGAACTGAAAACAGGCTGTCTGTGGAATGATGGGATAGCTCATTGGTTTTCTGAGAAACTGTAAGAAGGACCACTGAAGCTTGATATAACACCCCCCTCCCCCCCCAAAAAAAAAACAAACAAAAAACCCAAACCAAACGAAACACAAAAAAAACTCCCACAAAAAATAGGGGAAAAAAAAAAGAAAAAAACAAAATGAGTGCCGGTTTCTCATTTAGAAGAGCAGATATTTCTCAACCTCAGCTTTCCTCCATGGACATTTAATCTCAGAAAACAAATTGCAGCAGCGATTATTAAAAGAAAACCTTTGTGGTTTAGACAAAATAACTTGCCTGAGGAAAATCTGCACAACCCTTTCTCTTCAAGCCATTGGCCAGAGAAATGGTATACTGCTGCTGGCTGTAGCAGTTAATTAAGATAGCTGGGTTTTTGGTTTTTTTCTCAGAGCAGATATGAATTATAGCTATTTCTTTACACAACCCATCTATTCTGCAGTAAGTTTTGAGCAGCAACTGGAAATCTGGTATCAGAGAAAATGGCACTTTATGGTAATTATGTTAGAGAAAGAGAAACCAAGATGACTCCTTTAATGTAGAAAGTATCACAGTATTTCTGTGAAAAAGACTGTACCTGTCTGCCAGTGAAACTGGTTTATGTGATGTATATATTGTCTGGACTGTTGGAGTTGGTACGGTCTCTGCCAAGGATCTCAGCACGGGCGATGGAGTCACCGGCGTTATCTTAGGAGATGACTGCACCACACAGCATTGTATTTTGCTGTCTGTAAATTCTGCCTACAAAGAAATGTATACAGACATAGAGAGAAAAACCAAAAAAGTGTAGATTAGCCTCTACTGTTCTTAGTACCTTTCACCATCCAATTCATTGCCAAATATTCAGTAACACCAATCAATAATGAGAACAACTGGGAGGCTGCAGCTATAGCTGCTCAGTTCAGCCTCTGCAGATGCTGAACAGGCACCTCTTGTGATGGCTCCCTCAGAGCTGTGCCTGAGGGACAAGCTTGATGGCAACATATGCTGAGTGACATGGAACTCCAGGCAGAGGACTGGCAGCATCCAGATAAAAGACATAATCAATTTGAAGAATGCCACTTATCATTACGGTCTTTTCCCTAAAAATAATGCAGATCATTGACCACATCTGATTTTTGGAAAATTCTCCAGAAGTCCTCAGACTATCCTGTATTTTGTAAGAGCCAGAAGCCCAGGCTTGTAGAAGTCCCAATTTCAAAGTGTTCACCCCTTTCCCACATTTGCTAACTGGGAGAAGCCTTGAGAGAAGTATTCTTGCAGTATCTAGTGACAGGCAACATTAAAGTAATATTGGAAGTGCTGGTTTAAGACAAACAGCAAGCAACCATCTCCTGTCTTTCAGGTGAGGGCTATCAGGGCTGCAGTACAGCAAAGACTGGGCCAGCCTATAGAACTGGAAGGGGAGGATTTCTAAAACTAAACCAGCCTTGTCTTGCAGTGGCCACTGCACATTTGACCCTGCATTTGACTTGCTGGGAAGAGTACAGAACAAGTGCAGTTTGTCAGTGCACTAGGACTGTTAGCTCATGCTCCTACAGGGATCAGCTGCATTTTTTCCTTGACAATTTTTTCTTTGAACTTGTTTCAGACTTTGAGGCAGAGAGGAAGAAAAGTCACCATCACAAGGGAGCAGCTATTTGAATAGCAACTTTTCTTTGTCTTAATTATTTCTCTAATTCTGCAAGTCACAGAGGATCAGTGCCAAACATAAACAACTCAGATTAATCAGTGGGACAATCATTTGAGTTTAGAAAAAAATGCCTGTGCTAGATTTGCTTGGTTATTGTCACTTTTTAACATGTACCTGCTCGTGTTTCAGCTACATGCATCTGATATGCTCCAAAACATCCTCTGAAGCAAAAGAAATGTTATTAATTCCACAAAATTAGTAAAAAGGAAAATGTAAAAACAAATAGTTTGTAAAAACAAATCCTCCAATCCTGGACAATATGTGTGTAAATATGGGCTAATGCAACCTATTCAAGCTTCTCTCTCATTCAGCTTTTAAGACTCAAGTTTATAAGCTGCAGAGGTATCAAATTTGGCATTCCTCATACAGGATCCCTGTCCTCTGAGGACTGCCAGATCTTACTTTATAGCATAAGAAGGAGGTACCACACTGTGAGGATGATTTAAATTCTGCTAGCCTTACTGAAATCTGCAGAGCTTATACTTGCTGAAGATTTGCTGAGTTCTAAAGTCTGTTTGCTTTGGATAACGGTTTTATAGCATGTGTCCAAATAATCTTTTTATATATATCTGCATTCACAGAATGTTTGAGCCAAATATTTAACTCATCGAAACAGATATAATTTCATTAATTTAAATCTATATATGTCTATAAATTTATGTTTTTCTATAAAGGGAAAGGAACAGAAACAAATGGGAAAAAAGGAAGAGGAGGAAGAGGAGAAAGGGGAGAAGGAGGAGGAGAGGAGGAGAAGAAGGAAAAAGAGGAGGAGGAGAAGGAGAGGAGGAGGAGGAGGAGGAGGAGGAAGAAGGAGAAGGAAGAAGGAGGAGGAAGAAGGAAGAAGAAAGAAGGAAGAAGAAAGAAGAAAGAAGGAAGAAGTCATCAGCTGCTGGAGAGATTCTTTAGGCTGGGCTGAGAGACCAAAGTCTAATTAACATTCCAAATTGTTTTCCCATCTTTATGTAGTCCGTTAGGTAGCTGTTTCTTTACCTTAGATATTCATGCATAACTCTCTAAAAGAAATATATGGAATCATATGATGGATCACACACCATTAGATTTGTAATGTAATGGTGTTTTAAATATTTGTGATCTGGATTCTGCCCAGGGAAATAGGACTTCACGGGAAAATTCTGAAATATTAGTTTGAATTTTACTTTGCTGTTTCTGTCCCAACAGAGATCTCAGACTTCAAATTTGCTATGAAACAGCCATTTTCTGCAAGATGGAAATTTCTCTGGGTAAGTATGTCAGGGCAGCTTCTGTTTGTGTTTCAAAGTTCTACACACACCCCACCTTACCCCAATGGTAAAATATATTCACAGCACTCCTAAATTTTGCTTTCATCATAACTGTTAAAGGTGGAAAAATTATTTCCTGACAATCATCACTAATTAGTGGGAAAGCTATTCTGGGCATGTCTTTTTGCTTATATAAAGTAGTACTATAAAAGACACAACCACTGCAACTTTGGTTTAGCCTTTACCACAATTGTACCAGCTGAACTTGACTGAGCTAGTGAAAGGTTGCTGTGATATATTCCCATGTATTTTTTGATACTATTACGTAGAGCTCAACAGTGGCACTGACACAGCTGGTGAAGCCTAACTAACTCTGTCTTTTAAATACCTATTTGGAGAAAAAAACCCCACATTTAGATCAAATCTCATTATGAGGTTTATTGGCTTATAATAATAACCAGAGTATTGTTTTCTAGAGTACATAATTTTGCCATACTTATTAGGTAGTGCCTCAAACCTTAAAGTAGGACCTAGATTGGTCTTAATTTTTAGATTGTCAAATAATTGTTTCCTGTTTGTATGTAGTATACCTTACCAAAACTCCTAAATCTTAACTTCTGTAAAGTTTAAAAAGAATTAAATTCAATACTGGATTCAAGTTATTAACTAAATATTGGAGTTTATACAAGGATAACATTGTAATCACCAACAAACTAACTATAATTCTTCCTTAAAATTCAGATGCAAACTCAGTAAGTATCAGGCTTTTGTGATGGCACAGCAGGTGGTTTCAGGCAGGAAGCCATGCAACTGCTAGACAGAGGACTCAAGTCTTCCCATTCCTTTATGGCTCCTTGGAAAGATGTTATGGAACTTCACAAGTGTCCTCTATGAATCTGAACAGAACAACACTTTGGGACAAGCCAAAGTAGTGGTGAGCCTTGACCTTAACTCCTCTGTTGAGTAAGCAGCAATGTCTGATTGCAGGCAAGTGAGCTTCTATGAATCTCATACTAATTTCTACTTGGTATCTCTCTTTTTTTTTTCTTTTTTTTTTTTTTTTTTTTTTTTTGAGGACTGCTCAGTGCATAGGTTTCTGATGCTGTTGAAAAAAAATCAGTTGGAATTGTGTTAAATACACAGTTTTTTAGTTGTATGATCTACTTACAGAAAACTGTGGTACTGTTGTAAAAGGATCGAAAAAAGGATTAGATGTATCAGCAGGGAATGTCTTTATCTTTAAAAAAGATAAAGAAAAAGATGTTACTTTCAGAGCATAAAAATGCAAAAGGAAAAAAAAAAAAAGCAGCAAAGCATTGCAACTACAGTGACATAGCCAACAAATTAGAGCAGTTCAGCGGAGCTTGGACCAGACCAAAAAACACCCTTCCAAAAAGGCATACAGAAACCTGATAATGAATAATCAAAGCATAAATATGAAAACTTGATAAAATAATTGTACAATGTAAATACATCTGTTGTGCAAATATGGAGCTGTTTGCATACAATGTATCTTCCAATTCTGTCAACAGCCATTGGATTATAATCTGCTTCATTCAGCCAGTACGACATTTTAAAATGTGAAATTCAGGAGCAAATTCTGCAGTGCATGAACTCAGGCTAAAGAACTTGTGCTTTAGGTATTTCAGACTTCTGCATTTTCATTTACAGAGTTGCTGCCAAAGACAAACACGTGAGGTGGGATAGAAAGAAACCATATATACAACAAGCACAGGGGCCAACAGTTTGTTTCAGGCAGCTATGAGGCCCGTGTGTTGAGAGAAGGGCTGTGGATAAAGAATTACCTAAGGAGGCTTTTTTGAAAGGTGTCTAGGGATGGAGATGTCAGAGACAAATGTATCCATATGCTGAGAAGCTTGAGAGCTCCCAGGGATTGGTCCATGAGAGGATGGGCACTGGTGTGACCAGACACTGCTGGAAGTCACTACTGTCCTTAAAATGATTTCAAACATCAACTGCATATTAAAAGTATTTCTGTCCCATTTCATTGTGAATGCTGTTCCTACATGTTTTTTTCTTCCTCTTTAGAATGCAGACATTATTAATTAATTCAAAGAGAGGGCAGAATATAAATTAAGGATATAAATTTTGAACAGCATTTCATGCTTTCCATTTGAGAAACCACATTCTTCACTACGAAAGTGTGTTTTTCACTTTATTGTAGAACTGCTGTGCATTTGTTTGTTGTGCATGTCTTCAAGCATAAATCACTAACTACAGCTGTATAACTGTTGTTGAATAATGAAGAAAGCTACCCCAAGGGCCCTGAGCCCTTGCAGGCCAAAGCAAAACCTGAAATTATGACGTCAAATATAATTAAGTAAATATATAGTGTTTATTCTGTAAATAAAATAACAGAAACATACTGGTTTATAAGGGTGCCCAGGGAAATTAACAGCCATCTGTAGGCCCAGTTCTGCAAACATGTGGAATTAATCTTGGCATTGTCAGGCTTCTTACACGAGGAGTATGGATGTAAGTATCTTCTTAAAAGAATAAAAGTGTTTATAAGTCAATTACAAAGACACAAATGAAGAAACAACAGTGTAAGGGAGAAAATAATTTAAATCACAATTTTCTATGCAAACATATTAAAGAAAATGTCACACACTTTTTATAGTCCTCTATTCAGGTCTGTTTGCAAAGTGTATCTCTACTGCACTATTGATAGAACCTACTCACTCGACTGAAGCAATAGATCCTTGCAAGTTACCTCATACCCAGAGCCAAGTCTGTCAACATGAAACCTGGACAGCTGTAGCATGTCCTACTCTTCTGAGAGGCAGCAAATATCTGTGAGCCCAGGTTGTCATTCTCAGGTTTTAAAGAGCTTATAATATGATGTTACAGTACAAAATACAAGTGCAGTCCATTGCAAACAGAGTCTTAGAGCCAAAGGCAAACAGGGACAGGAAACCGGTTGCTCATATGCAATGTGAGTTTCATATTCTACAGCCAAAATCTCTCTAATTTTGCAGGCTGGTCTCATTAAGGAAACAAAGTGCACTTACGGAATACAGAAAAGGAAGAAAGCAGAATGATATTCAAGAACTCACTGGGGTTCAGGACCAGAGGCACATAAGAGGAGTCAGCCCTGATTACACACTGCAGCACACAGCCACGCAGAATATTCCCTTGCAAAATCAGTACTGCAAACTCTGGGTGTGCCAGAAGCCAGCCTATATATCAAAACATGGCAAAAACTAGTTAACCTTGCTTGTTTATCAACATGAGTTCCTCTCTCAGGGAGCTGTGCTTGTTTAATCTTAAGAATAAGAAAATTTTGACAAATGAAAGGTTCTCTAGGTCTAAATACACCAATTTCCAGAATTTTAAAACAAATGAAAACAGCAATTAGAGAAGAGAGGGCAAACTCCCCCCATACTTGTGTTCACTTTAGGAGTGACAAACAGAAAAAATCCTGCTCAGGATTTACTCAGGATTACTCTTGCTTCCTCTAATTTTTCTTTTTTCTCTGAGAAGAGACCACTGTTACAAAAATGGCACAATGGAGTTTATTGGGTTGGCCAGAGGGCTGCTACCAGTTCCCACAAGCAAAGAAGAGACACAACACTGTTGTCTCCTCAGCACTGGTGGGAGATTCTAATCTATTGATGGCTTGGATCTTTTGAGTAGGAAGTCATCTATGCAACAGCAGAAAAATTCTGTATATTACTGAACACTTTTTAGACAGAGGATTTGCAGGATGGGGACACAGTAGCGTGGGAAGCATCATTTAAGCAACTGGTTAATGTGAAACACCATTTGGAAACTTGAAAAGTCTTTTCACCCAGGAACATACTTTAGCCTGATTGTCCTGTATGTCCACCATGGCCAGCAGTGTGCTGAAGACAGCTACACTTGCCATCACCTGAGAGAAAGAAGAAAGCCCTGTGATTCCTACCCTACCACACAAGGAAAGCAGTGCCATGGGTGAGTTTCTTCATGACCCTTGTCTTGGGGTTAAATTTATTTCTTGGAGTCAAAACTCTCAGAGCAGCTCAAGAAGCATAAAAACTCCCTGACCAAAAGATAGGGCAAAGACCTGAGCGTTATGCATTACCCACACAGTACCTAGCCTCTCCCCCTGTCCTAGGAGGAAGACATTCTGTACCTCTAAACATCATCTCACTCATGGAAGAAGAAGACCCAAAACTTTTCCTGGGTTCTTCTCCCTGCTGTGGCAGCATCTGTTGGGAGATGCCTCTTCAGGACTGAGAAAGGAAGAAGAGCAGAGTCATCTCCATCACCTACAGCAAATCTACATTTCTTCCACTCTCTGGAGACCTTCAGCAGGTTCCAGGCTTCGCCTGGGATTGCAGACATGTGGGAAAAAGGAAGAGGAGAGAAGAGGTGGCAGCCCTGTGTGAAGCTGAATTGTAGCTGCTCACACTAGCAAAACACAGTGGCAGCTAGCATGTGGGTTGCCTATAGACAAGCTGCTGAGGTATTCTGCCTGCTTTGGTGTAAGACAACATAAGAGAAGTAAAACCTTTGAAGTTTACAGCTGAACACAGAAACTCCCATGGTGGCAGGTGGAGCAGCAATTGAGTCCATGTTGCAGAGCTGCTCAGATGAGCATGTTCTGGCATGGTTAGGCTCTTCCATGGGAGCAAAAGGGACTAACTGGTGTCAGAGGGGCTACAGAAATATCATGAGCAACAAGAGGTCAGAGCTATGCTCTTGATAACAACACAGGCTTAAACAGAAAATTGTATTTCAAGCTCACCTCCTCTCTCTGCAGGAGTGAAAACAATCCTGTGGCCAAAGCCACAACCATAAAGCAACCTTTAAGAGAGGTCCCGTAAGTCACTGTAATGCCACAAGGGCATGACATAAAAGGGGAGTGAAGGCATTCTGCATTCCAGTGGCATCTTGCATGCTGAGGGCTTGTTTCGCAACCTCAAATGCCCCTTGCTTGAAAGGTCAGGGTGATTTACCAGAGCAGAACTACTTTGGACAAGCAGCTCCTTGTCTGGAATAGTTAGCTTGGCAAGCAGTGAATTTACTAAGCTTAAAAGAACAGTTGACTCTTAACAAAATGAAAGGAAAAAAAAATGAAATGGATCAATCTCAGGAAAAGTGCAGTGGCTGAGTAATATTTAAGGAGAAAAATCTGAAAACCAGCCAATCTAACAATCACATCGATTTTGTGGGAAGTTGAGTAAAATTTTATTCCTCTGTGGTTAGTTTTCTGCCAGTAGTCAAAGACTCTTGCAGCGTTATTAGCTGTCCATTGGGGTGACATATTTTGGAATTATCTTTGTCACAGCCAGGAAGAATTAACAGGTATTTCTATCAGAAGGGAATATTATAAATGTTCTCACTGTGACACAAAAACATCACTTCTGTGACAATCTGTCTTAATTTGGATACACTCTCTAAAATTTGGGGTAGTCAGTACATTCACTGTCCTGCTACAACTTCCTTTCCTTCTATAAATATCCAGTAACATTTTCTGTTGTTGACACTTTGCTTCACTCCTGTCCTTTCCACCTTGACTGGAGGCTTTTATAACATGATGAAGGAAATGTGTGATCTCAGTGGGTTTGCACTGTCACTTTGTATACTGGCCAAATGGAAGACAAACGTTAGGGCAAACACTTCACCAGATTCCTGTGCATCACAACAGAAGCAGAGCTGCTAACACCTGAAGCAGTGTCATAAACACTTTTCTCAGCACACACATACAGCCAGAGGAATATTCTGTGGTGCTTTATTTCAAAATACATGCTGTAACTTGAATAACATCACATCCATACAGCACAGAAACTTGTTCATCAAATTAGAAAATTATCAGCAGCTAAATCTCCCGGAATGCATTGCATTAGCATTTCTTAGTCTGACCTGTGATGTGACGTTAGAAAAAAGAGTTGACCATTAGACCTGGTTTCCAAAACCAGTGATATGATTATGGAGTCAGCAATTGTTCAGTAAAGCTCCTTGTCACACCATTTCATTGGCTGAAATGCATAATGAGGCAGAAAATGTAAACCGAATGAATTTCTGGTATTTTTCACCATGGAATACCCCAGTGGTCAAACAAATTCTTTTGATGGAGAGTAGAGTCTGGCTCCAATGATTGAACACTCAGTTAACGTCAACCCCAGTTCATTCCCTCTGCATGTAGCAACAAAACTGGTGTGACTGGAAGGCAGGCATAATCACTGGATGTACATGGCAAAAATCAGACTAAACCAGTGCAGTCCAATAAACTGGTAGTAGGATGATGACTTAAATCAGCAATATAACCAGCTAATTAGTCTTGGAAAGGGCTGTGTAAACAAAATGCTGTGATGAACCACACCTGGTGTGAATCCCATGTGCATTACATCACAGGCCACCTTCTTTTTCTGGGATGCAGGATTTTTTCCACTTGTTGAAATGGTATCCAAGTGTCAGACAGCAGATATCATTCATGCAGTGAGGGGCAGTTTTGCAGAAATGTACTACTGAAAACACCCTAAGGCACCAAAAGTGAAGTTTCTGAAGAGGATGGGTTTTCTGTGCAAGCCAGTAAGCCAGGAAGATGCTACATGTTCAGAATCTCCCTGCCTACTGTGACTCCCTCTAGGGAGATAATATTGCAAAATATCCCTCCTATCTCCATCTGGTCTTCAGGTCTTTCTTGCTCAGCTTGCAACATTCACTGGCACCTAAGAACCAATGTAAGTGAATTCAGCTGTTTGACTCATCTGACTTATCTGCTTGGTGTGAATTTCCATGAGACTACAGTACTATCCCCTCCCCACAGGTTCCATTTACCTCCTTTTAGTAAACTGAGAAAGCTTCACCTTGAAAGCCACATTCATGCCACAGCATCCTTACTGAGCCAGTTTCTCTTGTGGTTCTCTCAAATGGTGAACTTGCCATTCCTCTGCTCATGACGTATACCAGACCTTCTCTGGTCCTTGCTGCAGATTGAATCCACCTGTCCTGGAACATGCACTGGAAGCATACACCACATTCTTGATGTCTCACTGCATGCTTTTACAACAGGCTAATACTTTCCTCTCCATCAAATATTTTCCTCCCTCTCAGAATGACTTTGCACAACCCTTCCTAACATAGAGGTATTACCAGGAGGTGGCTGCGTGACTCCTTGGCAGTGCTCCAATGATTTCTGGCTTTTAAACAGATGCTCAAGGGAGTTCATGCAAGTGAAGACAAAGCTGAGTCTCTGCTGAAGCTTGGTTTTGCTGCAGCTATAGCATTTCACAGTTAACTTAAAACATAGCTGGCTGTGGCTATGCATATATGCTATGCACTGTTTACAGGCAGGTCTACCTAAGCCAGAGCAATGCAGTTGTCTCAAAGAAAATCCTAAATCTTCATGCCAACTTTTGTTCTAATTTGCAAGGGCAGCCCTGCAAATCATGTTGGTGCCAGTGTCCCTCTTCTGCAGACATTGAAGATGGAGTACTCTGTTGATCTTCAGTCTAAGGACTGTAGTTATGGGTTGGGGATTATGGGTTGCTATCAAACTGATTTTAGAGGTATTGGGAGGGGACAGGGGACAAAGGTAACCTTATTAAGTCAGCCCAGGATCTCCACATCACATCAGAAGGGAATGCATGTCCTGAATCCTTTCTACAATGTAGCTGGTCTTATGACTATTTTTGAGAAGACATTCTTCAAAAGAGTACAGAATAGGAACAATTAAGATGTGACAAAAGTAAGAAAGTGTTCATGCTCTCAGGGTCTTCAGGATTTTCAATACTCTTTTGCTGCTGCTGTGAAGGTGAGCAAACTTACACAGAACTTAACTTCAGCATGGGCCGTCAACCCAGTCACCAACCCTTGAGGAAAATGTCGCAAGGCAAAATGATGTCACAGTCTTGATGTGTTGGCTAAAAAGCAGACTAGAGATTGCAGCATTTGCTTGGTTTTTGTTTAGTACACAGAAATGAAGCAAACAAAAAGCAGCAGGTAAACTCGCTGGATATTGTTGCTCTCTAACATTGCTGCAGAGTAAGTCAGTTGCATTGCTGGAATGGTTAATGCAAAGTTACCTTTTTTGCCCCTTGTTCTTTACCAATGAAATCAATGATGATCCAGTGCCATATGCATAAATCGTGTGTACAGCCAACAAAATCAAGTGGCATCTTCTGCAGATGGAGGCTGTTGTCATAGGAGAATGTTCACTGAAGATGGATAACATGAAGAGGAGGAAATGAGTATTGTGATTCCTGCCAGTTGAGAGTGCAGCACGCATTCCCCAATTTCTCAATTTCTCAGCCATTTCTTCATTTCTCCACCAGCAAGCAGACTGTACATGCACTTTTTACCAGATGGAAACCCACCAATGGCCACACCTGATTATTTCTAAGTGCAGATACTGAGACCTTATCATCCAATAACTGTTGGTTCACAATGCCTTATTAAAGACTTCAAACCCAGGGACATTTCAACAAAAGCTGACTAATAACCACGTAACATGCCTGCCCTTTTTCAAAAGCATCAGGATCACATTCTTCTATTGAAAAGTTATGATAGATTGACACAAACTGTGCACTGCCTGACCCTTGCCCAACACAAACAAATAGTTTGTCTTCCTGCTGTAATCAATCTCTACTTGTATAAGAGGAAAAGCTGGCTGAAAGTCCTTAAGTGTCCAGAAACTCAACCAGTCATGGTCTCCTTGGATGTTAGGATAGTAAGAAATACTTTGCATTAATTTTGTGTTCTATTTTTCTAGGCTATTGAGCTCTGGCAAAATCCCCAGGAGTTTATACAGTTCATTATTCTAAAGGAAAAGAATAGCACAGGTAAATTATAGTCGGTAGAGCTGCAGAAAAAGTGTTAAAACTACAAACTGGTGCACTACTTTATATATCTACCCAGAAGGACACTTGAGTGTATTTTCAACTTCAGCATGTGACTAATCCCAGAAATTCCTGCAGCCTTAATCTATGCATGTGTGTAAAAATTTTGATGACCTCGCATGGATTAGGGTCTCCTTAAATATGGGTAGGGGTGCTGACCGCTATGCTGTGCTGCAGTTTGCCAGTCTCACTACTCCGAAAGTCGGCTCTGAATTAAGCTCCTATATGACAATAAACCTTTCCCATCATAATACGCCATGCTTTCCAACATGCAGTGTGGGAACAGAACTGCTCCTTAAAACCAGTGGATACAAAACTATTTGATCCTATCAGTAAGACCAACTCAAGTAGAAGCTAGAAGTCTGTAAGGAACAATGTTTTGCTTGGTTTAAGATTCATGAACAAATACAATCCCGTATCTAATAAATCTTTCGTGATAAATGTTCCATATAAAACCCCATTTATTTAGAACCTCTTGCCCTTGGCTAAGGAATTATTCATATTGCCAGCCAGCCAGGACTGAAAAAAACCACAAAGATTCTGTCTTGGCTGCAAGTACAATCTTGTTGTGTTCAGCACAATAGTTCCTTAGGCAGATACATTTACAAATTCAAACGCCTTCATTGCAATACTTTGCCAGCTGACTTCAACAAACACATCAGATGCCTTTGTGTCTGTCAAGTCCCTCATTAAAGGAATCCAAGAAGAAAGTAAATTACTTGTTCCTTTTCTCATCTTATTTCCATCTTTTCAAGAAAAAATTGTGATGCTACCTTTAAAGCCAGTCTCCTAGTGAAAGACACTGTACTCAGGCATGTTTCGAAGTTCAAGAGATTAGCCCCAGCCAAGTGGTAATACAAACTGACAAGGGCTATTAGCACACAGATCACTCTTGCCCATCCTTAATTACAGACAAAATTCCTTCTTTGGATGGGGGAAGAAAAGCCCAGAACTCTTCTTGTTGGCCCAGGAATGACAGCAGTTTCAATGCCAGAAGACTGCTCTACCATTTCAGCAGAGCTCTGCTTCTCCATAATAGGTTTATTGGCCAAAGGATCCAGGGGATCCATTATGAAAGACATTTCAGTGAAAGTGACTGCAGATTATAATGCTGCAGTGAATGGGAAAAAGAAAATAGGAGAGAGGTCAAGGCATGACAATCTTCTCCCTGGCAGTCTGCTTGTGGCACTTCTTCAGGGGAAGAAATACACTGTGAATAAAATGTCAAAGGCAGATCTTGGTCTGTAGTCAGCGACTCCCTGTACATCCCAGCAGGAGCTCACAGGGAAGCCAAACGGGGAGCTGAGGATTTCCTGTAAGGCAAATTACCAGCACCACCACTTTCAAGACCTCTTCCCAGCCCAATGTGGCGATGGAGGAGGCCCAAATACACAGTTGTCTGTCAACCTCTGCTGATGTTATGGGTCCCTGTGAAGACTACAGTTAATTCATTCAATTCAGAAAAAAACTGAAGTCTTTCTAATATGTAAGAGGAACAGAAACTGGTCCTGTCAACTGTATAACTGGGGAACACTGAGGGCTTAGCGTGATTACCTTTTTCTCCTCAAGAGCCTTGAGATAGATGAAAACTAAGACCCAGGATGTTCTGGTTTTTGGGGGACAGTGCTTCTGATTTGTTGTCAGATTTTAGTTTGTTTGGGCTCTATGAGCTTGGGAACTTACTGTTCTTCGTGCAAGGAATATGTTCACTTCAGCCACTGAATTTCCCCACACTGCCTCAGTGCCACTGTTCTTGGTGAGTGAAAAAGTAGAAAGAACAATTCCTCCAACTCTTTTCCCAAACCATTAGTAGCAAAACAGGAGACAGCTGAAGGACAAAAATGCTTTGGAGGTAACACATAAACATGGGCTCTGCTGACCACAGACATTTTGAAGAAAACAAGCTTCGTCTGAAGCCTGGGCTGCTCAGCCACTGATGCAAATACATGGACTCTATCTGGATGTGAACACTTGAGCTTCATGCTTATTGGTTTTGACAGTTTGCTCGATTCAGATGCAGCATGAGATGAGTGCCAAATTGTGCACAAACTCGTGGTCAGAAGCTCACTGCACTTGGCACACGATTTCCAGTCCCCAGCACTGCCAGCAGGGTTCTCAGCAGAGCCTGTTTACAGGGCTTGGTGTGCGGGCCAGATGGCATGGGCAGCTCCTTCATCAGAATCCATCTTGATAATATGTGCCACTTTGCCAGAAATGGCCATGTGACATTCTACAGCATCAGAGCACTTGCAAGACTCTAGCCAAATTTGTGGCAGAGGAAAAATAAATGACTTTAACTTGCTAAGTGAGTTCTGTAGAGCTTCACTTTCCTGACCTCACTGGCTGTTCCTTCTAGAGGGTGAGGAGGTCTGGTCTTGGGTTGCTGAACATGAGATGAATGCCATGCCATAAAGCACACCACAAATCCACACTTCTTCTGTAGTGATGGGTTTGTGGCCAAGTTCCATGGAATAGCTCTAAGGAGTATGCAAGAACTTTTCTTTGTCATCAGGAAACTGTGTGTACAGGACATCTACCCATATAGAAATTTTCTTCCTCAAAACAGTTTAACATTTTGTTTTTCATGGGGTGATACTAGGGCTAACAAACAGAAGAGGACCCTCACTGCTGAGTTCAGTGTTTTTTCATCCAGTTATCATTATTAGCTGGGATTAAGCAATTCTTATTTTCTTCCTTCCACAACTGAATTACAATTTTCCTCGATGATCTACAATATTTTGGACAAGGCACAGAAATTGTGGAATTACCACAGACATGCAGAGGTTTGTTAAAACTTCAGTTTATCAGTTCAACTTCCTGGTTATTGCTATTCCTCTGAGTTACTACTAGGGTCTCTAAAAGCCAAAGCAAAAGATACATCCTAATGTAAATCTCATAAGCCAATGACTGGGTCTCTGCTTCAGTTTTGCTTGCTATTAGACAGACTCCAACAAATTAAATAGACAAGCCTTGGTAGGGGATTTTTCCACTCCTGATAATAGCAGTAGAAAGCAGTGGACAAATCAGAAGATTTGAAAGAAATCTCAGGATACTTAGGTACCACTTTTGTGTCATCAAAAGAGACTGCTACTGCAACTGCTTAGGAATTCTCATCAGAAAATGCCTATTTATTCAAACTGAATGTATTACAAAATAATCAGTGCTGAAATGATTTTATCTATACTTTAAAAAAAAATTTAGAATTATTTCACTCGGTATTTTGTCAGAGGAGTTCTTAGTGCCTAATTTAAAAAATGAGGTTTTGATTTGACACAGGAATTCAGTGAAATGAATGAACAAACATTACTTGAAACTGAAACACTTCACAAGTGCTAAAATGAAAACATTTCATACTGGCCTGATCCTTTTCTCTGCCTTGGTAGACATTTGGTTTGTGATGTTTTCCAAAATAGAGGCTTTTGAAAGAAAATTTAGACAATCAGGTTTTACTTCAATCAAAAAAGAAGAAAGAAAAAATTCCCCATCAGCTCCGGTGATTCAATTGAATCACAGATACACCAGAAGTTTACTTGCTTTTTTTTTTTTTTTGATGTTTTTACAAGTTAAGTCACACAGGCGGTAAAAAAAAATACCTCAGAAAACAGATGTTTCCGTTTTTTTGTTGGAGCCTAGAGCCATTCGATTAAAATTCCAAAGAATGTCACACTTGCTATCACACTGGAAAAATGTGACTTAGAATAACACATACATCAATTCATTAGTGGGTTGGAAAGCAAACAAATACTTAATAGTTGCTGGCCTCTAAATGCAGTTGTCCCTAATCACAGTGAGAAAGACACATTTTGAACTTCACAGCTGCTGAGACAGAAGGAATTATGTACTTCTCAGGCCATAGGAAAAGTGATTAATATGCCTTTATCTAAAGACTTCGAGGCATAATAGTTTCATCATTATACTTGTCTCATTGAGAACTATCAAAAAAACACACCTAGTTTCAAGTAGGCTTTTGCACATTTTTCTATTACATGGATTACATTAGAGTGGAAAGGAGAATCAGCCAGTATATTCAAAAGCTGATACTTTCAGATCAGACAGACAATGTACAAAAAGCCCTGTCTATCTGCTATTCATTTTTATTCTTCTTAGACAGATGTTACATCTCCTTACTGCTGCTAAGGACATGAAACACATTCACTTGAAAAGCAAAACAATAATCTGAAATTAAAAAAAAAAAAAAGATATTGAGCAAAGGCATGATAAGGATATATAAGATCTGATTTACAACAATGTGCAGATTCTACAAATTTTGCTAAGTATTTGCCTTCTCAGCTTGCACAAGGAAGTAGATATCACCCAGTTTAAAATCTTTCCCTACATTCACTTGATCCCCTTCACTTACTCTGATGCTGATTTTACGCAAAAGAGCCTGTCATGCAACAACCATAGTTTTGATAAAGACGTAGGAGAAAGGGATTGCATGTAGTAGTGCAGGTAGCTTTTTCTTTTTCTTTTTTTTTTTTTTTTTTTTTTTTTTTTTTTTTTAATGGACTTCAAGTTTTCTGACTTCCCTAACCACTGCTGCTGAAGTGGTGGCAATCTCTATCACTTCAGAGGCACTTAGAAAAGCTTTGGACTAAAAATGGCTATTGCAATAGTTACACAAAAAGAGAAGCACACAGAGAGTCTTGCACTGCCCTGACTAAGGTGTTTGGCAGCTGGACATGTTCTGTATTGTTAGGGCACAGTCTCCCTAGCATCTTGCCTGTCAAAAGGCCTCAAGTCACTGTTACTGCAGTCAAGCACATCCTAGACTCCCTCTCACAAATTGATCAAACTTCATTTTTAAGTTCCTTCAACAGCCACAGTAGACCCATTTGGAGTACTATGCCAGAAACTCCACTGCTTGCAAATGTACTTTATCACTCCCACAGTCCTCAGGAGAGCCATCTGTGAAACCACACGATTTCACAGATGGTTTGACCTAAAGATAAGTAATTTTGTTGGTGGAGTTAGTGTTCAGCTGCATCAGTGATACACTAAGTGATACACTTAGCTGAGACAGATGAAACCATCCAACATCCATCCTCAGAAAGACTTTTATGTACAGCTGTGACACCACAGCCTCAATCCTCCAGTTTCATTGCCAAGCTTGTTAATGGTCAACAAACCACCAAATGCACAGGCACAGCAAACATCCCACCAGAGTGCAACAAAAACCTCACAGACTTTAGTCACAGAGAGAGCACCAGTTGTTCTCTAAGGTGTTTTCCTGACTGTGCCTCCCTGAAGGCACTTGGGTTGTAGAAGCCCCACCAGTTCTGGTGTACATGTCTTCTCAAGTGAGTGACCACTACGTGGCAGGCCTACTGAGGAGTCCAGGCAAAGTTTTCAGTTCCAGGATCAGTTCTGCTTGCATGATCTGTATGGGGCATGCAGCAGGCACATGGAATGCCAAGGGATGGTTATGACAGCACTTAAAATGTAGAGAGGTGACTGAACATGGCAGAATTTATCACCTCTACAGGGAAAAGCTTATACTCTCTTGATCAAACTACCTTCTGACATTCCATCCTTACTTGCATCTCAAGCCTATAAAAAGTTAGCCAGTGGGCCATTCACTATTTAAAAGCAGTGAATTAGAAGATACATAGTAGGCTGTCCTGGTTTGGGCCAAGATAGAGCAAATATTCTGTCTTGTAAAAAATCTCACAACCATGACATAGGCACTGTGCAGTATCACATGACTGCACTTTTTTTCCACTTAACACCTTTCCCTCATTTTAGCACCTTTTCTAGCTCATGTACACATCATGGTGTCCAAAGGGTACAAAGTCAGAAATGGATCTCACCTTGTGGATCTTTTTTTTCTTGAAGAATTTACTTGCAATTAGTTAAAGAAATAGGAAAGTGTTGAATCATCTGCTGTATACTTACAGAGAACACAGTTGTTCTTCTGCTCAGCATACAGATAATAGGGAAAAAACATTCATTGAGCCAATGAATTTGAATCAGTTAAAGTAGAGGCAAAATAAAGAGTAAATCCAGATATTTACATTTTATCTTTTAGTATTCTCTCATTTTGTTTCTTCACTGACTCTGTGTGTACTTCTGCAATGGATGAGCTGCAGCAAAGGCCCAAATAGCTGAGTAGTAGTCAAAGAGTTTTATGTTTTTTACTGAATGCTCAACTCAGAATCAAGAGGCAGTCTCTGAGCCTGACAGTAGTTTATCTTTTGTATTAGTAATTCAGTAGACTGCTTTTGGGACTGGAACTCACCAATAAATCCTGTGCTTGGACATGCAGACCTACATATTAATTGTAAGTCCTATTTATAATGCTTTATGTGTGCAGACCATAAGCACCTATCAGGGAGTGTGGACGTCCAAACCAAAATGAATTCACCCATTATGGCTGCCCAAGTGCCATGATTGTTTAAATATCCTAAGTCCCTTCTCTAGTTATTAGCATGCTTTATATAACTTAAATGGTGCTCAGGTAATTTGCATTTGCGTGATTCAGACTTTGTGCTCCCAGGAACCTTCCACTGTATGCAGTACTGAGCACTTTCTGCAAATGCCTGGTTCTCAGTTTGATGGGTGTTACAATGCAGCCCTTCAAGCTGTGTTCTTATCTGATCAATGCCCTTTTTCAGCAGAAGAAAAAATGGTCCTGTGTGATTTCAGTAAATTTAGAGAGTTCCTTGAGTTCACAGGGAACTAGATTTATAGCCTGTTGCTACAAGTTTTTTTTTGTGTCAAAGCTGTTTGCTTTAGCAATTGCTGCTCTTTGCTTTTTCTTGGTTTAATATGGAGTTAAAGGGCATGAACTTGAAACTAGGAATAAATGTACATATGACGTACTGCTTACTGCCTTTGGTCCTTATCTGCACCTGTAACAAACTGCTTCTTTGTGCAAATGCTTTGACTCACAGATGGCCATTGCATGTCAGCTTGCATTTGCAAATGCTGTTAATCAGGAATCTCTTAGAAAAGAGCATTTTTGAACAGTCTGCTTTGAATGAGGTCATAGTTATTGCTTCCAATTTATCTTTTACGAAGAAATCTTTTTTTTTTGTTCTTGTGAAG
Organism: Phaethornis superciliosus; assembly: GCA_023637945.1. Lineage (NCBI taxonomy): Eukaryota > Metazoa > Chordata > Aves > Apodiformes > Trochilidae > Phaethornis > Phaethornis superciliosus. The sequence goes on along the minus strand of JAJQWJ010000002.1, from coordinate 65,568,949 downwards.
ATGTAAAAGTTGAACACTTCTAATTTGGAAATATATCACACAGCCTTTGAAAGCTTTTTGAGAACACCTACTTTATAATCACTATGTTGTTCATTCTGAATAAAGTGCTTATGAATTTGTCTCTGACTGAAATGTTATAAAGATTTTTAGGACATGTAGAGCGACTTGATTTTCAGCGAGATAAATGGTAGATACATGCCCTCTAAATCTCTTAGAAAATATTAGTCTTGAATTACATTATAGACACATTTGCTTCGAATTCAATATCAAAAGGACTGGCTATGGAGGTATTAGTGTTTGATATATTTACTTGTCTTCCACTGAGAAATTGATTTGCACAGTAAGTGAAAACTTCAAAATGAAGGCAAGAAGTAGTGAACTCCTTTTCCACTTTATTTTGCTTATTGTGATCTTGCAAAAATGTCATTAAAATTTAGCAACTAAAAGTGCAGTAACCTCTTCATCAATATAACAAAACTTAAAAGGGAGTGGAATCAAAAGATTCTTTGCTTACTCTCCTTTATTCACTACCTCTTGCTCACTATAACCATCTATGGAAAGTTTACAAGTCCATGTTACCAGCTCCATCAAGATACTAATACTTCTCACAGCTTTACCCTGAACGGCTTCTGAACTGGTTACCTCCACTTTAGATGGCAGGTGCTAATGCATCAAATTCTGTAGTCTTTCAGACTTGGTGAGATGGCTTCCAGTGAATAACATTGTACACACTAGTAATGTCATTGCTGAAATAGAAATATTTGTTTCCAGCTCTTCCTAAGTAAAAATATCTAGGTTTACACTGAAGACCATTATTTTTAATTTTTAAACCATAATACAAATAATTTATACTTCTTAAGCGTTGTGTCTCAAGTTTTCAAAATGCAAATTTCTACTTCCTGATTTCCACCAATAGATGGCAGGTGAAGCTCTAGCAATACATTCACTTGGTCCAGCCTGAAACAAGAATATCCATAGTTTGCAAGAAAATAGTCTGCTGTAAGTCAGTGCTCTCTGATACCTCTTCAGATGTGATCATGATTTACTCCTAGCCTATCCACCTTGTATTATAAACTTAATCCACGTTTAGGAATAGCTACATTTTGTATAGAAAATTGTTCATTCTTATTTCTTTTGTCCTACTCCATTAGGTCAAACCCAAGTTTGTGCATACTGTCTTTCTCTCTTGGCTAAGAAATCATTTGTCAGCATGGCATAGCAGCTGTTACATTCACTCACGGTCTTAGGATGGAGTTTTCTGTAATTAAACAAGAACGCTCTGCATTCACACTCATGTCACAAGTTGTACTGATTGTAAACTGGTACAGAATAGCTTGAAGCTCAGGCTTTGATTTCCAGTTCTGTAAAAGCTCTAAACATGAGGTGGAGGAGTGGAAAGAGAGAGACTGGTGTCAGAAAGATCCTAATACATTGATTAAATTAATACTAATAAAGAACAATAAAGATGCTCATAATATAATACTGTAATTCATCATATATAATGCTGTTTGTTTGTTTGTTTCTTTGTTTTAAATCCAGTTCATTTCTGAGGGATTGAATCTTGTTTACATACAAGCCAGGTATCCTGCTCAAAGATACCATGTTGTGATATAGAAAGATACAGATTTTCTTCTGTGTGTTATAATAATTATAGGAGCAGAAAGTAATGTGCTACAGTCAATTAATTGTAGGATTTACCCTAAAAATTAACAGAAGCATGCATAAACTACATGGTTGGAGGACTGCTGAGCTCAAAAGGATACCTTTCTTTCTAGGCAATCTGCATAGTTAATGTACATAATTTCTCCTGCAAAACAATTTCCTGAAATCAGTCTGCTTTTCCCTTGTCCTGCTATTACTGGCAGTCTAAGTACTGATGACTAAGTGACCATTAGAACTCATCTGGGTCTTGAATATCTGAGTAACTCCTCCAGGCTGACTGAGTAGGCAAATTTGACTGCTCTGATCCCTGCATGGCCACCTGGATGAATTCTCTTAGTCCAATCAATTCAACAATCCTTTTGTTGTTTATAAGTTAATTTGGCTTTGTGAGCTCCACTTCTAACTGTAATTCTCAGCATGCATTAAAGCTTCCACTGTATAGGCAGCAGCAGCAAAACATGGATAAAACCCAAGGCCATTAAGGAGCATCAATGATTAGAAACTGAACAGCAAAGATGATGCAGCCGAGTGACTATTAATCATTCTCTGCCAGTAATGTTACAAAAGAGAAGGAAGGATGTCTGAAACTGCTTCAAATGAACAGCTCTCTAGTGAACTGGGGACGTTTGACAGCATATATCATGACAAAAGTTTTTAGGGGTTAATTTGAGGTGTCCAATTTAGGTGCCTTAGTCTCTCTAGTTCAAGCAACAAAGAGAAGACGGCTGTTTGGCTGTTCCCTCAGCACGGAACCCCCTGACTATGTAGGAACCTGAACTTCCAACCCTGTCACCTCAGGCAAATGCCCCAAATCAGGCAGCACAAATGGCCCTTTTAGACACTGTACCTGTCCCCGAATGTGAAAAAACAGGTGCAATTAACAAGCAACTTCCAAGAGGCCAGGTCATAGCATGCAAAACCAGCAAGCTACCACTGACTCACAGTAACATGATGCTAAATTGTACATGATCTTGACCCTCAAATGACAGCACATGTTAACACAAGAGAATTATTAAATAATCAGACTGGCTCAAAGTTATGCATTTCCCCTTAACTGGCTTTTGTTTGGAGCCTCTCCCCCTTGAAGAGTAAACTTTTAATTCAAACCTCAACTGAGAGAAGCCTGTAGCCGGTGAAACTGCAGAGAAAGGTCTGTAAACAATACCTGTTCTGTAGAGAACAAGTTGACCTTTATAGATGTTAAACAAAACAAAAAGGGTTGATTGATGCTGTGCAGTACATGCTCTCTGAAATATTATAAGCAAGAAAGTAATGGAAGGTTAGTTTATGAATATGTAGCTTGGTAAATTATGTCAGTGGATGGTGGGGTAGGAATGGGGAAAGCAAGACTGGATAAAATACTTAGGGAAAAAAGCCTGTACCCTCAGCTGGAAAAGGAAAAGTCTGTAATGCTAATTTTTATTAACTGAAAGCTAGAGCAGGTCAGTTGCTAAAGTTTCCATGACTCATTTTTAAAATTCTGATTAATACAGTAAGATATCACATTATGTTTTTTAGAATAAGAAACCTATTAATAAACTCCAAAGGATGATCACTTACAGTTTAGCTTCAAACATATTATTAATACAGAGAAAGACAATCTAACCTATATAGAATCATAAAATAATTTTGGTTGTAAAAGACTCCTAAGATAATTGAGTCCAACCATTAACCTAATACTGCCAAGTCCACCACTGATCTATGTCCACCACCACATCTAGACATCTTTCAAATACTTCCAGGGATGATGACTCAAGCACTTCGCCTGTTCCAGTGCCTAACGACTGTTTTGGAACAGAAATATTTCCTAATATGCAATCTAAACCTCCCCTGGTTCAACTTGAGGCTGTTTACTCTCCATCCTATCACTTGACACTTGAGAGAAGAGACCAAAAACCACCACCCACAACCTTCTAAAGGTAGTTTCATTTTCAGTCTGCTTGTGCCTTGTCAACCCAAATTACATGCAAAAGCTGCAGAATGCCACACCTCTTTTCTTTCTCTCTTTCCTTTGCTCCCATTTTGCTTTCCCCAAGAAATGTACAAAGGAGCAGGAGGTCAGGGGGGTCTGTTTAGTTTGAATACATCTCTTCCTGTCACTTTCCAGAATGGGACAGTTTCATCATCCAGTACTTCAAGGAGGTTCCATGTAAATTTTCTCATTTCTGTAGATGCTCCTCAGCCTGCAAATGGTGTGCAAAAGCAGGTCCCACCTGTATGGTGGGTGTTGGAACTGTAAGCACTGCAATTTTATTGCAGATACTAGTACTGGAACAGTTCTCCCGCCAGAGACCAAAGGGCTCAAGGAGCAAGAAGGCCCCTTAAGTTTCAGTTTGCTGCAGTTTAGAGATCCAGTGTCAGCAGTATAAAAGTCTTGGGGCACAAGAACTGTTCAGCTGAGCCAGGGTGAATGGCAAAGGGAAGAAGGGGGTCAGCAGGAAAAGGGTGGGTGCTGATGGCACTTCGACGGCAGGTGAAGAACATTATTAAACCTCCTGAAGGTATAGAGGGAACATCAAGCGCCCTCTAGGACTTTGTGAAGAAACAATCCCACATGCTCGAAACTGGGTGAGAGAGACCAGCTATGCAGCTCTCTGTCCTTCTGAGGCCACTCTCCATTCCCAAACTGCACCAGATTGGTGACAGTTTCAGCTGCTCTCTCACGCAGCAGGAACATGACACAAGCAGTTATCTAGAGACAAGTACCACACTGTCTCTGAATCAAAATGCACATCCCCACCATACTTACTCCAATACTGTAAACAAGGACTTAACCTGGTACTGAAAGCAAGTTACTTTAATACAAAAATGTTTATGCCAGATACTTAGTGCTGCCCCTGTTGTGCTTTTTATATGCTTTGATCGCGTAACTTCTGTTTCTAGAGGACAGCAAAAATGGCTGTGGACAGCAGAGGAAATATTTGGCATTATAACTATTTGCAATGAAGGATGGCTTGGAGAAAGCTAAGGATCATACTGTGATCCTTCAAGTAATATGGTGGGAATCTGAGGTGAGAGCCTGAGATCACTGGGCTCAAGAGGCATTTTGACGTTGGTGAGACCAGTGTCTCTCCCTGGCTTTTAAGGAGAAATACAAAGCACTAAAAAAGAAGTTATTAATCAACACTTTGGCCTTAAAGTGAAGCAAAGCACTCTGCTAATGAAATGTAAAAATGCAGGTATACATCTTTGGATTGGCTATTGGGTAAGGTCAGAGAAAAATCTGTGGGGAAAGCAGGGAGTTTCCAGACAACTCCAATAAGCCAATCTAAGATCATACTTGGAATTTACATTAAAGAGACAAAGAAGTTTGTGAAACCAGTGCAGCACAGTGTAAATATACCCAGGCAGGAGAGAAAAATGACAAGTCATCCAAAACCAAAACCAATCACATTCAAAACCTCAGCCACATGGCTTGTTCACGTGGACTGATTTTTCGGAGATGCTGAGCTGAGTTTGATGGATGCTCAGGATCACCAAATATCAAGAAAACTTACTTTATTCCTGTGCACTATCCAACACACTGCATAGAATGCTGTTCATTTTTAGCTGCAGACAAATTATTGAAAAGTTTCACATTTTCCTGGTTGCAAACTGAAACTATTTACCATAGGTGTGGCCTCTGTGAAATCCATCAGGAGGTCACCTGGCTCCAAAGCAAATGTGCTTCCAGCATCTGTGGAACTCTAAAGACAAAGAAGAAACCCAATATTGAAAAAAAATAAAAAAAATCATTCTGGATTCTGTTAGTTGTTTCTGAGTTTTTGTTTGGGTTGCTTGTTTTTTGTTTTTTTTTTTAATTATATAAAGCATAGATTGACAAATTGATTTCATATTTCATACCATGTTTTTTAAGTGTAGTTAGTCATGAAAGACAGACAATAGAATTATGCACCTTTGAAATAAAAGTAAATATTAATTTAACCCTGACCTGCTGACACCTAATGTTGATGAAAAACTAGTATTGATTTTAGTTGGGTCTTGGAGCAGGCTCTAAATATTGTCTTACACAACAGGTTAACTATATTACTGCAGCTCTACATTAAAAACTATTCCTAAACGTAGAATTACACCATCTAAGGAAAACATGATATCTGCAACTCCCTCCTACCCTTCCTGAATACTGTCAGGACTGCCATATGCGCATCTCTTTGCATATTACCTTGCCACCAGGTGAAACCTGTGTTTGTCCTTCTGATGTCTGTGGTGTACATGTTTTCTGTGACCCAGGAGATGCTGAAGATACAGGTGTTGATGCAACTGCTGCTGCTGCCAGTGCTGGAGGAAGGTCATCTTCATCACTGCAGTTAAAAGCATACAGATCTTCTCATTAGACATGTCACTTTGTACAGACTTTGACCATATTTGTGCTGGAGGAGGCACTGGAAACCTGTATGTCAGCTGTAGTGCTTTGTAGTGATGTTTACTCTTCCATCTGCAGTGCAGCTATTTTTTCAAGTAAATTAGAATTTTTAAGCTTCAAAGATAACCTCAAAAGTTGATTGGCTAGGTAACTCTCATCTTCAAATGGAAATCTTGCAGGTATGATGTGCAAGTAGTGTTTCTATGCAGTATGTACATATGATTAGATAACTGATTTGATATTACCCTAATATTTTTTATTTTGGAGGGTGGTGGTATCAATAAGAACAGATCTGGTTAGACCCATGGGTGCACTGGCTTCAGAACAATGGGTGATTTGATACCCATTATGTAGGTACTCTGCTATTGTTTTCAAACTGTTTTTAACTGATTCTGATCAATACCACAGAGAGTACCTTTTCCTTTCCCATTTATTCTGTTCACACAGAAAACATTTTATTTAAAACCAGTTGCATGCTCCTTTGGGCTCTAAGCCATCAAGCTGAGCTCTTTCCATATCACCTGCTGTAACCACTAAATGAAAACCAGTAGAGAATATTATACCCTCATTTACTTTTGTAGAGCCCCACTGACTACAAATCATCTATATCAGTCAGCCCTGAGTCAGGACATTTCCAATTGCTAATTTCAATTGCACAGAGGTAAACAGATTCACAGTCTGGCCTACAGAACCATTATACTGGGAATAATGTGTGAAAAGGAAAGCCTGGCAGTTTAAATACATGGAAAAAGAACGGGAAGAATGACTTCTGATCATAAAATGGCACTAATTTTAACTACCAATTAGGTAGTTACAGTGCACAGATGCCTGCAATGCCAGTTTGTCAGACACCTCCAGAACAGAACTGTCCTTGGTTTAGTGCCACTTGAAGGCAGCATGCCTGGGCAACACAGTACTTCAAAACTACATGACATACAGGGTACACAGACTTACGGTGAGTTGTCTGGGTGATAACAGTGTTTTTTTATTATGATATACAGCCCTGTTGATTAATGTTATCTTTTCCATGATTCGTTTTTTATTTCTTCTGAGTAAGAATAGAATTACGTGCCAGAGCATGTAAAATAAACTTATTTTATGCTGGAAAGAAAATGCAAAATATTTTACTCCTATTCAATAGATGTTCTATTAATGCAGCAAGTTGGGCTGTTGACCTATTTAATCTCTCTTTCAGAAACATGTAGCTGACACTTTCTCAGTCCTTGCTCCCCACACTCAGCAGGAATACGCTGGCACCCTCCCCGTCCTTGCTGGGTAAAGCTGCTCTTTTGTATACATGATAGTGGAAAATTGTTGAGAACTTGCCAGTTCAGAAGGCTTTCTAGTATCTGGAAAATAAAGCTAAGGGTTAGGGTCCAGTCTTATCAGTCATCAAGCTATTAGGATGAGAGCTACATGTCTGAGAACTGGCCTTCTTCACTGTATTCTTTTCACAATACTTCTTCACTATTTCTTTGCATTTTCCATATTTGCAGTCTGGATGGAAGGTAATTTAAATTGAGTAGCATTTGGGTCTACAGAAAAAAAAATTAAAATCATGGCCCACATTGTGAACTGTGGAGTCTTCATGGCCATAGCATATGTGACACCTGTGGTTAGATGTGTTTACCTGCACTTGAGGTGCTGCTCCTCATGCCTGACATTGGACAACTGAAAATCCACACGGGGGCAAGACATGCTCAAAACTGGTTCCTCAAAAATACACCAACCAAAAGTTGAGAATTCGCTCCTGAATACATACATATTCTTTTAAATAATTTAGTATTTAAATGTTATTTCTCTTTACATGTGTAATAACACCACTGGCTTTTCCACCACCATAACCCTGCCTCTGGTCTCCTTTCCATTTCTCTTCCCTCTCACTGCACTCTCACTTCAGCTCTTACTTTCCAAAATTCTGCTCTTCCCAGAGAGTACTGAATTCTCCGTTGTAACATTACTACCAGTGACCCCTGGCATCTTTCCCTTCTCTCTAGGACAACTTCTCCTTCGTTTTGATTTATTCCCTCCTGCTTTCTAAAGGGCTGTTCTCAGGTGTGGGGCCATATGTTCTGCAGGTGCTCAACAGCTCTAGGGAAGTGACTGACTGTTCATGTACAGAAAAGGGAAGTTCTCAGTCTCTGGTCCAAAGATTTTATCTTTACTTTTGAAGCATAGGTTGGTTAAACTCTGTCTCAAGAATAATCTAGGAACAGCTGATTCTGCTTTGGGGGTGACCCCATGAAGTACCTATTTTCATTATTATGTGTCCCAGTACCTATACCTCTCCTTTGATTGTCACCTTCTATTTATTGGTAAACAGACCCTCTCCAGCCCTAACCTACCGCAGAGCACTTTTTTTTTTTCTGTCAGATTTTTAAAATCTGATTTCTGTTCTAACTGCTACCTACAAATACCTACATTATATAAAAATCTGAAAAATCAGATGCATCTTGAAATATGTAGGAGGTTTCTTTTCTTTTGCTTGTAGACAAAGAGGTAGTAGAAGTGGTGTCCTGTGCAAAAAAACCACACTGCTGTCTGAGCTGTGCCAAGCAGAGTGAGTGAGCAAGCTTCCTTCGTGTCTTGGGAAACTGCTCTTACCAAATGCTGCCAAGATCCCCATCACACATTACCTTGAGGATTAGCAGGCACTGAGGGAAGCTGGGTACTCTTCTCAGCTTGAGCTGTCAGTTATCATCTTCTATCTCATTTTCAAACCATACTGGTAGGTGTATCATAGCACAAGAGAGCAATGTTATGTGGCCTCCTGACCAAACTGTGGCTGTGTGTTCCCATATGTCAGCCTTGGTCGCTTGAATAGTAACAGTTTGGCTAATTGTTTTTATTCTTACTAGTTTAAATTTGATTCATCCTCCTGTTTTTTCTCTTAAATAATTCTTTAGTTAAGGCAAAGTAGATTGCTACTTCTCTTCCATAACAAAACCCAGTGTTCTTAATAGTGGGACAGAAAATAACTACATACTGCTATTTATTAAAATCCTGTCACAGGGAAGGAAAGCTTTTGCTAATATTGCTATGTACTCGTGACACTACAATGTTAAATTGTTGGAGGGAGCAACAGTTGCCATTTCACAGAGACAGTATGCATACTTTTTATTTTCTTTATGGCACTGATGTGCTTGTACTAAGTTTATGCTAACATTGCCTCTCTTTTTCCCTAGGTTCTGGTGGCTTTGGCTGTCCTTTCATATGAAGGATAATTCAACAAATTGGTTTCCACATCTCTTCAGTACCTGACACCTCTAGAGACTCTCAAATTGGATGAATTATGTGTACTGGGATGCCAGAGCCCTGTAGGCACAGGTGACTCTTGCCAGAACTATGAGACCTAACTTTGCTGGCTGTAGCTGTAGTGGGCTCAGCAGTTTCTGCATCTGACATCATCACAGAGAAAGAAGGTGCACTTTCTGAAGGGCAATGGTTAGCAGCACAGATTGACCACCCAACAAGTAAGGACTGTTCTCCTTATTTTGCAAATGAGCTTATAAGGAAGGAGAAAGAGCTGCTTGTTCAGTCTCACACTAGGTGTCTGACATTTTGTGTGGAAAAGAGTTTTTAAATTCCTAACCTACAAGCTCAGAAAAAGGCAGAGGGACTCATGCTCTGAGGGTTAGCAACTGCACAGGGACAGCAAATTAATTTCTTATTAAAAGCTTAAAGATTCTCAGTGATGGGAGCAATGGTATCAGTATAAGATCATTATCATGTAATTGCACTCATGCCTTTCATAAGGGATATCTAGAGCAGTAATTAGCATCCCCCTTCATTTTCAGCTGTAGCAGGCAAAAACATAAAGATAGTGCTATACATTACTCACAAACTGTACTGCCTTGTTAGCTTCCTCACACGAGAAACTTTAATCTCCTGCTTTTCTGTAGGGCCAGTTGATGGCGTAGTTTCAGGTCTCACTGGAGCTGGACTTCTAAAAATAACAAGAAAAATATATGTAGCACAGACTTTATTTAAACTACTTCAGGCATATCAACAAATTTCTCTCTCATCAACACATATTTATCTTGCAAAGTGGCAAGTGCCCACTGAAGTCCATCCTTTTGTTCCATTTATAGTCTACAGGCCAGTGTGCATGAAGAGAAAAGAATGTGTGAACTCACTCTCCTGTGCATTGCATGCCATTTATAAAAGCAGCAACTGATTACAAAAACAGAGCCTGTTTAAGAGGCAATATCAAAATGTCACAGTTTCCAAAACGCAACATTTTCATAACACCTCAGTAATTCTGTCATGTCAAAAATATTTTTACAAAAAATACTTTTAACAAAAACTATTTTATAAACTGTGAAACCAGTTCTGCTTAAATTAGTTTTTACCTGAAATTAAACATTATCCTTCTGCATTTGGAAGAGAGGCTCAAGATAAAGGAACTACTGGATTTGATCCAGGAAAAAGGATATTTGCTAGAAAAGAAGCAAAACTCAAGAATGTTTCAGTTGCTCATTAATGTGAAAAACACCTGCAGAGCTCCAGAAAGGATAGAAATGGGAACGAGGAGATCAACATAAAAGAATCTTCTCTTAAGCATTTATCAATGGCTATTGTTGTTATTAACTAAGGCTTGAATACAGATAGCCTAATTACTAAATACAATATCTTCATGACCTTGGGAGAAAACCATTTCAACTGTGAGCTTCAGTAGCATGAATTATCTTAAATAGTACATATATTTGAAACAGCACAATATGAGTAAATGCATCATATATTTATTAGAAATGCTATAGGCATCCAAAAATATCAAACATTAAAGGAGTAATTTGAAAGTCTTTATTAATAATTTGCAAAATGGTATTCTGCCATCTAATCTGAAATCAGACACAGTACTTCAGCAGCCCTGCTGATTGCTGGTAGGACTGCTTGTGCACTGAGGTGCATTCTACAACTGGCAGAAGTTGACAATCTTGTCTCTGATATTATGAATTTGGGTTGAATTTTCTGAGTCTACTTGCCTTATATTGTCTTTTATATACCATAATAAGCTAAGTGCGTTTAATCTTCACAGTTGCAGGTCCCTGTGATGCCCCTGTAAGTTTTAAGCTTCATTAACTATCTCTGATAACTTGTGATCCTGCTGTCCAGCTACAATAGAACATACTGAAATGGCATAGCCTTCATACTGTATCTTCAGGTTTCCTATGTGTTTTTAAGTCTTTGGGGAGGCCATGGGAAGTCGGAGAGTTACAAAGGACAGAGATAAATCCTAAACCAAGCTCTACTTCTACTCCTCACAGAACAACTTTTGCCAATTTTTGTTCTGCTTTTTGATCCTATTAATGTCAAGAATACAGATAGCAGCAAGATTCATATCTCACCCCTTTCCAAATCCCAGTTTCAGCATTAGTCATTTATATCTCAGATTTGCTGTGAGATAAGTGCGAACAATCCATCCAGTTTTGCAGACTTTTTGCTGAGTGTCTTAGGCTGTCAAATAAAAGGAGGATATGGGAAGAAAAAAGCCCAAACTGCTTTAATCTTGAAGTCAGCATCTGTGAATCAACACCATGATGGAAACTCCATCATGTAATTTCCATCAAGTCAGGCTACACAGTGGATGACTGCTCTAGCTGTTCAGTTTTGTACTAAACCAAAGGTAGCTTTGGCAATTGAAAAAAATTACTAGTTCAATTTACCCAAAGTAATTTACAATTCAAATTCTAACATAAGCAGGATAAATATGTTAAGGCCTGCTCAGTGACTGGATCTGATGGTCAAATCCTCAAGGGATGTGAATGTGTGTAATGCTATTATTTCCAGCTCAAGCCTTCTGAAATGCATTAGCTGAAATTCTTGCTCTGAATGAGCAGTCCCCACAGTTCTCCAATACCTTTCTATGACAGTAGTTTTAAACTTTTTCATCAGCGCGGTGAAAGCAAAAATAAAAGCAGTGATATCAACTGCATCTGAGTCAAAAACTGTTTGCTCCAAGGGATAATAAGCAGTTCACTAACACTACCAAGGGGATCCAGGAACAGCACAGTGTGGAACAGCAAAACTGGTAACATAACTACTTGCAGTTTACGGCTACTTTGAATTTTCTGAGGACATTACGACCTGTAATGAAAATGAGTCAGATATTTTAATTAAAATTTCTGTTCCTTTAAAAAGTTTCATTTTACAAAGCCTGCATATCTCCTTTTGTTTCTCATGGTTTGCAATTTTTTTAAAAAGGGATGGAGGCAGGACTTTCAAAGCAGTTACTTCAATTGCTGAAATGAAATTTTTGTTCGAAGTTATTTTGTGCTTTTAGAACTAAAGCACTTCATACAGATTTCAAAGAAAGTTATGGAACTTATTTGCATATATGAAACATTTTCAAGTTCTAAGTCTGAATTAGACTGAAAAAAGTTTCACATGAAAAATTTTACTCAGCTGTGATTAGAAGTATTTGAGAACTGAACAACACCTACTCTCTAACCCAACAAATAGATGAAAAATTTACTATCACAGAATCAAAGAATAATTTGGGTTGGAAGGGAATTCTAAAGGTCATCTAGTTGAACTCCCCTGCAGTAAGCAGGGATAACCTCAACTTGATTAGGTTGCTCAGAGTCTCATCAAACCTCACCTTGAATATCTACAGGGATGAGGCCTCAACTACCTCCCTGGGCAACTTGTTCCATTTTTTTACCACCCTCATGGTAAAGAATTTTTTCTTAACATCCAATCTATCTTCCTTTGAATGTTGCAGATTTTCAAGTGAACAATAGATACAAAAAAAAAGTCAAGATACAGTACCACCAGATGCACTTACTCCTATTTCAGTTATTATAATTGCTCAAACTACTTATATTTTGTATCATGCTATTAGACTATTCAACTCACTTGTTTTGCAAAAGATAGACCATTTTAAGAGAAAAAACTTCTTTTTCTTTGTTAAAAAAAAAGATTATAACATTTTTCTTACAAGCTTGATGCAGACAATCTTTCGCATGATATTTATCAGGCTCCTGGGAGAGATCCAAGCACCATTTAACTGGACATTTCAGCAAGCTGCAGGTTATCTAGGGTGTAAATTGAAGTCACCTCAGAATGAAAAGGAGCAGAGGCAATGCTTCCACCCAAAGAGGCTGACAGAATCCAGTCTACCATAAGCACAAGATGAAGAGTTAAGACTAGTCCTACCAATTGCAGAGCTGGATTTTTGCCCTCATTAAAACCTTGCTAGGTGAGCACTTCCACACCAGCCTTAAAAATCTGTGACAGCTCCTGTTTCATTTCCAGACACTCGTCCTCAGCCTGAACATGCTCAAGTCTGTTGCTGTTCTCACTTCAGCAGACAGATGCAAGAACTGCTAAGCTTGGTCAACTCAGAGCCTAATCTGTGTTTTAAGCATCAGACTTAATATCATGCAAACTCTTAAGAATGATCTCGTGGATATTTCTGAAAAAGAAGCAATTATAAAGCAGAATAAGTTCTATTGTTATACTTTGAATTATATATCAAGAATATATTCTCTTATATGGAAAGATATGAGTCTTGAATAAAGACCTTGTGATTATTTTGGCTATTTAAATAGAGACATTATGTGAAGATATCACCACTTGTGGTTTATAGTCCTACATGTAGCAATTAATATGAGTTTGAACAAAATTGGAAGAGTTGAAGGATCAGTAGGACTCAGACTTAAAAAAAAAAAAAAGAAAATGTGCTATGGTGCAGTGTGTTACAGTTCCTTTATAAGGTTCTGTTGCAATGTTATTAATTCATAAGAAACCTTTTTCCTGTAACAGTAGCCAACCACTACAGCATAAAAATGAAGGTATTGAACCAAAGCAGAGTTACTTAATGACCTGGCACCTTACATAAAAATCTGTCACTTCCTGGTGAGAATGACAATAACAACCATGAATGTCAGCATGCTGTGGCAGGTCATCAGAAACTGCCTGTGCACTGAGAGAGAGGCCCAGCACTCTCAGGAGAAGCAGTCAGCATGCTCTGCTGAGCCAGCTTCAGCCCATTTCACGAGCCTGAACCGAAACATAAGCAAGTCCTAGAGAGACATCCCCTCAAGAGCAAGAAATCAGTTTTAAACCCACCAAAGTCTGCTGAGGAAACCTGCTTTTTGTATTTGTCTTTAAGAGGTTTAATCCTTTTTGCTTCTGTCTGTGCCTTTTTTTTTTTTTTTTTTGCCATATGGAACAATCTCTCTCCATCCATGCTCCCCAGTCTAAGGCCAAGAGGTAGAGGCTAGAAGCTCCATGATTTACAAGGATAGAGCCATCTGCATGAAGGCTGACCTACCTTCAGGTGCTGGCTCAGAAAAAAAAAACAACAACCAATTGGCTCATATTTGGCTTTGTTGCCTTTCAGTGGGAACACGACAGAGAAATCTTTCATAGAAAAAGCAAGGAAGAAAGGAAAAATATTTGACAGATGCGTTCTCTTGTGTACCAAAGACACAGCTTAACATTCTAAATGAACACAAACATACAGATCTTTGCTCAGTCTGTGCTCTAAGGGTTTCACACTTTTTTTTCTTGGCCTTCTGCAGCTAAGAAACTATAATATGTGCTTTTTCACTCTGATACATCAGCTTTTGTCAGGAGACTAGCTAGCTTTCCAAAAGGATATTCACTTTCTTGGACTTTTGAAAGCTATTGCTGGTACCAAACTTTCTGAATTTTTTTTTTTTTTAATATATAGATTGGAGATGTACAACAAAGCTCCTTGCTACAGAGTGGCAGCCTGATCCAAAACCAGCTTGTGCGATTTCCTTATTCTCCTTATTCAGAACCTGACTTCTGTTTCTTTTAGAGGAAAATATTCACTCCTCTCCATTTTCCTTGTAATGAAAATGTATCCCCACTCTAGGCAAAAATGAGATGCTCCTGTGGTCCAACAGACTGATGATATAGAAATTGGTCTTTTCCCTCAGTTCGGAGTAATGTTGCAGGTCTATGTAAGGTCAAACTAAGCTACAAGTCCTATCTCCCCATACAGCAATCAGGAGAGCTGATTATAAACGCCGTGGTTCCCAAAGACCCTGGGTGAAGTTTAAGGGATGCAGCCAAAGACATGCATCTCGAGTGGGCTATTTCATCCACTTAAACTCATCTGAAAGGGCTGAGTATTTCTCTTTTCTCTGTAGTTCAGAGATTAAGAATAGTACTGCAAACAATTAGTCAGTATCTGACTTCAGGCAACAGGTGAAATAGGTATTTGATATTCAGAATGAAGTCAAAGAACATACTTAGGTGTCCTATTTGCAATCTGTAATGGAGCCTGGCATGCAAAGAGTATGCAAGAGTTCAACCTGAAGTTATGACTTTGATGCAGCAATTACTGGGTGAGGTTCCTGTAGAAAGCTTTAGTAGCAGATCTATTAACCTGTGCACTGGACTGAGATCAGGCTGATGTGTATTTAGCTATTCCTTTTTTTTTTTAGAAACAGTGGTTGTAATTTTTCAGTTGGAGAAAATGTTTTTTTGGGTTTTTTTCATTTATTTTTTAGGATTAATATTAAATGAAAAAGCATCTTTTTAAAAGAAATTAATATTCGTTAATGTAGATAGTGGTTTTAGTTTTCCTAGAATATTTCACAATACAAGCAGAAGATATTTGAATGTTATGTTTCAGACTTTACCTCATGGAGTTAAATCCATTCTGATTCTAAGAAAGCCCAACCTGTTCAGATTCATAGAGATAATAATTCAAATATTAATATGGCCTGTGCAGGTGAGAAAGGAAAGGGAAAAGCACAAGAATGCAGACAGTACTGTGAGTGACACCCCTCCCTTGATGATTCAGAAAAGTTATATATACATCACTTTGGTCAGAAAAGGCTTAGGACATGTTCACATAAGTTGAAAGACAGAAAAATTCAAAGCCTAGGATGCACAAATGCAGATGGGAAATCTTTATCTGAAAATCTGTATGACCGAAGCTTACTGTGCATTGGGCATTCAGAAGAGCACCTGTGTTTATTTCTCTTGATTTATCTTTATACCACCATGTAATTTAATATTTTCCACCCTTCTTTTCTGGTCGGCAGCATCACCAAGATCTGTGAGATAACATTTAATTTTATGTTACATGTTGAGCAGATCCTAATGTAATTAGTCTTAATGTAATAGCATAATTTGGTTTTGGATGGGAAGATTTAAAAAGAAAATTAGAATAAATGAATGCACAAAGCACCAGCTGGTGCTTATAGCTACTCCCACATAAGAAGAATATTTCTATTCGCAATCCTATGAAAGATGAGATAATTTGGATAACAAGGATCAACAAAGGGTGATGCAGAAGTCGGTCTAAACAGAAATAAAACTGCAGACAAACCCTGGACCATGTGGGATGTAAAGCATGCCAACGCTGGTAGCAATCCAAAAGCATGTTATAAGGGAAAATAAATACTGCAGTCCATAAATGTACCAGTGGGGCACAACACCAAGTGGCAACAGCAACAAGAACAGTAACTGACCAGGCAGCTTGAGAACTGCATTCCAGAGAGCTCTTCCCTGACAACACTTGGGCACCTGCCTCAGAAATGCAGGAGCTTGCTTTTCCCCATTTGATCAGTATTTTGTACAAGAGGCTGTATAATCTCCATCCTTGGAGGTATTAAAAATTCAGCTAGACAAAGTCCTGGCTGACCTGAGCTAGTGTTGGTGACATTCTTGCTTTGTGCAGGAGGCTGGACCAGATAAACCACACTGTCCCTTCCAGTCAACAGTTCTATAATTCTATGAAAAATAGCCAAAATTTATCAGAAAGAATATGAATTACTGTCAGGTTTTTTTAAACATAACTTTCAAAGACTGTATCTAACTATTTTTAACATCTGGACAGTCTTGTGTGTAACAGTACACAGCAGCTCACAAAATGAAGAATAACATTTATCTGAAGACCTTCAGCTGGATCACCTGAAACTGACTTGTATCATATAAACATTACTCAGCTTCAAGTAAACATGAAGAAAAGAGTGCATTATCAGCAAATCTGACAAATGCCAGATAATTCCTGTTTTACAAACTCTGTTTCAGTTGTTAACCAAACTTTCTTTACCTTTTTGCATTTTTGCCAACATTTCCACTGACTTATCCCAAGATGAAAGTTAGTCTTGGCAAACAGGGTATGCCTGGCAACAACCAATATTTTGCCTGGTTCCAAAGTATTAGCAGTTCCTGACATCTGTATTAATTTTGTCTAATTCTTCATAAAGTGGAATTCCTAGAGTTGGTGTAGCAACTGTAGTTATACTGGGGATTATATTGAGACACACTTGAAGAAGAAAACAAAATGAGAAATGTGTGGACCTTTTGGGTCAAATACAACTAAATTCTGTGTGAGAGTATCTGTGCACACGCACACATATACACAAACTATAGGCTTACCCTGGTGGTCATAACCTGAGAGAAAACAGATACTTCAAAGAGTTTTCAGGAGAGGTTTGTCTATAGGCACTGTGGGAGTCATACAGTAATTCTCTTGATAGGGTTCTGTGGTTAGCCACACATTTATTACTTTTAACATATGAAGCAGGCTGGAAATTAGGTGGGAAATTTCAGGAAAGAAAGTTCAAGAGGTTATGTTTTTAGCAGCCCATCCCTTTTCTAAGAAGTGGGTGAGATATATAAAAAGATAAAGGGGTGAGTATGAGATCCACATTCACTTGATATGCTGCAGGAGAGACATCTCTGCATGTCCCATCACTAGCTGGGCAGTGCTGTTGATCAAGAGGAATGTAGGACCAGAGGTGATAACAAACCAGGTACCTACATTTTCATTTTTATATTTTCTTCATTATACAAAATTTTTAGCAAACAGCCTGAATCCTTATCTCTCAAGGCTAAAAGAAAAAAATGAAAAATTCCAGTTGGGGGCAGGTGATGAGATATTTACCAAGAATATACATAAAATGCAGTAATCTCAAACCTGAATTAAACTGGATATGTAATCAGTGAATTCTCTTTGAACAATCTCCCTCAACATGTCCATCTGGACACTGAGTTAGGTACCTGGCTTAAGGAAGTTTCCAACAGACAGGGAAATATCTCTGTTACTTCCTCATAATCCCTTCTGGCCCACTCAGCACCATGAAATGTCCTCTTCTTACAACATGAAAATGTTCTGAAAGGAAAGCTTTTCTAGCTCCAGTGGATTGCTCTTGTTGGTCATAAAAGTGACATGATCACTGTGTCCCTTGCAGACTGGGGCTCTACATCCCAAAATAACTGGCATTGCAAGTTCCAAACTAGACTTAATGTTCACACAAACAAATTTTCACTACATGTCTTAACAAAGCATGCCTCACTATGCAAGGCAGTAACTACAGGCAAACTCTCCTTGACCCAATACAGGCAGTTTAAAATGCAAAATTATGCCAATATGCTAATACCATATTACTTAGGCAATTCTTCTTCCATAAATCAACACTATGTTCTGCCTTGTCCAAAATACTATATAGCTGGGCTTTGTATGCCTTACTTAGATGTTGATGAAAATGGGTGTGCTTTCAAGTCTGTTACATCAAAGCTGTACTAGACACATCAAACCCTTCTTGGTAGGACTCTTCTGTCTTACCAAGGTAACTTGTGGCTCTTCTATTTAATTTGCTTTTAAAATTCCCTTCCTGTTAGTTGCTCTCATTTGACTTTGTTCATCTGCGATCTCTGTCATGGGCAGTCTGGTTGGATCCAGCTGAGATAATCATACAACTTCTCCTACTGCCACTGTCCAGCTCTGCTGTTATGGCAGGCATTATCAGCAAAGCAGCAGAGTTGGCAAAGGGAATCATAGAATCTCATAGAATCATAGAATCATAGAATTGTCTGGGTTGGAAGGGACCTCAGAGATCATCATGTCCAACCCTTGACCCACTGCTGCAGTTGCTAGACTATGGCACTGAGTGCCACATCCAGTCTCTTTTTAAATATCTCCAGGGACGGAGAATCCACCACTTCACTGGAAAGTCCATTCCAATGTCTGATCACCCTCTCCATGAAGAAATTCTTTCTAATATTCAACCTAAACTTCCCCTGGCGCAACTTAAAACCATGTCCTCTTGTCTTGTTGAAAGTTGCTTGGGAAAAGAGCCCAACCCCCCCCCTGGCTCCAGCCTCCTTTCAGGGAGTTGTAGAGAGCGATGAGGTCTCCCCTGAGCCTCCTCTTCTCCAGGCTGAACACCCCCAGCTCCCTCAGCCTCTCCTCACAGGACTTGTGCTGGAGTCCCTTCACCAGCCTGGTTGCCCTCCTTTGGACCTGCTCCAGGACCTCAATCTCCTTCCTGAACTGAGGGGCCCAGAACTGGACACAGGACTCGAGCTGTGGCCTCACCAGGGCTGAGTACAGGGGCAGAATCCCTTCCCTGGACCTGCTGGCCACGCTGTTCCTGATCCAGGCCAGGATGCCATTGGCCTTCTTGGCCACCTGGGCACACTGCTGGCTCCTGTTCAGCTTCCTGTCAATCCAAATGTATGAGTGTGTCCCAGTTCATAGGACATTGAATCAGCTTTAACTGGGGAATAAAGTGGGGGTAAGATAGGACACTGCAGCATGTATTTGGTTTCTGAGTCACCAGCTTTTTCCTCACTGGATGCAGAAGCCAGCACTTGAAGCAGTCTGGGAGAAAAAAAAAATTAAACCCTATCCAGAGGATGGAAAGCTATAGAGACACACAACACTGCTCACCAAAAGCAAAGAGAGAGGACTGTACTCTGCAGCTCAATCTGCCATGTACACCTCAGCTATTAACAGGAAGATCTGACACAATTTTACATTTCCAGCCTGTGCACCAAATGACAGAGCAAATTTTACAAGCTGAAAGCTCCTGAAAGCTGACAAAATAGTACAATATCGGCTTCAGCTGTGGGGCTTTTTGCCCATATTAAAAACTACTTAGATATAGAAGTGTCTGCAGTTTGCCAACAGAGTCAGTAAAGAGGTGAATCTGATTGGCATGTGATGACTTTGCATAAGTGCAACATTACTCCCAGGATATGCCTGACAAAATGACTGGAGACTCGCCTGCAGTGGAAGTAGCTATACCACACATACATATGAGTAATTAGTAGTTGAACCAGAACTAATTCTACAAAGAGCTATAGCAATTGTTAGCCAAATTGAGCCTGCCATGGCAGATGCTAAAATAATTGCTCGGGGGGATTACAGGCCATATCCAAGCAGGTAATTCATTACAAGTGCAATCTTCAGAGTGGCAATGGATGAGCAGACAAAATGGTAGCAAAGAGAGCACTGTTCTTTAATCAAACAAGCACTACTGCCCTTCTTCCTCAGCTTCTATTTCCTTATTTGTATGAACAACTCATGCTTCAGTTAATGATCAAAACTGCATGTTTGCTTAATAGGTAGCCTGAACAAATTTTTCAGTGTCTTGGATTAGGGAAAACCAGAGCATTTTGCCAGTGCATTGTACAGTCTTCAGTAATCAAACACCTGAAGTCACTGTCCCTGCTATAAATCCCTTGCATGGAAGGAGTGAAGTATTGTTTGATATCTGTGACACATGCTGTTTTCTACTGGCAAGATATTTCAGCAAAAAAGCTTTCCTCAGACTTTCACGTAGGTGTTGCCTGCAGAAATGTCTGCATGGGTATTTGGAAGAATAAAAATTCTATTCCATGGGGAGGGCTTTTTCACATAGGATACTTGTGTATCTTTCAACTAAAGAAGATAAAAACTCCCAGGTGATTTGTCTGACCAGTATGAACATACCCTTGGCTCTAACTCAGATACAATTCCTATCAGAGCAAAGGCTTGTGTATGTCCATCCAAGTCCAGAAAACTAAGGTTACAGAATATATTACTAGGAAGTAGCTCACATGCTGGCTCTGCAAGGGTGTATGTGTCCCTGCAGAAAGGCAAGCCACTTAAAGGAGAAAATTAATCAGTTAGACACTGAATTACTTTGCATTCTTTTCTGAGTTTGAATGCAGGCTGTTAAAATTGGTGTATCCCTGAACATTGATTACTTGTGTGTTCACACCTCCAGGAGACAGACATAGAGCAATAAAACTATACCATTTCATTTGGCACAGCTGACTGTAAAGGAAACAATGCTTGACATAAACCAGATAAAAATAAATATTAGATAAATGTACCAGGCTGCCGAATACTGAGAACTCCAAAGTGGCTTTTATGAGTTTGTAACCTTGGATGTGTGCAAAAGAAAACAGTAAAATTAGCTTTGCAGTCAGGTTGCCATACTTACTCATATTGAATAGTACTTCACCTCAGAAAGCACACAACTCATTTACAGCTCAGCATGATGAAGGAGTGAATCTGTTACAAAATGTGAAATAGAAAGGCTTTTCTATAGATGTTATGCAGAACTTCAGCAAAGGTAAGTGAAGAAAAGAAGTCTGTAGCCACATTCCAAATCACTTAAGGCTTTACAAACCAGGTCCTTGAAAACTGCTTTTGGAAGTAACAGCAACGCAACAAAGGCTTTTTTAGAAAAGAATATATGCAGCCCATTTCTGTTAAACAAAGAAGTAGGTCACTGCATAACATATGTGATGAGTTTTCTCAGTGGTCCTAATTGAGTTTTGCTGAGGTCTAAAAATGGCAATGGCACAGGAGAAAAGTGGGTGATTCTAAACATCAAGTATACTTCCCAGCTCCTTGGAGAAACCAATGGGAAAATCATGCCATGCCAGGCTAGACCTTATAGCTCTGCAGGGTGTCCTGTGACGAGAGATGTGTGGGGAACTGGGAATCACAACTGCATGTCAGGCAAGCCAGAGACTGTCATGGAAAGCAATGGAATCACCTCTCATTTCTCCTATCTCATATCTCTCATATCTCATATTGCCTTGGCACCATCAACCATCTTCACTATTTTTCTCTAAGTAGCTGTTTTCACCAAGCAAACATAGTAGCTCTGCTAGTCTAATCTGATCAGAAAGCAATTTTTGAATGAAATGTTTTTTGAAGATTGTAGTTGATTTATCACCTTATAGGAAAGATACACATTTGAAAAAAACAGTTGACAAATTCTCACAACAATAACTGCTTCTGTTTTGGTTCAGAATTATTTGATTTGTCAGACACAATTACCCACCTCATCCAGCTTTTTCTATCAGATGCTTTAACATTTGTTTTCAGTTGCAAGAGTCACTACCAGCAAGTTAGAAAAATGGAAATGCTCTAGTGCATATGCATATTACATAAACATATATTTACATATACATAAACATATTTATAACATACACTAGCATAATTAGCTGTCTAACAGCCAGTGTGATTGTCATGCTTTAATTCCATAACTTTTCTCATCAAACTCTCCTCTCAGATTTGGACACTAAAGATATCCAAAGTGATGTCACTACCATACACATAGAGGCAGGAAATTTCCAAACACTCATGCTGTAGACTCCTCTCTAAACACCTGCTCAAAGGCAGCATATCGTGCCATTCAAAGAATGTTAACAATTAAAATGCCCCCTCAGTGGCCACCCCAAAAAATAGAAGGTTACTATACACTACCAAAAGAATAAAAGTACAGTCCAAAGTAGTCACTACTACCTACAAATGAGACATTTTTCTGAAGGGTATACGCCAAATGCTCTTTCTTGTGCAAGTAAAACCAGCAACTTGCACAAATCAGAAAACACAAACAGAAGGATACTCAAGTTTGGACACCTAGCAAGTTTCTGAAATAAAAATTATGAAAACTGACTTATTTTTATATAACCTTTTCTAAGTTTGTCACAAGATCTGATTTTTTACCTTGAGCCTTTATCAATTTTTAAAGTTTATGCACTTGGTCTGGTTTTTAAAGTTGAGCTTTTATTAATTCTTCAACTATATCTGATATATATATATGTATAAAATAAGCCCACTTCTGACAGACTTCCCCTCAGAACATTGCTTGATGAACTTTACACAGGAGTTTGGGGATGAACAAATTGACTTGTAACACCCGTTTGAGGTAGTGTTTGGAAAATGCCTCACTTTGTCATGCATAAATGTCATGCATTTATTTAATGTTTTCCCTACGGACAAGAAGCAACAGACCTTACATTAGGGTCCTGCAGGCTGGAGTTCTTACTGGGGTTTACAAAAGAGGTCTCTTCTTTCACAGCCTGTTAAAAGAAGGAGACAAAGTTTAGTATAACTTCCATATGCTTATGATAATACATCTGTTTATTTAAAAATATTCCTGCAAGCACCTCAGAAAACTGCAATATCCAGAATGCCTACTCTGCCCTGATTTAATGTTTTTTTTCATCTCCTACAGCTGAGATTCACTGGGATGAGCTACAGTGTACAATATGCAGAGCAATAGTGTTAAGAGACTGGACAGTTATAAAGGAAGAGAAAGAAAAGAGCACTGATATTTGTTTCCTCCAAGAAACCATTTGAGGAGAAATAATACAAATCAACCCTGGCAATTATGTTGCAGCTGAGTTGTCCTTTTAAGTGGATTGGAATAAATATTTATGCAGTCTAATCAAAATAATGATGCCAAATTTTCAGTGTTTGAAAATTAGATTGAAAAATGGGATCCCCTACGTATAATCACACTGTACATGCAATTCACAGAAAATCTCACCCACTACTACTCTCTGCTAAATTACAGAGTTCTGTGTCTCACATACTATTTGTCTATAGAGTTCAAAATACTAGCATTGCAAAATTACTTACATGAAAATTGCTTTATTATTGAGGAAATGCCCAATTTGGGCAGGTTTTGGTAGATTATACTCTTCAACTGAGATTCGGGGCTCCACAATCCATGTGTAAACATCAGTGTCAGAGCAATACTGCACCCTTCTACTGAAAATATGGGATGAAGACATGAGACTATCTCCAAATCAGTATTTAGCAGGCTCTGACCTTTCCAGTCTGCTAAATGGCTAGAAGGGAACTGATACAGGCCTATGACAGAGTGATTTTTCAGTGTTCAATATCTGAACCCCAATAATTTGAGGCCATTTGTCCAAATCAAATAAAATTAAATGTGTCAATCTCATGGTCCTCAAAAAGGATGAGACAGGTTCCTTAAAATCTATCAAAGCTAAATCAAAGGATTTTATAGGCATGTATAAATACTGTAAATTTGACATGAGACCTCCCATTCAACACAAATTGAAGATAGATAAAGTTTGAGGGTGCTCAAAAGAAAAAGAAAGAAAATGAAAGCTGAATTTCTTCTGTAGCTTAGCAATGAACTACAGAATATCAGTAGGGATGCTCAGTGCCTGGGGAACTTGCCCAAACTGTGATAGTTTTAGGTTTTTTCCCCCTTGTGCCAGAGAGAACAAAACTCCCATTGCCACTTCCCGGGTCATTATTTACCAGAGTATCAGCCACAGCAGGAAGAGTCTGTTCCAGCTTGTACACACAATTAACTTTATGGGCAATTAAACTGGAACCACTGGGAGCCTGGCAGAAAGCAAACTCTGTCCTGAGCCTACTCCAGGCAAGTACCTGAAGTGATGAGTTAGAGGGAATTTTGAGATAAGTCCCTCTGTTATCCTTCCTCTTAAGAGCTGCTGCACCTTATATATTGATATCAAACCCATCAGCAGCAGAGAGGGAACCCTCTGAACCTCATCAGCAAGTTTGTCCCTCTTCTAGGGTGCTCTTTTACACAGAGGAAGGTATGCAGAGAACAGGATCAGCAGTAGGTACTGGAGAAGCTCCAACCCAACATAGTACTCATGTATTTAGTTTAACCTCACTCAGCCAGAGGCTTCCTCAGTCCTGGGCAAAAGCTCTAAACATTAAAGAATCAGACAAAACTGGGACACAATCACAACATCACCACCATTGTAACTCAGACACCAAAGGTTCTAATGTTTTGCAGCAAAGGTTTTCAGTGAATTAGTGTCACACTGTGAAAAATTTCAGGACCAGGAGAAAAATTTTTATATTTTAATAAAATCCTAACTTTAAGAAATATGGCTCATCTCTAGAAAACTTCTTTTTCCCCTGGTCTTCTAGTAGCTCTGTTTAGTATAATGCTCATTCAAAATCTAGTGTTTTCTTGAAAGGAAAAAAAGATTTTTTAAGAAACTGAGAGAAAATATTCTTTTTATTTTTTTGCATAGATGAGTACTGAAGTAATATTTCTTTGTTTTACTACAATTATAAAGCTTTTTATAAATCTGCTGGGTTTCTGAAAACTGTAAACATGAACCTAGCTGTCAGAAATTTAATACACAGTCTCTTCTTCCACGCTGATGTCTTAACAACATTTTAAGCCTGTCAAACTAGTTGCTTATTATGTGTCAGATTGGCTACTTTTTTAACCCACAAATGTTATTTTATTCCAATTTTCACCAAATTAATTGATCTGCATTTTAAGATACACTTGAACACAACAGCAGAAAAGAGAATACAGAGATCAAGGATGCAAAGGAGGGGCTGTGGCCAGGAATGAACTGATGAAAATTTGTCTACTCCTTGGAAGTGTTCATGGCCAGGTTGGATGGGGCTTTGAGCATCCTGGTCTAGTGAGAGGTATCACTGCCCATGCAGGGAAGGTAGAACTAGATGATATTTAATGTCCCGTCCAACTCAAACCATTCTGTGAAAATTCCACCTACATTAACAGTGTAGGCCATGGACCTCATTAGCCTGAGAGGCCTTCACTGTATTAGTCCCCAGTAGAAGACCCTGGCTTTCTTCTCAGCTACATTATCACTCTTGCCTTCTCTGCATTGGAAGGCTCAGACTGTGTCTCAAGCAGTGGTGTATTCCTAAATCATAGAATCATAGAATCATAGAATCGGCTGGGTTGGAAGGGACCTCAGAGATCATCAAGTCCAACCCTTGATCCACTACCGCTGCGGTTACCAGCCCATGGCACTGAGTGCCACATCCAGTCTCTTTTTCAGTATCTCCAGGGATGGAGAATCCACTACTTCCCTGGGCAGCCCATTCCAATGTCTGATCACCCTCTCTGTGAAGAAATTCTTTCTAATGTCCAACCTAAACTTCCCCTGGCACAACTTAAGTCCATGCCCAACATGTCTTGTTGAAAGTTGCCTGGGAAAAGAGCCCAACCCCCCCCTGGCTCCAGCCTCCTTTCAGGGAGTTGTAAAGAGCGATGGGGTCTCCCCTGAGCCGCCGATCAGCATCCTGAGGAACTTCTCTTCAGCTCTGGTGAAGCTGCATCTCGAGTCCTGTGTTCAGTTCTGGGCACCTCACTGTAAGAGGGACACGGAAGTGCTGGAGTGTGTCCAGAGAAGGGCAACAAAGCTCATGAAGGGCCTGGAGCACAAGTCCTGGGAGGAAGGGCTGAGGGAGCTGGGGGTGTTTGGTCTGGAGAAGAGAAGGCTCAGGGGAGACCTCATCGCTCTCTGCAACCACCTCAAGGGAGGTTGGAGCAAGGAGGGAAAAGCCTCTGCTCCTTAGTGAACTGTGATAGGACCGGAAGGAATGGATTGAAGCTGCACCAGGGGAGGTTTAGGCTGGATGTTAAGAAACATTTTTTCACGGAGAGGGTTGTCAGGCATTGGAATGGCCCAGGACAGCAGTGGAGTCACCAACTTTGGAGGTTGCTAAATGGCATTTGGACCTGGTCCTTAGGGATATGGTTTAGTAGTTAGGTTGTGGCGTTGGTCAAAGGTTGGACTGGATGATCTTGGGGGTCTCTTCCAACCTAAAACATCCTATGATTCTGTGATTCTCTTGGTATTTATTTTCTCTGTTATCACTCATGCTTTAAAGAACAGAAAATACTCATGTACCCACAAATAAGTTACTGCAGACCAGTGAGAAAGTAATCCCACTCTGAACTGGAAGGTGAGAAGGAGCATATAAAGAAATGGAGAGTCCTGAACAACCTCAGGTGATGTGGGCATGCACATTGGGTGGCACAGGTGTGCACTGGCAGGTATGCATTAATAAGGATGAGCTGATTCTCCCCACCCTCTGCCTTTCCTCCCTGCTTATGGGTGAACAGACCCATAAGAAAAATGTTTAAACCTGCAAACATTCATGCAAAAGGGTTTCAGTCATCAGGAACTGTGCCACCCTCACTTGTTGGCTTGTTGGGTTTTGGTTTGTTTGTTTTCAGAAGGAGGTAAGTCACCAAGTGACAGCATGTTTCTTTCATCTTTTTTCTTTCTCCTAAGTCAGCAAATCACACTGACTAACCAGAGATGGACTTTCTCAGCCTTACTGAAAAGGTGTGAATGTAAAACAAGGGTCATACTTGTACACAACTCTCACAATCTTAATTACCAGATGTCTTGCCTTCCTTTGAACACAAGTGCACATGCTAGGGTCAGGATTTGTGTTTCCACTTTTAAGATTCCCTCCATCAGTGAAACAAGGGAGTTAAGCCAAGGATAGCAGAGGATACCTGATGGGGAATATGTATGGAGATCCAGGCAGCGTGTCTGTCTCCCACAGAAAGCCCAGCACTGAGCTGTACAGGGACAAAGGAGCAGGATGGAGCTACTCAAACCTCTTTAAGGCAGATTCTCCCTTCACCCAGAGGTTTCTGCTCTGGGAGGGAAAGGTTTCAGGACACAGCAGACCTGGAAACTTCATTTATACAAAAGCAGATTAATTTAATAATTACCCAAAGAGAAACAAGCTGGCTCTCCTGGCTACTAGACTCTAAACCAAACAAAGTTAAAAGTTGATCCATATAATCAAGCCACAAAATGACATTCTCTTTTCTTATCTGCAGTAGGCCCAGAGAAAAAGAAAAAATACTAATGTTTCAATCTCACATGCCGCTGACTTTCTGGAAGTGTTAGAAACAAAGGTAATGCATTATTTTATCATATTAGAGACTGCAAACATGCCTGAACAGGAGTGCTATTGTACAGGCTCTTTCCATAGCTGTTTGATAAGAAATAGTAGTTTCACCAAAAGATGAAGAGGAAAGCATCTATGACCAAATTTTTCCCACTGTCGCTTTCCTGGCAGTCGGGTCTTTTGGAGCCTTAGAGAAAGGTATCAGGGATGTCACACCAGAACCTCCTGGGCTTTTCAGGAGATGTGGTAATGCTTTCTGGCCCTTGGGAGGAACTCCACATGTGAATTCATAAGCTCTGGTGGCTGAATTTGCCTAGTGAACAGCAACTCCTTCTGTTTTCTTCTGAAGAAAGAGTTAACTCCAGGATGATAAGGAACAGGACCTCAAAATGGGAGCTGGTTGACCACCTGGTCAGCCTCCAGTGGGGCACTGGGCAAGATGAGCTTCAAACCTCAAGAAAGCACCATGGGAATCTAATGATCTCTGCACCTCTCCTCCATCAGAAGGAGCATCTCTGCAGCTCTCACCTCATCTGATCCAGACTAGGAATATCTTGAATCAGTAAAAAAGACTGCACGAAGAATCTGACCACTGCAGCCAAGGCAGAAGAAAGACAAAGGTCTGGAAGGCTCACATGATGTTTCCTATTTAGCAATTTTGCAAAGTTCCTAGTTACAGAAAGGAATGGGGAGCAGCACAGCTTTCTCATATTTGCAGATCTTCAAAGTAAGAAAGCTCTTGCTGTAGTGGTGTGGAAATACTTCTCTATCTTGGCTCTTTCTGTCTCTGTAACAAGGCCTGAAGCATACCAGTTTTTTTCAGCTCTTCATAAACTTTTTTTTGTCGTTTGTCAGCTATGCTGATTGTTGTCTGATCTCATTAGATAGTACGGCTAAGATACACATCATCGGGAAGAACAACCTGCCAAGGTAAACCTTCCTTGGTGATTTAATATGTCAAATGTATCCTTTCAGGCAGAAAAGCATCACGGTTAGGTCTCTTGGGAACAGACCACTCTGGTTTTCTCCCTCTGAACGGGACCTGGCACCATGTGCCTGCTGGGCTATGGTGAGGCTCCTACACATCACTGCAATTAACAGTACGTGTCTCATCAGGTATTAGCACTTACAGACATGCCAGGCAGGAGATGTAGCTGACATATCCACAATGCATCACCGCAGTCTTTTGACAGCACTGCCACATTTGTTGCTAGTATCTCAGGGAATAAAGTGAAGATTTCCTGCTGCCTGCATTCTGTTTATCTAAAGCCTCCCTCCCCTTCTGTACCTCAGCAAGGCTGCCATATAATTGACTTTGAGGTATCATTGCTGAAACACTTCTAATGAGCTGCCATGTATCATATATTGATCATCCTGCCCACACACATTCAAAATCTTGTATTTTTATACCTTTACACCCTTCAATGCCTACAGCCCTGCTTTTAAAGTTGTGCTAACCTATTTCCTCCTACTGACTGAACACAGAGGATTTGAAGCAGAATCATTTTAAAGTTCCATTGTTATGAGCAATTATAACTGATGCAATGTTGTGCTCACTGCTGTTCAAGCCCAGAGTCTTTGTGCAGTTGCTTCTTTTTATTTAGCCTGAAATTTACCAGAGAATTTATTGCTCATCCAAGTGGGTGACTAACAACAACATCTTTAGCAAAGCATCATGTACATAAGCTGTGCAAGCTTCCCCCACAGCCTGAACACCTCAGCTGTGACCTGTTATACTCACATAATTCCAGTTCTGATCTCTCTGCAAAAGACTGTCAAAACTGAGCAGTAGCTCTGTGTGAATAAAGATGGGTGGAGGAAGGGAGGGAGGAAAGGAGGGAGGGAGGAGCGGGGAGAAACAGCATCTAATTCATGATGGAAAGAGGTTAAAATGTTGGAAAAGCTGATCCTTTCAAGATACTTAAGTAAACGTCTAGTGAATGCTAATAAGTCCTCTGGGGATCCAGAAGGATTTGTTTAAGTCCTATTATAAGAAAGATCACATAATATTATAAATCCTCAAGTGTCTTTCCCCTCACCTACTCTATTTTCATTCATGACCTGATTAGGGTTTCAGTCCAGATCCCCTTAAGTGAATAAAGCTCCAAAGACCCAACTCACATAAAGACAGCTATTTTTTTTCTCAGAAAATACATGGCAAAAGCACTAGGACTTTGAAGCTGACAAGTCCTTACACTTGAATCTTTCCTTAAAGGAGATAGCACAATGAAAAAGACAAAGAATCATCAAAACTGTAGCTAAGAAAGTCTAGCACTGGGAGTCACCGCACTTACGCACCTTTTCTACCATAAATAATGCATAGATCCTTGTCTTATTTACATTTGTAGACGTGGCTTGCATCTATGGGGAGAGCACAGGCTGCAGGATGACATATTTACTTGTCCATGTCCCGAGACATTTTTTGTGCCACAGTCCAGTCTTTTCCTCAAGGCAGCTCTAGACAGCACAAGCAACCTGCCATTACCCAGGTACTTGAAATACTTAAAGCAAAATAATGATCATTGGTCTGGACCTGTTTCTGGGACTGGGAGGAAAGAGAGAGAGAGATGGCTATCAAGGCTGGCCTAAAAATTTACATGTGTATAAGCTTGTGAAGAAAATTAGTGTGTGAAAAGGTCTGGAGGATTGAGCATTCCTTTGTTCAGCTTAAATGTCTCTTTGTCTACTGAGAATCAAGGCAGGGGCATCAATTGCTCGAGAACCCAAACTTGGCTGATAGAAGATACTACTGCATCAGCCAAGAGTTTCCCTTGGGGCTGATAAAGGAGATGGGATTTTGTATACCCTTCATAAATAACAGCATCTCTGAACCACCTTTTCCCACCACTGTTTTGTTTGTTTTTTTTTTTTAACAAACAGCTCATAATGCTCTGTGAGAAACAGCTCAGTGGTAACATCACCTGTTTGTCTTCCACTAACTATGTAGCAAAAACGTGTCTTAAAAATGGACATGGCCTTCACTTGTCTGCAGACAGAGAAAGTTGTGAGTAATGAAAAAATCAGCTGTAGTAGATATCTTTAAAAATCAGGATCTTTAAGAAACAGGATCTCAGCTCTTTCCTTGTGCTAACCTGCTAGACTTATATCAAACCAAGGACTTAGGAAAGCTTGACTAACAGGTGGAGAATACAAACACTGCTTGTTGAAGACAGACTACTAGAACACAACACACGCTGCCAAAAGAAAAAACCCTGCTGAGATAGCTGTACATTTGTTCGTGAGCCTGTGCTTAATTCTATGGATAATTAGGACTTGCCTAGAGCCAAAGTGGCTATAAATAGCAACTGAAACCTGCTAGTATCTTTTCCCCATCATCTGGGCCATGAAATGCTTGGTAAAAGGGACTCTTTGTGATACTAACAAGTCGTCTGATCAATCACAGCACATCAGCATTGACTCATGCAAGCTGCACAAGGGTTTTAAATGCCAGGGAGAACTGGGCTTTTGTTTTCTGGCAGCTCCTCACTGCTGCTTTATATTGCTCCCTCTCAAATGAAGACTCTGGAATAAATGAAAAAAAAAAAAAAAAAAAAGGAAAAAAACCTTGTCAGTTGCTTCACAGTATTTAGTGCTCCCATGGAGCTTAATTATGTGGGAACTGTGGTATGCCGTCTGTCACCTAGAAGATGGCACCTCCTTGTGGCCCAGTTCAGAAGGTATGTTGTGAAACACTGCTTGTTTGCTCTAGACCTTCAGATTCTGTATGGCATACCCTGTGCAAACCACAGGTTTCTTACAGCCGTGTGGGTTCCTCACATTCCTCACCTGTGGTGCCTGTGGCAGTGTGCTCTCAGATTCAGCTTCCAGCATCCCCACTGCAGTTTTGATTCTCCAGCTAGCAAAATGGCACATGAATATTTCAGTCCTCACCAAATAAACAAATTCACTCGTGTTAGTTTCCTGATGCTCTGTAACTTTAAACCACATGCAGGGCTCAATGATCGGCACCACAAATTTACAAATTTTTGGTCTGTGAGTCAGGACTATAGCCATGGGAGATGGTGTACTTGCCCCCAGTAACATGATAAACAGCTCTTCAGCATCATTCTGAAATGAAGCAGTGCAAAGACTATCTTCCAGCATGTGTTTTAAAATGGATTGCATAATCTCCCCTGTTCTGCATTTTTTATTTCCTACTCATTTTTGAAATCATAAGCACTGGAAGAATTTATTTCTAAGGCTTTCTCTCATCTTGGTGTCTAGTTGCCATAAAGAAAGAAAACTATAGAAAATTTCCTGTTCCAGTTTATATTTTCCACTTGCAAACATTCCCTCCATTCTCAGAATTAACTAGGAACAGCGTCTTCTACTACTACATGCAGGAGGTGCCTTCATAAACTTGTCACACCCTGATGTTAGTAGCATATGGTATTCAAAATATTCCTGCTGCTTACAGAGAGTGCTGTTACAAATATTTCAAGCAACAGTTTGTTAATTTTTGATCCAATCGTGCAGTGCACCAACATTTTTCTTATGCTTTTAAACCTAATGGTATAATGAAGATAACCCTTGAAGTTTCATACAGGATGAGTAAAACCATAGATACCTGAGGCCTTTAAAAGAACCTTTCATTTCAAATAGTGTGTGTGTAAGACAGAGTCTGGTTCTTCCTCCTTTTACAAAGCAGAGAGGAACAAAGCTTCATCTTTTTTTTTTTTTTTTTTTTTTTTTTTTGTGAAACCATGGAATAGAGAAATACGTGTTGTACACAAGGAAAATCAGTCTGTCTTGCTTTACAGCTTGAGGAATATAGGCTGAGCCTTACAGAACCTAGTTATACTTCTTTCCCTGGCTGCCTTGTATGTTGAAATATGACAGTACAGAACACAAGAGATGAGAAACTGGAGTTTTAAGAACAACGCTAGAAGGCAGGACTTCTCAAGGATATAATAAGGAACTGGCATCAAAAGATAGAATTGGGCAGAAGATAACAGTCTGCCAGACACACTGGTCAGCAGGATATGTCAGATGGGGTCAAAGAGGGGCAGGATCACAGCCCTGGAGTAATATATGGAGTTAAATGGTCATCTTCCATGAAGAAACTATGTCTTATCTGCTCCTCAAAAGGATGCTCTGAGTGTCTGTGGGCAGTGTAATGTCATCCCTGCTCACTTTTCCTAAAAGTTGACTGAACTACCACAGGGAAATGGCTTAGCTTCTGATATTCAGTTAGTTGTTTGGATGGGGAGAGTAAAGATAACTGGGTAGTTTTATGGCATGCTGGTAAAGTATTTTATCAGGGCCTCCTGTAGCCCTCTTCCCTCCTCCCATTTGCTAGGTGATAGATGATGTGATGATAGATGGTATGTTTCTGCCAATTCCTTCATCTTGAACATTTTCCTTACCCTTCCCAGTGCTTGTGCTGCTTACTGTAACAGCTGACCCTTGCCTGGTCTCTGCCTACTTATTTTTGCCATGTATCTGAGAAGGGTGATCTTTTGTACTTGACAGGAGGGGAGCTCAAGTGTGCAAGAACTCATCTTTAGACACAGGCAACTCAATGGCTCTACAGGGAGCTGAATGAGGATTTCCAAGACATTCTAATTTACCAGCTATAACTCTTAAGCCATACTTTGTTAGCACTGGAAGCTTCAGGCATTTCAAACGGAACCATACACTATTATTTTTTCCACAATACATGCTATCCTGCAACAGTCTTGTTCCCCCCCTTCCTCTGGAAATCATAAGACTTTTCTCACTAAGATCAAGCCTAAAAACACCTAGTTAATCTACCAAAGACTACCAAAGCCTTGTGCAAAACAACGCAGGTAAGAAGGAAAAAAGAAATGCTCAGCTTGCTCTAAAACTTATTTACAGCATAGCAGCAGCTGAATACCTTTATGTCATGCATGAAAAACAACCCAGGATGTTCTGCCTTGGAAAGCTTCAGGCTGAAAAATTAAGGCAGGGCAGTTGAATTCAGAGATGTATATGTTAAGCAAATTTCCTATTTTGCCTTTGTAATGCTGTATTCTGAATGCAGCAGCACAAGCTGCTTCCAGTCATTAACTATCCAGTCAAACATGACCATTAAGCATATGTAGTTGAAAATACAAACTTGACAAATACACCATGACATCCTGTGGAAAAGACACATGGGAAAAACACGGGGCAAACCCAACGGCAATCAAACAAGAAACATTGCTGCAAGAAAACACAGTTGATACAACACGGAATTCAGAGAGGTGAGAAATGCTTTAAGCAAAAACTAAAAGAAAAAAACCCAACCTCCTTCCCCCACATGCTGTCACATTTATGGTTTCTGTTCTTGAAATATAGGGCAGTCAAAATAACCAAATTTTGATACTTCCTTAGGTCTAGTTAGACCAGATGTAATCTAGCTCTTAGATGAAAGGTCTGCCAGAGAACAACAAATATACAAAGATTATTGTTAACAAAATCCTTTGCAGGGCAAGTTGACCTGGTATGTTATTGTGGAAAGAAATAGTGACAGAAACACCAACATAATTTGTATTCAAAGAGAACAGTTTTTTTCACAAGGATACCACAGAAACTTGGGATAAGAATTACACCAATCTTTCTGCCTTTGTTTTTGTTCCTAAAGCATTCTATTTGACTTTATGTTTGACACCAATGGCATTATCTTTTTCCACAGATTACATCTGAAAAGAACCTCATATTTTAGGTTTCATCTAGATTTACCTCTGATTGGGGAATTAATTTTTATGGTTATGCCTTCTAGAAGCAGTTTTCAGTTGTATGACATCATTACAAGACTTGTGGTGTTTTTGAAACAGGATGTATCTGATGTACACACTGGCCAGGCAGTGAAAATGGCAGCTTAAAATTTAGTTAAAAACCCATGAACAAAGAAAACAATAGACTAGCTAACATTTCCCATTCAGATATCTAAAAGCTAATCCCCTAAAATAAATGTTACATCTGGGTGCATAGATATTATCTTCAAATTTTATCTTTGGTTAACCACAGTTGCCATTAACGTTGGGTACCCTTAGAAAACTCCAGAGGTTATTGTTTCTCAGCTTCAAAGTAAGAAAAAGCTACACTGAAAAAATCAAAACACAGAGATTTCCTGAAGCCTTCTCTCCTATTTTCTCAGCCTTTCTTGGCTGTATTAATCATGTCAGTTAGGACAGATTTCCTACTTCCATTATATGAACCACAGCGAGCTACCTGAAGAAAATGTAGAGAAAGCTATGTCAGTGTGGATACTTTTGATTAAAAAAGGTGTTTTCTCAGGAATAACATGATTTTGGAAAATTGGTGTAAGTCATGCCAAAACTAGAGAAGTGAAATATTAAACACAGATTACCTGGGTGCCTACTCTAAAAGCAGCTTCCACTTGAGCTTTAAGGATGTTGCACTTCATATGGTCAGGTACAGCTGAAGGTGACACAGGTGCATGAAGAGTCTTTTCGGGTACTTTCTTGTCTTCACCCTATATTTAATATAAAAACAAGCACAAAGATATATATTAGAAAGAGAAGTTAATGAAACAGTCAAAGGTCAAATTTTTCGCGTAAAAATTTGTTGCAGCAATACTGGATAAAGTTTCCATGTTTATACCTTGACAAATATATCTTACAATAAAAAGTTTTAAAAATATTTAATGACTTGATGCTATTTTCAAGACATGAAAAGACTCCAGGAAGCCTGAGTAACAGAAGCAAGAAACTGATGCGTGAGTGAAGAAACATGAAAAAAGCCCAGCAAGGCCCAGGAGTGGTTGCCCAAACTTGCGATCACATTAAGGAAGCAAAATATTTTCCAAAAATGTCCCACAGCAGGCAGAAGTGAGGAAGGTTCACAATGCTGAACTATAATGAACATTGGTTTTCTTACATCATTCTAAGAATGGAAAGGAACTTCGCAAATTTAACCAAAAGGATTTGAAGAGAACTCTTTGTAATTGAAAGCCAAGCAAAATCTCCTTCATCAGAAGGGAAAATCCAAGGTGTTTAAACATTGCTGCTGCTGCTTCCACTTGATGTCAACCCCTTTACCTATGCAATGATCTGGATCAGAAAACTAAAGCTTCAAGAAAGAGCATTTAGTGACTTGTTCAAACATGACCTAAAGGTCTTGTGCCTTGAACAAACTGCATCCAGCAGAAATACTAGCATTAATACAATTCCCACGCAGAAAAGAAAAAAGGGAGGGGGAAAAAAGAAAATATAATACTGACATAGAAACAAACAGGGTATGAATGCGACCAAGACTGCAAATGTGAACTCTTAAACACTCAGATTGTAATGTCTTATATATTTCTAAAGAATTGGGAAGTGGCATAACAGCCATTGCAAACTTTCCTATTCTTCCTGCAAAAAAAGATCTGAATTACAGCCTAGTAACAGCCAAGATTATGCATTCATTTTCCACTCTCAGTGCTGTCAAGACTGAGTGGCTACACACACTCGGACAGAACAGATGCTGTCATTCAAATTTCAGCCAAAATAGATACAGGCATCAATAAACCAGGTCCAGCACATCCTTAATGTTCACATCTGTCAAAATATCTCATGACAGAACTGGTCATTTTTCAGCCATTGAAATTACCACATGA
The DNA here is from genome assembly GCA_023637945.1 of Phaethornis superciliosus. Taxonomy (NCBI): domain Eukaryota; kingdom Metazoa; phylum Chordata; class Aves; order Apodiformes; family Trochilidae; genus Phaethornis; species Phaethornis superciliosus. The sequence continues at coordinate 65,532,640 of JAJQWJ010000002.1, read as the reverse complement.
TTAGCCCTTTAACTTCAAACCTGTCTCATATATCCTACCTTCTGCATCCCCCCTAGCATCCTACTGGCTGACAGTAACTACAGTCTTACTGATTCTTCTCTCAGGTCTGAAAGTAATCACAGACAAAAGGGAACATCAAGATTCAGTGGACAAGTTTTGCAACTGGAGCAAATCACAAATGCAATTATGTTGCCTGATGAAACTGTTCTGCACACATTGAGAAAGAGCCAGACCTCTGTGGAACTCCACTGAAACTTCAAGATCATCCTTGTTTGAGCAAAGCTGGTCCAGCAGACTTCTTGATCCAAAACGTCATAGCTGCCAGGTATGATTCTGAACAACTGTATGTTAAAGGATTGCCCATCATGACATTTTTTTTTTCTCTGGCAAATTTCTAATAATTCTTACATGCTTACTTTCCTTACGACCTTTGTCATTTTTCATGGAAGGCATTTTTTTGAGTTTATGTTTTCCCCTAAGGGAAAAAGAATATACTTAAAATAAAAATTGACAGCATCTAGCTGGAGCAACTTAGGGAACTGTAATCATCTATTCAGCCTCGAAATTAATGGTAATTCTGACAAGCATATGAACATAAAAAGAAATTTAAATTGCCATAGGTGGCTTTTCTGGGATACTCATGAAGCTGAGAAGTGGAGATAATCAAAAGGATAAAATTAACTGTGAAGAAAACACAATGTTTCCTTGACTAATAGTCTTGGTAGCCACAGTGCACTGTATACACTTTGAAAGTGCTACTACTGCTGTCAACTTTTAGTGGATTGATTTCTAACAGCAGAAAGAGCAATGCACTGAGCAGTGACATTTCTAAAGACTGTGCAATATCCCACCTTTGTTCTAACACTGGTTAGTAATTAGATATCATTTTGGTCAAGCAAGATTAAGCTACTGCATTTTACTTGCTAAATGAAGATGCATGATACTTGTTTAGGACACAAGCTTGTTTTATAATTTGAAAAGTTCTAAGCCCCTGTCTATCTGTTGTTCAGATGGGTATGGATATTTTTCAGTCCTTATGATCTTTCTCCCTTTCCCATTTTGCCCATATTGACTGAGAGCAAGATAAAAGCCTTCAGGACTTGTCCTGTAGCTGGGACTCCTCCAAAGGTCTATACCTCCTGCTGTAGTGAGGATTAGATCAGATTACTCCATGTAATGGAGAACATCCTCAGTGCAGGGGCTGATGTGCAAGTCTCTCATTGAGATTTTCTTAACTTGGGAGGTCCAAACGCTGATGCTCAGTGACCTGGCTGAGAAAGGAAAGCTGCTGCCACTGCTGCAGGTCGCATCCTTCTTGAAAACCATCCCTGGACATTCAGTTTGGCATTAGCCCTTGTTTGGGTCAGACTATAAGGGTTTCAACCTTCAAGTAAGAAAAACCCTACTATGAGCAGCAGAACCCTTAGTGACCACGTATGAAGAGGAGACATTGCTATGATCAGCTGCTTGGCCTTGTCCTGTTCACCAGATGCTGAGTCAGCACCCAAAGGCCACCAGCTCCCCCTTTCCCACTGGTAATACTACTGCACACGAATCCTATATGGGGCTTGGGAGTGCTTGACCTGACCCAGACATCCTCTGACTTCTGACCATACATGAAAGGTAAACACTTCTTTGCCAGCCTGCCTTGGCAAGGTACTATTCTAACACAGCACAGCACATCTGAATCATTGCTGAATTCTGCTCTCACACAGATGATTAGCTTAGAGTATTACACATGCACATGTGCAAAGGCATCGAAGATCCAGACTAAAAGTGAACTCAAACCACAACACAAAGTAGCACCTTTTCCCAGCAGACTATTAGCACTCCTAAACACCTATGTAAGTTCCTGTTCTTCCTTGGATGACAATAATCCTTAGGTATAACCCCATTTATCCCTCATTTTAACTCCTAATATTTAGGAGGTACGAGAAAAAAACCTCAACATTTCCCAACTATACCAAATCATGTTGTACCTTCTGGGTTCACTTTCGTAGTTTATGAGAAAATCAAAGATCTAAAACCTGCCTGCATTAGGAATTTCTATACATTATTATTGCAAAAATGAAAGCTGTAATCTACTTTATTCTGCTGTATATTCCAGAATCTTTACTGCTTGCAGTGATGAGTGCAACATAAAGATAGCAGCAGGGTACTCAAATGTTGCAGCAGATTGGCAAGTATTAAAATTTTATTTTTATTCATAAACTAAGAGCATTCTATATGGAAGTAATGAGAAAATTAAATGTAGTATAATGCTAATTAAACTTCCGATTTTATAATTTCTTATTACGTAATTCCAAAATAAGTGTGATACTCTTTCAAGTGAATGTCTGGGAATCAAACTTGCATTTGAAAGAAATAATCTTGCTTAAAATTGCCATCCAAGCTCATGTTTAAAAATGAGTAAAGAACCCATTAAGTTAAGATACCTGATAACATTTCAATTTTCCATTTCCAGTTCTGCTGGTGCTAAAAAAATAGCACTTTCACCACTGATGCAGAACTTTATTTTTCCAGAGATGAACACTGGAGAATTGCATTTAAATGGGTTTGATGGAAGTGGGTTGAACAAGCTCAGATATATAAACACATAAAATTAGATGCCTTTTTTCTTTTAATAATTGAGGTCTTCGGTTTGCTTTTCTCCTCCCAAACATTTACTTTAAATTAAATTACATTTGCTGATACTAGAACTGAAGGAAGATTTGTACAGTGTTAGATAATGATGACACAGGCTTTAGTTTGCAAAGTGAACTGAATACTAAGTACACATGCAGTATATAAAAATAGCTGCATGGAATACAGCAGTACCATTCCTGTGTTTAACATTTCCATTCTCCCTGATTTTAAAGGTTCATGCTTTGTTTCACATCAAACTTGCTATCAAAAGCAAGATTCATGACCTGTGCTTCTGCAAATTTATCAATAGTCTCTTCCTAGATAAACAGTATGTTTAAAACTTGCATTTAATTGGAGACATCTGAAGAACAGAATGAATATTTTGTTTAGGAACCCAGGTCTATTTTGCATTGCTAGCCATCCCTACTAGTGGGAGGTAAAATTGTAACGAAGACAACACAGATATATAGGTTCTGAATGCACATTAGTGATGTAAGGTAAAATGGTTCATTTTCCTGGGACTCAACTACATCTGCAAATGTGCATGAAAATCCTCACTCTTTCACCCCTTTTTCAGCAGGAGGTTTACTGTATTTTTTCCATGTGATAGCTAACACCAATTAGAAACAGATATAATGTTAAGATCTGTATTATTATCTGTTATTCTTTTTGAGGCTAAGTTTGCAAGGAGAAGCTGCATCTTTACTAAAAAAATACATTTGGAAAAACAGACAAACAACAGAACTCTCATTAGCCATGAGATATGCAAGATCTTCCTCAGGTCAACCATCAGTTGATCTAGTGAAAGATGTAACTCCCAATAAATCCTGTCTTGCTTGTATCCTTGCAGCACACCTCTTTAGTTCCTGGTATCAAATTTATTTTATAAAATGTTATTGCTCAATATCATTATTGTTGGCCAAGATGGCCAACCCCATCCTGGTTTGCATCAGAAATAGTGTGGCCAGTAGGACTAGGAGGTGATTGTCCCACTATAAGGCTGCACCTTGAATGCTGTGCAGTTTTGGGCCCCTCACTTTGAGAAGGACATTGAAGTATGGGAGTGAGTCCAGAGAAGAGCTGGTCAAGGGTCTAGAGAACAAGTCGTATGAAAAGCATCTGAGGGGACTGGGGTTGTTGAGTCTGGAAAAAAGGAGGCTGAGGGAAGACCTTATTGCTCTCTACAACAACCTGAAAGGAGGTTGTAGTGAGGTGGGGGTCGGCCTCTTCTCCCAGGTAATAAGTGATAGGACAAGAGGAAATGTCCTCAAGTTGTGCCAGGAGAGGTTTAGATTAGATATTAGGAAAAACTTCTTCACTGAAAGGGTTGTCAGGCAGCGGAAAAGCCTGCTCAGGAAAGTGCTTAAGTCACTATCTTTGGAGGTATTTAACAGGTATGTAGATGTGGTGCTTAGGGACGTGGCTTAGTGGTGGACTTGGCAGTATGCTAAGTTAATGGTTGGGCTCTATGATCTTAAAGGTCTTTTCAACTAAAATGGTTTCATGATTCTATTAGATCCTGCCACTTTTAGTGCCAAGCTTCATGATAGCCTTATTTGGTAGCCATGTTTCCCATGGTTTTGTATTTTTTTGTGTGGTTTTTTTTAAGTCGCAAATGGTTTTTGGAACCGTAATAGCTTTATGGTTTGCGGTTGTGCATGGGGCATGTAGTTCCCTAGCTTTTTTGCAAGTGGCATCATTTGCAAGCAGTCAGTAGTATAACTGGGTAGCCCTGTAATATGGTATTGCTATGCTAGCAAAAGGCCATAACTTTTGAACAGAGTTTGCAAAGCCATTGAGGCTCATCAGGCTCACTCTGAACCTTTCTTGACCAACCTGCAGCTTTATTTTACTAGGTTTAGCAAAGATTTTATATAGAACACAGCAACACAAGCAGTTATTCTTTGTAGAACGAGATACTTATGACTAACACAATGAGGTAGTATAAAGAAACATAGGGTTGCTATTGTAATAGAGGCCTTGAAAAGTGGAGACACGGGAGATGGTGTAGAAGAGGGCAGGCAAGGTGTGAAAACAAAAAGGTCACATGCAGGCACTGGAGCCTCTATGATTATAAACAACTCACCAATGGTCAGTTAAAGAAATGCAGACCTGAAACTGGACAAAAATGGGTTTAGAGGCAATAAACAGAGCAAAGACATAGTATGCTATCTAGCATACACAGTAAAAGCCAACATGTGTAGTAAACTTGGGTGTAACATGAGGATGTAGATTAATGAAGAAAGACCAAGGTGCAAAAACATACTAGCAAACATTCAAGAAGGGCCCAAGGAATGAGAAAGAAGAAACCATGAACATGACCATCATACCCTTCTTGCTGAAGGACCTCCATAACACCCCTGCTCCCACCCACCAGAATGAAATCACTGAGCTTAGGAGCCAGGAGTGTAGGGGAAGGGTAACATAACACCAGGAAAAGAAATAGAAGCAATGTAAGCTGCATTTGTATTCTTTCCTTTTGTGTAATAATTACATTTGGACTCCCAGGATTTCAGAAATCTAACTATACATTCTTGGCTTTATCCTATATATATGTATACATGTACATACATGGAGCAAGAGGGTATGGGAGAACATATTTTTCTAAGGAAAATCATGCACAAAAGAAAATCAGAAGTCACGTTCACAGCTACAACACTTAGGCTTGTCTCTCTTGGAGATGAAGGAGTCTGCTGGCACCAAAAGCCATGAAATATATGTTGAAACTGACGTTTATCATTCAGTAGGTGGACAGACATGTCCAGAGTAGCAAACAGCTCTGGAAAAGAGATTGGACACATCTATTCATCATTCCCTTGAGATGAAGTTTGCTGTAGTGGACAATCAAATTAATTAACTGCTGAATCTAATGTACCCAATTTCTTGTTAATTCTCCTATGGGTTGATTATTAAGCCTGACAAATTCCAGCCCCAAAGCACTTCGATTGAAAAAATAATAATTAGCAAGAGGAAGAGAGGGAGTGAGAGTTGGGACTCCACAATAGACCATTCCTTTATTTTCAAAAATAGAGCAAATGAAGCAGCTGTGGAGCTGCTTCACTGGTTTTGCTTAAACATCATATTTCAAAGGATGCCAAACTTGGGAATAAAAAACCCACATACTAGAATAGAAATCAATAGAATGCTGCAGGAGAGCTGTGAAGGTTTTTTGGTTTTTTTTTTTGCCAGAAACTAGACACACTGACCACTCATTAAAATCTGTTCACCACAGGAATGAGTAGCTGGTTGACTACCATAACCGAAGGAGCTTCAAAGGCCACAGTCTCTGCAAAAAATGTGTTTGTGCTGGACAAATCTCCACCACATTTGAGCCCAGGGCTAGCCCAACATTTTCAGTGTGTCCCTCTTTTTCACTGGAGAAGTCATCTGGTGAGATGAGCCTCCACTCAAAGCTCAAACCTGCAAACTGTTTTGTTTTAGCTTTCTGAGCTCTCTGTACACATTTCACTAGAATCTAGGTCAGAAAATGGTGCTTGAAGAAGAAACCACAAGCAAGGGGTCAAAAGAATTTCAGAACGATTTGCTGGTCACAGTCCACAGCCTGCAACATGAGGGCTTGATTGCTGAGGGGCTTAAGGTGGTGACTCTGGGAATGTTTCAAGAGCATGTACAGGTTTCAGATAGCTCAAAATGGCAGCCTGAATAAATTTTGTGGAACTGGTTTCCTTTGCGTTCACATGGTAACCACTGCTCATGGAATTGCTGCTAAGCTTTTAAACTCAAACCATCTATGACTGCCAGGAGATGGTATTCATTAGACAGCCCATGTCCCTAGCCTTGCTTTGTGCTGAGCTTCTGTCAGAAACAGAAGCATTTAGCAGTTCCTGGTGCTCATTTCCAGACTTATTCATCAGCTAAACTTTGACTGATGGAAGTCTTACCAAAACAGACACAGGCTGCATTTACTGTGCAGCTGCATTTATTGATGTGACACTGGGTTCTGCTAATTAGTCCGTAAATAAATAATCCATCTGACTGTGCACAAAATTCTAGAGTTGTCAGGACAAGCCAAAGAAAACCATTAATTACAGCAGAGCTGAGTTCTCCCTCCATGGATTTTCAGAGAAGAAAGAAGAGCAAGAGGACCAGAGGTCAGACTTTGCCAGGCAGAAGTTTCAGGTTCTCTGTTGAGACTAGTTGCAAAGCACTGTGGAATACAGAACCAAGGTATTTTAAGCTTTAATTTAAAGAAAGAAAAAAGACCATAAATCTGATAATTTTGAGATCACAAGGGTGCTATTGAGATCACCTGCTCAGATCCTTTGTGCAACACAGGCCAGACTGGTTTGTATGCTCTGGTCAACATGGACAGAGTCCTCTCACTTCTTCCCTACAGCCCCTTATATTGCAAAACTGAGATGTCAATAAGCTCAGTAGAGTAGCACTGTTTCTTAAAGCATGTTTTGGACTTTGCATCTAAGAGAATGTTCTCAGCTGGGGTTAAGATAGAATATTAGTAATTACATCTGTACTACAGTGCTCCTCTTACAAGACCTGTGTATTCACTGGATGAGTCTGTAAGATGGAGCATTTTCACAGAATCACAGAATGCCAGAGGTTGGAAGAGACCTCTGAAGGTCATTATGTCCAAGCCCCCTGCCAGATCAGGACCAAAACTAGAGCAAGTCACTCAGAAATGCATCCAGATGAGTCTTGAAAGTCTCCAGAGAAGATGACACTACAGGCTCTCTGGGGAGCCTATTCTAGGGCTCTGTAACCCTTACAGTACAGAAATTCATCCTCGTGTTGAGGCAGAACTTCCTGTGCTCTATTTTGAATCCATTGCCTCTCATCCTAACACAGGATACAAGTCAGAAGAGGTTGTCCCTTCCTTCTTGACACCCAGCCCTCATATACTGATACACATTAACTAGATCCCCTTTCAGCCTTCTCTCCAAACTAAAAAGTCCCAGGTCTCTCAGCCTTTCTTCATAAAGCAGATGTTCCAGACCCCTGATCATCCTCATAGCCTTCCATTGTACTCTCTCAAGTAAATCCCTTTTCCTTTGGCAAACTAGGTCAATGCTTAATTGGTTTTACCTATAAAAACCTGTACTTATTATTAAATATTAAGAATTAAGTTAAGAGTATTTCTAGAAGAACTTGAGAAATGTCCACAAGATGACTTTTCCATTTCACCCCAGTTTATCTACTTTATGATTTAACTTGTTATTAACCACTCAAACCAACGAGTCTGACAAAATGACAGCTCTTCACAGCTGATAACCAAATAGAGTTTGGAAAAAATCTAAAATATTCCACTTTCATCTGTTCATTCAGAAGTCTCCAAAAGTCATGACATAGGTCACTGCCTCATGAACACATTCATAAGGCATAAGGACTGCAGTGCTTAGCTGAACTATCCCACCACCCGATGACATACCCTGAACTTGGTTCTTCAGGATGGCTCTTCAAGCAAATTTCCATGATGGAAAATCCAGTGCATTATGGATTAATACCAATTAACTAGAATGTTGAAAAAAATAACCCAAGATTTCGGGGTTTTTTACTAGAAGCACCTTAATCACTGATTTCCAGCCTTGGCTTCCACCTATTGGATTCTCTCATTCAGAGAAAAGAAGGATTGTGCTACATTAAATATACTTTGTGCTTGTATTTTTCATATACTTTGCCACCTCCCCTTTGATTTTAATTTCTTCTAACACTTTCTGAAATAATAACACAGGGCTGACTGTAAAACCAAGATAAACTAAATTAATTGAGTTCTCCCCCAAACTGACAGAAATCTCTCAAAACACCACATTTCTTTTAACAGGTCTGCATGGTCACTGGGGGCCCAGACCCACCTGTTTTGAAGTCAGTGGCAGTGCTCTGATTGACTTCACTGGGGTCAGCTAAAGGCTGATGTGGCTGCTGATCAGAGCTCCAGGCCCCTGTGGCTCTATCCACACTCAGCTCAAGGCATTCCCAGGTGCAGGCACACTGCATTTTGCTTCACAGGGATACAAGGAGCCACTGACCTGGTAGCCTCTGATCTCTGGCAGGAACAGTGGGACACGGCTGTTTTGCCAGCCCTGCAAAAACTCAGTCATAAAACACCCACTAACATCAGATGCCAGGGGGGTTTTAAGGCATAGCAAAGACTCTTCATGTAGAAAAACAAGACTTTTTTTTTTAACACTTAAAGTGGTGTTATTTTTTTACAGCTCTGGGCTGCCTAGATGACTAACTCTTCACAACTAAACTAAAACTGCATCATAACATTGTTGCAGCAGCTTTGAAATTTTAAAAGGCAAAACTGAAGGCAATGCTAAATCTGAAAACCAAACCCCAGTCCCATAAGGAGATGGTTTAAAAGCAATCCAGTTACAGATGAATGTTGATTTGAATTGGAGGTGAAAAAGCAGCAGTTTTGAATATGATGTGACATAGGGGCCCTTCAGCACAAATGTGTAAAAGTATACATGTATATGCTATACCTTGTTCATGCTGACGTGCAGGGCTGGCCATGGTCCAACTACCTTCACACTCTCCGTTTCTATTTTCTTCAGATGAGAAGTTTCATCATAAAGAAGGGGAAGTCCTGAGCTCAGTTCTAAAAGGATGCCCAAAAGAAAGAAAGAAAAAAAACAATCTGAAGGGAAGCTACAGAAGAACTGCAGAGAAAGACACTCAGCTGCATTTGGAGACAGCTGTCAGCAAACCATCTTCCCTGTATGTCCATCTAAAGTGTTTCATAATTATGCCTAGCAGGTAATTTTTCATTTTTCTATGTAGCAAACAATTCCTCCCCATCCTTCTTCTCACCCATACCTTCATTTCAGCAGAGCTTTTGCCAGCTTTGGGCTAGATACTTCTCTCCTCACACTTCCCCATTCTGCCCCCCCTCAATATATTCTGAAACTCAGTTGACACCCGAGGGATTATTTATGCAGCCAAGGTGCGACTCTCAGAACATGTGATGTGTAAAGAGATCAGGGTACAGCTTCTGGCTTCTCTCAGAAATCTTTATTTATATTCCAGCCTCCTTAAGACTGTTGTAAGGAATTTGCTGTGCTTTGTCAACAGAGATTTTGAGCAAACCACCAACACAGAAAGACAAGAAAAAATATTTTTAAGACAGCCCTGAAAGATCTCTGCCAACATCTTGGGGTATATTTGCAAGTCCTTTGAGAAAATGATCTTAAGCATGTGATGATTTAGCAAGCCTGTGTCTGAAGTAAATAAATAAATTTGAAATAAATAAAATAAATACTGAAATAAATTAAAATCTTGCACTGACTGCAGTTTCGTTTGGATCAGGTTCTTAAGCAGTTCTAAGAATTTTATATATCACAATCTAATTCTACAGCTGTTAAAATATACATTAAGAGCTTTGCTGACTAGAGACAAACTGCTAAAAACAGTTATTGGGATGTAATCAAAAAGCTGGTTTTGGCATTGGTGAAACATCTTTTAATTTTTTGTTTGCTTGTTTGGTTGTTTAAAGGTAGAGTTCTGGGAAACAAGCTTTAGCCTTTTAACTCAATCATGAAACCAGAGTTTTTAAAAAGGAAAAATTTGAATCCCTACAAAAGGCATTAATTTCCCGAGTCAGCATTAAGTCTTGGGAAAACCAGGCTTTCTCTTCAAGAAAGGATCTGGCAGCACCGTGGTTTTTCAAAAAGCACTGTTTTCAGCCTGAAACTCAGTATGTATTGCACCATTCTGTGCTCGGGGTTACACAAGGACATTTGTAGTGAGCAGTTGAGGAAGAAAGGACAATTTTTTTTAGTGATAACCTGCAAGCTGAGCCCAGAGTTTAAGAGGCAAGCTGCCCCCCCCTTCTCCTTCATCATTTTCCATCATAAAAATTCTGCAAACTACATTGCATACTTGCTGGCATCTGCTTTCTGTGGTAGCCCCAGCTGCTGCTGGTGGATCTGCTCATGTGCACCTGGTAATCCATGCACGATGTTGCCATGCCAATTAGGCATTGCCTCCCTGTGCAGCAGCACTGGAGCTCTCAGGCTATCTGCTCATGAATATAGTGGTCCCTGGGACTGGTATTCTGTGAATACATGGAAGGAAGACCTGCTGCATAAAAAGATGTGATCTGTGTACATTAGCTTTGAGGTGAAGGGCAGCATCGCAAATAGAATATTCAGGCTGAATGAAGGAAAACAATATCTTCTGCTGAACTGCCTTCACAAACACACACATCAGATTTGTTTCACTGGATTTCACTTCTTTCAGTAATTGAAGTAGACAAATTACTTGGAATGTGAAAAAACAAGCACGTCTGGCCCAAGTTTGTTTTCTGTGAAAAAAAATCCCAGGTCATGTGTTTGCCTGGGACAACAGTATTTAAAGGGAACATTGGCTGGGCAGACTGTTGTTTTTCCCTCCCCTGCCCATGTCCTGCAAATTGTGCTGGGATTTTGGCATTTATCAGGACACATGTAAGCAGAGGAAAGGCAGATGCTTTCTCCCTTTCTCAATCTGATGCTGGGTCACTCCATGTCCTACTTCAGGTGAATTTAATACCACTTCAGAACTCAAGAGTCACTACTCCATAGAACTGGAATAAGTAAAAAAATGCCAACGGTCCCTTGCAAAACCAAAAAGTAGCAGAACTGAAGCGCCGGTGTGTGCAACCTCACCTCCGTCAGACTCATGGGGAAGCTTCCACTAGGACAGCATATTTCCCCATGAGACTGTTTGGCTCTCCCAGGCATTTCCACTTGAGATATTTTGGTCACAAGCACACTCTTTCCTGAGAGTGTCCCCAGGTTAGTGACCACTTACTTCCTAGAAACACTTTACCAGTAGTGGCCTTTCCATGTGGCCTGGAGCCAGACGTCAGTCCTTTGTGTCCTCAGGTTCCTGACCCTGATAATGTATCCTCTCTGCCTGATTTTTAATTGTCCAAGACACTCTGCCACGTGTGCCATCTTAGATAAGTGACTGACAGCCAGCAATGCTCCTAATTATTTCATAAAATCACAGAATGCTTGAGGCTTGAAGGGTCCTCTGGAGATAATTTAATATAATCCTGCTGGTAAAGCAGGTTCACCTAAAGCAAGCTGCATGGGATTGCACCCAGGCAGATTTTGAGTATCTCGATAGAAGGCGACTCTGCAACCTCTTTGGACAGCATCCCTGGGACTGAAAAGAATCTTTCCCCATCCTCCTGACACACCTCCTTTAGATATTTATAAACATTGATAAGATCCCCCCTGTCATCTCTTCTCCAGCATAAACAGACCCAGGTCTCTCAGCCTTTCCTCATAAGAGAAATGCTCCAGCCCCCCAGTCATCTGTGTAGCTCTTTGCTGAGCTCTTTCCAGTAGCTGTCCTCCTTGCAGTGGGGACCCCAGAACTGGACACAGTTTCAGCACATGAACTATGAGCCTTTCCCACCGGCAGTCCCCAAGATGGCCTTCGCAGCTGAAACAGCCTGAGAAGTGCTTAAAAAGATTCTTTAAAACCAAACTAAGCTCACTGAATATCAACCTTAAAAAGGCACCCCTCAAACTGCAAAGGAGCAATTTCAACTCTGTTTTAAGGGTCCTATCCACACCACTACCAATCTAACAGCATAAACACACCAGGTCTAATTGTGGGGCTGTTCTCTTCAAAGGGAAATCAGCTCAAGGAAAGCCACCCAGCTGGCTGCAAGGGTAGAGGTCTTCTCAGGGGATCAGTGATGGGTTGCTGTGGGGCAGCATGCCTATGTTAAGCCACCACAAGCTATGTATGGCCACCTGAGCAGCTCAGATGGGCACAGCCAGCACGGCCTCCCCTCAGAGGTGCCCCTGTCCCTTCTCCCTCAAAGAAACCAGGAATTGGCATTTGGCACCACTGGCATTAGGCCATGTCTGGAATCAGCACCGACTCCCTTTTCTCTAATCAAATAGCTCCCATGAACCAGTCTTAAGCAGAGATAAGAGAAAGGTACATCTAGCTTCAGGAACAGGTGCTATGTGCACATCTCAGCTGTAAAGTCCCCTTCAGAGCACCGCAGCTGCCAGACAGCCCAGGGAAGTTGTGCCCTGCAAGGGCTGCAGGGTTTGGGGGAAAGAGCACCCCCTCCCCATATCTGGGGGGATGCAGCTTCCTGGGCTCCATGTTGCACAGGTAGCACTCACAGGGCACAAATGGAACTGCCCCTGATGCTTTGCCCTTATGCTTTTTAAAGCTTTCTTCTAAGCTTATTTCAGGAAAAAAAAGAAAAACAAAACAAAAAGAAGAAGTAGGAAATCAGTACAGCCTAAGAGGAGCTGCAATAAACAGCTGTGTTTTTTTGCTGCTGTTTCTTTAATCACCTTCTGCTGTGACAGCAGAACTGTGAGGAGCTGGAGCTCTGCTGCAGCATCACGGGGGCAGAGGCTGAAGCCTCAGGGGACTGATATGGGGCCCTGGGCAGGGTGAGGAGGATCCCCAGGATGGGCAGAAGGGCAGTAGGGCCTGCAGTGCCCTGGGGGCTGGGACACCCAGCAGCAGCAGCAGCACAGCTGGCTCTGACTGAATTTCCTGGCATGCTTCAACTCTCATTTGGGAAAGAAAAACACAGGCTGGCACTCCCTCCCTCCCCCCCCCCACCCACCTCCCCACCCCAGAAAGGCCATTGCCTCCCGCAGCACCAGGCTGACAGTATGGGTGAGGCTTTCCAGCTCTGCCTCGCCAGCATCCCTCAGCTTCTGGGGCTCAGCTGCTGCTCATGGCAGTCCTGTGACCAGCCAGCCAAGGCCCAGCCATGTGGATGGCCGGGGCAAGTTGCCCAAGAGGATGGCATGTGCCACCTTCCCTTTGGTTGCTGCAGGCCACGGCTCAGGGGAGGGTACCCACTGGAGACACAGGAGTGCCAGTAGCCCACCTCAGCCGCCATGGCAGTGCCAGGCACGGGGAGACCAAGCTGGGGGTGCACCATGCCAGCCCCCCAGGCTTGGCAGCACCAAGGGAGGCCAGCGTGGAGGGTACAGTGAAGACACAGGAGCACAGCATGTCTCCTGGAGGTTGTTCCAAAGGGAACAGACCCACCAAGAAAGCCCTATTGCTGCTAAGGATTCATCTATAAGGACTTGCATTTTATTTCTTGAGCTCCCCTCCTAAAAGCTTTTAATTCCCTCTCCTTATGAGAGGGAAGAAAAGGAAAGGAGATGTTTTTGGGTTGTTGAAACAAAGTTTGATAAAAATGCCTGTGTATTTACTGCTGAGGTGGACAACCTACAGTCAAGGTCACTCATCACTGTCCATTACAAGATCCTGCTTTCAGGAATTTGGAAGTTGTCAAATTAACTGCCCAGACTTTAAGTTTCTATAATGGGTGCCTATGTCAGGGTCATTTACTATTATGAATGATAAACATAGGCAAAGGAAGAACTTACTGTCCTCTTGAGACAAGGAAAAGAAGAAGTCATACCTTGGTTTTGTCCATCTTCTGCAAGTCTTACACAGCTTTAGTATCTAACACACTGCAGAGTACACAAATTGTAGTTTGAAGAACAAGAAGTAGAACTCCTCAATGGCAGGGATGTTCTCTTCAAGTTCTTGTGTAAACCTACAAACATTTTAGCTGAGCTATGTACCCATAGAATGTACCTTAGCGGGACTAACACATAAATTGTCCAAGGTTGCATCAGGGACAGTTTTTCCTCCTTTTTGCTTTCTACATGCTAAGAACTTCTCCACTGAGTGAGCATATTCCAGTTGTGGCAGCTGGAGCTGAGCAGAAATTGTTCCCATTACTCAAACTGAGAGCAAGTTGTCCTGTGCTCCAAAATTTCTGTTATTTGTGCCCAGACGTGAAAGCAAGAGTCAGATCCAAACAATGAGGGCTGAAGGCCAGCTGGGCAGATCAGCAAAAGACAATGGTGAAGAAGGGTAGGTTTATGAAACTGTACCATGTGCCAGGTGGCTAGAGACTCAGTATCTGTGACTAACTGGGCATTTGTTCAGCTATGGAACACCAATCTAACACCAAATCCTGCAACTCTATAGCAAAGCCAGGAAATTGTAAATCTTATCTCGTGCGCATACTACAAAGCTAGCAAATAATAGGAAGCATATTCTTCTGATGTGGTATTTCTTTTTCATTTGCCTCCTCGCCAGAGACAAGTCTGAAAGTAGCACAGGTACTGAAATGACATTCACTGCAGTGGACTTACTGTTTGGATTTGGAACTCCAGAAACAAGATCTTTGCTGTCGGGAGCAAGGGCACCAAAATTCGCATGGTGGTGGTGGTGACGGTGGTGGTGGTGGTGCCTTGCAGGTATTTTTGTGGTATATGGTGTTCCACCATTCTCCTCAATGTTGAACTGATGCAGATCACTGTTGTTCAAGGGATAGCTACAAAATAAATTCAGTTTGAATTAAGAATGGTAAACAGTAGGATAAATTGTACTTTTGGAGAGAAAGAGTACAAGATTTCTTGGGAAAAAATGCGTAACTTCTCTGCAAATATTTTTTTTTATAAGGTATATCCCAAACCTTTACAGTTTTCTGTTAACAGGAGACTCGTAAGATGAGGAAAAAGGATGCCTCTGTTTGACATAAATTTATTATCAGAATTATTTTTTATTTTACAGACTACTCAGTCTCTGCTATATTCTTACATTGAGTTAAATTGTGACTGGCTTATGTAATATGATTCTCAAAAGCACTGAAATTTGTCTTGCAGGAATTTGCAACTTCACCTGTGATAGACAAGTGGTCAGGTAACAAAATACAACTCCTTTGAATTGAAACTGTCAGAGGAGCACAGCAAATAACAGTCCCAGAATAACATTACATTCCCTACAAAATTAGGATCTCCAAATTTTTGCTACAAAATAGCTGTATGAAAAATCTGTGACTTTGGAAAAACTGGAGAAAGATCTCACTGGAATGATAACAACATACAAAAGAGCACTTGGTCAAAAAGGAATCATGCCTGTGCTGGTGAAGTAACTGGGATTTTTTTTTGCATATGTTTAGTTAGGAGACTAACTGGTATCAGTCTACAAGAAATGGAGAAATGGAGATGTTGAAATTTTAATTCATCTTCTTTAACTCAGAGGTATCATATGACAGTGTTGATTTTCTTCAAAAGATTTAACTAACGCTATTTCAGTTTATTGTTTGAAGTGACAGTAGATTTCTAGAAATGACATTTTCTTTTCATGCCAACAACAACAAAAAAACCCACTGAGATAGCTCTACATAGATACTGCAAATTACTTTAATGTGGTCTCCTCAACGGAGCGTTTAAAATTTTAAAAAGGTTTGCAACTTATTCTATAGTATTGCATTAGACAGCAGTCACAGTAAATCAGTTCCTTCCAAGGAAAGATTAATCCCCTGCCCGGTTGAAAAATGCTAAACAAATTGTATCTTCAGCTGGGTTTTCAGTTTGCTTTTATTACTAACAGCAGCTGAAAACCTGACAGTATGGAATAAAGACAAAGAGAATAATTAAAGGAACAATGAATAAATTATACCTAACTACTTGCTATGAATATTCTCTGCAGATTACTTACTGATTCAAAGCAAAATTAACCAAATAAACACATCTGTATCATTTCCAAAGACATGCTGAAGCACGCAACTCGCTACATCATTAATCATCACTCTTCTTCGTAACAGCTTCTGACAACATGAGGTGTCTGACTGGGTACTAATTGAATAACACTTTTATGCTGGTTACTTTTTGAAAGCAGGAGGTGAGGAGGGGAATGCTGTATATATTAATTTTGGCAGGTTCCCAGCACGTAGAGCCAACTGCCAATAAAGGCACCTCTGACGCCTTACTTGCCTTAAGGAAGCAATACAAATAGAGGTCTGATTCACAGGGGACAGCTTTGGTGAGCTCAGATAATCCTGGACTGGCTTGCCTTTTGAAACTGCACTGTATCTTCACTGTTATAATCAAATCAAGCAAGTGTCTACTGGGGGAAAATGGTACAGGCTAATGAGATAGCACACTAATTGTAACAGCTCTCCTGCAAGCTCCTTGGATTGAAGTGACATTTTTTGTCTGAGGGGATAGCTGATTTTTTTCACAGAGTTAAAAACATTACTGAAATAAGATTGGGCTGGAGCCTCAGCATATCCTTTTTTCAGTCTATGATTCAATTTTTTCTTCAAGACACAAAATCCCACATGCTTGGGAGGTGCTTTCGTTTTACCCACTGTCTGACTGGTTTAGCAGATTTTCAACTGATATTTTTCAAAATGAATGAGATTACACAAAATCCTTACATGGACTTCTAGTATTGCTATGGATATGAGGTAGCTTCCATGGTAAAATGAGAATGACCTGGGCAACTGAATGAGCCAAAACCCCTCTGGCATGAGATCAAATTCTCTAGATGTATTGCTTGACTGTTGAGAGATGAGTGCTCACGCCATATAAAATGCAGGGAGGCCATAATTCAAAGAAGAGCTAGTCCAATAAAGCTGGTGCCCAGGTGTGCACTGAAATCCTTGAAGACAGTGTCACAAAGTTTCGGTCAGGGTGCAAATTCCCAGGGACTGCACTGGATGTGAAATCCATACTGAAACTTCTGGCACATTGAAAAGGATGTGGTCACCCACACTCTTCCTGGGCTGACAGTAATGGACAGATACTGAGGGAAATTCACCTCAGTTGACCAGTCAACTCTTGCACTTCTGATGAAGTGAGGTGAGGGAGAGGAGTGAGGGGAACCGGGGTGAGGAAGAGTTTCCCATCCATATTCTCCCTCCCTACTAAGAGTTTTGCAGTGATTCACTACTAGATTGATGAGTTTCTGGAACAACCATGATGAGGGCTTGTAGCAGCACCAGAGACAATATACTAGATGAGTTTGCAGTACTCCTCAAAAATATTAGTAGTACAAACCTTTATTCATTGTACCCTCTACTGTATAATTTAGGCACACATCAGACACCTTAGTGCATTGTCTACAAGGTGGCATCATTATTTGGCAGTGATGTCACATCTATTTTTCACTTATTTTTTCTCTTCTTCTGCTATCATAAATCTAGAGACTTGAGACTTTTACAATCAATGCATCTTTCTGCCATTAAATTGTCTTCCTATTGCTTGTTTCTGTCTGGCTTACCAGAACAGGTAATGTGTTCTTACATCCCTCCTAACTCATTAATGCAAATAAATCACAACTTTCAATGAACCAACTTTCTGACCATATCCTAAGCCCTCCACGTGCTCATCCTAGATCCCCCAAAATCTAGCAATGTTCTCTGACCATGTGCATATATGGACAGATATCAGTTTTCATCCTTTCTCTTGCATTTATCTCTTAGCCCTCCTAGTCTGCCAACGTTACACCTTTGTTTCACCTTCCAACAGTCAACTGGATGTCCCACAGGTTTCATCTTTTTCCTCTGATGTTTACCTGTGCAGTTTTCTCAACAAGCTCCAGCTGCTTCCTAAACAGACATCTCCCATTCTTCAAGGAAAATTAGTCAAGGCCCTACAGGCTATTATGTAAACAAACATTTCTTCCTTTTCTGTCCCTCCCTTAGGCAAAACACTCCTGAGGGAGTTACCAGGGGCTGAACCTTCAAAAAAGCCACTCAAAGTTCACAAGACACAGTATTGCCCTTTGCCTCAAACTCACATAAAATTACTCTCTCCTATGTAAAAGGCAATATATTGAGGAATGGTGCAAATAACATGTATCTGCCAATTACCTTTTTTCTATTTTAACTTTTTCCCTTGCTTGAAAAGCCATTTTCATTTGACATTCTTGCATTTCAGGTGCTCCAGCCACCTGCTGCCTTATCAAATCATGCCTCAAGTACTCATCTCACACATACAACAGTGTTAGGTGATCACAGGAAAATGAGGTACAGAAAGTTATTTGAAAGACTGAATTACCCACCTCTCCTCTCAAAACCAACCTAAGCAGACCTATGTTACTCCATCTGATCAGCTGAACTGAATCTTCAACACCTTCACTAGCAGAGACTCCATGACCTAGCTGTGCCATCAATTTGAGTGTCTCACTATGCCTACACTTACTTTCTTTGTTTATCCTGTCTTCTTTACTGCCATTTAAACCTGCTATTTCCTCTTCCATCCATCACAGACACAATGAACAGGTTTTTTCCTGTGCCATGTAACCAAGGACTCTTTATTGGCCAGAACTGGCCTCCTAAACTGTGAGAAGTATAATTAAAGCTAAGAGCACTCTTATACTTTCATGGTTTGCCCTGACACCACCAGCTTGACAGAAGAGCTGGCCCATTTGCTTTCTTTAGGGAAGGTCTGGGCTGATGTGCTGCAGATTTCTCTCCCCACAGCCATGGATGATCAGCAGTCCCCATTCAGCTCTACGGACACATCAGAAGGCAGCCAGCAGCCTTCTGCCAGGCAGATGTATTCTTCTGTAGATGAAAGTGTATATAGCAGCTTCTTGAATTACAAGATGCCAAACTAAGTTTTGAAGCAGGAATAATCTAGAATTCTCCATAAGAAGAACAGTGCCTGCGGCACAGCATGTTCTAATAAAATACCAAGAAAATACTCAACTCGACAAAGCCAGTGTCCTCACAGATTTCACCTTATCTACATAAAGAGCATTAAAAAAACACTGCCTTGCAAAACTGTCATGCAAAATATGTCCACTGGGGAACCAAACTTGCTCTTCCTCATTTACAAATGGTTTTAATTAATGATAACGATAGCTAATGGCATTTAATCACCTGTCAAAAAAAAAAAAATAAAAAAAATCATTGTCCCAGATGTCCTTGCAGATGAGAAACTCTGAAGAGCAGATGCAAAATTTTATATGACAGATTAAATTCTCCCTCAAGTCAGTGCTGCCTTCCCCTTTCACTCACAAACAGACCATGTATGCCTAGCCTTGAGAAGTAAAACAACTCAGGCTTGATAATCCAAGCAAGCTAACTCAGGTCAAAATAAGAGCAAAACCAGGAGAAAAACGCAGGCCTCCAAGACATCCCATAGCTGATCTTAGGTTGCTAAGCCACCCTAGAGCCTTTTCCATCACTTAATCCATTAAATACCTCAGGTCCTTGGAGCTAGGGGCATGCCTGTCTCTCTCTCTCTCTCCTCCCAGAGAACCAGGCACAGGCCTGAGGCTCAGCTAACAGAGGACAACAAGAAACCATGGGATGTGACAGAAGAAATTGCAGGACATAGATGAAAGTGGAAGCAGCTAACAAATGTTACAGAGTGTTCCCTGAAGGGTTGCTGGATTTCACAGGTAGTTAAGGGAGAGCTACATATACCACATAAAGTCCAAACTACCTAAGTAGCCTTGAGAAATATAAGTACAGACATATCAAAACTGGGAGCAATGTGTGGGAAAAGCAGGGGTAACTGAGAGGAGACAAGGGAAAGGAACTGGAGAAACTGTGTGCATCAGTGAAGAACAGGCATTGGAAAATGGAAAGGAGATGGAGAGAAGGGACCAGCCACATGTAATCAAGCTGCTGGTCAGTATGCTTGGCTGGCCAAAACCAGATCACTGCAGTCTAGGGCATCTTCTTCATTGTAGCCTTACTTTCTGTGAGGGTGTAGGCATAGAGGATTGAGCTCTCTGTGTTGCTGTGTGTTTGTGTGTTGCTGCTTGTGCCAGCAGGTGTTGGTAAAGGCACTGCTCTCCACCTCTTGCTCTGCATGGCTGGCTGAATGTGTGCTCTGTGTGTATTTACATCTCTGGAATACATGCTCAGCACCCCTACTAGTTGGGCTCAGAACTACAGCAGCCTCACATTTAGCAGATTAAGAAGGTGGAATCACTTTATCTTTAAAGCCAATCCTTTTGACTTCCCTTAACAACATGCTCCCATCTTACAAAATCTGTTTCTGTCCCTAAAAAACTGAAATTCCTTGGAAAAAAAAAAAAAAAAAAAAAAAAAGATGTGAAAGAAAGTAATCAAACTGTAGAAGTTTCATGATTTTACGTTACTCAGATTCCAAATGCTGATAATGTCTTACAAAGAAATATGATGTCTTCTGAATGTTTAGTAATTTGCCATCTCCTTAAAGTCCCCAGAACATACCTGACGTCATTGCCATACAAATTATTCCAGTTTAGGTTACAAGTTCTGGCTCTTTCAACTTTTCACTAGTAACAGGTACAGTGCAGAGCAAGTAAAAACTTCTGTCAAGGCAGAACAGAAT
The DNA here is from genome assembly GCA_023637945.1 of Phaethornis superciliosus. Lineage (NCBI taxonomy): Eukaryota > Metazoa > Chordata > Aves > Apodiformes > Trochilidae > Phaethornis > Phaethornis superciliosus. Next base: position 65,511,914 of record JAJQWJ010000002.1, on the reverse strand, counting down.
TTTTTACTTTGTTGCTCAGAACACAGTATTAACAGGTGAAAGTAACACTAAAACAATCACTCAAGCCAGCAAAGGCTTTCTGATTTAAAAACTTGCAATCTATCCTGTCCCTGTTCTCACTGCAACGCCTGAGCGACTCATCTGAGTTACAGCAATAAACTGTTACCTTTATCTTAAAAGCAATTTTCAAACTTTTTAAAGTCAGAAATTGAGACTGAGGGAGACATTAAAATACAACAGTAGAATCTGAAAATGAATGACAACAAACAGAGCAACAAACAGAGCACTGCTGAGCTCCAAATTTTGATAAAGAAGCTGCATCCAGTTCGACATTCAAGTTCCTTGAAGCCTTGCTTATATATTCAGAGGGTTCCAGGTGCTGAAGACACAGATGCTGAAGACTCAGGTCCATTGCCTTTTTCATTCCTCTCATCATTCCTATAATTTCTAGCAGGCTTCATTGCTTTTCCTTTCTGAGTTCTTCTCATTTCAAGTTTCACTGTAAAACTCTACTTCTCCCAAACCCTCTACTTGAGCTTTTTGTTTCCCTCGCCCATTTTTTTTTTCTGGACTCCTTTTTCACTCCTGACTCCTTCACTCCTACTGATGAGAAAGACATGGCTCAGGGACATGGTTCTGGTTCTGCTGCCTGCCAACAAATTCTCACAATTCAGGGGCTTGGCCCTGCAGAGGAAAAGGACCACAGTGACTTTGTCATCTGCTTAGCTACTGTCTTCATTGCAGTGTCACTACACAATTTGGAGAGGACACATGTTTTGCATTTCTAGTTTTCCAGTGTTCTCAAAATTGCAGAAATTGGTAATGACAGGTAAACAACTACAATTTTAATTTCAGCAGAGATTGTTATGGGTTTAGTGGGAGACAAAAAAAATTACAAATAATTAGCTTCTAATCTGGAGTTTGAATTGTATTAGATTAGTACTTCCTGCTACTAATTAGGTGTAGCTACTATTTTATTTTCTTCAGGATACAGAAGTAAAAGACGTTTTTCATTGTCTCATTAAAAAAACCACGAGAACATTTTTTATAATCTTTCAACATATGACATTTCTAAGCCAGGAACTACAGGTTTTCCAAACCATTCCTAAGTGAAATATCTGTTCTTGCTTACTTCAGTACATCTTCATCCTTGATACAATCAGCTGCAAGTTCTACTGTTTGATAGTTTAAAGCTAAATGTAGTACTACAATTAGGAAAAGGAAAAAACAAGCACATTACAAACTTCTGTTAAAAAGTACAAAACCAGTTAGAAGTGGAAATGTATTTGTGGTGTCAACTTGAAAACAGATCCACAGGTCTCCGATAGCTTTAGTTCAATAATTATCTTCTTTTTAAACTGGGAGATTCCTCAGTTCTCAGAAGATATTATGACCAAGGCAAGCATCATGAATGCTTCTTCTGCCAGAAAGAAAATTAACTGAGCTTCTTTTGAAAAGATACACACAACAGATCATGGAAGATAAGACAGCAACAAACCAAAAGGAGTAGTCTCACAGTCAAGAGAAAGCCATTATTCCAGAAACACAAAACAAATAAGTAATACTGGGTCAAAGATATTAGGATGGTGGAACTTCCTATCTCCACCAATCTTCCCTCTGCACCAAATCTCCCAAGACTCTATCTGAGAAAAAAAGCACCATTTTTAGAAAAGTTGGATGGAAGATACTGCATTTTTTAAAGCATTGTCTTTCCATCCAGTTCAAAACTAGAGGTTGCTACATGCTGAAATGAAAAGCAGTATGCAAGGTATTACAGACACACTTGTGCTTTCTGCAGTGGCCTACTAATACGTGCAGTGGGCAATGCACAGAGAAGTTTGACTTGTGAACTTTAAAACTACATTCAGACTAATGCAGTGAAACCATCTATTTGTAAATAAGTTGTTTTGCTTTAGAGGACAGTCATAAAACAGTCGTTAGTAAATAGCTGAGAGCAGCATTTAGTCTGCAGGAGCATTATTACTGGAAAGTGACTCATATCAAGGGAGGAACTCCAGCTGAAGCAAGTTTTTATCTGATTTTTGTGATGCAGCTGCAACAGGAGCACCAACACATACCCTCAGAAAGGAAGCCTATTTGGCCAGTCATTTCAAGGTACAGCAGTATGTGGAAAACAAGGGAAGCTGAACCAGATCTTCATCGTTATCGCTCAGTGCTTCGCAATGTACTCTTGCAAGAGACAGAGAGAAAGGTGTGGTCTGTCCCTTTACATTACATATTTTCTTATCTACTTTGACTAGTTTTGTTTTTGTGCAAAAGCTGCACCTTCCTACGTGTCTGGTGCCTGCTGAGAAAGCAGGACTGATTTTCCCACAGGTCCTTCAACACTGAAACTTGGGAGCATGCCTAAAACAACTGTGGTTTTGCAAGCATTTGCCATTCAACTGCAAAGTAGGAAATAGTATTTATTTTGAAAGGGTTTTAAATCTTGATCCTCACTCTGTAGCACAGGTTTGGTTAGGGTGCAAAGACTTGACCAGAAGAGTGATACTTCAAGCTGGCTCTCAAGGAGATTCTTGGCTACCACAGTCATCACAGGAGTTAGGGTCCATTAATGCCAGTTAATCTGCAGCAACTCTGGCTCAAACAGTCTCTGTTGTCTCAAACAGGCAATGACAGCATTCTCCCACCAGTATGCTTGCCTTGGTTCACCTCTGCAGTGGAAGAGGTTCCCAGGTTAGATGGATGTGCAGACAACCTTCTCTCCTTTGAGAGAGCAGTAGTAGCCTGACTGCTTGGTTCACAAACTGGAATAACTCTCAGAAGATCTCCTCTGAAAACAGATGATTGTGGCACTGAAGTGTCTTCCTCCTCCCCCTCAGAGGGCTCCATCTAGCCAATCTGATGCCTGAGAAGCAAGTGATATCCTCAATTATTTTTCTTTTTTCACTGTCTTAAGACATTCCCCAGCTCCCTTCTTGCCAGCAGCTGAAGTTATATTTTCAAAATTACTTGCAAGATCTAACAGTCTTTCTCTTGCAGGCTGAAGAAACATCTTCTGCAACACTCATTCAGAAGGAAGGAAAACTGACATTTTACATCACAAGGCCATAATACATGCTTTGTTCCCATCCACAATGTGAGAAAGCAATCCTCCTTCTGGTCAATTTGCACGTGGGTTCACTGATAAAAGGGTCTGGAAGGACATGTTCATTCTTTTCCTTACATGTGCAAAGCCCTGACTGCCAGCTTTGGAAATGCATTACAAAACCTGATCTCTTTGTTCGCTTTGCCCGTGACTCGCATCAGCCAGAGAAAATAGCTGAAAACTTAAAGAAAAAGCCTGCACTAAAACAATTTACCTTAAGTGCCAACTTCCTCAGTATTGTAGTTCAGCATCATAGATCCGAATTCAGTATTACTCATTAGTTTACATGCCAGGGCATGGCTGGGGTGGAATAAAAATTTATTTCAGCCCAAGTTACGGATGTGGCATTAACCACTTTTTGATTCCCCTGCCAGCTCCCAGGGGAGGAGATCAGAGGCATAAGCAAGCCCCTTGCAAATCCAGAGTGGAAAGCCAGGCCTGAGCTCTGCTGGGGCAGGACTGGTTTCCAGCTTTATTACACGCAGGAGGAAGGTATGCAGAGAGACAAACAGAAGACACCTTCAGCGAAGATGTATCAAGCACTTCTCCAGCCTGTGAAGAAAGCAGCTGATCACACGATGGACTTCAGAGCTGTAGGGTCTCAGATGTCTGGCACTGCACTCACGCAGACTGTCCCCCTGAGCTGACGTGAGGACAGTGTTTATCACCTGTAATCAGACTACAGAAGAGTTTCCAAGTGTATTCTGGGCTTGTTAAAAGAAGATTTTAGATTTGCACAATGAACAGACTTCAGAACAGGGTGGGGAAAGTCAGGACACAGTTCAACAGATGCCCCTGAGAATGTGTTTCATTTGGATTCAGAAGGTGGTACCTCCTGCAGGCAGTTTGCAAGGCTTTTTAAAAAACAACTTCCCTGTATACTTGGAGCACATTCAAAATATGTTGATTTCTCTGAATGACCCTACAACATGCTCTTGGTAAAAACTGTGTGGCATTTCCACATGAGGAACTCCTAGTTAAAGTAATTCAACAAAATGTATAAACACTCACATACCAGGGCTATCAAATTCCTGTACTGAGTTTGTGCATCTATAAAGTCCGAGGTGGCTTCCTCTAGCAGCATGAATCTAGGATGTCGTATTGATTTATATTGCCAGAGCTTTCTTAAAATTGTATTTTTTTTTAAAGGTGCTACTACAGTTTAACAGCTCAGCTTACTAAACATTTGTTTAGTTTTTGCTCTCTCTCCTCTTTCCTCACATAATTTGTTTTTCACCTACAATGTTTTGTGTTGCATCAAACAAGAAATTGTATTTCTAACATCACATGGCTTGTCTTAGTCACTTCTGAAAAACAACAGTTTGTAAGCAATGAGTGTGCTAATTTTAGGGAAAAAAAGCAATGTGGTTTTAAATTTAAAGCAACTTATTTGTACTACCTAGTTAAGTGATGTGAGCTGCACAGGTTGGTCAGAGCAATACCAGGGTCAGAAAGAATAGAGGTACAAATGCTCCCTCTTCCCAACCACATCCCAGACTGTTTGCTCCAAGAAGCCAACTAGGACTAGAGCAAGGAAGGACAGAGAAATTGATCTCTTCTTACCTATCTGATCACTCGGTGACTTTGCTGGTAAAGAGATCTTCAGACAGCAAGGAAGATGTGAGATGAAAAAGAGAAAGGGGAGTGCATAGTGCATGAACTGCTTCTCCAGAGAAGCAGAATGACAAGTGCTCCCCTTGAGGTGACCCACAGCCAGCTGCAGAACACACAAGCCCCACAGGTTGTTCCTCACCCGTGCACAGACCTCCTGCAAGAGGCATTTCAACACTTAAGGCCCCGTTAGGTCCTGTGCTGTCTTTCCTTGCGATCTGTCAGGGAGATCCCTCATGCACTGCACCTTCAGCAAGAGACCAAACCACAGATAACAACACACGATGAGGAAGGAACACTGACTACAAACCACACAGCAACCAATGAAGTTATATGAGAAGAATGATACTGTAATATGAAAGTAGGTGTGTGAGTCATGAAGCAACAATGCTCCATTTTAATGTGAGTATTCAAAAAAACCCCTCTGGAGGGCATTAAGAGCAGCAGCTCAACTAGGCTCTTGTTCCAATGGATCACACTAAGTTTCTCTTTCTTGCTTTCCCCCCAAAACAACAGAAGAATACTAGGGCTGAGGAAACTGGTCAGCCTCTGTGATTACCCACCTCAGGCTTACTCTGGCATTTTCAGATCTCCCTGTACAATTGCTTTATTGTTTTCCCCCTTCTACAGACTGCAGTGAAAACGTTGAACCAGAACAGCTTAGTGATTCCAGGGCAAAACAGGTGCAAGTACAAGGTTTATCATATCTATTTACCCTCCCCCCAAAACTTCCAAAAATAAATAATGTATCATAACCAGAATAAGATTGAAAAATTTTATTTGTACTTAGCACATACAGGAAAGATCAAAACAAATATTAAAAGATAGCATACTGTAAACAAATATATTTCACAGAAGGTTATACACTATCAAATTTGCTCTGAAAAAATTCATGGGTATAGCTATTTATAAATGTGTATTTATAAAAATCAAGTTAGAAACTACTTCATTTTTAAAATAACCCAAATGAAGATTCATTCACTCCAACAACTTCAGAGAGACCACATATTTAAGGCCTAGTTAAAACAGAAGTCTGAATGAAGATGGCACTATGATTTCCAGCTTAAAAAAATAAATCGGCAAGTGATCAAAATATCAGCCAAGCCTATTTAAAGACCTAGGTTTGTAAAACATACATTCAACTTCGCAAATGTCTAACTTAAAAAAATAAAGCTATTTCATGGGACTGATCAGGAACTGTGTTTTTGAATCCACTCAGAGAACAGTTATCAGTAGGTAGTTTTATGCAATTGTATAGTCCACATCCATAATCACATTAAAAATAAGAAGACAGCAGCACCCTTTTAGCAAGGATTAATTTTTAACATTCTTGCCTTTATAGCAGCAGGTATGGTTTGGGGGATGCTATCAATATAATCACAATGTCAAAAACGGAGTACACTTACTCCATGAAGTTTATTATAGTGTTCTTTCCCTATACTCATTTTTAAAGTTAGGCAAGCACCTCTGGTTTTGCTGCAGAACTTAAAATTAAAAACAAGTGACATTCAAACCTATGACTAACTCAGTAGGCTCCCTTTGTTGGTGGTCCACAAGCCATTTTGATTGTCAGTAGGAATTCTGTTGTTTTTTTTTTTTCTCCCTCTGATTTCCTATTTTGCACGTCAGCTAAAAAACAAAGTTTCTCAAACTTCATCTATTGCTTTGACTCAAAATAAACAAAATATTAAAAATACCTAAGGCACAAATAGCTGATCTTCAACAGCAGGTAGAAAGGTCACAGATTCAAAAGTATGGTAGAATGTAAATCCCCAGAAATATTTCTGGCCTGGGGCACTGAAAATTCTTACCAGCTTTCATGAAAGGTTTTTTCAAGATTTTTTACAAAGATATGGAAAATATTTTTCCCAAGAATGTCCATGAACACTAAACAAGGATGGATGTACATACAGAGACACACACTTTATGCACAATACACGTTGAACATACTGCAGACAGACAAGGACCATGGAATGCAATGATCATCTAAGATGGCAGGTGAAATGAAGATGACTTTTTCACAGAGTCGTCATGAGTTTATCTTGGTACATCATACTTTGGACTCCTCCTAAATTCTTCTGGTTCTGTTCCTGGATATATCGTAAATTGCTGTCCTCTCCACTTGTGGGGGATTTCCAATATGGCCTGTCATCATGATAGGGTGGCCTGTACCATTTGCACAGTTATTGGTTAGTGAGAGATGGAAGTAAACTTACGAGCACTACACAGTAACATGAGTTCATCCAGCAAGTGCTAAGCATGCATTCAGTGTGAGGGGCAGCTACCACTAAGGGAAGGAAAAGGTGACTGAAGCAGAAGCCAATGGGAATCTTTTTAGATGATTTCAAACAGTTTTGAATCAGAGATCAGTCCTTAAAAAGCCTCTCTGTTTTCTAGTGATACAGACCAGCTTCTGGCATCAATCCTTGTGAATCCCAAAGGGATGGTGGGGAGGGATGAGAAGGCTACAGAAAAGCTAAATCTGTATAAGTAAAATAAATCATATAATGCAAAAAGTTGAACTCTTGAAAATATCTCCCTAAGGCCTAAAAATTTATGACAATCCTATTCAAAGTTAAAATTTTTCATCTATAAATATTGCCATTTGTTCAGAGCTGGTGCAGTTAATTACACTGAAATGGCCTATAAATGATATAGTTGCATTTTATTACTATGAATATCCAGGGTCCAGAGCTAATACAGGTATTTCTTTGTGACAGTTCACTTTTGGAAGCAAAAACTTCCAAAAAGCTAAACTTCGAAAAGTACCAAGAAGAATGTTTTTCCTTATTTGTCCATTAATTACTGTAGCTTAGAAATATTAACCTCAATTGCTCCTACAGTGTCTCCTGAATCATTAGTGGAAGATTCTCTTATTACCAAACTGAAGCTGCACTTTTTACTCTGGTACCTTTTTTTTTTTTTTTTTTTTTTTTTTTTTTTTTTTTTTTTTTTTTCCTTTTTTGTGCTAGTGTAGGTACAGACAGGTTTACATTTTACCTTTATTTGGGAGATATTCTAAAGTTATATAATGACAACTGTTAATGAGAATGAATTATCTCAGAAGACTGACCATTAAGTTAAACACAAACATATAATTTCACTGAAACAATTTTACTAAGAAGACCGAGACACGATTCTATGTATTGTTTCACAAATTATTAAAAAAACAATAACAACAAAAAATAACTCCATGAATTGCACAGGTAGCTTTGCTTCAGCCCTTGGCCCATTCTAGGCTGGGATGTCCAGCAGAAGAATTTAATGGATATGTGGTTTGAGTTTAAGTTCATAGTCAGGTGGATTAAGCTTTATCAAATCAAGCCATCCAAGATACTGAATGTCTAAATACTTTCCCTGTGATTTTAACTTAGAGTAACTGGAAGCTTTCACCTCAGTCACACATATAAATGCTTTTACCTGACTGGAACAAAAATTCTGAGCACCTTTTCTACTCAGCTTGCATGACTGAGCTTTTAAATACATTTTCTAGACTCACAAGCCTACCTATAAAAAATCCATTGTTCGTATTTCACTGACCTTAATCCTTGCCCAGGCAGTGGAGAGGCTGAAAGGGGAGGTTTGTCTACACACATTACAGTACATCATTGTGCTTATTTCAGTATCACTCTGCTCTAGGGTGAGCTATTTGGCTTTAAAATGCTACAGACTAGTATCATAAGTGAAGAAATCTACAGAAAAATATCAGCAAAACCTTACATAAAATCATCAATCTCTCTGGCAATCATTCTTTTGCAATGTGATATTGTACCTTTAAAATCACATGCAAAAAATGGTCAAGTAAATCCTAGATCCAGGAAGAATCTTGAAGTACAGATAAAAAGCTTATTACCCAATTTAAAGAGTCTTCTGTTTATAGCAGTATCTGCTTTAGTGCTGCATGCTAGGAATACTGAGATGACAATGAGCATCTCTGCTCCTCTGCCTAGTAAGCATTCCTAATGATGTATTTGTTTTTTTCTGTATTCTCACACTCAATCTTGGACCAAATTGTCTTCATCCATTTTAAGCTCAGCCTCACCTCCACAGCCTGCATATACTAAGAATGAACCCTACATATCCTGATGTAAGAATATAGAGATTAAAACATAAGATTAATAGAAATGTAAGATTAGGGTGTAAGATTGATGTTTTTCAGTCAAGACAGTAATTATTTGTCTAAAATCCTGACTAACCTAAAAAAGTTACTTTTTATTAGGATAAAATACCAGGTCATGTATATCCGAGGCACAGACACATATCCACCAGCAGTGTGTGTCTCCACCACACATCCACCAACCTGGTTCTAACTTGGACTTAATTTCTTACAAAATTTACTTTAACTCAATGTCTGTCATTACTACTTATAAAATAAAAAAGTACATGAAGAGATAGCACAATAGCACATATAGGGATATTTTTGTGAAACAGTTCTCATGAACTCTGTGTTATGAATTCATTAACACTTATCTGTAAAGCAACTGATCCACTGTTCTACATAAATGTTATTTTTCCTTATACATTTCTGCAAAAGATGAAAGAAGGGCTGCAATACGAGAATCTGTTCACTCATAACTTTTAAGCAAAAATGAGTTTCCTTCTTTGTCTGAGGAGATTAAATACTGATCAAATTGCAATTAGTTTTACTGAAGCTACTGAGCATCTTGCCATCCAACATATTCACTACAGATACACTGTTGTATTTCAAATTCTGAATTTAAAATTAACCTGAAAAAAAAATTTCATCAAGGAGATGAGGACACTCCAAAGCAAAATCTAAATCGAAATTATTTAATACTACCTCTACAGCACATACTTCTATCTTCTGTCTGCTGTTCATGTGTAGAAAATTGCCCAGTATGTCCATGAAAGCCTTGTGCCAACAGCTTAATATAATCAAAGAAGTAATAATCTTTTTAATCAAGTGGAGACTGCTTACCTTACATTCACAGGTGTATGTGGATGCCAGTGTGGCTGAGCAGGATGTATATTAGGAAGATACGGTGTCTGCAAGAGAAATATTGAACTCAGTTAATGAAATAAATACTCCCTACTAATTTTTATTTTCCTGTGGCCATGAGGAGCATGGTCCCTGTGAGCTCTAGAAAACCCACTGTTTTGGACTTTTTCCCATGCCATTTAGCATATACATGAGATCTCTTGGTGATGAGCTTGCTTGTTAGGACATACTCATAGGAAAAGGCAAAGAAAATTGCTTTTTTGTTAGCAAGACCACCTGGCACATATAGTGCTTCTCATTGAGAATACATCAAAAAAAATGTCAGCTTTAATAAAAGGTGGAGAGTGAGAAAGGTCACTATTATAATAGCAGTCTTCAGAAGGTCACCCATCTTTGGTGACAGCACTTCTCTCTCATAACCATAAGATCCTGAGGAGAAACAGTGAAATGAAATAACTAGTGGAGCTTTTAATAAAAACAAATGTTAAGACTTAAGTTCTCATGCAAACAGTCTGTCTGGATGAAAGCACAGCTCGCTCTCTCAGTAGCACTGATTGCTAGTAACACTAATGAAAACAGGGTAAGGCTTTTCCCTGAAGTGTATAAATAAGCTTGTGAAAAAACAAAACAAACCAACCAATCGACAAACATTTGACCAGCAATGAACTCCTTTAGCATTGTGATGGGGAAGATAATTACAAGATTGAACCAATGTGAGAGGCTGCTCTAGAGAAAAGTTTGCTCATGGAACAGTCTCCTGGAGTCCATCATACCACATCCCAAAGATTTTAGCCTTTGAATTTACATAAATGGAAGGGAAAGAGGGTGGCAAAATGAGTATATTAGGCTTGCAGAGCCGTCAAAAACACAGGGGAAAAAAGACAGAAAAGCCCCTCCACTTTCCCCTAAACTCACATGATGCTGTTTATTTCTGAACCACCTTAGAGAAACTCGCATCAGAGCAAGGGGAGGGGAACAAAAAGGCTGTACAAATTATAGAGAGCCAAAATATTTACCACTAAATAAAAAAGTGACAACATTCTCCTCAATAAAAGCTATGCTCTTACCTGGTAGTTATGGACTTCAGGAGTATTTTTCGCACTAAGAAAGAAAAAAAAATAGTCTTATGTAATCAATACATCTATGTCACTACTTCCTGTAGTTCAGGATTCTATTCTTCAGGGAAGTATTATTACTGTGAAGTAAAACTCATATTCTTAAGGACATCGATGTTTTATTCAAGATAGACACCACAGCAATTATGGGTGCAAGAAAGAGGGGTGAAAATTTTTTTCTTCATTTTACATTTATGAAACAGAACAAATAATGCTAGTTAAGTTACTGTAAGAACAGTGAGCAGAAAGGACATACATTTTAATTTAGTCTGATCTCAAACACAAAAAGAAAAAAAATATGGAAGCACTTTAAGTCTCACAGGCAATCTCCAAGAAGAATCTGGTGCTGCATAATGAGAGACCCTAAAGCAATTCATCCCAAAAAAGAGAATATGTTTTGACAAATCCTCATACAGAAATGGTCTTCAGAATCCTATTTGCCTGACAACAGCAAATGAGAGGAAGAAAAAACTTGGACAGTTACTTACCACAGCTGTGCTGCTTTCACAGGATTGTTTGCTTCAACATGAAAAACAAAAATAAAAAACCTTGAGACATATGAAAAAAACTTAAGACATATGAGATATTGGTCATTTTGCAGCTATTGTGATTGGCAAGTTACAATCCAGCTTAAGCAGATCTTCATAAATACACATTTGCATGAATGGGTCAGAATCACTGGGCGACAGTATGTAAAGTATGAGCCAGACGTGAACTTCCCTCTGTTTCTGCAAGAATCCCTCAAAAATGACAGCAGACAAAGAATGTTCTTCACAAATGTGAAGGCCTTTTGGTAGAGTGAGTTCTGCACAAGTAGAGCACTACTTTTTTCACCTTGCTCCAGCTGCCATGTCAATACTATCATGTCCTTCAGAAATCAGAAGCCAACCCTCACAGCAATTTTGCATCTTCTAGAAACCAGCATATTTTTGAAGTTGGTAATTGCCTGTGTCTTATTACAGTAAATAATGTTAACAAAAAAAGCCTATCAGTTGGGAATCCAGGAAGGCACCTAGGAATCTTGGGCAACAAGGTCTTGGCTTGTGCTTTGGACTGACTGGAAAGAATAGAGAAGGAGGATGCTGAATGGACCTGGATGCATAATTTCTTTTTCCTAACAGTGTATTTTTCAATAGCACTGAAAAACTGCTGAGTGATACCGTTGAAAATCCTATGCTGAATGCAGGAAGACACACTGTAGAAGTCTCAAAGAAACTGAGCTAATAAATAATCTAATGTTTGTGTGATGCAACTATGTTCAGGTCTTAATGGCAAAGAGATGCATGAAAGACAATAACCTTAAGTCAGTTTTTGCATTAACTTAACAAACATGATGTTGAGTTCTCTGGAGGGAGATCATCTGGACATGACAAAACTTCTGCTTGTCTGCTATATACAGAGAACTACACTGAGCATAAGCCACACTTTCTCTCTCCAGCCCTTCATCTCACACACGTTAAGTCTGGAAGCACTGAGACATGAGGTATAACCTGCAGGTCTGACAGCCCCTGTTATTATAAAAATCAGATTAAAATAATATATTCTTCCACTTATGAAATTATCCACACTTACCAGGTAATTGACTCTCATGTATCACGTAACAGCATCTCACAAATTTAATGAATTTCGCTTTCCATTAAAAACTGACATGTACTAAAGAAGGTGTGTGTCCTACAGCCTCTAGAAAGAGTGCCTGCTTGCTATCCTTTTCACCCCACTGGATGTGAGAAAGTGCCCCCATAATACCCAGAAGAACCTTTTGTGGAACTGAGCTTCATAATCTAGGAACACAAAGGAGTGCAAAGACTTCCTCAGGGAAGGCCAGCTGACCCTACTCCATACAGCAACTACATATCCAGCCTCAAGTAATACAGAATTTACAGAGGGTTGTCTTACAGTGCTCTTTCCTAGTTTTTTTTACAAGAAGAAAAAAATTTCAGGTTAAGTTTTGAAGGACAAATGACAAAACCTTATCACTCCATTCAAATTCAGCACATTTCAACTCCCAGAGGAAGCTGATTAGGGTCATATTCTGGATAGGTGAATAAAATGCCATCACAGTCAGCAAAACAGCAACAACTACATAATGAAACTGTTCAAAAACCATAAAACTGTCTAGCTAGATAAGCAAGTTAGTGAGGCTTTTGGACACTGCTCCATGTTGCGTGAAAAAAGTATTTTTTCAAAGAAAGTGTTACTTGCTTTCTCCTGTTGAGTATGATGCAACTTTTCTTCCACTCCTCAACTGAGCTACAGAAGAAACCATAGGTACCTCCCTCTCCATAGATGAGATGGAAGAAATAATTGGGGACAGAGATTAAAAATGGCAGATACAAACAATGGCTCTGACTTTGAAGAAAAAAAGCCCACATGTGCATTTCTCATTTTTTAGGTGGCTCAACATGTTTGCCTTTTTATACTGTGGTACAGATTTCATGGTTGCAATATGACATCTATAGAGTTAACAGGGCACCTGCATGACTGGTTCAGTGAACACATGTTCAAACACTTACTCTTAAAAGTTGAATGCCTTCGAGAAGGGTATCGCTTGCTGGGCTTTCTTTCAAATGTACTGGTTCTGCGTAATCTTGTCCCATGTGTTGCTTGATACTCTGTCCGCCCGCTTAAAATACAGAAACAAAGTTAACTACTGCCTTTTGCTAGGTGCTGCACCTGCTCCTTTGCATAAGCACAAATACATTGCTGTTAGTTTGCTAAGTACCTGAATCTGAAGCGTGATCCCAGCCTGATGAAGTCGGATCTGCTGGATTTACTGTTTGCTGGGGCTCGCAATCTGAAGAAAGCGTGGTGCTCCACTGCACACTTCCACAAATGTTTGCACGTTTTGGCACTGTCTAACCGGAAAACAAACGTGTGCTCTTGCTCTCTGCCCTAAATGCAGAAAGAAAAGCTTTGGAAGTTGGCAAACATGACATTAGTTACTGTCCTTAGCAGGAAAACCAACGGTGTGCTGAGCCTCCCTTGTATTCGTACCCCACCCCACACTTAGTTGGAGCAGACCCAAGTAAAGGAAGAAAGTTACCTGATCATCATCTTCTACAACCACAAGCGTTAGTTTGCTCTTTTTAAAGTCCATTTTTGTGATTTTAGGCCTAAACACAAGAAGCAAAAAAGATAATTAACAGAAAAAGAAAATTTTGTAATCTACAAGAATCCTCCAAAATATAGGAGTGATCTACAACCCTAGAACACTTCAGGAATCACCATAATAAGTAAGATTTCCTGGAAAAGTTACTATTTTTTCAATAAATATTTCACTTTAGAGAGTGGTACTTCAGGCCAATTTACCTTTAGATTTAAACTTGTAGATTCAATCTACATTACAAAATATGGCCAAGGCCGCATTACAAAAGGGAGAAAGATTTTGGCATTTTAAAAGAAAGGAATATAATACAAAAACAGATTACCAAAAGAATAAGCCTATTTTGTTGGCTCCTTCAAAGATCAATATGCCTGTTGGTGTCAGTCCAAGAGCATATTCACAACCATCTCTTCCCTGTAAGCAAGCACAGAATCAATGTGCCATTAGTAGTGTGAATCATACTAGAGTGGTATTTCAAAATTCATAGGCTTAAAATGAAACCATACATTTTTTGTATGTTTTACATGGTTCTGATACCTGTGGAAATGGCCCCACACTAAGACTGCAGCAAGGGTAGTCCAGACCTCTACTCATACATGTTTAAGAGCAAGCAGTGGGCTGCAACCTTGTGGACTGCCTTGGGACGTGCTGAGTGTAACACACAGGGAAAAGAAGAGGAACTTACACTAGGAAGAGGGGAGAAGAGACACTGAACTCAAGTTCAGCTAGGGAAGGAGGAGGAAAGGTGTTTCTGTGCTTGCTTTATTGTCTTTCTTTTGGTTAGTACCCAACTACTTATGTTAAGTGGCAGTATATCAAATTAAATGAAACTCCCTGAGTCGAGACTTATTTGCCTAAGACAGCATCTCCATTCATTGTTCTGATCCCAAATTAATACAAAAAAGTGTAACTTGCATCTTACCTTAACTACATGCATATCTACACCATACATTTCTAGCCATTTAGCTTTGTTCAAGTAACACAATTCAGCCTGCGCCGGGCTCTTTCCCCTAAGAAGATAAAATACATTTTATGCTTTTCCATACATTTTTTTTCTGTTTTAAATGTTTTAAAATTTGTTCCCCCATTCCTTTTCTTCAGACCCTTCATTTTAATGACACTAAACAGTATTTCAAGCCTAGCTTATATTTTACCTGCTTCCCTCTAATTAGAGAGACAGAAATATAAAAAGGTCTACAATTGCCAGTAAGGATGAGAGTTCAAGAAGGACAGCACTATTAAAATGCACCCTAATTATTATCAAAATACAGGAAAAAGCATTTGCTACTATTCTGAACAAAAAACCTAGTGTGGATGTGTGAAAGGAGAGGAAAATGACAATTATTTGACATAAACAGGAAAGAAAGATTAAAAAAACGGCTTAAACCACTATGAAATAATCTAAAGAAAAACAAAAAGGAAAAAAGAAAACTCACCCTACCAACCTTCCCTAAGTTGCCACTTGCCATTTCTAGGGAGGGTTAGGGTTCAAAGTCTAGCTACAATACTGACTGACAGACATAGTCACTGTTTGATGTCTGTTGAAGGTGTTCTTGTGGACATGCTTGTCAGTGGATGAAAAGAAACCTGTTGATAGAGACACCACTCCCACACAGATACCCTACCTGCACTCTTTCCACTTCTGAAAAATGTCAAATTCCATCGCTTCGGTCTGGTTGGGTGCAAACCTGAATTCAGACACGAGTTCTGGTGTGTGCTCTGGGTGCTCACACTCTCCCAGCTCAGCTGCAATTGATCAGTTGAAAAGTTAAAAACAGAAAGATCATGGGATGATAAGAAACACTTAATTCTACAATATGCACAAAGTCAGTGCTAGTTTGTAAATTTCTAAGTATGTTGTAGAAGAATACACTTGTGCTGATGTTGTAAGATAACCTCCCTGTCCCCAAACTCAAATCAGATTTTACAGCGAAAGTCAAACACATTTGCAGGAGCAGTGTAAACTATGGTACAGAATTCTGACACTCAAGAATGTTAGAACTAAACCTCCTTAACTAAAGCTGCTTCTCTGGATTTTAAAGTATTTCAAGGAAATAAAGTTTCTATTAAAACCAAAAATCAATGCACTACTGTTTCAGAAGAGGCTGCTTTGAAACTTCCTCTCATTACAATGAGGTCATACTTTTCATTCCAAAACACTCCCCTTTCTATTGCATGCTTTGT
This sequence comes from Phaethornis superciliosus, assembly GCA_023637945.1. NCBI lineage: Eukaryota > Metazoa > Chordata > Aves > Apodiformes > Trochilidae > Phaethornis > Phaethornis superciliosus. The sequence goes on along the minus strand of JAJQWJ010000002.1, from coordinate 65,495,832 downwards.
TATATTACTGTTCATGTCAAAACATGAAGATAATACTTAGTATCAATAAATTAATGCTAAAGTTGTGTGGTCTTATTTTTTTTAAATCCAAAGTGGTGGTGTAATAGCTAGATTAAGTATTCTGTAAAGAAAGTAATGCTGAAGGATTAGCATCATTGAAGTGCCACTTTCTACTTGTATACCTAGGGCCTGGTATTTTACTTTCTAGGAGCAGAACAGTTTCAAACTCTACTCATCTCAGAGGGAGATGCAAGTGCTGAGCATCCGTATGACTGATACCCTTAGCTGTCTTGTGCCTGCAACATGCTTCACTCCTGGAATCTCTCAGCTATCCAAGACACCTCCACTCCAATGTCACTGCCTCGGGACTGCAAGACAAACATCATTGGCAAATACATCCTTCAGCAAGACCACACGTCACAGAGGGATGTGAATCCAAACCAGGCCTTTGTCACTTGCTGTTTCTTGACTAATAAAAAAAAAAAAAAAAGTATAGTGGGAAATAAAATCCCTTGCAGAAAGGTTTTACCACTTCAGGGCAATTTTATGTATAACTGTTGCAAACATTTAATTCACTCTCAGTTTTAAAAAATAACTAGCAGGATGCATTAGAATACACAAGTTACAGTTACATTCAAAATGCAATCTGATGACTGACACCTACGAGGCAGTTTTGAGCACTTGAACTTCACTCAAACATTTGGTATTCCTGAGGATACTAAACACATTTAATTCACTGATCTTCATTTCTAGCTGATCCTTAGCTGCCTCACAGTCTTTTTTTTTCTCTTCAACAGCAGCCTTCCCTGGTGAGTTACAGTACCTTTACCTCTATGTCTTTTTCTTTAATAGAGCTATCTCAGATCTGCTGCTATTTTATTTAAGTTGGAAGCCTATTTAACACAGCTGTTGCTAAGAATTACTGGCAGTTGGTCTCCAGTATGTAAGTGGGAACCACAACAAACACATTAGCAAGGAGGACTTCAGGGAAAAAAATTAAGAAACTGAAGTTTGATATGTTGACAACCATCTAGGAAAAAACATGTGAGATTTCTCTACTGGCTAACAGAGAGAAGGCAAGGAATGAAGGCTGACTGTACCGTAAAGAGGATGTGTAAGGATGAGAAGACAAAAGATACACAGAGAAGCTAGGGGAGAAGTACTGGGTACAAGAAAAATACCACTCTAGATTTTCAGTAGCTACACTCACTATTTATTTACTTTCAGGCAAAAAAATGATGTCATCATTTTGATCTCTAAGAAATAGGTCTTGAGTGTAAGAGTTAGTAAGAGCATCATCAGGTCCCTGCACAGGGCAGAAGGGTAGCAGAAGGGGAAGCACAGGCACCACGCAGGGATGGTCTCACTAGGGGTGAGGTTACTGGTGTTTTTATCTGTGAAAAAGGAAGCAAAAATAAAATACAGGCCATCCCAGATTTTCTCCATCACTTATTGTGATTATGTCAAAATACCAGAAAACTGAAACTAGGAAAAAAACAGTGGAAAAGTATAAAAATACTACCACAATCTAAGTATATTCCCACAGATAGTGCCAAGAAGTGTTAGTTATGGATGAGTACTGTATTACATTTACATAGTAATCATGGATTTTAGTTACTACCCAAAATGTTGAGGCATCAACCTATCATTTTGTGCTGCTTCTCCTTGCTTAGACCAGGGGTGAGGTTACTGGTGTTTTTATCTGTGAAAATGGAAGCAACTAATTAAATACAGTCTGCCCCTGATTTTCTCCATCTCAAAAACACAGGGAATTTCCCTGCAGCAGCTTTTTGCATAACACACAGAGCTGTGCCAGCCTGGTGCAGATGAAAACTGTAAAATAACCCAATGCGTTAAGATTTGCATTTGCTGGTTTTTGGAACTGAATTCCTGGTTTTGACCATCAAGTCCATCTAGAATCACTTGAATTACAAATTAAGAGACTATGCCTCAGCATTCTATATACTGTTGGAAACCAGCAGAACAGCAGAGTATTTTTCATTTCAATTCCTTCTCCTGCTGATATGCCTAGAATGATCCAGATCATTCCCCTTTCTTGTAGAAAAAAAATGAACTTGAGTTTCATTACACAAGTTTCCTCCCTATCTGCAAAACAAACAACCTGAAACAGAGTGAATATTTGTATTAATGTGTTTGCAGCAATAAAAAAACCTTACGTTTTTCCTACCATAAACAATTGAAACCTAGTGTCCTAGGATTTTCTTTAAACTTGTAACCCTTGCTCCTAACACAGAATTAATTGTGGTTCTTACCTTTCCACTATATTCTCTCCTCTCCAGCATCTGCCAACACCCTCACTCCTGTCTCACCTGCTGCAGAGTTTGGTCTCCCAAGCAGCAGTGCCCAGGCAGGAGGCAGCCCATGTTCTAAGCTACACCTGCAGAGCCCTGCCTGTAGCAAAGTGTGTGCTGATGGGCCAGCTGGCTCTTCAACCTGAAGAGCTAACAGTGTGCAGACACCACAGTTTCTCCCTCAGTGGGGAACTATTTGAGGCCTTTCTTCCACAGTCGGCCCATGGTTTCTATGAAACCTTTTGTCCATCCATACCTTTGAGGTGCCTTCCCCTCAGCAAGTGTGCCAAAATTGGCTAATGTAGTTCAGAAATTATGAATGGAACGACGGCAGGGAAGTAACCTCTCTAAAATTCTTCTCCTCAGGTGGAGGAATAGCACTTATACATGACCAGTGAGAAATCATTAGTAACAAAGAGTGAGAAGAAACTAGTAGACAAGGTTTTTTAGTACAGTGAGACAAACTGCTTTCAAGAAATGGCATACCTTGAAGACACAGAGCTGCTAATTCAACAGCAGTTTCATATGGGCATTTCAATCTTAAAAAGAAAAAAAAAAAGCTGTAAAAACAATGTATTTTTTCTCAGTGATTTCTTGCAATAATGCTAAAAAGTAATCTGGTATGAAATAGAAATATTAATTTCTACAAGATCCACAAGATATTAATGACACAAAACATCTACCATTTTTACTTGCACAATTATGATTTAGTAACTTGGTACATTCCAATTAGTACTGAACACAATACACTCCACCATAAAACAATCTTGAACTTACAGAGACAACAATAAATCGACTAAGAAATAATTTTCCCTCCAAACATGTGGGTTTGGGGTTTTTCTGTTTTGTAATTAAAAAAAAATAAAATAGAGCAAGTGTGAGTTTATTGGCTCACAGGGTGAGACTATAAACACACAAAATATTTTTTCAGAGTAGACCTGCACAGAAAATTTAGCATTTTCTCATCTTTTCCTCCTCTATTTTACCTACCCTACTGAAAAATACAGCAAGTCCATTTTCAAGTCAAAAAACAAGAGGACAGCCTTTGCTCTTTCTATACATTTCAATCATCTCATTAATCCAAAGGTCTTTACCCATTCTATTTGTCAATAATATACTCATGATGCACACAAAGCAATAGATCTCTGTATTCTAAAGGAAAAAAAAAGAGCATGTGGAACAGTAACTCATATTTATAATCTGTGAATGAATACTATATAGAACTAAAAACATGACACAGGTAAAATTTTAGATCACTAAGGGATTAACTATTATAAATACTTTAAATTACAGGTGTAAGAGCAAATACTTACTTCCCTGAAAGAATGTCTTGCCGGAGCTGTAATACAAACAGGTACCTGACAAATAAAAGTTCAGAAAGTCAAAATGTATATCATATCATCTTTCTAGCCCCAATGGCAAGAAAGAAGATTCTAATTCATTGAGTAGCCACAACATTTTCATTAATTTCCTCTGAAAAAAAAAAAAAAAAAGGGGGGGCCTTTGCAATATACACCTTACAACCTTCAATATTCCCATAGCATTCACTCAAATCAAACAGAAAAACAAAATTTTTTTCACCTACTGGCTGTTTTCAGGACATTGTCCAAAGCCTTGCTGTTTATGGATATGCTCTATCTGAGCATACACCATAGCAACCTAAATGTTTATTGACACTCCACTGTTCTCCAGAACTGGGTCTAATTCAAGCAAGAACTGAACTATGGGATCTAGAGACAAAACACAGATGAAGCCATGAGGCCTACAGGGCTACCTTCCCAAACAGGAATACAGAACATGGAAAAAGTCCAAACTGGACAAAAGAAAAAGCTTAAACTGAATTTTCACTTGAAGTAGTAGAAAAGTTCTGAACAAAAGAAATCAGTATTCCACAGAGCCCAAATGTTTATTTTCAGAATTTACAGCCTTCAAACTGCAGCAGTATTTTAACTGTTTGCTTAAGACAGTTCTATGCATGCTTCATGTTTTACAGCCACTCATGGAGTTGGGATTCCAGGCATGCAGAAGTGCCCCAGGCCATGCAGGAACTCTGTAAGGGACTGGATGGCACAGGCAGGGTCTGCACTGGCTGGGCACTGCATGGTGAGGCTTAAAATGATGAGTGACTCGAGAAGAAAGCATCAAGCACTCCTGAGAGCCAGCTCAGTAAACATGAATGTAAGCCTCTCCTGTCTTTATAAAAAAAGATGCTTGAAAGACAAAGTGTTTTTCATCACAGAGGATGTGCTGTGAACATGAAGGATGAATAACTGGAACTAGGAGAACAGAAATTAAAAGGAAGATTAAAAAGACTTCATATGATACACTAAAGCAGAATCAGATATATCCATGTTAGCTCTGTGTGACATCTCTGATTCATGTACTTGGCTAATATCTGACTTGCCAATCAAACCTGGATATCTGTCTGCATAGATTAAGGATAGACAAATATATTTCTTATTGTTTTCCTGATGATTCACAATCCCATGAGCTCTTCTAAACTTGCAAGAAAAATCTGGGCAGTGCTTCTATCAGCATCTGCAGCTCTGCTCTAGTTGGTATGACTTACTCTTGCTCCTTTTCTGCATGCAGACTGACAAGCATTGGCATCTCTCTTCTTGATATTCCAAACTGGCAAAATACAGTAGAAAGTTCTCCACAACACATATGTACAGACACACTCCTCTGGTATTCTTCTAACAAAACCAGCTAATCATGGCCCATAAAAGTGACAGAAGGTGTCTTCCAAAATGTTCTGGATTTCAACTGTGCTTTTAAATTGTAAAAAGACAGAGTGGTTGAAGGATTTGAAAACTTCCCCATTACTGTGCTAATTGTGAAAATACAGTGCTTACAGCTTCACTAGACACTGGAGCCTATAGGAAAACAGGTATCCACAAGGAATTTTGAACAGCCCCAATCAGGCCAGTTCATGGTTATTGTTAATGATAATTTTTCTTCTTCCTCTTTTCATTTTCTTCTTCCTCTTGAATTATTCCACTTGGAATACTTCTGAATATACAGTAATTAATTTTCATGCATTACTCAATATACTACATGGAAAATATGACCCAGCCAGTGTAAAGATTCTTAAAACCCCATCAACATTCAAAATTACTTTTCCAAACCAAAAAGAGAAATACAACTATTTGTTCACTGTAAAATCAATTTCCAGCTCATTTTCGTTTTCTTTTGATAATTTCACAGTGGTCTTCTGTCAAGCTTGCAATTATAAAAATATATTCTAAGTCCAAAAATTTAGCTGAGTAAAGAGATTTTCCAATTAAAATAGTCTGCTGAAATGTCACCTTTCAGCAATAATTATATCACAGAGCATCAAAGGTTAATACTTTTAGAGGAAATGTCTTACTCGATCACAGTAGTGATCACGTAACTCGGAAACCCGCATCTTTTAGTAATTAGGATCATATGCTTTGGAGGATTAAGGAAGCAATCTTGTGGTAGACAGTAATGGAATAATTTGACCACAGGGCATATGTAATACTTGTCAGACATGCACCCTAATGTATGAAAACTTTTCGGTTTTCAGAAAATATGTATAATTGCTACAAATTGAACTGCATTTTCTCATCAGAAATTCCCCCAAATCACCTAGGATTTCAGATTTGCTGAGATCTTATATTCAGTATGATAAGTGGCAGGGACTATAGGTTAACTATACATTCTATAGGAATATGCCATTTTATTGAATTAACACTGCTGCATTAAACTGATAGTGCATATTAAGGCCTCCATGTCAGCAGCATAGGGTGGTGACATTTAGCTCTGATTTTGCCTCAGGCAGTGAAAAAAATGTGCAGTCAACAGAGCAGATAGGAAAGGACACAGTAAACATATACTTGGAGGCATAAGTTTAATGTAAACATCCCACACACATATGAACTACAACAATCAAAAACCTTCAAACACCTTAGGCTGATTGGAAGTGCACTGATTAGAAGCAAATTAGAAGACAAAGAAAGTACCCTACAGTGAGAAACAGAAAAACAACCAAAAAACCTCAACCCAAAAAACAAGAACAAAAAGATAAAATTACAGTAATTTAGATTACTAGATGATTACTATACAAAGAAGATACAAAGTTGGCAGATACAAACAATAAGCAAACATTTCTCCTGCACGTGCTCCTTTCACAGTTTTCAGAATAACCTCTAAATCATACAAGGGTGCTAAACCCAGCAAGGTGTAGTATTCAAGCCCAGAAAAGAGCCCACCAGACTGAAACAATAGACCTCCAGATATTCCGAGGTGACTTGGTACAATGCAGTTTTTAGACCTGCACCACACAGAACTTGTGGGGATGCAGATGAGATTCAATCAACCGTTAACCAAGAACTCAAGATGTCTATTTCCACAATTCTGTGAGTTTTGCATTATTATTAAAATACCCTCAGGTCTCAGAGCAAGGGGGACAAAGCAGAGCACTGGCATTTTAACAGGACACAATAGAAAATCATCTCAGAGGGATGGCAGGAGTCAGTGGTGTAAAATGCAGCTGTCTCCCAGATGCAGCTGTCCCCACCCAACACTGCCCTTCTTTGCTAACTTCATAGCATCAGAACCCAGGATCTCCTACAGACTAAAACACTTCCAGAGGCCCATAAATGTTTTCTTGTCAGCAAATAGAAAAGATGTTTCTCTGACAGTGGGAAAACAAATAAGAAGTCAGATAAAATGACCACTCTTAGAAAGAAAGCTCAGGTCACCTGCTTGCAGTACCCCCATGTACCTTAGAGGTCTTTTTTACCCCTCTGCCAGTCACCCAGTTAACCATGCATAGTTCCTACCTTGTAAACTCCTCATGAAGGTTGTTTGGTTCTGATGAATAGTACTTAATTCGAAAATGCAACGTGTACGGAGGTCCAACTGTATATGCAGAGATTTTAAATGGGGGAAAAAAAAGTTTACACTGGTTGCAGTTCTGCTGAGGCAGAACAACAGCCACCACCCCACAACCCAAGAAATGAAGTATGTTTTTCAAAGTCTTTAAAGAAGCAAGTATTAAATGTTTTTAAATTTTAAAATGCATGCAGTGAAAAAAAAAAAAGTAGATGATTACCATAGTTTATAGAACTCTAGTCATTAGATTAATCAAGCAAGTCTATTTGGCAAACACATTTTTATTCAAAGAGGTGTGCACCACAGCACGCTGTGAATGACAGCAATTTCCAGGTATGCTGCCTGTTTCTTGGGGCAAAGGGAGAGGAAAGGGAGAGGGAAAGGAGAGTGATGCTTCTTGTTACCAGGCATAAACACCACTCCAAAATAAACCCCACCCAACACATTTTCTCTGTGAGTGAGGAAAGTAAGATAAATAAGATGAAAAGTGCCAGAGAGGACTCTGGAAGGCACTCGTGAACACAGGAAGCTAACGAATTCCAAGAAGTGGAGCTGCAAGGATTGCTGTTTTCTAATGCCAGGTGAATGTCAAGTCTGACTTTCTATGTAACACAGATAATAAGTTATCCAGCTACCAAGAGACTGTGACCAATGCATCCTTATCTGCCTAAGCCTCATCCTCTAGACCAACAGTGTGATGGTATATTGAGTGCTGGGAAAAGGACTCCTTTTCAAAACTTTCTAAGGTCTTCTGTAACACCACATCAACACAGTATTTATGTGTCCATTAACGATTCATTTTACTAAACGGCATGCAGCCAAAACTCCAATAATTAGAGCTTTGATGTTGACTCCAAGGATAGCTTCTAGAAGACAGGTTACAGTACCCTGAGGCTGCCAGCTAGGCACCACTGGTAAGGTCTGCATCAGTGACATAATGACTCTTACCTGCCCACTGCTGGGAAAAAAAAACAGCAGTGAGCAACATCCATCATGACAGAGGAACTCTTCTCAAAGCACCTGGTGAATGCAAGGTAAAGAAAAGTATCCTATTGTGAGACAAACCTTTACAATATTCATCAAATTACCTCCCTCTTCAGTGTTCCTCGGGGCAGGGCCTGTCCAATTTCTTTTAAAAACAGCCCCTTCACAGATTAAACACAGACAAAACAGTGCAGCTAAACTGTTTGAAGGTGTTACAAAATTTTTTAATTTCCTCATTTTAAGACAGATCAAGAAAAGGACAAACTATCATGGAAAGAGCACCTACAAACCACTTAGTCACTTAAGCTAAAGCAGCTTGTGATGTGACAAAAAGGTCAGAGAAAGCCAACCACCAAAACTTTACCATCTATTCTAGCAGACTGACACCCACACGCCATGAAGTGAAAGCAAACTGTCCTAAAGGCCTTTGAAGAAGAAATCCACCGCTTAACAAAAACTGTCCAGATATCTGGATTCTTATCAGAAAGAAAGGCAAAGCACCAATGAAGCAATCAAGACCCATCTCTGTGAGGTCCTGCAGAGAGGTCAACAATTTCCTTGCAAATGCTGTATTTCAGTCTCACAGAAGCAACACTATCAGTTGGTCCATGGCTGTTGCCAACCGCAGTATAATATCATAACACATCAGTGCCAGTGCTGTACTGTACCCAAGCCTGCAAACAGATTATTAGAGATCCAGAAGCACTCTGGATCTGCCTTAGCTAATTTCCACAAAAAAACTCAGTGGCCAAACTCAAACCCTGCACCTCAAAATTCCTTTGATAAAACAGAAGATATTTCTGCTAGTTTTATTTCTAATGTACAAAAAAGAGGTCAATTTCATGCTGAAATGCTTTCCATTTACTCTTTGAAAAAAAAACCAAAACCCAAAACAACAGGAAATCTGTTCTGGATCAGAAGCAGTGACAAACTGTGATCTGTGTCCAGGCAACCTGATTTCACAGATCAGGCAGAAATTACCTGGCAACCTACTCTGCCTCAGACAAACAGCACATGTTTAATGAGAGCTGGTCTACTGCTTGGAAGTGCTCTTGCATTGAGACATGATATAGTCAGCCAATCAGTCATTAAATTAAATCTCTTTCTTAAGAAATATTTATTCCATTAAAGGTCATATTTAAACATCCACCATCACATTCAAATACTCTATGTTCACATTATTAAGGAAGTAAGAAATTAAAGAGGGAGAGACATGGTACTTACTTTTTATTTGCTTCTTAATGAATTTTGAAAGGTCCAACCAGTGCTAAAAAAAGAAAATCCATGTTTAAATGCAGTTCCATTTCAAGATTTTGATGACACCATAAATGAATACACTGATGCATACTCCCCTCCCCTTTTTAAACTGATGACAGAAGATCACCAATAGATGCAACTATGATGACAAAAAGTATTCTTTCCAGCAAAGTTTACGCACTCTCTGATCAGTGTAAGTTACAGGAGAGTAGCAAGAAACACTTCCTGGTGTAAATTTAGCTTAAATCTTTTATGGTCTCTGTGCAATGTCCTATGGCTGCAATCTGATGTGAAGCAACCCTATGTAAATGTTCTGTTGCACAAGGTAGTAAAACAGTACTTGGACTTCCTTAAAATAAGTGTTTTTCTATCTTTATGTATATATTTTAAAACAGACTAAGTACTATGGAACAAAATCTTAGGAGAAAACCCCCTATTCCTCCCTATTAAAGCATTCATGCTTTCAGAAAAAGGAAAATCTCTGAAGGAGTACTTATCACTCCACTAACACTGTGCTATCATGGCTAAGTAAATGTGATTTTTTTTTTGACAGTAATGCTTGTATTTATTGAGTAAGTATATCCTAAGCCAAGGTAAAAATTTATTTATCACAGGTACAGAGAGGTATACGTCAACAGTCTTGTCAACTTGAGGTAAATAAATCTCTTGAGGTAAATAAATCTCACAGGAAAAAAAAAAAAAAAAAAGAGAAAAAGAGAAATGGAACAATTATTCTGAAGGTGATTTTATCTGCATGAGACCTGCTAGACTCTCTTAGGTGAGGTTGCCAAGGAACCCATCTGTACAATCTGAGAAATCTCTATTACAGAAGAAATAAGACATTACAGCAACTCATACAAATACATTCCACAGAGTTGCAAGTAATTTTTTCTGTCTCTACTTTGCACTCTTATGAAGAATGACACCAGAAATCACAGCTGTTGATACAAGCTTTGTGAACTTTGAAATATTTGGTAAGGAAAGAATACCAACATTGAAATTACTTGTTTTAATGACTTTTTTTTTAACAGTCTTAACACTAAAAAGATAAATTTTTAACAGTTTACAAGTCTGTTACTTTTACACCCCCAGGGCTGATTAATTTTTTATGCTTCAGATATCCAGCCACAAAAATGTCTTTCTCCTCAATATTTATTTTGGCTAAAGATAAACCACTCGCAAAGACAAATATACCGAATTCCATTAAAAGAAGTTTAGTGTCATAGTAAATAAAACCAAGCCTGAATAACATCTATACTACAGGCAAAAATCCCCCAGTAACTTTTCACCTGTGGCTCATGCTAGTAACTTGTTCAGAAATAAGCACCACACAACCTGAATTACAAAAATAATAACAGCGGATAGTCCCAATATTGGAATGTGGTGTTCTAAAATCAAGTATTATTTGCATTAAAATGTATTAAAACTCAAATAACATCAATTTTCAAACTTACAAGTAATAAGTGCAAATAACTCAAAGAAAGTTAAAAATAGAATCCAAGTATCATTTTGGCTGGAAAAGACCTTTAAGATAAAATCCAAAGTCATCCTAGAACTCCCAGGTCCACCGCTAAATTATGTCCCTAAGCACCACATCTACATGTCTTAGGGATGCCTCCAGGGATGGTGAATCAACCACTTCCCTGGGCAGCCTGTTCCAGTGCCTGACACCCCTCTTCATGAACAAAAAACTCAGAGCAAGAATCTAGGAACCCCTAGATTTAGGAACTGCTGCACAGACCATTAAATGAGACTATAGCTTACACAACCTATCATTCCCTCTCCAAATCTGAGCAGCCCGAGGCAGGACATGGGCTGTCATTTTCCAGGCCTAGCAGTTTTTCACAGCTGCAGATTTGTGAACCAATACCAATTTAAAAGCAGATTTTTTTTTTTTTTTATAGCTACTCCTATGAAAATTCCACTGAATTTCAACACTCCTTTGCCTCAGATAATGTTGGAAGACTCCTTCACACTGGAAACAACAGCTTTCAAATGGCCCTCTCAGCTCAAAAAATTTCATAACATTCTAGCTAAAGCCAAAAAAAGGCTTGGGCTTGGCTAGGTACTGCTTGCTGACTCAAGAACAAGAAACTGAAAGTAATGAATTATGAGTTCACACTAGGAAGGTGAACAAACCCAAAGGAGACTTCTGCTCTCTCAGCACCTATGACTTTTGCTCTGTTTAATTTGTGCTTTGTCTAAACAACTGTATATAATTTCAGGATCTGTACACAAAGAAATTTAAGAGTAAGGTTGACAACAGTTATATCAACTATACAATACCACATTACCTATATCAGAAGTATCAGTAAAGAACAAGGAGAAGCAAAAAGATTAATTGGTTGAGGACTGTGTTATGATAGGAAGTCTAAGCTACTTTGCTCACACCAAGGGAAAAAAAACAACAAACCCAAACCTGGTCAAACTGACATAATCAAGATTATATGATTATTGTAGAACAGAATATAGCAGAACAGAATAAATAGGTCAGTTGGAAGATATTTACAATGTTCATCTAGTCCAACTGCCTCACCATTTCATGTCATCTTTTCCCAACACCTTTTAAACACTGATGGAGCTGGGACATCAACCACCTCTCTAGGAAGCCTGTTTGAGTGTTTGATCACCCACTCAGTAAAGAAATACTTCCTAATGTCCAATCTAAACCAAATCTGGCACAACTTTGACCCATTCCCACAAGTCCTGTCACTAGGTACACCAGGGAGAAGAGATTAGCACCTTCCCCTGCAGTTCCCCTGCTCAGGAAGCTGTAAGAAGAGCATTGAGGTTGTTCCTTTAATTCTGTCAGGTGATCTGGAAGTTCACATGCTGGATTAACTTCCATGTATTCCTGTTTAAATGGCGTATAATTTCTTTAGTTTGCCAAATGAATAATATTTCCTATGGTATTAAATGACAGAAAACAGTAGTCACTGGTTAGGATTTATGTATCGAAATCACACACCCATCAATTCCACATGAAAGAAACAACACTAAAATAAAAGATTTCTTAAAATACTAGAAAAACATACTTATCCCAGCATGCTCTCCTATTATCACTTGCTTTATCTAACTGAAGTGGTGAAAAAAAAAAAGTATCTCAACAGTTCTTAAGTAGTAGTATCCAGTATTTTCTCAAAATAGTGATGCATCAAAAGAAAGGTATATTTGGTCAAGATATATCAGATCAACTATAGCTACTGGAGCAGTCTAAATAAGGACCACAGTCAATGCCAAATGAAGACTGGAAGGGGGAGTACCAGAGGTTGACACAAACCCATCATATACCTGAGCTTTGCAAATTCCACTGTCCCAATGCCTCTCTACTTGCTTCCCCACCTCCCCTTTTTTCCTGGACACAACTTCATTCCCCATTTTTCAACTTCATCCCAACCCAGCAGGACAGGGAGGTTCAGGGGTTGAGGTCAGTTCATCATCAGTTCATCAGTCTCTGGTGCTCCTTCTTCCTCATATTCATCTCCTGCTCCAGCACAGGGTCCCTCACACAGAAGATAGTCCTCCACAAACTTCTCCAACGTGGTTCTTTCCCATGGACTTCAGTTCTTCATAAACTGCTCCAGCATGGGTCCCTTCCACAGGGTGCAGTCAGTCCTTCAGGAACATACTGCTCCAGTGTGGGTTCCCCACAAGGGCCCCAGTTCCTGCCAGAAAATCTAATCCAGCACGGGCACTTCACACATTCACAGGTCCTGCCAGGAGCCTGCTTGAGTGTGGGCTCCCCTTCAGGCACATTCACCCTCTCCTGTGTGGACTCTAAGAAAGAAACTGGTGAGTGCGGTGTGGGTGCTGCATAAAGCCTTTGGGTTGTTCAGGGGCTGGGCCACACAAGGGCACACTGAGTGAGCTGTCTCTGCTCTGCATTGAGAATGAAGGCTCAGGGGTGCACCTGACCTGCAGCTTCAGCTGCTTGCTGAGAAGCTGTAAAGATGAATAGTGACTTCTCAGAGGTGCTCCATGGCAGGCACCACAGGCAGGAGAAGTCCCAGATAGACAAAAGGCAGACTGTCAACCTAAGATTGCCCAGACAAAGCACCAGTGCCCAGAGGAACTGTGGAACTGCCATCCCTTAAGGGTATTCAACCTGACTGAACAAAGCCATGAGAAAGCAGATCCAACTAGGGCAGCTCTGAGCAGGAGCTTGGATATATCCACCCCCTTCAACAGAAAACTTTTGGAGGCATCTTTCAGAACACCGCTCTACAATCTCATCTACCTGACTTGAAGAAAACAAACAAACAAACAAAATCAGGTAACTTTCTTCCTTTACTTGGGCCTGATCCAACTAAGTGTGGAGTGTGCTCAGGCTGGTAAGAACACAAAGGAGGCTCAGCACACCGTTGGCACAGGCTATGGTTTTCCTGCTAAGGACAGTAACTAATGTCATGCTTGCCAACTTCCAAAGCTTTTCTTTCTGCATTTAGGGCAGAGAGCAAGAGCACACATTTGTCTTCCAGTTAGACAGTGCCAAAACGTGCAAACATTTGTGGAAGTGTGCAGTGGAGCACCACGCTTTCTTCAGATTGCGAGCCCCAGCAAACAGTAAATCCAGCAGATCCAACTTTATAAGGCTGGGATCATGCTTCAGATTCAGGTACTTAGTGAAGTATAGAATCACAGAATAAAAGAATCACAGAATGTTCTGGGTTGGAAGAGACCTTGAAGATCATCTAGTTCCAACCCCTCCCTGCATGGGCAGGGACATCTCCCACTAGACCAGGTTGCCCATCCAACCTGGTCTTGAACACATCCAGAGATGGGAACAGCTTCCCTGGGCAACCTGTGCCACTGTCTCACCACCCTCACTCTAAAGCATTTCTTCCTAATGTCTAATCTGTATCTACCCTCTTTCAGCACAAAACCATTACCCATTTCCTATCACTTTGTACTCTTGTAAGAAGTCCCCCTCCAGCTTTCTTGTAGGCCCCCTTCAAATAGTGGAACAGGCTGCTTCTTCATGTCTGCCCACCTGTGACACTTCAGGGGCTACAAATCCACATTTACCCCACTGTGCTCCACCGTGCTCCTCCATAGGGTGCAGGGGGATAGCTGCCATCTCACCATGGGTTGTGGGGAAATCTCTCCTCAGCACCTTTCGCCCTCCTTCTTCACTGACCTTGGTGTCTTTTTGTTCTCCGGAATTTTTCTCTCCCTTCATCCTCTACTCTGCTCTGTGAGTCCTTTTCTTAAATTTTTTTTGCAGAAATTTTCCCTTTCTTGAATATGTTACTCGCAGAGGTGCATCTGGCTTCCCATATCTGCTCAGCCTTGGGCAGAGGCAAGGCAGGGATCTGAAACAGGAGAGCTTCTAGCAGCTTCTCACGGGAGTCACTCCTGTGTCCCTCCCCACTTCTAAAACACCACTGCATTAACCCATGACACCCCCCATTATTATAAAGGGGAAAATGGAAGACCTCCCTAAAAATTAGGCTAATCAGTCCCATCTCCATGCTCAGCAAGTTCATGGAACAGATCCTCCTGAAAGGCTCTGCTAAGGCAGACACTTGTAATGAACAATTCTTTAAAACAGCGCTGGGAGACTTTGCAGAGGCCCAGGGCTCGTGATGACAGGTGGAGGGCAGACCCTGTAGCCAAAGGGCAGCATTTCTCCCGGGCAATGAACATGGCAGGTGAGAGAACCCCAAGAAAGGGGCCTCCACCTCCCACATTTGGGGATCTTCCAGGCCATGGACACCCCATGTCCAACCCCACCATATTTGGCCACAGCCACAGCTGACCTCACAATGGTCTCCTGCCCTATAAAAGCAGGAGCCCCCACACCCGACCCACAGTTCACCCTCGAGCTTCCAGGCCTTGGGATGCCAACCATGGGTGGAAGGAAGAGAAGCTGGAGCAGGGAGGAGAGTGCCTGCCCACCTCGGCAGGGGAGGCCACAGAGCTGCTCCCCAGAGCCCCAGAGGAGGAAGACACCTCCCGGGAGGAAGAAGGGGAGGCAGCAGAGGAGGAGAAGGAGGAGGAGGAGGAGGAGGAGGAGGACCCCTCCTGCTGTGAGCGAAAGTGAGCTGGTGTCTCTGTGCCGGGCCATGCAGCTCCTGTCTCTGTGCCCAGCAGGGAAGGCTGTGGAGCACAGGCTGCTGCCTGCCTGCCAGGAGCCAGAGCAGCGAGGGGCCGGGCCGCCCACCTTGCCATGGGGCAGCACACAGAGGGTTCCGGCAGCCACCTCCCAGGGGCCTGGAGAAGGGTGAGCAGCAGAGGAGGAACATCCCCCCTCAGCCCATGAGAGCCACTGCCCGGGCTCACACAGCTGATGCTGCCCAGCACGGAGCTGTGGCCGCAGGGGCACACAGCACAGGGCCCTGGCGTGTCTGTCTGCTGGGGCTTGGTGTGAGGCCCGGGCATGAGAGACAACACAGTCACTGGTCACAGGCAGTGCCTGACCACAAAACAAACTCTGTGGCTTCCCACAGGCTCCTCTTCAGCCTCTCCCACCAATACACTGCTCCCTTGTTCATTACCAAGGCCTTCACAGACCCTTCTTTTCCAACCTCCACCACTACCCAGTGCCAAAATGTTCCATTCCTCTGCACCAATCCCAGGGGGAGAGTGGAGGAGAGGGCCTGGCCTCCATCCAGCTGTTGCCTTGCCCAGATGGCAAGGGACATTTCCCCATCAGCCGTTCTGCCTTTGCACCTACCTCCCATTACTTTTGCTAACATCACAAAGACACAGAGTTCATTTCTCTACACCTTTTTTCAGTTTTAATTGGACAACTACATCTCAGTTTCCACAACCGGAAAAGGAACACAAGCCTTATCTATAGGAGCGTGTTCTCTACAGAGAAACATGAACTTGCATTCAAATAAAGCTTGAAGTCCACTAGCTGATGGGGTAGAGATATTAATAATGGTCTAACAAGTGCAGGCAAATAAGACAACAGCAGCTGTCAACCATTTGTGTCGCATTCCCAGAGTACAGAATCCCCCAAACACACTACTAGCATCTGGCTGGTACAATAACTAGAGGTAACCTCTGTCTCAAGTGAAAAAAATGCTGCAACAGCTACTAATGTTAACAACAAGAAAGTTGGAGAGGGACTTTCCAGAAAGTTATGAATGCCAGGACAAGGGCTAACATTTTAAACTAGAAGAAGGTAAAATTAGGCTAGACATGAGGAAGAAAGTCTTAACTGTGAGGGTGGTGAGACACTGGCACAGGTTGCCCAGGGAAGCTGTGGCTGCCCCCTCCCTAGAAGAATTCAAGGCCAGGCTGGATGGGGCTTTAAGAAACCTGGCGTAGTGGGAGGTGTCCTGGTCCATGGTAGGGAGATTGGATCTAGAACATCTTCAAAGTCTCTTCCAACCCAAAACATTGTATGATTCTATGATCTATGGAGAAGCAGGTACCTGTGGTATACTTTTTTGTACTTCTTTGACCATGAGCTGTCCTGCCTTCCCCAGATTGGATGCGACACCCACAGCCTTGCAGATGGTGGTCAGTCCCATTACCGATCAGGACAGGGACAGGGAGTTCATTTCTCTCCACATATTTTAGTTTAAATGAGACAACTAATTCTTTTCCATAAATGTAAAATGCACACAGGACTTTCCCATAATATTGTGTTCTATAGTGAGAAACATGAATTGGCACTGATGTTTCTGAGGTGATCATCTGAGACAAGCTTAAAAATCATAGCAATCCCATATAACTCAAAGGCTAGCAATGTCTGTATTTCATGCCTATTTAGAGCACAGAATATCTGAGGAACAGATTAGTCTCTCAATCAAGGAGTCCTGTTTTTCTAGTCACAGTGTGCTGAGGCAGAGATGCGGTGCATTTTCTAAAGGCAATAAGGAGTAAGACAGAGAAAAACCTACCTAGCCAGAGGAAAAGCAGAGAATGAGATCAAGGTAAAATGCTCAAGTGCTACAAATAGCCATTTGAGGGAACCACAAAAAGAACAAGCAAGTCACAAAAAGTCACATCCGAACGTCAGAAATCATGTGAAAGGGAAAATTTTGCAATGCTGTGTTTTGCATCAACCTTTATGAAACTAGTTCTTACCATTTCTTGTATGCAAGGAGCCTCTGAATAAACATATAAAAAAGAATGTTGCCAGGGGCACCTCCTGGCACAGCTGCAATACAGAAGCAGCTCTTGGAAGCTTTGGCCTTGTCAAAGCACAGGGTTTTGTAGATTTTTTTCAACGTACTGACATATTCAATCAAGTAAGCTGACATTCAGCATCCAGATTCCACCCCTACCATCATGTAAACAACCTTTTAAATGCAGTTACTAGTTTCAGCTGGCTCTTGCAAAACCCTCACTATATGCAGTTCCACGTCTTCCTTTTTCAGTCAGGAACCCCTACAAATACTACTGTAAGTTACACGATGTTCATGACTGTTGCAAACATGCTCTAGGAACTAGCAACACCAGGCACTCAGCTGTCCTATGCCACCTCCACATTCCACCCTGTCTCCCTAGAGACACCATGACCACTGTTATCAGGAAAAAATAATAAGGCCCTTGGTTTTCTCACCTCTGTGGTTGGACTGATGCAGCTCTAGCTTGCACTACAGTGAAAGGTTCTCTTTCATGAAACACTTCAGCTGTTCTTATCTCCTGCCCTTCTAGAGTTCTTCGTAAGCCCAGCAACTCTGTTAATTTTAAATGAGGGAGTACTTTCCTCATACACCCTCAAAGTGTATGAAACACCCCATCTGTGCTGAGCCTCACTGTCCATTGTCATTCTGTTGCAAACACTACTGTTCTGAACAATCTAATGCATATATACTGGATGCACTCTGCTGATCCTTGCATGCTTTTCTGAAGCTACTGAAGTGCATGCATCTTTTTCCAATGAATGAGGTGTAGCATCAGATAGATCACCTCTGCCACAGTATAAAAGTAACTTCTTTTTGTGGACTCCAGCTTTATGATCCACATGCCTTCATTTGCCCCCCCTGCTTACTTCTGTTTCTAGCCATTAATAGTTGAAGCAGTATCAATGTTCTATGGATCCACTCTGTGAGAGAACTATGTCTCAATGACAGAAGTAAATTTTGGGCCAACTATGACACCAAAGGCAGCAGAATTATATAATTTTGTCCTTACTAGAGTCATAGAACCAAAATCATTTGCAATTGTAATAACAGTTAGGTTCTATTTAAGTAATAATGTTTCTTGCAAGTGTATCTGTGGCATATGATTTCAGCTAGACTTAGTGACACAAAGTCTGAAAGGATTTTTTTAAATAGACTGCATTTAGCCAGAGTAATTTTGCCGTCTATACTTCCAAAACAACATGGCAATTTATTTGCAGAAACTCCTTCCAATTCTGCCAAGTTCCCAAGATCTACCCTTTGATCTCGATTTTGCAGGACATTTATCCTGTTTTCAGAATATAACTGCTAACTTTTAGTAAAAAATAATTGCCGACTTGCTTAAATAGCTAGCTTTTAATGAAAGAAAACTGTAGTCTCCTAACATGAAAAGCCTGCTGCACAGCTCTTATACCTGCCCATTTCATAACCCTGAAAATACATTTCAGATCATACCCTGTATGGATTACTTTAAGGCACTTTATAAAATGTTTTTTTACAGAAACTAAATGTAAAATTAATATTCCATGTATTTCAAATCCTGTCACCCCAAATTTTTAATTATCACCATGAATATTAAGACTGAAAGACAGAACTGAAAAACAAAAACTCCAATGACAGTATTATATAGTACGATTTCTGCATGCACAGCAGCATATCAGAACGTAACATAACCAAACTGGTGGTCATGAAAGCCTTGCCTGTCCCAGCCTGCTTCTGCACAGGACCATTCCAGAAAGATCCTGATAGGTGACACGGTTTGTCTGCAGTCCAGATACATAGTAAAAACACTGGAAACATCCTTTGAGACCATTATCCTATCTTAATTCATATACATGATAACCTACTTCAGCCCAAGGAATATTTTGCTTTGCAGATCTGAGGCAACAGAAGCAAAATTTGTATTTGAATGTGAGCACAATTACTACCAAACAAAACAATAGTACGGAAAAGATTTCTCCCTATCTCTTCTTGGCAATGGAATCTCGTATCCCAGAGATGGGGAACAGAAGAAAAAGTTAAACAAATTATTTAAAAACTTGTTTTGTGTAGCATAATTCTCAATAGATTTATTATACAGACAACAAAAGCTGATGCCAGTCCAATTTTATCAATAAAAAGCAAGTTACCTTTCATTTTGAAGCTTGTGCCCAAACACTCACAAAATAAACTGAAAGGATTTGTAACAAGCAGACGACAAACCTGACTAAAATCTGTGTAAGAAAACTATGAAAACCACTTCAGCTTATGCTCAGCTTCAGACCATGCACAAAGATGAAATAAAACAGCAAAAACCACTTGCTATCTAGATAGACCAGAGACTTGACATCTCAACATTTAGAAGAAAGGTGGAGAAGCATCACTGACAGACAGCAGAACAACCACCAGCCCTGCATGGCTGCTTCTAAAGTCTGTGCAAGGGAAATTGGTCTCCAGTCCTTCCAGAAACAGCAAGTTCTACTGAAAGACTGAAAACTAGAGATGCTCTGGGAATTCTTTGTCCTTTGGAGTCTCCCACCAAGAGTTCATAGACTGCAACACAGCCTTGGACAGTCACAGCTGGAAGAAGCCATTCACCAGGTGTTTTGCATCACTATGGAGTCAGTCACTTTGCCTTTGCGAAGCTTCTGAACCAGCATTTGTATCACTGCCACTATCAGTTACTAACTGAGCTCTACAGGATATTGTTCCCTCTACAGGTCCCGGGTCCCTCCAGCTCTGTTATTTTTGCTCTGGGCTACAATCCACATCCTGCAACAACCACAATTCCAAACAGCTCATCATCCATCGGAATGTGAGAAATTCAGGGAGGGGAAATAGCCACAGATGAATTTCAGTGTTTATTCCTGGAGACATGGAAAGTTTCTACCAGAAGCAGAAAAGGGAACATTTTGCATTATCAAAATATTTACCAGCCTTCCTCCCAACATTCAATGTATTTAACAAGAAGGCTTGCCCCTATTTTCTTCTGCCTAATGAGCATATTGCTACAGTATTAAGCGGTACATAAGAAAAGACTCCTGAATATCACACTATGAGGCTAATTGACTAGTCTGAGTTGCTCATCTTTCCACATCACTCACCCCCTTAAGAATTCTCAGCAGTAATATTAAAAGCAAGCAGCTGAATGACAATGAGCCCTTAAAAGAAAATTCAGATGCAGCAGAGGCAGTCATGAAGCACTAAGTCCTTTCCAAGGCCCTTACCCAATACCTGGTGAAGCATTCAGGAGCCTCATTGATGATGTGCAAAGAAAACGAAGGCACTTGAATATTGTTCTTTTTTGTCCAGCTTATGTGACCCCCCCACTCTCACATTGCATTGTTGAAAGACTACATTGTGAAGCATACACGATCCTGGCCCTCCCTGAAAAACCTGGTCACAAGGCCATGTCCCATACAGGTAAGGATCTCAGTGTCTGGGTCCTGACACATTGCTTCTGGTTAGACTCAGTCTGTGTAACACAGTTGTTTCCCCTTTTTAGCCCTTGCATTTTTGTATTAGACTGTTTTCATAATTTTTTTTTTAGTTTCTACATATCCTTCTCTATCATCCAATCTTCTTCCCTCTCACAGCAAATGAATCAAAAACCCCATTTAGGAACTGTTTGATATTAAGAAGTTCTGATGAAGATGCAGCTTGCAAGGACAATTTACTGCAGATCACTCCTAGCTCTCATCTCCCCAAAGAATCCTAACCCTCACGGTAGCCCTGGGCACCTGCTGGAGGCACATGCTGTCCTTGCTCAAAAGTCCTGCTGTATACATGCTGTAAACCTGTTGCTTCCCAATATTCCAGATACACTGGGTGTGTACACCCATCCTCAAAATGGCTCAAATGACTGCAGAGTGCAATATATCTACACAGCTGGGACAGGCTGTTCCATACATATATCTATATATCTCTATCTTTTTTAAGACAAGGGGCCTCCTGCCCTATCTTCACTTTTCAATTAGTCTCTGACTGTTCTTGTGATCATGAACAAAATCATGAGGAAAACAGAAGCAAATTCCAAGCTTATCAACATGGGCAACCCTTCTCTTCTGAGTTTCTATAAAACAGGAAGTGTCTGGGTGAGTATCCATGTTTTGCTATCACAGGACAGACAACTGCAACAAAGAATACAACTAGAAATTAAGAGATCTTTATCCTGAGAGAATCCTATAATAGCTGCATCTCATTAGGAGCTGTAAACCACAAAAGTCCCTTTTCTTACAATGATATGAAATAAGAGACAGTAAAAGGACAAGACTGGACAAAAGGTAAAGAAACATTAGCTACCATAAGCCTAAAATAAATGCCTACTAAGTAGGCCTCATGCAACCTGGTCTAGTGCGAGTTGTCCCTCCCCATGCAGGGGGGCTGGATCTTCATTTTTTTTAAGGTCTCTTCCAACCCTAGCCATTCTATGATTCTATGAAGTACCCAAACCAACCACAGAACACGTTGCGCATAACCAGTTTCTGCAAAGATCAATAGAATACTGCATGGCAACTCAACTTCAATAGTCTCACAAGATTCTATTATTGCTATTTCCAACCTTGACAAAAGCTTTCAAGCCTTCCTATTTTGCTAGAACACACACACATGACAGTAAAAGTAATTAAAAAACACAGCAAGTTTTACATTTCCTCTGCACCACAGAGAACTATGTAAGACTGACACTTCAGTCACCCCAAGCACTACTTCTCTGTTGAAGCCCTGTAATAGCTGAACTATAAATTATTTGATTCCCTTTTCTTTCCTTCCTCCTTTCACTCTGACTTTCTCTCTTTCCTCCCTTCCACAAACAGAAGGAACAGAAAAACAGAGCAGCTTTTTTATTACAAAATGATGAAAACATTTGAAGGGACTCAGAATCTTACCAGACTCACTAGAGCTGTCCCCAACCTCTTTTGATGATACAAAAAGTAATGAAGTTTGAGCATGCACCTCCAATATACGTGTACTTATTTATAAATTATATAAGTGTCCCGCTGGACTACTGTATTTTACACATTATAAGACATTTACAAAATTAGAAATTAGTAAAGGATGAGAACAATTAAAGAACCACCACTAGAATGGCTGCCACTGTCTCAGGTGTTCTGTTACTGAGTCTGGTAGAAAAAAAGAGATGGACCAAAGCTATTATAATGCAACTAAAGTAAGACACAGTTTTATTCAAAGAGTCACAGAATGGTCTGGGTTGGAAGAGACCTTGAAGATCATCTAGTTCCAGCCCCTCCCTGCAAGGGCAGGGACACTTGCAACTAGATGAGCCTGGCCTTGAACACTTATAGGGAGGGGGCATCCACAGCTTCCCTGGGCAAACTGTGCCTGTGTCTCACCACTCTCACAATAAAGATTTTCTTCCCAATAGCTAATCTACATGTACCCTCTTAAAGCTTTAACCTGTTGTTAAATTACCTATTGTCCTATCACTACATATCCTTACGAAAAGTCTCTCTCCAGCCGGGGTCTATAGCAAGACCCCTTCAGGTACTGGAAGGCTGCTGTAAAGGTCTCCCTATAATCTTTTCTTCTCCAAACTAAACAAACCCAACACTCTCTGCCTGGTGCTTTAGCCCTGTGATCATCTTTGTGGCCCTCCTCTGGACTTGCTCCAGCAGCTCTATGTCTTTCTTATGTTGGGGGCCTCAGAGCTGAACACAGTACTCCAGGTGGGGTCTCACAAGAGCAGAGCAGAGGGGGAGAATCACCTCCCTTGACCTCCTGGTCACGCTTATTTCAAACGCAGCCCAGGATACAGTTGGCTTTTTGGGCTGAAAATGCACATCACTGGCTCATGTTGAGCTTCTCATTAATCAACACCCCCAATTTCTTTCTCCTTGGAGCTTTTCTCAGTCTGTTCTCCATCCAGTCTGTGCTAGGAATTGTGACATCCTAGGTGCAGGACCTTGCACTTGGCCTTGTTGAACCTCATGGGGTTTTTGCACAGGCCCACCTTTCAAGCCTGTCAATCTGGATGGCATCCCTTCCCTGCAGTGTGTTGACTACACCACACAGCCTGGTGTTGTCAGCAAACTTAGCTGAGGGTGCACTCAGTTCCACTGTGCATGTAGCTGACAAAGACGTTAAACAGCACTTTCAGTATGGACCCTTAGGAATGCTACTCATTGCTGTTCTTCACTTGAACCTTCTCCCTGTTGGACATGATGATCTCTGAGGTCCCTTCCAACCCAGACAATTCTATGATTCTATGATTCTATGATCAGTCACAGTGTTGGACATCAGCAGGCAATGTACCTGTAATGCTTTTTAAAACTGACGAATAAAGGTTCTACACTAGATGGAGTTTCTCCATACACTAACAATACTTAACAACTTCTCCTTCAGGTACTTCTACTTCTGGGGTTAAACCAGATTACTTAAAGTACAGCAGTGTACAAATCTTTGCTTTAGAATAAACTACTAGATGACTATCTGCATCCTTCTATTAATGAATGTCTTCAAAGAGCACTAGATACAAAATGATGCAGAGTTCACTGAGTAGGCTTTACAGTATTTTCAGTCTTACTGATGACATCTTGCTTTCCACAACTTGATGATTTTTTGTAGTATTGAAAAAACTATTTTGTAGGGCATTAAAAATGAGGTGTTCAATCAGCAGAACCAGAAAATTTTCTCATTTAAAGTAGATAACCACTAACCACGATTTTCTGTTCTAAATCACTGCTATCAACACTGCTTCTCACAACTTCAAGAAACAGTGCACTCCAAAGCTGTTGGTCTTGGAGCACACAGAAGCCAACTCCAATGTTCAAAAACTATCCTGTACTTTCTTATTTATAATGGTGGCTTAAAGATGTTTAGCACTTAATGATACATAATAAAGGCAAAGGCTTAGTTAGAGCAACTTTTACACAACTTTCATTTCCCAATCCTGCAGCTGCCATTGTATGACTGGGCTGGCTCTGTGCAGAAGTCCATGGAGTCCATGCATTAACTGCCATGTAAACGAAATGAGTGGATCACAAGTTCATAACAGACGAAGGAAGGCTGTGAAAGCATGAATGTCTTTGCACAGGGCTCTAGGGAAGATAAAAACTTGTGCTTTGCAGCCCTATAAACTCTGTCTGCCCAGCTTCAACCAGACACCCCCAAAACCCCAAAGGAGTACCTTCAGCCTTGCACTTCAGTGGAGGTAAAGAACTTGGCTCTCAACATTCCTCCTGATGGAGGAAAACACAACCATACAACCAAAGCCCTGCAACTACTGATGGCTTTTACAGGCCCCCCTGAAGCTGTCCTTATCCCTCTCAACAGTAGTTCCCATTAGTTAGTCCTCCCTCCATTCAGCAGAAAGAACTAGCATACAAATACTTGAATATATGGGCACATTTTACTCTCAACACCAGGGCCAGAGCTCTTTATGGAAAACCCACTTGCTAACATCTCTGCCTCATGTTTCTTGCCATTCAAAAGAGGCCCTCAGTGTTGCAAACGTACAAGAAAATGCACATTCTCTG